>CM024615.1:21763095-23016729 GCA_014182575.1 Eucalyptus decipiens
ATTTAAATTGTCAAGACATCTGTTAGCTTGTCCTGTGGACATCGCCCTTTCCGGAAAGAAATTTAAATCTTTCATCTTACAATCATTTAAATAGATAAAGGCCACACAAAATCCCAAATTATGACCATTGTGACATAAATATTCCAAACTTTTTTTTTGTGTTATAAAAAACCCTAAACTTGTCCACCGTAATACAATTTCCTCAACTTTTTTTTTTTGCATCAACTTAAAAACTCAAACTTATATATGATATATGCCTTATATTTCAATTCTATTTAATATATATATTTATCACATTGGTATAAATTCAGAGTTTTTTTTATAGGTATTTGTGTCACAACAAATATGATTAGGGTATTAGCAACACAAGGAAAATATTGAGGTACTTGTATCACAATAGATTCTCTCCCGAAAGGTGAGAGCTCTTTCTACCTTGTGGTAGTTCGTCTTCCTCTTTGAAACCCTAAACCTTTACCCAAATCTGTTTCTGCTCAATCCCCTCGCTTTGCCTACAGTTCAGGATATGGATTATCACCCACCCAAAAAACCATCCCCACCTGGGTAATTCCCATCCCTGTTTCCCTCGAATTTTGTCTTTCATGTCAATTACCCATCGGAAGTCTTCAAGCCTTGGAAGTCCCTTTAGTCCGAAGTAGCAGGGATCTCGCTCGAGTTATCTCCTTACATGGGTGGTTGACTAAGAGGAGTCTTCCTCTCTTTGCATTGATGGACTGCTGGTTTGATCATTAAAACTGCTGCCTTGTTAGTTTGTCGTTTTAGCTTGTTCTGTGAAATGGACCGCCTTGGTGATGAAGAGGATGCTCAACTTGTTGCCCTGTGTTGCCGAATGGGTCGCCTGCCTCCGAGCAGCCGATTGAAGTATGGGACGAGGTAACTCCTAGAGAAAAAAATAGAGGAATGTTGACTTAGCTTAGTAGGTAAAATTAAGACTACTTCAATAGTTAATTTCTAGGTTTTTCAAAATTCTATGAAGAGAGCATGGCATACGTATCCAATGGAAATTTCAGAAGCCAAAGACAATATTTATATAGTCGATTCAAAATGAGGCTGTAAAACATAGATTTCTAGAAAACAGACCTTGGTTATTTGCCAATCATTTAGTTATTTTCAAACCATGGGTACCAAATACGCCATTGCATTGCTATGATTTTACTTCCTATGCGTTTTGGGTTCATGTCTTCGAGCTACCTCTTGAACACTGCATTGACTCCAAGATCCGCAAAGTAGTTAGGCATATTGGCAAGGTTTTAGAAGTCAAAGTAGAACTTAGAGATGGGTCTAGCCATAAAGCAGTAAAGGCTAGTGTTGAAATGGACCTCCAATAGCCTCTCAAAATAGGGATTCTAGTCAAATTGGAAGGGAAGAATCTATGGTTAGATTTTCAATACAAAAGATTATCCCATTTTTGTTATTTCTGTGGCAAATTGGGACACTATGCAATGCATTGTCTCGTATTTCCTTTTGATGATAGTAAAATGAAAAACCTTGACAGTATGTATTATGGTACGTGGCTACGAGCAGAGGTAAATCAACATAGCCCCTTTTGGCGTACCTTTTATCAGCCTCATCACATGCTGGACGAAGTTGCAGAGACCATCCTGGAGACCCCACAATCTCCTTCACAGATTATTGCAACACAGGATCAGGACTCATCACCTTCTTTGGACCAAGCACACAAAAGGAAAGATAAACGAGATAGTGGGGGTACCATTTGTAATCAACTAATCATAGTTGTAGCACCCATCGGTGGCAACCTTTGGTTGAAGATTCCTCAAGAAGCGAGCGAGAGTGATTAGCCATTACCACACCAGCCAAAGAGCCACATCAATAAAATGGCAACTAGTTCTCAAAAGTCGAAGAAAGCTAAAAGTTCAATCTTGAGTGCAAGGTCGGGTCCAATCAAAAAAGCTAAAAGACACAATTCACATGACTTACATACTCAGCTCCAAGAAGGACTCGATGAATCAAGTCTTCAAGATACTCCTGTTATGGAGGCGCATGAATCCCTCGGTTGGGCTATGGTGGTTGGCCCTAAACATACACCCTTTGAACAATGAAGTTAGTAAGCTGAATTGTCGTGGTTTAGGCAATCTCCCGACACCCGAGCTCTTAGGTTCTTAGTGACTCGGGAAAAGCCTAACATTTTGTTTCTAATAGAGAAAATGAACCAAGAAAGGCAGCTTTACCCGTAGAAGACGCTCAAATTCTCTCGACGTTTTATAGAACACCGGTAGGTTTGGCGGTGGCCTAGCAATTTTTCTAATAGTAAGGTTTCCATGGACTTGGTTCATAAGTCTCCTTTTTTTTTTTTTTTTTTTGACTTGATCTCGTATAGATTTGGATAGGGCTGTTGTAATGCGCCTACCCGTTTACATGCACCGGCAATCACTCATCTCGGACAACGGTTTTGGGAAGAATTACAACTAATTAGTAATGGGAATGCTCTACCTTGGTTGTGTGTCGGAGATTTCAATGATATTTTGTATCCTTGGGAGAAAATGGGTAAACGTCTAGCTGAACCTTACCGCATGCTGTCATTTTGAGAACTCCTCAATGACTGCTCCTTAATGGACTTGTGCAACAAAGGCTACGCCTACACATGGACCAATAATCAAGATGGCAAAAATATTGTTAAAGAACAGTTGGACAGAATGTTATGTACAGAGGATTGGAGACTAACCTACCCTTTTGCTGAAGTATTGGCTTTGCCAGCAATTGCTTATGACCATAGCCCTCTTCTCTTGTCAACTGAAGCTTCTCGTGTTAGAAAACGACGCACCTTTTACTTCGAATCTTATTGGCTTCAGGATATGGAGTGTCGAGACATAGTAGCTAAGTCCCGGGGCTTCTCGACGATTGGTCCAGTGACCTTACTCAAAAAGCTTCGAGCTACTTCCTTCCCCCTCTCATCATGGAGCCGTTCGAGATTTGCCAATGCTAGAAAGCAGATAAGTCTCCTTCAGTACCAACTTCAATCTTTAATAAATCAGCCGTATGGAAATCACGACCAGGAGTTGTTAACCAATCTGAAACAAAGAAATTCAAACGTTATGGTAGCGGGAGGAACAATGCTGGGCTATGCGATCACGGAGTTAACCGGCTTACATGGGGGATAGAAATACGAAATTCTTTCATGCATCAACTATTCAACGAAGATAGCGAAACATAATATGGATGCTACAGGATGATCAACTTAGATGTGTTAGAGATCAACAACAGCTTAAGGAGATGACGTCATCTTTTTTCCAGAAATTATGCACAACAACAGGGAACCGAGACTATAGCCCCACCATCGCCAAATGCAATCCAATAGTATCGACGGAGATGAATGAGCAGCTTGTAGCAGAGGTTACTAGAGAAGAAGTACGACTTGCAGTTTTTCAATTAGGCGGAGCTAAAGCACTGGGCCCTGATGGTTTGAATGGGCTTTTTTTATCAATCTCATTGGGATATAGTACATGATGATATTTACATGGCTGTGCAACAATTTTTTCAGATAGGGGTGCCGCTATCGAATATAATAGGACTCATCTTTCCCCGATACCAAAAACATCCCATCCGAGAAAGGCTCGATCGGTTCCGACCAATAAGTCTTTGAAACTTTATTTACAAAATTATCTCTAAAGTCCTTGCTAATCGACTCAAGCCTTTGCTAACAAAGCTAATAGCGCCAGAATAGAGCGCTTTCGTTAGTGGACGCCAAATTCAAGATCATAGTGGTCCAAGAGGTCCTTCGCCATATTAGGACTCGGAAAAGGACCAAATGGTTTCAGGCAGTGCTTAAATTAGACATGCAAAAGGCTTACGATAGGATCGAGTGGGATTTTCTCAGAGACTATCTTCTCCAAATTGGATTTCACAACCGATGGGTTCACTGGGTGTTGCAATGTATTTCAATAGTCTCCTTAAGTGTAAAATTCAATGGTGAAGCTCTACCCTATTTTCATCCGTCACGGGGTCTGAGACAAGGAGATCCTTTATCACTTTACCTGTTTATACTAATGGCCAATGCCTTATCTTCGCTTATCAACCGGGCAAAGGATATGGGGAGTCTCAAAGGTATCAAACTAAACCGATGGTGCCCTCGTTCTATCCTTTTTTTTTTTTTTTTGCAAATGATGCTATTTTCTTTCTATCGGGAAAGACCCTAGAGTGCTAGAATTTAGCTAATGTGATCAATGAATACCGCTTTAGCCACGGGACAAATAGTGAATCGTAACAAATCGGGTATGATTTTTAGTAAGTCAGTGTCCTATTAGCTTGCAAGAGAATTTAGCGAGAGAACTTAGAGTCCCACTACTAGCCAAAACTGGTAAGTATCTTGGTATACCTTCAGATTGGAGACAATCTAAAAAGGAAATGTTTGTGTGGATATTGGATCGGGTGCAATCTAAGCTAGAAGGGTGGAAAGAGCGGTTGATATCAAAAGGGGGCAATGAAGTTTTAATTAAGTCAGTTGTGCAAGCAATTCCCAATTATGCTATGTCCATTTTCAAAATCCCAATGTCCATTTGTAGACCAATTGAACAGAAAATATCCAGATTCCGGTGGAAATCTAGTAACAATACATCTGGTATCCATTGGATGAAGTGGGAAGCACTTAAAAACATAAAAGATGAGGGGGGTTTGGGTTTTCGAGACCTTATTGCTTTCAATAAAGCCTTACTAGGCAAACAAGCATGGAGACTATTGTAGCTACCTTTATCTCTGTCTGGGTAGAGTATTGAAAGGATTGTATTTTCCTTTTCAAGAATTCTCGGGAATGCATCGAAAGGTGCTCGACCCTCATGGGCTTGGCAAAGCATGCTAATAGGATGGGATTCGATTGTAAATAATATGCAATGGTCTGTGGGGGATGGAACTAATATCAAATTTTGATAGGATAGATGGTTGGCTTGGCATCATTGGAGGACTGTGCCTAGAGGAGAACTAGAAACGGTCGCGAGATTTAATGGTCCGAACAAAGAACGAGTGGAATACTCCTCTCCTACGACATAATTTTGATAGTCATACAATGGCAGAGATTACATCTATCCAAATTCGGCCACAACATACAAAGGATAGACTCATCTGGCGAGGCAAGCAACACGGCTCTTTCACGGTACATAGTTGTTATAATATTCTACGGAAGCAACAAGTCAATCATCACCAAAATCAAGCGTCCTCCTCTTTTCAGATACCTCGTAGATTGTGGAATGAAATATGGAAAATGAACTCATCACCAAAAATATGTTCTTTCCTATGGTCAGTATGTCATAACGCTTTGCTACTCGAGAAAACCTCCATCATCGACACATTATACAAGATATCTACAGTTTATGCGAAGACCAGGCTATTGAAACACCAGAACATATGTTCTTGTTTTGCCATTGGACACAACAATTATGGGAACGTCTAGAAATCAACATCAAGTATCACAACAGTGTAGTACATCGAATAGAAACATGGCTGGTCAAATTAACAGAACACAGAGGTGACTCACCTGACTTAGAGACAATCACATGCATCCTCTAGCACATTTGGAAGGCCCGCAATAACTTCATCTTTTGCCAGCAGCAACCCTAACCGGACCGAATAGTGTAGACAGCCATTGCCAGCGCCACAGCAAACCGAAGCCCATCTTGGCAGAAATAGAGACAAAGAATGCAACAACTAAATTAGAACCCGTTTTGGCGTCGCGGATCAAGGAGAGACAAAACTAAATATTGACGCTTTGACTTACTAGCCTCATAGCGGAGAAGCATCGATTGCTGCGTTTGTCGAAGCTCATCGGGCATTTTAATTGATGGCTTTACTCGATCGGTGGTCATCTCCTCCGCCCCCGCAAGCGAGGCAATGGCCTTAAACCACACAATCCACTTCTTGCTGCAGACGGGGAAAACTTAGATCGGACGACCCCGGGAAACCGATTGCTCAGCTCTTGTTGAGGCGATTCGTAATCTTGAACAGCCGCCTTGGGAGATTAGATCTTTGATCGAAGACTGCACAAGTGTTGCTCCATAAGCGTTGCCCTAATTTCACGATCAACCACCGCAAGAGGGAAATGAAAAAGGTAGCGGGACGGGCGCGAAGGCCCATCAGCCGATTCACTCCCTTTGGATTGGGTTCTCAATCCTCCTTTGTTTTTGCGTGAAATGTTGTCCTTCGATATTATGCAAAATGCTTCTTCTACTTTTCGGTAGTAATAATATTCCCTTTTTCTGACCAAAAAAAAAAATTTGCTTTTTAAATCCAAACTTTAAAAAAAAAAAAAAAAAAAAAGCTTCTTAAACCAATTCCCCTCTTTAGACATTTTTTTTTTTGAATGAGAATGCTTCATTAGTCGTCGCTAGTATAGTAATAATGAGATTTTTAGATATGGTATTTCAAATAAATGAAGTTATGGTTGTCAAATTGATAATTAGAAATGATTGATTTTGACATTCACAAACAAAGAAAAAGGGTGGCCGTTGAATTTTCAATAAGCGGCCCACAGTGGCCTATTCCACAACCATTTTGGGTGCACCGACTGACATTGCAAATTTGAAAAACAAAAAGCGAAAATAAAACATAATAGCCGCTCCAAACATGCCTCAATTTTCACAATCGAGGACATCAATTAAGGACCATGGTCAATTATATCTTGCTATTATTTGTGAAAGGTAAAAATATATATATGTACACCTTAAACATGCCTCGATTTTCACTCGGTTACCGCTTTCCTACTTTCTATTCTTTACTGATGGATTTTCTTTATTGATGGGCCTGAGTTGGCCCGTCGGCCCAAGTTGGGCCCAAAAAGCCCGGCCCACGGGAATAGGGCCCGTGGATGGGGGAAGGTATAAAAGGGAGGAGAGAGAGAGAGAACACACCTCTTGGCATAAGAACGTACGTACGTTCCTCTCCCTCTCTCCCTCCAAGAAAAAGAAAAAGAAGGAAAACGCTTACGGCGACATCGTCTTCCCTTTAAGGTAAATTGACATCATCGGATCAGAATTTCTTCCTCGTTTTTTCAGCATTGGTGTTTAATCTGTGGCTAACAAGGTACGCTCGAATCCGTGGTGTGCTTTACGATCGGTGATATGTGAATTTCCTGGGCTTCGCTTTCGCATTTGTTTTAGGGGTTCGATTTAGTGTCGAATCCGGTTTTCGGGGATCTGTTATTCCCAACATTGGTATCAGAGCCCTAGTTCACGTTTTCCCGACTTGTTTGACGTTTTTTTTGTTGGTTTTTCGCAAAAAATTCTCGGCCGTACAGATCGGGGCGTGAAATCCCGACACCCGAGCACTGTACGTCATTTTTTCTATGTTTGCGTAACTCGAAATCGAATTCTGATGGCATAGGAAGAAAGGCGACGTTGAGACGAGTCCGGGGACAAGTCGAACGCAGCTGAGCGACGCTGCACGCGCCCACACGTGTGGCCGGAAGGCGCTGCGCGTGGGCACGACGCGCCCGGAAGGGCTGGCTTCGCCAGCGCGTGCGCTACACGCGCCGGTGACGAACTGGCACGTGCGCGCCGGCGGCCGGCGAACCGACACGTGCTGATGTCACCGTGACGCCACAGTAACCGCCGGATGACGTCATCGGTGATGTCATCGCCGATGACCGTTGGTCTGCCGGCGACCCGACCCGACCCGGGCGGACGCCTGGCACACGAGCGAGTCTGGCCGGGCCGACGTATGCGTGACGTCAGCCAGCGCACTCGCGCGGCACGTGCGGTCGGTTTGTCCGACCGGTCCAACCCACGCGCCCGTTGTCCCGACCCGTTGACCGACGACTGTTGACCGTTGACCCAAAAAAAAAAGGAATTTGTTTTCTTTTTTCAATTATTATACTTATGTGGGTTATATATAATCCATTATTAATTCTGCATTTGTTGTATGATTTTTTGGAAAATTATGTATTTTCTCTTATGTACATTATGGATTATAAGTGATCAATTTTTAGTTCTGCATTTGTTGCAGGAACTATGATGCGTTATGCACGGATACCTACAATCCCGAGAACAGACGAGGAAAATGCAAGACTTGAAAGGCTGATGTTAAATTTAGCTAATTATCGGTGGCATGACGGTGATTTAGTATCACATGTGGTCAGGGTAAATCAGATGATACAAGAAATCATCTGGAATGGTTATCTTATGCCGGATTTTGAGAAGGTACCGGCTTTGATGAACACTCTTCTATCTGAATGGCAAGCAGTGTTAGGTCGGCTATGGGAGGTCAACGTGGTTCCGGATTATAGGAGGCTAGTGGAAGCTTTTGTAAGAGAGTACTATAGGATTGAGTTGGCCAAAACTTCAACCCTTAGATTGAGCGCCACATGGCGCAGAGTAAATACGCCTTGGTGGCGACATGAAAGCTCTCCAAAAGCTTTTCCATGGTTGACAAATGTGATTTCAGTTTTCTCAGATATTTTGACTGATAAATTAGAAGGGACTTTTCCTACTTATTTCTTAGATCAAGATGAGTTGTTTTATGGGTGTAAATATCTCTTTCTATGTTGATATTTTTCTCTGTATATATTGCTTAGTGTAATGTATAATTGTATTATGTGAAAGCATTGTTATTTTATTAGAAGTTAGATAATTATCTGTTGCTTTCTGTTATTGCTGGTTGCTGTGGGTAATTAGCTGTGGGTAGTTTTAGAAGGTTTTGTAGCTTCATAGAATTGATTTTGCATAAGACAATCATATTAATGATAGTTTTAAGTTAGGATTTTTGGAGGATGATTGGAAACATAGTAACCTTTTGATTCTGAAACCTTACTTGAAATTATTTATTGATATGATGGGTCTGTGCAAAGTGGATGCATAAATGATAGGCATTAATTATTCATGCATGTATGTCTGATGTGTTCAGACTGATGGTTTCAGCAATTAAGAACGTAATTGCTGATATGAACGGCAACAATTGTGAAATATTGAATAAGAAGATTCAATATGTGCTGGAAAAGCAAGAAGCACTGGAAGCTCTTGACCATATTATGGAAGATCTTGAGGATGCCGTACGCCACCTTGAGCTAGTAAAGGACTGCCTATCGGCATTTGAGTCGATAATAGATATTTGCAATGCTGGTTCTAGCTCAGAAAGGGCTTTGTGCTCTAAGCGCAAGCGTATTGATTCGTTCAATATGTGGGAATGCAAAGGATCAAATCCTTATTGTAAGAAATCAAGAGTTAACCAACACAAGAGAGGAAAACGTCCTTAAGTGAAGAAAATGTCAAGGGTGAGGTGTTACAATTGTGACAAAAGGGTCACAATGCTCGCGACTGTCGTGAGCCAAAGAAAGCAAACACCTCTTGTACATTTGAGAACTTTGCTTATGTGTCAAGTTCTGCATTATTGGTTGAATCCAATCCTTTGTGAATTGTAGATTCAGGAGAGACAGACTATGTAAGGAAGAATAGAGGATCCTTCGTGGAATTTCGACGAATACCTACTGGAACTAAGTGGATCTATGTAGGAAATAACTCCAGAGATGAAGTTAAAGGGATTGGCACCTGCCAATTGAATGTGCGTGGTGGACGAACCTTGTTCTTACATGATGTTCTATATGGTTCGGAGATTCGTCGAGATTTAAGTGTCTGTTTTGATGTTGGTTAAGCTTAGTTTTAGTGTGAACTTCCATAATAGAGGTGTAGATTTGTATTTGGATACAAACTACTATTGTTGTGGTCACTTTTTGGATGGTTTCATTGTACTATATGTTGACTGTAGTGATGTCAATATTTGTTATTCCCTTGTTTCACGTCTTCTACTTAATATGATAATGATGTGATTATGCGGCATGCTGGACTTGGTCATATTGGCCAACAACGTATGAATAGACTAGCCAAAGAGGGTTTGTTGGGCAACATTGAAAAAGTCGATTTGCCAATATGTGAGCATTGCCTGGTAGGGAAAACGACAAGGAAACCATTTGGAAAAGGTAAAAAAGAGCTGAATTCCTCTACATTTAATCCATCATGATGTTTGTGGTTCAATGAGTGTGAGAGGAAGGCAATGGACTGTTTATTTCATCACTTTTATAGATGTTTATACTCGATTCGGATATGTCTATTTGATTTCTCATAAATCTGAAACGATAAGTTGTTTCAAAAGATTTATGAACCTAGTAGAGAATCAATTAGATAAGAAACTAAAAGCGTTAAGATCCGATCAGGTCAAGAATATTTATCTGATGAGTTCAGAAAATTATGTGATGAAAAAGGAATAGAAAGACAGTTGTCTATTCCATATACTCCTCAACAAAATGGTGTTGCGGAGAGAAGAAACAGAACCCTACTGGAAATGGTTAGGTCCATGATGGCGCATGCTAACTTACTTATCACTTTTTTGGAATGATGCGTTGTTAACTGTTGCCTACATACTTAACCGAGTGCCTTCCAAATTAGTTATTTCCACTCCATATAAGTTATGGATAGGTAGAAAACCGGACTTAAGTTTTCTTAAGTCATGGGGTTGTGCTGCCTATACTCATGAATCCTCTCATAAGTTTAGGAAATTAGGTCCCAAAGAAAAGAAGAGTATTTTAATGAGATACTCCGAACACTCGAAATGGTATGTGTTCATAGGTGAGCAGGAAGGTGGGAGTATAACTGAATTTGAATCACGGGATGTCACATTCTTAGTGGATGAATTTCCTAAGAAGGGCGAAATAGGTGAAGATTACTCCCTATTTGAAACCTTGGATCAAGATAATGATATTAGTAGAGTTCGTCCAAGTGGGAGTAATATGAGAAGTGATGAATTGAATTCAAATCATTCTCAATTACAACCACATGATGAGATGATATCGTCATTATCTAATCCGAGTGGGAGCATAATGGGAAATGATGTGCTAAGTGTACAATCTCCCATACGGCGAACGAGTTGCCAAAGTATTCCCCGTCGACATTTTGACATTGAAAGAGAAAACTTTTATGGTTGCTCCACGAGATGAGGATGAGCTAAGAAATATTAATGAGGCTCTAAATTGCCCTAGTAAGGAAAAATGGATTCATGTAATGGAAGAGGAAATGGAGTCAATGAAGTCAAACCAAGTTTGGGAACTGGTTGATCTTCCAAAAGGACACAAAGCTATTGGGAACAAATGGGTTCTCAAAATAAAGCGAAAGGCTGATGGCTCGATAGAAAGGCATAAGGCTCGCCTTGTTGCGAAAGGGTATAATCAACAGGAAGGAATTGATTATGAAGAAATATTTTCTCCTGTAGTGAGATTTACCTCAATTCACATTATTCGGCAATAGTGGTTAGTATGGATCTTGAGTTACATCAAATGGATGTAAAGACTGCTTTCCTCAATGGAGAATTAGAGAAAGAAATATATATGGAACAACTGCTGGTTTCATAGTGAAAGGCCAAGAAGAAAAGGTATGTCGACTTTTGAGGTCGATATATGGCCATAAGCAGTCATCAAGACAATGGTATATACGTTTTCATAATGCCATAACGGCATATGATTTTACAATGATTGATGAGGATCATTGTGTATATATCAAAAGATCTAAGGATCAATTTGTAATCATATCATTATATGTTGATGATATACTAATTGTCGGAAGTAATATGGAGTTTGTTAATATTGTGAAGAATTGGTTATCTTCCAACTTTGAGATGAAGGATATGGGTGAGATTGCATACATTCTTGGAGTTAAGATTTCAAGATTGTAAACCCATAGATACTCCTATTACAAAAGGTGAAGGATTGAGCCATAGACTATGTCCAAGGACTCTATAAGAGAGGAACAAATGAAACATGTTCCTTATGCTAGTGCTGTTGGAAGCTTGATGTACACTATGATATGTACAAGACCTGACATATGTTTTACAGTTGGGATGGTGAATAGATACCAATCCAATTCAGGTCAAACACATTGGAAAGCCGTTAAGAGAATACTGAGGTATCTAAAGGGAACTGCTGATTATATGCTGAGTTATTAAGGAAATGATATGCAACTCTAAGGCTATTCTGATGTTGATTGGGGAGGAGATTTAAATGAAAGGAAATCTACCTCTGGCTTTGTTTTCTTACCGAATTATGACACCATATGTTGGAGCAGTAAGAAACAAAAGTGTATAGCCTTGTCCACGATAGAAGTTGAGTTCGTGGCATTATCAGCAGCGATACAAGAAGGAGTTTGGCTTAAGAGATTTTTGGATCATTTAGGTGTTAATGAGAAAGCTGCAAATCCATTGTTGGTTAACTATGATAGCCAAGCAGCAAAAGTGTACACCAAAGATCCAAAATATCATGGCAAGACCAAACCTATAGATACCAAGTATAATCTTGTCAAAGATATGATTACACGAAAAGATGTGAACTTATAGTACATACTACGCATAGAATGGTAACAGATCCTATGACAAAGCCAATACCTAGAGTTGTGTTTTTGTGGCCATATGAAATCTCTAGGACTACGTAGAGGCTGATGTACTTAATATTGTAATTTCCCTAAGTGTTCACATTTGATGAATTTGTGTTTTCATCATTTATGCCTATTAATCTTTGTTTGATCTTTATGCATCTTAATGCTTAGTGCATTACTTTAAGTTAAGAGAAGTATGTCAGACAGATATAAGATTAGCCCACTCACACGGGTAATCGCCTCTATTTATTGTGTGATAAATAGAGATGAGACTGTTTTTAAGCTTATTATCTATGTGATAATCGAGAGCTCAAGCTTAAAACACGTACGTCGCCTTAACTGAGTGTTAAGATGAGGACATAATTCTTACGATGTCCGAAAGTAAAATACCCCACATATTTTACTTTATCTGTCTAAGATGCCAGATGTGAGTTCTGATAAATTTTGTGAATGAGTAGATACGTGAAGTCAAGTTAGACATTGGGTATGTCTGAACTATCATCTGTACGGTATTGAAAGTGTAGACGTACGCTCCATGGGAAAGGAGTTAAGACCGTAATACGTATTTCATACTACATATGCATGAGACGACCAATAAGAGTGGCAAAAAGTTTGATCTCAACTTTTATGATGTGTGAGACTCTTGAGGAAAAGAGTTCCTCAATTTTAGTCCCCTCATGACTCTTACTTATTCTCAAGATTTCTATTTAGTGTTTGCTATCTTAGAATGTTGCCAATGGTCATGAGTTTGATTCGATCTAATGGGACATTTCTAGAAAAGCAAGCTGAACTGAAATTGAGAGTTTGAAGGAAAGAGGAAGATCGATTTTGGAGAATCACATTGTAGTTTTGTATTCACCGATTAACCAATTATGACTGTCTTTGGGATAATCATAATTGTGAATAATATATATATATATATATATATATAATTGTTTAAAAGAAATCAAAAGAGATATAAATGTGATCGATCGATCGATCTAGGGTACCGCATACTAAATCTACTCGAATGTGATGCCCATTATGAGCTGCTATATATTCCTAACAAATGTATATCAACGAGCTCTCAAAGTATGCTGGTCGCACGGATTATTCACCGTATGAATGTTGAAGAGAGGTAAAGAGAATTCTGTTCGGCCCACCATGTGCGAGTGGGAGATGATGGATTTTCTTTATTGATGGGCCTGAGTTGGCCCGTCCGCCCAAGTTGGGCCCAAAAGCCCGGCCCACGGGAATAGGGCCCGTGGATGGGGGAAGGTATAAAGGGAGGAGAGAGAGAGAACACACCTCTTGGCATAAGAACGTACGTACGTTCCTCTCCCTCTCTCCCTCCAAGAAAAAGAAAAAGAAGGAAAACGCTTACGGCGACATCGTCTTCCCTTTAAGGTAAATTGACATCATCGGATCAGAATTTCTTCATCGTTTTTTCAGCATTGGTGTTTAATCTGTGGCTAACAAGGTACGCTCGAATCCGTGGTGTGCTTTATGATTGGTGATACGTGAATTTCCAGGGCTTCGCTTCCGCATTCGTTTTAGGGGTTGGATTTAGTGTCGAATCCGGTTTTCGGGGATCCGTTATTCCCAACATTTACCTTACAAAGTTTGCTACCCGAATTTTGTCCTTAGAAACCACTTTGCACCCTCATTTCAGCTGTACTTACGGACTTATTTATACTACAGGACCTCATTTCGAGATCCTGTAGTTCTTTGTCATCCATGCAACCCTGAGTTCCTGTAAGTCTTCACTCGGCCTTCAGGCATATCCTTGCATGTTAACAATGCTCGTTCCTTGTCGCGACCAATTTTTCGGGGTTTGGACCACCTAGGGTTTGGCTAATGGATTGTTAAGCCTATACTTAACTCGGGCTCTCCCAAGCCCATACCAATCCGCGACTTAGGTTCAAGTTCTTAACATGCAATTAATTTTCAATTAGGAGTCGCCACTAATCTATTTTTGGTGGGTCGACTAGAAACCCAAGTAAAATAACGGGAGAATTATTTTACTCCTACGAATCAGAGACTATGGGTACGGGGACTTGGTTACGCTAGAATTCTCTAACGCCCTTTCGATACCTTTCTTTTTATTTTAAAAAATGTTTGGCAAGCAGTTTGGATTGATTTTAAATCTATTTTCCTAACATGTGAGGTGATCATGCAGGTGCGCAAACCACCAATTTAACATCCAATAAAGCAATTAAATTATGCAGAACTTACCTCAAAGCAACGGAAGCGTCTGCAGTGTTAAATTAAAATCCACATCAACAATCCTAGATATGGTTTCTAATTAACACGCAATTTCAATTTTTGTTTTCACTTTATTTAATGAAAATCATGACTCATGCAATGCATGTAATCTAATATGACATGGCAGCATGACCTAAACTATATGACATGAAGAAATGCAATAATTAAATGCAATCTAAATTAATCAAATGATGACAGGTAATGCGATGCAATGACATACTAAAATGACACGCAACATACAATTTAGTATGCGAGTTATATGTCATGCGACATTTATTAAATGTCTTAGTCTAATGACGGGCAATTTCTGATTAAAAAATGAACCTAACAATAATTACTAAATGACGTCCATTTCATAGACCTAATTCTGTATGACGTGCGCATGATTTTTCTATTCTAAAAAATAATGCAATCTATCCTAGAAATTGCAACTAATTTATCCTAAGACAAATTTTATTATATTTTTCATGAAATGCAAAACATAACTATCTAGATTAAAATTCTATCTTAGTTTGTATTAGGGATTAGGTCAGACTAAATTCTAATTCAAACTAAGATATTGTTTTAACCCAGCAAGCTCTGACCTATGATGCAAAAATCAATCTAAACTTAATATGCAATTTTATCCTAATATGTCATGATGTGCCAAGGATGCCCTAATTCTACATGACGTATGAATGGCGATTTTTTTTTGTGTTTCCTATTAATCTCAAAATTAAAATTTTCGCATGCAATTAAAATAATTATAAAACTAAATCCTAAATGAATGTGCTCTTTTTTTTGGATTTTTTTATTTAAAAATTCGAAATAAGATTGCAATCCTAAATATGCAAGATAATAACAAACCTAATCCTAATTAAGATTTTTCTGGATTTTTTTTATGAAAATAAAATTGATTTAAACACCACGACATCAAATCAAGCAGGATAATGTTGATATCCAAAAATTGGCGAACCATGTCTCGCGCATGAGATCGGGTCGACCAATTTTAAAATTAAATCGCGAATCGAATCTCGGGCTTGAGATTAGATTGTCGATTTTTGTAAGAGATTGCGAATCGGATTTCGGGCGCGAAAATCGGACTGTCAATCCCTAGCTTGAGGGGCACTTTCATGTTGGAATATCAATCATATACCTAAAGGAACAATTCCACTAAAAAGGAATATTAAAGAAATAATAATAATAAAAGAGAGACTACCTAATCTGATTTTTCTTTTTCTCTTTTTCTTTTTTTTCTTCCTTTCCACACACAGCCGTGAATCTCCAAGGGGAGAGAGTCGTCGGTCCGGCAAGAGGAACTCCGGCAAGGGTGAACCGGCGGCGGCCTGGCAAAGACGGGGCGGAGCTAGGAAGGCTCGGGTCCTGTTCCGGCGATTTGCGTGCGGGCAGCGTCCGGAGTCGAACAGGGCGTCGCGGGTCCGCCTGGCTTGAGGCAGGGCGGAGTCGTCGGAGCTCCGGCGGCGTGGGCGCGGCAGGCTTGGGCGTTGTGGGTCGTTGTTGGCGGACGAGCGGAGCAGCGGCGGGTCGGATCGAGCGGCGCGGGTCCACCTGGCTTGCGACCTGGGTCGCCGATCGAGGTCACGGCGGTCGGATGGGCGTCGAGCGAGAGGGCTGTTCGGGTCGGTCAAGCTCGGATCGGCAGCGGCTTCGCCGGACGGAACAGAGGGCCGAACGGCAACGAACGGGGCGGATCAATTCGGTTTCAGCTCGAGCTTGGTTGCCGGTCCGTGCGACACAGATCTGCTCGGGTCTAGCTCCGGATGAAGGGGACAGGCTGGGCGTCGGACAGCAGGCGGCACGCGGTGGCCTCAAGCGGCGGCAGCGATGCAGCTAGAGGCGCGGAAAGAAGTGAAGAGGTTCGGCGTCCGGCGGGGGGAGCAGGAGAGACAGATGCGCGGCGGGGCTGTCGTAGGTCGTCGCGGCTGGCCTCGGCTTCCAGGCGGCGTCGGCGTGCGCGGAGAGGCGGTGTTCGCGGACGGACGCTCCAAAAGGAAGGTGAGCGGCGAGGGAGACGATGAACAGTCCCCTCTGCCCCCTTGTACTTTCTCCTCTCCTTTTTTGTTCTTTTCTCTCTCTCTCACCTGTCTCTCTCACGTCACTCTCCCTCTGCAACTTTCCTTTCACTTTTTCCTTTTTTGCTTTTTTTTTTCACCAAAGGAAAGAGCCCCCTTCTCTCTCTCGAGACCTCCACGGATGGCTTCTCTCTCCTTTCACTTTTTCTGAATTTTTTAAAAGAAGCCCCCTCATCTCCACATACCCGATTGTTTTTTATAGGTCGAAATAAGTAATCTTCGTAGAATATTTTATCTCGTTTTCTCAATATACACGAAGATAATCTATAACCTCCTGATCACCCAAAATCTTCTTATTTTCCTTATCTCCTTAATATCTCTAATGATTTTATCGCCTATTGATAAAGATGAGATTGCAATGCGGTTTTCTCAATCTTCAAAAAAAATCATCAAAATATTGCATCAAATTTCAATTTTTCACAAGATAATTGATTAAAAAAACAACGGGCTTGGGCTAACTTGCTCATTTCATGGGCTTAATCCAACTAATTTGAACCCATCCGCACTAGTCCAAAAAATAAAATGCCACTTAAAATAAAATAATAAAAATGCACCTAAATCTATATGCTACGCGATAAATGACTAAACGGACCGTCAAAATCTAGGTGTCAACATTCCTCTCAGATCATCGCAGTACATTATACAATAGGCCCCATTTTATCGGCAAGTCAGAATTTCATATTGGATCAACGGCAAAATAAGGCAGCAAATCCTACCGCATGCTCAAGAATCTGTACACCGATCGGTCAAATCCCAAATAGCACAAAGTGAACCATACACAATTGATCGATCTCCCTTGTATAGCAAATCCTACCGCATGCTCAAGAATCTGTACACCGATCGGTCAAGAATCTGTACACCGTGAAAGAAGTTTTATGGAGACAACGATTTCAAGTAAGCCAAACATGGTACAAGTATGCATTCCATGAAAGCTTGGACAACAAGCCAGGAAAAGATTTTCCTTTAAATGCCCAATTAACTTCAATATAGGGGTGTCAGGAACCAAATCGAAAACCGAACCGAACCGAATCGAAAAATTCGGTTTTTCGGTTCGGTTTTCATTAAAATCCAATATTTTTTTATTGGTTTGGTTTTTATCAGTTAACCGAACCGAACCGAACCGCAAACCAATAAATCATTAAAAATTTGGTTTTATTCTCTCCCAACTCCTATCTCCTCTGGCTTGATTTTGCGCGACTCCCTCCATGGTGGCCCAGCTCGAGAGCCCCCAGCCCCCACCCCAACAACAGCAGCAGCAGCCGCCACAGCAGCGGCAGTGCGAGCGGGACGGCGATGGTTCACCAACCCGAGCGTCGACGTGGAGGGCGGGAGAGGAGTTGGGTAGGAGGCAGCAGTGCTGGAGGTCGAAGAAGAAGCAAGCGAAGATGGATGCAGAGATGGAGGCGAATTGCAAGAGAGCATTTTTAAAAAAAGAGTGGGTCGAACCGTTGACACCCCTAATTCAATATGCCAATTTGCAGGAATTCTTGAAACATGACAAGCTGGTGCCACGCCTTAAGTGAAACCGGACAGCAAAAGAATCCAGTGATCTCGATTCTCATTTTCTCCATTGCACAAGCAACAAGTTAGGAAACTTGAATGTCCCGCTTGACAACTCTATTTTTAAGACCCAATGAGTGTTTAGAAAAACACTAGGATGACACCCATAAAATGTACGGACTACAAAAAGCCCTTAAATACATAAACAAAAATTAGGATAAATGACGCCACTAGTGCTATAACTTTTGTATGGCCCTTAACACTCAAGTGAGGGCTACAAAAAAAGTTATGACAATTGTGATATTCTTGTTTCAGAAAAATTATGCAATCACAAAATTAGCTTAATCTTCCACTTCAACACCAGTGTCTAACCATCTCTAGAACTTCCATCCATTGTATAGATTAATTTGAGTCTATTTATATGGAAAACCTTAAAATACCCAAGTAAGAAAAATCTCACGATACGTGCTATATCAACATCAGGGAGTTGTAAATTTCATTCTACTTTACACATTTTTTCGAAATTTTTATTGCAACGAAGCTTGGTACTATATCGACATTCTGTTGTTCCAGTTACATAGGCACATCTCAGAACTGGCCTCGGACATTGAATTGATCAATGAAAGTTCCTTATAAGCATGAATGAGCCTTATAAGCTGTGCAAAAATCCGTAGAAGCCCCGAGTTGAGGAATAGGATCATTGCAAATAGAGAACGTGACCGTGGCTGCTGATGACAGCTTGATTACTTCAGCTTTAATCAATCGTGACCCTCTTCTCTGTATCTCCAAGCGAAGTACTATACTGAAACCATTCATCATAATACAATGACTAATGCAAACGAACAAATCCACAATTTTGGTAACATGAGAGGAAAACGAAGCACATCAAGCATCTACATTTCCTGTAATCAGACTTTATTAACTTAAAACTTATCCAGTTGTAGTCGTTGTGGACTTTTCAAATGAATTCACATTATTTCGTTGGACATCCATCCACAGATATCCCTTTGGCGGTCGGACAACTCGCCAAGTCACAATGCTCGCCACCCGTTCCCCACCAATTCAGTCCTCTGTTCTCCATTTGTAGACAAAAGTACAAAAGCACCCCCATGAACGCCACTCCCGCGTCCATTGCTGCAGAGAGCACATAGTTGTACCTCTGCCACCACTTCTTCCGGTAACGGAAGACAAAGAAATTGAATATTGTCCCCACGAGTACCCACGCACTGTAGTTCAATGGTGTGGCGGGTGGCATGTCACCCGTCGCCCCAAGGAGCACCGGGAGGTTGATCAGCGGGATCCAGGATTTGTCCGGGAATGCCTTGTGCAGCAACCAGACTAGGAAAGGGCCTACTGCGCCGCCGAGGAAGAACCAGTTCATGGCCAGGTAGTTCCCTTGGACTCCGAAGATGCGCTTGGGCCCCGCCAAGCCCCATATCACGGAGGCATCGAAGAATACCTTGTCACCCGGGCACGTCCAGGGGCTGTCTGGCGGCAGGAGCTCGGTTTGGCATATGTTGGTGATGGAGTTGAGCAGCCACCATGCCACGGTCATGTTGACGGTCCCCGCAATGATCGCGCCAATGAACTGCATCAACCATGGTGGGTTTTAAATTCCAACAACCAGCCAAAATACTTCCAGCAATCTAAGATTTTTAGTCATAAGGAAGCAACAGAATGTACCTGAACTAAGAACAAGGATCTTGGAGGAATCTTCATGAAATGTCCAAGCTTGAAGTCACTGAGGAAGGACACAGCCTGGGCCATGCTCATGTAGCCGTAGGTCTTGAAGCACACATTGGCTTTTGGATGACCCGGATTTATCACCCCCATGATATATTCTGTAATAACGTTCAATCCCGGCGTCTGTAAACGAGGGTCATATTGAGAATCGGTGTTAATATTATAAGGTACCAACGATGCAAAGCAATAAGATTTGTTCGTTTTTTTTTTTTTTTTGGTCAGCAGACATGACCTGATTCGTCGTGGCAGTGATTATACTGATTGGAAGAGTGAAGATAAATGCGAGGGCGCTGGCAAAGAGAAGTCCCCACCACGGCAATTGGATCTGCTTGTTCAAAAATATGCAGAGCGCGATACACTGCGACAGTTAGAACCAGCAACAAATAAAACCACCACGAAGGGATGTCCTTGTATCTTCTCATCAATCTCGTGTGGATGTCTTCCTTCCCCTTGTATGAGGCACGATACCGCTCATATATTTCTCTGTCCCCATTGTCCGAGCAAGCAACATATCAGAGGACAAAAGCCAGGATCAAGAGACTTAATCAGATCAAGATGTAAAAGTACCTTCCATAGAAGAAGCCGACATGGGTCAGTGTGGAAGCAATGGTGGCAAAACCGACCCCGTAAGTGAAAGCAAAGAGCATGCTCAGATGAATCCGTCCTTGCTCCTCATATTTGGTCTTATCCAGCTCGAAGTTGCTGTTCACGATGGCCGTGATGTTGTACGCCTGGCCTTGGATCGTGAATAAGTGCGATGAGAAGATGGGAAATCTATCTGCGCCATACAAATTGAATCCCCAATATGCTAACGGGATGGCAACGTACACCATTAATGTGTACCCCGCGAAGACGTTCATTATGGCGAAGAACGGGCTTTCGAGAGGGCTGGATAAGAAGGACACGACCACAGTCCAATCGAGGGTCAGTGCTCCAAGCCCGAGCCCTTTCATCCCGGACCCAATCTGCTGAGCTGTGACTGACTTGGAGAAGATCCAGCAAATCCAGGATATGCTTCCGAGCGTCGAGAAGAGGTAGCCTGGGACGACGTACCACGAGAAGCTGCATATCAAGGCTATTATGAAGAATTTTGCCCGCGACATGCGTCGATCATCTTTCTCATGCAAGGCCCTGCGAAATTCATATTACATACCGATTTCAGATGACAGACAATCTGCTGAACATGATTATTTTTCCACATTCAGCTTATCGTTGGCAAATGCAACCTTGGAAAGTACCAATTAGCCTACCGACAACACATTTCATTACGATATGGCGATCAAACACTTCACAGGTACTGAATTTGGATCATACAGATACTGAAGAAACTTCATAATCGAATTATAAACTTCTGAAGCCCATTATGTCAAAATGTTCCTTGGAGTGTGGTCATTTTTTTCCTTAGAGAACGGAAAGATTCGACAATGGACATGGTTATCTGTACTTATGAACGGTGTTTTGATTCTTTCGCTCCATCTTGTTGTTCCTAATTGCTGCCAATCAGCTTACGCTTATCCATCGGATCTACATCCTACTCGGCTCTAACTCAAGATCTTGTCTTACCGCTATTGTTATGGGACGGATTTCTTGCCGCCAACGTTGATCAGGGGTTAGATACTCTCTAGGCCTAACTATCTCCTAAGGTGGCCTGATACAATTTCCACGATGAGCTTCCCGCATCGACATCCTGTTTTAGTCGCATTTTGACAGCGAAACACTCCTTAATTTCCTCGCTGAAGTAGAAATTGCAGCTGGTATGATCTTATCAGACCTTTCGTGACAGCTATAGAAACTTCAGTGGCGCAATATGCATTTTAGTCAATGCATGCAACCATGTTCACAGAAATCTTTGATTTGTTGTGACTCCAGACGGAACATTTCAAAGAGAATGATGAATTAATAAAGGGACAATTAACTTTACCAAAAAAAATAAAAATTAAGTGAAAATTAAGTAATTAATTGGTATAAGAAAGAAGAACTGTCGAAGGTTACGAAATTCAGTAATAAAGTTCATAAATAAAAGCTAGCTAAGGATATCCACCTAAATTATATGTTCATGTATCATAATAGGATGCCAATTCAATAAGAAATCTTCGAGGGAAAATCATAAGTTCAGCTAATTTAATCATAAACTTTTCAATTTTATCAAGGTAGTTTGAATCTTCTCACAAAACCCCAACGATGTCCTCCTGTCGATTGCCGCTGTCCATCTTATCATGTCAAGCAGAACGACCAACAACATTGGAGTTCCGCACAGCAATTTTTGGACCATATCAACAATATTGAAAAAGTTTAACTGAATTAACATTTCGCATAATAGATTTAGGACTAATACAGTAATTATCCTCGAGATCTTGGAAGTACCTAAAGATGAAGCTGCGATGTGAATGCTTTTATGTTTGGAATTCAGACGGGAGGATGAATCTACGGCAGAATCTATGCTCGGTTCAGGGCCTCCCACGTCATTGGGTGTTCGAATCGAGGGTTGACTTTGAACATGAATTGAGTGAGTCAGTCGAAGCATTTCCTGTCGCTTACGCATGGACAACTCTTCTTTTATATTCAATAAAGCATCGTTAGACATGGAATATATAGGGAAAATTATAAATAAGGGCTCAAAGTAACAATGACAATTTCAAATGAAGATTTGATTCGTTGGCCAGTCAAAGGCATTTTTTGTCCAATAATTTTTTTTTTATATTATCTAAATATATTAAAAATAAATTAATTTTCTTTTAGAAAAAAAGAATGAAATCAGGCAAGGGCTTAGCCCTCGCCTTCACCCCACCATCTAGACTGCAAGCGTTGGTGATGGTGAGGATGGTCGACGAAGGGTTGGCGAGTTGTTGGGCACCAGCTAGACCGCAAGCGATGGCCAACACTCGTGACTGACCCTTGCTAGTGGTGGTCCTTGGTCAGATTTAGGTGAGGGCTAGCAACCCTCCATTGGATCACCATCCCCTACCATTGTTGGCCCTTCTCGGTGATGGTGGGGTGGCAATGTTGAGGGTTGTAGGCCCTCATCATTTTCCCTTCCCCTTCTATTTTTTTTTTTTAAAAAAATTTATTTTGTCATCTAATACAAAAAAGACAATAGGAAAGAAATTCAAAAAATTAAAGGAAAAAAATGCTCTTATTAGCCAATGAGTTAGGCAATTCTTTAAGATTGATATGGCCATTTTAAGCTTCTTCACTTTATGCTCTTATTTGAAAAATGAGAACACTTTAACTCCTTATTTAAAATAAGTTCCACTCAAACTCTATTTGAAATTTTCCCTAATATAATATATGTGTGACTACATATATAGCTCCAATGCACTGTCAAAGCGGAGAGGCCGGCAAAAGTTGCCGCTGCACACTTTGTAACAAGCTAACCTTAAGATGTAAATGTTGTGCAAACATATATATCATGATCTAACTAAATTCCTCTCGAAATTATCTTTTTCAACCTCCCCTTCGAGCTAAATTTTTGTAATCCGACCCTTCCAAGCCAGGTTCCTGCATGTTGCCGGACCAGGCCAAGCGGGACCGGACCGGGGTGACCCTCTGACCCGACCAATTTGTATTATACTATGATCTATAGATACTGTTCATTATAGTCTAGTGGCTTTTCTTCTTTCTATCCGCTTTAGGTGGTCTTTAACCGTGGGCTTCCTTGTATATTTATTTAATATATGGCTGCTTAATTATAAAGATAATATTTAGAATATAATTTTAGAAAGAAAAAGGACAAGGGCTGCTGGGGCCGCACATGCCGACAGTTTCCACGTGCATGGTAACCCATACCTTATATTTAAATTCTATGTCCATCCTTCGTTTTGAGCTCACGCATGTTGGAAAAGAACAAGTCGCAAATGCACGCTTAAGATATCTGAGAAGACAATTGGATGGGCACTGCGGAGACAAATGTCCAAGTCCTGGCTATAATGTGCTCCTACAACTTAGCTTTTTCCTCCCCTTTTTAATTATTTTTATGATGAGGGAGAAAAAGAAAGATGAGATGAATCAATCGAAAAAATCTAATTACAATTTTTTGTTAAATAATGTGATGGAAGGTTTTACGTAGCTTTTCAAAATAAAAATTTGCATACTCGACATAATGTGTTTCTCTTGTGAGGCTACCTAGCACCCTCTTGGCACAAAAATAAATTTCGTACTACAAAAACAAATTTCCCCCTCTATTTGAATGTGCATATGACATATGACGTTGGTTATTGTTAAGATAGATATCTCTTAATTATTATTATAAAGAATAATTGTTACTTTTGGTTTCTTTTCTGCCATGACAGAGATCCATTTAGTTTAGAGGAGATGATTGACCAATTCATCCTTTAAGTCAAAATTTAAAAGTGAAGAATTGATTAAATCAATGGTCGAGAGAATTTATTAAATTTCGAGTAGCAAACATTATTAATTGTCTCTTGGAGAAAGGGTGATTTTGTGCAATTTCCTTGAAAATAAAATAAAGTAAAAATAAATGATGAATTACTAACCGGAAGAGGGAGACTTGAACGAGAGTGCTTGGCCACCACATGTGAGCAGGCTCCACCGCGTACTTCCTCAGCAGCCCCGCCCATCCGTATCCCAGCACCTGCACCCCGCTTTTCCTCACATCGTCAGTATTTTTCTTTGCCAAAAAGGTGGGGGAAAAAACTCATTCCATGCACTTTTTACATGCAAACACTTCTGTTCCGGGGAAAGAGTTTTTTTCAGAAATTTTTATTCTCTAATTTGAAGAGTCCCTAAGTGAGATTTATATCGGAGAAAACATACAATTTTTTTTGGGTTCTCGCATTACATTAAGTTTCTTCAACTCTAAAGTGTCAAAACCTGATGTTTTTGCAATCTCAATATGAAATGAGCGGTAAATAGTACAAAGTAAAGATTAGGACATTACGAGTATCAAAATTTTTCTATCATGCTTACTTTGATGTCATATCTTTTATCGATCACTAGGGTACTATAACTTTTAGAAAACATTCACTCAAGCAATGTCACCAATTTCCATCGTTGGGAAATCCGACGTAGGCATTAGAATTTTTTTCGCTTGTGGACAAAACCTTTCAAAAGTTATGATACTAGATTGATCTATTGAATAGTCGCGGCACCCAAGTGATAGACCGAAAAATTATGGCATCAAAATAAGTATCGTGTGGAAAATACAACACTTGATATGGCTTTTTTTAGAGCAAGGTGCAAATGAGAATATTTTATGCTAATGAGAATTCATATGTTAGGACCATCTCTTGATACTTTTGGATTTTTACAGTGTACGATAAGTTTGGCTTCCTAGTAGTTTTAGGCAATTCTGAGGCTTAGTATATAAGCCCGTGTTTGTTTAAGTGCTCTTCACCAGCTGGCGATAAGAATGTAATCTCATCTCATCCCATCTCATCCAACTAATATAGACTGAGAAAGTTTTTCCATGACAAACCATTCCACGTGCCCACCACTAGCAAATTATCTCTTTTCAGTCATGAAATTTAAGCAAAAAATACGTAGTTAATAAATTAATTACTTGTCAATGACGTAATATATGTACTATAATATTCCTTTCGCTTGCTTCCTCTTTAAAGCTAACTGCATAAAATAATTATTGTTGAAATTTTTCCAATTAGAGTCCCGTGGGCAACTTACTACAAGTCACCTGACTTGCTGGGAATTCTTAGAAAAAGGGTCACTGTGTAAGAATCAAAAGTTAATAAAATAAAATAAAAATTCTAAATCAGTATCAAGAGTGGATATTATTTCAAATAAATGACTGATATAGTTACTTCAAATTTTTATTTGAAACATTGTTCATCTGATGTTCTTATTTAAAAAAATAAGGGCATCTCGGATCTTTATCTGAAATTTTCTTTAAAATAAAATAGAGGATCTATTCATGCAAAAAAGCAAAAGAGAGAGAACTATCAAAACTCTTGATTAAAAAGGCCAAGTCCTTTTAACTATGGGAAAAGTACCTGGGTAATGATTATGAGAAGCCAACCGACGAAGAAAGAGATGCTCCGGAGATAGAAGGCCTTGATTATGTCGACGATGCCCGCCGCATAGGCCGTCCCCGACCCGGCATTGGCAAAGATGGAGATGAGCACGTGCTCCTTCATGTTGAACGGCCCTGGGTTGAGCGAGAACATCCTCGGCCCGAGCCCAGGGATACGGAACTCCGCCGTGGGGAGCATGGCTGCCATGAACCGCCCGATGGGTAGGGTTGCCACCTGCACGGTGATCTGGGTTATGGTGAGGGGCTCGGTCCGGTATGAGAAGAACTGGTTGAGGAAAGAGAGGAGGGCGCACGAGAGCACCCCGAGGAACCACATTCGAAAGGTCCACACAGGCAGGGTCGGGTCGTCGGTGTTGGTCACGATGAGCCGGACTTGTTCGATGGGTGAGAGGTCATCCTCGGTGTCGTCCACATCGTTCAGGGCCACCGGCTTTCTCAAGTTGGCAATGGTGGCGGAAGGCGGGGCTACTAGTTCTACGCCGCTCATGGTGTTGGGTATGCGTGAGTATCGAGGGGGATTTGGTTCTTTGTGCGTGCGTATGGCTTGAAGTGATTTGAAATGCTAAGTTTAGCCTTTTTAAGATGGATTGGAAGGTTGACTGGTAGAGCATTTGAAAGCTTGGACGTCAATATTCATTTTAAGTGGGGTAGGTCCAATTTGTTCAAATTCAATACAAAAATAGAAAAAGAAGGGACAGTTCCTCAAGGCCGACTGTCAGTTTTTTTTTTTTTCCTTTTTGTAGATAAAAAAAGGGTGGGGAGGTGTTGCTAGCGTAACTACTCTTTCAAATGTCATCATAAGAGTTTAACGCCAGTTGCTCAATATTATATTTTAGGCTATGCTTGGTAATTAGAATAAAATTTAGGATATGATGTTTTGTATTTGATACTTACTCGAGACAAGATAAAGTCGAATATAAGAAGAATATAAACCAGATAAAATTATCTTATAAGGGGTTGGATAAAAATAAATAGGATTTCTAACATTTATGATTGAAAAGTTTTTCTCTTGAATAACAATCTTCTTAAATCAACAAAATTAAAGTTGTATTTCAATATAAAAAAATGTTTGAATTCTAATATAAGAAATTCAAAATAACAATTTAGTTATTTTAATTTAATCTTATTTGTACTTATACATTTGAATTTAATTATATTTTATGATATAAATTCAATATAAAATAATATATTTTTATTAGATTTTTTAGGTATTTTAGCATTTTAGGTATATTAGTACGATTTACTATTTAATATAATTTTATTGGAGAATGATGGAAGGGGGAGAAATTAATTAAAAAAGAGAGAAAATAAATAAATAAATAAATTGAAATAATGGTTAATACCCTGAAAAATCCTAAACCGTGACAAATTTACTCCAAACTAATTTTTTTTATCACAAAAACTCCAAATTTGTGCATCTTTGGCAAAACCCTCTATTAATTTCCGTAAAATTTTACTGTCAAATTACTAAATTAAATGCAACGTGACAATTGACAGGTGTACAAGTTTGGGATTTTACTCTCCGTTTGTTACAATTATACAATTTTTATTTTTATTTTTTGTGGTATTAATCTAATTTAACGAAGGGTATCTTTATCACAAATGTACTAGTTTGGGCTTTTGGTGGTCGAATAAATTATTTTTTGGTAAATTTATCTTAAGTGTACCAATTTATGATTTTTTTTATGATTAGTTGGAATAAATTTATCACGGGTGTACAGATTTGAGGTTTTTCATGATCAAAAAATTAGTTTGAGATAAATTTGTCATGAGTATACTAGTTTTGGGTTTTTCAAATTATTAATCCTAGAAATAAATAGAAGCTTTTATCATATCTCTATTTATAAAATTTTTGGTTTATCCATAATAATTTATCATTTATACGAATTACTGTATATGATATAATGTAAATATATTTGATTTTATTATTGCAATCACATAAGATATAGCAAAATCCTTGAATTTCATATCGTATCCTATCAAGTTATATCCTTATTAAAAATCCAAATGACTAAACGTAGCCCGAGCTATTACTACTCAACACACATGTATGTATAGTGGCTTATCACCACAGTCCCATGGACAAACTGGAAATCAGAAAATGTTTTTATAATACAAGTTGACTAGAGATTCACAGTATCTCAAAATCATGATATGATGTAAGATAGTATGAATTTTTTTCTTGGGATTAGACTATTGATTTAGCGTGCATGCAATGTCATTGTGGGTATATTATTCTACTTGTCACATCATCCTGATTACATAAACACATCATCATCATGTTTACTTTGAAAAAGCTTTGTCAAACGATAGATTTTATAATTTGGAGATTTGCAAAAAGAGGGAAGTAAAGGATGACGTGAAATTGGGGTAGGGGAACAGACTTTTTTGTTTGGTTTGTGGAATGTCTTATTTAAGCGATGAAGATAAAGACGAAGATAATGATGGACAGAATCTTTTTTCTAGATTCCATTGTCGCTTAATAGCGGAATATGCGGTAGCTTTAGGGTCAATGGGGTTCTTCCCAATGAATTTTGACTTGTGATTAATAACCACCTAGGACATGCAAAAGCGTATTTGGATCAATAACCACCAAGGACATACGACATTCAAAATAAGCACGCGTAATTATAAACCGAGCTAACAAATTTCATTTCCTTATTTATTTATGTTACGTGATAATGTCAGTATAATTATACTGGGGATTTCAAAAATTGATCATGCGGCACTATATCAATCATAACTCATGATACCATCCTAACCCTGAGACAGTTTGTACATGTCTAGTGACCTATCCTCCAATACTAGTATGCCCAAAAGTCGTCCCATGGATCCAAAAATGTTGCTTCACCTTCTTACACCTGTCTTAGTTGATTGTACTACTGCCATCGTCATCTCCATCGTCACCTAGATGCGGGATCGGCCCCATGAGCTGTCCACCTGCTCGTGCGTACACCACGAGGAAACCCAAGAGTACAGGGCCGTCGTAACTCTTATGTCTACGAACAAAATGGTTATACACCGGATGAAGGTGATGTTCGGAAAATCTAGATCCATGAATTCAGAAAATGCCAGGTGAGATCCATGGGTACCCCATAACTAATAAAGGTAGAAGCATGAAGGATCGACATATTTCTGTTGATCTGAAAAGATAAAATCAACAACCAGTGAGCCTAAATTCAATAAGTAGAAAGTTCACCTGTCTATACTATATAAACCAATCACCAAATTGACAAGGAAAGTCTCCATATAAAGATTATGGAATCGATTTCAAATCAACTAACCTATGAACCCTTTTCAAAATTGACATAGTAGATCAATAAAAGCAATGGCTTTTCCAAACAAGTAATCAATAGCTCAATTATAATTAAAAAGTACTAATGTCACGTCTTGATCCTTGAGCGCGTGCCCATCCCCCTCTCGCTCGATAAAAATTATGCGACTTTCCAAGACGAGTCACCAACTCTTTATTTTATTGCACACACGGAAGCAAATATAAATCCCTTGAAAGTAATCATTTCGGGATAGAAAAGTAGGACATCATATTCACAAATAAACCACACTTTTTAAAACATACTGAGTCATTTACACAAGTCTATAACCAAAAGACTAGTTCTCAAAAAGAGGCTGTCCTATCTGACCTACTCTTCAGGTCACCTCAGCTTAGCTCCAGGTTCTCCTTCTACGGCCCTGAAAATTTTAAGCCCACGACAGAGTGAGATATAAATTTCAGCGAGTTCACAGTTTAAGCCCCGATTATGAGGAAAATACACCTAGAAGTGTCCTAACCACACAACCATTCACTTAGCACAGATGACTTAGCTCGCCTCAGTTTCTTCCTACACGTCAGCACAAATCATATCACTTTGCATATAATCAATGCACATAACAACTAGAACAAATCATCAATTTAATTAATCACAAGGGTCCTAATTATAAGACCAAACCGTTATGACACGTCCTATTCCATGCCACACAATTTTGGTCTCATAATCGGGTGCATCAAACTCAACAATCATGCGTTCCAATTGTTAATTACACCCCTTAAGGGTACAGCCAACTCTAAATGTGGCGGTCTTCTGGTATTGCTAAGCGTCGTCTCACCTCCTTTGAGCACGGCAACGTCTCTTAATTAGACAGCTTCCCTGAATGGGTGTAGGTCCGGAATCTATTGCAACTTGAGTCCCAATAAATGGGTAACATCCGGCTTAACAGCCCGAGATGGTTTCTCTTAACCAACACACAGCCAATCAATCCCAGCCCAGGATACTGTGCATTGCACTCAAATGTCTCAATTAAAATAGTGAACATGGCATATTTTCTTCATATTAGAAATACACGGTAAAACAGTCGTGTGTGGGTATACGGTCAATTCACACTAGAAAAATTGATATCCTCCAATTTAAAATCCCACTGGTTTATATAGTGTATAAAACTATTTTTGGTGTTAAAACCCGATACTCGGGATTTTCGAATAAATAATGAATTTCACAAATTTTGGAATTAAATACTCAAAATTCCAATCAACACTCAATTTGCATAAATTAACACTCAATTGCATAAACTAAACATACCATTGCAATCAGTACAAAATTCCAGTCATCGGCTATCCCGGTCTAATTTCCGGAAAATAATTAATAATTAAATAAATTACCGAAAATTAAATAAATTACAAAATAAATAAATTTAAAGCATTTAATTGAATTAACCTAAACTAACTAAACTAAATAATCTAAATAACAATTAAATCTAACCATCCTATTTAATTTAATCTAAGTACACTAACTAAATAAACTAACTAATTCCTAACTAATCCATCTAACAAAACTAAATAAACTAATTAACTACTAACTACTAACTATATACTTAATCTAACTAAGCCATCCTAAGCCTAATTAACATAATTAATCCACCAATTAGCTAACTAACACACCTCTAAGTGTCATTAGCCCACGAATAAAGGATTAGAACGCAACTCACCAGTTAAGCACGAAAATCGGCTCGCAGCGATGGCGGCCAAGATCTAGGCTCACAGCAAGGCCGAGGGAAGCTTGGACCAGGCTGAAACGATCTAGCAAAGCCCGCTATTCGAGCTGAAAATTTGCGCGCTCGAGGACGCAGCAACGAAGTTCGACTTTGAGGAGACCCCACGGGTGAGCTGGCGGTCAACAAAACTGCAGAGTCAGGCTTCGGTTCAGTGGGAAGCTGCTCGTCTTCGTTGGGTGAAAGTTGACCGAAGAAGCTGAAGATGCGTGGGATTGAAGGTGTAGACGATGGAGGCCTTCGGTTGGGGTTTTCACTGAAGAAGATCGAGCTTCGGACATGAGATGGCAGAGACGTGGAGAGGAAGCTGGCGTCTAGATGGTGGGTTTTGGGGGTCAACCGAATGGTACTGGTTGACTCAAGATGGGCGAGCGTGAGTGGTGCAGGGAAATAAAAGCTTCGGTGGAGGTGTGATGCAGGGCCTCAGCAGAAACGGTTTCGGTGGAGGGGATGAGCGGCTTCGGTCTTCACAACAGCTTGAAGATCACGGTGTGAGGGGAAATTTTAATGGAGCAGCACGTGGAAGAGAGGGTGAAATGAAGGAAAAAAAATGAAGATAAGCAGGAGTTGATGATGTCGGCTTCGAAGGGGCGGCGCATGAAGGAGACCGAAGCAGCGGTCTTTGGCGGCGGTAAAGAAGTCAACATGTTTATCTCCTCAATTGAATCCTTGTCCCCCTTAATACTTTCCAACAAACATAATCCAAGAATTAGCCAATTTGATACCAAAATATAGCCCCTCAACCTTAATTCCGAATTTCACTTAGTTTAAACTTTAGTTTCATCCTTAAATTCTCAAATTCAAAGTCCAATTTCATTGAAGAAAAATCCCACACCCTTCCACAAATTCCAATCATCTAGTAGCTCGGCTTAGAAGTCGAAATTCCTTTCAAATGAGCTAAACCGAATTTCCGTTCATTTTCCGAATCAATTTTCCATAAAAATCCTAGAATCTCCGAGAATTTTTCGGAAGATGAGCCGACGTTCCTAAAATGAATCGTGACACGACAAAACTTTCAATTTTCGAAATCGAGTTCAATTTCGTGGTAAATTTCACTCTGACGTGATTTTAGCATGTCTCAATCTAGTAGGTAGCTTTTAGGAATTTTTAATGTAATTAACCCGTGGTTGATTATTTTCGAATCAATGTACATCTTCGACACATTGGCAACTCTCGATTGTCGTGAAAATCTTAAGGTTTCAAATACAGACACAGGGTACGAAAATGACAGATAAATCGGTCTATTACCGTTCGACAGAAATTTTGCAATTAGGTGGAATCACACATGCACTAATCACACACCTCTATCGAATCAACCTATCTCCAGTCTCTGATCGATTTTGTTGGTGCCGTAATAACCATTGCAGATTAGCACGGTCGAGCAGTCGATTCCTGGTCGAATTCTCATGTCTATTGCGTTTAGATTCCTTAACGGGCTCACTTGATACGCTAGTTAACTCGTGAGTGGCCAACTTAAAGAAAAAAGCTATAAGCATGTCGATGAAAAGCCCAACTCGTCTCATCGGAATCAGACTCAAAAATCAAGATGTCACAACTAAGGCTATTTTTAATATGAAATTATCATGCTACTTAGGGGTGTACAAAAGAACTGAGAACTATCTTAACCGCTTGAAACCGAACCAAATCGGACCAAAACCAATAGTTCCCATGGGGGCTGATCCAGATCTCCATTCCAATTAAGTGGAATTGATGAGTATTAATTCGATTCCCGATTTTAGACATGAAACTGCTCACTCGCCCCCAAATCGAACCAGTATACATATATTTTAAAAAAGAAATTCCATCTCAAGAACTTAATTATTTTGTAGTTTTCAACCAAATATATGTGTAAATATATGTATATTTGTAGTTATTGAACATTATTGACTAATTTTGTTTCTTATATGTGTAATAGGATTAACGCCCTACTTTTTTCTTTTATTTTTCATTCTAATAACCATTTACTTGCTTTTTCAACCAAAACAAAGTAAACAAATGTAGAGGAAAGAGAGAATCGATTAGAGATGTCTATAAATGTTGTGGCGCTTTGTCTTCATTATATGAAATTAAGAGCCAACAGCTCGTTTTAGTCAATTCATGATTAAATTAGATAACGTTGAAAAAAAAAAAAAAAAATAGACCAAGCGATAAATTTTTAACTTCTATAGAGGTTAGGACTTTTAACGTGGAGTCTAATTCTTCACATGTTTCCGATGTTGAGAAACCCTAAAAGGACCATATCATGATTTTTGAATAAATTAAGGGCTGTTTGGCAACGTGCAAACAAAAGGCCGATTCTAATTTTTTGTTTCCAGAATCAGTTTGGGATAAGAATCGCGTTTGGTAAAAATTTTGTTCTGGGGAACAGATTGGGAATAGAATTGAGAATAAAAAAAATATGATTCTTTGTCCGAGAATCAAAAAAGAATCAAAATAATGAAACTCTCATTCTTCCCTTCCGTCATCCCGCGATTGCCGTCCGCCACCGCCTGCCACTGTCCGCCGCCATCGGCCGCCACTGTCCGCCGCCGGTCGCCGGTCCGGTGAGCTCGTAGGAGGCTCGCCAGGCTAGGGCGAGGTCCGGTGAGCTCGCCGAAGGCAAGCCTAGCCACCGGAGAGGCTCGGCCTCACCTAGCCCCAACGAGGCTCAGCCTCGTTAGATCAGGCGAGGTCGAGCCTCGCCGGTGTCTGGGCGAGCCTCGCCCAACTGCCGGCGAGCCTCGCTTGGCCATCGACGAGGCTCACCTAGCCCCGCCGATGGTCAAGCTGGCCTCGCCGAGGCTAGGCAAGGTCAGCCTGGCCACCGGCGTGGCTCGGCCTCACCAGATTTGGCGAGGCCGAGCCTTGCCCAACTGCCAGCGAGGCTCGGCCGACGAGGGCCGACCATACCAAGGGCCGCGACGCTCCGGTGAGCTTCGCCGGCCCTTGTCTAGCCGGTCGCCAATGACCGGCCATATGAAGAAGATGAAGAATAGGAAAAAAGGGGAAAAAAAAAGGAAAAGAAAAAGAAAAAAAAGAGAAAAAAAGAAAAGAAAAAAAGTTAAAAAGTTAAAAGGTTAAAAAATTATTTTAAAATTATTTTAAAATCAAAAGAAATTAATTTGGAACATAATCAATTAACACGGTATCAAACGCAATTCTATTCCAAAATAAAAAAATTTGGACAGTTACCAAACGCGTTTTTTTACTCATAATCAGTTCTCGGGAACAGAATAAAAAATAATTATTTCTAGTCAGAATCAGCTCCCGGAACAGAATCGTTACCAAACGCGCCATAAATTTTTAGCTAATGATTATTTTTTATTTGTTCCACTTTATAGTTTTCAATCCTTAATCAAAATCAATAGCTCTCATTCAACCCAAATATAAGGCCGAAGAAGCTTTGGTGCTCTAAATAGAAGCTAGGTTAAGCATGAAATTTTTTTATTAAATGCAATTTTATAAGGATTGAGAACTGATTCCATGGACCCACCTAAGAATTGGAGTCGATTGGCGGTCCGGTTCTTGGTTGGATCCATGGAACCAACAGGTGGGTCTCTATTCTAATTTTTTGGAATCAATCCTTAGTGGGTGGCTCTCGATTCCAAGATGGGAACTGGCCACCCAAACCATGCTCATCCTTAATATTGCTACCATCCTCGAGGAAACCATGTTACCCCCTAAGCATCTTGCACTCATCTAACATCGCGAAGGCATCTAGGAGAACCATGTCACACCCCCCGTCCCCCAAAAAAAAATATCCGAAGGAACCCAATTACCCCTTCAAGCATCCCTACCATCACTGGGACATTGTCGTCCTAAGGCCGATGGCAATTCTAGTCACACATCTATACCATAAAGTGACAATTTTATAATTCAATTTAAAAATGGCATTGACAGTATTATTAGCAAGGAAATTGAAGAATGAATCTAACGAATCTTTAGTCAATTATACCCCCTTAGGCTAATAGAAACTCACCCATACCTATATCAGACGAATTGCAAGGAGAATCCATATCAAAGTCTCTAAACTTGCCCTATAATGGCATTTAGCATGCCTCTGGAGACTAAGATTGTTGTCTAAGTAAATGGGCTTCAAAAATTATGAAAATATAGAATAAGATAGACAAATCTAGAGGAATATTTTCCATGAAGGAATCAAAGTCTAATTTGAAAACTTGACTGAAGCAGTGGAACATTCTGGTAGATAATAGAACCCAAAATGACACTGTTTTGCCAGCTAAATGATTCTGAAAAATTATGAAAATTTTATGTGGTAGTTTAGGATGTACTCTGCAACTTTCATGAAGGACACTCATTAATATTCTTGGCCAAAAATTCTATGAAAAATGGCAATCATAGAAAGGTTGGTTCAATAATAGTTTTTCAAATGTATTTTTGCCATACGAAGTCCAAAAATCTGAATTTAGAGTATGTCATAAAACAGCCAATAAGAAAAGACTTTTGTCAAGGATGCCCCAAGGAACTCACATCATACAAGCTGCTATGAAATTTGCAAAGCTGAGGGTCGGACTCAAACCGAACCTAACTTGGACAATCCTTCCCTATTTTGGCTCAACTTTCGGTATCTTCAGCCCAGGCATATACGAAGATTCAACATATAACCTTTCCATAACACATATACAAACCCATTGATTTCAAACATTCTAACTATATAACTTTTTCCATAACTTGCGACTAGGTGCTAATGTCTCTGAAATCACGAAATTCAAAAATTTATGAACCCAACAATTGATTGATATATGATAGAACGGGGATATCCAATTGCCTCGGGTCTCAGAGGGTTGCATTTGAGGCTCGGTGGGGCGACGACATGGCTAACGGCAGCAACACAAAGGCTGAGTTGAAGAGGGAGGAGTTAACTGTTGCCTTAAGCTGAGGAGAGAATAGTTCGTTGCTGGTTGCTGTAATGGCAGTAGTGGGACTGAGGAAAAATGGAGAAAACGAAGTGGTGTGGGGCGGTGAAAAGCAAGAGGAAGCGGCGACTTCGTTCTTCTCTTTTCCGACCTCAGCCTTCACCGTTAGTTGCTGCCATTGAGGTGTCACTTCCTAGGGAGAGTGTTGAGGGGAATGACACGGAGCTGGTCTGTGTTGACTTCAAGGGAGAGATGTGCCATTGCTGGGTGTGTTGTGGATGCAGGAAGAACGAGGGAAGCTGGCTTCTATTCTGCCACTCATGACCTTCTTGGTCGACTCCATTGAGTGACATGTTGAGGACGTTGGATGGTGTTTCGGTGCGTAGGAAACGAGGGGAAAAGGCGTTGGACTTCTGTTCGTTTGCCGCTTTTACTAGTTGTGCCACGGGGGGATTCGGCATAAGCTGTTGGCCAATTGACTTCTCCTCACGGTTACACACCAACCGGGGTTCGTGAATTGCCGTTGTTGCGGTGGGGTTGAGGCAGTGGTGGCGCTGGTGAACGCATGGGCTGAATTGGCGAGGAGGCACAATGAGGTGTCATGGCGAGGGGATGAGGTAATGATGGGGACGAGCAGAGGTTGAAAGTCCTCATGGTGGTGCGACTACTGTGGCCCGATCACGAGTGTGGACAGTTAAACATTCGGGACTCACAATACGTCGAGCAAACAATCCAGACGTCATTTTATCTATATATATAAGACACACACATACATGTATACACACCCCACAACGGATATCAATCTCAATCCTATTTTTTCTCAAAATTTTTTATATCTTTTGCTAGGTTGTTATGATAGCATCATCTAACGAAATTGATAAATTTATGATTTAAATTGTCAAGACATCTGTTAGCTCGTCCTGTGGACATCGCCCTTTCCGGAAAGAAATTTAAATCTTTCATCTTACAATCATTTAAATAGATAAAGGCCACACAAAAATCCCAAATTATGACCATTGTGACATAAATATTCCAAACCTTTTTTTTTTGTGTTATAAAAAACCCTAAACTTGTCCACTGTAATACAATTTCCTCAACTTTTTTTTTTTTGCATCACGAAAAAACTCAAACTTATATATGACATATATGCCTTATATTTCAATTCTATTTAATATATATATTTATCACATTGGTATATATTCAGAGTTTTTTTTTATAGGTATTTGTGTCATGAAAAATATGATTAGGGTATTAGCAACACAAATAAAATATTGAGGTACTTGTATCACAATAGATTCTCTCCCGAAAGGTGAGAGCTCTTTCTACCTTGTGGTAGTTCGTCTTCCTCTTTGAAACCCTAAACCTTTACCCAAATCTGTTTTTGCTCAATCCCCTCGCTTTGCCTACAGTTCACAATATGGATTATCACCCACCCAAAAAACCATCCCCACCTAGGTAATTCCCATCCCTGTTTCCCTCGAATTTTGTCTTTCATGTCAATTACCCATCGGAAGTCTTCAAGCCTTGGAAGTCCCTTTAGTCCGAAGTAGCAGGGATCTCGCTCGAGTTATCTCCTTACATAGGTGGTCGACTAAGAGGAGTCTTCCTCTCTTTGCATTGATGGACTGCTGGTTTGATCATTAAAACTGCTGCCTTGTTAGTTTGTCGTTTTAGCTTGTTCTGTGAAATGGACCGCCTTGGTGATGAAGAGGATGCTCAACTTGTTGCCCTGTGTTGCCGAATGGGTCGCCTCTGCTCTAAGTAGCCGATTGAAGTATGGGACGAGGTAACTCCTAGAGAAAAAAATAGAGGAATGTTGACTTAGCTTAGTAGGTAAAATTCTGACTACTTCAATAGTTAATTTCTAGGTTTTTCAAAATTCTATGAAGAGAGCATGGCATACAGATCCAATGGAAATTTCAGAAGCCAAAGACAATATTTATATAGTCAAATTCAAAACAGAGGCTGTAAAACATAGATTTCTAGAAAACAAACCTTGGTTATTTGCCAATCATTTGGTTATTTTCAAACCATGGGTACCAAATACGCCATTGCATTGCTATGATTTTACTTCCTCTGCGTTTTGGGTTCATGTCTTCGAGCTACCTCTTGAACACTGCATTGACTCCAAGATCCGCAAAGTAGTTAGGCATATTGGCAAGGTTTTAGAAGTCAAAGTAGAACTTAGAGATGGGTCTAGCCATAAAGCAAAAAGGCTAGTGTTGAAATGGACCTCCAATAGCCTCTCAAAACAGGGATTCTAGTCAAATTGGAAGGGAAGAATCTATGGTTAGATTTTCAATACAAAAGATTATCCCATTTTTGTTATTTCTATGGCAAATTGGGTCACTATGCAATGCATTGTCTCGTATTTCCTTTTGATGATAGTAAAATGAAAAACCTTGACAGTATGTATTATGGTACATGGCTACGAGCAGAGGTAAATCAACATAGCCCCTTTTGGCGTACCTTTTATCAGCCTCATCACATGCTGGACGAAGTTGCAGAGACCATCCTAGAGACCCCACAATCTCCTTCACAGATTATTGCAACACAGGATCAGGACTCATCACCTTCTTTGGACCAAGCACACAAAAGGAAAGATAAACAGATAGTGGAGGTACCTGTTTGTAATCAACTAGTCATAGTTGTAGCACCCATTCGGTGGCAACCTTTGGTTGAAGATTCCTCAAGAAGCGAGCGAGACAGTGATTAGCCATTACCACACCAGCCAAAGAGCCACATCAATAAAATGGCAACTAGTTCTCAAAAGTCGAAGAAAGCTAAAAGTTCAATCTTGAGTGCAAGGTCGGGTCCAATCAAAAAAGCTAAAAGACACAATTCACATGACTTACATACTCAGCTCCAAGAAGGACTCGATGAATCAAGTCTTCAAGATACTCCTGTTATGGAGGCGCATGAATCCCTCGGTTGGGCTATGGTAGTTGGCCCTAAACATACACCCTTTGAACAATGAAGTTAGTAAGCTGGAATTGTCAGGGTTTAGGCAATCTCCTGACAATTCGAGCTCTTAGGTTCTTAGTGACTCAGGAAAAGCCTAACATTTTGTTTCTAATAGAGAAAATGAACCAAGAAAGGCAGCTTCTTTACCTGTAGAAGACGCTCAAATTCTCTGACTGTTTTATAGAACAACTGGTAGGTTTGGCAGGTGGCCTAGCAATTTTTCGGAATAGTAAGGTTTCCATGGACTTGGTTCATAAGTCTCCGGTTTTTATTTTTTTGACTTGATCTGTACAGATTTGGACAGGGCTGTTGTAATGCGCCTTACCTGTTTACATGCGCCGGCAGTCACTCATCTCAGACAACAGTTTTGGGAAGAATTACAACTAATTAGTAATGGGAATGCTCTACCTTGGTTGTGTGTCGGAGATTTCAATGATATTTTGTATCCTTGGGAGAAAATGGGTAAACGTCTAGCTGAACCTTACCGCATGCTGTCATTTTGAGAACTCCTCAATGACTGCTCCTTAATGGACTTGTGCAACAAAGGCTACGCCTACACATGGACCAATAATCAAGATGGCAAAAATATTGTTAAAGAACAAGTTGGACGAGAATGTTATGTACGGAGGATTGGAGACTAACCTACCCTTTTGCTGAAGTATTGGCTTTGCCAGCAATTGCTTATGACCATAGCCCTCTTCTCTTGTCAACTGAAGCTTCTCGTGTTAGAAAACGACGCACCTTTTACTTCGAATCTTATTGGCTTCAGGATATGGAGTGTCGAGACATAGTAGCTAAGTCCTGGGCTTCTCGACAGATTGGTCCAGTGACCTTACTCAAAAAGCTTCGAGCTACTTCCTTCCCCCTCTCATCATGGAGCCGTTCGAGATTTGCCAATGCTAGAAAGCAGATAAGTCTCCTTCAGTACCAACTTCAATCTTTAATAAATCAGCCGTATGGAAATCACGACCAGGAGTTGATAACCAATCTGAAACAGCAAATTCAAACGTTATGGTAGTAGGAGGAACAATTCTGGGCTATGCGATCACGGGTTAACTGGCTTACATGGGGGGATAGAAATACGAAATTCTTTCATGCATCAACTATTGAACGAAGATAGCGAAACATAATATGGATGCTACAGGATGATCAACTTAGATGTGTTAGAGATCAACAACAGCTTAAGGAGATGACGTCATCTTTTTTCCAGAAATTATGCACAACAACAGGGAACCGAGACTATAGCTCCACCATCGCTAAATGCAATCCAATAGTATCGACGGAGATGAATGAGCAGCTTGTAGCAGAGGTTACTAGAGAAGAAGTACGACTTGCAGTTTTTCAATTAGGCGGAGCTAAAGCACTGGGCCCTGATGGTTTGAATGGGCTTTTTTTATCAATCTCATTGGGATATAGTACATGATGATATTTACATGGCTGTGCAACAATTTTTTCAGATAGGGGTGCTGCTATCAGAATATAATAGGACTCATCTTTCCCTGATACCAAAAACATCCCATCCAGAAAGGCTCGATCAGTTCCGACCAATAAGTCTTTGAAACTTTATTTACAAAATTATCTCTAAAGTCCTTGCTAATCGACTCAAGCCTTTGCTAACAAAGCTAATAGTGCCAGAATAGAGCGCTTTCGTCAGTGGACACCAAATTCAAGATAACATCATAGTGGTCCAAGAGGTCCTTCGCCATATTAGGACTCGGAAAAGGACCAAATGGTTTCAGGCAGTGCTTAAATTAGACATGCAAAAGGCTTATGATAGGATCGAGTGGGATTTTCTCAGAGACTATCTTCTCCAAATTGGATTTCACGACCAATGGGTTCACTGGGTGTTGCAATGTATTTCAATAGTCTCCTTAAGTGTAAAATTCAATGGTGAAGCTCTACCCTATTTTCATCCGTCACGGGGTCTGAGACAAGGAGATCCTTTATCACTTTACCTATTTATACTAATGGCCAATGCCTTATCTTCGCTTATCAACCAGGCAGTGGATATGGGGAGTCTCAAAGGTATCAAACTAAACCGATGGTGCCCTGTTCTATCCCTTTTTTTTTTTTTTTTTTTTTTTTTGCAAATGATGCTATTTTCTTTCTATCAGGAAAGACCCTAGAGTGCTAGAATTTAGCTAATGTGATCAATGAATACTGCTTAGCCACAGGACAAATAGTGAATCGTAACAAATCAGGTATGATTTTTAGTAAGCTGTGTCCTATTAGCTTGCAAGAGAATTTAGCGAGAGAACTTAGAGTCCCACTACTAGCCAAAACTGGTAAGTATCTTGGTATACCTTCAGATTGGAGACAATCTAAAAAGGAAATGTTTGCGTGGATATTGGATCGGGTGCAATCTAAGCTAGAAGGGTGGAAAGAGCGGTTGATATCAAAAGGGGGCAATGAAGTTTTAATTAAGTCAGTTGTGCAAGCAATTCCCAATTATGCTATGTCCATTTTCAAAATCCCAATGTCCATTTGTAGACCAATTGAACAGAAAATATCCAGATTCCGGTGGAAATCTAGTAACAATACATCTGGTATCCATTGGATGAAGTGGGAAGCACTTAAAAACATAAAAGATGAGGCGGGTTTGGGTTTTCGAGACCTTATTGCTTTCAATAAAGCCTTACTAGGCAAACAAGCATGGAGACTATTGCAGCTACCTTTATCTCTGTCTGGTAGAGTATTGAAAGGATTGTATTTTCCTTTTCAAGAATTCTGGAATGCATCGAAAGGTGCTCGACCCTCATGGGCTTGGCAAAGCATGCTAATAGGATGGGATTCGATTGTAAATAATATGCAATGGTCTGTGGGGGATGGAACTAATATCAAATTTTGATAGGATAGATGGTTGGCTTCTGGCATCATTGGAGGACCTGTGCCTAGAGGAGAACTAGAAACAGTCGCAGATTTAATGGTCCAGAACAGCAACGAGTGGAATACTCCTCTCCTACGACATAATTTTGATAGTCATACAATGGCAGAGATTACATCTATCCAAATTCGGCCACAACATACAAAGGATAGACTCATCTGGCGAGGCAAGCAACACAGCTCTTTCACGGTACATAGTTGTTATAATATTCTACGGAAGCAACAAGTCAATCATCACCAAAATCGAGCATCCTCCTCTTTTCAGATACCTCGTAGATTGTGGAATGAAATATGGAAAATGAACTCATCACCAAAAATATGTTCTTTCCTATGGTCAGTATGTCATAACGCTTTGCTACTCGAGAAAACCTCCATCATCGACACATTATACAAGATATCTACAGTTTATGCGAAGACCAGGCTACTGAAACACCAGAACATATGTTCTTGTTTTGCCATTGGACACAACAATTATGGGAACGTCTAGAAATCAACATCAAGTATCACAACAGTGTAGTACATCGAATAGAAGCATGGCTGGTCAAATTAATAGAACACAGAGGTGACTCACCTGACTTAGAGACAATCACATGCATCCTCTAGAACATTTGGAAGGCCCGCAATAACTTCATCTTTTGCCAGCAGCAACCCTAACCGGACCGAATAGTGCAGACAGCCATTGCCAGCGCCACAAGCAAACCGAAGCCCTCTTGGCGAAATAGAGACAAAGAATGCAACAACTAAATTAGAACCCGTTTTGGCGTCCGCCAGATCAAGGAGAGACAAAACTAAATATTGACGCAGCTTACTAGCCTCATAGCGGAGAAGCATCGATTGCCTGCGTTTGTCGAAGCTCATCAGGCATTTTAATTGATGGCTTTACTCGATCGGTGGTCATCTCCTCTGCCCTGCAAGCAGAGGCAATGGCCTTAAACCACACAATCCACTTCTTGCTGCAGACGGGGAAAAACTTAGATCGGACGACCCTGGAAACCGATTGCTCAGCTCTTGTTGAGGCGATTCGTAATCTTGAACAGCCGCCTTGGGAGATTAGATCTTTGATCGAAGACTACACAGTGTTGCTCCAGCGTTGCCCTAATTTCACGATCAACCACTGCAAGAGGGAACTGAAAAAGGTAGCGGACTGGGCCGCGAAGGCCCATCAGGCTGATTCACTCCCTTTGGATTGGGTTCTCAATCCTCCTTTGTTTTTGCGTGAAATGTTGTCCTTCGATATTATGCAAAATGCTTCTTCTACTTTTCGGTAGTAATAATATTCCCTTTTTCTGACCAAAAAAAAATTCCTTTTTAAATCCAAACTTAAAAAAAAAAAAAAAAAAAAAAAGCTTCTTAAACCAATTCCCTCTTTAGACATTTTTTTTTTTGAATGAGAATGCTTCATTAGTCGTCTGTAGTATAGTAATAATGAGATTTTTAGATATGGTATTTCAAATAAATGAAGTTATGGTTGTGAAATTGATAATTAGAAATGATTGCTTTTGACATTCACAAACAAAGAAAAAGGGTGGTCGTTGAATTTTCAATAAGCGGCTCACAATGGCCTATACCACAACCATTTTGGGTGCACCGACTAATATTGCAAACTTGAAAGAAAAAAAAAGCGAAAATAGAATATAATAGCCGCTCCAAACAAGTTAAATATTTTTTAGATTACACAATCGAGGACATCAATTATATCTTGCTATTATTTGTGAAAGGTAAAAATATATATACGCACACCTTAAACATGCCTCGATTTTCACTCGGTTACTGCTTTCCTACTTTCTATTCTTTACTTGATGGATTTTCTTTATTGATGGGCCCGAGTTGGCCCGTCCGCCCAAGTTGGGCCCAAAAGCCCGGCCCACGGGAATAGGGCCCGTGGATGGGGAAGGTATAAAAGGGAGGAGAGAGAGAGAGAACACACCTCTTGGCATAAGAACGTACGTACGTTCCTCTCCCTCTCTCCCTCCAAGAAAAAGAAAAAGAAGGAAAACGCTTACGGCGACATCGTCTTCCCTTTAAGGTAAATTGACATCATCGGATCATAATTTCTTCCTCGTTTTTTCAGCATTGGTGTTTAATCTGTGGCTAACAAGGTACGCTCGAATCCGTGGTGTGCTTTACGATCGGTGATACGTGAATTTCCTGGGCTTCGCTTTCGCATTTGTTTTAGGGGTTCGATTTAGTGTCGAATCCGGTTTTCGGGGATCTGTTATTCCCAACATTGGTATCAGAGCCCTAGTTCACGTTTTCCCGACCTGTTTGACGTTTTTTTTTGTTGGTTTTTTGCAAAAAATTCTCGGCCGTACGGATCGGGGCGTGAAATCCCGACACCCGAGCACTGTACGTCATTTTTTCTATGTTTGCGTAACTCGAAATCGAATTCTGATGGCATAGGAAGAAAGGCGACGTTGAGACGAGTCCGGGGACAGGTCGAACGCAGCCGAGCGACGCCGCACGCGCCCACACGCGCGGCCGGAAGGCGCTGCGCGTGGGCACGACGTGCCCGGAAGGGCTGGCTTCGCCAGCGCGTGCGCTACACGCGCCGGTGACGAACTGGCACGTGCGCGCCGACGGCCGGCGAACCGACACGTGCTGATGTCACCGTGACGCCACAGTAACCGCCGGATGACGTCATCGGTGATGTCATCGCCGATGATCGTTGGTCTGCCGGCGACCCGACCCGACCTGGGCGGACGCCTGGCACACGCGCGGCAGGTGCTGGCTGACGTATGCGTGACGTCAGCCAGCGCACTCGCGCGGCACGTGCGGTCGGTTTGTCCGACCGGTCCGACCCACGCGCCCGTTGTCTCGACCCGTTGACCGATGACTGTTGACCGTTGACCCAAAAAAAATGAATTTGTTTTCTTTTTTCAATTATTATACTTATGTGGGTTATATGTAATCCATTATTAATTCTGCATTTGTTGTATGATTTTTTGGAAAATTATGTATTTTCTCTTATGTACATTATGGATTATAAGTGATCCATTTTTAGTTCTGCATTTGTTGCAGGAACTATGATGCGTTATGCACGGATACCTACAATCCCGAGAACAGACGAGGAAAATGCAAGACTTAAAAGGCTGATGTTAAATTTAGCTAATTATCGGTGGCATGACGGTGATTTAGTATCACATGTGGTTAGGGTCAATCAGATGATACAAGAAATCATCTGGAATGGTTATCTTATGCCGGATTTTGAGAAGGTACCGGCTTTGATGAACACTCTTCTACCTGAATGGCAAGCAGTGTTAGGTCGGCTATGGGAGGTTAACGTGGTTCCGGATTATAGGAGGCTAGTGGAAGCTTTTGTAAGAGAGTACTATAGGATTGAGTTGGCCAAAACTTCAACCCTTAGATTGAGCGCCACATGGCGCAGAGTAAATACGCCTTGGTGGCGACATGAAAGCTCTCCAAAAGTTTTTCCATGGTTGACAAATGTGCTTTCAGTTTTCTCAGATATTTTGACTGATAAATTAGAAGGGACTTTTCCTACTTATTTCTTAGATCAGGATGAGATGTTTTATGGGTGTAAATATCTCTTTCTATGTTAATATTTTTCTCTGTATATATTGCTTAGTGTAATGTATAATTGTATTATGTGAAAGCATTGTTATTTTATTAGATGTTAGATAATTATCTGTTGCTTTCTGTTATTGCTGGTTGCTGTGGGTAATTAGCTGTGGGTAGTTTTAGAAGGTTTTGTAGCTTCATAGAATTGATTTTGCATAAGACAATCATATTGATGATAGTTTTAAGTTAGGATTTTTGGAGGATGATTGGAAACATAGTAACATTTTGATTCTGAAACCTTACTTGAAATTATTTATTGATATGATGGGTCTGTGCAAAGTGGATGCATAAATGATAGGCATTAATTATTCGTGCATGTATGTCTGATGGTTTCAGCAATTAAGAACGTAATTGCTGATATGAACGGCAACAATTGTGAAATATTGAATAAGAAGATTCAATATGTGCTGGAAAAGCAAGAAGCACTGGAAGCTCTTGACCATATTATGGAAGATCTTGAGGATGCCGTACGCCACCTTGAGCTAGTAAAGGACGCCTATCGGCATTTGAGTCGATAATAGATATTTGCAATGCTGGTTCTAGCTCGAAAGGGCTTTGTGCTCTAAGCGCAAGCGTATTGATTCGTTCAATATGTGGGAATGCAAAGGATCAAATCCTTATTGTAAGAAATCAAGAGTTAACCAACACAAGAGAGGAAAACGTCCTTAAGTGAAGAAAATGTCAAGGGTGAGGTGTTACAATTGTGACAAAAGGGTCACAATGCTCGCGGACTGTCGTGAGCCAAAGAAAGCAAACACCTCTTGTACATTTGAGAACTTTGCTTATGTGTCAAGTTCTGCATTATTGGTTGAATCCAATCCTTTGTGAATTGTAGATTCGGGAGAGAGACAGACTATGTAAGGAAGAATAGAGGATCCTTCGTGGAATTTCGACGAATACCTACTGGAACTAAGTGGATCTATGTAGGAAATAACTCCAGAGATGAAGTTAAAGGGATTGGCACCTGCCAATTGAATGTGCGTGGTGGACGCACCTTGTTCTTACATGATGTTCTATATGGTCCGGAGATTCGTCGAGATTTAAGTGTCTGTTTTGATGTTGGTTAAGCTTGGTTTTAGTGTGAACTTCCATAATAGAGGTGTAGATTTGTATTTGGATACAAACTACTATTGTTGTGGTCACTTTTTGGATGGTTTCATTGTACTATATGTTGACTGTAGTGATGTCAATATTTGTTATTCACTTGTTTCACGTCTTCTACTTAATATGATAATGATGTGATTATGCGGCATGCTGGACTTGGTCATATTGGCCAACAACGTATGAATAGACTAGCCAAAGAGGGCTTGTTGGGCAACATTGAAAAAGTCGATTTGCCAATATGTGAGCATTGCCTAGTAGGGAAAACGACAAGGAAACCATTTAGAAAAGGTAAAAAAAGAGCTGAATTCCTCTACATTTAATCCATTCTGATGTCTGTGGTTCAATGAATGTGAGAGGAAGGCAAGAGACTGTTTATTTCATCACTTTTATAGATGTTTATACTCGATTCGGATATGTCTATTTGATTTCTCATAAATCTGAAACGATAAGTTGTTTCAAAAGATTTATGAACCTAGTAGAGAATCAATTAGATAAGAAACTAAAAGCGTTAAGATCCGATTGAGGTCAAGAATATTTATCTGATGAGTTCAGAAAATTATGTGATGAAAAAGGAATAGAAAGACAGTTGTCTATTCCATATACTCCTCAACAAAATGGTGTTGCGGAGAGAAGAAACAGAACCCTACTAGAAATGGTTAGGTCCATGATGGCGCATGCTAACTTACTTATCACTTTTTTGAAATGATGCGTTGTTAACTGTTGCCTACATACTTAACCGAGTGCCTTCCAAATTAGTTATTTCCACTCCATATAAGTTATGGATAGGTAGAAAACCGGACTTAAGTTTTCTTAAGTCATGGGGTTGTGCTGCCTATACTCATGAATCCTCTCATAAGTTTAGGAAATTGGGTCCCAAAGAAAAAAATAGTATTTTAATGAGATACTCCGAACACTCGAAATGGTATGTGTTCATAGGTGAGCAGGAAGGTGGGAGTATAACTGAATTTGAATCACAGGATGTCACATTCTTAGTGGATGAATTTCCTAAGAAGGGCGAAATAGGTGAAGATTACTCCCTATTTGAAACCTTGGATCAAGATAATGATATTAGTAGAGTTCGTCCAAGTGGGAGTAATATGAGAAGTGATGAATTGAATTCAAATCATTCTCAATTACAACCACATGATGAGATGATATCATCATTATCTAATCCGAGTGGGAGCATAATGGGAAATGATGTGCTAAGTGTACAATCTCCCATACGGCGAACGAGTTGCCAAAGTATTCCCCGTCGACGTTTTGACATTGAAAGAGAAAACTTTTATGGTTGCTCCACGAGATGAGGATGAGCTAAGAAATATTAATGAGGCTCTAAATTGCCCTAGTAAGGAAAAATGGATTCATGTAATGGAAGAGGAAATGGAGTCAATGAAGTCAAACCAAGTTTGGGAACTGGTTGATCTTCCAAAAGGACACAAAGCTATTGGGAACAAGTGGGTTCTCAAAATAAAGCGAAAGGCTGATGGCTCGATAGAAAGGCATAAGGCTCGCCTTGTTGCGAAAGGGTATAATCAACAGGAAGGAATTGATTATGAAGAAATATTTTCTCCTGTAGTGAGATTTACCTCAATTCGCATTATTCGGCAATAGTGATTAGTATGGATCTTGAGTTACATCAAATGGATGTAAAGACTGCTTTCCTCAATGGAGAATTAGAGAAAGAAATATATATGGAACAACCTGCTGGTTTCATAGTGAAAGGCCAAGAAGAAAATGTATGTCGACTTTTGAGGTCGATATATGGCCATAAGCAGTCATCAAGACAATGGTATATACGTTTTCATAATGCCATAACGGCATATGATTTTACAATGATTGACGAGGATCATTGTGTATATATCAAAAGATCTAAGGATCAATTTGTAATCATATCATTATATGTTGATGATATACTAATTGTCGGAAGTAATATGGAGTTTGTTAATATTGTGAAGAATTGGTTATCTTCCAACTTTGAGATGAAGGATATGGGTGAGATTGCATACATTCTTGGAGTTAAGATTTCAAGATTATAAACCCATAGATACTCCTATTACAAAAGGTGAAAGATTGAGCCATAGACTGTGTCCAAGGACTCTATAAGAGAGAAACAAATGAAACATGTTCCTTATGCTAGTGATGTTGGAAGCTTGATGTACACTATGATATGTACAAGACCTGACATATGTTTTACAGTTGGGATGGTGAATAGATACCAATCCAATTCAGGTCAAACACATTGGAAAGCCGTTAAGAGAATACTGAGGTATCTAAAGGGAACTGCTGATTATATGCTGAGTTATTAAGGAAATAATCTGCAACTCTAAGGCTATTCTGATGTTGATTGGGGAGGAGATTTAAATGAAAGGAAATCTACCTCTGGCTTTGTTTTCTTACCGAATTATGACACCATATGTTGGAGCAGTAAGAAATAAAAGTGTATAGCCTTCTCCACGATAGAAGTTGAGTTCGTGGCATTATCAGCAGCGGTACAAGAAGGAGTTTGGTTTAAGAGATTTTTGGATCATTTAGGTGTTAATGAGAAAGCTGCAAATCCATTGTTGGTTAACTATGATAGCCAAGCAGCAAAAGTGTACACCAAAGATCCAAAATATCATGGCAAGACCAAACCTATAGATACCAAGTATAATCTTGTCAAAGATATGATTACACGAAAAGATGTGAACTTATAGTACATACTACGCATAGAATGGTAGCAGATCCTATGACAAAGCCAATACCTAGAGATGTGTTTTTGTGGCCATATGAAATCTCTAGGACTACGTAGAGGCTGATGTACTGAATATTGTAATTTCCCTAAGTGTTCACATTTGATGAATTTGTGTTTTCATCATTTATGCCTATTAATCTTTGTTTGATCTTTATGCATCTTAATGCTCAGTGCATTACTTTAAGTTAAGAGAAGTATGTCGACAGATATAAGATTAGCCCACTCACACGGGTAATCGCCTCTATTTATTGTGTGATAAATAGAGATGAGACTGTTTTTAAGCTTATTATCTATGTGATAATCGAGAGCTCAAGCTTAAAACACGTACGTCGCCTTAACTGAGTGTTAAGATGAGGACATAATTCTTACGATGTCCGAAAGTAAAATACCCCACATATTTTACTTTATCTGTCTAAGATGCCAGATGTGAGTTCTGATGAATTTTGTGAATGAGTAGATACGTGAAGTCAAGTTAGACATTGGGTATGTCTGAACTATCATCTGTACGGTATTGAAGGTGTAGACATACGCTCCATGGGAAAGGAGTTAAGACCGTAATACGTATTTCATACTACATATGCATGAGACGACCAATAAGAGTGGCAAAAAGTTTGATCTCAACTTTTATGATGTGTGAGACTCTTGAGGAAAAGAGTTCCTCAATTTTTAGTCCCCTCATGACTCTTACTTATTCTCAAGATTTCTATTTAGTGTTTGCTATCTTAGAATGTTGCCAATGGTCATGAGTTTGATTCGATCTAATGGGACATTTCTAGAAAAGCAAGCTGAACTGAAATTGAGAGTTTGAAGGAAAGAGGAAGATCGATTTTGGAGAATCACATTGTAGTTTTGTATTCACCGATTAACCAATTATGACTGTCTTTGGGATAATCATAATTGTGAATACAATATATATATATATATATATATATATATATATATATATATATATAATTGTTTAAAAGAAATCAAGAGAGATATAAATGTGATCGATCGATCGATCTAGGGTACTGCATACTAAATCTACTCAGGATGTGATGCCCATTATGAGCTGCTATATATTCCTAACAAATGTATATCAACGAGCTCTCAAAGTATGCTGGTCGCACGGATTATTCACCAGTATGAATGTTGAAGAGAGGTAAAGAGAATTCCGTTCGGCCCACCATGTGCGAGTGGGAGATGATGGATTTTCTTTATTGATGGGCCTGAGTTGGCCCGTCCGCCCAAGTTGGGCCCAAAAAGCCCGGCCCACGGGAATAGGGCCCGTGGATGGGGGAAGGTATAAAAGGGAGGAGAGAGAGAGAGAACACACCTCTTGGCATAAGAACGTACGTACGTTCCTCTCCCTCTCTCCCTCCAAGAAAAAGAAAAAGAAGGAAAACGCTTACGGCGACATCGTCTTCCCTTTAAGGTAAATTGACATCATCGGATCAGAATTTCTTCCTCGTTTTTTCAGCATTGGTGTTTAATCTGTGGCTAACAAGGTACGCTCGAATCCGTGGTGTGCTTTATGATCGGTGATACGTGAATTTCCCGGGCTTCGCTTCCGCATTCGTTTAAGGGGTTGGATTTAGTGTCGAATCCGGTTTTCGGGGATCCGTTATTCCCAACATTTACCTTACAAAGTTTGCTACCCGAATTTTGTCCTTAGAAACCACTTTGCACCCTCATTTCAGCTGTACTTACGGACTTATTTATACTACAGGACCTCATTTCGAGATCCTGTAGTTCTTTGTCATCCATGCAACCCTGAGTTCCTGTAAGTCTTCACTCGGCCTTCAGGCATATCCTTGCATGTTAACAATGCTCGTTCCTCTCAGATCATCGCAGTACATTATACAATAGGCCCCATTTTATCGGCAAGTCAGAATTTCATATTGGATCAACGGCAAAATAAGGCAGCAAATCCTACCGCATGCTCAAGAATCTGTACACCGATCGGTCAAATCCCAAATAGCACAAAGTGAACCATACACAATTGATCGATCTCCCTTGTATAGCAAATCCTACCGCATGCTCAAGAATCTGTACACCGATCGGTCAAGAATCTGTACACCGTGAAAGAAGTTTTATGGAGACAACGATTTCAAGTAAGCCAAACATGGTACAAGTATGCATTCCATGAAAGCTTGGACAACAAGCAAGGAAAAGATTTTCCTTTAAATGCCCAATTAACTTCAATATAGGGGTGTCAGGAACCAAATCGAAAACCGAACCGAACCGAATCGAAAAATTCGGTTTTTTTGGTTCGGTTTTCATTAAAATCCAATATTTTTTTATTGGTTTGGTTTTTATCAGTTAACCGAACCGAACCGAACCAAACCGAACCGCAAACCAATAAATCATTAAAAATTTGGTTTTATTCTCTCCCAACTCCTATCTCCTCTCGGCTTGATTTTGCGCGACTCCCTCCATGGTGGCCCAGCTCGAGAGCCCCCAGCCCCCGCCCCAACAGTAGCAGCAGCAGTCACCGCTACAGCGGCAGTGCGAGCGGGACGGTGATGGTTCGCCGACCCGAGCGTCGACGTGGAGGGCGGGAGAGGAGTTGGGTAGGAGGCAGCAACGCTGGAGGTCGAAGAAGAAGCAGGCGAAGATGGATGCAGAGATGGAGGCGAATTGCAAGAGAGCATTTTGAATAAAAGAGAGTGGGTCGAACCGTTGACACCCCTAATTCAATATGCCAATTTGCAGGAATTCTTGAAACATGACAAGCTGGTGCCACGCCTTAAGTGAAACGGACAGCAAAAGAATCCAGTGATCTCGATTCTCATTTTCTCCATTGCACAAGCAACAAGTTAGGAAACTTGAATGTCCCGCTTGACAACTCTATTTTTAAGACCCAATGAGTGTTTAGAAAAACACTAGGATGACACCCATAAAATGTACGGACTACAAAAAGCCCTTAAATACATAAACAAAAATTAGGATAAATGACGCCACTAGTGCTATAACTTTCGTATGGCCCTTAACACTCAAGTGAGGGCTACAAAAAAAGTTATGACAATTGTGATATTCTTGTTTCAGAAAAATTATGCAATCACAAAATTAGCTTAATCTTCCACTTCAACACCAGTGTCTAACCATCTCTAGAACTTCCATCCATTGTATAGATTAATTTGAGTCTATTTATATGGAAAACCTTAAAATACCCAAGTAAGAAAAATCTCACGATACGTGCTATATCAACATCAGGGAGTTGTAAATTTCATTCTACTTTACACATTTTTTCGAAATTTTTATTGCAACGAAGCTTGGTACTATATCGACATTCTGTTGTTCCAGTTACATAGGCACATCTCAGAACTGGCCTCGGACATTGAATTGATCAATGAAAGTTCCTTATAAGCATGAATGAGCCTTATAAGCTGTGCAAAAATCCGTAGAAGCCCCGAGTTGAGGAATAGGATCATTGCAAATAGAGAACGTGACCGTGGCTGCTGATGACAGCTTGATTACTTCAGCTTTAATCAATCGTGACCCTCTTCTCTGTATCTCCAAGCGAAGTACTATACTGAAACCATTCATCATAATACAATGACTAATGCAAACGAACAAATCCACAATTTTGGTAACATGAGAGGAAAACGAAGCACATCAAGCATCTACATTTCCTGTAATCAGACTTTATTAACTTAAAACTTATCCAGTTGTAGTCGTTGTGGACTTTTCAAATGAATTCACATTATTTCGTTGGACATCCATCCACAGATATCCCTTTGGCGGTCGGACAACTCGCCAAGTCACAATGCTCGCCACCCGTTCCCCACCAATTCAGTCCTCTGTTCTCCATTTGTAGACAAAAGTACAAAAGCACCCCCATGAACGCCACTCCCGCGTCCATTGCTGCAGAGAGCACATAGTTGTACCTCTGCCACCACTTCTTCCGGTAACGGAAGACAAAGAAATTGAATATTGTCCCCACGAGTACCCACGCACTGTAGTTCAATGGTGTGGCGGGTGGCATGTCACCCGTCGCCCCAAGGAGCACCGGGAGGTTGATCAGCGGGATCCAGGATTTGTCCGGGAATGCCTTGTGCAGCAACCAGACTAGGAAAGGGCCTACTGCGCCGCCGAGGAAGAACCAGTTCATGGCCTGGTAGTTCCCTTGGACTCCGAAGATGCGCTTGGGCCCCGCCAAGCCCCATATCACGGAGGCATCGAAGAATACCTTGTCACCCGGGCACGTCCAGGGGCTGTCTGGCGGCAGGAGCTCGGTTTGGCATATGTTGGTGATGGAGTTGAGCAGCCACCATGCCACGGCCATGTTGACAGTCCCGGCGATGATCGTGCCAACGAACTGCATCAACCATGGTGGGTTTTAAATTCCAACAACCAGCCAAAATACTTCCAGCAATCTAAGATTTTTAGTCATAAGCAATCAATAGAATGTACCTGAACTAAGAACATGGATCTTGGTGGGATCTTCATGTAATGTCCAAGCTTGAAGTCACTGAGGAAGGCCACAGCCTGGGCCATGCTCATGTAGCCGTAGGTCTTGAAGCACACATTGGCTATCGGATGACCCGGATATATCACCCCATGATATATTCTGTAATAATGTTCAATCCCGGCGTCTGTAAATGAAGATCATATTGGGAATCGGTGTCAATATTATAAGGTACCAATGATGCAAAGCAATAAGACTTGTTCGTTTTTTTTTTTTTTTTTTTTTTTTGGTTCAGCAGACATGACCTGATTCGTCGTAGCAGTGATTATACTGATTGGAAGAGTGAAGATAAATGCGAGGGCGCTGGCGAAGAGAAGTCCCCACCACGGCAATTGGACCTGCTTGTTCAAGAATATACAGAGCGCGAGAGACACTGCGACGGTTAGAACCAGCAACAAATAAAACCACCACGAAGGGATGTCCTTGTATCTTCTCATCAATCTCGTGTGGATGTCTTCCTTCCCCTTGTATGAGGCACGATACCGCTCATATATTTCTCTGTCCCCATTGTCCGAGCAAGCAACATATCAGAGGACAAAAGCCAGGATCAAGAGACTTAATCAGATCAAGATGTAAAAAGTACCTTCCATAGAAGAAGCCGACATGGGTCAGTGTGGAAGCAATGGTGGCAAAACCGACCCCGTAAGTGAAAGCAAAGAGCATGCTCAGATGAATCCGTCCTTGCTCCTCATATTTGGTCTCATCCAGCTCGAAGTTGCTGTTCACGATGGCGGTGATGTTGTACGCCTGGCCTTGGATCGTGAATAAGCTCGATGAGAAGATGGGAAATCTATCTGCGCCATACAAATTGAATCCCCAATATGCTAACGGGATGGCAACGTACACCAGTAATGTGTACCCCGCGAAGACGTTCATTATGGCGAAGAACGGGCTTACGAGAGGGCTGGATAAGAAGGACGCGACCACAGTCCAATCGAGGGTCAGTGCTCCAAGCCCGAGCCCTTTCATCCCGGACCCAATCTGCTGAGCTGTGACTGACTTGGAGAAGATCCAGCAAATCCAGGATATGCTTCCGAGCGTCGAGAAGAGGTAGCCTGGGACGACGTACCACGAGAAGCTGCATATCAAGGCTATTATGAAGAATTTTGCCCGCGACATGCGTCGATCATCTTTCTCATGCAAGGCCCTGCGAAATTCATATTACATACCGATTTCAGATGACAGACAATCTGCTGAACATGATTATTTTTCCACATTCAGCTTATCGTTGGCAAATGCAACCTTGGAAAGTACCAATTAGCCTACCGACAACACATTTCATTACGATATGGCGATCAAACACTTCACAGGTACTGAATTTGGATCATACAGATACTGAAGAAACCTCATAATCGAATTATAAACTTCTGAAGCCCATTATGTCAAAATGTTCCTTGGAGTGTGGTCATCTTTTCCTTAGAGAACGGAAAGCTTCGACAATGGACATGGTTATCTGTACTTATGAACGGTGTTTTGATTCTTTCGCTCCATCTTGTTGTTCCTAATTGCTGCCAATCAGCTTACGCTTATCCATCGGATCTACATCCTACTCGGCTCTAACTCAAGATCTTGTCTTACCGCTATTGTTATGGGAGGGATTTCTTGCCGCCAACATTGATCAGGGGTTAGATACTCTCTAGGCCTAACTATCTCCTAATGTGGCCTGATACAATTTCCACGACGAGCTTCCCGCATCGACATCCTGTTTTAGTCGCATTTTGAGAGCGAAACACTCCTTAATTTCCTCGCTGAAGTAGAAATTACTGCTGGTATGATCTTATCAGACCTTTCGTGACAGCTATAGAAACTTTAGTGGCGCAATATGCATTTTAGTCAATGCATGCAACCATGTTCACAGAAATCTTTGATTTGTTGGGACTCCAGATGGAACATTTCAAAGAGAATGATGAATTAATAAAGGGACAATTAACTTTACCAAAAAAATAAAAATAAAGGGACAATTAAGTAATTAATTGGTATAAGAAAGAAGAACTGTCGGCAATAAAGTCATTCATAAATAAAAGCTAGCTAAGGATATCCACCTAAATTATATGTTCATGTATTATAATAGGATGCCAATTCAATAAGAAATCTTCGAGGGAAAATCATAAGTTCAGCCAATTTAGTCATAAACTTTTCAATTTTGTCGAAGTAGTTTTGAATCTTCTCACAAAACCCCAACAATGTCCTCCTGTTGATTGTCGTTGTCCATCTTAGCATGTCAAGCGGAACGACCAACAACAATAGAGTTCCGCACAGCAATTTTTGGACTATATCAATGATATTGAAAATGTTTAACTGAGTTAACATTTCGCATAATAGATTTAAGACTAATTCAGTAATTATCCTCGAGATCTTGGAAGTACCTAAAGATGAAGTTGCGACGTGAATGCTTTTATGTTTGGAATTCAGACGGGAGGATGAATCTACGGCAGAATCTATGCTCGGTTCAGGACCACCCACGTCACTGGGTGTTCGAATCGAGGGTTGACTTTGAACATGAATTGAGTGAGCCAGGCGAAGTATTTCCCGTCGCTTACGCATGGACAACTCTTCTTATTATATTCAATAAACCATCGTTAGACATAGAATATATAGGGAAAATTATAAATAAGAGTTTAAAGTAATCATGACAATTTCAAATGAAGATTTGACTCGTTAGCCAGTCAAAGGCATTTTTTGTCCAATAAAATTTTAAATATTATCTAAAAATATTAAAAATAAATTAATTTTCTTTTAAAAAAAGGAATGAAATCAGACAAGGGCTTAGACCTCGCCATCACCTCACCATCTAGACCGCAAGCGTCGGTGATGGTGGGGATGGTCGACGAAGGGTTGGTGAGTTGTTGGGCACCAGCTAGACCGCAAGCGATGACCAACACTCATGACTGACCCTTGCTAGTGGTGGCCCTTGGTCAAATTTAGGTGAGGGCTAGCGACCCTCCATTGGCTAACCATCCCCCATCATTGTTGGCCATTCTCGGTGATGGTGGGGTGACGGTGTTGAGGGTTGCAGGCCCTCATTGTTCCCTTCCCCTTCTTTTTTTTTTTTTTTTTAAAATTTATTTTGTCATCTAATACAAAAAAGACAATAGGAAAAAAATTCAAAAAATTATAGGAAAAAAATGCTCTTATTAGCCAATGAGTTAGGCAATTCTTTAAGATTGATATGGTCATTTCAAGCCTCTTCACTTTATGCTCTTCTTTGAAAAATGAGAACACTTTTAACTCCTTATTTAAAATAAGTTTCACTCAAACTCTTATTTGAAATTTTCCCTAATATAATATATGTGTGACTATATATATATAGCCCCATGCAATGTCAACGCGGAGAAGCCGGCAAAAGTTGCCGCCGCGCATGCTCTGTAACAAGTTAACCTTAAGATGTAAATGTTGTGAAAACATATATATCATGATCTAACTAAATTCCTCTCGAAACTATATTTTTCAACCTCCCCTTCGAGCTAAATTTTTGTAATTCGACCCTTCAAAGCCAAGTTTCTGCACCCACCACTGTACTCACACCATGACACAAGCCTCCTCATACAATGGAAATTGACGGATCTCGTGTCGTACTGATTAGTATCTTCCGATCACTGGAGTGGCTCGGATCATTATCGCCGGACCGGGCCAAGCCGAACCGGACCAAAGTGACCCTCTAACCCAACCAATTTGTATTCTACTATGATCTATAGATACTGTTCATTATAGTCCGGTGGATTTCTTCTTTCTATCCGCTTTCGGTGGTCTTTAACCGTGGGCTTCCCTTGTACACTTATTTAATATATGGCTGCTTAATTATAAAGATAATATGTAGAATATAATTTTAGAAAGAAACAGGACCAGGGCTGCTGGGGCCGCACATGCCGACAGCTTCCACGTGCATGGTAACCCATGCCTTATATTTGAATTCTACATCCATCCTTGGTTTTGAGCTCACGCATGTTGGAAAATAACAAGTCGCAAATGCACGCTTAAGATATCTGAGAAGACAATTGGATGGGCACTGCGGAGACAAATGTCCAAGTTGTGGCTTTTATGTGCTCCTACAACTTAGCTTTTTCCTCCCCTTTTTAATTATTTTTATGATGAGGGAGAAAAAGAAAGATGAGATGAATCAATCGAGAAAATCTAATTATAACTTTTTATTAAATAATGTGACGGAAGGTTTTACGTAGCTTTTCAGAATAAAAATTTACAAACTCCACATCATGGGTTTCTCTTGTGAGGCTAGCTAGCACCCTCTTGGCACAAAAATAAATTTCATACTACAGAAACAAATTTCTCCCTTTGTTTGAATGTACATATGACGTTGGTTATTGCTAAGATAGATATCTCTTAATTATTATTATAAAGAATAGTTGTTACTTTTGGTTTCTTTTCTGCCATGACAGAGATCAATTTAGTTTAGAGGAGATGATTGACCCAATTCATCCTTTACGTCAAAATTTAAAAGTGAAGAATTGACTAAATTGATGGTAGAGAGAATTTCTTAATTTCGAGCGGCAAACATTATTAATTATCTGTTGGAGAAAGGGTGTTTTTGTGCAATTTTTTTGAAAATAAAATAAAAAATAAAAATAAATTATGAATTACTAACCGGAAGAGGGAGACTTGAACGAGAGTGCTTGGCCACCACATGTGAGCAGGCTCCACCGCGTACTTCCTCAGCAGCCCTGCCCATCCGTATCCCAGCACCTGCACTCCTCTTTTCCTCACATCATTAGCATTCTCTTTGGCCACCCAAAAAAAACAAACAAACAAACTATTTTTCCATGCAACTTTTATTCTCTACTTTGAAAATTCTATAATTTGTAACTGAGATATATATCGGAGAAAACATACAAACTTTTTTTGGGCTCTTGTATTACATCAAGTTTCTTCAGCTCTAAAGTGTAAAACCTAGGTGTTTTGCAATTTCAAGTTGAAATGAGCATTAAATAGTACAAAATAAAAATTGAGATACAATAAATGTCACAATTTTTATACAACGATCATTTGGATACCATGTATTTTTTATCAATCAATCAGATGACATAACTTTTAAAAAATATTAACTCAAGCAATATCCACAATTTACTTTACCGAAAAATCTGACACGGGCATTTGATTTCTAGTCACTTGTTGAGAACGTCTTTTAAAAGTTATATCACTCAGTTATAACAATCAAGTGATTGACTGATAAGTTACAGCCCCAAAATTAGTACTATGCAAAAGACGACCATATTTGTAATAATTTTTTTAATACAAAGTGCAAATGGAATTATGTCAGGAATACTTTATGCTAATGGGAATTCATATGTTAGGACCATCTCTAGATACTTTTGGATTTTTACAGTGTACGATAAGTTTCGCTTCCTAGTAATTTTAGGCAATTCTGAGGCTTAGAATATAAGCCTGTGTTTGTTTAAGTGCTCTTCACCAGCTGGCGATTAGAATGTGACCTGAATCTCATCTCATCTCATCCAACTAATATAGACTAAGAAAGTTTTTCCATGACAGACCATTCCATGTGCCCACCACTAGCAAATTATCTCTTTTTAGTCATGAAATTTAACCAAAAAAATACGTAGTTAATAAATTAATTACTTGTCAATGACGTAATATATGTATTATAATATTCCTTTCGCTTCCTTCCTCTTTAAAGCTAACTGCATAAAATAATTATTGTTGAAATTTTTCCAATTATAGAGTCCCGTGGGCAACTTACTACAAGTCACCTGACTTGCTGGGAATTCTTAGAAAAAGGGTCACTTTGTAAGAATCAAAAGTTAATAAAATAAAATAAAAATTCTAAGTAATTATCTAAAGTGGACATTATTTCAAAAAAATGCCCAAAATGCCTTTTTAAAAAAAAAAAAAAAAATAAGAACTTGAAGTAGACATTATTTCAAATAAGGGCATAAAATAGCCATATTAGTCTCAAAGAAAGGCTTGAACTCATTGGCTGGTGAGGGCAGTTTTGTCTTTTGTATTTTTGTATTTTTTCTTTTTTTCTTTTTATTCTTTTCAAAAAAAGAAAATTCATAAAAAACTTAAAAAAGAAAAAATACTCGCTTTTTAAAAAACTTTAAATTTTTAATCTAATTAAATTTAAATTGTGTTTGGATGAAAATATATCGGATCGAGTCATAATTTTTTGTTGTACGGCAAGGTTAAACTATTATTTGAAACAACCATAATTGTTTCATGCATTTTTTTTTTTTTTAGACTGATATAGTTACTTCAAACTCTTATTTGAAACATTGTCCATCTTATGTTCTTATTTGAAAAAATAAGGCATCTTGGGTCTTTATTTGAATTTTTTTATAATATAAAAAAAAGGATCTATTCATGCAAAAAAGCAAAAGAAAGAGAACTATTAAAACTCTCGATTAAAAAGGCCAAGTCCATTTAACGATGGGAAAAGTACCTGGGTAGTGATTATGAGAAGCCAACCGACGAAGAAGGAGATGCTCCGGTGATAGAAGGCCTTGATTATGTTGACGATGCCCACCGCGTAGGCCGTCCCCGACCCGAACGCGCTCCCGGCATTGGCAAAGATGGAGATGAGCACGTGCTCCTTCATGTTGAACGGCCCTGGGTTGAGCGAGAACATCCTCGGCCCGAGCCCAGGGATACAGAACTCCGCCGTGGGGAGCACGGCCGCCATGAACCGCCCGATGGGTAGGGTTGCCACCTGCACTGTGATCTGGGTTATGATGAGGGGCTCGGTCCGGTATGAGAAGAACTGGTTGAGGAAAGAGAGGAGGGCGCACGAGAGCACCCCGAGGAACCACATCCGGAAGGTCCACACAGGCAGGGTCGGGTCGTCGGTGTTGGTCACGATGAGGCGGACTTGCTCGATAGGCGAGAGGTCATCCTCAGCGTCGTCCACATCGTTCGGGGCCACCGGCTTTGTTGAGTTGGGGGCGGTGGCGGTGGCAGAAGGCGGGGCTTCTAGCTCTAGACTGCCCATGGTGTTAGGCATGTGTGAGTATCGAGGGGGGATTCGGTTATGTGAGCGTGTGTATGATTTGAAGTGATTTGAAATGCTACGTTTAGCCTTCTTAATATGCATTGGAGGGTTCACTGGTGGAGCTTGCTTGAAAGCTTGGGCGTCAATATTCTTTTTAAGCGGGGTAGATCCAATTTGGTCAAATTCAATACAAAAATAGAAAAAAGAAGGGACGGTTTCACAAGGTTCGGATGCTCCATTATTATAGTGCGATCCATTTATGCCAACTATCATTTTTTTTGTCTTTTTATAGATGAGAAGGCCGGGGAGGTGTTGTTAGGGTAGCTACTCTTCCTAATGTCATCATAAGCTCAATATTAGATTTTAGCTATTTATACTCAATGCACCGGTATGTATAGTGGCCTATCACCATAGTCCCATACATAAACTGGAAATCAGAAAATATTTTTATAACAGAAGTTGACTAAAGATTCATAGAATCTCGAAGTCATGACATGTGCTGCGCCTCAACGCATTACGGGGAGAACCAGCTAGTTCTGGATTCGAGTGGCATTTCAACCCTAACCACAACTCATCCGCTGATTCTTCAATATCAGTCAGTTTGGACCTCCACTTAGTTTCACCCAATGAAAGACAATATGACTTTCTTCGTATTGAAATTAGACTATTGATTCAATGAACTTGCAATGTCATCTAGGGTTTATTATTGTACCTGTCACATCGATTCCATAAAAAAATATTAGGTAAGTGAAATGCTTTACGTAAACCATGTGGAAAATCATTCATCGATGGACACGTACTGTTGCAGGCCCTCCATCTCCTCTCCTCTCTCCCTATTAGACTCCGTTCTGTTACAGAACCAAAAAAATTTCACTTCATATGCTAAACGTGGGGCCCGGACGACAACCAATCTTTTCTTTGACCAAGGCCACCTTCTTCTTTAGGCAAGCACAAGATATATGTAGACTCATCTTAGCCTTTTTAGTGATAAAAGTAATTTCAATCTGCTGGAAGCACCCGTAAACTATAAGGACTACATAAAGTCCTTTAACACATAAATAAAAATTAGAGTAAATGACGCTACTAATGCTATAACTTTTGTACGGCCCTTGACACTCAAGTGAGGGCCATAAAAAAGTTACAACAGTTGTAGTATTCATATGACTGGCTGAAATGAGTTATTCTCACACTTAGACGAGATAGTTCACGGTGAAGTTAATTTTGGGAATAAATCCAAAGTTCTTGTAATGAGCAAAGGCAATGTTAATATCAACTCAAAAGATGGTAGTAATGTTACTGTTGCAGATGTTTATTTTGTGCTATGACTTTTTTGGAACTTAGTAAGTGTTAGGCAACTTTTCAAAAGAGGCCACAAAGTCCACATTGAAAATGGAGTTTGCACTATTATGGGTGTAAACAATAATTTGATCACAATGGTCTAGATGACAAAGAATCGGATATTCCCTTTTACTCTTCAAATGAAGAATCTTTTGAACTTTCATGCGGTGATGAAAGATAGCAATTGGTTGTGGCATCTTCAATTTGGTCATCTAAATTTTCGTAGACTAAAAGTATTGGTCCAGAAAAAGATGGTGATTGGCATGACATTGATTGACATTCCAGATCACCCATTGTTGGAAAACAACGTTGAGAATCCTTTCTAGTCGAGAAAAGCCAAAAGAGCAAAACAACCTTTGGAATTGGTACATACGGACATATGTAGGCTTGTTGAGGTGGAGTCATTCATACAAAAAAGGTATACATTAATTTTTGTAGATGATTTTACTAGAATAACATTGATATATTTTCTAGAGAAAAATGTGAAGCTTTTGTCAATTTAAAGAATTTAAAGTCTATGTTGAAAAGCATAATGACTTTATTCTAAAGACGTTGAGATCGAGATAGAGGGGAGCATTCACTTGAATGAATTTGATAAATATTGTAAAATTCATGGGATGAAACGTCGTTGACTACCAGCTATACTCAATAAAATGGTTTAGCAGAAAGAAAGAATAGGACAATATTTGAAATGGCAAGAAGTATGCTAAAGGCTAAAACGAGAAGTTTTGGGCAAAAGTTATTGTGTGTATAGTATTTCTATTAAACACGTGTCCAACAAGAGTGTTCCTGGAAGAACCCCAGAAGAGGCTTAAAGTGGTAACAAGCCAAATGTTTCATTCCTATGAGTATTTGGGTGTGTGGCAAAAGTTGGATAAGAAAAGCCAAAAGTGCATTTTCATTGGCTACAAGTTGTATAATCCAATCACTAAGAAAGTAATCATCAGTAGTGATGTCTAGTTTCTTAAAGATGAAGCCTAGGACTAAACCCAGAAGATTGACTAGAACAGCATCACCATTGAAGATGAACAATTGGCCAGAGAGATAGAAAAATCTTCAACTGAAGATCCATCATCTTTGCCTAATAGTTCAATTTCTTCACCAAGAGTAGTTTCAGAACCACTGATACATTGTTTGCAACGATCGAGGAAGATGCCATCAAGATTCAGGGATTATGTGATCACAATAGATGATAATGATAATGAAGGAATCACTAATGAAACTATGGTAAATTTTTCTTTATTTGTAGAATGTGACCCCATATCCTATGTGAATACAACAGTAGACAAGAAGTGGATCCAAGCGATGGATGAAGAAATCCACTCCATTGAAAAAAATGACACATGGGAGCTAACTTCTCTACCACCCGATAAGAAGCCCATTGGTGTCAAGTGGGTATATAAGATGAAGTACAAGCCAGACCATCATGTGGACCAATATAAAGTTAGGCTAGTTTTAAAAGGCTACAAGCAAAAGCCAAGTATTAATTATTTTTAAGTATTTGCACCACGGCTCGAATGGATATCATTCGGATGATTTTAGCACTTGCAACTTAGAATCGTTGGAAAATCCACCAAATGGATGTGAAATCAGTGTTTCTTAATAGTGTTCTTGAAGAGGAAGTCTAAGTGGAGCAACGGCAGGGTTATGAGAAGAAAGGGCATGAAAATCAAGTTTATAAATTAAAGAAAGTATCATATGGGCTAAAACATGCACCTTGCGCATGGTACGCAAGGATTGACACGTAATTGTTAAAGCATGGCTTTCAAAAATGTCCATATGAGCATATACTATAATCAAGTCAAACACTAACAGTGACATAATAATTGTGTGCCTTTATGTTGATGATTTGATATATATGAGTTGTGAAAAGATGTTTGTTGAATTAAGAAAGGCTAAGATTAGTCATTTCAAATGACGGATTTAGGATTAATGCCCTATTTTTTAGGCCTTAAAGTGAAGCAAACAAATGATGGCATATTTATTTCACAGTAGAAATATGCTAATGATATTCTAAAGCGATTCAAGATGGAATCGCTCAAACCAATACATACTCTTGTAGCAGAACGGTTGGAGTTGAAGAAAGAAGGAACCGATGAACTAGTGAATCCCACTTATTTCAAAAGCATTGTTGGCGATTTAAGATATTTGGCTTCTACAAGGCTAGATATTACTTATAGTGTGGGAATTATTAGTCAATTTATAGAGAAACCATACCAATCACATTTGCAAGCAGTAGAAATAATTATATGGTATGTCAGTGGAACTTGTGATCATGGGACTTTATATTCTCACACTAACAATTTTAATTTGGTGGGGTACACAGACACAGACAGTGATTGGGTAGGTGATATTGAGACCCATAAGAGTACTTCTGGATATATATATATATTTTTTTTCTGGATCAAGAGTAATTTCTTGGTCCTCCAAAAAACAAGAAGTCATCGCACACAACTGAAGTAGAATATATAGCATTAGCTTCGACAACATGTCAAGCAATATGGCTCCATAGGATACTATGTGAATTGATGCATATACTGAACAAGCAATTCCTGCCAAAATAATCTGTGATAACAAATTGGCTATGGCATTAGCCAAGAATCCTGTTTTTCACAGTAGAACCAAACATATCGATATCAAGTATCACTATATTCGTGAGCAAGTCAAAGATGGTGAAATTGAGCTTAATTTCTACAAAGCAGAATATCAGATTGCAAATATTTTAACTAAACCACTGAAGGCGAATTCGTTTGAAAAATTGAAGACGATGCTTGGAGTTGTTGAATTGCAAAATCAATTTTCAGGGAGGCTATTGAAATAAAATAATATTGATTATTGGACAACGATTGCTGGATAAGAAACCTGCAAGCATTGAAGAAGAGCCATAAAGACTTCACGATGGTTGCATTTTTCTTTGACATTGGACTATTTCATTCTCTCTCTTAATGATATGTGGTTGTTATGTTTTTCTTTATTCAATGTAACGATTGGTGTTTGTGAGATTCAGCTCCTATATAAAGGAATGAAATTATGAGTTGTAAATCAAGCCACAAGTCATTCCATGAAAACACAAAGAAGAGAAAGCATTCTCAATAAAAATTTCTCCCTCCAATTTCTAGCTTTCTTATTATAAGTTTCCAAAGTTTATTATCTTTCTTTTGGTTCCAATAGGCTCATGCCACCCAATCCCTGACATCACAAGAGAAAGTGGTTGCGCCCGTCTCCAAAGTCACATTGGCTCTCGGAGCCATGCTGAATCTCTCGGAGAAACATCCCTGCCGCGAAATTGCCGTGGCGAGAAGCACGAACCGTGCATGGTCCTAGCCGAACCGGTGCCGCCACAAGTGGTTTTTCACCCTGCAGGGCAACGTTCCAATTCTCACTAATGGCGGATGACGGCGGTAATAAAACTTTCAAGGCCTCGAGGTCGAAAAGGAAAATCATGAGTGCGATAACCACAAATGCGATCGACAAGAGTATTAGGCAAAAGGTAACACGATCTGCTGCTCTTATTGCTGCTACTCGGTTGAATTCGGGATCGTAGCGTTTCGGTCGCTGAACTTCCATGGCCTTCTGATGGATTTATGAGATGGGCTTAAGGCCCGTCCGCCCATGCTGGGCCCAGAAAGCCCGGCCCACGGGAATAGGGCCCGTGGATGGGGGTAGGTATAAAAGGGAGGAGAGAGAGAGAGATGACACCTCTTGGCATAAATCAACGTACGTTCTTTCCCGCGCTCTCTCTCCAAAAAGAACAGTAAGCATAAGGCATTCGTTCTTCTTCCCTTCAAGGCATCATCGGATCGAACAGGGCTAAATCTCTTCCTCTTCGGCGTTGGTGTCTAATCTGTGGCTAACAAGGTACGCTCGAATCCGTGGTGTGCTTTACGATCGGTGATACGTGATTTTCCCGGGCCTCGCTCCCGCATTCATTTTAGGGGTTCGATTTAGTGTCGAATCCGGTTTTTCGGGGATCCGTTATTCCCAACATTGGTATCAGAGCCCTAGTTCATGTTTTCCCGATCAATTTGATGTTTTTTCTTCGATTTTTCGCAAAAATATTCTCGACCGTACGGATCGGGCGTGAAATCCCGACACCCGAGCGTTGTTTGGCCTTTTTTGTGAGTTTTCGTAAGTCGAAATCAAAATCTGAAAGCACTGGGTGAAAGGCGACGTCGAGACGAGTCCGGCAACATGTCGCACGCCGCCGTAAGACTCCGCACACGCCCGAAGCGCTGGCTATAGCCAGCACGTGCGCGCCGGCGATCGGGCGAACGGCACGCGCCGGTCCGCGGACCGACGCGCGTGCGACGTCACGCGATGACGTCATCGTGACGTCATCCAACGGTCGTTAACCGCTCGGATTACGTCACCGATGACGTCCTTGCCGACGACGTTTCGCCGGGCGGTCACCGAAGGGCGACCCGACCCGACTCGCGGACGCAGGCACGCGTCCGGCACGTGCCGGATGACGTCCGCGTGACGTCATCCTCCGCACGCGCAAGGCACGTGCCGGATGACGTCTGCGTGACGTCATCCTCCGCACGCGCAAGGCACGTGCGGTCGGTCCGCTCGAGCGGTCCGACCGGCCCGTCCGGTCCGACCGGTTCGATCGTCGTGACCGGTCCGACCCGCACGCCCGTTGACCCGACCCGTTGACCGTAACCGACGACCGTTGACCGTTGACTTTGACCGTTGACCGCTTACCCGAAAAAAAAAAAATTGTTTCTTTTTTCATGTATGCCTATGTGGTTTATATGTAATCTATTTTTTTATTATTATGCATGTGTTGCATAAATCATGAAAAATTATGTATTTTCCCTTATGTAAATTATGGATTATGAGTAATCCATTTTTAGTTCTGCATTTGTTGCAGGAACTATGATGTGTTATGCATGGATACCTGCAATCCCGAGAACGGACGAGGGAAATGCAAGGTTTAAAAGGCTGATGTCAGATTTAGCTAATTATCGATGACATAACAGTGATTTAGTATCACATGTGGTTAGGGTCAATCAGATGATACAGGAAATCATCTGGAATGGTTATCTTATGCCGGCTTTGATGAACACTTTTCCATCTGAATGGCAAGTAATGTTAGATCAGCTGTGGAAGGTCAACGTGATCCCGGGTTATAGGAGGCTAGTGGAAGCTTTTGTAAGAGAGTACTATAGGATTGAGTTTGCCAAAACTTCAACTCTTAGTTTAAGCGCCATAGGGCGCAGAGTAAATGCGCCTTGGTGGCGACATGAAAGCTCTCCAAAAGTTTTTTCCATGGTTGACAATTGTGCTTTCAGTTTTCTAAGATATTTTAAATGATATATTAATTTTGAGATGTTTTTATGATGAATATCTCTTTCTATGCTTTCTCTGTATATATTGCTTAGTGTAATATGTTAGTTGTATTATGTGGAAGTATAATTGTTCTATTGTATGTCGATTAGTATTTGCTTTCTGTTACTGCTGATTGCCGTGGGTAGTTAGCTGGGTAGTTTATAAAAGTTTTTGTAACTTCATAGACCTGAATTTGCATATGACAATCATATTAATGATAATTTTGAGTTATAATTTTTTGGAGGATGATTGGAAACATAGTGACCTTTTGATTCTAAAGCCTTACTTGAAATTATTCATTAATATGATGGGTCTATGCAAAAGTAGATGCATAAGAGATAGGCATTAATTATTCGTGCATGTATGTTTGATGTGTTCAGATCGATGCTTTCGGCAACTAAGAACGTAATTGCTGATATGAACGGCAACAATTGTGAAATATTGAATATGAAGATTCAATATGTGCTGGAAAAGCAAGAAGCACTAGAAGCTCTTGACCATATTATGGAAGATCTTAAGGATGTTGTGCGCCATCTTGAGCTAGTAGAGGACCGCCTAACGGAATTTGAGCCAAAAATGGACATTTGCAATGCTGGTTCTAGCTCAGAAAGAGCTTTGAGCTCTAAGCGCAAGCATATTGATTTGTTCAATATATGGGAATGCAAAGGATCAAGTCCTTATTGCAAGAAATCAAGAGTTAACCAACATAAGAGAGGAAAAACGTCCTCAAGTGAAGAAAATGTCAAGGGTGAGGTATTACAATTGTGACAAGAGAGGTCACTATGCTCACAACTATCGTGAGCCAAAGAAAGTAATACACCTCTTGTACATTTGAGAACTTTGCTTATGTGTCGAGTTCTGCATTATTGGCTGAATCCAATCATTTGTGGACTATAGATTTAGGAACGACAGATCATGTAAGAAAGGATAGAGGATCCTTCGTGGAATTCCGACGATACCAACTGGAACTATGTGGATCTATGTGGGAAATAACTTCAAAGCTGAAGTTAAAGGGATTGGCACCTGCCAATTGAACATGCGTGGTGGACGCACCTTGTTCCTACATGATGTTCCATATGCTCCAGAGATTCGTCGAAATTTAATGTCTGTTTTGATGTTGATTAAGCTTGGTTTTAGTATGAACTTCCATAATAGATGTATAGATTTGTATTTGGATACAAACTACTATGATTTTGGTCACTTTCTAGATGGTTTTATTGTACTATATATTGACTGTAGTGATGTCAATATTTGTTCCCTTGTTTCACGTCTTCTACTTTATATGATAGTGATGTGATTATGTGACATGCTGGACTTGGTCATATTAGCCAACAACGTATGAACATACTAGCCAAAGAGGGCTTGTTGGGCAACATTAAAAAAGTCGATTTGCCAATATGTGAGCATTGCCTAGAAGGGAAAACGACAGGGAAACCATTTGGAAAGGTAAAAGAGCTGAATTTCCTTTGCATTTAATCCATTATGACGTCTGTGATTCAATGAATGTGAGAGGAAGGCATGGGACTGTTTATTTCAACACTTTTATAGATAATCATACTCGATTCGGATATGTCTATTTGATTTCTCATAAATCTGAAGCATAAGTTGTTTCAGAAGGTTTATGAACCTGATAGAAAATCAATTAGACAAGAAAATAAAGTTTTTTAGATCCGATCGAGGTTGAGTATATTTATCTGATGAGTTCAGAAAATTATGTGATGAAAAAAGAATGGAAAGACAATTGTCTATTCCATATACTCCTCAACAAAATGGTGTTGCGGAGAGAAGAAACAGAACCCTATTGGAAATTGTTAGGTGCATAATGGCGCATGCTAACTAACCTATTACTTTTTGGAGTGATGCGTTGTTAACTGCAATCTATATACTTAACCGGGTGCCTTCCAAATTAGTTATTTCCACTCCATATAAGTTATGGATAGGTAGAAAACCGGACTTAAGTTTTCTTATGTCATAGGATTGTGCTGCCTATACTCATGAGTCCTCTCACAAATTTGGGAAATATGGTCCCAAAGGAAATAAGAGTATTTTCATGAGATACTCCGAATACTCGAAAGGGTATGTGTTCATAGGTGAGCAGGAAAGTGGGAGTATAACTGAATTTGAATCACGAGATGTCACATTCTTAGTGGATGAATTTCCTAAGAAGGGAGAAATAAGGGAAGATTACTCCCTATTTGAAACCTTGGATCAAGATAATGATATTAATGTAGTTCATTCAAGTGGGAGTAATATGAGAAGTGATGAATTGAATTCAACTCATTCTCAATTACAACCACATGTTGAGACAACATCATCATTATCTAATCCAAGTGGGAGCATAATGGGGAATGATATGCTAAGTGTACAATCTCCCATATGATGAACAAGTCGACAAAGTATTCCCCGTCGACGTTTTAACATTGAAGGGGAAACTTTTATGATTGCTCCGCAAGATGAGGATGAGCCAAGAAATATTAATGAGGCTCTAAGTTGCCCTAATAAGAAAAAATGGATTTATGCAATAGAAGAGGAAATGGAGTCAATGAAATCAAACCAAGTTTGGGAACTGGTTGATCTTCCAAAATGACGTAGAACTATTGGGAACAAATGGGTTCTCAAAATAAAGCAAAAGGCTGATGGCTCGATAAAAAAGCATAAGGCTCACCTTGTAGCGAAGGGGTATAATCAACAGGAAGGAATTGATTATGAAGATACGTTTTCTCCTGTAGTGAGATTTACCTCGATTCGCATTATTCTGGCAATAATGGTTAGTATGGATCTTGAGTTACATCAGATGGATGTAAAGACTGCTTTCCTCAACAAAGAATTAGAGGAAGAAGTATATATGGAACAACCTACTGGTTTCATAGTAAAAGGCCAAGAAGAAAAAGGTATGTTGACTTTGAGGGTCGATATATGGCCTCAAGCAGTCGTCAAGACAATGGTATATACGTTTTCATAATGCCATAATGGCATATGACTTTACAATGATAGATGAGGATCATTGTGTATATATCAAAAGATCCAAAGATCAATTTGTGATCATATCATTATATGTTGATGATATACTAATTGCCAGAAGTAATATGGAGTTTGTTAATACTGTGAAGAATTCATTGTCTTCCAACTTTGAGATGATAGACATGGGTAATGTTGTATACATTCTTGGAGTTAAGATTTCAAAATTGTAAACCCATAAATACTCCTACTACAAAAGGTGAAGGATTGAGCCATAGACTGTGTCCAAGGACTCCACAAGAGAAGGAACGAATGAAACATGTTCCTTATGTTAGTGCTGTTGGAAGCTTGATGTACGCTATGATGTGTACAAGACCTGACATATGTTTTGCAGTTGGAATGGTGAGTAGTTACCAATCCAATCTAGGTCAAGCACGTTGGAAAGCCGTTAAGAGAATACTGAGGTATCTAAAGGGAACTGCTAATTAGATATTGAGTTATTAAGGAAAGGATCTGCAACTCTAAGGCTATTCTGATGTTGATTGGGGAGGAGATTCAAATGAAAGGAAATCTACTTCGGGGTTTGTTTTCTTACCGAATAATGGCACCATATGTTGGAGCAGTAAGAAACAAATGTGTATAGCCTTGTCCACGATGTAAGTTGAGTTCGTGGCATTATCAGCAGCAGTATAAGAATGTGTTTGGCTTAAGAGATTTTTTGGATCATTTAGGTGTTATTGGAAGTGCTGCAGATTAATTATTGGTTAACTGTGATAGCCAAGCAGCAAAAGTGTACACCAAAGATCCAAAATATCATGACAAGACCAAACATATAGATACCAAGTATAACTTTGTCAAGTATATGGTTGCACGAAAAGATGTGAACTTAGAGTACATACTACGCATAGAATGGCAGCAGATCCTATGACAAAGTCAATACCTAGAGATGTGTTTTGTGGCCACATGAAATCTCTAGGATTGCGTAGAGGTTGATGTACTGAATATTGCAATTTCCCTAAGTGTTCACAATTTGATGAATTTGTGTTTTCATTATTAATGCCTATGAATCTTTGTTTGATCTTTATGCATCTTAATGCTCAGTGCATTGCTTTAAGTTAAAAGAAGTATGTCGGACAGATATAAGATTAGCCCACTCACACGGGTAATCGCCTCTATTTACTGTGTGATAAATAGAGATGAGACTGTTTTAAAGCTTATTATCTAGGTGATAATCGAGAGCTCAAGCTTAAAACACGTATGTCGCCTTAACTGAGTGTTAAGATAAGGACATAATTCTTACGATGTCCGAAAGTAAAATACCCCACATATTTTACTTTATCTGTCTAAGATGCAAGATGTGAGTTCTGATGAATTTTGTGATTGAGTAGATACGTGAACTCAGGTTAGACATTGGGTATGTCTGAACTATCATCTGTACGGTATTGAAGGTGTAGACATACGCTCCATGGGAAAGGAGTTAATACCGTAATACGTATTTCATACTACGTATGCATGAGACGACCAATAAGAGTGGCAAAAGTTTGATCTCAACTTTTATGTCGTGTGAGACTCTTGAGGAAAAGAGTTCCTCAATTTTTAGTCCCCTACTCTTACTTATTCTCAAGATTTCTATTTAGTGTTTGCTATCTTAGGATGTTGCCAATGGTCATGAGTTTGATTCAATCTAATGGGGCATTTCTAGAAAAGCAAGCTGAACTGAAATTGAGAGTTTGAAGGAAAGAGGAAGATCGTTTTTGGAGAATCACATTATAGTTTTGTATTCACCGGTTAACCAATTATGACTGTCTTTGGGATAATCATAGTTGTGAATACAATATATATATATATATATATATATATATATATATATATATATATATATATATATATATATATATATATATATATATATATCATTGTTTAAAAGAGATCAAGAGAGATATAAATGTGATCGATCGATCTAGGATACTGCATACTAAATCTACTCAGGATGTGATACTCATTATGAGCTGCTATATATTCCTAACAGATGTATAGCAACGAGCTCTCAAAGTATGCTGGTCGCACGGATTATTCACCGGTATGAATGTTGAAGAGAGGAAAAGAGGATTCTGTTCGGCCCATCATGTTAAGTGAGAGTCTACGATGGATTTTTCTCTGATGGGGCTGAGTAGGGCCTGACCGCCCATGTTGGTTTTGGACCACCATGTGCGAGTGGGAGATGATGGATTTATGAGATGGGCTTAAGGCCCGTCCGCCCATGCTGGGCCCAGAAAGCCCGGCCCACGGGAATAGGGCTCGTGGATGGGGGTAGGTATAAAAGGGAGGAGAGAGAGAGAGATGACACCTCTTGGCATAAATCAACGTACGTTCTTTCCCGCGCTCTCTCTCTCCAAAAAGGACAGTAAGCATAAGGCATTGGTTCTTCTTCCCTTCAAGGCATCATCGGATCGAACATGGCTAAATCTCTTCCTCTTCGGCATTGGTGTCTAATCTGTGGCTAACAAGGTACGCTCGAATCCGTGGTGTACTTTACGATCGGTGATACGTGATTTTCCCGGGCCTCGCTTCCGCATTCATTTTAGGGGTTCGATTTAGTGTCGAATCTGGTTTTTCGGGGATCCGTTATTCCCAACACCTTCGCAACTCAGTTTCTTCGGTGATATCTAAGTTACTTCCTCAAGTGTGAAGTAAACATGCATACATATATATAGCGAAAGAGAAGATCACGTTGATGAACTCCAACTTGGGAAGGCCTTAGAAAATTCTATATAATCCAACTCGATTCGAAGAACTCCTTTATGTTTTCTTTCATTTCATTGAGCCGGTCTATGGGATTTCGTGGGGCAATTAATCGAATCCTTAAACTACCAAAAAAATTACATTTTAATCTTAAAATTTGTCACGATTGTCCACTTTAGTCCTTGCTCTGTCAACGTAATATTAATTTTCGTTCACTTAAAACAGATAGAATAAATGGAAGGATTCGGAAATATTATCAAAAATGTGATAAACCGACTATATGGATATCAATTTAGTTCTAAGTGTTTTAAACTGACCAATTTAGTCATTCCTACTAATTTTGATCAGAAATCAATAATAAGGATATCAGCCCTGCCACCTGGATAGATAATACTGATGTAGACAATTTTTATAATTTTTTAATGACTTTTTTTCTGCTTTTGGTTCTTTTCTTTGTTGTTTTTACTGTGGGACAGCCACCCTCGCCAGCACTAGGTGGGGCCTTGGCAGTCCTTGCTTTGGCTAGCGAGAGCCGTGATGCCCTCATCAAATCCAAGCCTGGCAAGGGTGTCCGGGCATGCTAGGGCCATAGATTAAAAAAAAAAAAAAGAAACCAAAAGAAAGAAAAGAGGTAAAAAAGAAAAAGTAGAAAAAAAAGTAGAAAATTTTTTGTTGACATCTAAATTTTGGCGTCCCTATTATCCATTTATTGCATAGAAAAATTAATAATTAATTTTCAACCCCTAAAACAAAAGCATATGATTTTAGCAGCATTTTTTTTTTATTATTATTATTGTATCGGACCGGTGACAAATATGTTTGAATTGATGGTTCTGCTTTAACTTGATGAGTTGGACTAAACCCACTGAGAGAGGGAATTGGCCCTTAACCCATTATTTTCTAATTATCAAAATTGACTTTTGAGGAATAGCGATTTGATATTTTCAATAAATCTTTCATATATTCATGCAATATACATAGTGAGGGATATATTTTGCAATGGAAGGAAAGATTTCGGATGAAATATCATAAAATAAGAGGGAATATTGCACGTGGTAGCATATACTCGATGTCATGCTTTGGGCGGCATATTGTGAAAGAGGCAGCATATTAGCATAAAGAAAGAAATCTTTTCGTATAAAGGGGATGTCCTTACAGAGAGAAAATAGGAAAGTATATGCATCTACAAGAAAAAGGAAATCGGGTCGTGTCCATCCTGGAAGAAATCATACCATTGACCTATGAAAGACTCTTGATGGTCTGACAGAGGGAGGCCACACGATTCCATACACGGTCACGTTGAGAATGCATTGAGAGACACACGTGAGAAGGCAGGGTGGGGGTCCTCTCTCGACCAAGCCGTGAGACTCCCCTGCCACGCAAGACTTGTGCCACCTGCCACTGCGCCTCTGCCATTGTTGTGCCTCACCACCCGTGACATAATTTTGAGCAGCCTGCAATCCGCGATGATTAGTTGTTGATCCGACAACGCTGAGCCGCTGACTCTAGCTTGACGTCCCCTGTTGCTGCTGCTCGCCACCCCCATCGTCGTCCGTGCAGCTGTGTCTAGTACCCGAGCTAGCGCCTTTCGTCACTGCTGCTCACCCAACTGAACCGTGAGCTACCAACGACACCACCCTTACTGTCCAGACGAGCCAGACCACCAACAGATACCTTCATCGACGACCTCAACCTCAGTTACTTGTCGTTCAGATTGTGCCATCGATTTTCTTTGCTTCGCAAGCTGAATTGTGCGCCAGCGAGCACCACATCATCGGGGTTGCACGACTCAAAAGGACATCGAAAAAAGCCAAGAAATTTCTCCTTTCCCTGGGGTTCGGGCTTCACGTTTAGTTAGTCCTACTCAGTGGGTTTGATGCCGCAAAGTTCCATCCCAATAATAGTCCAACGCTTCAAGCATGCCTACATTAGTAAACTCAACATCTCTATGGGTCCCTGTTGCTGCGCAAGACCACCTCCTTGACCAAAGTTCAGATATTTTGGCGAATTTCCAGTTCCAGATGAACGCACAAGCGATGCAATAGTGGCGGTCCAGCAAGCTCTCAGTCAAAAACCAGCATAATCTGAATTTTCTTTTGCAGGTTTTTGCTGAGTCTTCATTATGACTAAACCACGTGTGCTCGTGTCCTGATGACAAGATCATTGCCACAGACCACCATTCACGAGGTGTCGATAAATTCAAATTGGGAAGCAATATTCGTACAATATTCAAATTAGGTAAAAAAATTTATCCAAAATAATTTAAATATTTTGTTTCCTACTTGCAGCATATTGACATCTAATCAAATATCCTCAAGTGATAGGCACAATATCCATTAGTATTTATTTACTAATCCGCAACTGCATATCTATTTTATTATTCCATTTATAAGGCTTTAGATGAAATAATTAATCACGCAGAAATAAAAATTGATATTTTGATCTTTAAGGCTTAAGATTAATTTATCCATTTTATTTGCGAAATAATTAAGTTGATTAGATATTTTTTCCTAATTCAAATAATGGATTATATCTTTGATGATCTTGAGTGATTCGGTGCTTCTCTTGCTTTAATTGCTTTTTTTATGCTGAAAATACAAAAAATTGCATGTGGAGATAACTTAAAATAGATAATATCTCACTCTAGTTAGACTTTTATTATTAGTAATTTTTAATTAAATTTTTTTATAAAAAATACAAAAATATAGAATTAGGTTCATAAGATGTATGTCATTTAATAATTGTTGCTAGGTCTATTTAATTAGAAATTGCCCATCATTAGAATTAGGCCACATAGTTAAATTGCATGACATATAGCTTAGAATTTATTAAATAAGAGAAAATCCTAAAAAAATTGAGCGACTGCGTGTTAATTAAAAATCATATGTAAGGCTATTGATGTGAATTCTAAGTTAACATTGCATATACTTTTGTTACCATAGGGCAAGTCCCATAATTTATTTATTGCTTTCTTGGGTGTTTAATTAGTGGTTTGTATATCTGCATGATCACCTCATATGTTAGGACAGTAAATTAAAATCAATTCAAGTTACTCGCCAAACATTTTTTTTCTAAATAAAAGAGAAAATGTACCAAAATGGCGTTAGAAAAATATAACGTAATCAAGTCCCTAAACTCACAATCTCTGGTTTGCAGAAGTAAAGTAAATCTCTCATTACTTTTTCTAATCCACCCACCAAAAAATAAATTAGTGGCGACTCTTAATTAAAAAATCATTATTATATTAAGAACTTGTACCTAAGTTGTGAATTAGTATGCGCTTGGGAGAGCCCGAACTAAGTTTAGGCTTAGTAATCCATTAGCCAAACTTTATGTGGTACACTCAAGGTTAGGTCGTGACAATTTTAAAAATGTATAAATTGTTCATACTAGTGCCAGTAATGCCACATAAGACAGCTAACATCCAAATTAGCGATTTCCGGCTAAAACTAACCTAAATGATTACATTGAGAAATTGTTAAAAGGTTTAGAACTTAATTGGCCAAATTGAAAGTATTAGAACTAAACCAGTATCTGTATATTAGGTTTTTGACTTCCTTGGTAATTATTTTGAAAAATTCAAAAGCATCAAATTTCATAGTTTTTAGATTAAAAAGCACAAAATAAAAATTTCAGGATTTAGATATATTATCGACATAAGTTTTAAAAGTTACCCTATTTTTCCCGAATTTCATTATCTTCCTTGTAGTGTCCATTTCGTAAATGTAAAATGCGTAGATAAAAAATTTCAAAATTTCCAATGAGAATAATTAATTATTACGCTTAACTATCTACATAAGTAGTTATTTCCACTCCGTCTCCCCCATTCATTTTACCACTAATTTCCTATCATATTTTTTTCCTACATATAACATAGTTCTCTAGTAATTAAAATAAAATTAAATCACCTATTTTCTAATTGCGCGTAACGATATATTTAATTAATCATGTGCATGAGTAGTATGCGAGTGCCCAAAATTTAGATCTTCACTCCTGGCCTCTATGTCTCCTTTATTTATTTATTTTAAGATTTCATCAACTGAATAAGGATCTCGTTTGGTAATTCTTAAAGTTAACTAGAAATAAAAATAACATTCGTTGAGATACTTTAAAAAGACAGTGAAAAAAAAAGGATAAAGGCTACATACATCAAGAAAGTTACCTACTTCGAATGGGATTTTTTTATTATTATCAAAATACAATAGAAGGTAAAAAAGTGCCCTAAAGACATTCATTAACATTTTCCATCAAATAACAGTAATTGTTTTAAACAATAATTCAATCGCACATAATGCGCCTTTGCTATCTACATATTAAATGATCAAATGGAGGAAATCTTGTTGGTTATGTGAATTAAGTTGGATGTCACATGTATTTGACCAACTGATTTTGGAAAAGTGCATTGCAATTCCTAAAATTTGCATGCAGAATATAATTAAGTTTTAAGCCTTTTAATTGGTCGGATAATCGTTTTCAAATAGTGCGATTAAGTCATTTTGATGAACAATCTCTAAAATTGTCTAAGTGTTTTTTTAAATTTTGATTGTGGTATCTTTAAATCGGATTTCTCAACATAAGTTTTGAATTGGGGAGAATTACCAAAAAAAATCTTCGACCTATCAATTTGGTCCTAAACTTTTTTACATTTGTGCCTATTCAGTCCATCTAAACAATTTTAGCCAACCGGCACTAATGTTGATAATTGTTCATAAAATTCTAAATGCAAGAGAACATGTCAAACAAGTAATATAATAATGAGAAAAGAATATCGTCTCGCAGAGATTGATGAATAGCAAACCAATTAAATATTAAAGATAGATTAATTTTGAAATTTATTTAACAGATCAAAATAGAATTGAGAATAAATTAAAAGTAAAAATCTTCAAAGCAAAATTTGGAAACTAAATGCAATAATGTGTCTAGGTATTGACTAGTCAAAGCATGCAAGGGGTATAGGTGTCCAAAAGATGCAGCTATTTCTCTTTTTAAAGTCCAATCATTACACCTAGGACGCGGAAGTGGAGCTTCGTCGAGCCGGCCATGGCCGCGGGGCTTGGTCAAGCTTCAGGATTGGCAAGGTCTTGCATTTAAAATATTTCTAGCCTTTGTAGCATGAATTTAAATTTGAGATTCAACATTCAATTCAATTAATTGTTAAATTAGTTCTCATATATAATTTAAATGGAAGGTCTCTTAATTTCTTAATGGAAAATGAAACAAAAGGTCCATGAACTTTGGTCAATTTGCCATGTAGTTCTTGAATTTTTAATTTATTCGATGCAATGCCTAAATTTTATCCCAAATGTGCAATGTAGTTTTTGAACCTTTAAATTATTCAATGTGATCGTTGGACTTTTACTACATGTTTATGTTAGGGAAATCCCTTATGATGTTTTAAAGATTACAAACTAAATCAAAGATTACTAACGTGTTTAATTGTTGAGTAACAAACTACACAAATCATAGAACATATAGAGGATATTATCAAAGTCTATACTTGGAAGAACCAGAAGACAAACTCTATGCTGAAGCTAAATCTGTTCAAACTTATGTCCATATTGTAAAGTTTATTGTACTCAGACTCAGATTGTAAAGTCTATTGCACTTAGACTTGGATTGTAAAATCTATTGCTATAAGATTTACATCCAGAATGAGACAGAACATAACACTAGCCCTAAATGTATAACGGCTAATGATCTGGTTTGGATTCTATATCAAGATTGATTTGATTGACTTAATCTAATTTATTGACAATTAGATCTTGAAGACAATAACTTTCTATATGGAGAAGTTTTATTTATGGAAACTAAGATTATGTTGGTATGGGCGATCGGAATCAATTTGAGATTCTACTTTTATCACTCAATGGCTGCCAAATCTTCTAGATACAGATTTGTCTAACAGGTAGATTGGAAGACGATCCTCTAGATACTGTCCAACGGCTAGTTTGGAAGTGGATGAGTATTTAAGGAGATCAAGGACTGATGAGCAAGTAAGAGACGAAGCATAGAACTTCGATCATACACTTGTCTTTGGTGAGCTTAAATGTTTGTGATCATGAGAGAAATACCAAAAAAGTGACTTAGTGAGATAATACGATCTACCTCTAAATGTTTGCACTTAAAATTGTAATCTCTTAATAATTGCATAGTAGAACCCAACTAAAAGGCTAAATTATTCAATGTGATCATTGGACTTTTAGTACATGTTTATATTAGGGAAATCCCTTATGATGTTTTAAAGATGAAAAACTAAATCAAAGACTACTAACGTATTTAATTGTTGAGTAACAAACTACGAAGATCATAGAACATATAGAGGATATTGTCAAAATCTATACTTGGAAGAGCCAGAAGACAGACTCTATGCTGAAGCTAAATCTATTCAGACTTATGTCCATATTGTAAAGTTTATTGCATTCAAACTCGGATTGTAAAGTCTATTGCACTTAGACTCGAATGGTAAAGTCTATTGCTATCAGATTTATATCCAGAACGAGACATAACCTAACACAAGCCCTAAATGTATAGCGGCTAGTGATCTGATTTGGATTCTATATCAAAATTGATTTCATTGATTCAATCTAATTTGTTGACAATTAGATCTTGAAGACAAGAACTTTCTATACGGAGAAACTCTACTTATGGAAACTAAGATTCTATTTGTATGGGCGATCGGAATCAATTTAGGATTCTACTTTTATCACTCAACGGCTACCAAATCTTCTAGATACAGATCTATCTAACGCGTAAATTGGAAGACGATCCTCTAGATACTGTCCAACGGCTAGTTTGGAAGTGGAGGAGTATTTAAGGAGATCAATGACTGATGAGCAAGTAAAAGACGGAGCATAGAATTTCGATCATACACTTGTCTTTGGTGAGCTTAAACGTTTGTAATCGTGAGAGAAATACCAAAAGAGTGACTTAGTGAGATAATGTGATATACCTCTAAGTGTTTGCACTCAAAATTGTAATCTCTTGTTGATTACATAGTAGAATCCAGCTAAAAGGCTAAATTATTCAATGTGATTGTTGGACTTTTACTACATGTTTATGTTAGGGAAATCCCTTATAATGTTTTAAAGATGACAAACTAAATCAAAGACTACTAACGTGTTTAATTGTTGAATAACAAACTACGCAGATAATAGAACATATAGAGGATATTATCAAAGTCTATACTTGGAAGAATTAGAAGACAGACTATATGCTGAAGCTAAATCTGTTCAGACTTATGTCTACATTGTAAAGTTTATTGCACTTAAATTCGGATTGTAAAATCTATTGCACTTAGACTCGGATTGTAAAGTCTATTGCTATCAGATTTACATCCAGAACGAGACAGAACGTAACACAAGCCCTAAATGCATAATGGCTAGTGATCTGGTTTGGATTCTATATTAAGATTGATTTGATTGACTAAATCTAATTGATTTACAATTAGATCTTGAAGACAAGAACTTTCTATACGGAGAAGCTCTACTTATTGAAACTAAAATTCTGTTTGTATGGGCGATGGCATCAATTTGGATTCTACTTTTATCACTAAACAACTGCCAAATCTTCTAGATACAGATCTGTCTAACGGGTAGATTGGAAGACGATCATCTAGATACTGTCCAACGGCTAGTTTGGAAGTAGAGGAGTATTTAAGGAGATCAATGACTGATGAGCAAGTAAGAGACGAAGCATAGAACTTCGATCATACACTTGTCTTTGGTGAGCTTAAATGTTTGTGATCGTGAGAGAAATACCAAAAGAGTGACTTAGTGAGATAATGTGATCTACTTCTAAGTCTTCGCACTTAAAATTGTAATCTCTTGTTGATTGCATAGTAGAATCCAGCTAAAAGGCTATTAGCATGGGAGAGTGGACGTAAGCTTGATCTAAGCCGAACCACTATAAATCTTGTATTTTTTATTTTCTTTCCCGAACTCGTTTATTTTGTTCGTAGTTCTATTTAATTGCTAAAGTTCGAACTTGTTCAAAGTTTGTTGTTCTTCAGACTCAGGTTCAAAAGTCTGTTGTTCTTCAGACTTAGTTTCAAAAGAAAAATATTTCTACTGTTCTTTGCGAAAAATTGTCTTCACACCTATTCACCCCCTCTAGGTGTTCATACTAGCACTTTCAATTGGTATCAGAGCCAAGTGCTCGTTTTATTGAAGTGTTTTTACTTCTAAGCTAAAGATCTTCTATGGCTAGTATCTTGGCACCAGGACTTATGGAGGGACAGAGCAATACCAGGCCACCATGTTTTGATGGAAATGAATACAATGTGTGAAAGAACAAAATGAACGCATTCCTAAGATCTAGAGATCCCTTGCAATGAGATGTGGAAAAATGAATCAATCCCACTGTTGTATCTACATCAAATAAGAATGACAAACATAAAGAAATCAAACCCCTTGCTCCTATGTCTCGGACGGAGATGTCCAAAAGAGAAGCTCTTGATGCAAAAACCATTTATTCTCTATATAGTGCCTTGTTTCCTGTTGAATATAATAGAATTTATTCATGTGATACAGCTAAGGAAGTCTGGGATAGACTTCATGTTACTTATAAAAGAACTGATTGTGTAAAGGAGACAAAAGTAAACTTCATGCTTGGTAAATATGAATCTTTCAAGATGAAGCAAGGAGAGTCTATTGGAGATATGTTCAGCCGTTTTACAGAAATTGTAAATGGTTTAGCATATCAAGGTGAGCCAATTTCTTCCCCAGTGAAGGTCAACAAACTTTTGCAAGGTCTCTCAAAAGATTAGAACCATGTCAAGACCTCAATCCAAGAGACTCGGAGGATTATGCCACTCTCCATTGATGAATTGATTGACACTCTTCAATCCTACGAAGTGGAACAAATTGCTAATGAAGATCCTGAAGGTAAGAAGTCCATTGCTTTAAAATCTAACGCTAATTTTGATGATACAGACTCAGAAAATTATATGGATGACGAAGAATTTGCCTTTATGACAAATTCAAAGTGGAAGAAAACAATACAAGCAGAATGTGCAGAAAAGAACAATGAAAGAAGATTATGAGTAAGGAAATATATGCTTGATGACACATTTAGACTTAGACTCAAATTCACAATTAGAGTCTGACTCAGACACAAACTCAGAATGAAAATCTAACTCTAACACAAACTCAGAATCCGATGAGGAAATCGAAATAAGCAATTCAAAAATTCCTATCAAAGTTTCAAATTATATAAATGTGCTTTGCTTAAATCTCAAATCTTCTCTTAAAATGATCTTCGAACTTAAAAATGAGAATTCTCGGTTTAGGCAACAGGATTTTTCTCAAAAAAGAAAAGTTTGAAATTTTGCAAAAAAATTTTGTACGAACAAAAAAAGTCGAGATTTACTTGTCAAAGAAAATGATTCTTTAAAAAATGAATTTTCAAATATTTTGACAAAAATTTCAAATGATTCAAAAACATTAGAGCATATCCTTTCCATACAAGTACCTTACTATAATAAGTTGGGACTTGGTTTTAATAAGGAAAGTGATTCTCTAATAGATTTTCCTAAAGTCAATGAGAGGCTTAGAAAAATACCTCCAAAGGCATTTTACAAAAATCATTTTCAAAAAGTATTTGTAAAACCTGTTGGTTGAAATGCCTTCAAGTGTTTAAATTATGGAGACTCAAAACACTTTAAGAAAGAATGTTCTAAAGTCTGGAAACCTATTAAGAAAGATTGGGTAAAAATAGGATATTCTATTAACTCTCATGAACCCAAGAAAATATGGGTACCAAAGAAGGGATGAGCTGTTCTTGCAGGAAATAAAGGAAAAGAAGAAATTGGTACGGAATGTAATTTTTTTTTTTTTTTGCACATAATTCTTATTATGCTTGATATTCGATATATCATTGGTTGATTGAGATTTTATAATTATCATATTTTGTTGAAAAAATGATCGTATGATTTGTTTTTGTGATTCGAGAGTTGCGATTTGATCTAATATGTGTGATTGATTTGATGTCCTTCTTAGAGATAATGCAAATTATTTTGTCTAATTTTATGCTCTCTAATTTTGTTATATATATTTTTTTTCTTACCAAAAAAAAAATTTGTTATATTTTGCAAAGTGAAAATCTACTTTATGTGATATTAATTTATTGTGCAAAGATATTCTTTCCTTGAATACTTTGTTATGATGAAATAAGAAAGAATATTTTTTTATTTATGGAGATTTTATATTTTGCTCTAACGTCAAGGAAGGATCCCAATTGATGGATACCTAAAAGGAAATGAGTGGATTGTAGGAAATTCAATAAGGCAAGAATGATTGCGAATCTACGCAGATTTTGGTGCAATAAGAAAAGAATCTCAGGCAAAGATTGGTAATGATTTTTTTTTTTAAATCAATGGTATATTTGAAACATATACCTTGGGCAAGACAATATTTTTTTATCAACCCGCCTTGCAAATTTTTACTCGATTTTATGAAGATTATAGATGATTGCCTATGAATTATATGTGATTTATATTGCAAATATCTTTTATTATAAACGTAAGGCATTGCATTTTTTAAAATTGCTTCATTTGGCACGTGATAAAAATATCTACTTTCTTTTTGTGAAATACATCAATAATATATTTTTGAAATTTATGCTTAAGAAAATCCCTTCGATCTTGAAAAATATTATTGCGTATTCATGGATATTCTTGTTATATTCTTAGAAAATATCTTACATCTAGCAAGTTTGATCCGCAAATCGGAGGAAGGTATTATGTGACATTTTTACAAAGATTATTATCTATTATACAAGATTTTGCAGGTGGCAATAGAATCTTCCATATGAATTTTGGAAAGCTTGATCAGAAAATTGTGGAGATTATGTACTATTTTTTGGAGGCTAAAAAATTCTCTTCCTTGTGCAAAGTTTTTGCAAATTGTTGAGGAAATCCTTTATGTGTCGTACGGAAGGTTGAGTGGTTCAGAATTTTAATAATTGATAATTTTAAATATGCTATTCAATTTATTTGAAGAAATGGCATTATATATAATGTGAATATTATTACAGCTTATTTGTGCAAAAAGTTCATTAAGTTTATGCAAGTTAAATTCGAGACGAGCTTGATTGAAGAAAACAAATTTTTGCCTCGAATTTCAAAATACAAATGATCGTTGTGGATATTGTTGTTACGAAGGAAATAATGAAAAAATATTCTGCTTAACGTGCACAAGCCACAATTAGTGCTATTTGCAAATATTGTCATGATAACAGGGGGAGAAAGAGAATCCATGAGAAAGGAAAGAATAGTGATCATCTCAAAAAGATAACAAATTGAGGGGAAGCATTGATCAATTATGGAAAATACTTTTTGAATCAATCGTGATCTTGATTATTATGGAATGAAGGAAAAGGTAAATGTGTAAGAACTTACCAAGTTCTACAAAATCCGGTTAGTGCATCTTTTATTACCTTTGTCATTAACAAATCTCTTATTTATATTATCGTTTTATTATGACAAAAAGAGTAAGCAAATTTTATACTGCATCCGTGATTTTTATTTGCTGATATATATGATCGAAGTGAGCTATATTACATTTCTTTAATATTTGATTTACTTTATAAAAGCTAATTTTTGGAAATCATGCTTCATACAAAATATTTGTTATCGTTTTATATTCTCTCAATTCATTCTCTTCCTTACTCTCCATTCACTCTTACAACAGGAAGTACAATTGTCGAAGAAGATGTGGAAAGATTTTTGGGGGAGAAGCTAAAAAGATAAGTGGCTTGAAGGGAGCTCAATAACAATCATTGCAGGAACCAGGAACAGAAAAGTATCTAAAGGGGTAAGGGGTAATGAAGAAGTAGATAGATGATGCGAAGCAAGTATTTATGCATTCAAATCTTCCTTTTCCTCCTCTTGCAATTTCTGCCGAAAGTCTAATGAGAAAAAATACCCATCTCTATCATCAACAGGATTCCACTGCGACAAAAAGAATTACGAAGCCCTTTGGAAGAATGTGGATAAACATCATAAAGTATCGTCAAAAGCCAGTAGCCATCCTCCCAACCCACAGCAACAACAGATCCAGAATCCCAATGAGGAATGAAAAGAGACAGCCGAAAATCCACTCACATCAGCAGAAATCCATGAGCCCAGTCTAACATCAAGAAGAGGATAACGGAATCCCACCTTTACGAAGCCGCATCTGCCCGATCATTCGTGCTGGTTGAATCCGCAGGAAGGGGGGAAGATTACTGTTCTAATATGCGAGAACATCTCAAAACTGAACAGAATCAAAGCTGGAAAATATATATATATTTGGGTTTTTCGATATTAGGACGACAAAGAGAAAGGAAAAAGGTCGCAGAAGATCAGGTTGGGTTTAGGGTTTGTAAATGGGAAATGCTACCATGAGGGTAGAGAGGAGCTCTCACGGGCGAGAGAGGATGGCTGTAGAAAACCCCTCGGAACTTCTTCTTTAACATGTTCAAGTACGCGACGTCTAGCGAAGAAAGTGCGCAAAACACTATCAAGAAATAGAATTATCCTTTCAAAGCTACATTTATAAAGCCTTCTTCAGATGGCATACATGGATATAGCGAGTCGCCACCATGAAGTGTGGAACACTAGTTATGAATTTACTTGTCTCAACAAATATTTTCAGGGGTAGTTGATCCATGTGAATTATTTGATCTGCCCCCACTTCTTGCAGTAAAAGCTGCTTATTCTTACTTTTTATAAAAAAAATTTGGGCTTAAAAGGGGGACGCTAGATGTATTTGGGAGACCACAACCATTACAATCTTGAAAAGTAATAGGGAAACACCACAACAATCCCTAAGATCCACCTTTCCCACATAAGACCTATTCCTATTCAACTTGAGATGTAAATGGTACGTCTATATATGCAGGCCCATACTATGTAGGAGAGATCAAACATTCTTCCAGATTGACTAATGACATCAATATTCATCTAAGAGCTTAAACACAGCAAAGTTGACTCAACTTGTGCAAAACGTTTAATTGGAAAAAGCGAGTTGAGAGATAAAATATAATTGAGCAAAGCAGAATTCTACTATCTAACATTATCTCTGTGTGTTTCCGTTCAGTAAGTAAAACCTCTTCCAACTTTTTACTACAATCAATCCTTCTCCATGCACCCTTTACTTTCCTGATTACCATCAATTAGAAATCTAAAGATGTTAGCATTATCAAGCTTACAGAACGAACTCATCGATTATAATTGCGTGGATTCAACAATCAACTTCAATTCCTCAATGACTTAGTTTAAAATCCAATCAAAGAAGTCAATAACACTTGCGAAATACAATCCAAGTCAATCGAATAAACAGTGACGAGGATACAAATTGACTTGATCCTACTTCGCAAGCCATTATCGATTAAGCAACACTGAGCCTCGTTTCTCACTTTCTCCATGTTAATCAGGTTACAAAATGAAAGTTAACGATTATCTCAAAATGTGCCAGATTATCTTCCACAAAACGAACTTCATCAATTTTAACTTGGCGGACTCAACGAAATCAACTTCAATTCCTTGATCACTCAAGTCAAAATCCAATCGAAGAGGATGATAACACTCGCAAAATACACGCCAGGTCAATCGGAATCAATGGTGACGAGGATTTAAATTGACCCAATACTGCTCCTCGAGCTAGTACCAGTCGAATCGAGATTGAGTTTTACTTTCCTATTCCTTACGTAAGCGACACTGAGCCTCGCATCTTACTCTCTCAATGTTAATCAAGTTATGAAATGATAGTTAACGATTACATCGAAATTTGCCAGAATATCTTCCGTAAAACGAACTTCATCAATTTTAACTCGGCGAATTCAACAAAATCAACTTTAATTCCTTGATCACTCAGGTCAATATTCAATCAAAGAGGATGATAACACTCGAGAAATACATGCCAGGTCAATTGGATTAGTAATGGCAAGGATTTAAATTGACTTGATACTGCTCGCGAGCTAGTATCAATCGGATCGACTTTGAGTTTTAGTTTCCCATTCCTTACATAAGCAACATTGAGCCTCGTATCCCACTCTCTCTATGTTAATTAGGTTACGAAACCATAATTAACTATTACCTAAAAATGTGTCAAAATATCTTCCACAAAACGAACTTCATGGATTTTAATTCTGCGGATTCAACGAAATCAACTTCAATGCCTTGATCACTCAGGTCAACATCCAATCGAAGAGATGATAACACTCAAGAAATACACGCCAGGTTAATTGGATCAACAGTGACTTGATATTGCTCCGCAAGCCAATATCAGTCGGATGGACGTTGAGTTTTAGTTTCCCATTTCTTACGTCCTCCTAATACATATATAATATTCAGGTTACGAGAATCGAGGACCTGAAAGAGATGGCGGTTGAGATTCTTCCAGAGGAGGCGATTGAGCGACTCGTAACGGCAAATCGAGCCATCCGTAACGGCTGTGGCCTCCTCTTTATTGCCTCAATGTGTGCGATGCTTGCAGTTCAAGCTTGGGCACAGAGAGAGAGAGAGAGAATGTGTGTGTCTATGCGCAGACTTTGAATTTAAAGAGGATGGAAATGAAGTGGTGAGCGGAGGAATCATTTCTAACGTCACGAGAAGAAATTTCTAGAGAAGGTGATTAGCTACCAAGCATGTTGAACAGACATGTTGAAAACAAGTTAATTTGAAAATATTTCTGTCGACCAGTGAATTACACATTTATACAGACAGACATCACTTCCAATGAAGTCCAGAAAGTAGACACTAATTGGATAAAGTCATCCCTGAATATACATTCCTGCGAATCAACAACTTAAGAGGACTTCTTAGGCAGCAAGGGATCAGATATGACCTGGGGTTCAAAGTCTGGTTTCAAATACCGAACAAGCATATCGGCATAGAGCTCGTACCGAGCAGTCACTCTGAACCCCCACTTGTCTTTCAGCTGCCTGCAGAGGTTGAGATCCATGTCGGAGAGCGGCAATCCATCTCTTTGACAGGATAGCGATGGCATGCACAAAGCATCTGGAGCTGAAAAGTGACTGGATCCATAGAAGCGCCCAAAATCTGTTCGCTGTGGCTTCCCGTCACCTGACGTGGACGGATTGGGAAATTTTTCTCTTCCTACCTGATTGATTGATCCAACAAAATAACTGTTGGCAATGGCAGCATTTCGGGCCTGTGCATAATGTACATCATGGATTGTCAATGATATGTCGATTGCGCAGATTCGCTCTTGTTGCTAAAGCATTATGACATAGTAACCACAGGAAATTGCGAACCTTAGGGGCAGTTTGCATTTTCCATAATTTTCGCCATAGCCAGGTTGGGTGCTGATGAGAGGTTGAAGCTGCTCTATTGATGTGATTAGTTGTTGTTTGTCTGATTGCATCATATGCAGTTTTAATCGTATAATCTCCATGATTGGTAGCAGTCCATATTAGTTTATCCTTGGCAAAATTAGGTCTTATCGGAATAGTTGCAATCTGGTTAAACACCTGTGAGTCGAAAAATCTGTGAAGCAGATTGTACTTCCAGGTGTTGGTGGTGTGATCTATAAGGTCAGCCACCAATTGTGGTTCTTCTTAGAGAGGAGGTCCACCTAGTCTTCCAATAGGTAGCCACCGATCTTCCCTTATTCTAATCGATCGCCCATCTCTTACTAACCAATAAACAGAGGGTAAAATGGCATCCCTTCCACTCAAAATACTCTGCCAGCCCCAGGATGGGTGAGAGCCTTTTTCTGCAGTATTGAAATTCGATGAATGATAGTATAATCCTTTTAAAAACTTTACCCATAAAAATGAAGGCTGATGAAGAAGACGCCATGCTTGTTTACCAAGCATGGCCATATTAAAACCGATAAGATCCCGAAACCCTAAACCACCAACATCCTTTCTTTGCTTCAGTACTTCCCAATTTCTCCCAATTTCGCCAATGGATTCCTGCTTTGTTTCTGTCAGTTTGTCATCAGAATTGTGCAATTCTCTGTTCGATAGATTTGCAAAGAGAGATAGGTAATTGGCATACGTGGTATGGCTTGTACTACAATCTTGAGAAGAATCTCTTTCCTAGCCTTTGAGAAGAGATTTTCCTTCCATCCTTCCAGTTTTGCATGAATTCTAGCTATGATCCACGAGTACATATCCTTTTTCGAGCGCCCCCAATCAGATGTTATTCCTAAATATTGACCACATCTTTGCAGTACTGGTACTCTAAGCACCTTAGCCATATTCTCCTATAAAGTAGCAAGGCAATTTTTGCTAAAATAAATTCCAGATTTGTTGCAATTAACTTCTTGGCCCGTTGCTAAGCAATACCGATTCAAAACATTCAATAAATTTTGACATTCATGAATTGTTCCATCAAAAAAGAATATAGTGTCATCTGCAAATAATAGATGTGATAGAGTCGAACACCATCCGTTGAGTTTGATACCCTTAAGAGCACCCATACCACTCCTTTGTGAATAAGATAATATCCTAGGTTCACCATAAGGATAAAAAGAGATGGGGATAGAGGATCTCCCTGGCGAAGGCCTCTAGTAGGATGGAAAGGCCGTAGATGCTCGCCATTCATGCTTATACATGAGGATGTTGTGGTGATACACTGCATGACCAACCTAATCCAATGTGAATGAAATCCTAGTTTGTGTAGATAATCATGTAGAAAATCCCATTCGACTCTATCGTAGGCCTTCCGCATATCCATCTTAAGAACAACTTGAAAATGTCGCTTCCTCCTCTTTGATTTAAGTTGATGAAGAACCTCCTGAACTAGTAAGCTATTGTCTTGTATCTGTCGACCACTCGCAAAGGTGCATTGTTCCTCAAAAATCAGAGTTGGTAACATAGGCTTTAGTCTATTAGCAAGCATCTTAGAGATTATCTTGTAGGCATAGTTATACAAGCTGATAGGGCGATATTGATCCAGGCATTTAGGGTGAGGGATTTTAGGAATGAAGGCAATAACGGTCTTATTTAAAGCTGAAGGTAACCAACTTGAGATAAAGAAATTCTAAATCTCTTTGAAGAGATCATCTTTACTAATGTCCCAATGGTTCTGATAAAATAAACCATTTAGCCCATCCGAACCAGGAGTTTTGGTGGCTCCTAACTGAAAGCAGCTTGTTGCACCTCTTCAAAAGTCAGTGTTGCTGTTAATACATTGTTAATTTCCATCGTCACCACACTAGGGCATTGATCTAAGACAAGTCCATAGCTACAACTACCCATTGTGGTATATAACGGCGAAAAGAAGGTAGTTGTCATGTCTTTTAGCTTGCTGGGGTCCCTGACCCAAATGCCATTTTCATCCCTTAGCATACCTATCCGATTCATTTGCCTCCTTTGAATTGTAGTGGTGTGAAAAAAAATTATGTTCTGATCGCCCCATTTCAACCAATTTATGCTAGATCTCATGGCCAAAAACTATTCTTCACGCTGCCATACCCTGTGTATTTCTTCCTTCAAAGCCATGACGATGGATTTATCAGAAAATGTAGTCGTTTGATTAATGAGGTGCTGTAACTGTTGTTGTAGAGTTGATGGTAAAATTAGGAAATATTCAAAAATTCCCTACCATAGTTTTCTTCTAGAATAGAAGTTGTTGGTTAAATTGGGTAATATTCGAATTTTCCCTGAAATATTTTTCTTACAAAGTGGGAGTTGTTGGTAAAATCTGGTAATGTTCAAATAATATGCATGGGAAGTTTATAGGGTTGGGTAATATTCGAATAAAATTCTGCCTAAACCATTGAAAAGTTCCTTAGAATAGTTTCCTTATAAAGTGGGAGTAGTTTGTAAAATTAACTAATATTCGAAAAATTCGAAAAATGGCTTCCTTATAAAGTGGAAGCTTGATAATATTGGGTAGTATTTGACTAAATTCCCTAAAATAGTTTCTTTATAAAGTGGGAGCGATTGCGAAAATATTTGAATAAAATCCCCAAAAAGAGTTGTTTCCTAATAAAGTTGGTGTAGTTGGTAAAATTGGGTAATATTTGAATAAAATTATGGAAATTGTTGGTAAAATTGGGGAATATTAAAAATCCCTTAATAGTTTCCTTAGAAAGTAGAAGTGAAAGTAGTCACTAAATTGGGTGATATTTGAAAATTCCCTAAAATACCTTGTTATAAAGTCGACGCAGAAGATTTTTAACTGCACTTAATAATGCACAATGCATATAGAGGTAAGAACAAACAATAAAGAGAAACATAGAAGGTACACAAGTACTCCATATGGAAACAATGGAATCCATAAATTTTTGTAACGAACAGAAAATATTTATTATATACACTTAAAAGATTCTTCACCAAACTTCACTAACCATCATAGTACTTCACAAAGCTCATGGCTTGGCAATTATTTTTTTTGCCCCAAGAAAGTTCAACCCCTCAATTTCAAGAAACCCTGGCGTTAAAACGCATATTATAGACACACAAATTAGGAGTGTTCAAGTCCTCTCAAAAAAGCTCTCGACTCCTCTACAATGGAGTTTCCCCTCTACCGTTTGTGTAGTCCCCCTCTACCAGCTGGGTAGTTACCCTTTCCACCCTCATCCTCTTCGTGGAACAAAGCTCCGCTTCTCAACCTTCGGGAGCATTTCAGGCGTTGAGGTCAGAAACCCCCTTTCGATCAATTGCAAACCCTAACTCGACGCCTTTTTCTCCGCATTGAGGCACCCCCCATCTCCATCCACCAGACCACGATCCAGAGATCCCAGGTTCTTCTCCAGCTTCACTTCACAGAGCTCCCTTCAACCCATATACCCAAGATCCCACCAAAACCCCTACAAAAACCATGACAGATCAAATCAAGGAAGAAAGGCGACTTGCGGCTCTCTGCAAAAGCATGGGCACACTATGGAATGCAGTCGACGTTGTCGAAATACCAGGTGATATTTCTCCAGATAAATTACTAGAGTGTCGCAAAACCCTATTTGGTCGATTCTACACCAAACCCACATTAAACTATACTGCCTTTTTAACACTCATGCGAAAAGCTTGGAAGACTGAAAACTTCACCTGTGCGCCGGAACCGGGTTTTTTCTCACTCTCATTCCAATCGGAAACCGAAGCGCAACGTGTACTTCACACAGGACCTTGGTCCTTCAACAGTCATCTCCTCATACTGAGGCAGTGCGAACCTGATACACCTGAGTTTTGCTATGACTTCAGCTATTGTGATTTCTGGGTAAAGTTCATCGGCTTACCGTATGGGAGAGTAACTCATGATATCATTGAGGAACTGGCTTCCAAACTTGGCGAAGTTGTCGAAGTAAAACTTGAAGCCAAAGGTAATAGTACCTATAAAGTGGGTAAAGCTAGAGTCAGATTACTTTTAGCAAACCCCCTGAAGACTGGAGTGCTAGTGAATCTTGAGCACAAGAAGATTTGGGTTGAATTCAAATATGAGCGACTGCCCTATTACTGCTATTCCTGTGGAAAAATTGGCCATTACGCCACCGAGTGCACCGATATACCGTATAGAAAATCAGGGTTGGAACAGAACTTACCAGCTAGATGCGGCAATTGGCTGCGCGCTGAGGTGAAGGAACTGAGTCCCTATGGCAAAATATTCTATGGCCAGCAGAACTCCTTCTTGAAGAGATGGATGCAGTACCCGAAACCCCACTATCACCTGTGATTGAAACAGAGCAGATCAGTCCTCCTGAAACCCAGCAAACACAAGTTTGTACTTCTCAGCAAAAAGGGAAGGAGATTTGTCAACACTCCACATCTCGGGATATAATTCTGATTGAAGATAAAAGCCCCCAGAAAAGAGACAACAGTTGTATCGATGGAGAATTAATATTGACACTCCGCGAGGAACAGATGAAGGAAGCAGAAGCAGGACTGGAGACAATCTCTCCTGCAAGGTCCAAAGGAAAATATGTGAAGTCGATGGATCAAAAAAAAAGCAAAAAGATTCTGTCCATATGGTGCACAAACAAGAAACCAAAACTCGAGGAAAGCAATCGTTAGTGGAAACACCTATAAGGGTGGCAAGAGAATCGATCAATGGGCTCGTGGCTAGCCCTAATAAGCCACCAAATTACACATGAAACTACGAGTTGGAATTGTCGGGGTGGGCAATCCCCGACAATCCAGCCTTGCGAGTCACAAAGTGACTCAAGAACGGCCCAATCTTGTTTTCATTATGGAAACAAAAATACTGAAGAGAGTGCTCCAAATAAAAAGGAGGCTCAAGTTTAAGAACAGCTACCTAGTCAATCCAGAAGGTACAGCAGGGGGCTTAGCTTTATTCTGGGATGATCAACTGCAAGTGTCCATAATCTCTTCCTCAACCTCGGCAATATTCACACAATGTCACCTGACAAACAGTAACCAGAGAATGCATATTATTTTCGTCCATGCTCCATATGTGTTCAGAGAAAGAATACAGCTATGGGAACAAATCCATTCGGCAAGTGTGAACTATCGAATACCATGGCTCTGCTTGGGCGACTTCAACGAAATACTCAATCACTGGGAAAAAGTGGGAAAACACAGAGAAGAACCTTACAGGATAACGGCTTTTAGAGATTTTGTAAGTAAGTGTTCCTTGATGGACCTCGAATGCAAGGGATGTTCCTACACCTGGTCAAATAAACGTGAGGGAGACAATCTGGTGAAAAAGAGACTTGATAGATTTTTCTGCTCGCTTCAGTGGAGAATTACTTACCCCGAGGCTGAATGCTTTGCACTCCCGGCGATAGGCTCTGATCATACTCCTCTCCTGCTATCCCTAGCTCGACCGCAGAGAAGAAAGCGAAAGCAATTTAAATATGAAGCATACTGGAATGAAGAAGTTGAAAGCAAAAATATAGTTACTGATACCTGGAATGGCCCTGACCTCGCCCGGTAGAGAAGCCGCAACAAGTAAGCAGAAACCGACTCAGTGGAGCAGAAACAAATTTGGCCACGCCAGGAAGAGGATCACCTGGTTGCAAGGAGAACTCCAAAACCTAATGAATAGCAAGCAAAGCAACGGACAATCAGCCCAAGAAAAAATGATCACTAAAGAAATTGACCAACTATGGCGACAGGAGGAGATGTACTGGGGAATGCGGTCACGGATTAGCTGGATAAAGTGGGGTGATAAGAATACTCGGTTCTTTCATGCGACGACAATTCAGAGGAGATGTCGCAACCAGATAACGATGCTGAAAAATGACAATGGAGATTGGGTTAGAGGGGACAACCAACTGCAGAAAATGACAGATCAATTCTATAAAAATTTATATTCCACAGTGGGTCTCCGCAACTACCAACCAATACTAGAACTTCTACCTACCGTAGTGGATGATCAAATCAATCAAACCTTGATGGCTCCAGTCACAGAGGAGGAGGTTACTCACGCTATGCAGCAGCTAGGGTCCTTCAAGGCACCAGGTCCAGATGGATTTCATGGCATATTCTACAAGGAGCACGGCCGCAATCTCCAAAGATATCTTCCAAACAAGATGCTCCTTTTCACCTCGGCCATCTAGATCCCGCAATAAAATGAACACTTATCACACTCGATACCAAAGATCCCCCAACCTGAAAAACTCGGAGCAATACCGCCCTATCGGCCCCGCAACTTTCTATACAAAATCATTTCCAAGGTACTCACAAACAGACTCAAACCAATTCTACCTCACATTATTGCAGAGGAACAGAGCGCCTTTGTGGGAGGCGGGCGAGATTCAAGACAACATAATGATAGTACAAGAGGTGCTACAGATTAAGAAACAAAAGAGCGAAAGAAGAAGTTCCGTGCAGTTTTAAAACTTGACATGCAAAAGGCATACGATCGGATAGAATGGGACTTTCTCCAAGCCTCGTTTAGCAAGGCTAGGTTTCGTGATCAATGGGTAGAGATCATAATGCAGTGCGTGACCACAGTTACCTATAGCATAAACTACAATGGGGAACCCTTACCTTCCTTCAAACCAACCCGAGGTCTGCGCCTAGGGGATCCACTCTCACCTTACCTTTTTATCATAGTAGCCAACGTGCTGTCCACCATGATGAAGAAAGCAGTTCAAGATGGTTCCCTCACAGGAATCAAACTGAATAATCATTGCCCCACACTGTCCCACCTTCTCTTTGCTGACGACTCTATCTTCTTCCTGAATGGTACAATAGCTTAATGTCAGCAGTTGGCAAATATTTTAAATCAATACTGCTTTGCATCAGGTCAGGCGATCAATCTAAATAAGTCAGGAGTCTATTTCAATAAAGGGTGTCCTACAGCTCTAAAGCAAAACATGGCATCAACTCTTCGAGTACCAGAAATTACCAAGACAGGGAAGTATCTGGGCATACCTTCAGATTGGGGCCAATCCAAGAAAGACATCTTCGCTTGGATCTTAGCTCGGGTCAACTCCAAACTCGAAAGCTGGAAGGAAAAATTGCTATCAAAGGCAGGAAAAGAAATACTCCTAAAAGCGGTAATACAAGCCATTCCTCAATATGCTATGTCAATTTTCAAAATACCGATATCAATCTGTAAAGCAATTGAGAGAAAGGTGGCATCATTTTGGTGGAAAAGCAACGATACAAAAGCAGGAATTCATTGGAAGAAGTGGGACTTGTTAAGAACCAAGAAGAGTGAGGGGGGACTGGGGTTCAAAGACTTACAAACTTTCAACACAGCAATGCTAGCAAAGCGAGATGTGGCGCATCTCTAAAAAACAAGACTCTCTCGCCGACCAAAGTAATGAAAGGACTGTATTACTCACAGGGTAACATCTGGAATGCTCGAAGAGGCTCCCGACCCTCGTGGAGTTGGCAAAGCATCCTCAAGGCCAGGGACATGGTTGCTCCTCAGGTAATGCACAGGATAGGCAATGGGAAAAATACAGCAATTAGAACAGATCAATGGCTAAAAAGCGGCCCTATAGGAGGCCCAGCAACAAATCACGAACCAACACGAGTTTCAGAACTCATAAATCCAAACACAAGCACATGGAATGAATCTCTTCTATATTCTATGTTTGATGAATCAAGGGTCCAAGAAATTTTAGCCACACCTATCAGCTTACCTGACGAAGAAGATAAACTGGTCTGGGTACACACTAAATCGGGAGATTATGAAGTGAAGAGTGGTTATTTCATATTCAGAGAGGCCATGCTTAAACCGCAGAAGAACCGCAGGAAACACAAGCACATTCGTCATACAGAGCAAATCCAAACCTCTGGAAATATATCTGGCAAACCACAATCCCACCCAAAATCAAATTTTTCCTCTGGAACGCATGCAACAATGCACTCGCAACAATGGAGAATTTGCAACACAGAAAGATAGTACCTTCTCCTTTATGTCCCCTCTGCAAGCAGGAAGCAGAAACGACCGAGCACACACTTCTTCTATGTCCATGGACAGCCACGGTATGGAATTCATCTCCCCTGAATTTGAGCATCTCCAGGTTTGGTCTCAACAGAATCGAAGAATGGATCTGCAGTATCAAACAGAACCCGGTTACTTCGAACAAATTTAACAACATAGCGGTGTTGCTTTGGAGCGTATGGAAGGAGAGAAATCAGATCGTTTTCAGCCATCAAAAACCGAGGCCGTACTCAACAATCGCCAGAGCAGAGGCGATCTCAGAGAGTTATAGGGCAATAAATGAACAACCAAAAACAGAGAAGCAAGCAGAACACTTATCTGTAATATGGCATCCACCTCCTCCAGGCAAGATCCGAATCAACGTAGACGCCTCCTATGATCCAGATCTGGCCACCGACTTCTCTCCCCCTTGCAACAGAGAAGACAACTCCTCCGAAACTGATCTGGTAAACGAAACAACATCCACGGATGGAAGAAGCGGAAGCAACCCTCCTCGCCACAGAGCAGCCATCGCCTGTGTCTGTCGAGATTACCGTGGAATCGTGGTGGATGGCTTCACTAAACAGGTTCATGCGGCCTCGGCTCCTCAAGCGGAGGCGATTGCACTGGACGAAACCCTAGATTTCATCGTAAGCCGACACTTTCTCTCTCCTCAAGTACACTCTGACTGTTTAACTCTTGTGCACGCGTTGAAGTCTTCCACTGAAGTCGACTGGGAACTACAACCGATCGTGAGCCGGGCCCAAGCCAAACTTGCCCAACTTCCGAGCCTTTCCCTGGCCCATTGCCATCGCAATTTGAATAGACCTGCGGACTGGATAGCTAAGGCTTGCAGGAACAACTTCTTACCCTGCACTGGATAGCAAATCCCCCCCTGCTTTATTTAATCTTTTATGCACGGATGTAATGGGTGTTTTATTCCCAAGACTAAATGAGTAATCAAAGCGCCGATGTTTTGACGTCCAAAAAAAAAAAAATCATAGTACTTCACAATGATGATATCCCTAAACCAATTCACGCTTATCCTTGTCCTATTTCTTTCCTTCCTATCCTCCCTTCGACCATTGCAGGCCACTCTATTCATGTTGAATCATGTTCACACTATCAACAACTTGCCAGGTGACTTCACATTACATTGCAAATCCAAATTGCAAATCCAAAGACAACGATCTCGGAGCTCGGACCCTCCACACAAATGAGGAGCAATTGATCCATTTTCAGCTTCAATTCTTCAAGAGGACCCCCTTCTTCAGTGGGAGTGGCGATTTGAGCATTTTGACGCATTCTGAGGGCAACGGGACGAGATAAGACGTGGGATTGCCATTGGTCTGTGCGAGACGAAGGGTTTTACTTCAGCAACAATAACATCACATGAACCGTGAGTATACATGGGCATAGAGATTGTTGTGATTGCAAAAAATAGTCTGGAATAAAGCCAACCGGACTTATATATAGTTTCTATCTTTTGCAATTGCTTTCCATCGATGGAATTATCGCTGTGATTACCCATTTATGGTGTTCCTTATATCACAATCAAAACATGAACTGAATTTACTTGTAAGGACAATGCAAGACCGCTTTGACTTGGGCCATATTAGATTCGTAAAATACCCAAAGGTTGAACTACCTAAAAATCGCAGATATGTTTTTAGGGATAAAGTCATTAGAAATGCCAAAAAATTTGTGTGACGTTCATTTGAGTGCCAAAAGTTTTTTTTTCCAAATCACTAAGTTATCACTTTAAAAAAAAAAAAAAACATTTGTTTAAGTGCCAATTCCGATTTGGGTCTTACACGACCTACCCATTAGAGGGGCTGCCCTTGACCAGTGGGTTTAGATGTAATTGTTCAAGAGACATTCCAAATGGTGCATCACAAAAGATGACTTGAGCATATCATCTTTAATTTCGTCTATAAGGTCCATCAATTGAGAATATGGACTCTTTTAAGTCCATACCTTGTGTGACATGAGATTTTTTTGAAATTTTTTTATAACCTAGGCAATTCTAGGAGTTGCCACTAGCCATCATTGTGGGGTCGGCTAGAACCCCTTCGAGATATTGGAGGACTATCTCGATTCTACGGTAACTAAAAAATTTTAAGTTTAGGAACTTGCTTATGCTAATATTTCCATTAGCGTCCTATTGGTAGCTAATAAGTTGGTTGTTTTGCTAAAGTGCTCATGCAATCTTGATTTACCATTTTTAGTTGAAAGGGTCTTAAAGTCACTAAATGTCCATGCAAATTTTTTGTAGGTAGGCTAATTGAAAATCTAAATTAGTTTTAATTCTAATCTAGAAAGAGAAATTAACAAATAATGTATTTAAGTTATCTGCTACTAAAAAGTCAATTAATGGGCTAAACATTTTGAAAATTGAAAGTGCAGAAGTGATATTAACATGTATTCTAGGGCTTTGTATGCAAAAAATAAAATTTCGACTGGTGGTGACTTTTTAATTAAAGTTTGATAAAAAAGTTAACTCTAAACTCAACTTTTTGACTTTTTGAAATGAAAGTTCAAATAACATGTAAAAGAAGTGCGATCAGGAATGACTCCTTTTGGGTTGAGAAATAGGTCATGTTGCTATCGGGAATCTAAATCTCAAGATTTTACTTTTATATGATATATTAGCTAAAAATCAGGTGTTAATAGTTGCCTCTCTTTGCAAGGGAGCTCGAAGAGATGCTTTCAAACCACATCTCAAAGACTAAATAATACCTGAACTTTTAGTCCACTCCATTGGAAATGAAAAGTAATGAAAGAGTGAATCTGAAAACGACACTTGATTGGAGGCATACCTTAAATGCTTACCTCACGCCTTGGCGTTTAGGGAGCATCTGTTCAACCATGTTCTCGTCATTTGATGTCTTAGTCTCTCTCTTTCTTACATGTTGTTTTTGGATGGAAGATTTTATTTATTTATTTATTTTTAACTAAGGGTAAGAGATACTTCACCAGTAGTGACGACGTTTCTATTGGAAGGTCGTTCCATCTAGAAATGGTATTGACCATCGGGGATGATAAAAGAGTACACTTCACTTGGAGGTAATTTGACTTAAAAAGGGCGTCTTCCTAAGCTACAAGCTGCGAGCACTTGGATGGCGAGAGCCCAAAGCTACAAACCTTCATACACTTGTAAAGACTATTAAAATTGCTAATAAAAGGGAGTCGTCCGAGGGTACATGTTGTGATCACTTGATCTCTTTTACGCAAACATCAAACTTTTGATTTAATTTTTCTTTGGTCATTTACCTTACTTTTATCAGACATACTATTTGTTCATGCCCTTTAATTTCATTCTCTTTTGAGTACTCATGACTCTCAAGATATTTTCAAGCGTTACCAATCTTTTTATAAGAATTTTATGGGTAAATCACATGCATTGCCGCAGTGCGAGGAGATAATCACCACTCAAGATTCATAAGGAATACTTAGGCTCAATTTGGCTAAGCAATGAGTATTAATGTTTGGGTAGAGAAATGAATACTCTTCTTTGCTTGAGGATACTTCGAGCTCTATGAGAATCCACCTGAAGTTACTACAAAAAAGTTAATTCAAGTGAAAGTAACAAAATCTATTTTGATCTTTTTTGCTCCAAAAATATTTCAACCATAACTTCCTAATACTTGCCCTTGTGTGGGGTGGTTCTTGGGTTTTAAAAAAAAAAAAAAAATTGCCTTATTTTGGCTCAAAGTGGCTTGCAAGGGATATTTAGTATTTGTGATTGAGAGAAAAAATAAATGCTTTTGTCATTTCAATCCATGTGTTCAATGCAAATGAATCATATATCCTAAGGCATGGTTTTCTTTCACTCATCTCTCAAAAATGTTTTTAGGGACGTGTTTGGACGAAACTTGCCTTTCGTCATCTTAAGTTCTCCTACTTGGAATGTTTAACACTTTTTTTTTTTTTAAATTTTGTTTTCAAAATTCATTTGCTCAAATTATCCTCCGCGGTGATTTTAATGCATGATGCATATATTAATGCATGAAAATGTCATTCAAATTCTTAAAGATAATGATTTTTATTTGAACTTGACATCTATTTACGACCGAAGATCTTTTTGAGGAAAAAGCTTTGAATGTTGCAAAAACATGATTATCTGCAAAAAAAAAAAAAAAATCATCTTTCAGTTCTTGAGAAAGGGGGACACTTTACCGCACCATGTTGATCGGTTGACCCTATAAAACTAAAAAAAAAAAAAAATCATGTCAATGAATATCCTTTGAAAATATAACTTGGAACAATACAACGATATACTTGTGTTTGCCCTTCAAATTATTGACTTCTCCCTATCTAAAGAAAATCATGTCAGAATTGATATTTAGAAGGTAGAATTGGAGTCGATACAATTTACCTTTCACCCATAGGCACTTCAATTTTCACAAAAGTTCATGATTTCCTTTGTTGGCTCATAATTTCTTCTTTGAGAGTTCTTTGGTACCTACAAATGAGCACGCATGCATTTATGGGATGCATGGTATGCATAATGCAAGTGGCCTAAACTGATTCGGATTTGCATGAAAAATGGCCAAAGGCCTTTGATCTTATTCATGGAATATATTTGTTGACAGTATCGACTTTTACAGATTTTGGCAACTCGTGGCCATTCATTTCGATAGGAACTAAAGCTCCACTTGACAAGACTTTCTTGACGACATATGTGCCTTCATAATTCGGAGTGAATTTAGCTACATTCTTTGCAGTAACGTTTGCGTACGAATTGGCTTCAATTCATTTTTTGAAGCAATCAATGGCCACCAAGAGGAATCAATGTCTATCTGACACTTTCAAATTGATTGGTCCGATTATGTCGATGCCTCATATAAATAAAGGTCATGATTCAAACATTTGATGTAATTCGTTTGGAGGAATATTGATTCTATCTCCACATATAGTTGGCCTGTTATATGAACCTTCCCATAACCACCATATCTAGAGTCTTGGGCATCACTTTTTGCAAGGAATGTTAGGTAAGTATGTACTACAAATTTGGTTTACAAAGTAATGTGGCGCATTGGAAGTAAGTCCGCTATGTTTAAGCACCTAACAATAACTTAAGACTTCATTTTGTAAACCATTTTCATATACTGATCCTAGTATCCCAAAAAATCAATCTTATTTATACAATTTCCCATTTTAGCTGCACTTTAGCTAACTGTGGAAATTCTTTTGAAGGCATAGACGCAATAAATGCCCGTGAAAGACGGAGACAGCCGATAACTCATTTTCTGAGAACCCTAATGCAACGTCAGCCGTTATAATCTTCTCAATCATGCTGGACTAAGAGATGGTCATCTCCGAATAGTGAGTTATCATCGAACAATTACACTAAGATCGGTCGACCCCTCTCAATTTCTTGCGCCAAATACCATCCAAAATTTATGTTCACGGCAATCAGAAGAGTAGAAGTACAGCTTAGTTCCAGATTTTAGAAGTAAAAAATGTGACATCCCGATTTTCCAATTCTATTTTCAATAAATTGAGACGGGCATTTCGTTGGCACGTATATAGTTCATTTCCTTGAGTCGGCCACTCATGTGAAAACTAGTCTATCAGGTGAAGTCGGTAAAAGATTCTAATGCATCGGACTCGAGAATTTGATCAGGAAGCGACCTTTCGACCGAGCTAATCTGCAAGGGTCATTGCGGCACAATTAAAAATCGATTAGAGATCGGAGATAGGTCGACTCGATAGAGGCATGTGATTAGGTGTGGGTGATTCCACCAGATCGCACAATTCTTGTCGATCGGCACTGGACCGACTTTTCTGTCGATTGGGTACCCTATGTTCGTATTTGAAACCTTGAGATTACCCCGACAACCGAAAGTCGCCAATGTTTCAAAGATGTACATTGTGGCTTGAGATGATCAACCATAGGTCAAATGCATGAAAATTTCTAAAGGCTACCCAGTAGATTAGGCCGCGCTAGTATCGTGCCAAAGTGAAATTAACCGTGGAATTGAGATTGAATTCAGAAATTGGAAGTACGTGTGTGTGTCACAAATCATTTTAGGAATATTAACTCATATTCAGAAGATTTTTCATGTAATCAGAATTTTTCAGAAATTAAATCAGAGAATGGCTATTTTGGCTCGAGAAATTAGTAGGTTCGCCTTTGGTCTTGCTTTTAGGATTTAAGTTGGTTCTACAGATAAGTGAAGACATGAATTGAAGTGTGGTGACATCGGATTAATTTTATGGACTTCAATTTGATTCAATTGGAAGAGAATCAAATGGAATTAAAGAATTGGTTGTACAAGATTTTAGGCCCCGGTGGAAAATGAAATTGCAACCATTGGAAGAGGTTGTGGAGAATTGGGTGAGTGGATTGTGAGGTCATCCTAGGTCATGGTGGGCCACCTTGATTGGATGAAGAAAAAAGAAAAAAAAGGGGAAAAGAAAAGGAATGCTCTCTCCCCTTCTCTCTCCTCCCTCTCTTCTTCCTCTCTCCTCCGTCGACCAAACCCCCCCCCCAATCTTCCTCTTCGGCTACTTGGCACCATGGAAGCCGAAGACCGAGCTGCCATCACCGCCTCTCGCCGCCATCGTCGCACGCCCGCAAGCCACCGGAGCTGCTCGCGCGCACCCAAGCTCGCCGTCGAACTACCATCCACACGTGTTCGCCCCTTCTCCTCCCTCTGGTTCGAACAGGACCGACCAGCAGAGGCAGACACAATGATCGGCGTTGGTTGAAGGAGCTGCAGTCGCGCCGGAGCTGCCGCCGCCTCGTCCGCTTCGCGCTCACCCGCCGTGCGCCATCTAACCCGGTCCGACCGAGCTGCTGTCCAGCCACTGTTTCACCTCTACCCGGTCCCATTCGGTCACCTCAGGCCACCGCCCGACCTCCTCCGACCACCGTCTGACTTCACCGTAGTCCCCTCGCCCTCCGCCGGGCCTATCCAACTCGAATCAGCCTCGGATTCGGCCCCAACCAGCAGCATGCAGGGAGTTCGAAAATGGGTATGGCAGCGGGTGTTTGGCCCGTTTTGGCCGCCTTCCCGAGCCCGGATGCGCGGCCCGCTTGAGAAAAGTCGATCCCCTCGGCGTCCTCGTCGTTTGGGTTAGCTCGGCTCGCTAATCCGGTGAGTTTAGCTCACTAAACCTTGATTAGAGGGTTAATGATGCTTTAGGGATGCTTAGTTTATGTTAAGTATTATTAGGTGGTTAGTTTAATTTATTTAAGTATAGATTATATTAAAGTGTTTGATTAACTTAAATTGTGTTTAATTTAAGGTTAAGTGAGTGGTTATATTAATATAAGCTTTGATGTGACATAAAGGAATTTACTTTTGATTTATTTAAATATTCCGAAATTATTAAATAATTTAATAATATAACATTATTCGAAATTATTAAAATACTATTATTTAATTATTTTCGGAATAAATTTAATTATTTATTAAATTCCGAAAATTTTGTCAAGACCCTAAATTCTCGTAACTTCATGCCGGTCGTCTTTGTGTAGTCAGATTTTGAAATTAATGATTGGATATTATAAATTGAGTATGGATTGTGAAAGATAGGGATATTATTATTTAATTAATTTTCGGAATAAATTTAATTATTTAATAAATTCCGAAAATTATTTTGAGACCCTAACTTCTCAGAATTTCGTGCTGATTGTTGCTATGTATTCAGATTATGAATTTGATGATTAGATATTACAAATTGAGTGATGATTTGTGCAATTGATTATTGAATTGTTGTGTGCTGGTTGAAAGACTCGGATCGCAGTAGTGGCTAGACCAACTGGACCCTTATTCTGCTAGAAATGCCGTCAAGAGAGTGACGTGGCTCGGGTCGCAGTAGTGGCTAAGCCAACTGGACCCTTATTCTGCTAAAAATGCCGTCAAGAGAGTAACGTGGCTCGGGTCGCAGTAGTGGCTAAGCCAACCGGACCCTTATTCTGCTAGAAATGCCGTCAAGAGAGTGACGTGGATCGGATCACAATAGTGGCTAGGCCAACTGGACCTTTATTCTGCTAGAAATGCCGTCAAGAGAGTGACGTGGCTCGGGTCGCAGTAGAGGCTAGGCCAACTGGACCTTTATTCTTCTAGAAATGCCGTCAAGAGAGTGACGTGGCTCGGGTCGCAGTAGAGGCTAGGCCAACTGGACCCATGCTCCTTCGGGATTGCCGTCAACGTAGTGACGAAGCCACGCTCCATGGGGGGAGGCGATGCCTGGCATTAGTGTCAGTAGATAGCCGAACTGCGAGTAGGCTATGCCCTTGTATGGCAGTGAATAATAATTGGAATGCGTGATAAGTGCAACTGTGATTTATATGAAAGTGGTGGCGTTCCAATTGTTTGAATTATTATTACTACCTGAGATTGTGTGATACAAATTATTCTAATCTGCAGGAAGGAATGGAGGCGAGGTAAGTTCTCTGTATGATGTGGCTAGGCCACCCTTGGGCGTATTTTCTTTCTAATAGGGGTTTAGGGGGTTGAACTTGCTGAGACATTGTCTCATCCCGGTTTGGGGATTACAATTTCAGGTCCCTGGTGGACGGAGTGGCTAGATAGCTTTGGTTGGCCTTGAGGAGTTGCAAAGGTGAAGTCATGAGGATTGGAGAACGTGTCTGACTTGTAGGTCATAGGACAGTTCATTTTTAAGAGCTAGTCTTTTGTAAACTTTTGGCTGTAGGCCTTCGTTTGTAACTCCGTTGGTTTATGTAAGGGATTGGTTGTGAATTTGCTTCCTGCTTTTCTATCCCGTATTTCATTGTCAGGGGTTTTTGATGCGTGATGCTCCCGCATCAGTTTTATAATACGTTTTGCTTGCACAATAATTAATGAACGGGGTCGGCGACACTACCTGGGAATGTCGCATTTACATGATCATGATGGGATGTTGGCACGCTCGAGGTTCGGGCGTGACAAAAATCCATTGTATATACAAGCATTTTCTGTTCACTGTCTCAAATACAACCTGGGGCACTCAAAAAAATTAGGACCCCAACTTGACTTACCATGTGATCAAGTTAAGACAATATCGCAAGGATATTCTATTATTACACACATAATAATTGTTTCCAAGACACACGATGCTACATTTCGTAGGTGGATGTTTTCGAATCGCTCGAGTATTATTGCCTTCAGAGAGGAACTCCTTGTACCACGTCGCTGACCATTTGGGTGTTCTCTTCAGTGTTTGGAAGTCCACATAATGCAGCCCAAATCGGACCAAATATCCGTGGAGCCATTCGAAGTTGTCTAGTAGAGACCAGATGAAATATCCCCTCACATCGGCTCCTTTTCTGAAATAATTAAAATAAAAAATTTAGTCGCGAACAAAAAATACTAATCATATAGACTCGGTATGGACGGATTTAATAGTATGAAAATCAGCATTCTGTATTAGTCAAACAAAGAGAGAAGAAGACGGAACAAATCTGGCAAAGATTGGTGTACTTTTTTAGTCATTGGAAAATTTTGGTGTTAATTGAGCAATAGTGCAGGCATTCAATACTGGACGAAAGGCCAGTTATACCTCACAACTTCACTTAAGACGGCAAGATAGCCCTCATGGTACTCTATTCTCTTTGTGTCATTCAGCGAGTCATCGATTGGACCCTCAAATTGCGCGTACCCTGCAAAATAACAATCTTTCATTTTATTGATGGACTCAATCGATCATCTTGCTTGCTAAAACTTAGATATTGAAAAATGGGTCCAGTTTAGAGTTGTTTTAAATGACAAAATACCGTTTTCGGTGATGAACATGGGCGTGTTGTTGTATCTTTCTTTGACGTAGGTAACGATCCCTTCAATGCCCCTCGGAACGATGAAGAAATCCGACATTGCAGTCTGCAATGTGATCATCAACTATTAGTCCAAAACATATAATCTTGACGGCCAAATCAACTTAAAATCACGGCTAAGAAGCTGCTAAATAGACTCAAAGTGATATATCCTAAGCGGGTCCTGACGATGAAATTGTATATCGTTAGCTGCTTCATTATATATGGCTATAGTAAATGTAGTTGCTCGACTAGTTACCACAAATTAAGCCGACAATATCTCTCGGAACAATAGGAATAGCTTAACGACATTGTTAAATTTCGCAAAATTCTATAAATGTATGTCCAGGAACATGTGCCGATGTCGCTTACCCGTTCGCCGATGTAAACTCCATCCTTTTCTCCGGTGACATACACGAACGCCTCCCTAGAGAGTAAGGCGAAGTGCACGAAGAGAACATGCAGTCCTTCGCGTATTTAGTCGTGTAGTGATTTATTCCAATGAAATCCAACTTTGCGTCGAGTCTATTCCGCTCTTCCGCTGAAAATGTCGGCAATCTCGAACCCACGATTTGACGCATCTCCGGCGGATAATCTCCATATACGAAAGGGTCTACAAACCTGTAATTGATAGGGAAATTATAAGCAATTATAGAAGCAACAAAAATGGAGAGAACATGGATTTGAATAAGAGAGAATCTAGTTACCATGCAAAATCGAAAGCTAAAGCTCGTTGGACAGCCAAACGATCGGCCGGAGTGTCGCTGTACGGCTCGTACCATGCAGCAGAAATCACTATACCAATCATTCCTCCTTGTTTTTCCTGATTATAATTTTTTGTTTAGGTTCACATATATGTTTGTGTATGTCGCAAAAAAAAAAAAAAAAAAAAAAAGGAATGGATGTAAAAGATTTGTAATGAAGCTATGAAAGTATGAATTGAGCTATTTGGCCGAGATGTATGAGAACCTCAAGCGATGACAAACTTGGCATTGTGTTCATTCTCATGAATTTCGAAGTATGTAATAGATAAAGTGATGATTTCACTTTCACATCTGAACGAGGCAATTGGTTTATTTCTGTTCTTTTTGTTCTTTTATGCCAACTCTCTTGAACACAAGATGGTGATGGTAAAAATGGCAATGAAGCCAGTTAATGCATTGAAAGAATCAATTCCTAGCTCTTTTATTTACCTGGAAATTCTTCCGGTAAATTTGAGCGGCCGTGGCATGGGACAACACCAGATTGTGGGTTGCAATGTAGGGTTCCAGAGTGGAGTCACCGTAGGAGCAATTGCCGAATGGGTTGGAACACCGGCCAGGAGGGTAAGTTCCCGACAGGTAACCATCATAGATGAACACGTTGGGCTCATTAAATGTGGTCCAATAAGTCACTCTATCTCCGAAAGCTTCGAAACAGACTTGTGCAAAGTAGCCGAAATCCAGCCTACAAACAATCACAGAACACATAAAGTAAAATCCTGAGATTTTGACTGGATCGTCGTATTGATGAAGATCAGAAAGGACGGCGGCTAGAAAGGACGGCGGCGACAATTTTGCTTACTGTATTTCGGAACTCAACCACCCACCATACCGGTCTTCGAGCAGTTGAGGAATGTCGTAATGGTTCACCGTCACAAACGGCTTTATCCCTTGTCAAAAAGAACATATTGCAAATACTCAGAATGAGTCATTCATTTTCTTCCTAAAGTAATGACTGTATAAGGCAAGGGAAAGAAGAACCAATAAACATTATTAAATTGATACACTGAAAAAACATTACTGAGAATATTGAACTATTACAATGTGAATGTCAAATCGATTTGTGAATTTTGCTTTTACCTCTGACCAAAAGGGCATCGATGAGATTGTTGTAGAACTCAATGCCTTCTGAATTGACCTCTCCGAATCTTCCCTCTGGAGTTATACAAAGCCAATATAAAAGTAAAAATATAGAATAATCATAGAAAAGCCGTGAAGATGCTAACTGAATAAACGAAAGATAACGAAATTACATACTAGGAAGAACTCTAGACCAAGATATGGAAAACCTGTATGCATCCACCCCGAGATCACACATCAACTCTATATCTTCCTGTTGCACATTAATATATCCAGGAGATTAAAAATAACAACCTTTGGTAAGAGGAAATTAATCTTTCTGTGAGTACCCAAATTGTAATTAATCATACACGGGCACCCCTAATTATCAAAGCTTTCTAGCTTTAAAGTTCTAGAAAGCTGACTTAGAATTACAATCAGCCCAATTTAGTGTAAACGCTGGAAGATAAACAATCATCTTATGACATTATGGGCTTTGGATGAGGCTGTAATGAGAGCATAGAGAAAGTCAAGTACCATAAAGAGATTATAGTGATTATCCGTCACGTCAGCATTGTTTCCATCTTCTATTTTGCCTGATCATCAAAGGCAAGTCCCTCAGGTATAGAAATACGAGGCTCTCTCTAGAAAAAAATTTCAAATAAGAACATGAAGTGAGGTAATTTTATCAAAATAAATATATAAAAATTATTGGTGAGCTGGAAGCATATTTTGACACTTAATTGCCACTTTAGGACCCCACTTTAGAGTGTGTTTCATAAACCAAATTTGATACCTGATGTTGTTACATCATCCAATCTTACCTAACATATGAAACAAACTAATTTTTTTAGGTGGCCACCGACGATCTCTTCGTATTAAACTATTGGTCAATCAATGATCGTTTAATGACAATTATAAAGAGGACTTTAGCAACAACCATAAAATAAAATTATCATAAATAGACTATATAAAAAATGCAAAATTTATTACAGACAATAATCTGAGTTTGTATCACTTGTTTCTAACCTACCTAAAAGACTGATGATCGATAGCAAGTCATTGTCATCCTATAAATAAAGGAACTCGAAAGATATACAACAGCATCCTAATTGTTTTTTTCTACAAGTTTCTTTATTGAGGTAAATTGGTCTATAACTGTTCTCAGTCATAGGCTCATAGCCTATTCAAATTTTTGAAAAGAAAACTACATAGCAAAAAATTACGCCTATTTAGTTATTACTTTAGCTAGCTTGTCAGCTTTTTTATAACCATATAGTAGGATAAAATTAACTATCGTAGAAGTGAATTGACTAATAAATATACACAAAGTTGTCGTTTAAATTTCTAGCCGTGCTACAACTTCAATTTTATCACATCGGAGAAGCTTATCAATAGGACATCACTATTTTTCTTCTAAAGATATATGATAAAAAATAATCGGTTGCATTCTTCCCTGTACAACTTCACAACCTTCTACCAATTAAACAATTTGTCCAAATACATGTAAGTTTCCTATAATTCGGTAGCATGGTAGGTATAACCCATCACTGTTTAAAAAATGATTAGAAAGAAATTTTTAGTTTTCTTGATTTAGACCAGACGAAGTCATTCGCATTTAAATTGATATTGACCGAAAGAAATAAACAATTTACACATGTCCTTGTTTGATTGAGAGGGAAATATTGTTTATTTTCTTCTGTCGCTTTCATTACAGCCCATATATTCCTACTTATTTTGCCTATAAAATAAATAATAAATAAATAAAGAAGAAACATAAAATAGAGTGAGGACCTGGTATGTGTGAGAAGACATCCCAATTGCTGAGGCTTTTGTTCCCCTGCAGGTAGGCCCCTTCAATCTGGTAGAACATATAAAATAGGAAATTATCTAGTATAAATTTGTCGAGGTGATTCACATATAATTACACAAAAAAACCACCATAAATATTTATAAAGAAAAAAAAAAAAAAATAGCCATTTTCGATTGCTGCTTTTGAAAGCAGTCCAAGAAAACGTGCCAGACAGTCGCGGACATAATTATATAATGGAGCTGTCTTGTGGATGAACAAGGCAATATGACATTTTCCAATCAGAATAGCCAGAAAATCGGCTGTCTCGGCTCCACCACCGCTGCTTTTATTTTCATCCACCCTTCAACGTTGACCATGGCTTCTGCTCTCGGCTCTAATGGATTATTTCAAGACATATTAATTTATGTTTGCGGTACATGTGTGTATATATATATATTACATGCAGACTCTGTTCAAAATTTAAACTTTATTGTTGGACTTTTTCACATGGTATTTAGGTTACATTCTACCTCAGTTTTATTTTCAGGTGTTCGGCCACCCATGTGTCATTTTTAATTCTCCCTACACGGGATGTTGAATGTGTATTTTTGTATATACATGTGGTTTCCCTTTATCTATATGCTTGAATTCTAAGTTAGATATTTGGTTCACGAGGGTGATGATCAGCCATGCGAGCCCAGTGGCAGAACTTGGTCATCGCTGTGGCAGCTTTGCTGCAAAGCTCAACAATGGCCGCACAAGAAGAAGAAATAGAAAAGAAAATGAAGAAAAGTTGAAGATGATATGACAAAGAAGAAGAAGAGAGGGCAAGAAAAAGACCCTTAGCAATGAAAAAGAAGAGAGGGAAGACAAACGTGCAATTTTTCAGCTTTTTCACGTGGAGTGGAGCGAGCGACATGTCTGGTGGGATTAGCTCAAATGTACAATAAAATCACTGATTATTGTTTGGTGATCTATGCCCCACCAAATCACGTGAAGGAAAAATAATATTGCACTCCAAAATAATATATATATATACTGATCTGGAGGATCTTGTGTCAGTCACGAAGGGGATATTCAACTAAAAATTTACAATGGCATTAGGTTTCCAGCAGCATACTTCACGCAACACTGCGGTAGACTAAAACTATTCTTATTGAATAGCAAGATGCTTATTCCACGTGAAAGCACCCGATTCCATTCTGACCTCCATAGGTGAACAAATCCACTCACAATAGTATAGCATTCAATCAAATGGGCAAGAATCTAATACTAAAATTATTATGCTTGATTATGCGTGCAATAATTGTTTCCTAGTGTAAAATAACTGATAGGATCAAGATACTGGGCACATGCTATGATTGCGATAAAGATGTGAGTCCATTAATTATGTTAAAGTACCTCAAGTGACTTTCACTTTCCTTTTTTGTCAAAGTACACGCTTTATTGACATGTGATTTGTAATGGCCTCCGTCAATGTGCAGTTTCCTAATTCCCCGCTAAATAACTTGATGTTTTATTTGACTTCTTAACGAATTTCTTCTTTCTAAACTCGTTTGGTTTTGTACCCTAATAAATTTGGCGGGCTAAAGACGAGAAAAAGAAAAGAATAGAAAGCGCTCATAAACATTATTACTATTTTGTAGGTAGGGTTTGGAAAGCGAAGCATAGCACATGATTCACACATTTTCCCATAATGCTTGCAAGCATCCTATCATCGGAAATGATATCTAAAACCAACCTTCTTAAAATATTAGATTCCATACTAATAATTGCCTATCTTCATTATTACCAATTGCCCCATGGTAAAATTTCAAGTACCCGGGTGATAATGAAATGCCCTATAAATAGATGGTGATCAGCAAGCAATGTTGAGGACAATTATGCAAGCTTGTCATCACAGCCAACGAAAGACTTTTTTCGGATTGATTCCAAGAGAAATGGATTAAATTCAGGATGACTAATGCCAATTAACTTAGTGTGTCTCAATCCGTGTTATACGAGGAAAAAAAAAAAATCAACACTTATTTTTTAGCCTAAGTTTTAAAGTTAAACACAACGCACATGAAATTAATGAATTGAGACCCAAAAACACGAGTCAAATCTCGAATGTATTTTGAATGCTACCATATGTTGACTAGAGAATGCGGAACTCATGAAAAAGGCCAAATACTAAGCAAAAAGCATAACCTTTTTATTAGTGCGACAAATCTAACACGGCCTTTCAAAAAAATGTGCTTATATTGTTGACAACGACGAGACACCATGGAATTGATAATATGATGAAAGTGGACTGTATTGTGGGGTCGATCGGTTTTGTACTAACCATTACTAGCTATCAACGCGATATGAGTCGGGTGGATTGACACATGGACGAAATAAGTTGAGAAATGACGAGATACTGCAGCATGTTATTTTCCTGTGGCAGTGGTACAAAAGGCGGCCCATATTTTTGTACGTTTGAAAGGCCAATTAAATCTGTTACAATTGTAAAAAGTTGCGTTTTCGTTTTTGTTTTTGCCCCATGAAAAATGCTGCGCTAAAATTTTGTGGCTCGAATTTGTAGACCAAGTAGGAAAGGGACATGCTGCATATGAACAGAAGAAATAATTCTTTGGATTTATTCCACTCAATCTACTGAGATTTTCGGAGATGCAATCGTGCGAGATTAGACCTGGGCACAAAAAGGGTCGAGTTGGAGGAAGATTCGAGGCACTTGCAAGTTTATCAAATAAGGAACATGTTCGCGACATGTGTCCAAATTGTTCGGGAGTGCAAGAGGTTCGACCAAACAAAAAGGACTCTTCTTGTCCTGTTTCCCTCAGGGGTAGATTTTTGGAGAGAGAAAATGGGGAAAGTAAAACACTTTATGACATCAAGACCGGGGGAGTTTCATCTTCTTCTTTTTTTACATATTCTATTAGACCGTAGTAACTTATTGGAGTTCAAGATGATCACTTTCAGTTCAGTCAACTCTACTAGTCATGAAGGGAACTCATCAAGAATTTAATTTTTATATAAGGTTCAAAAACTCTAGCATACTGGTTAGGTACGGCAACTTACAATGCGTATTAATTGCAAGTCCAATGAAGCATGCGACTGTGATAATTCTATGCAAGTAACTTTTCCCATTCGTCATCTAGCTATTCAATTAAAGAGAAGAGTCTGACCAGAAAAAAATAAAAAATAAAACCTCAATTTAGATAAAAGAAAAAAGAAAACTTGTCATTTATGAATTCAGAAATGAGAACTACCAAATCTAGGGGACGCTCTCGTAAATTAAACAATCGAAAAAATATATGTGAGGAAAAGGGTTTTTCTATTTCCTGTCCGATTCGAAAGGAGGTTCGGCATGAGGTACAATGATTCGGACTGCCGACCCAAAAGGACCATGTAAAAGGAAATGAATGACGTGACTCTGACCAACTAACGACACGAGAAAGGCCCGACGAAGAGCAAAAGCTGTACGACTAAAGAAAGAAGCTATCATCCCGCCCCACCAGCAAGCAGGCGAAGAATGCTTCAGAAACCTAAGTCAATCCTCCAGGTCGAATGACCATCTAGAGAGAGAGATAGAGAGAGAGAGAGAGAGAGAACCTGGAAAGAGGAAGTGGCGGTGCCAAACAGGAAGGAGGGAGGGAACTGGCCTCTATGGACGGTGGTTCTTGAGCTTGCGAGCGGCAAGGAGAGACCATGAATCAACAGCAGACGAAGAAGAAGAAGAGCAGAACAAGCTCCTGATCTCATCCTCTCTCTCTCTCTCTCTCTCTCTCTCTCTCTCGAGCGGCGCTCTTACTCTGTGGATAAAAGTGGGGAGGGCTTGGTGGACCTTTATATAGGCGACTGTCTAGGATATAAACTGTCGGGTCCCCCAAGTTGCGTTCCCAGCAATCCAACCGAATCAACCTATCACGATTCACGGTGATGAAATTCACGAACAGGGTCTAACTTCATTAGGTTCTCGAGGTAAAGAAGACGAAGAAGAAAAACTGGCAATTTGAGTTAAAATGCGTCGCTTTCAAAGCCACGACTTTTCGTCGCTTTCAGGGGGGCCGATCGCATTCATGGAGTGGGCGCCCCGGGCGAGTGCTCCTACGGTTTTGGGCAGAATAATAGAAAGGCGGTCACGACACCTCGCGCGCGGCCAAATCTAGGGCACGCATTAGATTAGCTCCGACATCATCACTGGTAAAAGATCAGATTGAAACTCTAAATTTGATGTTGATCCTGAACTTAGGAAGTGGGCGCGTGAAGCCATCCCCTCCCTTGTCTTCCTGCCCTGTTTTCTTGACTTCTGAAATACGTATCCATCAAATTTGAAAATCAGGACCTATGGAATTGAGAGAGAGAGAGAGAGAGAGAGAGAGAGACTGGTAGTTTGAACTTGGAGATTTCATGTTACAGATAACCTATGGCTGCGAAAACTTTTTGGACGGCGAGCTTTTCTTATTTTTCTCTTTCTTATTTATTTTTATTTTTTTTGGCACGTTTTTGACCTTATTCAAGGATTTTTCAAGCAGGCAGGAAACGCCTCGTTGAAAATATATCATAGTTCAGCCACCACCTGCTTAACTACTCCCCACACGCCGCATGGTACATATCTCACCTACTAGTTTTAATTTTCGGATATTTCGATGAGCATAGAGTGATCAGCACGCACTACTCCGAGTATGCCGTCAGAAAATCTCCAAAACAGGCGATCAAATTTGGTTTCCGTCCCCACTCTAGAAAGGACACCCCGGTCACCGCGATTCCAGCACTGTATGTGTTTTTTTTCACCTCGAGGTACTGCATGAGCTATTGGCACGGCTATTCTGTTGATCGGAAGCGTGCCTGCCCAGCACAAAGCTGGCTCTACTCTCCCCGAACGGCATAAGCCCTGCCACGTTCCTTCGTCAATTTTTGAGTCCCATTGCTCAAACCTAAACAGGTCGAGATCGAAACCCCATCACTAAGTCTCCATTCTTTATTTACAAACACCATATCAAGGCGCTTCGTGAAGAGGTTAGTTCCCGAACAACAGCCGGACCAAGTGAATTGCCGTTCTTGGAAATACTAAATCACCTAACAAGTAAATCATCGTATCATCATATCTTATGCTTCAGTTAGTTACTGAAGTGATCCTAATCTTCCTTCCTACCGAGCAACATCATCAAAGTCACCTGCGATGGCCCTAGTGTTGGCGACCATCACTGGCAATAATCACTCGGTCAGCCTTCCCCAAAGAGATTCGCCTCGACCAAATGTAGCCAACCATTGCACCGCATTGCCCAGTGAATTGGGTTTTATGAACAAACCAGCAGAAAGTAAAACTGAATCCTTCCCAAATTCTATGCACAACACCGACATCCCTCCTGATCGCCCTAAAGCTTTTGACAATGGGCAAATTTGGAGCCGGACTTGGAAATTAAGCTATCAAGTATCAACAGAACGGCCTGATGATCTTATTTCAAGACCACCATTGTGACATCCTGAAATTCGACCCCGTTTCGATAAAGTGAAATGGGCATGTCATCAACGTGATGTTTATGGTCCTTTTCTCGGAAAGCGATTACTCACGAGTTAACTAACCAAGGTGAAGCCGTAAATGGATGTATCTGCAAAGAAAATTCCTAAAAACTACTCAATTGGTTGGATTGGACTAAAATCACGTTTAATTGATTCTAACCATGAAATTTTAGTTTGATTTCGGGAATCGAATATTCGAGCGTGTCACGGTCATTTTTTAGGATTTATCTCATCGTCCGTCAAATTATTGACGAGTCCAAAATTTCAATAAAGAAATTATTGGAGAAAAATTGAAAATCAAAAAAAAAAAAAAAAAAGAAAGGAAAGGGAAAGAAAAAAAAAAATAATATTAATTATTTAATTTCTTTTCTCTCTCTCCCTTTTCTCTCTTTTTCTCTCTCTTCTCTCTCCTCTCCCCTCCCCCTCGTGCGAATCCCCTCCCCACCGAACACCCCCCTTGCCAATTTGAAATTGGCTTCTCTTCTCTCTCTCTCTCTTTTGACTAGTCAAACCTTCTCCTTATCTCTTCTCTCTCTTATCTCTTCTTCTCTCTCCTCTATCTTCTCCCCCACGTGACCGAACACTTCTTCTTCTTCTTCTTTCTTTGCGTGCGAACTAGCAAGCTGAGGAAGAACAGAAGCAGCAGCTCGCCGAACCGCCGTTTGCTCCTCCGCCCGCCGCTGTTCCACCGTTCACCCGTGCACCGCCCCACCGAACTGCCGTTCGTCCCTCTCCGCACGCTAGTCCAGCGTCGTCCAGCTCCAGGCGCCTCTGCTCAGCCCCTGTTCCAGCCCGTCCAGCCATCTCCGGCCGCCGTTTGACCTCGCCGGACCTCCACCGGCCTTCCCCCGCGCCTTGCCGCCCTTGCCGTGACTGTAGGTTGTTGTTTGTGTGTTTTTCCAGCCATTCCAGCCACCCTGCCGAGTGGGTTTCCAGCACCTTTGGGCCCGCTTTTGGGCCGTTTCCGGGTCCCGAACCCGAGCCGTGCTTTGGAGTTTATCGTTCCTCGCGTCATCCCCATCGGATTGATCTTATTTGCGCGCGATTCCGGTGAGTAATCTCACTAATCCCTGATTAGTTAGCTAATTATGCTTAAGGTTGGTTTAGTTTTAATTAATTATGTTTAGGTGGTTAGATTAGTATGGATTAGTGTTTATTAGTCGATTGTTATGCGAATTAGCCAAATCGAGTGTGCAATTAGCAAGTAGACGTGGTCTACTATTTATTGAAAGTGTCTCGGGATTTTTCCCGACCCTTAGTGGGCTTCAATTAGGCTTTTCAGGCCTAAGTGGAATTTTTGGTATTTGAATATTAATTTTCGGAATTAAATTAAATAATTATTTATTTTTCGAAAATTCAACTGGGATGGCCGAGACCAGAATATTATGCTGATGACCGTGATGAAGTCCGTTTATTTAATCAAACTTTATTTTGAGCTAAATTGAATTTTTAATATTAATTATTTAAATTTCGAAATTAATTATTTATTTATTTATTTTTCGAAAATTTAGGTTGAGATGGCCGACAACCGAAATTTTATGCGATTGTCGTGGCGCAGTCCGTTTATTTAATTGAGCCCTATTTCATGCTGAATTGAGTTTTTGTGAAAAATGAATTATTCTTTAATTGAATAATCTTCGGTTATTAATTGAAAAGAAGGGCATCGGTTGATAATGCCAAAAGGATCTGAGTGAGCTACAGAAAATGGTGGAATTTATAAAAAAGAAATTATTATATTTTGGGTAGGGCCGATCGAGTACCCACTCATGGCATTTTATCGGGAATGATAAAACTTGTTATTTGATTGTTTGCTTGGAATGACATGTATACCGGCTCGATGACTCTACGGAGCATCTGGAGACAGTACGGTATCATAAATTGTGTGTATCTTGAGACCGGTATGATTCGATGACTCTACGGAGCATCCGGAGACAAGATACGATATCATAAATTGTGTGTATACCGGCTCGATGACTCTACGGAGCATCTGGAGACAATACGGTATGATAAATTGTGTGTATACCAGCTCGATGACTCTACGGAGCATCTTGAGACAGTACGGTATGATAAATTGTGTGTATACCGACTTGGTGACTTCATATGTCATCTTGAGACAGGACGGTATGATCTACTGGCTCGGTGACTCTACAGATTATCTTGAGACAGTACGGTATGATATACCGGCTCGATAATCCTACAGATCATCTTGAGACAGTACGGTATGATTTGATAGCTCGATGACTCTATATGTCGTCTGGAGATAAGATAGCATATTATCTATATATCACTTAGGGTGAGTAGTCTTGGATGTTGATTAGACTTATAGAAAGTATGGAATGAGTCAATCAAGAGATAAATTGGATGACATGTAATCGACTAGGTCAATTGATCGATGGTTCGATTTGATTGGGTGATGTGATGTGATAATGTATATTTGATATATATACTAACTTGCAAGAAGGAACTGAGGCCAAGGTAAGTCCTCTGACCTGTGCGTGTTTAGGCAGCCTATAGTATAGTGGTTTACTAATCGGGCCTTAGTGGGGTAGAACTCGCTGAGACGTAGTCTCATCTCGGTTTGGGGAAAACATTTCAGGACTCCGATGACAAGCTGAGGAGGAGGAGTTTGAGTGGGAGAACTCTAAGGTGAAACCTAAGGAGAAGAATTTTGAAAGAAGAAGATAATCCCGAGAGGGGCCTTGAGTACAGCCCAGATGGACTGAGATTCCATCTTCTTTTGAAATTTCCATTTTGATGTGAATAGAGATATAGTAAAAAGTTGTGAAGTACTCTGGTTTGTGTTTTGAATAAAAGTTTGGTTATAAATTTCAATATGAAAAATATGGTCCTGCTTTTCTATCCCATTGGTTTATTGTCTGGGGATTTTAACTGCTTCCGCATGTGCTTAATAAATGAAAGGGTCGACAATACATAGTCTTGAGATATCGCATTATAAAATCAAGCAAGTGTGAAAGATGTGTGTGTGCCCGAGGATCGGGGCGTGACAACCATACTTGGGATTTTGTGTCCTAATCTTCCAGATTTTAGGGATGAAATAGTTGCATTGAATGTTTCTTGTACGAAATCCGCCATCACTGAATACTAATAGCACGGCACCGTCCTTTTCGTGAGTAGGTATGCATCACATAGATAGATAATTGTAACGGCCATGTCCTCAGGAAAAATATTGAAATTATTTGAGGAAATTCTGCCGACAACAATGATTGCTCTCGCTATCTAACTTTTGGATTTTACTAGTGCCCACTATAGATTATAATTATGGAAAAAACCACTAAAAATCTCAAATTTTGCCGAAAATGACAAATTTACCCTAATTTTTTTTTTTGTGACATGAAATACTCCGAAATTTGCTAATTGTGACATATTTATCCAAAACTTTTTTTGTGACATGAAAAATTTCGAGATTTGCTAACCGTTACACATTTACCCCAAACTTTTTTTTGTAACACAAAAACTCTAAACCTTCATTCATATGACATATTTACCATAAATTATAGGGTATTTTGGTCTGTTTACTTTTTTCTTTTTTGTTCTTCTTCTTTCTTCCCTCTGCCGACCATGGCGAAGCCGACATCGAGCAAGGCCCATCCTCGGCAGCGTCGGGCGAGGGTCGCCCTCGCCTAGGTTGGCTAGGGCAGCCCGACTTCGGCGAGGGCACCCCTCACCCAATGCAGGTGAGGGCAGCCCTCGTTGGCGTTGAGCGAGGGCCTCCCTCGCCAGATCTAGCAAGGGCACCCTTGCTCGACGTTGGTGAGGGCGGCCCTAGCTAGCCTAATCGAGGGCAACCCTCGCCCGATGCCGGCGAGGGCAGCCCTCGCTGGACGTTGGCTTCCCTCCGCTAACTTTACCATGGCCGATAGAGGGAAGAGAAAAAAAAAAAAAAAAAGGAAAAATAGAAAGAATAAGACAGAAATGCCCTTAATAGGATAAATGTGTCATAGTTTACAAAGTTTTGGATTTTTCATGTCATAAAAAAAAATTGGAGTACATTTGTTACTTTGGGTAAAGTTTGAGATTTTTTGTTGTCTTTTTCCTTATAATTAATACTCCGGCAATAATGAATGCTATAATTATAATTATGACAGCAATGCGTGTACGATAACCACAAACAAGCAATAGCTAGGTGGTGTCCATGGTGTTATGGATGCCGAAACGTAAGGGACCAGGCACGCGTGATGTACTTGTCCGTCCAGGGAGAAGAAATAATTGAAAAATGATCATGTTTAGGAGCGATGCTCGAATGCTTATTAAGCACATTTAATAATAAGCGATTTATATTTTAAAATATTGATTACACATGGTATGAGACAAGGTGTGTTGAAATAAGCAAAAATTTCCTTTAAGTAGTTGTTTAACAAGTGCACTTAAGGTCCTTACCAAAAAAGCAAGTGCACTTAAGGCAATTACTACTTAAAGGGATAATGTGACAAATGGTATATGAATTTTGATCAAATATGCGATTTGATTTCTAAATTTTTAATTTGTTCAATATAATTAATTAAAATTTAGCTTAATATGCAATGTGATCCCCGAAATTTTAATTTATTCAATGTGGTCATTGGACTTTAAATATTATTCAATTTAATATTGTCCTTTTTATTAATTTATGTTCGTGGACAACATTGATATTTTCATATAGTTCACAACATTGAGTATTTTCATATAGTTCATAAACTAAGAAAATATTGAACATCTTTATATAGTTTAAAGATTAAATTTAATACATATCAAAAATCCAAAAATTGCATTGAACAAATTAAAAATTTATGAACCATATGTTGCACATTGAATTGCAATTCAGAAATCATATTGAACAAATTAAAATTTCAAGGATTATATTATACATTATGCCAAAGTTCATGGATTACTTGTATTATTTTCCTCACTTAAATTCTCAAAAAACAATGATAGAGATAGTGATTTTTTTACCAACTTAGTATACTAGTATCATTCATGATAAATGTGCTCAAATATGACTAGCTTATTTAACTATCTGGTCGATGTTACTACGTTATTATATAATCTAATTTTGTAAATTATTCTGAATATCTCAACATGACTTATTTATTCTTAAAAGATAACTGAGCTTTGTTAATATATCGACAATTGCATGCGATACCGGGGGAAAGAGTTAAAAATGTGATCCGTTGACGTCACTTGATGTTCTGATTTTGACTCATGGATGAGAGAACATCATCCGCATCAGATCAAAATGTCAAATCTATCCTCTCCGTCTGAAGTATAGTTGCAATGGCTTACCTCTTTTCAACTTTGTTGTCAGAGACATTTAAATATTTCCTAAAAATATCTAAGTAATTTCTTTTCGCTTTTCATTTCTTTTATGGTGATACATATATTCAGGAGATTCTCCAAATTTCCATTGAATTATGCATTTTAATATGTTACCTAATATAATCTTCATTATGATGCATCAAAATATGTTGAAATTTTACAAATTTACTTTCTACATTATTCTCACCTTTGAAAGCCACCGATTTGAGGAGCTCCTAAGTGCATTAGGCCCACCCAAGATCCACCTCATGAACACCTAGACAACACCCCTATGCATACCCGGGTCCATCTTGATGTATAATAGTATTGGCCCAAATGCACACATAGCTTTGAGGAAGCATCCCATCAAGACTATTTCACTATGTCAGCTAGTTGTATCAGTTGTGTCACCCTATTATTGTTTCGTCAAAGGACAATTCCAAAAAAAATCATAAAATTATGGTCACATCAATTCGGTTTTATATATTTTAATTGTGTTAATCTTATTTGAATAATTTTAATTGTGTTAATCTATACATTTTTACATTTTACCAATTAATCTTATTTGAATAATTTTGGCCAAAAATTGCTGAAGTGGACACTAAGGGGATGTATGACAAACTACAATTTTTATTCCATAAATAATTTTTCTATTTGAGACTTGTTTTTGAAATAAAAATCCATTTGATAAAATTATTCCATTTTTCTATTTTTGAAATAGATTTTTGTTCCAAAAATAGATTTAGAATATAAATCGAAGTAAAAATTTTCTACTTTTCTACTTTTGGAATAGAAATAAGAAATAAAAATTCTTCTCACCGTTCGTCCTTGCTATGAATCGGTTGTCCATCCCGCGTTGCCGTCGCCATTTGCTGTCCGCCGGTCGTTCGCCACCGTCCTCCGCCATTGGTCATTTGCCGCCATTGCCGTTCACCGATCACCAATGGCCGGCCACCACCACCGTCATCGCCGCCACCACCGTCGTCCGCCACCATCCGTCAATTGCCACCATCCGAAAGGAAGAAATTTTATGTTGTTATTAAATGAATTTCTATTTTTAAAATAGAAATTTTGTATTGTTATCAAACGGGTATTTTTACTTAGAAACTCATTTAGAAATAGAAATAAAAAAAATCTATTTTTTTGTAGAAATCAATTTCTAGTTAGAACGATTATCATTTGCGCCCTAACTATCCTATGTGGCACAACCAGTATTAATGTGGACATTTAAAATATATATATTCTTTATTTTTAATAATTTTTGAGATTTTTCTTTTCTTTTTCTTTTATTTTGGATTGATGGTAGCAAGGATTGCAAAGTCCTTGCTGGCCACTTGACAAGGGCTTGCGAGTTGTTGTGGCAAGTGGCCGGCAAGGGCCTAGTGGAAGGTCATCACCCCCTTACTAGATTTGGGCCAGGTGAGGGCCGAGATACCTCACCTGTGGCCGGCAAGGGTTGGCTAGTGACACTTATCAGCCCTTAATCCAAAAATTAAAAAAATAAATAAAAGAGTAAAGAAAATAAAGGAAAAAAGAAATTTTCCTGTGATTCACGACCTTCAATTGCTCATATAAGAGAAAATTAGCACCACCACAAGAGTATCTACCCCTCATATGTTTTATAGGATTTCAAGTGTTCGTGACACTGTTCAAACTTGTATTCAAACTCAAATTGATTGATGGTATACTTTGACTGGTTTTTAGTTTGTTTTGGAGCTCTAAGGGCTTGTTTTATAATGGTGACTTTTGAGATTTCCTATGGATCTATTTATGTATCATTTGGATAATGAATAGAACTTCCATTTGATTAAAAAAGAACTCAAATTGACATCGTTTTATGTATAGAGAGTATGAAAGTGGATATTATAGATATTTAGATATTTTCTTAGAACATATTTCTCTTGATTTTTCATCTCTCTTATGATGATGAGTATATCTAAGAAAAATTTTCAAATCTCCATTTGATTATGCAATCTGATATATTACCCATTGCACTCTTCATCACACTACATTAAAATATATTGGAATTTCACAATTCTATTTTCCGCTTTACTATTCTCTTTTGTACTCAAAATTTTGAAGCATGTCAACTCCGATCAACTTACACCGTGATACATCTTTTTCTAATCAATGTGGACAAGTACACGGATTGCGTTGCAGGACGAGTGAATTGGGTGCAGAATAGAAACTGATTGTGAGATGTACCAAGAATCGGTAGGTGGCCGGGCGTTGATGAAGAGGACAGCTTCCCTTTCTCGGATTTGGCTCTGAAACCGAATAGGGCTAAGGAAAGTTAAGTGCACTGCATTCTCAGTTGGTTCCCACCATTGCAGATGCTTCATTGCCAGCCTCTCATACATAATTGGTCGAGGAACCTGGACCATCCACGGTGGAACATACCTTGAATGCCTCTCCAATTTGTGGGACCTAAACCACTTGAGGTGGCATGTCATTCGGGATGATCCGACCCTCACTTAGTGTTATTAGATTATCTTCTAAAATTAAGTCAAATATCTCATTCAACTTACATACGTCAAATAAATATCTTTGGTTATCTTTTGCCTTGGCCATTACAATTTCCTTGACGAGGGCAGGTTTTAAGGTTTGACAAACATAAAGTTTATCAAGCATCATTATAGCCACATCTATTTCTAGTCAAAATCATTATCAGAATCATCTTCACAATCAAGTTACAATATGTTTATAACCTTTATAGGACTTTCTATCATTTTCTATTATAAGATTCTTATATTTTGCCACCATTGCAGTCAATTGGAACAACTCGTTAAATTGTTGGCCTTCAAGTCACTCTCTTTGGTGAGCTATCCCAAAGATTCTTCCCTTTGTCCTTGGGATGTTGAGCCACTTATCATTGAACCTATTGGCCTCTTGGCCCTTTGTGAGAGCTTAGAATCGATCATTTACTCCCGCAATTCATATAGACCGGTAGACTAGGTTATAAAGACCTTTTGATGTAGAACCTTCCCCTAAACTGGGTTTCTAAACCCCCTTCCACTTTTTGGGAGACCCTGTCTTTTGATGCCCCTTATTCTTGTGGGTGGGCTTGGGTTTAATGAATGATATCCCTATATCGACCAAAAAGAAAAAAAAAAAAAAAAAAAAGTCACTCTATTGCTGCGAACTTTAACCCATTGAAAGACAATGCGGTAAACTTTCTTTCATCAAGTGAGAATAAATATTGATTTCTTAATTTTTTTTAATTGAGCAATTTAATGGTCCATAGATTCATTGTTGTACTGCCTAAACTAGCCAATTTGCTACTGTCACTTCAAAGATTATTCTATAAAAATTGGGCATGAGACAGGCTTTCCATCTTAATCTCAATTATGAATTGAGTTAGGGGGCAAGTTAGAGGTAATAATACAACCATCATGATTAACATCCCCACATTGAGCTAGAAACTTGCTAATGTGCTCTACTGTTGATTAATTGTCTTCACCAATAGACACATTAAAGTCACGTATCTTATAACCTCCTGGTTACTGGACAGTGTCAACCTAATATGGGTATGGTTTTTGGTACATAGGCCTGATAACACCTCCATAAAGGCCCATACGTTGCATTACCATACTGGCCATTTGTTCAATTATGCACTAATCCCTTTTGAGAATCTTGGGCTTGCAAAGCCTGACCATCCTGCCCCCTAAGCAGAGAAGGTGGTCTTGCCTGATTATCCACCGACAATTGAGGCCCGTATGGTATGGTCCCAAATTCTATGGAATTGCTACACCACCAGGTGGTAGAATTGTATTACCAAATGGTCTCACGTTGTCGTCGTTAGGTACCGGTCCTACTAGCCTTTGATTTTCAGCATTTGGCAAAGGCACATTTTTTTAAATGTTCCGGATTGCCGAACTGTTATTACTTCCACTTGTGTTAGCGTGAACAAGGTTACTTTAATCATTCCCATTAACAAGGCCAACTATATTGGAGTTTTTAGCCGTTGGTGACCTAAGGCCTCTGCTAGATTCTCATCGCTGGCGGTGGAACCATTTGACCTAAATTACCAACGTTATTTAATTGGGTAGAAGAAGTTGAAGGAATATACCCCATCATCGCCCGTCTCCATTGCATTGGAAACGGTTGAGTTGATGGCCCTGGCCTTGAAGTTATTTCATTCATCACATTAACAATTATAGGCCTAATCACTCCGGCATGGTGATTTACCGCATAGTTGACTATGTCATTCTGTGGTTCCTCGGACCTCGACTACGTCACATAGTTGACTATCGAATTTGGTTCCAACTCCCTCCTCTTTTCATAGGTGAGATTTCTCGAAATGTCAACAATATTCTCCCCTTGGTTTTGCTTTGCTGCTGCTTGAACGGCTAATAACTCCAATTAAGCAAACCTGTAATTGCTGCATTGTGGGGACTGATTATCGTCACCAACAAAATTTCAAGGCTCTTGACTCCTAGACCGTGCCATTGCGCTTACTCAAATTGAAACCACTATGGCCCTACCAACCATGTCAAAAAGATATTACATCACAATTGTATCGTCAATGAATACATTTCTCCGAAGGTTGGATTTCTAGTTTTTTCAATGAATCGGATTCTATGGCGATTTGGACAGGAAATAATTTGCGTAACAAGGATCATTAACTCTAAATAAAGGTAAATCTAAAGAATTTGAGGATAAAATTAATAAATTGATGAACTTTAATTGAAAAATTCTTTAAGTGTTTATTGATTGTTGGTCCTTATACAAATTTCAACTGTCCCTGAAATTCTTGGTTGTCTTGAACTGCACAACCTTCTCCATAAGCAGTTACGATCCCTTGAATATCATCCAGCTCAACCATCAAGATAGTATTCTTTTACAGTCCTTGCTTCACATCTTTTACGGTATAATTGACCATTTACCATCATATATCAACAATCGGTTTCATCAATCATCGCCTCTCTAACAATGTCGTTGGTAACATAACACCAAAGATCGGTAGTTTATCAATTTGCAACTATACTTATTGATTGCTCTATTGACAACTCAATTACCAACACCACGTCGATCTACAAGGACTTGAATTATTTTTATTTTCTAGTTCTGTTAATTATTATAATCTGTGCTGATCAAAGAGCACGAAGACCATCATAAGCAAATATATCGATCGAGGAACTGAACCAGACATAGCTTAATATATTCTAATGCAACATTTTTACTGACTCATTTTTTCCTCAATTCGAACTCTAGAAAAGAAAGGGGGCCCTCAGGCCAGAGAAAAGCAATGGTCAAATATAAACACCCAATTCAAATTGCACACAGAGCAGATTCGCAGATGTCTAATGTTCCCCCAAACCATCACATCGGCAACGGATTGACCAACAGAGAAGTCACATGCTCTTTCAGCTTGGTTCCGGCATGAGTGTAGTTATCTGTTTCACCATTATACATCATGTGCATGGCTTGTGTAAGATTGAGAATTCGCACGAGGATTGGCATAGGAATGACAGTTGGACGGCGCAGCTCTTCATTAATGTCCTTCCATGCATTGGTCACTTGTTTACGGAGTTCCTCCTTAGCCTCTTCCTTGGTAACTCTATACTGTTTCATGAAACACTCCACTGCAGATGACACATGACCTCTCTCTTGCTCAAACTGTGGAAAAAATTAATTAGATAAAATTTGGAAAAACTAATGTTGTTTGCCGAGAAGCTGCATGAACCGGGTTGGGTCGGTGACGTTCCCAACGTCATACAAAAAACGATCCAACGATCGCTCCATGGCAGAGAGGATGGACCGGTTCGAGTACCGCAACATGCACTGGTCGTACCATATTGTGGAGACTCGCTGGTTTGGGCATCTTTGGAGGATATCCTGTTCTCCGGTGGCCACGCAGCGGCTGCACTCGGTGCTGTTGAGGTCGCCGCGGCAGAGGAAGAGCCCATAGGCCCGTTCTAGAGGGTTTTGGCCGGCGATGGCATTGGTGAAGCCGTCGGTGCTGCCAGCGGCGGCGGAGGAGAGGGAAGAGAGGAGGGCGTGGAGGTTGGATCGGTAGGTGGAGTTGGGAGTGAAGAGGGTGGTGTTCGGGCAATCATGAAACAGATAATCGGGTGCAGCCTCAATGCTTAAAATGTCGATGAAGAAGAAGGCGGAGGAGAGACAGAGGGAGGTGATGAAGCAAGAATTCATTTTTGGCTTGGTTGATGAATGGATGGGGACTTCATGATTTGTAGTAGCCATTACTGTTGCTCCACTCGCAAGATCCCAATTTTAGTCTTGCCGCACGTTATTGGCGGCACGACGGACGGAGAAAATAAGGAAGAGGGGGTGTGAAATTTGGGGAAAAAACAGAAACGAAGAGAGAGAGAGAGAGAGAGAGTCTTCGTTATTCATTAAAGGGAAAGGGAAAGGGAAAGGGATATGAGAACATGACCATCGTAAAACATTTTTCACATGGGCAATAATGAAAGTAAAATAATCCATGGAGCATTGCAATTCAAGTGCAACAAGTCATGACCTTTCACCTACACAAATCACTTTGACTCCGAATAGTTTTATATAGGGGAAAAGTACCAAAATAGTTTAAAACATTTTGTATCGGTACCAATTCAGTCCTAAACTTTTTAATTAAACCAATTTAATCCTAAATCTTTTCACATTGGTACTAATTCAGTCCATCCAGCTAATTTAAGCCGGAAATTGCTAATGTGGCCGCCGGCGATCTTACGTGCCGCCATGTGGACAAATCTTATAATTTTATATATTTTTTCAGATTTTAAAATTTCTTTTTTTTTATCTTTTTTTTTTTTTTTTCCTTTTTCCTTACCCTTGGCCGGCGAGGTCACCGGCCGGCCGACCATCGCGAGCCACAAGCTGGTCGGGGCGAGGGGCCACCGTGCCCTCGCCGGCCACAAGCAAGGGCGACGGCCCCCACCAGATCCAAGTGAGGGCCGAAACCCTCGCCCGTTGGCTGGCGAGGGCCTCTGCGCCCTCGTCGGCCATTGGCTAGGGTGCGGTAGCCCTCGCTCATGGCGGGCGAGGGTGCGGTGGCCCTCGCCCAGATCCATGCGAGCTGCGTTTGCCCCATCTGGAGCTCTGTCGCCTCCGATCGCGACATGGTCACCTGAGCCTTCGCAGCCCCCGGAGGTTAAAGGAGGTGGTTTGCGTCCCGAGCTCGGGTAGCTTCTGGAGGGACAACGGCGTGGGGAAGTTCGCGATCTCACACCGGATTAAGCGCAGCGATAGCGTCGCGAGCCTCACCTAGGCAGGCTTGGACTTGGCTGCGGTTGGGCCTTCCTTGTGGGCCAGGCTTCGGTCAATTTCACACGGGCTGCTGCTGGGCTTCAAATGAACTGGACAACAACTAAAGATGGGCTGAACCAAGACTAAACGTGGGCTTCAAGCTGAGATGGGCTGACTGAGCTTGGACCGAACTTGGCTTGTCATGGGGGCTTCAAATGACCCAACTGCTGGGCTGGAATCCAATGTTTGTGGGCTGAACAAGAAAGCCCAATATGAGCTGCAATGGAAATGGAGGAGGATCCGTGGGCCTGGTCTTCGCTTGGCTTGATGGACTGGCTTGTTGCGGCTGATCCAAGAACTGAAGAAGACGCAGGTGAAGAAGGGAGCTGCTCGCTGGTGTCTTCGGTGGATGAGCAAAACCAAGAAGCCGCAAGAAGAGGAGCTGGGGTCTTTGATGCTGGTGGAAGGGAACGGTAGCTGGTGTCGTGGGTGTGAAGCAGCTGCGGGGACACCTCGGCGAGCTGAAGACGCACGGCAAGTGGCTTCGTTGGGTCAACAAGCCGGTGGAGTGACTCCATTGGTTGACCGAATCTGGCAGCAACCGGCAGAAGCTGAAGACGCGTAGAGCTGCAGTAGGATCGCACGGGGTCTTCAGTTGCTGATGAATGACCGGTGGAAGCTGGCAGGGGGCGTTGGTGAGCTGGCGGACAAGCTCGCTGGTGGAGGTGCGGCGTCTTCGTTGATGGCAGCTGCCTAGTCAATATACCGGCTTAGTGATAGCAAGGTTGATCGGGTGGGGGCGTGGAGACGGCACGCGGCAGTGAGGGGGAGATCACGAGCTGCTTTGTCGCTGCTGGGGAGGACACACAGGCGTGGACGGCAACAGGGTGAAGAAATCCGTGAAGATGTGGGCGCTGGAGTTCTTCGACAGGGATGAGGGGAGACGTAAACAAAGAGAGGAAAAAAAATTGTCAAGAACGTGGCATCCTAGAATTTCATATAAAAAAATCCCTAAATATGCCATGAGCCATGGATAGTCGATGGAAGTACCGTTATTGTATTTTGTAGCCTTCTAATCCATGATTTGCGATGAGATGTATGGCCAAGTCTTTAATGGATGGATTTTGGGAAAGGAAGTTTTATCTTTGGCCATATGTATGATAAATTGGAACTTATGGATTTATAATTTCAAGTATATAGTTATCTTAATTTGCAATTTAGTGCTTTAATTAAATAGGGATTTAATTAGTTTTTAAAAGGATTAATCCTAGGTTAATTAAGCTTGGGTCTTAGGCCCAAGAGGGATGGGCCTAAGATGGGCCAAGCTGACCGGCCCATGAAGCCCCAAGAAGGAGGAGCTGCCGTCGGCCCATGGCTGGCCCAAGCCCAGCCAGATGAGCCCATCATGTGCATGGGAGGATTTTGCCAAGTGTTAATCCCCTTAGTCCAAGTGTCCTTCATGCAAAAGTAATGATTGTTCATCATTGAGGAGAGGAAAATTGAGGGAACCGGTTGATGATGAAGGGGAAGCATCGCTGGAGAGAGGGAGTGAGAGAGAGAGAGAGCTACCGAGGGGAAGAGAGAAATCGAGAGAGAAAGGAAGAAGAGAGGAATGGAAGGGAGCTGTCCGTCGACCGTCCGCCGTGCGTCCATCGCTCGTCGCCGTTCGTGCTCGCTGTTTGCTCGGTTTAGAGTCAAGTTGGGATCCTTAATCTGCTCTTGCATGTTGTGTCTAGTATGTGTGCTTGAATCGTGAAAGAATTCGGAGGTAGGGTGTTAAAAGTTGAAGTTTTAAGAGGGATGTTTGAGACTAGTAAATTGTTCTTGAGAAAACAGTTCGATCTTGGATGTTCTATTGGCTTGCATGTGTTGTTTGAGTTGGATTTTGGCCGTGACTTGTAAATGAAAGTTTTTAAGGACTTCTTGAAATATAACATACTCAAATTTGGGACAAAACAAACAAAAATAAGTAGGTGAAATCCTTATTTTTCGGAGAGACTGAGTCTGGAGATTTTGGTAACTACCTTTGGTGAATATATGGTCTGTAAGCCTATCTTTTTGTTGAAATTTCACTTTTATTTCTTAACCAAAGATGTAAACGACATCCTGAGGTTTAACATATCAAAAATTTAGAGAAAAAAAACAAGAATAGATAGGTAAAATTGTGGTTTTTCGGAAGTAGTCAGATCTGGAAACTTCGGTATTGAAACAGAGGCTTTAGCCGTCTATATTAAATCACCTAGAACGAATTTGACTTTTATTACTTCACAAAAAACCTACTTTAGGATCTTGACTACAACATATTCGAATTTAATGAATTTTTAAGGTCATTAGGATATTTAATCAGAAATATCTCAAAAACCGTGTAATCTAACGTGTTTGGACTTAGTCAGTTTCAATGCATGGGTCATATCATTTTTTATGAAGCTCTTTCGGAAAAGTGTTCTTCACAAACTATCTTTCTTTATATATTCCCTGTAACATATTCAAATTTCATAATTTTTTAAGTTCATTTACCTATTTAACCAAAAATGTTTCAAAAACTGTGCAAGCTGTTTTGTTGGAATAGTATTGCTGTGATGCATGGTCTATATCAAATTTTATGAGGGTATTTTGGTGTGGTGTCCTTGATGAAATATCTTCCTTTATGTCTTGAATATCACATGTTCGAATTTCATAATTTTTAAAGGTCATTTGGGTATTTAATAAAAATATTTTCTAAAACTGTGCATGCTGGATTGAGCGAATTTCAAATGCTGTAATTTATGATTATTCTATTTTGGATGGGCCCTATGAATTATATTGATTGAGGTGATTGAATCTTGCTGAGCATGTGATGATATTTGGCATTGCATATGGAATCAAATGCTGAATTTGACTTTGTTGCCATTACATCATGTGTCATGTTGATTGTGAGACATAAATTGATGAATATGAATTATGATGAATGAGGATATTGTTGGAGGTGGGCCGATAATGCCTTGGGAGTGTCAGGATGCCCGGGATGGGGGGTGCCGGATGCTCGGTTGTATTGTGATACATGCTCGGATGTCCTCAGGAGTTTTGAGATACCCGGGATGGGGGGTGCCGGATGCTCGGTTGTATTGTGATACATGCCCGGATGTCCTCGGGAGTTTCGAGATGCCCAGATGGTTGGGTGCCGGAAGCCTCGGAGGTTTATGCCCAGGGGGGATGCCTCGTGATGCCAGTTGAGATACAAGATGCCTGGAATGTGAGGGTGCCGGATGCTCGGTAGTGTGTGTGCCGGAGGTTTTCTCACGATGCCAGGTTGGGGTGCGAGTGATAATGTGGGATGCAATTACTGATCCCGAGAAAGAAAGATGCGGTGATCAAATTGAAAGATAAAAGTGGAAATTGAATCATGCATGGTATGGTGATATGTATGCATGGTTGTATGATATGATGTATATGAGTGCATGGTTATATGTATACCTATGGCATGATGGTATATGTATGAAAGCTTGGTGAGGAGTGCATGAGGATGTATGCACATATGGTATAATAACATATGTATGGCTACAAGGTAAGTTATGCTTGGATGCATGGAGGACATGTACTATGCTATGATGTGTGATTGTATTGTGTGATGCATTGAGTAGTTTATTGGATCTTTTACCTGCTGAGTGGCTGTACTCACCCTTCGGGGACTAACATTTCAGATTAGGAAGATGCTGCTCTCTCCAGTCACACGGGGTACCTTCTATGGCCTCCCATCTGACGTGGAGGTAGAGTGTTCGGAGATAGATTGCATTACCATCCCTGGGTTGACGTATGTGCGAGTTCGTGTGCTGGTCATGTACGATGTGTGCCTAGCTGGGGGCCCGGTCATACAAGAGTTTTTTGTCGGTCCACGTCTGCCGAGATGGAGTGATTCGGGAGATGTTGCCGCCACCACCGCCCGACGGGCCAGGATGGGTGTGATGGCCGCGTGAGGGGTAGAGAGCTGACATTTTTTTAGAGTAGCCGACACTGATAGATGGAGGATGGCACGTGATCGTTATAGGGGTCGAGATACCTTTTGGGTTATGGCCAAGTATAGTTAAAAGTCTTGGCTTTCTTTTTGGTTGTACCGACCCAAGAAATCCATCATGAAAATATATAAATAAAAGTGGTTCGGCCTTATCTTTTCTTATGGTGCGTAGCTAGTGTGTATTGCATTATGGTTATTGAAGGGAGAGATGGTGATACTCAATTATGCTTCCGCTAATAAGTTGCGCTGGGACCATTTTAAAAAAAAAATGCCTAAGGACCTCAGTCCTTCTTTAAACCCCTTTTTATAAAAGAAAAGTAACGGATATCGATGGAAAGAAAGCGATAGGCAGGTTGTGGCGACGATATTGGATTGGAGGCCGTCAAGGGGTGCCACATCCCGCTTTTGTTGCAATTCTCCCCTCCTTAGAGAATTTTGTCCTCGAAATTAAGCATTACTTATGTCCTTTTGAAACAAGTAGGGGTATTTTTCCTTCATCTGATCCTCACTTTCCCATGTGGTTTCTTTCATATCATGATGTCGTCATAATACCTTAACCAAAGGAATCTTCTTAGTCCTAAGAATTTGTTCCTTTCGATCCAATATTTGCAAAGGCTCTTCAATATACCTCACTTTTTCATCCACTTTGATGGCTTCATGATCGAGTATGTGACCAGGATCCGACTGGTATTTTCTCAGCATCGGCACATGAAACACATCATATAAATTTCCCAATTTAGGAGGCAGCGCCAAAGGGTAAGCTATATCTCTTATTCTTTCAAGTATTTCAAAAGGTCCAACAAATCTAGGGCTTAACTTACCCTTCATTCCAAATCGAGATATTCCTTTCATTGGAGATACCTTAAGGAATACATGATTTCCCATATTAAATCCCAAAGGCCTTCTACGCCCATCTACGTAGTCTTTTTGTCTACTCTGAGCTGTTTTAAGTCTTTTCCTGATAATCTCGACAGCTTCAGTGGTAACTTGTACCAATTCGGGTCCTATCAATTTCTTTTCACTTACTTCATTCCAATAGACAGGAGTCATACATCTCCTTCCATATAATGCTTCATAGGGAACCATGTCTATACTTTTCTGAAAACTATTATTATAAGCAAACTCCACCAAATGCAATCTTTCATCCCAAGCCCTCAACATGTCCTATAATGTTTGGATTACTCTTTCTATTTGTCCATTTGTCTGAGGGTGAAAAGCAATACTAAATTGGAGTTTAGTTCCTAAGGCAATTTGAAGACTCCGCCAAAAGTTCGAAGTAAATCTTGAATCTCGATTTGAGGTAATAGTTACTGGAACACCATGTAAGCGTACTACTTGACTTACATATATATCCACATATTTGTCCATTGGGTAGTCTATGCGAACTGCTAGGAAATGAGCAGACTTAGTCAAACGGTCCACTATTACCTAGATAGAGTCATGACCACTTGATGTCCTTGGCAATCCTTGTACAAAGTCCATTGTTATATGTTCTCATTTCCATTATGGTATATGTCTAATGGTCTCAAGAGTCCTACGGGTTTGTGATGCTCCGCTTTTACTTGCTGGCACATCAAACATTGAGAAATGTGCTTAGCCGTATCTACTTTCATACCATTCCACCAAAATTGTTGACACAAATTCCTGTACATCTTTGTACTACCTGGATGAACACTGTAATTACTCCTATGTGCCTCCGACAAAATTTCCTTCTTTACTTCTTCATTGTTGGGAACATAAAGTCGTCCTTAGCATCTTACCACTCTATCTTCAGAGACTTGAAATTCTGGTCTTTTTCCTAAAGATACTGCATCTTTTACTTTCAAAATTTCTGGGTTAGACTCTTGTAAGGTCTTAACTTTCTGAATAATTTCAGGTTCAATTCTTAATGCACTAAGCATATTTGTAAGAAAATCCATTTTCAATTTAAACTCTGAGTCCGCTATGGATTTTAACAAGCTCCATTCCGCCATTCTTAAACTAGCCATCTCCATAGCTGACTTACTACTAAAAGCATCCGCTACTTTATTTGCTTTCCCTGGATGGTATCGTATCTCACAATCATAATCCTTTAACAACTCCATCAACCTCCTTTGTCTCATGTTCAATTCCTTTTGTGAGAACAAATACTTCAAGCTCTTATGATCGGTATAAATCTCAAACTTTTCCCCATATAAATAATGTCTCCATAACTTCAAAGTGAACACTATAGCTACTAATTCTAAATCATGCATTGGGTAGTTCAATCATGGGGTTTCAATTGTCTAGACGCATAGGCTATGACCTTGCCATGCTACATCAAAACACATCCAGTCCTTTGTGAGATGCATCACTATATATCGTAAAACCATCCGATCCTATTGATATAGTCAAGATTGGAGTCGAGGTCAATTTTCTTTTAAGCTCCTGGAAACTCCTTTCGCATTCCCCATTCCATTCAAACTTCATGTTCTTTCGAGTCAATTTTGTTAAAGGACCTGCCAATTGTGAGAATCCTTCAATAAATCTCCTATAATAACCAGCCAGTCCTAAGAAACTCCGTATTTCAATAGGTGTCGTCGGTCTCGGCCAATTTATTACCATCTCAACTTTCGCCGGGTCTACTGCAATTCCTCCTCCTGATATCACGTGCCCCAAAAATATTATCTGGTCCAGCCAGAATTCACACTTGCTAAATTTGGCATACAACTTATGATCTCTCAGAGTTTGCAAAACTATCCTTAAGTGTTGTTCATGCTCTTTAGGCCCTCTCGAATATATCAAGATGTCATCAATAAAAACAATCACAAACTAGTCTAAATAAGGCTTAAATACCCTATTCATTAGATCCATAAATGCAGCCGGTGCATTTGTCAATCCAAATGGCATGACCAGGAACTCATAATGTCCATAACGAGTCCTAAACGCAGTCTTAGGAATGTCCTATTTCTTAATTCTCAACTAATGGTATTCCGACCTTAAGTCAATCTTAGAGAAGACAGAACTTCCTTGGAGTTGGTCAAATAGGTCATCGATTCTAGGTAAAGGATATTTATTTTTAATTGTCACCTGATTCCGTTGCCTATAGTAAATGCACAAGCGCATCAACCCATCTTTCTTTTTCACAAACAAAACTGGCACACCACATGTGACATCCTGAAATTCGACCCCGTTTCGATAAAGTGAAATGGGCATTTCGTCGACGTGCCTATGGCCATTTTTCTCTGAGCTGATTACTCACGAGTTAACTAACCTATTGGGTAAAGCCGTTAAGGGATGTATTAGCTGTAAAATCCCTAAAAGCTACCTAATTGGTTGAATTGGGCTAAAATCACGTCTGATCGATTTTTAACCACAAAATTGAACTCGATTTCGGGAATTGAATTTTAAGCGCGTCATAATTCTTATTTTTAGGATCCTGTCTCATTGTTATTGACGAGTCCGAAATTTCAAGAAAGAAATTATCGGAGGAAAAATTGAAGACCAAAAGAAAATAGAAAGGGAAAGAGAAAAGAAAAATAAGAATAATATGATTTTTGAATTTATTTTCTCTCTCTCCATTTTTTCTCTTTTTCTCTCTTTGCTCTCTCTCCTCTCCGCTTTCCCTCCCCCTTCGTGCGGACAGCCCCACCGACTCACTCTTTTCCCCTTTCTTTTTCATTTTTTGACTAGTCAAACTCTCTCTCTCTCTCTTCTCCCCCACTCCCCCATGCGACCGAAACCCCCACCTTTCTTCTTCCCCTCTTATTCGTGAAAAACCAGAAGCTGAAGAACGGAAGCAGCAGCTCGCCAAAGCCGCCGCTCGCCGCCCGTCCCGCCGCCCGCGCCCGCATGCCCGCGCCCGCCGCTCGCCGCCCGTCCCTCCACCGGCCTTGCTCCGCCTCTTCAGCCCCGGAGCAGCTTCGTTTGGCCATGAACAGTGATTGGAAAAGTGGGTTTCCAGCCCTGTTCAAGGCCCGTTTTGGGCCATTTTCGGGCCCCGAACCCAAGCCGTGCTTTGGAGTTTGTTGTTCCTCGCGTCGCCCTTGTTGGATTGATCCGATTTGCACGTGATTTGGTGAGTAATCTCACTAATCCCGGATTAGTTGGCTAGTTATGCTTAAGATTGTTTTAGTTTTAATTAATTATGTTTAGGTGGTTAGATTAGAATAAATTAGCAATTATTAGTCAATTGTGATGCGATTTAGATAAATTGATTGTGCAATTAGCAAGTAGACGTGGTCTACTAATTATTGAAAGTGCCTCGGGATTTTTCCCGACCCTTAGTGGACTTCAATTAGGCTTTTCGGGCCTAACTGGAATTTTTAGTATTTAAATATTAATTTTCGGAATTAAATTAAATAATTATTTATTTTCCGAAAATTCAACTGAGATGGTCCGGAACCAAAATTTTATGCTGTTGACCATGGTGAAGTCCGTTTATTTAATTGGGCTTTATTTTGTGCTAAATTGAAATTTTAATATATTATTAATTAATTTTCGAAATTAATTAATTAATTAATTATTTTTCGGAAATTAAGATTTTGATGGCCGACGACCGAAATCTCGTGCTGGTTGTTGTGGCGTAGTTCGTTTATTTATTTGAGCTCTACGTTGCATGGAATTAAATAAATTGTGATGTTTTAGGGGTTTACCCTAAATTGATTTGGAATTAATTGAGATTGAATGATTGATTGGTAGATGGCCGAGTATATTTGTTTAGCATTTATAATGCTTTGATTGAGTTGTAAAGTGGATGGAGTTATGAGAGAATTGGAAATACTCTGGGATTGAACCAATCAGACACGGTGTATGGACCTACGTGGCGAAAACGGCACCTTAAAGAACCCACGTATCGATCTAGTACATACATTATTGTGGACCTACGTGGTTCGGTGATTGGGATATCACTGGCAAAAACGGCGCCTTAAAGAACGCACGTATCGATCTAGTACTCATATTGTTATACGCATGTATGGTTCGGTGATTAAGGACATCACTGGCGAAAACGACGCCTTAAAGAACGCATACACTTGTCTATTAAATACATTGTTATAGGCATGTGTGGTTCGGTGATTATGGACCTCACTGGCGAAAACGGCGCCTTAAAGAACGCACACAATTGTCTATTGAGTACATGGTTATAGGCATGTGTGGTTCGGTGACTAAGGATGTCACTGGCGAAAACGGCGCCTTAAAGAACGCACGCAATTGTCTAGTGCATATGTCACCTTGGTGAACTTGACGCCCGAGAGCATTGATGTGGCTCTGTGACCGAGTACTCGATGGAAGGATATATGGTGTGTAATCAATGACCTAGAATGGTCCGTCTGACATGTAATCGACTAGGTCGATTGATCCTTGCTTTGATTTGATGTTGTGAATTGATTGACTGAATGGAAATGACCGTGAGTGGTCTTGTCGGCATATAATCGACTAGGTCGATTTGATCGATGCTTCGATCGATGATATGATTGCTTGAGTGCCTATTATGAATTGTACTGACTTGCAGGTGAGATCTGAGGCCAAGGTAAGTCATCTGCCATGTGCGTGATTAGGCAGCCTTTAGTATAATGGTTTACTAATCGAGGCTTAGTGGGGTAGAACTCGCTGAGACGTAGTCTCATCCCAGTTTGGGGAAAATCATTTTAGGACCCCGCTGAGGAGCTGAGGAGGAGGAGTCTGAGAAGGATTTTTGGGGGAAGAAGATAATCCTTAGAGGGGCCTTGAGTACGGCCCAGATGGACTAAGATTATGTATTCTTTTTAAATCTCCATTTTGATGTGAATAGAGATAGAGTAAAAAGTTGTGAAGTACTCTGGTTTGTGTTTTGTATAAAAGTTTGGTTATAAGTTTCAATATGAAAAATATGGCCCTACTTTTCTATCCCATTGTTTTATTGTCTAGGGAATTATAATTGCTTCCGCATGTGCTTAATCAATGAAAGGGTCGGCGATATATAGTCCTGGGATATCGCATATTAAAATCGACCAAGAGAAGGATGTGTGCGTGCCCGAGGATTGGGGCGTGACACCCCAATGTGAAGCACTTGACCTAATGAATCATTTGTCAAGCAACTCTTGTAGTTGCATCTTTAATTCATTCAATTCGACTAATGCCATCCTATATGGGGCTTTCGATATTGGTCATATTCAAAGCATTAATTCAATTTCGAACTCAATTTCTCGTTCTGGCGATAATTCAAGCAATTCCTCAGGAAATACATCTTGAAATTCATTAACCACTCGAACTTCATCAAGTTTAGGCTCTTTCCTAATATAATCTTTAACCATGGCTAGGTACCCTCGACATCCCTTGTCAAGTAACACACGAGCTTCTATTTTTGAAATAAGTGCTATAGGTAGGTGGGTCTGACCTCCCAAAAATTCACAACTAGACTGATCAGGTAAAACAAATTGGATCACTTTTCTATAACAATCCATTTTGGCCCGATACTTACGAAGCCAATCAATTCCTATGATAACATCAAAATCATACATAGCCATTACAACCAAGTCTATTTCAACATCCTTTCCTCTCATTGATATCTTACAATTCCCACACACCAGCGTAGACAATACCATATTCTTTAAAGGCATAAAAACACAAAGAGGCGTCTTAAGAGGCGTAACTTCTATTTTACTTAAATGCCTATATCTTTCAGACACAAATGAATGCGTAGCACCCTTATCAAATAATACATATGCCTTTTTACCATTGATAAGGATTGTACCTGAGATAAAAATTTTGGAAGCTTCCGCTTCCTCTTGGGTGACCGCATACACCCTTCCTTGTGCGGATGGCCTATGAGGATTCCTTAGTAAGTTTGATCTAACAGCACTCTGATATCCCCATCGCACTGAGCCAACACTCATTTGCGACCTTTATTGTGGGCAACTTCTCCTAAGGTGGCCCACTTGTCCACAAACAAAACATCTCAGTCGTCCATTGCAAGGTCCTGGGCCATGACACCCATTACACCTTTGACAAACATCAGGCTGATAAGGTGCTTTCCCTATATTCAAAACATCTTTTGCTCCCCCAAAATTTCCAAAATTGCTCTTTTTTCTTCACATTCCAAGTCTGACCTTGACCGGGTAGGGTCTCTTACCTCTTCTCACATCATTAAAGTTCAGCTATCTCTTAAACTTTGATCGCTCTCTCATCAGCTCCTGCTCCACTAATTGTGCCCTTCATAAATCTCATGGTAATCCCTTATGTTCAAAGACACCAGTTGCTTCCTAATGTCAATTCTCAACCCTTTCAGAAATCTCTTAGTCTTTTCTTCCTGATCCTAAATTAATCTAGGAGCATATCTAGACAGTTCAGAAAATCTAGCCTCATATTGGTCCACTGTCAGCTCCTTTTGTTCTAACTGAACAAATTCTGAAATTTTCCTATCCTTAGCACAGTCAGAAAAATGCTTTCTATTGAAAGCTCTCACAAACTCTTTCTAGTTAACATCGGTACCTGGTGGAAAGATTATATCATTCGAAACTCTCCACCAAAGCTTTGCATTTCCCTCTAGCTAGTACTCTACCAAAGTTATTTTCTCAGTATCATTGCAGTCCAACAGCCAGAAAATTCGTTCCATCCCATCAATCCAATGCTCCGCCTCCTCAAGTCTTCCCATTCCATTAAACTTAGGTGGTTTCAGCTTCAGAAATTGCTCCACCAGTCCTTGAGTACGGCGTTCTACTCCGGGCTGTTGCTACGCCTATCTTTCCATCAGATTTCCAATGCTTGCAGGATATCTTCCATTTGAGGTTCAGCCCTTCCTACAGAGGCTTCAGCCCTCGATGGATGAGTACTTCCAGCTCATACCATGATTTCCTTGCAGTTTCCAAGCATTTGCCTCAGGAAATATTTGTGACTCAATGTTGTTGACACCTCAATTTTAATTAGGTTTATTTTAATTAGGTTTTACTTTATTTTAGCTTTTTCAGATAAAAATATATATATAATAATAATGAATAGAGAAACCGAAAAAACAAAAAAATCAAATAAAAACATAAAGAAACAAAAGAGAAAAAGAAGCGTATGCCCTCACATGGGCCTCGAGAGACCCATTTCGCCTCGGCCCGGCCCATCCGGGTCATCTTCTTCCTCCGTCGCCTTTGCGGCGCACGCACGCGCAGGGCGCGACGCCGGATGAGCGGACGGACGGCGACGCGTGTGGGGGGGCAAGCGGCGGACAGGTGGCGGATGGGACGCCGGCAGAGGCCGCTTGGCGCACGGGGACCGACGGTCGAAGCTCCGTCGACCGGCTGCCCCTCGCCTATAAATAGGCCCCCGTTTCCGTCGTTGAGGGGCACGCCGATAACGATCGAAGGCTGCAAAGCTTCGAGCTTCCTGCTGAGAGACTTCAGAAGGGGAGCCGAGGACGAGCAAGCCCAGATCCGAAGGCAGAGGTAGAGAGAGAGGCCAGTCAAGGCTCGGGGTCCCCTGAGAGACTTCGGGGAGCTCGAGTTCCGGCCGGCCGTGGCGTGGTGAGTTCGGAGGGGTCCCCGAGAGACTTCGGGGAGCTCGAAGGGCGAGCCCGAGGAAGAAAGAAGGTAACTCGACGCCGGATCTGGTCGGATTTGACCGTCCAAGACCCATCGATGCCATTGCCATCGCCGTCGTCGCTCGCCCTTTCTCCACTGTCACGAACCGCCCTCCTGCCGTCGCCGTCCCCGTTCGAGAGAAGGTAAAAAAAGCGTCGTCATTCACTGTAGCCGTTTTCCTAGCCGCCGCCGTCGTCGCTGTTGTCGTCTTCGCCGTCGCCGCCGTCGCCGTTGTCGCCTTCGCCGTTGTCACCTTCGCCATCGCCGCCGAACACCTCGGTTCTCCCCCCTTTGGCGCCGCAGATTCGCAAACCCTAGGGTTTGCGATTTTCCGGGTCGACGAATCGGATCCGGTCTCGGACCGGGTAGGGTTTGCGATCGGGGGCGGCTGCGAGTCGGGTCAAGTGCCGGATCCGGGTCGGGTAGGGTTCCGAAGGAACGGGTTGCGAGCCGAAGCGGGCTATCGGGCCGGGTTGTCGGGCCGGGCGGGTGTCCTCGAATGCCCGGCCACGGCCCGGGTCAGACCCAACCCGCGGATCCGACCCGCAGTACAGTTTTTATATTATTTTAATATAAAATAATATTTTAAATAAATATTTTATTTCAAAAAAATCAAAAAATTAAAAAATGTTAAAAAATGTTTTATTTTCCAAAAAAATCGAGAAAAATAAAAAAATAATTTATTTTCCAAAAATAATTTATTTTCCGAAAAATAAAAAAATAAAAAATATTTCATATTTTCCAAAAAATTCCAAAAATCCAAAAAAAGTCAAAAATTCATGAAAAAAAAAAAAAAAATTCAGAAAAAGCCAAAAAGATTTGTATTTTTCCAAAAATACCAAAAATCCCAAAAAAAAATCCCTTTTGTGTCCAAAAATTAGAAAAAGACTCAAAAAAAAAAAAAATGTTTTTCCTCTAAAAATGCATGGAAAATCCCTCGAACATCCAAAAAGTCTCGGGGTTTAAACAAGATTAGATACCGAAAGGGCATTAGTGATTAACTAGTGTAATCAAGTCCCCGATCCTAATTTCTCTGGTTGCGCAGGAGTGAGTATTTCTCCCAATACTTCACTTGGGTTTCTAATCAACCCACCCCAAATTGATTAGTGGCGACTCCAATTTAAAAATTGATTTACAGGTTAAAAACTCAGACTATTAAAGTCGTGAATTGGTGGACTTGGGAGAGTCCGGGCATAACTAAATTCAGCCGAGCCATTAGCCTCCTTAGGCGCCCGTACCCGATCACGGGCGTCGAAAAAAGAAAAGAAAAAGAGGTCGCGACAAATGTCTTCCTTAAAAACGACAACAACTAAAAAAAATAACATAACCATGTTACTGGTACCTAAAAGCAATAACTACTAGGGATTTACGAGTGATTACTCATCACCCGTTATTCAAAGTTACCCAACTATCCTAGTCAATATCCTATTGTGTGCATTGTCATCATGTTCCTCAATTTCTAAATGAGACTCCTTATCACTCCAACCTATAACCATTGCTCTGACACTAACAAAAGCGGGATGTGGCACCCCTCGATGGCCTCCGATCCAATATCGTCGCCACATCCTGCCTATTGCTTTCTTTCCATCGATATCCATTACTTTTCTTTTATAAAAAAGGGGTTTAAAGAAGGGCCAAGGTCCTTAGGCATTTTTTTTATAAAAAAAAAAAAAATGGTCCCAGCGTAACTTATTAGCGGAAGCATAATTGAGTCTCACCATCTCTCCCTTCAATAACCATAATGCAATACACACCAACTACGCACCATAAGAAAAGATAAGGCCGAACCACTTTTATTTATATATTTTCATGATGGATTTCTCGGGTCAGTACAACCAAAAAGAAAGCCAAGACTTTTAACTACACTTGGTCATAACCCAAAAGGTATCTCGACCCCTATAACGATCACGTGTCATCCTCCATCTATTAGTGTTGGCTACTAAAAAAAAACGTCAGCTCTATATCCCTCATGCAGCCATCACACTCATTCTGGCGCGTTGGGCAATGGTGGTGGCAACATCCCCCAAATCACTCCATCTTGGCGGACATGGACCAACAAAAAACTCCTGTATGATCGGGCCCCCAGCCAGGCCCACATCGTACATAACCAGCACGCGAACTCGCACATACGTCAACTCAGGGATGGTAATGCAATCTATCTCCGAACACTCTACCTCCACGTCAGATGGGAGGCCTTAGAAGGTACCCGCGTGACTGGAGAGAGTGGCATATTCCTAATCTGAAATGTTGGTCCCCGAAAGGTGAGTACAGCCACTCAGTAGGTAAAAGATCCAATAAACTATTCAATGCATCACACAATACAATCACACATCATAGCATAGTACATGTCATCCATGCATCCAAGAATAACTTACCTTGCAGCCATGCATATGTTATCATACCATATGTGCATACATCCTCATGCACTCATCACCAAGCTTTCATACATATACCATTATGCCATAGGTATACATGCAACCATGCACTCATATCATACAGCCATGCATACATATCACCATACCATGCATGATTCAATTTCCACTTTTATCTTTCAATTTGATCACCACATCTTTTTTTCTCGGGATCAGTAATTGCATCCCACATTATCACTCACACCCCAATCTGGCATCGCAAGAAAACCACCACTACCGGGCATCCGGCACTCCCACATTCCAGGCATCTTGTATCCTAACTGGCATCACGAGGTATCCCCCCCGGGCATAAACCTCCGAGGCTTCCGGCACCCAACCATTCCGGGCATCTTGAAACTCTTGAAGACATCTGGGCATGTATCACAATACAACCGGGCATCCGGCACCCCCCATTCCGGGCATTCTAACACTCCCAGGGCATTATCGGCCCACCTCCAACAATCTCCTCATTCATCATAATTCATATTTACCAATTTATGTCTCGCAATCAACATGGCACATGATGTAATGGCAACAAAGTCAAATTCAGCATTTAATTCCATATGCAATGCCAAATATCATCACATGCTCAGCAAGATTCAATCACCTCAATCAATATAATTCATAGGGCTCATCCAAAACAGAATAATCATAAATTACAGCATTTGAAATTCGCTCAATCCAGCTTGCACAGTTTTAGAAAATATTTCTATTAAATACCCAAATGACCTTTAAAAATTATGAAATTTGATATGTGATAGTCAAGACATAAAGGCAGATATTTCATTAAGGACACCACACCAAAAGACCCTCATAAAATTTGATATAGACCATGCATCACAGCATTACTATTCCAACAATACAGCTTGCACAGTTTTTGAAAATTTTTTTGTTAAATAGGTAAATGAACTTCAAAAATTATGAAATTTGAATATGTTACAGGGAAGACATAAATAAAGATACTTCGTGCAGAACACTTTTCTGAAAGAGCTTCATACAAAATGATATGACCCATGCATTGAAACTAAGTCCAAACGCGTCAGATTACATGGTTTTTGAGATATCTCCGATTAAATATCCTAATGACCTTCAAAATTCATGAAATTCGACTATGTTGTAGTCAAGATCCTAAAGTAGGTTTTTCATGAAGAAATAAAAGTCAAATTCGTTCTAGGTGATTTAATATAGAAGGCTAAAGCCTCTGTTTCAACACCGAAGTTTCCAGATCTGACTACTTCCGAAAAACCACGATTTAACCTATCTGTTCTTGTTTGTTTTCTCTAAATTTTTTGATATGTTAAACCTCAGGATGTCCTTGACATCTTTTGTTAAGGAATTGAAGAGAAATTTCAACAAAAAGATAGGCTTACAGACCATACATTCACCAAAGATAGTTACCGAAATCTCCAGACTTAGTCTCTCCGAAAAATAAGGATTTCACCTACTTATACTTGTTCCTTTTGTCCCAAATTTGAGTACGTTATATTTTAAGAAGTCCTTAACAACTTTCATTTAGAAGTCATGGCCAAAATCCAACTCAAACAACACATGCAAGCCAATAGAACATCCAAGGTTGAACTGTTTTCTCAAGAACAGTTTACTAGTCTCAAACATCCCTCTTAAAACTTCAACTTTTAACACCCTAAACCTCCAAATTCTTTCACGATTCAAGAACACATACTAGACACAACATGCAAGAGCAGATTAAGGATGCCAACTTGCCTATAAACTGAGCAAACAGGGAGCACAAACGGTGATGAGCGACGGACGCACGGCGGACGGTCGACAGACAGCTCCCTTCCTTTCCTCTCTTCTTCCTTTCTCGATTTTCTCTTCCCCTCAGTAGCGCTCTCTCTCTCTCTCTCACTCCCTCTCTCCAGCAATGCTTCCCCTTCATCATCAACTGGCTCCCTCAATTTCCTCTCCTCAATGATGAACAATCATTGCTTTTGCATGAAGGACACTTGGACTAAGGGGATTAACACTTGGCAAAATCCTCCCATACACATGATGGGCTCATCCGGCTAGGCTTGGGCCAGCCATGGGCCGACGGCAGCTCCTCCTTCTTGGGGCTTCGTGGGCCGGCCAGCTTGGCCCATCTTAGGCCCATCCCTCTTGGGCCTAAGACCCAAGCTTAATTAACCTAGGATTAATCCTTTTAAAAACTAATTAAATCTCTATTTAATTAAAGCACTAAATTGCAAATTAAGATAACTATATACTTGAAATTATAAATCCATAAGTTCCAATTTATCATACATATGGCCAAAGATAAAACTTCCTTTCCCAAAATTCATCCATTAAAGACTTGGCCATACATCTCATCGTAAATCATGGATTAGAAGGCTATAAAATACAATAATGGTACTTCCATCGACTATCCATGGCTCATGGCATATTTAAGGATTTTTTTTTATGAAATTCTAGGATTTAAATATATTATCGACATAAGTTTTAAAAGTTGCCCTATTTGTCCCAAATTTCATTATCTTCCTTGTAGTGTCCATTTCGTAAATGTCAAATGCGTAGATAAAAAATTTCAAAATTTCCAATGAGAATAATTAGTAATTGTCGCGACCTCTTTTTTTCTTTTTAGCGCCCGCAATCAGGTACGGCGCCTAAGGAGGCTAATGGCTCGGCTGAAATTAGTTATGCTCGGATTCTCCCAAGTCCACCAATTCACGACTTTAATAATCGGAGTTTTTAACCTGTAAATCAATTTTTAAATTGGAGTCGCCACTAATTGATTTGGGGTGGGTCGATTAGAAACCCAAGCAAAGTATCGGAAGAAATACTCGCTCCTGCGCAACCAGAGAAATTAGGATCGGGGACTTGATTACACTAGTTAATCACTAATGCCCTTTTGGTACCTAATCTTGTTTAAAACCTAAGGCCTTTTGGATGTTCGAGGGATTTTCCATGCATTTTTGGGGGAAAAACATTCTTTGAGTCTTTTTCTAATTTTTGGACACAAAAGGGATTTTTTGAGAATTTTTGGTATTTTTGGAAAAATACAAGTCTTTTTGGCTTCTTTTTTTTTTTTGGATTTTTGGCATTTTTTAGAAAATATGGAATTTTTTTAATATTTTTTATTTTTTTATTTTTTGGAAAATAAAATATTTTTAATATTTTTCGACATTTTTTTGGAAAATAAAACATTTTTGATTTTTCTCGATTTTTTAATTATTTTTCGATTTTCTGGAAATTAAAACATTTTTTTAATATTTTTGAAAAAATAATAATTTATTATTTATTAGAATATTATTAAAATAATAAAACAAAATAAAACCAACCGGGTCGGATCCGCGTTGCGGGCCCAACTCGGATTTTCGCCCTTCTTTTTTTAAAAAAAACGCCGTGGCCGGACGCCCGTCGTGGCCGGGATGCCCGACCGGCCCGCTCCGATAACCCGCTCCCGACGGCTCCCGCTCCACGACCCGGCTCCGATTCGCGACCCGACCTCCGCCGCCCCGGAAATCACGGAAGCCCTACCCGTTTTCCAAACCCGGATCCGCTTCATGACCCGGAAATCGCAAACCCTAGGGTTTGCGGATCCGCGGCGCTCGAAGGGGGGGGAGCAGGAGCTTTACGGCGGCGACGGCGATGGTGGTGACAGCAATGACGACAACGGTGACGGTGGGGTTGCGATGGCAACGGCGACGGTGGCGGTACATTACTTGTCCGTGAATGGTAGCTTGAACGGTAGTGACGGCGGCGGCGACGACGGCGGAGGGTGCCCGAACTCTACTCCCTCCCTTTGATCTGGGCTCGCGAGCGTCGAACCTCCCCTGAAGTCTCTCGGGGGAAGCTTGAATGCTCGCGGCTTCGATCTATCTTCTCTCTCTGCTCTCGAGTTCTCGCAGATCTGGGTTCGCTCGCCGCCGGCCTCCCCCGAAGTATCTCGGAGGGAGGTCGTTGAGCTCGCGACCCGATCGCTTCACCTTTGCTTGCTCTTTGAGTTCCCAAAGTCTCTCGGGGGATCTCTCGGAGCTCGCGAGGCCTCTCTCTCTCGCTCGCTCTTCAACCTCCTCCGAAGTCTCTCAGGCGGAGGTTTCCAAGCTTGCGATTCTCTGGTGTGTGCTTCGACGACGGAAATGCTCCGTTATTTATAGGCGAGGAGGTCCAGTCGACGGAGAGGCTCAGCCGCCAGTCTTTGGCTTTACGTCCGGACCCCCGTGGCCGAACCGGCGTCCCATCCGCCACCTATCCGCTAGCTGCCCCCCCTTCTCACGCGCGTCGTCGTCCGTCCGCTCATCCGGCTTCGCGCCCTCTGCGCGTGCGTTGCAGAGTGGACGAAGGAGGAAGAAGACCGGAAAGGGCTCGGCCGGAGGAGAAGGAAAGTGGGCCGTAGAGGCCCATGCGTAGGGAGAAAAATGGGCTGGGCTTTTGCTTTGCTTTTTTTTGTTGTTTTCTTTATTTATTTATTTATTATTTACTATCCGAAAAAGGCAAAAATAAATATAAAAAAAAACCTAATTAACTAAAAAAACGAAATTTAGGCGTCAACAGCTGCCCCTATTTGAAGGTGAGTTCGCAGAGGTTGCATTCAAAGACAAACTGATGCCTAAATTTTATTCATGCACGTGTAGTAGATTATATTTTATTTGGGATTTATTATTCTATGCGGAAAAAAAAGCATCATAACTTTACATGTACTAAGACAGATAAGAAGATACCTGTAGTTACTTACCGAGAGTGAGTGAGATAGGGTGTGAACCCTGAGTTTTGGCAAGTATCAAGGCGTCATCTTACCTGGTGATATGAGTAGGTTGCTTTTCCAGGGCTCGAACCATTCTTCGGTCGCCTGTTAAAACAATCAATGATTTGTCTAGGACCCGAACCTTTCTTCGGTCGACTTGATAGGAAATTGCCTTCCCAGGACCCCAACCTTTCTTCGGTCGCCTGTTAGAGCAATAAGTTGGTTTGTCTAGGACCCGAACCTTTCTTCGGTCGCCTTGATGGGGAATTGCTTTTCCAGGACCCGAACCTTTCTTCGGTCGCCTGTTAGAGCAATAAGTTGTTTTGTCTAGGACCCGAACCTTTCTTCGGTCGCCTTGACGGGGAATTGCTTTTCCAGGACCCGAACCTTTCTTCGGTCGCCTGTTAAAGCAATAAGTTGTTTTGTCTAGGACCCGAACCTTTCTTTCTTGACGGGGAATTGCTTTTCGGGCTGTTAAAGCAATAAGTTGTTTTGTCTAGGACCCGAACCTTTCTTCGGTCGCCTTAGAGCAATAAGTTGTTTTCTAGGACCCAAACCTTTCTTCGGTCGCCTTGACAAGGAATCGCTTTTCCAGGATCCGAACCTTTCTTCGGTCGCCTGTTAAAGCAATAAGTTGTTTGTCTAGGACCCAAACCTTTCTTCGGTCGCCTTGACGGGAGATGCGCTGACCTTTCTCAGGGCATCTGTTTGTTGGGAGATAGTACCTAGACGATCACAGGTACAAACTCTTGGAGGATACCTAGATGATCACAGGTATCGATAGGGTACTTGGATGATCACAAGTACAAACTCTTGGAGGACACCTGGATGATCACAGGTATCGAAGGGGTACTTAGACGATCACAGGTACAAACTCTTGGGGGATACCTAGATGATCACAAGTATCGAAGGGGTACTTGGACAATCACAGGTACAAACTCTTTGGGAAGAATCAAGGGCATACTTGAGATATTCGTGTGGAAATATCGAGGATGGGTCTCGCATATACGTGAAGGTCTCTCACCTCCTGGTAGTTGGAATATCGAGGACGTACCTTGGATATTCATGATGGTCTATCACCATCCTGGTAATGGGAATATCGAGGGCGTGCCCCGCATATTCGTGAAGGTCTCTCACCTCTTGGTAGTTAGGAATATCGAAGACGTACCTAGGATATTTGTGAAGGTCTCTCACCTCCTGGTAGTGGGAATATCGAGGGCATGCCTCGCATATTCATGGAGGTCTCTCACCTCGGTAATTGGGAATATCGAGGGCGTGCCTCGGATATTCGTGAAGGTCTCTCACCTCTGGTAAAGGGAATATCGAGGGCGTGCCAGGATATTCGTGAAGGTCTCTCACCTCGGTAGTGGGAATATCGAGGACATACCGGGATATTCGTGAAGGTCTCTCACCTCCTGGTATGGGAATATCGAGGCGTGCCCGAGATATTCGTGAAGGTCTCTCACCTCTGGTATGGGGAATATCGAGGCGTGCCCCGAATATTCGTGAAGGTCTCTCACCTCCTGGTAAAGGGAATATCGAGGGCATGCCTCATATATTCATGAAGGTCTCTCACCTCCTGGTAATTGGGAATATCGAGGGCGTGCCTCGCATATTCATGAAGGTCTCTCACCTCCTGGTAATTGGGAATATCAAGGGCGTGCCTCGCATATTCATGAAGGTCTCTCACCTCTTGGTAAAGGGGAATATCGAGGACGTACCTGGGATATTCGTAAAGGTCTCTCACCTCCTGGTAGTGGGAATATCGAGGGTGTGCCTCGCATATTCATGGAGGTCTCTCACCTCCTGGTAAATGGGAAAATCGAGGACGTACCTGGGATATTCGTGAAGATCTCTCACCTCCTGGTAGTTGGGAATATCGAGGGCGTACCTCCTGGTAATGGGAATATCGAGGGCATGCCCCGCATATTCGTGAAGGTCTCTCACCTCCTGGTAATGGGAATATCGAGGGTGTGCCCCGCATATTCGTGAAGGTCTCTCACCTCCTGGTAGTGGGAATATCGAGGGCGTGCCCCGAATATTCGTGAAGGTCTCTCACCTCCTGGTAATGAGAATTTGAATGTATCACAAGGCTTACCTGGATGGCCGCAGGCACTCAAAAGGGCTCGAACACCTGGATAGCCACAGGTGTACAAAGTACTGGAATACTTGGATGAAAACATGTATTTAATGATATGATCTGGGACCACTCAGGCTGGTCCAAGTGCTAGAAAACATACCTGGACGGCGGTGCCAAGCAAAGCAATGGAATGCTTGAACAGCTGCTAGTATTTAATGACATAATTTTGAGGACAACTCGGATAGGTCGATTGTCATGGAAAAGGAGTATCCGAACAGTGGTCGGTACTTAAAAATAAGAGGATGCTTGGACAGTCATGAGTATCAATACTCTGGGGACAACTTGAACAGGTAGAGTGTCAGGAAAAGGGAGTATCCGAAAGGTGGCCGGTACTCAAAGACAATAGGGATACTTAGACAGCAGTAGGTATTCAACGATAAAGGGATACTTGGTCAGTCACAAGTATTAATATTCTGGGGACAACTCGAACAGGTTGAGTGTCAAGAAAAGGGAGTATTCGAACGGTGGCTGGTACTCAAAGACAATAGGGATACCTAGACAGCAGTAGGCATCCAAACTTAAGGGACGACTCGAAGAGAGTACCTGGACAGGGGTAGGTACTTTAAGACAAATGGGGATAGAGATATGCTTACCTGGCAATATCTCTGATCTCTAAGAGTATGTCTGCTATTTGCACAATATGCGCACATGATTGTATATGCTATAAATTCATGAGTTCAAATGAGATTCATGCATGATAATTTTGTCAGTTTTGCATCTTTTGATTTCCACTAGGGAAGATATTGAAAGACAACCTTCATTTAGAATGTAGATGTCTTGATCATGTCAGGTGAGGGACTTTCAGTCTGAAAGAACTTTTCACTCACTCTCATGAAAAAGGCTATCCTGACCATTGATGCGGGATTTATAAGGACCACACTATCTCACTGTCATCATGTCAATAGGGATCTGAGTATTCTCGCAAGTGGTACAACTTTACCAATGTGAGAGGTCTTTGTTGAAATTGTGATGAAGACTTGGTTAACAGCTCATCAAATGGGACCGTCGAGGTCAAGGCTCCTGAACGAAACTCTGCACGATCATCCTCAGGTTTGCAAGTCAAGAATCCTGCGAAAAGAGATAGAGTAATCTTGCTCATACTTCTTCGAGCGATGCTTATAGACATATGAAATCCTACGTTAATTGAAGTGCCCCTAGTCTAAAGAGACTTTTTACAATGGGATGCAATGTATACTTGACTCATGTGTAAAAAAAAGTAAGAGCTGGCGATCGCCTTGGTATTTGTCCCTAGTCTTTCTTCTCACAGTCCGATGAAGGTTCCATTAATCGAACCACAATAGCAACTTCTCTCGGGAATACAAACAGCTGTATTTTTTGTTTAGGGCATCGGCCTTGCTTTTACCAGGCACATGCTTTTTCATGCCCCTATTTCTCTTTTCAATTTTTCATTCATGGGCGTTGACCTTGCTTTTACCTGGTACACTGCTTTTTATGCCCCTATTTTATTCTTGTTGTTTGAGAGCTGATATTGATAGGTTCAAGCAAACGCCTTTGTTAGACTATTGAGTCTTCATCTTTTTCCGATGCTTCTGATTCTGCTGCTCAAATGGCAGTAGCTTCTACCTTGCCTCCATGCGATGGTGAATTTACAGGCTTAATTGAGTTGTACAATGGACACAAGTGCATAAAGAAAGAACTGCTCTTCATGACTCTATGGCACTTAAATTAACGCAAGTGTTCATATGCAATAAAGACACTCAAAGATTGATGCAAGTGCAAGCAAGAGAATTTCTATCTCTCTTCTCACCTCGTGATACTACTTTGCCTCTGCTCTGCCCCAATGTGGGGTAGTTCTTGATATGGGTAGGATAGAAATTTCACCAGTGTATGGGGCTCAATGGGGTGAGCGATGGAACGCTTATCACTATTTTGGTTATTGTACCATTCACGAGAGAACTCTTTACCCTATAGCCATGGAATCTTCTGCACTCATCTCACTAGTGAATAGATGGGGTGTGTAGGATATAGCTTGCCTATCATCATTCTGACGCGCCTCATCTAGCATGCTCAATTAATCTTGTATTCTTCATTTAGTTGTCTATTCTAATAATCCTCGACGGAATCAGTGATCTAGATAGACAAAATCATCATGTAAAAATCCATATGGAAATGCATGCAACATTTTAAACATGAGAGAGTTTGTACTCTAAAAACAAATGAATGGTTTTGGCTCAAAAAGACCTTTTTGATAGCTTTAAGGATTAGCATAATGGTGTTTCCAAATATGTTAAATCTTGGATATCAAAAGGGATATTCACAAAGGGGTGTCGATGATTGTCCCTATTGATTAGGGATATGACACATGAATGATCAGCCAGGACTGAGGATTTGATCATTGACTTGACGGGCCTTTCTGCTTTTGCCCCTGAAGAAGAGAAAATGTATAAGTAGATCAATTAGTCTGGCCAAAATCAAATGTGAGTTGAGGCCTGAAGATTTTCTGTCATTTGCTTTGGCGATTACTCAGGACGCCATTTCGTTTAGGAGAGTTTTTCATGCCTCTCATTGATTTGTTATCCTTCTTTTTGACAGTCAAGTGATCCTGTAACAAGACATGCTTCTCATTGATTTGTTATCCTTGTTTTTGACAATCAAGTGATCCTGCAACAAACAAGAGGAAATGTGTTAGTTATGAACTCTTTCAAGAGTCGAATAACTGGAATCGATACAACTTTACCCTTCACTGGTTTGCGAGATGATTGGGTGAACCTGAAGTGAAAAGGGGGACACGAAGTCCTATGTCCCTTGCTTCGTTAGGTCAATTATTCTCTGAATTGGCTCCTAGATGACAAGTCCTTTTACACGAAGCCAGGTGAATTTGATGTGGGTCATTTCCATGTACTAGCTTGGCCAATATTGATTTGCCAAACCATCAAATTTGGCTCTTCAGTCCTGGTGCTTCCCGCCAATAGGGGAATATGTCAAAAGTGAATTCAAAGAGGGGGAGCATTGGAAATGATACCAAATTACTCTTCTCCAAAGTTTGTATTTGCTGACTCCTGATGATGTTTGAATGTCGATGACAGCCTTTTCGCCTCGGCACAGTTTGACATTTCTTTCAATTGGCCTTCCTCACTCATAGCCATGTATGCATGATTGATGGTTGTTGATTTATCTTCAACGCCTTCCTTTTGTGGAATTTCTCCTTCTGTCTTTAACTATAGCATCATTGGGCAAAAGTCATGTACCTCAAGCTTCTATGAAATCTGAGATGGATAATTAAAACCTCAAATTCTCTGATGGCAATTACTTCTTGCGAGAGTATGCGTTTAAATAGGAAGTCAGGTTTCTAGGTCCTCATTTTGAATAGGGGCTAGAGACCGCTTCAACCGTCTGGATTTCTTCCCTGTTGACAATAGCCAATTCAAAGAAAGAGAAAAGATCCATTTCTTGTGCTTCTGGGCTTGTCGAAGTTGGAAGTCCCGCGAATGAACTCACAACATCCTGCCTTGAGCTATCATGCTATGCATGCTTCAAGTTTGATAATATGCCTGTGCCTATTACGTCCCATCCTTCGTCTCTTGTAGATGGAAGAGAGAGGATGTCATTTTCGACATTATGCTCAGGGAATAGGACTTACCATTTTGAAACGTGATGATCCTTTCTGTTTGCCCCTGCTTTCTTGGAAGGATGCTTTTGAATTTGGTTTGTTCACACGCTGTGTTAGTTCCAAATACCTTTTGTCACACTAAATCAAAGGGGATGATGTTCTGAAACATAAAGTGAGAGGGTTAGAAAGACAAACGTGCTTAAATTTATCATCTTGTTTTGACAAAAGCTTTTGAGCGATGAAATATTTTTTATTTTCAAAATACATTTTTGGGGGAGAAAAAGCATGAGGAAGTCCAGCCCTTAGTATTCTCCTTGGATAATATTTTTTTTCATGGTTGGATAACATCACTGGGCTGGTTTGGAGTACCGCCTCATGCTCTTAAAACAAAATATTATAACTGTACAATAGAGTACTTGGAATGGAAAATACAACAGTAGTACACTAAACAAGATAAGAAACAGGAAATGATAAAAACAAGTAAAACCCATGAAAACTCTTGTGTAAAGGAGTGCTTTGATAGTGTTGGTTCTAAAATCAAGCGTCTTTGAGTTCCTCGACTCCAGTAGACTCGAAGTATTCACATGAGAGGACCACTTCATTGATGCTATGGAAATGCAACCCATGCAACCAACAACGATGCTTGCGAGGTAAAGCCCCTATGAACAGCTTTATCATTTCTTCTTCGGCCGGTGAGGGTAAGTACGCATCATAAAAGCCTCCCACCTCTTTGCATACGCTCGGAAATCCTCCATTGGTCTTCTTCTGAAGTGAACCAAGTTCTGACAAAGCACTTCAGTCCCAATCTGGCTTTGATACTGAAGCAGGAATGTGGAAGACGGCTCATTCCAATCTCTCATGAGGCTGATATCTGCTGTGACGAACCATTGCAATGCAAACCCTGTAAGACTTTCTTGGAAGGATTGAGTTGTGAATGACATCGGGCTATAGTACCGACTCATTTCAGCATGGAGGTACTGCAAGTGGGCCACGAGGCAAGTCGTGCCGTTATACTCGCGGAAATTGGGTATCCACATTTCTATGGGGGTAATGATCCTACCAGGGCAAGACAAGCTTGGTATGTCTTGATTAGGCCACCGGTTTTCCCACTTCATATTCGTTGTAGTGGTGAATTCTTCTGTTTCAAGGAAGTTGGACTCTACCGAAATTACCCCATTACTTTCTTATGGGTTAAAATTTCTGAATGAGGATGAAGTATTGAAACTATCCTCATGGTCAGAGGACGAGCTTAGTACTTCGTTAGGATCATAGCGGATAAAGACGTATGTTTCTTCTTCTGACGGGCCTTCATCCCCAGGTGAGAGTAGGAAACAGTTATACGATGAATCATCAGTTTCATTGTCGAAATAACGCTGGAAGTCCTTGGGATTGTATTCTAGGGGATGGTAGCCTTCAAAGCTGTATTATTGGGAATGCTCGAAGCTTTGGTGTGGTGGCTCGTCGGTAGATGCTGCATTGATCTGCTTAGGCTTTCTTTTCTTGGCTTCTGGTCCAGACCTTTTGAGTAAAGCCTTTCGTTTTGCCAACTCGATTCTGTCAAGGGAAGTGATTGACATTAGAGTTTCACTGTCTGATTCACTTTCCAGGTTGATAGGGGTTGGTATTCTTTGGACCCTAGCTCTTGGAGTAAACTTAGGGAGTTGTCTAGTCGTGCCCCGCTCTTGAACAGACTCTGAGTCTATGATCTCGTACAAAGGCTCATTGCCTTTCCTAGTGGGAAATTTTCCAGTAACAGGATGTTGCTCAACTGCCCATTTATCATGCAAGGCTTTATTGACATGCTCCTCTCCTATCTCAGCGGCTAACAACTCCTCGTGCTCCGCGATCATCGGCTCTTCGTAGGGCAAGGTGATGTCAGGGGTGATGTCAAGATTATACTCTTGGAGAAAAACATGAATTAGTTCCCTCCAGGTTTTAAAGGGACTAATCTTCCTAATAATGTACCATCGCAAGGCAGGGCCAGTCAAGCTTGATTGGTACGATTGAATCATCCTTTGAACCAGGTAGGCCTGCAAGTAGGTCTCTGGGCGGGAGGTATCAGCATACCTTTCGCATTCAGGTGCTTTGAGTTTTTCAGGGATCTCAATGCCGGCGTAATTGGACATGTCCATGGGATTCGCTCCCGCGGTGGCTTAACTTTTTCATGATCCTTTCAAACTGTTTATGGTACTGGCTATTTTCTGGCAAATTTACGGGTGTCATGACAGTGTTTAAGGCAACTATAGAGTTGGGCTCAGCTTGAGTGGATTTCATTTGTCTCGAGAGTTGTTGAAGGACAATGGACATCTGTCATACGCCGTCTTCAATGTTAATGAGGCGATTTTGTACATCATTCTGATTGGGCCCAATTGTATGAGGCCATTCGCGGGCGATTGGTGGCCAACGATTCATAATTACCTACTTGTTGCGAAGACAATGAATGAGTACGAAAGTAAATAAAAATTGACCCATGGCAATGGTCTAACTGCTTTTTTATTTATCAAAAGAGGATTTTATAGACCGCAGACTTCTGACATCTAAAACTCAAAATTGAAATGACATAATGAAATACTAGATATTAAACAAAAGTCTCTAAACAATGGGACAAAACTTTTACACTATTAACACTAAGGGCTTTTTCTTCTCCCTCAAGCCCTTCAGGTACCACGATCCTTTTGCGATGGCACTTGTCCCAGGTTTCCTCAGCGATAGAAATTTCAACCGCATAGTCACCGCTTGTGTTGAAAAGAACTGGAGGGATCATCCCATTGAAAGGCGGTGGAATCTCCTGAAGGGCTCCATATTGTCGTGCCACCCGATATGGATAATAGGGAATGGCGCTGGTGAGGCCAAGCAACGGAATTGGGCGGTTATGTTTGTAAGCGAAGCGAGCTCTCTTTTCATGGAACCAACCAGCACACCATTGGAATGCCTCAGGAGCTAGATCTCTTAGGAAGTCAACCCAATTTAAACAACTTTGATTGGGAATATACGGTCCTAAAACCATAAATTTTTGTAACGGATTTTCAAAAGCATTTGCTTCAGCCGATCGCATGAAGTCTCGGAATTCACTTAGGTGAGAAAAGAACCAGACTTGTAAAATTTCGAGAGAGGCTCGCATGATTTTCTCTGTGTTGTCTTTAAAACGATTAAAGGACAAGAATGTTTCAGTTAAAATCATGTTGACGTAATTCCCCCCTCTTAAGATCTGATCAACTATCCATGCGATCTTAGGACTTATGGCATTTCTTTGATGGGGGAAGATGATGAGTCCAAAAAAGGCCAGGAGGAAAATCTCACTTTTTTGGGTCATAGGCTGATTTTGAAAACAGGCATTCATAAATTCAAATGGGCAAGTTTTATGGTTATCTTCAAGAATTTGTATCATAGTATGGACTTCAGTTCTTAAAAGCCGCGCTAACCCACATATTGGGATGATGCTTGTCGATGGCCTGACAAGCTTTTTCTCAAGAGGCATTCCAGTGATGATGCTGTATTCTTCTAGGGTTGGGGTTAGCTCAAACCTACCGAATATAAAAGTAATTGTCTTCGGGCACCAAAAATGTGCCATGGCTTGTATGACTCAAGACGAACAGTGATTTGGATCAACGATAGGAGATGACCGACTTTGGCCTTCATGCACTCTTGGCCAAATTGATCTAATTGACCCCACCATCTGAAGAGCTTTGCCTTGGGAGCAGGAATGAACTGGATATCGTCTTTCCCCATCGCATATAAACTGGAACTTGAAAAATTTATCCTAAATTGCCATGGGCCAAATAAAAAGACTAAGTAAAAGTAAAGAAATCACTTTGCTTTTAAAGAAAAATGGCAAGCATAAAGACATGCGTATGGGACGTGCGGCTCGATTTCTAACTCAAAAGGCTTGATGAAATTAAAAAGGTATCCGCCCATCGCAGTCTCGCGTTAGTAGCATACCCCCTTAACCTCGGCTAAGAAATTCGGGGAAAAGAAAGGCAACCTCTACATCGCAGTCTCGCGTTCGAGCTCGTATCTTTCTTAACACCATCCTAGAAATCCTATGGCGGCCCAGGTCCGGCGGCCGGGTTATGTGTGCCATGTGTAGTGCTAAAACATTTGAAGATACACAACAGTTTATAATCACAAAACATTTTATTTAAAAAAACTTTAAGCTATTACCCTGCACAAAAGAAAAAAACCTAAGTCAACAAAGTATTTAAACAAGACAAAAATGGCCTAAGTCTTCAAAGTCCCCAGCGGAGTCGCCAAGCTGTCGCGACCTCTTTTTTTCTTTTTAGCGCCCGCAATCGAGTACGGGCGCCTAAGGAGGCTAATGGCTCGGCTAAAATTAGTTATGCTCGGATTCTCCCAAGTCCACCAATTCACGACTTTAATAATCTGAGTTTTTAACCTGTAAATCAATTTTTAAATTGGAGTCACCACTAATCGATTTGGGGTGGGTCAATTAGAAACCCAAGCAAAGTATCGGGAGAAATACTCGCTCATGCGCAACCAGAGAAATTAGGATCGGGGACTTGATTACACTAGTTAATCACTAATGCCCTTTCGTACCTAATCTTGTTTAAACCCCGAGGCCTTTTGGATGTTCGAGGGATTTTCCATGCATTTTTGGGGGAAAAACATTCTTTGAGTCTTTTTCTAATTTTTGAACACAAAGGGATTTTTTGGGATTTTTGTATTTTTGGAAAAATACATGTCTTTTTGGCTCTTTTTTTTTTTTGGATTTTTGGCATTTTTTAGAAAATATGGAATATTTTTGAATTTTTATTTTTTCATTTTTCGGAAAATAAAATATTTTTTAATATTTTTCTACATTTTTTGGAAAATAAAACATTTTTTATTTTTCTCAATTTTTTTTTTTTTTAATTATTTTTCGATTTTTAGGAAATTAAAACATTTTTATAATATTTTTCGAAAATAATAAATTATTTATTTATTATTTATTAGAATATTATTAAAATAATAAAACAAAATAAAACCAACCCGGGTCGGATCCGCGTTGCGGGCCCGACTCGGATTTTCGCCCTTCTTTTTTTTAAAAAAAAAAAACGATGCCGTGGCCGGGACGCCGGCCCGGCCCGACGACCCGCTCCGACAACCCGCTCCACGACTCGGCTCCCCGGCGAACCCTACCCGACCCGGCTCCGATTCGCGACCCGACCTCCGCCGCCCCGGAAATCGCGGAAACCCTACCCATTTTCCAAACCCGGATCCGCTTCATGACCCGGAAATCGCAAACCCTAGGGTTTGCGGATCCGTGGCGCCGAAGGCGGGGAACAGGAGCATTACGGCGGCAACGGCGACGGTGGTGACAACAACGACGACAAAAGGCAAAAGTGGGGTTGCGATGGCGACGGCGACGGTGGCGGTACGTTACTTGTCCGTGAACGACAGCTTGAACGCGGCAGCGACGACGACGGAGGGTGCCCGAACTCTGCTCCCTCCCTTTGATCTGGGCTCGCGAGCGTCAAACCTCCCCTGAAGTCTCTCTGGGGAAGCTTGAATGCTCACGGCTTCGATCTCTCTTCTCTCTCTGCTCTCGAGTTCTCGCAGATCTAGGTTCGCTCGCCACCGGCCTCCCCCGAAGTCTCTCGGAGGGAGGTCGTTGAGCTCGCGACCCGATCGCTTCGCCTTTGCTCACTCTTTAAGTTCCCCGAAGTCTCTCAGGGTATCTCTCGGAGCTCGCAAGCCTCTCTCTCTCTCGCTCGCTCTTCAACCTCCTCCGAAGTCTCTCAGGCGGAGGTTTCCAAGCTTGCGATTCTCTGGTGTGTGCTTCAACGACGGAAATGCTCCGTTATTTATAGGCGAGGAGGTCCGGTCGACAGAGAGGCTCGGCCGCCGGTCTTTGGCTTGCCGACCGGACCCCCGTGGCCGAACCGGCGTCCCATCCGCCACCTGTCCTCCAGCTGCCCCCCCCTTCTCACACTCGTCGTCGTCCGTCCGCTCATCCGGCTTCGCACCCTCTGCGCGTGTGCGTTGCAGAGCGGACGAAGGAGGAAGAAGACCGAAAAGGACTGGGCCGGAGGAGAAGGAAAGTGGGCCGTAGAGGCCCATGCGCAGGGAGAAAAATGGGCTGGGCTTTTGCTTTGCTTTTTTTTGTTGTTTTCTTTATATATTTATTTATTATTTACTATCCGAAAAAGGAAAAAATAAATATAAAAAAAAACCTAATTAATTAAAAAACAAAATTTAGGCGTCAACAGTAATTACGCTTAACTATCTACATAAGTAGTTATTTCCACTCCATCTCCCCCATTCATTTTACCACTAATTTCCTATCATAATTTTTCCTACATATAACATAGTTCTCTAGTAATTAAAATAAAATTATATCACCTATCTTCTAATTGCGTGTAACAATATATTTAATTAATCATGCGCGTGAGTAGTATGCGAGTGCCCAAAATTTAGATCTTCACTCCTGGCCTCTATGTCTCCTTTATTTTTATTTTTTAAGATTTCATCAATTGAATAAGGATCTCGTTTGGTAATTCTTAAAGCTAACTAGAAATAAAAATAACATTCGTTGAGATACTTTAAAAAAAGGCAATGGAAAAAAAAAAAAAAAAAAGGATAAAGGCTACATACTTCAAGAAAGTTACCTACTTCGAATGGGATTTTTTATTATTATCAAAATACATTAGAAGGTAAAAAAGTGCCCTAAAGACATTCATTAACATTTTCCATCAAATAACAGTAATTGTTTTAAACAATAATTCAATCGCACATAATGCGCGTTTGCTATCTACATATTAAATGATCAAATGGAGGAAATCTTGTTGGTTATGTGAATTACCTTGGATGTCACATGTATTTGACCAATTGATTTTGGAAAAGTGCATTACAATTCCTAAAATTTGCGTGTAGAGTATAATTAAGTTTTAAGCCTTTTAATTGGTTGGATAATCATTTTTCAAATAGTGCGATTAAGTCATTTTGATGAACAATCTCTAAAATTGTCTACGTGTTTTTCAAATTTTGATTGGGGTATCTTTAAATCGGATTTCTTAACATAAGTTTTGAATTGGGGAGAATTACCAAAAAAGTCTTAAACCTATCAATTTGATCCTAAACTTTTTGCATTTGTGCAAATTCAGTCCATCTAAACAATTTTAGCCAACCGGCACTAATGTTGATAATTGTTCATAAAATTCTAAATGCAAGAGAACACGTCAAACAAGTAATATAATAATGAGAAAAGAATATCGTCACATAGAGATTGATGAATAGCAAATCAATTAAATATTAAAAAAGATAGATTAATTTTGAAATTTATCTAAGAGATCAAAATAGAATTGAGAATAAATTAAAATAAAAAATCTTCAAAGAAAAATTTGGAAACTAAATACAATAAATCAATCAGATAAATATGTTAGAGCATCCAGTTTTACCATGACCACTAAATATGAATTTCAGATTGTTACACGTACAAGAACAACATCAAAAATTTGATAGCGGAATTTTCTAATATATTTATTATGTTATCTCTAGATATAGCAAACCTACTCAATTTATTAATCCAGTATTTCTCTATGCGAATTTAAATAAACAAAAGTGCATTAAAATATATGAATATTTACAGCTTACAATGAGTCTTTTGAATTACCTTATCACCAAGAGCTACACAAATAATATGGTATATCTCTATCCACGTTTAATTCATAGTTATATACTATAAAAAGTAATTGCATATTATTGCTTCTCAATCTCAAATATGCATATCATATCACTCAAATAGTAGCCAGTCATTTAAAAGCGTTAAGCATAATAATATATAACTCACATGGATAAAATCGCTTATACGAATAAAAATCATGAAATTCATATAATCATGATCAAGCTACATCGTAGCCCTAACAAAAAAAAATTAGATTATATTAGAATAAGAAATGAAAATATAAAGTAAAGCAAACATCTTGAATCAAAGAATAATAATTTTATCACAACTTTGTCTTCTCTTTAAAAGTATTTGAAAAATAGAATAATGAAAAATGATAAGCAAATGAAAACCTCGTTGTCCCCCAAGCTTTGTTCTACTATTCATAGGACACATTGAAGACCCTTATCCTCAAGCAATTGCCTATTTTTCACATAAAGGAATAAGTCATAGAATCTTTGATTTGATCTATCTTTCAATACTTGCAAATAAAATAAGGGAACAAAATCTAGGAATCCCATATTTGTTGGGGCTAATAATACAACCTAGAGGAGGGTGAATAGATTGTTTTCAAATTTTGATAATCTTTTGTGGAAATTAGCTAATAGCTAAATAAAGATTACCAAGACCAGTTGTTTAACCGAACTCACACTAACCAAATACCAATATGAGTAAAGAGATGAAAAATAGTGGGACACAGAAAGTTATAGTGGTTGGGCTTTATTCTCAAGCCTACGTCCACTCCTCAAACTAACAGCCTCAAAATGGGCTGGATTCTACTAACAATTTGCTTGGAAAATTACAACCAGCTAGTACTAATTATTTATGTGATATATCACATTATCTAGACTCAGTTGATGCTCTTACACTTGTATACTTAATCCATAACACAACTATTAAATAGCAAGACACGCAAGACAATAAAATAGTGAGCTTTAAAATGAGAACTATAGTATGAAAGTTGCTTGATCTTTTTATGTACCGCACTCTCTTGGTTCCTCAATGCCTTCTCTTTTATACTCTTCCTCAAAATATCTGTTGAGGTTGATTTAGAGATGTATGTGACCATTAGAGAGTTTCCGTTGAGCTGTTATCCAAGAAAATACCACCCATACAGTTTTTTACTAAACTTTTGCGAACTAACCAAAAATAGCAACTACTATTGTATCTTTACTATAGTTTCTCACTGACCTGTCAAACAATCTAACTACTTTGCTACATGCTTTATTCTGATTATACTACTATACGAAACACGATCTTTCAACGGCTCTTTAACTAACCCAACAAATATCAACTGATGTACTTAGTTGTTACATCACCATCAATTTAATCTTTATTGTTTCGATATAAACATCATCAAAACCTAATTTTTTGGTTGATTTGTGCTATTTTTAATAACTGGACAATTTGTAAACTTTTTTTTCCAATTAGTCACACCATGGATATTGCGTAGTCCTTTGGTCTAAACATGTGCAATGGCATAGTAAGTAATATACTAAGGATAGTTTGGGCATCATTAAAATCTCTTGAAGATGTTTTCTCCAACAATATTCAACTCCTAACGCTTCATGATTTGAATTATTGATTTTTTGAAAATTTTAATTATTTGCACACTCCTCTACGCAGGAGTCTTTATTGCTTTCCATATTTGCATTTTGCATTTTCAATTCTAGGATTTCCTTCGTTTCAATAATGTAATTTGCTTTTCATCCAATAAAATACATAAAGATTTTCATTGTTTAAGGGCATGTTGAAGTAATTTGGGCTTCTTCATGTTCCCTGAAAATTTTTCAAAATAAAATAATTTTCCAGCATGCATCTAATTTACCCTGTTTGTTTCTTTTAATTTATCTGCTTTATTGCCTGCACATTTAAGGAACCTCTATGAGCTCTCTTGCAAAGAGGGGCAAAACACAAACATTTAACAGTTTTGACTTTATGATTTGATGTGCTAGAATAGAGCATGGCATTTTTATCATTATAAAATGCTTTCACATGATATTATGCAATTTGTCAATTCCACTTGAAATTTATCAAAATGGATAATTCAGTGAAAGATGTCGAATTACTTGAACATGCTAAATGAGGTGTGAAAGGCAAGCCTTAACAGCCCCTTGTTTATACATTGTGAGGTGAGTATGAAAACGTCTTGTACTTCAAGGTGAAGAGTTTTCTTGCGAAAAGTACGACAACTAAAATGACGAGGACAGTTCATTTCTCTATCAATGAACCCTTGTTTAACCCCTCTTTGAGCCCAAATACTTGAAGAATTTCTTTCATATACTACCCTTCAAGAACCACTCCACATCGGGGCAAATGGAGGTAAGTTGACATTGAAGGAGAAGGAAAATGAGTTTAAATTTTCTTGCTTTCACTTGCATCAATCTTCAAGTTATGCTATTACATTGAATTCATGTGATAATTTAAGTGCCTTAGGATGACGAAGAGCAGTTCTTTCTTTATCCTACACACTTATATCATTTGCATAGCCCACTTGAGCCTATGAATTCATTTCATGTCAAACCCAATTGGTGATCACCCCCCACACTGGGGCAAGGCAAGAGACAGATGAAGACCCTTGAAGGTTCGAGTGTCATTTAAAATATACTTGACACACGCATTGTGCGCAAGAACTAAAATCAAAATAGAACTAAGGGGCATGAAAAAGCAGTGTGCCTGGTAAAAAGCAAAATGAATTGGGGGGCATGAAAAAAAAGCGGTGTGCCTGATTGATGCCCATCATCAAAGAAAATAATTTTTAAAAAGAAAAAAATGTTGAGAAAAGATCTCCAGTTGAATAATTATTGGCATCAGTGATAAACTCTTGAGCCAATAAAGAAATTTGTCAAGAAGACGATCCGTGGCGAAGAAAACTGGTGGTAATGTCAAGATGATCACCAACTCTTACCCATTATACACATCTTTGAGCTTAACGATCCTTTTGTTTCTCAACCCACAAGCCCAGCCTATGTTACGTCCCTTACAAAGTCTCTTCAGATTAGGGCACTTAAATTAACGTAGGAATTCACATGTTTTGAGCATTGCTCGAAGAAGTGCAAGCAAGATTTTTTCTTTCTCATTTTGCAGGGTTCTTGACTTGTAAACCCGAAGATGATTACAGAATTGTTCTTTCAATTGCTTTGACTTAAAGAGTCCATTTGTTAAGCCATTTTTTCATTAGATTTTTCTCTAGATTCGGTTTGATTTAGGCGACCATAGAATGGTACGAGTTCTAAACAACATTTATTGCTCTAATTAGAATAACGGGTCTGAAAAGCGGTTTCCCCAGCGTAAAATGGTACGGGTCCTGGAAACGGTTTCCCCATTGAGGGCGACCGTAGTAGAATGGTACGGGTCTGAAAAATCAATTTTCCGTTTAGGCGATAGTAGAATTACGGGTCCTAGACACAACCAAACAACATGTCGGGCGGCGTAGTAGAATGGTACGGGTCCAGTCTCTTTGTAAAGTTATGTTACTATTTTCGTAGAATGGTACGGGTCCTAGACATGTTCGCCTAGAACTACTCTATCCTTCTTGAAGGTAGGCTATTCCATCTTAGGATCGATGAGAGTTCAGGATCTCTAAAAACTTTAAGCCTTTCAATCATCTGATGATTATACTACTATACGAAACACGATCTTTCAACGGCTCTTTAACTAACCCAACAAACATCAAGCGATGTACTTAGTTGTTACATCACCATCAATTTAAACTCTATATCTCATTATGTTGCATAAATAAGGAAAATTCAAATAATTAGAAAGAAATCCAAATATTTTTTCATAGGTATTGCATTATTTATTGTCTAAAATAGGTAAAATAACTCTATTTTTATAGAGTCATCAAGCCCCCAAATTTAACATTTTGCTAGTCGTTGAGCAAAAGCTAGATAATATATACTCAAGCCAAAAACATCCTCCTTGATATATCTCCATACTTGCTCAATTTCACAATTCAAAGAAAAACACAAATTTCATCCAAACATTGAAATTGATTAATAATTTAAGACTAATTTTGACTATATGATCCAAGTGTGTGCATGTGTGTGCAAGTCCTCATCTCTTTGAATTATATGCAATACAGATAAATTTACATTGGTATGTAACCTCTAAAAAATTCTCTATAATTATGACCAAATTTCATAAGTTTACTTTTCATTCCTCTCTCCACTAATATAAGCTAATCATCCAACCAAAAATCAATAGAACTTTCCCTGATTTGTAATGTAAGGCTAGGCTAACAGTAAGATAATGATAATTTTCATCCCAAATCATCCATCAACACTTTGATTTTTGGAATCTAATTAGAGTTATGCCACTGTCCCCAATTTCACTTCTTCAAGATAATCTTTCTACCATCAAATATAATCATTCCTTTTTATTTCTTTTTTTTTTCATCACTCTTATTTTTCTTTTTTTAATTGCTTTATGGTGGAGTTCCTCCCAAAGTCCATCCTGATATAATATGAAAATTTCCAACCCATTGAGTATCCAAAAAACTAACTCAATTGAAAGTTGGATAGGGAACCATAAAAGCAAACAAATTTGTTGATACACCCCAAATAGCCATAGCAATCAATTTTTTTTTTTTCATGCTCCACCCTTCCTCCGAAATTGCTATTAGGCTCAAATAAACTTTTATCCAAAAATAATAATAATAATAATAATAATAACATGTTCATGGGGCATGGGATAGTTATATAATTTGATCAAAGCTAGGCTAGTCATATATAGGCATCAATGAAAAAATAAATAATAATTAAGGCTCAACAAGGTGACTAGTGATAAATAAATAGGTTTGGCTTGAAAGGCTCAATCGGTTCCAAAATTGCTTAAATTATTTTCTTAGTTAGATGTAACATAGGATTTCGCATCAAGAGAAAATCAAACACATACTAAGATTTGGGTGAGATCTCAAAAAGTCACACACTTCACATAAATGTTCTCTAGATTTACACAAAATTTAAAAAAAAAAAAAAATTAAGGATTTTTGGTGCTCAGTGAGTTGATCGACACAATCAAAATCAAAATTAACTCACACATCAGTTGCAAATTTGAACAAAATTTAAATGTTTTGCAAAAAAATCACAACAAATAATGCAATCATGACCAAAAAAAAAAATCAGATTTAGCAAAAATTTTGTCTCTCCTCGAACTTGAATGAACCATTGCCCTTAATGTGCAAAAATAAAAATAAAAAAAGAACGAGAAAACTCCCCTTGTTGTAGGATGTGTCCATAGATGGCTTTAATGACTAAACTCCTGAAATGTGGTCCCTCAAGAAATAAAATTAACTTGGATAAAAGAGAAAAATTCATCTTTTTTTCTTTTTCTTTTTTTAGAAAAATGTAAACTTACAAATAAATAAAGAAATATAAGGAAAATCCTTAGATTGCCTCCAAAGAAGTGCTTATTTTATAGTTTTTCAGCCAAATTATCTTAGATGTTGCTATTCTAGAAGAAGTTCAATGGTCGTCTTCTGCTTGTTGTAATTACCTTGAAATTAGGGCTTTAAACGTAAATCTTTCACCTTGGATGTGCCCTCAATGTCATGTGCAACTTCAATTATTCCGTATGGGAATACCTGTGTGACTGAAAAGACAAAAAAATCATGACTATAACTTTCCTGGAAAAGGTTCAAGGTGAGAATTATACTTTTTTACCAATTTCGAACTCTCTTCTGAATTATACTTCTTGTACAACTTAGAATTTTCAAGGGCTTCATTGTGAAGTTTCTCCAATTCATGCGCAGCCGAGCCCTTTGTTCGACTTGGGACGACTCATACCAATTGTTGAGAAAATACTACATACAACTTGGATGCCACCTGAATTTTAACAAGCCACTCAAAGATCGATACTTGTCACTCTCAGGCTCACCTCTTAGGGATATCTTCTCCCATTGAATACTCCTACAATCTCTCCCGTCCTTCTCTCTTCGCTGCTACACTTACTTTCTTATTTTTTTTCTCACGCCATTATGGCGGCAGAGCTTGACTGCAAGTAACTGTGGTCAACCATGGCTACTTCGACCCCAAAGCTCTAAGCTCAAACCTAAGCTCCACAGCCATAGCAGTTGTGAAATTGCAGATTAATCGTCCATGAGCTCTTTGGATGAGGCGATCTAGCATAGTAGAGAAAAAAAGAAAGAGAGAATGTCTATGTACTCAAAACTCAAGCTGCCATGGCTACCGCAAACTCTAGGCTCGAGGCCAAGCTCCGTGGCCATGGCGGCCATGAGCATTGGGATCAAGCTCCGCAACCGAGGATGGAGAACATGTCACTGACGCCGATTTGGACGAGTTGTTGGGAGGCACTTCAACATCCTCCGATTTTGGTGTCCTTGAGGAGATGAGGAATTGCAAATGGAGTTGGAGAGAGAGTTAAGAGGGAGTGAGTAATAAGAGGAGAGAGAGAAGAGGGCCCAATGCAAAGGTCTTCAACTAGGTGGACTTAACCACTGGGGGTTCGCCCCAGTGGCCACCCTTCCAACATGGAAGGGGAGGTGAGAGGTTCAAATCCCCACCTTCTCAGGGGGGATAAGGGTAGGGACGCGGAAGTTTCGAGAGTGGGTTGCAACTCCCACGCCTTACAAGAGGCAGGGCACAAGTCTGTGAGTGAGTGTAGAGTAGGAATAGAGTAGGACTGACAAAAAAAAAACTAGGTGGACTTGAAAGCGACACATGTCACTCTCTAAGTGGCTTATGAAAAAATGAGGTGGCATCCAAGTTGTATATATACTATATTATCTCCGATAATTGAGTAACAAATGAAAGTGATTCTATGTAAAATATATATAATATTTAGATATATATATATATATATATATTTCTTAAAAGTATCCTTGAAATATTTTAGTTTGATTGATGTTGGTAACTACAAGTAAGTTTTGGTAGAGCTAAACTAATTAATGATTTGATAAGAGAAAAGTTATTAATCATTCCGATTGAGTTTGGTAATTAAAGAAAAAAAGAGTCATACGTTGAATAAAGTCTGTAAGGCAAGTAAAAGTCGCAAGTTAATAGAAAAGTCAGCAACAAACCAATAAAAACATAAAAGTAGGTTAACTTAATTTTAAAAAAAAAAAAAAACTGATTAATGTTGGAAAGCATGTCAAATCTGAGTTCAATGGAGAAAAGTTTGTGAATCACGTAAATGAAGGTTGATAAGTCTATAATAGTTGGTAAATTGAAGTCATTAATAAAAATAAAAATAAAAAGTCTGTAAAAGTTGAAAGAACCTTTTTTTCCAGTTCTTAGATAAGAGAATTTGATATTTTAATAAATAAATAAAAATCAATAAACTCAAATAACAGTTTGTAACGGCAAATAGTTGGCAATTAAATTAGAGAAAGTTGGTAATTTCTCCAATAGAGATTAGTGATTTCCGAAAAAGAGCCGGTAAAATTAAGAAGTTAACAAGCCAGACAAATAAAAATCGTAACTCAACAGAAAAATTGATAAACTTAAAAGACAAATATTTGTATGGTTAATACCCTAAAAAACTCCAAACCGGTATATCTGTAACAAATTTACCCTAAGCTATTTTTTTTACCACCGAAAACCCCAAACTGGTACATATATGACAGATCTACCCTCCGTTAGCTTCCGTTCGATTTTGCCTTTAACCTTGCTGACGTGGCAAGCCATGTGGAAGTTCATAAGTTTAACACCATTAAAAACCCCAAACTGGTATATTTATGACAAATTTACCCCAAGCTAGTATATTTATGACAAATTTACTCTAAATTAATTTGTTCGATCATAAAAAAAACCTAAATTGGTACACGTGAGGCACATTTACCCTCTTTCAATTTTTTCAAATTTGACCAAGTTGTGATGTCCAATCAATTTTATTTTCCAAATTATTCTAACATTGCCTCCATATCATTAATACTTGATTTATTTTTTCTTTTTATTGGAATCATTATTAGAAAACTATTCAAAGACTACCAACTGTGCACTTCATTCTTGTGCCGAGAGGATGCCCATTAGCTAAAAGATGGACAGATCGCTTGCACACATATATAAAAGAATCACACTCAAAGTACACCTCAAATCAATGACAAACATAAGTGATTTTGGTTCCGACATTTCAACAAGCATGTGATGTACGGGGGTCAATCATACCATTCACATGCAAGTTCCATGTTAAAATTTTGACACACTTATGATTCAAGGTAGGAAAGACTACATAACGCTAATAAGGACATGGACTAACACGAATGACCAGCAAAGCAAGAGTAATATGTAAGCGTACAAACAGATTGCGGACAAGCACTAAACCATGTGGGGCTGAGACATATAAGCATAAAGCCAAGTTTGTCACAAACCAAAAACGAGCGAAGCAACTGCTGCTTTGCCATCATTCTTCATCAGGGAGTTGTCAATTTCATTCTACTTTACACATTTTTTCGAAATTTTTATTGCAACGAAGCTTGGTACTATATTGACATTCTGTTGTTCCGGTTAAATAGGCACATCTCAAAACTGGCCTCAGACATTGAATTGATCAATGAGAGTTCCTTATAAGCAGGAATGAGTCTTATAAGCTGTGCAAAAATCCGTAGAAGCCCCGAGTCGAGGAATAAGATCATTGCAAATAGAGAACGTGACCGTGGCTGCTGATGACAGCTTGATTACTTCAGCTTTAATCAATCGTGATCCTCTTCTCTGTATCTCCAAGCGAAGTACTTTACTGAAACCATTTATCATAATCCAATGACTAATGCAAACCAATAAATCCACAATTTTGGTAACGTGCGAGGAAAACGAAGGACATTAAGCATCTACATTTCCTGTAATCAGACTCCATTAGCTTAAAACTTTTCCAGTTGTAGTCGTTGTGTACTTTTCTAATGAATTCACATTATTTCGTTGGACATCCATCCACAGATATCCCCTTGGCGGTCGGACAACTCGCCAAGTCACAGTGCTCGCCACCCGTTCCCCACCAATTCAGTCCTCTGTTCTCCATTCCTAGACAAAAGTACAAAAGCACCCCCATGAACGCCACTCCCGCGTCCATTGCCGCAGAGAGCACGTAGTTGTACCTCTGCCACCACTTCTTCCGGTAACGGAAGACAAAGAAATTGAATATTGTCCCCACGAGTACCCACGCATTGTAGTTCAATGGTGTGGCGGGTGGCATGTTACCCGTCGCCCCAAGGAGCACCGGGAGGTTGATCAGCGGGATCCAGGATTTGTCCGGGAATGCCCTGTGCAGCAACCAGACTAGGAACGGGCCCACTGCGCCGCCGAGGAAGAACCAGTTCATGGCCGGGTAGTTCCCTTGGACTCCGAAGATGCGCTTGGGCCCCACCAAGCCCCATATCACAGAGGCGTCGAAGAATACCCTGTCACCCGGGCACGTCCAGGGGCTGTCCGGCGGCAGGAGCTGATCCTGGCATATGTTGGTGATGGAGTTGAGCAGCCACCATGCCACGGCCATGTTGATGGTCCCGGCAATGATCGTGCCAATGAACTGCATCAAACACAGCGGGTTTTGCATTTCAACAACCAGCCAAAATACTTCCAGCATCTAAGATTTTTAGTCATAAGGAAGCAACAGAATGTACCTGAACTAAGAACATGGATCTTGGAGGGATCTTCATGTAATGTCCAAGCTTGAAGTCATTGAGGAAGGACACAGCCTGGGCCATGCTCATGTAGCCATAGGTCTTGAAGCACACATTTGCTATCGGATGACCCGGATATATCACCCCCATGATATATTCTGTAATAATGTTCAATCCTGGAGTCTGTAAACCGAGGTCATGTCAAGAATTGGTGTCAACACTACAAGGTACTAATGATGCAAAGCATAAGACGAGTTCGTTTTTTGTTAGCACATATGACCTGATTCGTCGTGGCAGTGATTATACTGATTGGAAGAGTGAAGATAAATGCGAGGGCGCTGGCAAACAGAAGTCCCCACCAAGGCATTTGGACCTGTTTGTTCAAGAATATGCAGAGCGCCAGAGACACCACGACAGTTAGAGCGAGTAACAAATAAAACCACCACGAAGGTATGTCCTCGTATCTTCTCATCAATCTCGTGTGGACGTCTTCCTTCCCCTTGTATGAGGCACGATATCGCGTGTATATTTCTCTGTCCCCATTGTCCGAGAAAGCAACATTTCAGAATCTATTTCATCCATATCAGAGGACAAAAGCCAAGATCCAGGGATTTAATTAGATCAAGTTGTAATTAGTACCTTCCATAGAAGAAGCCGACGTGGGACAGTGTGGAAGCAATCGTGGCAAAACCAAACCCGTATGTGAGAGCAAAGAACATGCTCATATAAATCCGTCCTTGCTCCTCGTACTTCGCCACATCCAGCTCGAAGTTGCTGTTCACGATGGCCGTGATGTTGTACGTCTGGCCTTGTTTCGTGAATAAGTGTGATGAGAAGATGGGAAATCTATCTGCGCCATACCAATTGAATCCCCAATACGCTAACGGGATGGCAACATATACCACCAATGCATATCCCACGAAGATGTTCATTATGGCAAAGAACGGGCATATGAGAGGGCTGAATAAGAAGGACGCGACGACGGTCCAATCGAGGGTCGTTGCTCCGAGCCCGAGCCCTTTCATCCCGGACCCGATCTGCTGAGCTGTGACTGACTTGGAGAAGATCCAGCAAACCCAGGATATGCTTGTGAGCGTCGGGAAGAGGTAGCCTGGGACGACGTACCACGAGAAGCTGCATGTCAAGGCTATTACGAAGAATTTTGCCCGCGACATGCGTTGATCATCTTTCTCATGCAAGGCCCTGCAAAATTCATATTGCATACGGATTTCAGATGACAGACAATCAGATGAACATGATTATTATTGCTGATTGAACTTATCAGCAGCAAATGCATCCTCCAAAAGTGTCGATTATCATAATGACAACACATTTCATTATGGTATGCCATCAAACACTTGACAGTTAATGAATTTTCATCATATTAGATACTCAAGAAACCTCAGAATCGGATTATAACTTCATAAGCCCATTATGTCCCAACGTCTCTTGGAGTGTAGTCATTTTTTCCCTGCACAACCGAAAACTTCGACAATGGACGTTGTTCTTTGTACTTATGAACAGTGTTTTCACTCTCTCGCTCCGTCTTGTCGTTCCCAATTGCCGCCAATCAGCTTAAGCTTACTCATCGGATCTACATTGTACTTGTCTAACTCAAAATCTTGTCTACCGCTTTCGTTATGGGACAGTTCGCGTTGCCGACATAGATCAGGGGTTAGATACCCTCTAGGCCTAACTATCTCCTAAGGTAGCCCGATAAAGTTTCGGGGACAAGCTTCCTGCATCAAAGTCCCGTTTAAGTCGCGTTTTGAAAGCGAAACTCTCCTTAATTTCCTCGCTAAAGTAAAGAATTGCTGCTGGCATGATAGAAACTTCAGCGGAGCAAAACGCATTAGTCAATGCATGCGACTATGTTCACATAAGAAAAAAGTCAGAAAGACACGCTGCAAAATTTCCAATACTGAGACGTCGATGCGTCGTTTCCTGTCTGGTGATTTACATGACAGGGTTATCTAGAAATCTTGAATTTGTTTATGGCTCCAGATGGAACTAATTCAAAAGAGAATTATCAATTAGTAAAGGAATAATTAATTGGCATCAGAATGAAGAAAAGTGAAGAAGCTACAAAATTCAGGAATGAAGTGAAATCCTAAATAAAGCTAGCTAAGGATATAAACATTCTTTATATGTTCATGTATTATAAACATTCAGAAAGAAGTCTTCAAGGGAAAATCATTAGTTCAGTCTTAAATTTATTGTGTGGATATTAGTTCAATCACAATTTTTTTCAATTTTATCAATGTAATTCTAAATTTCCATGCGAAACTCCAACATAGTCCTCTCACCAATTGCCATCAGAAATTTGGTGATCGGACGTCATCTCGAGTAAAGTTGTTCACATCAACATGTCACATAGAATGATTAGCGATAACAACACCACGTTGGCAAATTTCAACCGCAATTAGGTAAAAGGGCTAGATTGGAGTTATGCGCAAAGATTTTAGGACCTTATGGGCAATATTGGAAAAAGCCTGTAACTAAACTAGCATTCCACATAATAGATTTAGGACAAATTCAGCAATTATCCTTGAGATCTCGAAAGCACCTAAGGAGGCAGTTGGGATGTGAATGCTTTTAATTTTGGGAATGAGACCGGAGGGATGAATCTTCGGCGGGATCTACACTCGATTGGGGACCACCCACGTTATTGCGTGTCAGATCGTGGATTGACTTTGACCGCGAATTTGGTCACATCGTTCGCAATTCGTGGATCACGCGAGTCGCCGTAATAGAGCAGTCAAAGGATTTCCCGACACTCACGCGTGCACGACTCTTCTTATTATACTCAATAAACCATCATTAAAAACATCATATGTAGAAAAAATTCCAAATAAGACCTAAACTACCCTCATTTTCTTATATAAAGACTTGAAATAATTATAATAATTTCAAATAAGATCCTAAAGTGACAACAGATCCAGCATCATACCGAGTTGTATCTTCTTATCATAGGAGTGGCTTGGATCATGACGCCGGATTGGGTTAGGTCAGATCGGACCGGAGTGACCCTCTAACCCTACCTATATCTATTCTACTATGATCAACAAAAGAATACCTAGAGTGCCAAAACTTGGTACAAGGGATACTTAAGTATCAAAAATTAGGAAAGTAATACTTAAATACCAAAATCGAGGCAAAATAGATCAATTGCATGCTAATAGCAAGAAAATCCGGCCAAAATACCGATATCACGATTTTGCAACAAAACAAGTGCAAATGACATTGTTTTACATGCTAATGTGACTAGATAAATGCAAAAATGATGTCGTTTTGCTAAAATAGCTAAATAATTAATATAAATATTAATTAAATTGAAATTAAAACTAAATTATTATTATTTTTTTAAAAGGATGGACATTGTAGGTGGCGACAATGGGAAAGGGTTGGTTGAGGTCATCGAGCTAGCATTTTGCCTTCTCCTCCTCCTCCTCCTCCTTTTTTTACTTTTTTATTTTAGGTTCAATATAAATATTTTAATTTAGTTAATATTTATATTAAAATTCAAAAGAAAAAAAGAAAAGACAAAATGACGTCATTTTGGTTCTTCGTTTCTAACTCAACTCTATAGCATGCCATGTAGGCAAATTATATTATTAGAAAATTGCCACATGAAATTCCAACCACTTTTACAGATTTGGCACTTTAAGTATACTATTTAAAAAAAAAAAAAAAAAAAAACAGCAACAATTAAGTCTCACTTTCGTAATTTTTGGCATTTAAGTATCATTGTGTGCTAAGTTTATGCACTCCATATGTTCTTTTGTTTACTACGATCTATAGTACTGTTCATTATTGTCCGATGGCTTTTCTTCTTTCTTTCCGCTTTAAGTGGTCTTTAACCATGGGCTTCGTATATATTGGCTGCCAAATAACTTATTATTAAAATAACATCTAAAAGATAATTTTTTTTTTTATAAAAGGCACAGGGCTGCTCAAGCCGACATGCCGACGGCTTCCGCGTGCCCGTACCTTGTAATTTTATTCAATTCTATCCTTCGTTTTCAGCTCACACATGTGGAAAACAACAAGGGGCAAATGCACGCATAAGATATGTTCAAAGACAATTGGACGGCTAATGCCAAGACAAAATGTCCTATTAGTCGCTTATGGATTCCTATGACTTAGCTTTTTCCTTTTTTTTTTTATAATATTTATGAATAGGGCGAAAGAAAAAAAAAAGAGGTAAATTTATCGAGAAATATTATTACAATTTTATTAAATGACATAGCGGAATTATCAAAAGCCTCTACGTAGCTTTCAAAACAAAGATTTGTACATTCCACATTGTGTTTCTCTCACAACCCCTCCATATTAAGTAAATTTCATACTACAAAAGAGATTTCTACCCGTGTTCAAATGTGCATATGACGTTTACCATTGTTGTGATGATAGATCTTCTTATTTATAATAATATTTAGTATTAATTATTAGAATTACTGTTGGTCTGACATGGATCCATTTAGTTTAGAGAAGGTAATTGACCCAATTCATCCTTTTCGTCATAATATAAAGTGAAGAATCAAGTGATGGTTGAGAGAATTCTTCGTAATTTTGAGAAGCAGACATTATTAATTATCTCTTGGAGAAACAATGATTTTGTGCAATTTCCTTGAAAATAAAATAAATGATGAATTACTAACCGGAAGAGGGAGACTTGAACGAGAGTGCTTGGCCACCACATGTGAGCAGGCTCCACCACGTACTTCCTCAGCAGCCCCGCCCATCCGTATCCCAGCACCTGCACCCCTCTTTTCCTCACATCATCAGTATTTTTCTTTGCCCGAAAAGGTGGGGGAAAAAACTCATTCCATGCACTTTTCATTCTCTAATTTGAAAATCCCCTATAGTTTGTAAGTGAGATTTATATCGGAGAAAACACACATTTTTTTTTTTTTGGGTTCTCGCGTTACATTAAGTTTCTTCAACTCTAAAGTGTCAAAACCTGATTTTTTGTAATCTCGATATGAAATGAGCAGTAAATAGTACAAAGTAAATATTAGAACATTACAATACTTGCTTTGATGTCATATTTTTTCTATCGATCACTCAGGCATTGTAACTTTTAGAAAATATTCACTCAAGCAATGTTACCAATTTCCATCGTCCGGAAATCTGACGTAGGCATTAGAATTCTTATCACTTGTCGACAAAACCTTTCAAAAGTTATGCTACTCAATTGATCTATTGAATAGTCACGGCACCTAAGTGATAGACCAAAAAATTATGGCATCAAAATAAGTATCGTGCGGAAAATACAACACTAGATACGGCTTGTTTTGGAGCAAGGCGCAAATGAGAATATTTTATGCTAATGAGAATTCATATGTTAGGACCATCTCTTGATATTTTTGGATTTTTATAGTGTAAGGTAAGTTTGGTTTCCTATAGATATTATGCCTTTCTGAGGCTTAGAATATAGGCTTGTTTTGTCCCTAGTGTTCCGCACCAGCTGGCGATTAGAATGTGACCTGAATCTCGTCTCTTCTCATCCATCCAATTGTAAAATGAGACCCACTCATTCCTCGGGCCCACCACTAGCAAATTTATCTCTTTTTACTCACGAAATATACTGAAGAAATGCGCAATATATAAATTAATTACATGTCGATGGCGTAATATATATTATAATATTCCTTTCGCTTGCTCCCTCTTTAAAGCTAACTGCATAAAATAATTATTGTTGAAAATTTTCCAATTATAGAGTCCCGTGGGCAACTTACTACAAGTCAATCAACTTGCTGTCAATTCTTAGAAAAAAGGTTACTTTGAAGAATCGAAAGTTAATAAAATAAAAACAAAGGACCTATTCATGCAAAAAAGCAAAAAGATACCCCCATTGGATAAATATTAAAAAAAGACAGAGAGACCTATCAAAACTCTTTATTAAAAAAGGCCAAGTCCTTCAACTATAGGGAATTTACCTGGGTAGTGATTATGAGAAGCCAGCCGGCGAAGAAGGAGATGCTCCGGACATAGAAGGCCTTGATTATGTTGACGATGCTCACGGCGTAGGCCGAGCCTGACCCGAACGCGCTTCCGGCATTGGCGAAGATGGAGATGAGTACGTGCTCCTTCATGTTGAATGGCCCCGGGTTGAGCGAAAACGTCCTCGGGCCGAACCCGGGGATCCGGAACTTGGCTGTGGGGAGCACTGCCGCCATGAACCGCCCGATGGGGAGGGTCGCCACTTGCACGGTGATCTGGGTTATGACGAGGGGCTCAGTCCGGTACGCGAAGAACTGGTTGAGGAAAGAGAGGAGGGCGCACGAGAGCACCCCGAGGAACCACATCCGGAAGGTCCACACGGGCAGGGTCGGGTCGTCGGTGTTGGTGACGGTGAGGCGGACTTCCTCGATGGGGGAGAGGTCATCCTCGGCGTCGTCCACATCGTTCGGGGCCACCGGCTTTTTCGAGTCGGCAATGGTGGTGGTGGCGGAAGGCAGGGCTTCTGGTTCTAGACTGCCCATGGCGTCGGGTATGTGTGAATTTTGAGGGGGATTGGTTATGTGTAAGTGTGTAAGGTCTGAAGTGATTTGAAATGCTGAAGTTTTAGCCTTTTTAATATGGATTGGAGGGTTGACTGGTTGAGCATGCTTGAAAGCTTGGACTCAATTATTCTTTCAAAGTGGGCAAATGCAAAGAGAATAGGAGACTATCATTGCCAAGCAAGCATCCAGGGTCGCCAATTGCAATAGAAAAATAGAAAAAATAAGGGGAAATTCCTCAACATGCGGATGCTCATTATTGTAGTGCGATTCATTTATGACAACTATTAGCTTTTTTTTTTTCCTTTTTAAGATAAAAATATCTACTCTTTCAAATATCATCATAAGATCTTCTAGCCAACTATTAAATATTAAATTTGAGCCATTACTACTCAACACACCCATATATATGTAGTGGCCTATCACCACGGTCCTACTGATACGCTGGAAATCAAAAAGTGTTTTTATACAACATGGTAAATGTTCGAAACACAAATTGATTAGAAATTCGTGGTATCTTGAAGTCATCATATGTATAGCGGCCTATCACCATAGTCCTGTCACCGCACTAGAAATCAAAAAATATTTTTACACAAGACAACAAATGCTCGAAACACAAGCCGATACCTGTATACGTGAGTAGCAACATCATACAAGATAGTATGACTTTTTCCTTGCTCGGATTAGACTATTGATTCAAGAGGCGTTCAATGTTATTGTGGGTGTATTCTTCTACTTATCACATCGCTTCGATTCCACAAACACATCCACATCACGATGACTTAAAAAAGAAAAAAAAGAAGCAGCTTTGTCAAACGATAGAGTTTAGGGCAAGAAGGAACATCAATGATTTCGTAAATAACAAGACTTTGAAAAATTGAAGATCTGCAAAAGTAGGAAAGCAAAAGGATGATGTGAATTGAAGTTGGGGTAGGAGAGACTTTTTGGTTTGATTTGTGGAATGTCTTATGTAAGAAATGAAGATGTAGGTGAAGATGAGGATGAACAGAATCTTTTTCTAGACTCCCACTGGTGGTTTAATAGCGGAATATGCGGTGGCTTTGGGGTCAGCGCGGGTCTTGCCAGCGCATTTTGAATATATATAAACATATATATATCCCGCAAAGGATTTCAATCTCAATTTTATTTTTTTCGAAAATTCCACCATGAAATGTCCATAGCTTTTAATGCTTTAACGTGACAAATAAAAAGACACCTCAATTGTCCAGCGTGAGCCCACATTGTCCGGGAAATTTCCACCAACTTTTCTCTCTCCTCTCTCTTCTCTCTCCCTCCTCTGCACGCTCTCTGGCCCGACTCTCCATCTCTGATTGCCCTTCCTTTCTTTCTTTTTTGGTGTGGATTTATATGTGTTTCCAACCCGACCCATTTTAGGCCGCTTTTGTCTTCACCGGCGCTAGGAATCGGGGCTGACGTGGGTTCTCCACCTCGTCGTCCACGTCGCCGGAGGCTGCGAACCGGGGGGAGAACTCCGGGAGTGCCGGGGTGTGTTCAGATTGAACTCGCGGTGCCCCCTGGCTCTGCGTGTAAGTTGACCCCACGCCCTCCGAGACTCTCACCGTGTTGGCAGTCGAGGCGGCGGCCGAGGAGGCAGGACTGGGGGCCTCATTAGTGGTACGTCTTTGTGCCCACTGAGAGCTTGGTCGGTGGGGAAGTTCTTGTGGCAGATCGAGCACTCGTGCACCTTCCCGGACATACCGGAGGAGGTGGTCGTCGCAGGAGGTCGAGGTGGCCGGCTGTTCGCACCGGCGAAGAGAAAGTGTGTTGGGGGAGAGAAGAGAGGAGAGAGAAAAGTGAGAAGAGTCGGGCGAGAGAGCGTGCAGAGGAGAGAGGAGAGAGAAAGGTGGGGAGAAATTCGCTGAGAGAGCGTGCAGGGGGGAGGAGAGAGGAGAGAGAAAAGTGGGGAGAGAGGAGAGAGAAAAGTGAGGGGAAATTTTCCCGACAACCTCAATCAGTAATGTCAAAAATTGAACTGAAAATCAAATCGAATCAAATCAAATTGAAAAATTTAATTTTTCGATTCGATTCTTATTAAAAATCAAAATTTTTGTTATTAATTTGGTTTTTATCAGTTAACCGAACCAAATCAACAAACTAATAAGAGATTATTTCTTGAAAATGAAAAATATATACAACAGAAAAAAAAAAAAAAAAAATAAAAAAAACAAATGCAAAAAGTTGAAAACCAAAAAATCGAACCGAACCAAAATTTCGGTTCAGTTCGTATTCGGTTTATGTCTCATTCGGTTCGGTTCAAAAAATTTTCCTAATGGTTTGGTTCGGTTCGGTTCTGTTTTTCGAAAAAACCGAACTAAACTGAACCGTTAACACCCCTATGTAAGCCCACGCTAGACTTGTGGCGTAATTTGAGGTGCCTTTTTATTTGTCACGTTTGAACACTAAATGCATTCAATATTTTCTCGGGTTTCTAACAAAATTGAAAAACTTGTGATTTAGACTTTGTTCGTTTCACGAAAAATAATTTTTGAAAAAACGTTTTCTGGATTTTTCAGCGTTCGTTTCACAGAAAATGAATTCCTTAGGAAAAATGTTTTCCATAAAAGGAAAAAATGTAGAGAAAAATATTTTCCACTTTTGAAAAGTAGAAAACAATTTACTCTCTTGATCTCTCTTATCTCACACATTTACAAATCCTCACTTCCTCATTTCATTTCTTCTTCTTCTTTTTTTTTTTTATTCAAATTATTTTTTTATTTTCTTTTTTTTTAATTCAAATTATTTTTAATTTCCTTTTTATTTTTTTTCTATTTCTTTTTTTTTCCTTTTCTTTCTTTATTTTCATCTTATTCTTTCTTGGCTAGTCGTCGGCCATTGCCAAGTGAACCTCGAGCCCGTCAATCTCAAGCTCACACTCTCCACTCTTGCTTATCATTTTCTTTGTTTATCCTACCCTACAGTTGTACATTACTCAAGCAAATGGCTCTACATACTTTGCTTCTTTTTTCTTTTGTTTATTGGAACACAAAAGACGCAGGAGGAAAACATGCAACTCAACTGAAAGATTCTTATTAGGGGTGTACATGATTTACTTCTTTTCTCCTTTACTTCTTTTTAAAATCTATATGGACATTTTTTTAGAGTAGATAAGCGTTTTGTGACAATGAGGGAGCAAAGATATGGAGTAAGCTTGCCTAGATTTAAAGGCAAGTTTGTATTTGATGAATTTATAGGTCGGTAAATGATGTATTACTAAATAGTGAAGTCTTAGAAAATATTTTCCTTATCGAACATCATAAAATATTTTCCAAAACATTTTTAGATTTTAGCCAAATACCAGAAAATATTGTAACTTTTCTGGAAAATGATTTATGGGAAAATATTTTCCGGAAATTGCCCATTTTTCGCAAAATGAACAGACCCTTAAAATTGTCAAGATATTCATTAGCTTGTCCCGTTGACAACTTGATATCTTAATTTTTGAAAACGATTTTAAATCTCTCATATAGTCATTAATTTGCTTTCTAAACCAATTCCTCTACTTAAACATTCTTTTTAATGAGAACGTTTCTATAATTTTGTAAGTAGCATAATAATAATGATTTTTTTTTTTTTTTGATATCCAAGAATCCGCTTCATTACTCCGTAAGGCTTACGCTTGAGTATCACAACTATACCTCGAGGGAGACTAGTACAATGCCCCATTAGCATGGCTCCTCACTTAAGAGGTTATAGTAACACGAGAGTTCGAACTTACAACCTCTCGATGAGGAACCAAGCCGCCCTACCAATGCAGCTGCCCACCGGTGGGTAATAATAATGAGATTTTTACATACAGTGTTTCAAACAAATGAAATTATGGTTGTGAAATTGATTATTAGCAATGATTGCTTGTGAAAAAGGGTGGGCAGTGAACTTTTAAAACGAGCCTTGTATGGTACAAAGATTATTTCTATTTTTTTCATGAAACAAAAAAAAAATAAAAATCCATTTGATATGTTCAATTAATTTTTTTATTCTTGATAATAAATTTAGAATAAAATTAAAATAATAAAATTACTTCTTTATTTTTGGAAACAACTCAAGAATCAAGCAATTTTTTTTTTTTTCATTTTTCGTTTCTTATTTTTCTTCTTTCTTTTTCCTCTTGTCTAGAGCGGCTAGGTAGAGGAAGAACACGAAGAAGAAAAAGAAAAAAATGTAATAAAATTATTTAAAAATTAAGAGAAATTCTAAGTTATAAAAAAATTTGAGGATCGTATCAAATGCATTTCTATTTCGGGAATATAAATTTTGTACAATTACCAAATGCTTTCAAATACTCAAAAACTCATCTATAAAGCAGAATCAGAAAAAATTAATTATGAACAAAAATTATTCCTGAGAATATAATGGTTATCAAATAGGCCTTAATTCTAATTTGTCGTTATACCACAATGGCTTCTACCACAACCATTTTGGGTGCGCCAACTAATATTGCAAATTTGAAAAAAAAAAAAAGACCAATTTATTACCATCTCAACTTTTGCCAGGTCTACTGCAATTCCATCTCCCGACACCACGTGTCCCAAAAATATTATTTGGTCCAACCAAAATTCACACTTACTAAATTTGGTGTACAACTTATGGTCTCTAAGGATTTGCAATACTGTCTTCAGGTGTCTCTCATGCTCTTCAGGTCCTTTAGAATATATTAGGATATCATCAATGAAGACAATCACAAATTGATCCAAATAAAGCTTAAATATCATATTTATCAAATCCATGAAGGCAGCCGGAGCATTCGTTAGTCCAAATGGCATAACTAGGAACTCATAGTGTCCATAATGAGTCCTAAATGCAGTCTTAGGAATGTCTTCTTTCTTTATCCTTAACTGATGGTATCCTTACCTCAAGTCAATTTTAGAAAAGACTAAACTTCCTTGCAATTGGTCAAATAAATCATCAATTCTAGGTAAGGGATACTTATTCTTTATGGTTACCTGATTCAGCTATTTATAGTCAATACATAAACGTATTGACCCGTCCTTCTTTTTCACAAATAGGATCGATGCACCCCAAGGAGAAGCACTTGGCCTAATAAATCCTTTATCGAGCAACTCTTGTAGTAAGATGTCAAGAACAGCTTTGTGTTCCCGACAATGAAGAAGTAAAAAGGGAAATCCTGTCAGAAGCACATAAGAGTAATTATAGTATTCATCCGGGTAGTACAAAGATGTACAGAAATTTACGCCAGTAGTATTGGTGGAATGGCATGAAAATGGATATAACCAAGCGTGTTTCCCAGTGCTTAACGTGTCAGCAAGTGAAAGCGGAACACCGCAAACCCGCAGGACTGTTGAGACCATTGGATATACCATAATGGAAATGGGATTATGTGACGATGGATTTTGTGCAAGGATTACCGGGGACATCAAATGGTCATGACTCTATTTGGGTGATAGTAGATCGTTTGACTAAATCTGCTCATTTCCTAGTAGTCTGCATAGACTATTCGATGAATAAATATGCTGAGATATATGTAAGCCAGGTAGTACGCTTACATGGTATTCCTGTAACGATCACATCTGATCGAGACCCAAGATTTACTTCAAATTTTTGGCGAAGTCTTCAAATCGCCTTAGGGACAAAGCTCCAATTTAGTATTGCTTTTCATCCACAAATGGATGGACAAACAGAAAGAGTGATCCAGACATTAGAGGACATGTTAAGAGCTTGCGTCATTGATTTTAAAGGAAGTTGGGATAAAAGATTGCATTTGGTAGAATTCGCCTATAACAATAGTTTTCTAAAAAGTATAGGCGTGGCTCCATATGAAGCATTATATGGGAGAAAATGCAAGACCCCTGTTGGAATGAAGTAGGCGAAAGGATATTGATAGGACTTGAACTGGTACAAGTTACCACTGAGGCAGTTGAGATTATCAGGAAAAGATTATCAGGAAAAGACTTAAGACATCCCAAAGTCAACAGAAAGACTACGCATATAAGTGTAGAAGACCTTTAGTATTTAATGTGGGAGATCATGTATTCCTTAAAGTATCTCCGATGAAAGGAATAGCACAATTTGGAATGAAAGGGGAAGTTAAGTCCTAGATTTGTTGGATCCTTTGAGATACTAGAAATGATAGGGGACGTAGCCTATTGACTAGCATTACCTCCTAAGCTGGAAAACTTGCATGATGTGTTCCATGTGTCAATACTGAGGAAGTATCAGCCCGATCCAGGACACATACTCGATCATGAAGTCATCAAAGTGGATGAGAAAGTAAGGTACATTGAAGAACCTGTACAAGTACTGGATCGAAAGGGGCAAATTCTTAGAACCAAGAGAATTCCACTAGTTAAGATATTATGGCGACATCACGATGTGGAAGTGAGGAAGAGATGAGGGAGAAGTTTCCCCATTTGTTTGTGGAGACGTGAGTAATGCCTAATTTCGAGGACGAAATTCTCTAAGGAGGGGAGAATTGTGGCACCGAGAATTTCGACAACCCGTGATTGTGCGACGGCAGTGACTGATCAATGAAAGTATCACCGGATGCTATCATTAGTATTTTGGACGGACATTGCTTCAATTCCATCGTCGGACTGATAGGTCGCGTTTAGAAGTATTTTGACTGTCACATAAGTCATAGTCCCATCCCTGCCCACTGTCTCTAATGAGGCCGAGGTTGTGCTATAAGATATGTCGACAATTATATTTTTCTATATTGATTTTGGTCATCCAATTGTGTACCCTGCTAACCGAATCCCGGTACATTGTTGCGACCCTGTGTGGTCGTGAAAGTAATTATTTTTCAGCACTTGTATGTGCTGAAATTGAGAGTCGAATATTGGGGGAATTGAACTGTGAGCGAGGACCCAACACGGCCATACACGACCAAGTGAGTAGATTACAATTAACCCATGCATGTGTGGAGACTAAGGCAAATGAATAGAGAGGATGTTGGGCTATATCATTAGGATAATGAGCCGCAACTCACCGGCCCAAAACCCCTCCACATTAACCTCTAATTGTCGACATAATTGGTCAACTAGCAAGAAGAAGTTTGACTGGGGCTTGGTTGGATGAAGCCACGTTGCTTCTCTATGGGCAGACAACCAGATGGATGGAGAGGCCAGCTGAAGCCACGTACCCCCCAGCTGTCTTCGGTCCTTGCTGCCACCATAGAAAGTGCATGCAAATTGCAAATTAATTGAGCACAAACAGGCGGATTGATCGAGAGAGAGTGTGGAGGAGAGAGAGAGAACGAAACCAGTGAAAGTGAGAGAGAGTCTGTGAGAGAGCGACAAACGAGTGTGAGGAGAAGGACCATCCTCTGTACGTGTGTGTTGCCGCTGTTGATGCCGTTCAAGCCCGCCGTCGTTGAGCCGTGCACTCCTCACCGTCTCACCACACGCCGTTGAACCATAGGACATCAAGGCAAGTAGAAGTTTATTAAAACTATGTGATGCAATGCCATAGAAATTTGAAATAGTGAGATGGGTTTAGAAAAATGTTTGAGTGTGGATGGTGTGTGCTGGATTTCGGTAGTGATGGGTTGAGAAATTGAGAAAATGCTTTGATTATCCATACGTGCTTGTAATCCTCATGAACTACATTGTGAGATATAAGTTTAGATGAGCCTTTGAAAGTAAGTAGACCAAGGTGTAGGTATTGGATCCCATCGAATCTGTGTGGTCCGACATTTTATCTTGAGAAACCTAGTAGTTTTGCTGATTTTTCCATAAAAATTTCTAATAGGATTTTGGTTTTGGTTTCTTCATGAAAGCTATAAAGAATTGCCTAAACTATAACATAGATTATTGTTAGATTTTTTGGAACTCAGATGGTGGCAGAAAATTATTCTAACATGCGGTATCTTCCTGATTGAAAAGCGAACTCTAATTTGAGCTTGTAGCTGTGATATACGGTCTGTTGCGACTTGTACATAATTATTTTGGCTTAGTGTTCTTCATGAATTTTTTTCCTCTAGATCTCAATTATAACGTGTTAAAATTTTAGAATTTTTCAAGGTCATTTGATGATTATTTCGAAATTTCTACTAAAAGCGCGCATTCTGGCCTTTAAACCGTTTTACTGCGAAATTGTTCAATTTGTCCTAAAAGTCATTGTATCTTGAGTTGTTATTCACTTGATGGATGCGGTGACATTCAGCATATCATATGACATCGAAATCTTTGATAAAGATTTATAGACTTATGAGACTCTCGGTATCATTGCATCGAAATATCTTGATTATCATTAAAGATATTTCGATGCAATGATACCGAGAGTCTCATAAGTCTATAAATCTTTATCAAAGATTTCGATGTCATATGATATGCTGAATGTCACCGCATCCATCAAGTGAATAAAAACTCAAGATACAATGACTTTTAGGACAAATTGAACTATTTCGCAGTAAAACGGTTTAAAGGCCAGAATGCGCGCTTTTAGTAGAAATTTCGAAATAATCATCAAATGACCTTGAAAAATTCTAAAATTTTAACACGTTATAATCGAGATCTAGAAAAAAAAATTTCATGAAGAACACTAAGCCAAAATAATTATGTACAAGTCGCAACAGACCGTATATCACAGCGACAAGCTCAAATCAGAGTTCGCTTTTCAATCAGGAAGATACCGCATGTTAGATTAATTTTCTGCCACCATCTGAGTTCCAAAAAATCTAACAATAATCTATGTTATAGTTTAGGCAATTCTTTACAGCTTTCATGAAGAAACCAAAACCAAAATCCTATTAGAAATTTTTATAGAAAAATCGGCAAAACTACTAGGTTTCTCAAGATAAAATGTCGGACCACACAGATTCGATGGAATCCGATACCTACACCTTGGTCTACTTACTTTCAAAGGCTCATCTAAACTTATATCTCACAATGTAGTTCATGAGGATTACAAGCACGCATGGATAATCAAAGCATTTTCTCAATTTCTCAACCCATCGCTACCGAAATCCAGCGCACACCATCCATACTCAAACATTTTCTAAACCCATCTCACTATTTCAAATTTCTATGGCATTGCATCACATAGTTTTAATGAACTTCCACTTGCCTTGATGTCCTACGGTTCAACGGCGTGTGGTGAGACGGCGAGGAGTGCGCGGCTCAACGACGGCGGGCTTGAGCGGCGTCGACGGCGGCAACACACACGTACAGAGGATGGTCCTTCTCCTCACACTCGCTCATCGCTCTCTCACGAACTCTCTCTCACTTTCACTGGTTTCGTTCTCTCTCTCTCCTTCACACACTCTCTCGATCAATCCGCCTGTTTGTCCTCAATTAATTTGCAATTTGCATGCACATTCTATGGTGGCAGCAAGGACCGAAGACAGCTGGGGGGTACGTGTCTTCAGCTGACCTCCCCATCCATCTTGTTGTCCGCCCATAGAGAAGCAACGTGGCTTCATCCAGCCAAGCCCCAGTCAAACTTCTTCTTGCTAGTTGACCAATTATGTCGACAATTAGAGGTTAATGTGGAGGGGTTTTGGGCCGGTGAGTTGCGGCTCATTATCCTAATGATACAGCCCAACATCCTCTCTATTCATTTGCTTTAGTCTCCACACATGCATGGGTTAATTGTAATCTACTCACATGGCCGTGCATGGCCGTGTTAAGGTGAAAATAAAATATAAAAGCCACTCCGAAAAGTTATTTACTTATTATTTTTTTTAAGATTTATAAAACGGACAAACATTACTTCTAAACCATGACCATCGGTATCCTGTCTTTATTCGTAATATATAAAACATACTTTTGTTTTCGCTCGTTACCACTTTCATAATTCTATTCTTTTAAGTCACAAGTTAAATACCCGAATTTCCAACTTCAATCATTACTCTGCACCCCAACATCAGATATTGTCGCAGAATTATTTACGAGTAAGGCATAATGAAAAATCTCAAATTTATACACCATTAACAAATTTCACAAAACACTCCAAACTAAGATATTTATGATAAATTTATCATTCATTAATTTTCATTAAATTTAATTAATACCATAAAAAATCACAAATTAGTAAATTTGTGACACATAAAAGATAAAATGCAAAACTGCTACACATGTCAATTGCCACATATCATTCAATTCAATAATTTGATAGTAAATCTTTAAAAAATTAACAAAAGTTAAATTTGTTATAGTTGTACCAATTTGAGGTATTTGATAATTAATAAATTAATTTGAACTTTTTTTTTCAAGGGTATACTATTTGAGGTCTTTTGTGGTATTAACTTTTACAAAGATGCTATTTCTTTTTCTAAATATCCCTGCCTAATTTTCCCACACTAATCCAAACCCCTAAAACACCTTAAACCCTAACCACCAAACCTAGAGCACGACCATTGCCGGCCACTGCTGCCGGTCCCTCCTAGCTGACTGTCGTCCCACAGCAAGCATCGGAGCCATTGCCGGGCGCCACCAGCTCGTCGATAGACCTGTCTCAGCCGTGCACGGTCGAGGTCCTGTAATTCTTCACTTTGCTGCCAGCGGGCACGTCCTCGCACGTTAAAAATCGCTTGCTCCTCTCATACTATCACCGTAAAATATACAGCCTGTTTTTAAGGTACAAATAGGCATACCATGAAATACCGGACAGCAAGGAAGGAAAAGATTTTCCTTTAAATGCAGCACCAGCCCAATAACCTCAATATGCCAATCCGCAGGCCTCTTTTAAACATAATGCACATGTGGCAAAGTACACCTTTCCGGAGGAGTCTTCTTGTGTACTTGAAATTACATGAAAATCAAGCTATTAGAATACATCTCTCGTTACTTTCCCTGTTGCTAGAAGTTTTAAAGGGCAAACATCGCAAGAGACTCTTCCATCGCAGAAAGAGTTTTTCTAAAGCAATTTTTCTATTTTTGATTTCATATAATAGGCGTCTTATCGCTCCGATAAATTTTCTTGGGTGGAAGAGAACTGGACTAATTGCCCTCTTCCCATCCATTGAGATAAATCTTACCTTTATCCATAAGAGCAACGAAAGACGCCCTCTGAAGCGGATTCAACACTTACACCTTCTGACCTTCTCGCTTTGGCTAACTTCCTATCCATAAGAATCTTGTAGTGGACGTACAATCGAATCTAAATACTCTAACAATTGGCCAATGCCAACGGCGCCACTGGATCACCTCACCTACTTTCGAATGAAATTTGCCGGCCAGGATCATGAACTAATCTACCAGAAAACCATTGAAGCAGAGGACTCACTGAAATTGCCAATTATCATGCCAGAGAAAAAGTGTATTTCCCATCCCCAACAACATGCTTAGTGAAAGATCTAACGGCATGCCGAAGCCTCAAGATTTTCCTCCATGTTTTACAAGCTATAAGGACTTATCCTTTGGCTTGTAAAACTCGAGCAGAAGATCACCCAGATAGAAAGTATCTCTAAACTCACCTTAGCCCTAATACTAAATGCATTAGAAGAATTATGTAATCACAAAATTAGCTTGATCTTCCCCTTCGACATGGGTGTCCAGCCGTCTCCGGAATTTCCATCTACTGTAGGCTAATTTGGGTCTATCTATACGGAAAACCTTGAAAGTACCCGAATAAGAAAAATTTCACAATACTTTCAAATATGCATGGTTATAAACCAAGTCTAAAGAATCCGCGGGACAAAATTTACAGCAATCGGCTATGAAAAACAGTGAACTTGGGCATAAACTCTTTATCTAAATCTAAAACATCAAAGTTTCTGAAGAGAAACAAAAGAGGCAAAAAAAAAAAAAAAAAAAAAAAACTAGAAGCAATGGTGGCCATGAAACCTAGGTGCACTTGTGTGTCGAGCCACTCAAGAGCGAACCCACTTGGCTATGATTTTGGCTCGAAAACCCCACCTTCAAACCATGGCAGACGAAACTATACCAGTCCGACCAGCCACGCGAGTCTCCATCACTATTAACCAGCCTCAGTTCCAACTCCATCACGCCGCCATCTTCGCTGTCCTTCGCTATGGCCTGAGCCACACGGTCCTCGACCTCACGGGAGAACGCGACCGCACCCGTCTCCACGGTCGTCTTCCCTCTCGGAGAGAGGCAAAATCCCTGGAGAAACGTCCCCGCCACGAACTCACCGCGGTAGAAAAGCATGACCTGGGCGTGGTCCCAGCTGAGCCGGGGCTGCAACGGCATATGGTTTTTCACCGAGAGGCCGACGCTCCAGTTCCCGCTGATCATGGATGATGGCGGCGGCGATGGCGTGGAGGAAAGAGAGAGAGAAAGAGAGGCCACGCGTACCTTCGCCGGCGTATTACTGAAGGCCCCAATAAGCAAAACCAAAAACACGAGCGCCATAGCCACGCTGGTCAGCACTAAACCTACGCAAACCGTAACGCGATCTACTGTTCTTCCTGCTCCTCGGTTGGATTCGGGATCGTAGCGTTGCTGTCGCTTAACTTCCATGGTCATCGCTTCTCGGTTTCTTCGGTGAAATCTAAGTTACCTCCTCAAGTTTGAAGTGAACATGCATATATATAGAGAGAGAGAGAGAGAGAGAGAGAGAGAGAGAGAGGAGATCACGTTGATGAACTCCAACTCGGATTAGAAAACATTAGCTAATCTAATTCGGATTCGAAAGACTTGCTCTACGTTATCTTTCCTGTCATCGAGTCGGTTCATGGGATTTCATGGGACAGTTATCTCGGGATGGTTTTAAAACTTATCGTAATAGCTTACTCGAATCCTTAAACTATAAATAAAAAATTGCATTTAAATTGTCAAATTTGTCACGATTCTCCACTTTAGTCCTCGCTCCGTCCATGTAACATTGATTCTTGTTCACTTATAATTGATGCAATAAATGGAAGGATTCAGAAAAATTGCAAAAAAGAAAAAGTCATAAATCTATTGTATCGATGTCAATTCAATTCTAAGCATTTTAATTTAGTCAATTTATTCATAAATCTTTTGATGATTTATAAGTATAGCTCTTCTGGCCAATTTTGATAATAATAAAAAAAAAATGACTAATGTAGACATAAGCTGTACTATGTAAGACAATTGATGTTGATGTGGAAAATGATTATAATTTTTAAATAATTTTTCTGATTATTTTTCTATTTTTCCTTTTCTTTGCTTTTGTTTTTTTTACTATGGGTCAGTGACCCTCACCAGCATTAGGTGATGGCATAGTAGCCCCCACTAGATCTGGAGGCGAGGTGTCCCGGCCCTCGCCAATAACTGGCAAATGTTGAGGTTGTGGACCGATGAAGGGTAAGAAAAAAAATAAAATAAAAGAACAGAAAAAGGGAAATTATATAAAAAAAAAATTTGCATAAATTGTCCACATAAGCGATGGGTGTGCGGTGTAAGACGACTAATATCCACATTAGTAATTTTCGGTTAAAAGCCGAAATGACTATAGTGTCAAATTGTCAAAACGTCAATATTCAATTGGTCAAATTAAAAAGTTCATGATTGAATTAACATTCGTATAATAACTTTAAGATTTTTTTTTGTAATTATCCCGAATGATTTTTTTTTCTGAAATTATCTTGAAGGATTCAAATGCATCACAATTTTCAGATTGAAAAGCCAGCCACAAATACAAATTTTAGGGCTTAAATATATTACCTACATAAGTTTTAAAAGTTGCCCTGTTTGTCCCGAAATTCATAAAGTGCCACGTTCACAATTATCTTCTTTGCTGTATCCATTTCGTAGATGTCGAATGGGTAGATAAATTCTGTTTTTAAAATTTCAAAATTTCCAATGAGAATAATTAATAATAACGTTTAGATAACAATCTACATAAGTAATTATATCCTCTACATCTCCCCTATTCTTTTGTTTTGTTTCTACATAAAACGTAGTTCTCTAGTAGTTAAAATAAAATTATATGGCATATTTTCTAATTTTACGTGATAATATATATAATTAATCATGTACGTGTGTGGTTTACTCGTGCCCAAGATTTAGATCTTGCCTCCTGGCCTCTATCTCTCCGTCATCTTTATTATTTTATCAATCGTATAAGGATCTTTTTGGGGATTCCTTAAATTAACTAAAACTAAAAATAACAATCTTTAAGACACTTTTAAAATGAAAAAAAAAAAAAAAAAAACGCGCTTTAAGAAAGTTACATACTACCAATGGGATTTTTGTTATTATTATCAAGATATATTTACGGCCGTTAGAAAGTGCCCTAAGAACTTTCGTTAACATTTTCCATCTAATAATAATATATATTTTTTTACAAAATAATTCATTCACGCATATAATTGCGCGGTTTTAAAAGTTCTAATTTTAATTAATTAAAATAGTTTGAAAATCTCTTAAACTACAGGAGTATTATCATCGCCCTATGGTGCGTTCGGAGATAGGTCCGGATACTAGATAGGCCATCTTATTGCCCTATGGTGCGTCCGAAGAAAAGTTCGGGTAGTACACAGGCATTCATTATTGACTGAGTCAATTTATAAAATTCAGGACAAACAGGACAACTTTCAAAACTTATGTGATAATATATTTTTAAGTCTTAAAATTTTTATTTTGTGCTTTTCAATTTTGAAATCTGTGGCTTTTGATGCTTTTGAATCCTTCAGGATAATTCCCAAATAAATCATAAACTAATAATACAAATGTTGATTTAATTATAAATTTTTAATTTGGCCAGTTGATTCCTAAATATTTTGACAATTTGATGCTATAGTCATTTCGACGAATTTTTGCAAAAGATTGCTGACGTTGACAATTTATACAATATTAAAAAAAAGGTTCCTTTTTTCTTTTCTTTTATTTACTACCCTCCAGAGGTTTGCTGCCTCAACATTCGCCAACCATTGGCAAGGACCAAGACACCCTCATCTTGCCTAGATCTAGTGCGGGCCGCCATGGCCTTGCCCAATACTAGTTAGGGTGGATGATCCCTAGTAAAAAACAAAAGAATAAAAAAAGGAAAAAACTTTAGAAAAATTATTTATATATTATAACGATTGTCCATGTCAAGGCCGACTATCTTACATGATACAGTCGGTGTTCACATTAGCAATTTCCGTTCAAAATTGGTCAGAAGAAATATACTAGCAAATCGTCAAAAAATTTATGACTGAATTGAAAAAATAAAAATTCTCAAGATTGAATTGACATTCTACAATAAATTTATGATTTTTTTTTTTTTTTTTTTTTGTAATTTTCTGAATCCTTCCATTTACTCTAGTTTTAAGAGAACAAAAACCAATATTACTTCAGAGCAAGGACTAAAGTAGATAATCGTGACAAATTTTTGACTTAAATGCATTTTTTTTTTTTTTTTTTTTAGTTTAAGGATTCGAGTAAGCTATTACGATAAGTTTCAACTACCCCACGATAATTGTCCCATGAAATCCCATAGACCGACTAGATGAAAGAAAAGATAACGTAGAGGAAGTCTTTCGAATGAGAATCAGATTAGATAATGTCTTCTAATCTGGGTTGGAGTTCATCAGCGTGATCTTCTCGCTCTCCGTTTCTATATATGCATGTTTACTTCAAACTTGAGGAAGTAACTTTGGTATCACCGAAGGAACTGAGAAGCGAAGACCATGGAAGTTCAGCGACAGCAACCCTACGATCCCGAATCCAACCGAGTAGCAGCAAGAAGAGCAGCAGATCGTCTTACTGATGGCCAAATCCTCTTTGTGATCTACCTAATACTCTTGGGGATCACCGCCGTGGTTTGCTTGCTAAGGCTTTTCTTTGTCAACCCCGGGCCCTCGAGAGATCCGTCGCCGACAGTACGCGTGGCCTCTCTTTCTCTCTCTCTTCCCTCCACGCCGTCGTCCATCATTAGCGGGAATTGGAGCGTCGCCCTCTCGGTGGAAAACCACCTGTGGCGGCACCAGTTTGGCTGGGACCATGCCCAGCTCGTGCTTTTCTACCACGGCGAGTTCGTGGCGGGGATGTTTCTCCAGAGATTCGGGGTGGCTCCGAGAGGCAATGCGACTCTGGAGACGGGCACGGCCGCATTCTCCCGCGATGTCAGGGAATGGGCGGCGCGGGCCATGGCAGTGGACAGCGAAGATGGTGGAGTGATGGAGTTGGAACTGAGGCTGCTTAATCACGACGACGACAGATCGCAAAACCGGTCGGGATGGGATAGTTTTGACTGCCATGGCTTGAAGGTGGGGTTTTCGAGCCAAAACCAAAGCCAAGTGGGCTCGCTCTTGAGTGGCTCGACACACAAGTGCGCCTAGGTTCATGGCCACTTTTGCTTCTTTAAATTTAGATTCGAATGCTTGTAACATATACAGCCCGGTATAAGAAAGAGTTTATGCCCAAGTTTGCAGTTTTTCGCAGCCAATAGTTGTAAGTTTTGTCTCGCCGATTCTTTAGACTTGGTTTGTAACCATCCATATTTGAAAGTATTGTGAGATTTTTCTTATTAGGGTATTTTGAAGTTTTTAGTATATGGCTAGACACCTGTGATGAAGCGGAAGACCAAGCTAATTTTGTGATTACATAGTTTTTCTTATGCATTTAGTACTAGGGCTAAGGTGAGTTTAGAGATACTTTCTATTTGGATGATCTTCTGCACAGCCTGGTTCTCTTTGTGTTGTCTGGCTCGAGTTTTACAAGCCAAAGGATAAGTCCTCTAGCTTGTAGAACTTGGAGGAAAATCTTGAGGCTTCGGCATGCCGTTAAATCTTTCGTTAAGCATGTTGTTGGGGATGGGAAATACACTTTTTCTCTGGCTTGATAATTGGCATCCCAGTGGCCCTCTGCTTAAGAGGTTTAATAATGCATTAGTTTAGGATCTTGGCCTGCAAAATTTCATTCGAAAGTACGTGAGGTGATCTGTGGTGTCATTAGCAATGGCCCCTTGTTAGAGTATTTAGGGTGTGTTTGGGAACTACTTTCCAAGGGGCTTTGGGGGGCTAAAGGCCTTTGGGCCAAAATGGAGGTATTTGGGAACTACTTTCCAAGGGGCTTAGGGGGGAAGCTAGCATTTGTAAGGTTGAAAGCCCAAGGCAGGTCATGCCTTGGGCTTTCAGCATTCTCGAAATGCCTTGTCATTGTTCAAATGTCTATTGTTCATCTTCTTCTCTAGTGGTGACCCCGGCGAGTCGCGGCGACCGCTCGCGAGTCCCATCGACTGCCCACGAGTCGCATCGCCGCGACCCAGGTCTGGGTTGCGCAACCTCAGGTGTGACCTAGATCTAGGTCGCCGGAGGTCGCGCGACCTCGCGGTGACCGGCGCGACCTAGATCTGATCGTCGGAGGTTGCGGGACCTCAGGTGCGAGGTCGCCAACCCTAGGCGGCCCTCGCTGTCTCCGGGAGCTACTTGAGGCCGCCGGCAGCCGCCTACCTCTCGCCGGCGAATTCTTTTATTTTATTTTGTATAGTTTTTTTATTTTTTATTAATCACCAAGTCCTTTGTAAATGTAGTCTTTCCAAACACTATTTTTCCCAAAGCTACTTCAAAATGGACTTTCAAAGTATAATTTACCAAACACCGTTTGCATTTTGGAAAACCCCTTTTAACTTAAAAGCATTTGCATTTTCTCAAAGGCTTTTCCTAAAAGCCTTCCAAACGCACCCTTAGATTCGATTATAGGTCGACTATGAGATTCTAAAGGCTAGATGTTGCGAATGTGAGAGATAGGAAATTAGACAAAGAGAGAAGGTCGGTAGGTGTAAGTGCTGAGTACGTTTCGGAAGAGAGTGCATCTTTCTTTTGCTCTTATGGAGAAAGGTAGACTATATCTCAGTGAATGGGAAGGGAAGGCAGAAAGGGTTCGTGCTGTGATTCAGTTGACCAAATGAGAGATTCGGGGATGCGAAAATAGATTCGAGCTAAGATTCTACTAGTGAAAGTAATGGTATAAGCTTGCCTGACCGTGAGACCGACCAATCAAATAGAGACTAAAGTCGGCCATAGTGATCCGAGAGTCCCATGTGGAAAGGCTTTCGCTTAATGGATCAAAAGTATGCTGGGAATAATAGGTTGATGACACCACCGACCGCGGTGGCATGGCTGGATAGGCCTTGGACCTCCACGATGGAGGGCCAAGTTCGAAACCCCTGCGAAGCAGGGGGCAGTCTTTGTTTCCTGGTGACTTACGCGCGACGTCGGGGTGGTGGTTTCCCCGCTAGCGTCGCCTGGGGGTTTACGGTCTCGGCTGCCGGCCTTGTAGCGGTTCCTCCAGCAACCAAAAAAAAAAAAATAATAATAGGTTGATGACTCCCAAGAGGTTTTATCGACAGTCATTCCGCCACATCAACGTTGGCTTGTCACATCTTGGATGAAAAATTTCAATATCATTACAACAGGGCAAATAATAGGAGATACGCTATAATAGCTTGATTTCTCCTTTTTATGTTTTCTATCGTATTCCTCTCGAAAAATTATGCATAATTTAAATATCATCCAAAAAAAAAGTTATTAGATCGATGAGATACCCATTATATGAAATTCAAAAACATTAAATTGCTCGAAAAAGATTCTTTTTTCGATGGAAGAGTCTCTTTCAATGATTGCCCTTTAAAACTTCTTGCAGCATGACAAGAAGTCGGAGATGTATTCTAGTAGCTTGATTCGTGTCCACGAGAAAGACTTCTCTAGAAAGGTTTACTTTGCTGCCTCTGCATATTGAGGTTATTGGGCTGCTACTATTAGTTGAATTTAATCTGGTATTTCTTTTTGAAAACTTTGGTTTAAATATTATTATTCTTTTGAGTGAATGGTCAACGATTTTTATCAAAGCCTTTCATTAACACGCCTCCTTAATGACGAAGGACGTGGCATCCATATCGGACGACCGAACGCGGCCCGACAGCATCGTCCCGAACAAAATCCATTATTTCCAAAACTGAAAGATTTCATACCAAAATTGTTCCTTTCTACAGGCATGATCTCCTCAAGAAATGATTGCTAATTGCATGCTTGTTTCATGGGGGCAAGTTAAAACGCGGTATTCGACCAAGTCTAAGGATTTGGGTCTTGTCTGTCTTTGGTAAGTCTCTTTACTACTTTCCTTCTTTCTTCCTCTCAAGAGTATAAAGAGAGGACCTCCCCACCCCACATCAAGATCCACCATCGATATATCAGCCACTCTGTTCTAGTTTGATTTTCAGAGGTTTTTGATTGATCTCTGCAGTTTGTCAGCCAATCATCAGCAGCATGAGCGATCCCAAGTATCCATATCCATATCCTCCTCCTTGCCAAGGTAATGTTCTCCTTTGTCCCTGGGAACAATTTCTACTACCGAAATAATCATATTTTCCATTGCTTCTTCCGGCTAAATCATCGTTTGACTGGCAATGGATTTCGACGATGTTGGCCAATCGAATGCCTGTCCGGAATGCGTTTTTCCGACATTGCTTGTGTTTTGTAAGCTGTTTATAGGAACCCAGATTTGCTAACCTCCGTCCTGCCTGTGACTGCAGCCCCTTATCAAGAGCCGCCGGTGATGGCGCCTCCTCAGTACTCGCCTCCACCTCCACCTCCTCCTCCTCCTCAGTACGCGTCTCCGCCTCCCCCTCCTCCTCCTCCTCCTCCGCAGGGAGGAGCCAGCGGCTGTCTTGGTGGATGGTACGTTCCCGAGCATTCCAATTCTACTTTTGTCCGATCTCTCTTTCTAGTCCAAATGGTGCAGACTAGAGGAACTTAAAGCATTGAAATTCTATCCTAATTCGAAATTTGACACTATTCCTTTTCTTTGTTTTCATCATCGGGCAGCCTTGCGGGTCTGTGTTGTTGCTGGCTCTGGCAAATGTGCTGCGATTGACCCGTCTATCGTATGCGTGTGCCGGCATTGCGGCCGGCAGCCGATTGGAGAGCATAAGAGCAGCAGCATCATTTCATACATTTATCTCATCTGCTATTGTCCTATATACTATGCTTAAATATGTTGTCTAGCCCCTGTAACTAAGCCTCGTTGCTCGTCTTCTCATGTACCCTACCGGACGCGGAATTTAGGCCTGTGATCATCATGTTATAGAGCCAACAGAGTTTTTCTATACCAATTGATACTGATCGATGGAGATTGGAATTGTACCTCACCATACAATAGTTTAGGAACCATATAGCACACTCGATGCCATTCCGCAATGAAGAAACTACTTTGGCGTGCTACGCATCGGAAAGCTCTCTATCCACTTGAATCGATTCTTGACCTGCATTTTCTAATCTCTATTGAACTCTCGGAATTTACAGCAACTAATTATCATATTCATCTGTCATGGCCTAAAGTAATCCGTTGATATTCAAGATGGGAAGCGATTACTTTCTGCTGTCGATGAACAAGATCAACTCCCTAAGTCCTTTGATGAGTACGAGAAATGTGGGGTTATTACTAAGGGTGAGCATCAGTCCAAGGTCAACCTTAGACCGGCCAGTCCTGACTTTGCAAGTTGGTCCAAGGATTAGGACTGGACTGATTCAACCTGAACTGTGCTCACCCCAAATTTTCATCCATCTCTATAGCAAAACTCTATAACCAAATCTGAACAGGGAAATAGGTAATTGCGCAAAGATTTCGCATTCTAGCTGCCAATAAGGAAAAGAGCGGAGGCGGAGGTAGAAGAGAGAACTTTCGAGACTCAACGTGTAACAAATTATGTGAACACAAAATCAGCATAAATGCTTTCTTACATCAATGAATTATGTATGGAAGATATGTGCTATAATTACTCGTCTTCAGATTCAAAACATTAAAATTTCCGAACAGGGAAAAAAATAAAAAAGAAATAAAAATCTGGCCAGAGGCCATGAAACCTAGTTGCACTTGTGTGGCGAGCCACTCGAGCAAACCCACTTGGCTTTGGTTTTGGCTTGAAAACCCTATCTTCAAGCCATGGCAGTCGAACCTATCCCATCCCGGTCTGTCGTCGTGGCAAAGCGGCGTCCGCCGCCAACTCCATAACTCCGCCGTCTTCCCAGTACTTCACCATGGCCTGCGCCGCCCACTCCCCGACGTTGCGGGAGAACGCGGCCACGCTCGTCTCCAGGGTCCCCTCCCCTCTCGGAGCTACGCTGAATTTCGGCAGAAACGTCCCCGCCACGAACTCCTCGCCGTAGAAAAGCATGATCGGGGCGTGGTCCCAGCCCAAGTGATGCCGCTTACGGTTCTTCACCGAGAGGGCGATGCTCCAGTTCCGCCAACCACCGGCGGCGCTGCCGGGTGGCAGAAAGAGAGAGAGAGAGAGAAAAAAAGAGGCCACGTGTACCATCAGTGAAGAAGCTTCCGGGGACCGGCGGACGAAAACAAGAATGCCGAAAACGAGAGAGACCACGCCGGCCAAAATGAAGATTGAAGACTATTGAGCAACTTCATATTGCTTTGAACGGTCCTTCTGCGTCTGGATCAGAATGGAGACCGCGACGTTCCTGTTGACGTCGCAGAGCTTCCATGGTATTAGCTTCTCAGTTTCTTCAGCGGTATATAGTTATATATATATAAGGGAAACTATACTTGGTGGGATTTCCTCAGAAATATCCATAAAATCTTTATACAGAAAGCCGTGGCATGAGAGATCTAGTTTCCCATTTAATTTAAAGAAGTAAATCTAAGTGATAATATATATGAACCAATAAGTAACTTTTTAGCGAATGTTGTTCTCGGGTCACTTTTTTTTTTTTCAAAGAGAAGATTTAGTAGCTATTGCTCCTTAAACAGTAAGATAATATTTAGTTCCGATCGTTTTAGGATTTCGTAGTCGATTAACACATGCTTGTAGAAGAGACAATTTACATAGAATTTTTTTTTCCTGCCCTGCCCTTCGTCGGTCCACGGCCTCAACATTTGCAGATCATTGGCAAGGGCCAAGACACCTTCACCTTGCCTAGATCTAGTGAAGGGCACCACACCCTCGTCCAATGCTAGCGAGGGTCATTGATCCTTAGTAAAAAATGAAAGAAAAAATAGAAAAAAAAAAAAAAAAAATATTTGGAAAAAAATATTTAAACATTACAATAATTATCGGTGTTCACATTAACAATTTTCAATGAAAATATTGGCAAATTTTAAAAATAATTTATGAGTAAATTGATCAAATTAAAATACTCGTGACTGAATTGATATCCATATAATAGATCTATGATATTTTTTCTTTTTGTAATTTTTTTTGAATCGTTCCATTTACTCCATCAGTTTTAGGTGAACAAAATCCAATATTAAGTGACAAAGCGAGGACTGAAGTGGACAATCTTGAGAATTTTTATGATTTAAATGTAATTTTTTTCTTTATAGTTTAAGTATTCAAGTAAGATATTACGATGAGTTTCGGAATTAGATTAGCTCATTGTCCCATGAAATCCCCTAGACCGACTCGATGAAAGGAAAAATAACGTAGAGGAATTCTTTCGAATCAGAATTAGACAAGATAATGTTTCCTAATCCGAGTTGGAGTTCATCAACGTGATCTCTCTCTATATATATCTATGCATATGCATGTTCACTTCAAACTCGAGGAAGGAGCTTAGCTATCACCGAAGGAACTGAGAAGCGAAGACCATGGAAGTTCAGCGACAGCAACGCTACGATCCCGAATCCAACCGAGAAGCAGGAACAAGAACAGCAGTTCGTGTTACTGGTTGCGTAATTTTTGTGACGACCGGCGTGGTTATAGTGCTCGTGATTTGGCGGGGCCTTGAGTAATCTGTTGCAGACGGTATGCGTGGCCTCCCTTTCTCTCTCTCTTTCCTCCATGCCGTCCCCGCCACCGTCATCCGTCATCAGCGGGAATTGGAACGTTGCCCTCTTGGTGAAAAACCTCATGTGGTGGCCGCACCGGCTCAGCTGGGGCCACGCCCAGGTCATGCCTTTCTACTGTTAGGGAAATCCTTATGATGTTTTGAAGATGACAAAATAAATCAAAGGCTACTAACATGTTTAATGGTTAAGTAATAAACCATGCAGATAATAGAACATGTAAAGCATATTGTCAAAGTCTGAAGCTGAACCAGAAGACAGACTCTATGCTGAAGCTGAACTGGGTACAGACCTTAAAGCTAAATCTGTTCAGAAGTAGATATGTTCAGACCCAGTTTGTAAAGTCTACAGACTCAAATTGTAAAGTCTATAGACTCAGATTGTAAAGTCTACAGACTCAGACTTTACATCCAGATTCGAGGAATCGTAACTCAAGCCCAATCATACAACGGCTAGTGATCTGGTTTGGATTCTACATCAAGATTGATTTGATTGATTCAATCTAATTGATTGATGATTGGATCTTGAAGACAAGAACTTTCTATACGAAGAAGCTTTACTTATGGAAACCAAGATTTCATTTGTATGAGCGATCGGAATCAATTTGGGATTTTACCTTTGTCACTCAACGGCTACCAAATCTTCTAGATACAGAGCTATCCAATGGGTATATTGGAAGACGATTCTCCGGGATACTGTCCAACAGGTAGTTTGGAAGTGGAGTATTTAAGGAGATGAAGGACCGATGAGCAAGTAAGAGACGGAGCGTAGAATTTATAATTCCAAAGTCTGAGCGACTTTCGATCATATACTTGTCTCTTGAGAGCTTAAACGTTTGTAATCATGAGAGAAATACCAAAAGAGTGACTTAGTGAGATAGTGTGATCTACTATTAAGTGTTTGCACTCAAAGTTGTAATCTCTTATTGATTGCATAGTGGAATCCAGCCAAGAAGGCTGTTAGCGTGGGAGAGTGGACGTAGGCTTGGATTAAGCCGAACCACTATAATTTCTGTGTTCTTATTTTCTTCCCTAACTCCTTTGTTTTGTTCATACTAGCACCATCAATTGGTATCAGAGCCAAGTGCTCGGTTTATAAAAGTGTTTTTACTTTTGAGCTAAAGATTCTTTATGGCTAGTATGTTGGCACCAGGACTTATGGAAGGGCAAAGCAACATAAGGCCACCATATTTTGATGGAAAGGAAATTTATGCTTGATGGCACATTCAGAATCAGAGTCTGACTCAGGCACAGACTCGGAATCCGATGAGGAAACCGAAGGGGGAGAAATCAAATCCAAAAGAAAAGGAAAAGAATCGTGATCATCTCAAAAAGGCAACAAATTGAGGGGGGGCTTTGCTCAATTATGGAAAAATCTTTTTTGATTGATCGTGATCTTATTATGAATGAAATGAAAGGTAAATGTGTCAGAATTTATCTAAAAAATCCGGTTAGTGTATCTTTTATTACCTTTTGTCATTAATAAATCTTGTATTAATATTATCATTTTATTATGACAAAAATGGTACGTGCAAGTTATGATGCATCCGTGATTTTCATTTGATATTTCTTGATATATATGATCGAAGTGAGCTATATTGCATATCTTTAATATTCGACTTGTTTTATAAAAAGGTTGATTTTTGGAAATTGTGATTCATGCAAGATATTGATTATCATTCTCTACGTGAATCTATTGTTATCGCTTTTTGATTATGACAAAAAGGGGGGAGAAGATATGAATATGCATATGTGTTGATTGGTTAATATTATCTATGGCATAATATTGAGCTGTGATTGTTTTTCTATAAATTGTTATGCTCAATTTATTTGCTATCTTATGAAATCCTTTGATTTAAATTAATATTTTTAAATGTATGTTTCCAATTCTGCATATTCAGAGATTGTTTTGTCATCATCAAAAAGGGGGAGATTGTTAGGGAAATCCCTTATGATGTTTTGAAGATGACAAAATAAATTAAAGGCTACTAACATGTTTAATGGTTAAGTAATAGATCATGCAGATAATAGAACATGTAAAGCATATTGTCAAAGTCTGAAGCTGAATTAGAAGACAGACTCTATGTTGAAGCTGAACTGGGTACAGACCTTAAAGCTAAATCTGTTCATAAGCAGATATGTTCAGACCCAGTTTGTACAGTCTACGAGACTCAAATTGTAAAGTCTACGACTCAGATTGTAAAGTTTAGACTCGGACTTTACATCCAGTTCGATGAATCGTAACTCAAGCCCAATCATACAACGGCTAGTGATCTGGTTTGGATTCCACATCAAGATTGATTTGATTGATTCAATCAATTGATTGATGATTGGATCTTGAAGACAAGAACTTTCTATACGAAGAAGCTTTACTTATGGAAACCAAGATTTCGTTTGTATGGGCGATTGTGATTTTACTTTTGTTACTCAACGGCTACCAAATCTTCTAGATACAGAGCTGTCCAATGGGTATATTGGAAGACGATTCTCCGGGATACTGTCCAACGGGTAGTTTGGAAGTGGAGGAGTATTTAAGGAGATGAAAGACCGATAAGCAAGTAAGAGACGGAGCGTAGAATTTATAATTCCAAAGTCTGAGCGACTTTCGATCATATACTTGTCTCTTGAGAGCTTAAACGTTTGTAATCATGAGATAAATACCAAAAGAGTGACTTAGTGAGATAGTGTGATCTACTACTAAGTGTTTGCACTCAAAGTTGTAATCTCTTATTGATTGCATAGTGGAATCCAGCCAAGAAGGCTGTTAGCGTGGGAGAGTGGACGTAGGCTTGGATTAAGCCGAACCACTATAATTTCTTTGTTCTTATTCTCTTCCCTAACTCATTTGTTTTGTTCATACTAGCACCATCATCTACCACGGTGAGTTCATGGCGGGGACGTTTCTACAGGGATTCAGCCTCCCTCCGAGAGGGAAGGCAATTGTGGAAACGGGCGTGGTCGCCTTCTCACGGACGTCAGGGACCAGGTGGCTCGGGCCATAGCGAAGGACAGCGAAGGCGGTGGAGTGATGGAGTTGGAACTGAGGCTGCTTAATAATGATGAAGGCTGGTGTGACTGGTGGGCATGGGATAGTTTCGACTGCCATGGTTTGAAGGCATGGTTTTCGAGCCAAAACCAAAGCCAAGTGGGTTCACTCTTGAGTGGCTTGACACACAAGTGCAACTAGGTTTCATGGCAACTTTTGCTTCTTTTTTTCTCTTTTGTTCCTGTTCGGAAACTTTAATGTTTTAGATTTAGATACGAATACTTGTAACGTATACCGCCGCTATAAGAAAGAGTTTATGCCCAAGTTCGCTGTTTTTCGCAGCTGATAGCTGTAAGTTTTGTCTTGCCGATTCTTTAGACTTGGTTTGTAACCATGCATATTTGAAAGTATTGTGAGAATTTTCTTATTCGGGTACTTTAAGGTTTTCCTTATAGATAGACCCAAATTAAGCTACAATAGGTGGAAATTCCGGAGATGGCTAGACACCTGTGGTGAAGCGGAAGATCAAGCTAATTTTGTGATCACATAATTCTTCTTATGCATTTAGTATTAGGGCTAAGGTGAGTTTAGAGACACTTTCTATCTGGATGATCTTCTGCACGAGCTGGTTCTCTTTGTGTCGCCTGGCTCGAGTTTTACGAGCCAAAGGATAAGTCCTTCAGCTTGTAAAACTTGGAGGAAAATCTTGAGGCTTCGGCATGCCGGTAGGCCTTTCGCTAAGCATGTTGCTGGGGATGGGAAACACACTTTTTCTCTGGCATCATAATTGGCAAATTTAGTGGGTCCTCCGCTTCAATGGTTTTCTGGTAGATTAGTTCACAATCCTGGCCTGAAAATTTCATTCGAAAGTAGGTGAGGTGATCCAGTGGTGTCGTTGGCATTGGCCCCTTGTTAGAGTATTTAGATTCGATTATAGGTCGACTATGAGATTCTATAGGCTTAATGTCACGAATGTGAGAGGAAGTAAGCCAAAGAGAGAAGGTCGGAAGCTATAGGGAATCGAACGAGCTAGAAGAGAAGGCAGAAAAGGTTCATGCCTTGATTAAGTTTTTTGGACTGAAGGAAAGATTCAAGTGAATTCAAGCTAAGATTCTGCAAGAGTAACAAGGATGGGCGAAAGTATACTCAAGCTAAGATTCTGCTAGCGAGCGTAATAGTATAAGCTTGCCTAATTGTGAGACTGAAGAGTCAAATAGAGACGAAAGTCAGCCATAGTGATCCGAAAGTCCCATGTAGAAGGGATCTCTCTCAATGGATCAAACCTAAACCATGGATAATAGGCTAATGACTCCCAAGAGCTCTTATAGACCTCTTTGGCACCTCAATGTCAACTCATCACATCCTGGGATGAAAAATCTCAATCTCATTACAACAGGACGAATAATTGTTGATACGCTCTAACAGCTTGATTCCTCCTATTTTCTAGAATTTTTGTGTTTTTATTAGGTTCCTCTCAAAAAGTTGTAATCCAATTTCATTCAAAAAAAGTTATCAGAGCGATAAGATACCTATTATATGAAATAAAAAATAAAAAAAAAATTTGCTCGAAAAAGATTTTTTTGCCATGGAAGAGTCTTTTTCAATGTTTGCCCTCTAAAACTTCTTTCAATGGGAGAAAATGTAACGGGAGAAGTATTCCATTAACCTGATTTTCATGTAATTTTGTGTACACGAGAAGACTCCTCTGGAAAAGTTGTTTTTTGCTGCATTTGCATCATGTTTCAAAAAAAGCCCGTATATTTGGCATAATTCAGGTTACTGGGCTGCATTTGAAGAAGAATCTTTTGCCTGCTTGCTGTCCAAGCTTTCGGGGAATGCGTTTTTATACCATAAAAATAGGCCGTATATCATACGGTGGCAGTGTGAGAGGAGCGAGCAATTTTAACGTGCAAGGATCTGCCTGGTGGCAAAGTGAAGAATCACAGGAGCTCAAGGCTGCATTAAAGACGGAGAATTACAAGCCTCGACCGAGCAGGGCGGAGGGATAGAGACGGTCTAACAAAGTTCGAAAAAGGAAAAGGTTTAGTACGTAATGCAAAGAAATAATTACCAAACAACCATAATATTCTTACAATCACATCAAATCAGTCTAACCTTTTTTCTTGGCCAATTTAGTTTTAAGCCTTTGGCATTTGTGCTCCATCCGGCCAATTTTGACTGGTCGGCATTGACGTGGACATCAGCCAATGCCCACCGTTTATGACGTGAACAATATTTTATATTTATATTTTTATATATTTTTTTGTCCTTCTTCCTTCTTCCTCTAGCCATTGGCCAGAGGCACCTCACTAGCCAATGGTGAGGCCCGCCCCCTCACTGGCAAGGTTGAGGCTTGCTAGATCTAGCACAGCCTCAACTAGCAACAGTGAGATTGGCCCTCACCTCTTGCCATTGAGAGAAAGTAAACAAGGAAAAAGAAAAGAATACATAAATAAACAAATGAATTCAAAATAATAAAATACTATTTAAAAAATTGTTTACATCAATGGTGAAGCTTGCCCCATCATTAGCGAGGTTAAGCCTCACCAAATTTGGCGGGGCCTCACCTAGCGATGGCAAGACTAGCTCTCACTTCTCGTTGGCAGCAACCAGCTAGAGAAAGGAGGAGGGAAAAAAGAAGATAAAAAAAGGAAAAAAATAATAATAAATAAATAAAAATAAATAAATATTTTTGAAAATAAAAAATATTATTAAAAAATTATTTATGTCAATAGCGGTGGACGAAAACAAGAATGCCGAAAACGAGAGAGATGACGCCGGCCAAAATAAAGAGTGCTAAGCAACAACATATTGCTTTGAACGCTCCTTCTGCGTCTGGGTCAGATTGGAGACCGCGACGTTGCTGTTAATGTCGCAAAGCTTCCATGGAATTAGCTTCTCAGTTTCTTCAACGGTATATAGTTTGTATATATATATATATATATATACACACACACACACACATCATATAAGGGAAACTATACTTGGTGGGATTTCCTCAGAAATATCCATAAAATCTTTATACAAAAAGCCGTGGCATGAGAGATCTAGTTTCCTATTTTATTTAAAGAAGTAAATCTAAGTGATAATATATAAACCAATAAGTAACTTTTTAGTGGATATTGTTCTCCAGTCAATTTTTTTTTCAAAGAGAAGATTTAGTAGATATCGCTCCTTAAACAATAAGAGAATATTTAGTTCCCGATTGTTTTAGTATTTTGTAATCGATTAACACATGTTATAAAAGCTATTTCTTGACATCAAGTTTTAGTTGGTATCTACAATGTATATAATTTAGACATACGGTGCTTAATTTTTGTCTTCTGATCTCAAGATGGATGGAGTTCATATTAAAAAAGGAACAAATTGAGGAAAATAGTGTTAATAATGAAGAAAAGATGAACTATTCAATTGAAGATGGCAATGACAAAAGAGTCACGACCCTAGAGAACATGGAACTGATGTTTTTGCTTGTATAAATTAGATTAAATTAAATTTCCATTTTACTGTGGAAAGGCTTCCCAAAACTTGAGAAACATTGTATCAGATTTTATTGGAGAGTTAGCGTCTTCCATTAGATATTGTGCCGTTACTTGAGCATCTAAGGAAAGCTTGCATAGCACACGGAGGAAAACTCACTACCCGTCTGAGAATCTAATACGGAGTAAGATTTCTTCTGTTGTCTCTACTCTTTTTTGGCTTTTGGTCATGTTTTGGTAGAAAATATGAGATTTTATGGAACCACTACTAACCGGTTCCAAAAGCTTAAGCTTTCAGACAAGTTGATTGTGGTCCCACGAATAGCTCAAATCTTTTTAGTCCTTAATTGCGTCCCCAATTAAATATGTCCATTCTTGGTATTAGGTAAAAAGGCCAGACTAAGCGTGATAGAGAGTGTTAAAATAATTAAATATTAAACCATACCTTCATCTAATAGCTCTGATACCATGTTAAATTTTGTAAGACCACAATCAGTTCTAAAAGTCTAAGCTATTAGATGAATGTGTGATTTAATATTTAATTATTCAAACAGAAAAATTGAAGACTGTCTGAGGAAATGATATATATGAATGCAAGGAACCTCCTTACTGAGCATACATATCTCCCCCCCCCCTTTGTCTTCCTGTAACAAAAGATTGCAGTGCTATGATGCTCCTCAATTCTAGATTAGAGATTTTTTTCATAGTCTAAAATACAAGTGTACTTTTACATGTAACGGAGGAACTAATTCTCATATTTCAGTGTTGAAGCAACCCTTATATGCAGAGTTAGCTAGTTCAGTTCACGTCAAAAATGATAGGTTGCCTAGTGAATCTGGATGAGCGGTAAATTCCCAAAATATGAATAGGTCACCATCGCCTGATGTATCTTTTGGACCATAGAACATTGTCACACATATTGGAATTCGCCTCTGTCAGTGTTAATGTTCCATATTTCTTTGATTCCCTTTCTATTTAGTCTATGATATTGATGAGTGATGACCCTTTACTTCTTGTCCCTCTGTATCTATGGGTCCTAAGTAGAATAGAGACATCCAAGAATGGAGTTCATCTTAAGCAAGTCTTGAATGGATACTGATACTTAGCCAGTTGGCCCCTTTTTCTCTTGCAATTACCTTTTCTCCTGAGAGAGCTATAGTTTTTTTCCCCTTCTGGGTTGTGAGAGTTTGATATACACTACCTGCTCAGTTCCAGCAACAGAAACTTCAGGTTTTTCACCATCGAACACTCTGAATGGACGTTTAGGTTTCCACTTCATCACATGAATGTTTTCATTTTGCATCTGCAGGAGCATGCCTGTAAACCTTGTCAATGCATATAGGAAGAGAAAATTCACAGAATTGGTAAATTTTATTGTGTCTATCTCCTTATGGGGCATTCTTAAGTATGTTATCCGCCGATGCAGAATATTATCTCGACTTTGGACACATAAGCTCATTACATATGTGCAGTTACCTTATGAAAACTATTACAACCAATAGGTTTCCCTGAGCGGCCATTTATTCGACAAATTCCACAAATGAGGCTTTGAACATTATCGAAGCGGCAAGCAGTTCCTTCCAGTTGGTTAAATGTCAAGTTAGCCAGAGTGCTGATGCTCCATCTTATTCAGAACTCGAAGTGAGTAGATTTGTTCACCACTTTTACTTCGGAAGGCGATTAAGTGGGTCAATACGATCTTTCACCTTTCTCTGTAAGAGTAATCAGAAGTCCCATCCGCGTTTTTACATCTTTGTTGCTGTAGCAATATTCGAATAGACTAACATAGTTGCACATTCCATGTCACTGTTTCTGAAATCATTTTACGTGACTATATTTTGGGAGAATCTCTGTAATGACCTATTTGTGGATGTTTATGCGATCTGAATTACTAGGAGCTATTTCCTTCATTAACCCTGATTAGCTTCAAGTTCGACATTCTAAAGATTGAGTAAAATATGAAAATAGTTCCTTTTATCACAGATGATAGGGAAGTTTTTTTTTCGGGATTATTGATTCTCTAACTGCATCTGAGACTTGTTCAGGATTCAAAGAATTTGATAAGATTGAATCAAGAAAATAAAAATTAGAAGATAGAAACTGAATTGAGTGAGACTTGCATTGCTATTTGATAAGAATAAAACAAAAAATAAAGTCTTGGAATTTTTCTTTTTTATCAATGATGAATTATACAGCAGCTTATTTGTAGATTTTATAGAATGAATATTTATAGTAGAATAATATTACAATTGGAATTGTAATAAATCAGGATTAACATAATACAATATGAGAGATACATAGGATCAAGTAATATATTTCTAATATCCTCTCGAACTCACAATTTAACCCTTGCTTATGCAATAGGAAAGTATCAAAAAAGTTTAAAACTTATTGCACTAGTGCCATTTTAGCTCAAATATGTGTCAATTTAATTATAAACATTTTGACAAAACATCAATTCAGTCAATCCGATTCAATCTTTCTTGCGAATTTTGAAAGGATATTGTTGAAATGGACAACGGCTGGCCAACTTACGTTACACCATCGACATTGACGTGGATAATTTTTAAAAATATTTAAATATTTTTAGTATAAACACGAACTTCCTATTCAAACCAACGCATATCATAACCAGGATATCATTTAGCCCAACACCAAGAACTTTGCCCATAATAGGGAAAGAGGTAATTCGACGCACGATTTGGAATTACCGATGCAAGTTTTAATGCGTAACTTGGTGCCGCCACATTATATGGCGTTCTTGGATGGAACAGCGGAGGCAGGGTAGAAGAGAGAGAACTTTCGACCCTAAATGCGCAATAAGCTTTGTAATCGCATAATTAGCATAAATTATTCCTTACATCAAGGAATTATATGTTGACGGTATATCCTATAATTATTCGTGTTCAAATTCAAAAAACATTAAAATTTCCGATCAGGGAAAAAATAAAAAAAAAATAAAAATCTGGCCAGAGGCCATGAAACTTAGGTGCACTTGTGCGTCGAGTTACTCAAGAGCGAACCCACTTGGCTCTGGTTTTGGCTTGAAAACCCTACCTTCAAGCCATGGCAGACGAACCTATCCCATCCCAACCAGTACCGCAACCCGTCGTCGTGGTAAAGGACCGACACCGTCAACTCCATCACTCCGCCGTCTTCCCTGTCCTTGGCCATGGCCTGAGCCGCCCACTCCCCGACGTCGCGGGAGAACGCGGCCGCCCTGCCGTCCATCATCTCCAGGGTTGCCTCCCCTTTGGGAGCCACGCTGAACTTCTCGAGTAACGTGCCCGCCACGAGCTCGCGGCCGTAGAAGAGCACGACCTGGGCGTGGTCCCAGCCCAACCGGTGCCACCGCCTATTGTTCTTCACCGAGAGAGCGACGCTCCAGTTCCCGCTGACCACCGACGGCGGCGGCGACGGCGACAGTGGCGCCGGCACGGAGGAAAGGGAGAGGGAAAGGGAGGCCACGTGAACCGCTGGCGGATCATCGTCTAAGAAATCGGGGTCAAAAAGAAGAACCACGACGACGACGGCGGCGAAAACGGCCAGACCCCAGAGGTTTAGGCAACAAGATGCTACTCTTCGCGCTGCTTCAAATTCTCGGTTGGATTCGGCACTGCCGTCGCGATGCTGTTGCTGTTGCTGCCACTGAGCTTCCATGGTTTCGCCCTTCTCAGTTTCTTCAGCTGTATACAGTCACCGCTGCAAATTTGACGACTTCACAAGGAATTGCATATATATATACCTAACATACATATGTATATATTATTATTTTGAAAGGGAAACTATACTTGGTGGGATTTTTCCTCAGAAATATCCATCAAATCTTTATACAAAGAGCCGTGGGATGAAAGATCTAGTTTCCTATTTCATTTAAAGAAGTAAATCTAAGTGAAAATATATACAAAACAAATATGAGGGAACTTGAGTGGATATCGTTCTCTGGTAAAAAATTCAAGAAAAGAGAGAGAAGATTTAGTATATATTGCTCTTTAAACGGTAAGAGAATATTTAGTACGCTCGGAATTATTTTAGGATTTTGTAGCGGATTAGCAAGTATTTGTGCAGTTACCTTATGAAAACTATTATAACCAATAGGTTTCCCTGAGCAGCCACTTATTCGACAAATTCCACAAATGAGACTTTGAACATTATCGAAGCGGCAAGCAGTTCCTTCCAGTTGGTTAAATGTCAAGTTAGCCAGAGTGCATCCGCATTTTTTTTTTTTTTTTTTTTTAATGACTCGGGAACCCCCATACAGTTGACAGGCGGCGAGATAAACCCGGGGTGATGCTAGCGGATAACCCACCACCCCGACATCACACTTAAAACACCAGATGGCCTGCCGTTGAAGAGGCTTTGAACTCTGGATTTCCCGTTTGGAGGTCTGGAGCCTACCCAACAGAGCCACCACGGCCGGTGGTTCCATCCACGTTTTTACATCTTTGTTGTTGTAGCAATATTTGGATAGACTAACATAGTTGCACATTCCGTGTCACTGTTTCTGAAATCGTTTTACGTGACTATATTCTGGGAGAATTTCCGTAATAACCTATTTGTGGATGCTTATGCGATCTGAATTACTAGGAGCTATTTCCTTCATTAACCCTGATTAGCTTCAAGTTCAATAGTCTAAAGATCGAGTAAAATATGAAAATAGTTCCTTTTATCACTTTTGCGGGACTACTCTCAATTGTTCTAAAAGAACAAGTTCATTATTTAAATATTTTAACACTTCCCCTCACACTTAGTCTAGTCTTTTGTCCAGTATTAAGCGTGAAAATTTAATTAGGAAGGCAAATGGGGGTCTAAAAATATTCAAACTCAGATCTCTAGTTCTAATAGCATGTGAGATTTCGTGTAAACACTGTCAATTGTTCTAAAAACTTAAACTGTTAGATAAAAACGTGATTTATTATTTAAATATTCTAACACAATTCATGATTCTGTTTGTTTTGTAAATTCAATTTCTAAACATTGCGCTTCTGCTTCCCTTGCGGGTGGGTGCAGCTGATAGGGAAGTTTTTGATCAGATTATTGATTCTCTAGCTGATCCTGGCAGGTATATTCGAAAATTTGCCACTAAATTTCCATTGTGTCCTGCATTATACCATTCTCTTTAGCCTATCAAGTGATTTTGCTAGTTACCAATTTCCCATCTGAGACTCCTTGGCAGGATTCACCCACCGGCAACTTACAGCCTCGGACCGACTACTTTGATGTCGCTATTATGTCAAGAAAATAAAAATAAGACGATAGAAACTGAACTTATCATCGTGTGTATGTAACAATCAAAATTTCATTTAGCGTTCCTGTTGAGTTGCGCAACAGCATGTTTTGATACCACTTGTTAAGTGAGACTCATATTGCTATTTGATAAGAATAAAACGAAAGATAAAGTCTTCGAAATTTTTTCTTTTTTTATCGTTGATGAATTTATACAACAGCCTAGATTTTATAGGATGATTTTTTTATAGTAAAATAATATTACAATGGGAATTATAATCAATCGGGATAACATAATACAATATGAGAGACACATAAGATCATGTAATATATTCCTAACGGCCCCAAAATTTAACCCTTGTTTATGCAATACAAAAGTATCAAAAAAGCTATAAACATATTGCATTGGTGCCATAGTTCTAAATACATGTTGATTTAATTCTAAACTTTTGACCTAATACCAATTCAATTAATCTGATTCAATCATTTTGGCTAATTTTGAAAGGATATTTGTTGAAATGGGCACTGGCTAACCAACCTACATGGCACTTTGGACGTTGACCTTGACTATTTTTAATAATATTTAAATATATATTTTTAGTATAAACACGAACTTCTTCTTCAAACCACTGCATATCATAACCAAGATATCAATTAGCTCAACACCAGAACTTTGCACATAACAGGGAAAGAGGTAAATTCAGCGCACGATTCGGAATTACCGACGTAGGAGAGAGAGAACTTTCGACCCTAAATGCGCAATAAACTATGTAATCACAAAATTAGCATAAATTATTCCTTACATCCAGGAATTATATATTGACAGTATATCCTATAATTACTTGTGTTCGAAATCAAAACATTAAAATTTCCGATCAGGAAAAAAATAAAAATAAAAAATAAAAATCTGCCCAGAGGCCATGAAACTTAGGTGCACTCGTGCGTCGAGTTACTCAAGAGTGAACCCACTTGGCTTTGATTTTGGCTTGAAAACCCTACCTTCAAGCCATGGCAGACGAACCTATCCCATCCCAACCAGTACCGCGACCCGTCGTCGTGGTAAACCAACGACACCGTCAACTCCATCACTCCGCCGTCTTCCCTGTCCTTGGCCATGGCCTGAGCCGCCCACTCCCCGACGTCGTGGGAGAACGCGGCCGCCCTGCCGTCCGTCATCTCCAGGGTCCCCTCCCCTTTGGGAGCCACGCTGAACTTCTCGAGTAACGTCCCCGCCACGAACTCGCGGCCGTAGAAGAGCATGACCAGGGCGGGGTCCCAGCCCAACCGGCACCACCGCCCATTGTTCTTCACCGAGAGAGCGACGCTCCAGTTCCCACTGACCACCGACGGCGACGGCGATGGTGGCGCTGGCATGGAGGAAAGGGAGAGGGAAAGGGAGGCCACGTGAACCACTGGCGGATAACCTTCGAAGAGGCTTAAAAGAAGAACCACAAGGACGGCAAGGGCGCAAAGGGCCAGACCGCAGAGACAATATGCTACTATTTGCTTTGCTTCTAATTCTCGGTTGGATTCGGCACTGCGGTCGCGATGCTGTTGCTGTTGCTGCCACTGAACTTCCATGGTTAGTCACCGCTGCAAATTTGACGACTTCACAAGGAATTACATATATATACCTAACATACATACGTATGTATATATTATTATTTAAAAGGGAAAGTATACTTGGTGGGATTTTTCCTCAGAAATATCCATCAAATCTTTGTACAAAGAGCCGTGGGATGAGAGATCTAGTTTCCTATTTTATTTAAAGAAGTAAATCTAAGTGAAAATATATGCAAAACAAATATGAGGGAGCTTGAGTGGATATCGTTCTCTGGTAAAAAATTCAAGAAAAGAGAGAAGATTTAGTATATATTGCTCTTTAAACGGTAAGAGAATATTTAGTACGCTCGGAATTATTTTAGGATTTTGTAGTGGATGAAAGGTTCATTAACCTTGCTTCTTTTGATTGCAAGCAAGATAGAAGGAGGGATTTCTTGACGTTGTATTTTAGTTGGAATCTATCAATGTATGTAATTTAGATATACAATACTTGATTTTTTATATTTTAATCTCATTCAGATGGATGGAGTTTGTATTAGAAAAACAACTTGATTGAGCAAAATAATGTTAGTGATAAAAAAAAGATGAACAATTCAATTGAAGATGGCAATGACAAAAGAGTCACGACCGAGAGAACATGGAACTTGTGTCACCTTGCATATATATGAAGTTTAATTCTTAAAACGAGGCTTATGCATTTTATAATATGCTAAAGAAGACGGATTTTCCTTTAGAGTTTTAAACTCATATAAAAGGAATTGAGGAAAAAGCGTGGTTTAGTAATTTGTAGTAGTGACCAAGTGTACAAGATCAAAAAGGAGTGAGTTAAGTCAAGATTGGGAAAAGATGCGGTGGGAAATGAGAAAAAAGTTATGCCCAATAAATACATTTTCTAAATTGCACAAGAATATTGATTCCAAAACAAAAAGAAAATTCAAGTAAGGATTAGAACAAATAAATCATTTCAAGCATTGGTTCTTGAAGTAGGAGGGAGTAAGAAAATTAATTTCGAAAATAACAAAAATCATGTTACAAAGTACAAAATTGAAATTGCAAGAAAACGATTGGCAAGCACTTTTCGATTATATTTCAATCATGCAATTCAAAATTTTCAATTTTTATCGATTTGGATGGTGAACAAAGACAACCGTAATGTTTCTTGGGCGAATGCACAACCAAGAGACTTATACAAATACTTAAGGGTTGAAGTACTGATGTCATTTATTTGACAAACAAATATGACATGCCTTTTTGCGTCATTGTCAATGTCAAACATCATGGCCAGTCGTGCGTGTGGGTGCACCTCTCGAGCTATCATTATTGACTAGTGTAAAGCAATGCCAAAAATCAAGTCCGTGGAGAGAACCTAGTGCTTTATGAGAACATTGAGAAGCAACTCTCCTCAATGTATACGCAAAGCATCTTCAAAAGGTTTTCAAGTTAAAGTTGAGACGATGCTGCAATGCCCTGAGATGGAGTCGCATAAACTTTCACGGTAAAAAGGGGCATCGACTTGATCATGATGAATAACTCCTGAGGTGTTAAATTCGAGGTTTGGCAACCCAAACAGTTGAAAAGGAGTCTCGTTCCAAAGGAATGAAAACCCATGAAGTGAGAATCCAGTTGAGGATTCAATGTCATGGAACCCAACCAGGCCACGCATTTCATTTTAGTGCACCCTGGAAATATGATTTCCTCCTTCCACGAAACAAAAAGGGCATCATCTTCCTCTCACTTTAGCAACAAACAAACACACCTCTAAGCACGCAAATCCGACCACAGGTGATCGGGCATGCCAAACTCGACTTCGCATAGCGTTCAGGCCTCAGAAAACAGCTCTTAACCTCACATGATCCCATGTTTTTCCAAGTCGATGGCGTGTGTTGGCTCATGAGAAGCAAACTTAGAAAATGCTCAAAGAACTCGGTTTTGAAGAGAAACTGAAATTTGACCAAAAAAATAGAAGAGGAATTCAAAATGCTAGCAATAGATGGGAACCGAAATTGAGTGTTCAAAATTTAAGGGCCTATCTGGAAATCCTTATATTCCGAGAGTAATTTTTACTTAGGAATAAATTCTTTTATTCCATTTACTAGACGAGTTTTGGTAATTGTACAAAATTTCTATACTCAGAACAGAAAAATAATAAGATTACATTTTGTATGACCCAAAATTTTTTTGTGACTAAGATTCCTTTTAATTTTTTGATATTTTTCTAAGATTTTTTTTTTTTCCTTTCTTTTCTTCTTTCTCCTCTAACCAGTTGCTGGCTTTCATCTTTGGCTAGTCACCAACCATTAGTGAGGCCTAGCAATTAGCTAGAGCAAAAGGAATAAGAAAAAAAAAAAAATGACTTGCTTCTAGAATTATTTCCAAAAATAAAGAATTAATTTTTTTTTTTAATTTCTTGATTCTATTTCAAGTCTACTCTCGAAAGTAGAATAATTAGCCGACGTTATCAAACGGTTTTTATTCTCTTTTTATTCCAATAAACAATAGAACAGAAATTAATCAAGAATTAGCCAGTTATTAAGGCCTTAAAAAGAAAGGGAATTCATGAAGCGCGGGCCCGAGATCAGGCCCGGCCCGAGGCGCGGGTAAAAAAGAGGCCCGCGGGAAAGGAGCGGGGCCCCGAAACGCGGGTCGTTTCGACAACGGTCTCACGGGCGCGGAGAGCGTGACAGGTGTCCCCGATCATCGAGAACTTTCAGTCGCCGAACGAACTAGAACGATCTTCTTCTTCTTCTTCCTTCTTCCTCCCCCCCTTCATAAACCCCAAAACCCCGCTCCGCCTCTCCACCACCTCGAGCTCGCCCGCCTCCGCCGCCGCCGCCGCCTCGGCGCCCTCGCGTTGTCTCCGGTTCGCTTCCCGTTCTGGTCGAGCTCTCCGGCGAGGTCATGGCCGCCGTGGCGCTTCTCCGCGCGGCGCAACGACGCGGCGCCGCCTCCGCCGCCGCCGCAGCCTGCAAATCGGTGCGTGCATCTCTCTCTCTCGAGTTGTGTTCCTGCTGGCCTCTCGTTTCTCGTGCTCTGTTTTTTCCTCGGATTCCTTCTGCCGGTTTCGTCGAATCCGATGTGATGAATCTTGAATTTTGAGCGGAATTGCGGTTTTCCGGCGGTGTTCATGATGGACCAGTTGTAATTTCGGTGGTAGAGTGGAATTGTTTTTTTTTTTTTTTTTTTTTCGTTGACGAGTATCTGGTGGTAGTCGAGTTTGAGCCTACTTCCCTTTTTTTTTTGGCGGGAATGGGAGTTGAAAATTCGCGATGGAAGAGAAGTGATGGATTTGAAGGAGACCGCTTTAGCTGGTTTCCGACTGAAATGTGGTGTTGATATGCGGAAAAAGATCATTTCCACAGTTTGTGGTCGGTTGAAGCTGAATAGATTTTCCGACATCTGAAGCTCTAAGTCTGTTTTTGTACGTCTTTTTCTTCGCCATTGCAAATCTTGGTGGTGGTAGCTTGTGATGTTTTGATGAGTTAAGGATAAATATAGGCATGTAGAATCGGTTAATTACACTCTGTTCCTTTCTTCGCTGTGGTTCGTTCGTCTTTATTGAACATTTCTGCTTTCATTACTTTGTGGTGAACGATCTTGATATGGTAAATGAAAATTCGTAACTTTTGAGGGAGCTGGGAGATGGATATGATAATTGTGGACTTGGTTCAGGCACCAGTGCGCAATGCTGGACCATACATAGATCTTCTCTTAGCTTTTGCTAAAAAATCCAACTTTGATGTCTGATTTTTTTGCAGCTGACTGGCAATGGAAAGTCGTCGTGGCCAGGTTCTTACCTGGGTCAGAGCTGGGCCAGTCTATGCAGACCTTTTAGGTAGACAGATTTTTTTTATGTAAGTTGTTGTGTCTCAACTGCTGGTTATCAATCATAATGCATAGCGGTGTATGTGTTTTCCTTGATACAGTTCAAAGCCTGCGGGGAATGATGTGGTAGGTATCGACTTGGGTACTACCAACTCCTGTGTTGCTGTCATGGAGGGGAAGGTGAGACGGAGCGATGCTCTACTGTGCTATTCATTTGAGGGTTCGCTTCTCTTTGTCAATTCCGAGTTCTGGAGTATTTTTTCTAATCTAATGTAATTTTTTGCAGAATCCCAAAGTTATTGAAAATGCTGAGGGATCTCGAACCACTCCATCCGTGGTTGCATTCAATCCGAAAGGAGAATTGCTTGTCGGTACACCGGCAAAACGGCAGGCAGTGACGAATCCAACAAACACGATTTTTGGTACCAAGCGCTTGATTGGGAGACGTTTTGATGATCCCCAAACACAGAAAGAGATGAAGATGGTCCCGTATAGGATAGTAAGAGGTCCTAATGGGGATGCATGGGTCGAAGCAAATGGGCAGCAATATTCCCCAAGTCAAATTGGTGCTTTCATCCTTCAGAAGATGAGAGAAACTGCCGAGGCTTATTTGGGGAAATCAATTTCAAAAGCTGTTATTACTGTTCCAGCCTATTTCAATGATGCTCAGAGACAGGCAACAAAAGATGCTGGGAGGATCGCAGGGCTTGATGTAGAAAGAATCATCAATGAGCCCACTGCAGCTGCTCTTTCATATGGTATGAACAACAAGGAGGGTCTAATTGCTGTTTTTGATCTCGGGGGTGGAACATTTGATATATCGATTCTGGAGATATCTAATGGTGTTTTCGAGGTATGATGAGGTCTGACGTGCTCTGTATTATTCTACGTTTGGGGTCCCAGTGTGGAAAATTCATCTGGAGTTCTTTCTCATGTAGGTGAAAGCAACAAATGGTGACACATTCTTGGGGGGAGAGGATTTTGACAATGCTCTGCTGGACTTCCTGGTGAATGAGTTCAGGAGAACCGAGGGAATTGATCTCTCTAAGGATAGACTTGCCCTGCAGAGGCTTCGTGAAGCTGCTGAAAAAGCTAAGATTGAGCTCTCATCAACAAGCCAGACTGAAATCAACTTGCCTTTTATCACAGCTGACGCTTCAGGGGCTAAACACTTGAATATTACACTAACTAGATCGAAATTTGAGACTCTGGTAAATCACTTGATTGAGAAGACTAGGGACCCATGTAAAAGCTGTTTGAAGGATGCAGGCGTTTCCACTAAGGATATTGATGAAGTTTTGCTTGTTGGAGGTATGACTCGCGTTCCCAAAATACAAGAAGTAGTTGCAGAAATATTTGGAAAGACCCCAAGCAAAGGGGTGAATCCCGATGAAGCTGTTGCTCTTGGAGCTGCAATTCAGGGTGGTATTTTACGAGGGGATGTCAAAGAGCTTCTCCTTCTTGATGTGACTCCTTTATCACTTGGTATCGAAACACTTGGTGGTGTTTTCACACGTTTGATCAACAGGAATACAACTATTCCTACCAAGAAAAGTCAGGTGAGTATTCTGCGGTGGAATTGCTTTCTTTAGCCAAATCTCATTCAATATTTTCTTTCTTTTCCTATAGCGGGGCTATTTTCTTCAACCCCCAGAGAATCCGACAATCTCATTATGAGTCTCTTCTTTATGCTTGCACTCATGTTTTTCTGATAGCACATAGAAATTGGCATATGAATATGGGGAACTTCACAACAATAGGGAAGCTGCTCCAACCAAAAAAGAATATGGAAGATGCGACGATAATGTTTGCTATATGTGTATAGGATAAACATCGACATTTTATAGTATATCGACTTTATTCATGTGGCTTAACCTTTGAAGGTCAGATAAAATCTTTTCAATATAACTGTTTGAGTACCATAGACATTCAGACAGTTGTCTACATTTCTGCATGTTTAAACTGCAAAATAAGCTACCCAATTTGGATGCTTCGTTTTGAAGTCTTTGTTTCCAACAGACATATATTCACAGTAGAGACACGTATTTGATTTCAGAATTTTGTTTATGTTCATACAGGTGTTCTCGACAGCAGCCGACAATCAGACCCAGGTGGGTATCAAGGTTCTTCAGGGAGAACGTGAGATGGCATCTGACAACAAGCTTCTTGGGGAATTTGAGCTTGTGGGAATACCACCAGCTCCTCGAGGCATGCCCCAGATCGAAGTGACTTTCGACATTGATGCTAATGGAATCGTCACTGTCTCCGCAAAGGATAAAACTACTGGTAAGGAGCAACAGATCACCATCCGTTCCTCTGGAGGGCTCTCAGAAGATGAAATTGAGAAGATGGTCAGAGAGGCAGAAATGCATGCCCAGAAGGATAAAGAAAGAAAGGCTTTAATCGATATCAGAAATACAGCAGACACGACTATCTACAGCATAGAGAAGAGCTTGGGCGAGTATAGGGACAAGATACCTAGCGAAGTTGTGCGGGAGATAGAGGATGCAATTGCAGACTTGAGGAAAGCAGTGGGTGAAGACAATGCCGATGAGATTAAAGCCAAGATCGATGCTGCCAATAGGGCGGTGTCGAAGATTGGACAGCACATGTCCGGCGGTTCAGGGGGTGGCGATTCTGGCTCGGGCAGCTCTCAGGGTGGTGACCAGGCACCCGAAGCCGAGTATGAAGAGGTGAAAAAGTAATACACGAGGTGCACCGCCTCCAGTATCGTCTCTGAGATGATCAGCATCTCTCCCAGTCTAGCCGTACCCGCTTCTGGTTTTAGCATAACGTCTAATACTACTTCACACGGTTCTTTGTAAATATGGGAGCATGGATCTTTAGGTTTTTCAGTTGGCAGTGAGGTGAGATCATCGAGTTGCCCACGTTTTGATGTGCTTTGGTTGGGGGGTTCTTCTCAATGTCATAGTTTCCACTTCTCAATAATGTGTAGGTGGGAATGATAATGATTTCTGTGTTACTGAAGTTTTTTAGTGGCCGGCGATGTGTACCGGCGTCAAACCCTAAAACCCCGGAAGATCGCTCCTTCCACGGATAAATAGAAACGTCAGTACTGTCATTCTCACGACATTTGAGCTGTGGGACGGGTCCCTCACCGACGTGTAAGTCTCGAGAGCTCCGCCGGCGACTTCGGCGATTTTGCATGGTGCGTTTATACGGTCCAAGGGGACGTGAATGTGTTGATGAAGCAGAATTGTTTCTTGGATGTAGTCCATAGCTTGGAGTTATTTATTGACTCGGTACGGGGGATGGGTGCGATGTTTAGTGAGAAAAGCGATGTGAAAGCCCTAAAGTTTGGTGTCAATTTAGTTTTAAATTTATTAATTTATTATCAATTCAGTCATTTTGGATAATTTGGTCAGATATTATTAACGTGAAACTGATTGATTTACAGGAATCGTTGGTGTTGATAAGAAAACTTTTTAGTAGTTTTATTTATTTTTATTTTTATTTTTATTTTTTCCTATTCTTTTTGTTGGTGACCGGTCGTTGGCCATGGGCGGCCTCACTGAATGTGGTGAGGAGAGCCCTCTCCTTGTCCATGCAGGCCTTGCTTATGACGAGTGATGATGAGCCTTGCCCAAGCAAGGCTAGCTCAGCCAACCTGTGGTCGGTGGTTGGTTATCGACAAAAGAAAGACAAAGGGATAAAAAAAGGTTAAAAAAAGAAGGAAAAAAAATAGAAGAATAATTAAAAAAAAAAAAAAAAAAAAAAATATGCTCATTAACGTTGGCTAAATTGGTAGTGTGTTCATGTGAGTAATATCTGGTTAAAATTAGTTAGGACTGAATTAGTATTAAGTCAATAAATTTAGGACTAATTTGATATCAATATAATATGTTTATTTTCACCAAAAAAAATATAATATGTTTATGATTTTTTTTATATTTTTCTGATTGTTTAGCTGACGTGACTTCTATAAGTTTCATAGCATCTCTCGGTGGATGAGTGATGGAGGGCCAAATGCACTGGCCTTAGGAGAACAATCAAGCTGGCGATAGAGATTTAGAAAAATGCTGTTCAAGAATCGATTTGAGCGGATAAAGAATGGATTCCAATACTTGCACAATAATTAAAAAATCAGCTATCTTACTGTATGATTCTGTTCTCCATCGATCAGTGTCGATCGGTTATTAGATATTCTCCTTCGCTCTATTCCGTAACAATTGCAGGCCTAAATTTCATGACAAGAAGCCGATCGACAAGACGCAGTTGAAGGTCTAGACCACATTATTAGCTACACACAAGAGTATAGAACAATAGTAGAGATCGAAACGGGTGTTTAAAACGATGCCTGCTCTTACGGTCGCTGGTCGGCCACCGGCACGATCCTAGCACACGCATATGACGGACGGATCGCAACAGCACTCGTCCAAGAGGCAGCAACAACACAGAGCTGCAAGGCTGCCCAATGATGAACGCATACCTTAAATTTGGATCATAGAAAGTGAGATTGAACGAAGTTAGATTAAGAATGCTCAGGAAACGAACCATCCATCGATGAAGTTGCGTTCTTTCTGTGCAGATGAGGGCGGAGGTGGAGGCGGAGGCGCGTAGTACTGAGGCGGCGCATACTGTGGCGGCGCCGTCACTGGATGCCCTTGATAAGGGGCTGTAACAAAACACAGACAACGGTGATTAGCAAATCTTGGCTTATGGACAGAGCTCATCAAACACGTAACATCCGGAACCAAATTCTGGACGCAGCAATCGATCCCTGATCAAACATGTTCCAGATTTGATGAATGCAGCTCGAATATTGTCCAAATATCTCATAGCAAGAAAAGGGTTCTTGCCATATGAAACAGAGATCTCTGGGGATAAAAAGTTGGTAAGGACATGCAGTTGAGGACAAGAGCAGCCATCACCATTTCCAGTTGAATACGAAAAGGATTTACCAGAGAGAAATGAAAAAGGATTAGGTCGAAAAACATACCTTGGGAAGGATAGGGATATGAGTACTTGGGATCGTTCATGGTGTTTTCTGACGACTGCGGATAGAAATCTCTGAATCAAATAGGACAAGTGCTGGTAGATTAACGTCGATCTGGGTGGGGTTCTTTTATACACGGGAGAGGAAGCATGAAGGAGAAGAAGAGACTTGACGAAGCAAGGCACCTGAATACTTAAACTCGGTCTCATCTAGGGTTGTGCTCATCTCTCTTCTGGGGTAAAGCCCTTGCCGCATCCTACTTGCCCCATGAAACAAGATTGGAATATGAAAAATGTCTGCTTAAGAATTACGACAATTAGCGAGCTTTTTCTTGCGTTTCTAAAATGTAAAGGTTGCTCTTTGAATCGAATGACTTACTCGAAATATATTCCTTTCCGATTTCATTTTAAGTGTCTCGAGAATTTCCGACAAGTTAAAACTATGGGAAAAATGACATACAAGTGGCATAATTTTCAAATGACGTTCATGAAGTGCCATAACCTTTTTTTCCCAATCATATAAGCGTTATAATTTATATACAATGTTTGTTTGAGTGTCATAAATTTTCTTTTCATTCATTTGAGTGACTTATAACTTTTCAATTAGTTACGTTTTCAAAAATATTAACTACAAGTGCTATGCCACATTGGATTTTTGGCAATTGAGTGAATATTATTTAGAAGTTATGAGACTCAAGTGAACATCATATAAAAGTTAAGGTACTTGTAGTATCTTTATCTCAAAAAATTATTGTTATAATTGTTCTTCCTATTTTTATGCTCCATTTGTTTCACAGAAAATGAAATACTTCCGAAAAATATTATTTAAAAGTCATTTTCCAAGAAAATGACAATAGTTTTGGTATTCGGTTGAAGCCTGAAATTGAAGTGGAAATTTTTTTCACTATTCGATATCTCATTTGATTTTCCTCTGTGCAATTCTTTTGATCTTTTCTTGTTTTTTATTTATTTTTATTTTTGTTTTTTATTTGTTTGTTTTTATTTTATTTTATTTTTTAAAAAATCAATTTTTAAATTGTTTTATATTCTTCATTTCTTTCCTTTCTTTTTTTTTTTTCCTTTTTCTTTTCCTCAACCATTTGCTGGCGACGGTTGGCAAGCGCCACCTTGGGCCTCGCCACCCTTTGGTGATGCTTGAGCGTCGCCAATCGGTTAGGCTCAAGCCTCACCACCATAGGCTTGAGCCTCACAGCCTTCTAGTGATGCTTAAGCCTCACTGCTTCTGGTGACACTCAAGTGTCATCGATCTAGTGACCTCTAGTTGCTAGTGGTTGGTCGTCGGACCCAACCATCATTGGGTCGGGCAACCGGCCAAAGAAGGAGGAAAATAAAAGGAAAGAAAGAGGAAAAAAAAGAAAAGAAAAAGATAAATAATTATTAGAACTTGATTTTAAAAAAAAAATGAAAAATGCAAATAAAAATAAAAATAAAGGGAAAATGTATTTGGTGAAAGAAAGTGACGTGGAAGAAGTTATGGAAAGTGTTTCTTACTTTTCAAAAATGGAAAACATTTTCTTCACTTTTGAATGTGTTTTTTCCAAAAGTGGAAAATGTTTTCCTTAGCTATTTTAATTTCCATGAAACAAACGTCAGAAAATCTGGAAAACATTTTCTTGAAAGTTATGAAACGAACAGAGCCTTAGTGAACTTAACTAATGCTCTTAATGAGGTAGCTAGCACGTATCACCTAGAGGGGGGTTAATAAGTGATTAAACAAAAATTTTACAATTTAAAGCGAAATAGAACGAGTCAAGATTAAAGTCTAAATAAGGATCATATTCTAGTATAAGGTTTATAATCCGTTAAGTAGTAAAACAGACTTTAAGGGCACCGTTGAGTGTGCAGTAGACTATAACAATAAATAATAAGAGATTAGGATAAAGAAAAATTGCACACAAAGTTTATAGTAATTCAACTTAGGTTTAGCCTACGTCTACTCTTCCACGCTGACAATCTACTGGCTGGATTTCACAATATAATCAATCAAGAGATTACAATTTTGAGTGTAAGCACTTAGTGGTTGATCACACTATCTCACTCATTCAGTTTTTACGTATTTCTATCACAATCACAAATTTGAAGCTCACAAAAGACGAGTATATGATTGAAGTTTGCTTAGACTTTGGAATTTCAAATTATAGACCTCATCTCTTAGTTGCTCCTTGACACCTTAGTTGGATAGATCTGTATCAAGAAGATCGAGTGGCCATTAAGTGACAAAAGCATAATCTCCACATGATTCTATTCGCCCATACAACGTCTTGATTTTCATAAGTAGAGCTTCTTCATTTATAAAAAATTTGTCTCGCGATTTATTTATCAATCAATTTAGATTGAGTCAATCCTATAAATCCATGTATGAAATCCAATCCAGGTCATTAGCCGTTATGTATCTTGGACACGGTCTCATGCTAGACTTGTCACCTTCTGGACATGCAACGTTCTGAGCGCAGTGTGTTCTAAACCTTGTATCCTTCTAAACCTTCTATGTTCTGAACTAGCGTAAGAATGGGATGAGAATAATTCTCTCAGTCCTTCTCTCTTAGTAAGATAATTCGAATGAAAGTCTAATTAAGTTGCGCCTAAAGTAGACTTTGTAAAGTTTCACTCCAAGATGTTTTCCTGGATCAATATATTTCAAGTTAACCATCAAAACTTATGAAGAGTTTTGTGAACATCAAAATCTATCAGAAGTTTTCTCAACACTTGAGTCTTCAGACACTTGCTAGCAAGATATGTACTGTGTTTAACATGACACTTATGGTTATGGAAGTGGATTGTGTAACAAATGGATTATACAAGTCGGAGTAGTAACAAAAAACAATACGATATTACAAAGATGATTTATAAGTTCTAATTGATAACAAAAACCCTAATTATTGTTGTCCGCTGCTGTTAAATGATTCAAACACACACACAAAAATGATAGCTTTCTAGCATAGATTAGCCGCATTGAAATATTAAATCACTTGGTTGATTGTTTAAGGATATTGAAAAGAAGCTGAATGGTTATTTCGCAAAAGTTGAAACAAATTAGAGAAGCGTGGACAAAGAGAATTGGCAAGTGATGACCAAAAGATGAATCAACCGTTTTATAAATATAAATATAAATTATAAAGACACAAAAATGGCTTGCAAAGGAACACTTGTTCCATTACTCATATCCCAATTGATCCTTTTAATTTTAATTTTAATTTTGTGGGGTTATTGTATATTGAGTATGCTATCTAGTACAGCAATTGATATTGACTATTAAATGTCTGACTATTTTCCTCTTCATTGTTACATTTGCAATTAGCAATTTCTTGAGGAGATCATGCCTATATAGACAGGAACATTTGGTATGAATTCTTTTAATTTTCGAAAATATGGATTTGTTGGGCAATATTGTTAAGCTGCATTTGGTTGTCTATATATGGATTCAGATAGAATATGACATGGTGAGATTAGAACTCTTTGGGACTGTGGAAAGTTGTGTCCTTTCTCGTTAAAGATGCGCATTAATGAATAATATTGCATTAGTTATTCACTCAAAGAAGAGAATAAGCCAGAATTTTAAAATGAGAACTAGGGAAAATTCTAAATAAGGGCTAGTGTCTTCATTATCTCAAATAAGGGCCTATAGTGATTTTTATTTTAAACAAGGGCCCAAAATACCATCATCTTCTCAAATGAGAGTCTAAAACGGATCTTATTTCAAATAAGGGCCTGACTTTTTGGTTGGTTAAGGACATTTTAGTCATTTACCTTTTTTTTTCATTTTTTGGTTCCCCCCCCCCCTCTTTTTTCTTTTCCTTTTTCTAGTTTTGCTTTGTTCTTCGCCGGCAGTCGATTGGCCATTGGCGATGGCGAAAAAGGTTGGGTGAGGGTTGCCCTTGCCTAGTTTGGCAAGGGCCACCCTCTCTAGCCATTGGTAAAGGCTGACCAGGGCTTGCTAGCTCTTGTTAGATCAGGCGAGGGTCGGCCTCACCTAGGGCTAATGACGACTAGTGACCCTAGCCCTTAGTGAGGTCACATTGCCGGCAATTGTTGGTAGGGGTGTGCAACCGGACCGGGTTTACCCGGTTCCCGGTCCGGCCCACCCGAAAAACAGGGTCGGGAACCGGTTCCGGTTGAAACCGGTCCGGGAACCGGTTCCCAAAACTCAGACCCTGTTTAAACCGGTCCGGGAACCGGTTCCGAGGGATTACCCACCCGGGAACCGGATCGACCGGACCGGTTTGGGAACCGATTGGAGGACCGGTTTTGGGAACCGGTTTTTAAGCCACCCCAAAAAACCAAAACGCAAAAACCCTAGTTTCTACTTTCTGTCTTTACCTCTCCCGAAATCGCGTCCGGCCAGCCTTGCTCCGAGCTCCCCTCCCGAAATCGCGAAGCCGACGTCGCCTCGCCGCTCTCGTCGCACCCTCGCGCTCGCACCACCGTCGCCGTTTGCCGGTCATCCGAAGCTCCGCTCCACCGGCCCGCCCGCGGCCGCTAACCCCGCCGAGCTCGCACCCAAGCACCGACGCCGCCTCCGTTTGATCTCGCCGTTCCACCCGCTGTTGTTGCCTCGCCGACGCCCCGACCCACGATCTCGCGTCCGCAAGCCCACCTTGTCGCATCTTCGAGCAATCCACAGTAGCTCTCCACCGATCCTGTTCTCACCGCACGCTACAAAAGGTACTTCTGTCTTTTGGCTCAGATCAAAGTTACTGAATGGTGCAAATTGATTTCTCATTCAATGGTACAAGTCCATTTGTAACCGGATGTTCTTTGATGCTGAAGAAATGTAAGATCTAGTATTACTTGTGTTGTGAATGAACGAAGAGGAACCCGATCCCCGAAAATAATCGTCGAATGTAAATGGCTTATTCCCAATTCTAGCCGATCCGCCTGAATAACAAATAAGGGTCACCTTGATGAATTTTTTTATTATGTTGCTTTCATGATGATCTCGAGCATGTTGGTCTTATTCTTAACGAGTTGAAAAAAATGACACTACAGTTTTTTTCTATTGGTATTTTCATGTTATAATGTCTCTTAATCATGTATTATCCATGATATGTATATGGAGTCATCTCGGTATGTCTCTTCTTACTCGTGAGGTGATCTATATCCAACATTTTTGCGAATTTTCTTCTGTCTCGCTCTCGTTTGGATGATTGAGTCCGGCATGCTAAAGCTATATTACATTAGAAGCTGTGGACATGTAATGTCTCGGTGAAAACATAGAAAGAAATTTCATAGCGAAGTGGCTTGTAATTGTGCTAGACATCACATTGTGCTTTGAACACATGCAGGTGAACTATTTTTCATTACGAGATAGACAGAATGGATTTTGGAATCTCTATAAGTGGGTAAGATCTTAACCCCGGGCCATTGCAGTTCATGCTTATCAACTTTGAATAGTCTAGATATTTTAGGTGCTTCATGTCATTGAAGATCTTTCCTAGCGACCATTTTTTTATGGTAACCATTCCAAAGCAGGTTTTCCACATGGTGATTTATACCGTAATTATGGTTGATCTCCATAATTTCCATATCAAACTCCATCCAAACTCAGACTGCATCAGTCATATAGTATGGCTTTTGGATGTCACACCGTGAAAATTTAGTTGTAGATTTTCTGCAGGTGATTGAATAATCGTTACATATGTGAGCTCTTTCAACTACTACTTATACACTCATAGCATTATCAATGATGTGGTTGGAAAGGAACTGAATTGTATCTTTTATGTGCTTCATGATTCAACAGATTGAATCTACAAATGAGGTCCTGCCTCTTTATCGGTCAAATGCTGAGTTTGCTAGGCCATTATGGCTTTTCGGTATGAACTCTTATGAAGTTATCCGAGTGACAAACGAAGACCCCGATCGCTTGCAGCTACGGGTGAGCTTTCTTCCATGTGATGATCTAAGGTGTTAACATTATCGAAATACAAATTATTGTATGATTCTTCCTATCAATTATTTAGAATCTGCTTGCGGCGGAGGGGAAGGTCTCATCTTGCAATTATTGACGTTCTTGAGCTCATTATCATTGCTTGACATTCCATTCACGAGACATACAAGACATAGTATGTTCAATACCTTCTTTGTGACGAATTGCTGTTACTAATTTTTTTAAGCCGATGGATTGGTATATTGTGCACATTCTTCTTTTGCAGACTTCAGGAAACAATTGCCTATATGTTGAGAGAGCATCGGAGTACTTCCAATATTGTGGCTAAGGTGCTTGCAATACTTTACCGTAGTAATCTCCTCATATTTAGTGAAGTGTGGACTGTGCTGCAGTAATTAGTGTGTTCTCATTGTTGTTATAATTTCCTTTTGTTTATTGTCTGCAGGTGACTTTCAATGACGAAAAGTCAGAAGTCATTGATTTTTGGATTATATGGTCCTCTTCACCGAACAGTTTGAAGTAGCAGTCTTATTTCAGCTTGCCAGAGCCGATTGAATTTCCAACTGAAGTTCCTGGTCAAAATGCTTATGCATACTTATATCCTCCATCTAATAATGTTTTTTTTTTTTTTTTTTTTTTGGTAAAGTCCATCTAATAATGTTTATCAAGCTAGTTAGTAAGAAAAGCCTCCTTTGTTGTTAAAAAGCCATGGTACTTCAATAATTGCAGCTCGGTTCTGTTATATTTCAATTTTTATGCAAAACAGGTTCCAATATAAACGGGGTTTACCCATTCCCGGACCGGAAAAACGGGGTGGGCCGGGAACGGGGTCCAATGAAAACGGGGTAGGGAACGGGGGTCCGAAAGGAGAACCGGTTATAACGGGGTAGGGAACGGGGTCCAGGTCTAGACCCTACCCACCCCGGGACCCGCTCACCCCTAATTGTTGGCTCTTACCCAAAAAAAAAAAAAAAAAAAAAAAAGGAAAAAATGAAAGAAAAGAAAAGAATAAAAAGTAATTTAAGATTAAAATTGTAATGGGACGAAAATGCCCCTGACTGGTCGAAATATTTAGCCGATTAGCAACCGACGAGGTTAGACCCTTATTTGAAATAAGTATGGCCACTTTATGGCCTTATTTAAAACAATCATGGTCATTTTAGGTCATTATTTGACATAAAGTCCATTTCAAATCCTTATTTGAAAAAATGAAAGCACTTCAAGCCTTTATTTGAAATTTTTCCAAAGAATTAAGTTAATTTTACTCCACTCATTGATGGAGCATATCGATGAGAATTAGATCCTGTTAATTCAGAGCATTCACTTTTTAGAGAGAATAATTATTTTTAAGACACTTCTTTTTAATAAAATTGAACCAACTAAAATGATACAAAAAAGCTAGTGAAATGTTTTTTTTTTTTTGGTCTAAAGCTAATGAAAAGTTGATTAAGTAACTATTTATTATAAAACCGTTGCTGCCTGTCCATGGTTTGCATGCTAGTATCTGTATTTTATATTTAGGATCATTTTTTTTATTAGATAATATAAAGGCATAATCGCATAACGTGGGTTTTTGGGCCCAAAATTGCAATTCCAAAAAGAAAAAGAAAGGAGAGATTCGGAAGGGAATTTTGAAATTTTGGGGAATAATAAAAGGAAAGGGAATCTCGTCCCATCTATTAAAGAAGCAGACTTTTATTTATTTATTTATTTATCTAAAGAAAGATTTCATTCATTTTGTAGAATAATAATCAAGAGGTACATAGAAGACTTTCAAGTCGAATAAATCTCAAATTACTGCTGAATACATCTGTCGCTACAAATATTCGGCGGCTAATCACTAGATTCAGTGATGAGCAAACGTCGACATCCCCCACTCTATTTGCAACGGCTTGCGGTACGAGTTTAGATTCAATGTCCTCATCACTGTTGTCATGCAAAAACACCAAAATCATTATGTTGAAAGAAGACAAATCAAATATTGGTAATGAACTCCCAAATCAAACACTAGTCTTTTTTTTTTTTGGTCGGTAAAAAAAAAAACACTAATCTTCAACTGTATCGTTCTTGCCTAATTTATTAGGAACAAGTCTATGTTAAGACCATTCTACAAATATTATTAATATCACAAAAAATTCCAAACTAGTGTACCTATAACAAATTTACAAAAAACTTTTTTTTTGTACCTCCAAAAATCCAAAACATCTACATTTATGACAAACGCATCATCCCCTAGTTTTCATGAAATTTAATTAATACCACAACAAGTTACAAATTGGTAACAAATAAAAGGTAAAACCTTAAACTGGTTCACCCGTTAATTGCCATGTGTCATTCAGCTTAGTTATTTGATGGTAAAATTCAATGGAAACGAATATGGGTATCAATTTGAGGTTTTTGTGGTCAAAAAATTAGTTTGTTGTAAATTTGTCATAGGTGTATCAATTTAGGATTTTTGTGGTAAAATATTTAGTTTGGGGCAAATTTGTCACAAAAATAATTTATTCCGTCTGATCGGAGTTTTTTCTGTATTATTAAATTTGGGATTTTCTGTATTATTAACCCTTACAAATATAACCTTCGTTGCAAAATATAAGTTCATATAAACTTAGAAGCCGAAATGTATCTTCATTGCTTGACTAATGAACTTGTATGGGATCTAAAATTCAAGTTTGTTACATGCTTGAATTTATAAGCCTATTTAAATTTATGATGAGTGCAAAATAATTTATTTAAGTCCATAGTGACATCTAGTTAGGGGTGGTGCATTATGCTTAATCGATTTTGATTAAAGTAAGGATGAAGTCGTGGCAAGCTATTTACCACTAACTCATGTTGGACCTGATGATTACTTGAGATTCATTCGTCTGATATCGCTCGTGTCCAAATTCATGCTACTTGAATCTCTTATTTGTGGTGTCATCGTCTTGTTGGACTAATCGGGATAGCGCTAGTATTTGCAACATGCAGGTATTAAAACTTCATCATTGCTTTTATTTTTGTTTCTTTATTTGACCACATATGATTAAAGTTTATAAAAGCATTGTTTTTTTATAATCTATAATATATTATGAATAATTATTTAGGATTGTCATTTATTTTATAAGTGCCGCTTCTCATTGGCCCTAGTTTGCACTTGACCTTGCAAGATGTCATCGAATGGCCATACTACACAAAGTTTTGTCAATCTTCCACCGCAATGATTCTATTCCTGCGAAATAGATTAAATAATATTAAGCTCTGTTTATTTCATGGAAAATCTTTTTGGAAAATCAATCAACGGAATATTTTTCATCATTTTCTAGCATTTGGGTTGCTTAGGAAAATCAATCAATGGAACAATCAATGGAAAATTTATACTTAACATCAAGAAAATAATATCCTCTTTAAAAAATTACAAATAATTTTCCAAAATATGACTATATATTGGTGCTTGGACTAGAAACTCTTCATTTGAACACAAGAACCCTAATGCCTATTCTCAAGCCATTGGCAGTGGATGTGGTTTAGAGGCCAACTTTTGATCCACTGGGGACCATCGAACCCAAACCTAAGTCCATAGAGGCGGGCTCGAAACCCTGGTGTCCGAGCATGATTAGGGTTCGAGGCTTGGGTCCATAGTTGTTAGGCTCAAGATACTAGCGCCTGTGCCGGGGACCTCAACATATGCCTCCAAGTCCATAGAAATCGGGCCTAAGACCTTGGTGCTCGTGCCCAAATCCTTAGCACATAGGCTTGAGTCCATCAAGACCAAGCTTAGGTCCATAGAGGAGGGCGGGGCCCGAGACCTCAGTGCACGTTCCTCGAGTACATTAAGGTTGAGCTGGGGTCCCCAGCGCTCGGGCCTTGCTCCATAGAAGCCGTGCCTGAGTCCATAGAGGCCAAGCTGAGGACCTCAAAGCCTGTGCCCTAGCCTCAACACTCAAGGCTGGGATCTTGTGCTTAGACAGAGTCCTTGGCACTTAGGCCTCGGTGCCAATGCTCGGGTTCCAATTGACCATAGGCAAGTGACTAACATTTGAATAGTGTATATTTGATTAGGAAAATCATATCAAATTTTCTTTACCAAACAATGAAAAATATGTTTCAATTCATTTCCAATTTTCAGCCAAACACCAAAAACTAGTCATTTTCTCCTAAGAATCATTTTCTAAAAAATGTCAGATTTTCTGCAATATAAATAAAGTCTTAGTAACGTTGATCAAATATGCACAATTGATCGTTGGAGTGAGTTGGAATTTTAAAACGGTTTATGATATTGGTTCGATCAAAACACTTTTTCTAGCCTCTTTTGAGATATGGGACTTAAGAGACTTGCATTTTGAAAGACTAGCAATTAGCTAGATGTTGCATCTATGCCCTTTCTTTAATCACTTCTTTCTTTGATCCTTCCATTGTTTTTCATTTGTTTAAAGTGTGACACCCCAAATTCCACATCAAATGGGTGAGGTCTTGCGATATTTTATGTGATATTCTGAAATTTGACCCATTTTGAAATATATGAAATTGTAATATTATCAATACATTGATAGTGGAATTTACTTTGAACTGATTATTCATGAGTTAATTAATCTATTGGAAGTGCCATAAAGGATTAAAATGCAATCGACTAGAGAATTCAATAGTGGATAGACAGCTCGGCCATAAGGATTGATAAGGGACAATACTATTATGTCATAAGTCAATTAGCGAACGGATATAAATCGATTTGATAGTAGTATGTAGTTGGCTCATGGATGATTCCGCATGATTATAACATTCGCTACGAACGACGGTAAACCGATATCCAATTAATCTCGTACTTAGGATTAGTAATTGATTTCTTGCGATTATATGACAATCGAGGGTTATCCATGATTTGAAGAGGCGCAAATGTGGATTGAAAATTATTGACCATGGGTTAGACGCGTGAAAACCCTTAAAAGCCATCCGATAATTCCAATGGTACTAAAGTCGTATTCGATCAATTTTAACCACGAATTTTAATTCGATTTTGGGTATCAAACTTTTGAGGATTTCAAGACTAACCTATTTGACGTCATCTCATTTATTCGTCGATCTATCGGTAGGTTTTAAATTTGAGGATAAGTATTAATTGGTCGATAATTGAAAGTCGGAAAGAGAAGTTGGGCCAAGCGAAGGCTTGATGGGCCTCACACCTAGGATGGGCGGCCAAGAGGGCATAATTAGGCCCGCCAGGCCCATCCAAGTCCATTTCAAGAAATTGGGCTCAAGGGAAAAATTGGAATTTTTGTTAAAAGGTGTGAAAAGACCATAATGCCCCTTTTAAAAGGGTTGGCATTTAAGAAGAAAAAGACAAGAGGGGAATTGCAAGGAGGAGAGGGTTTAAGGAAAGATTTTGGATGAAAAATCTTCAATCTCTCTCTCTCTCTCTCTCTCTCGTCCTTCCCCTTCCTCCCTTGCTTTGGCCGAACCTCATCCCTCCTCCATTCCCTCACATTTGCTTCTTCTTCTTCCTCATTTCCTCTCCATTGCCGCACTTTTTGCCGCCATTCACCTTCGCCATTTCCACTGCCTTTGCCCATGCCACTTCTACCATCCATCCATGCCGTCATGCCATCCGTGCCGCAATACCTCAAGCCACCGGACCACCACTACAAGCCACTCTCCCTAAGCTTTGCTGTGAGCCCAAGCTTCGCCTAGCCACGCCGTTTGTGCTTCCATTTGAGCCACGAGCGTCACATTCCCGTCGCTGTCGTGCGATCTCCATGAGCTATGCGTAGCCGAAAACTATGAGTTAACCTCCTAATCCTTTATTAGGAAGTTAATTACGCTTATGCGTAGGGTTAGATTATGGTTAATGATGGTTAGTTTTAGTTAATGGCGGTTTAGTGTTAATTGCGCTTGAGGATGGTTAGATTAAGGCTAATTGTAGTTAGTCTTAATTAATTGTGATTAGTGATAATTAACAGTGGTTTAGTTGCACTTAAGGGTAGTTTAGATTAAGACTAATTATAGTTAGTTTAATTAATGGCAGTTAGACTTAATTAATTATAGTTAGTATTAATTAATTGCTGTTAATAATACTCAATTGCAGTTGGTATTAATTAATTGTTGTTAGTCTTAATTAATTACAGTTAGTCTTAATTAATGATGGAGTAGTGCTAATTAATGATAGTTTAGTCGATAAGTAGAATTTATGCTTGAATTATTGGATAAATTTATGCATAATTCATGTTGTTTGAAGCTTGTCATGCCATGAAAATGAATGTCCAATTTATGAACCTTAAGTATTATTTTTAAAGAAAGGTTTTATTGACATGTAAATGGCAAATTATGAGGTGTCGTATTTGGATGCCAAACTTTATGTGTTAAATAGGGCAATGAGGTTTTAAAATGAAAGTGTGCAAAGTTTGTGGGTTAATTTTAAGTACGTGACCGCATGTGATTATTTTACCACAGTTTTATATATGAAAATTGCCGTAGTTTTGTTGTATGAGCATGAACCGTGTTTGCAATGGGCTAATTAATGGAAGATGAAATTAGTATAAGCATTAGTGTGCTCGAGTGGTCATTTAAAGGAACCCATCACCCAACGGGATTTTGGGGACGATGCTTGATTTTTACCGGATGCCTAGTCGTGGTTGAGGCCGGACCAATACTCCTTAAGGAATGCTGTCTATGGTGGGGATTTTAGACGATGCCATGCCCGATGGGACAAGACGATACTTGGTCATATTAGAAGACTGTCAACTCTTGTGTTGACCGTGGCCCAAGGGATTGTAATAATTGGACCACGTGTGAATGCAATGTACATGGGTGCATATGAGATGTGTTTTGATTATTCATTAAGCTTGTTGCATTACTATTGGAATTTGTGAATTAATAATATGCAGGGGTGTGCTAAGGTGAGGTAAGAAACATAATGTTACATATTTAAGCTACCTCTGAGACAAATTAGCATCCTAATGGAAGCTCAAGTCGTTCACTTATTGAGATTTTTATTTCACTCATCGTTGTTTGTTGTTTTTAGGCCCGTAGTTATGGATGTGCACCCTATTCGTTTTGGAGCCCCATGTCCTTTGGATGGGCAATAGCCAAGTATGCAGTGTCGAGGACTAAGGCAACCTTTCTGAAGCACATCACCACATTCACGAGGAGTAGATCATCTAATTCCCCATCACTTCGTGGCCTGGTTCATTAGATGGGGATCTCATTAGTCCTTTTCCAAGGATTGATAGTTTGCTGTAGTGAACCAATGCTGGAGTGGGAATTACTTTGTGGATAGCCCTCGTGATAGAGAAGTTTGGGTTAACTTTGACCCTGCTGGTTTTTATTGTTGGTCACGAATGAAGTCACCCTTTTGGAATGGGCTTGTAAATGTCAAACTTCCTAGGGTTAACAATGTATAAATTAAAGTACTGCTTCTGGAAATGTTTGTGGCGTTTATACTATCTCTATTGTTATGATTGACTAAGTGTTTAAGTTATGCTTCTACTTGTGTTTAATCAAAAGATAAAAAGAATAGGTTGATGACGCGCTCCGAGACATCACAGCTAATTGACCATTGAGGGATGTTCACGCACTCGGACGTTTGGGGCATGACATTTTACGTTAGTAAAATCCACCCCAAATGGTCACAACTTTGTGTGAAAACAAAACTCATTTAGGGGGCTTGACTCATGTCGAACAGTTACGTCGTTAAAGATGGTGTCAGAGCAAACCCCATCTAATATATGTATGGTTTGTCAAAGGACTAGATCCATTCCTGATCTAACGTAGGAGAAGAGTAATTGAGATGCAGGGGTTTGGACAAGATACAACTCCTAGCAAGCTTCTTGGATGATGGAGAGGCCAAAACTGGATTGAACTATGCACAAAATATGAAAAGTATTGCTAAGCGATATGGTGGACCTTCACTTGTGAATAACATCACATAACCTCCCCCAAATGCTGTGGGACTTGAGTGTCACAAATTCCACAATTTAAATCATTGACCCCCTTGTCAATGTTGGTTTATATTACTGAGTGATACTATTCTTATTTGATGTAGGGTCTAGTTTAGTCCTACCTCATCCACCATCTTAGAATTCTACCAAGACTACCTTCTTTAAGCCCTCCAACTCTATAACCACTCCCTGCCATCATTGAAAAGGATATGAGTTTAGTTTGATCGCAAAAGGTACACTCATTAGAGGAAACTTGCTCTGGTACCATTTATAACAACCTTGCTTATTCCACTTACACCAAACCCTAAAAGGAATATCCTGATGGTAACCAAACAAGGCGATGACTCTTTCAAGGTAGATGTTTAATTATGAAGAATATCATAAGATTTTTACCTAATTGATATGAGACTTAAGAAGCACCGACACTTTTCAGAAGCTTTCATGTTATATCGAACACTTCGACATGTGTCCCACACTCTTTGAAACTCTTCAAGACTCGGTCAACAAGTGTCGAAAAATAGTCAACTCTCCCAACACTCTTCGACACTCAAGTTGGGAATTCCAACACGTGATTTTGATACACACGGGGTCAATTTTAAAATTTTTCAATAAATAGGGATCAAAATGTATATATGTAAAAATAAAATAAATAAAACATAATAAATGGGGAAAGAAGAAAAACTTAATCTTCTCTTCTCTGTCGACTTTTACTTCCCGTGATATACAATTCACTCCCGAGTTTGTTTTTTTCTTTTTCTTCTTTTCCGACACGCTTTGACATGTAAGTCCAAAATGTGAATTGCTTGTTTTCTTTTTTTCCTCCAAGTTTTATGGATTATTGAAATGGAATTAAATTTGTTAGATTGAAACAATGATATGCTTTTAATATAAATTCATTCTAGGCTCTTCTATCATCATCATCATCATCATCATCATCATCACATTATTTATTTGTGAATTTGAATCAAATTTATTTGATTAAAATAATCATAAAAATGATGATTTATCGTGTACATATAAAAATATACATTTAATATATAACGAGTTCCAATGTATCAGAATTCTCTATTTTTTGAAAAATGATGTTTCAATGTGTTGTGTTGTGTTATGTCTTGTCGCATGTTGCATGTTGGTGTTGGTGTTACTTGGTATGAGACTTGGGAGTGCCATACAAAGTGAAGATTCGTTGGGCCTCATGCATTATTATATCCTTCTCGGCAAAATCTCTTGGATACTGTTTGGTTCAACTGAAAATTAGATTACTTAAAAAGTCACTATTTAATTTTTCGTGGTCGGATAGGCACTTTATCTTGAAATGCGTCATGAAATATTTAGTAATAAGACTGTCGCTTTTCGAGCAATCCAATTGCAAGATAAACCAAACAAGGTATAAAGTCTACAAGGAATTGATTCTTTGAGTGCATAGCCTGACTCTGGCCAACCATTGAAGCGTTTAAATATTACACGCAACGTAACATGCGAAAACTGGTGTAGTACCCAACTCGACCCGAACACGCAAAAGCAACAAAAAAAACGTGAGAGAAAGTGAGATCAGCCGGTGCAGAAACAAACCAGTGCAGACTCCCAGATTGTGCTCTAAGCAAGCTTACCTATGGAGCCAGCAACTGGACGGTTTCATATGTTTGAAGCTTCAAGATAGTAAGGGATTGAAACCTCGGGGTATGTTACAATGTTCGCTATGAAAGGAGTGAAAGACAAAAGTACATGTGCTGCTATACCATGTATCCGTGGATGATCTCAACTATTTTATCTCGATCGCTCAATGCCAAAGATGCTTTTGAAGAACCTGCGCATGCTGCTTCGAGTAGACTGTGTTCCCTTGTCTGTTCGCGCATAGAATTCAATGAACCCGGAGCACGGTGAATTGAGGAGCGAGCGACTAGCAGTCTCTGTTGATGATGAACATGTCAAAGGCTTAAATACTCGACCTTCCATGCTTGTTACAAAGATTCACATTTTACATCTCGAGATGTTTGGGGAGGAGCCAACATACCGCTGTTAAATAGTATTTAGAAAACCTTACTTTCCTTTATTTACATTTTTTTTTTTTTTTTTTTGATACTCAGATCCGCCGGGCTTGACTCGCTTACGCTCGCCAACCCACAGCCTGTAGAGTGCGCGGTGCACCCCAAACTAAGTGTCAATACCTAGGAGGGAAGCTAGCACAGGATCCCACCACCATTGGCCTCTACTTAAGACTCCTTTATTTACATTTGTCCTATATTACTCGAGAAACTCTCTCGTTCACTTTATTAACAGGTTCATGTGAGTATGGACCGAATCAAGTATAATGTTGGGTTTTGCCTTGGCTGCACGGGAAACATTAGCGAAGCCCAGTCCAAGGTTCCTTTCTACCAAATGTTTATTTTGTCTCAAGGCCTTTTCCCGGAAAAGCCTATTTACAAATAAATTAAATATCCTTACCTTTAAACTTTTAATTTTTTATAGTAGGGTCCTTAGCCAACCTAGCTATCGTTATATTTAATATGCTGAACGTCCTTATTAATTTTTATTTTGTCCCAAGATCTGTTCCGGAAAAGCCTATTTACGAGTAAATCAAATATCCTTACCTCTAAACTTTTGAGTTTTCATATTTTGGTTCTTAATCAAACTAGCTGTTGTGATATTTAATGTGCTGACAGTTCTTATATATTTTGCTAGCCATGTTCATATTAATTCTCTAGCCGTTGCCTTATATTTCCAACCTTTTTCGCTCAGGCTATTTCTCCAATAAATGACAACCTATTCTTGGTCGTTCCCTAGACAACAATCCACCTAAAAATACTCTTTTTCTCTTGCTCTTTCTGCTGGATTTACATTTTCTCATTGTTCTTTGCTTTGCCTAAATGGTGAAGTGCATACTAACTGGAAGTTCGATTGGATCCTAGAGCATTACTGTGCATTTAAGGTAAGTTTGTTAACCATTCTGTTCTCTGAAATATTTTATGCTTAGAAATAGTTTTTTTTTTCCTGATTCCGTTCCCTAGACGAATTTCTAAGCATCCGAATGTCTTTAGTAACTACACATGATTTCTATTCCTGGAATTGAAAAAAGAACAAGAATGCATTTGGTATGGCTCTCAAATTTTTTGTGATGTAAAATTTCTTTTAATTTTTTAATAATTTCTTGAGATTTTTCTTCTTCTTTTTTTCCTCTCTTCTTCTTTCTCCTCTAGCTAGTCACTAGGCCTCGGCGATGGTTGGCAACTGGCTAGAGTTGAGAGCCAACAATCTCACTAGCCTTCGGGGAGCCTTGCCGGTCCTTAGCTAGAGTAGCCTTGCCTAGCCACTACGAGGTCGGTCTCGTCCGGCCATGATGTCAACTAATTTTTCTACTCTTGAAAGCAAATCAATGATCAAGGAACATATTTGATATAGAAACAAAAAGTAGAAAAAAAATTATTTCTTTGATTTCGAGAAGAATATCTAAAACCAAGTCATTTTTTTTTTCTTTTTTTCTTTTTTCGTTTCTTCTTTTTCTTTTCTTCGTGTGGTTTCAAGAAGAAACACCACCATCAGTTCACCCTCTTAGACTAGCTAGATAAGGAAGTTTTGCCATTAACAATTGTTGAATGCCGCCTCATGTGCTATGTCTCGGCTGTAGGACACTATTCATACTTGTATTCAAACTTAAGTTGAAATGTTCAATGCACCTTGAGTTTTAAGTAGCTCTCATGATTATGCGATATCTTCTTTGATTATGCATATCTCGACTAATGTATATTACCTTTAATAGTCTCTCATAAAACCTATAAATAGACTGACGTGCTCTTCATCATCATATATAGAAATATATACAATTTCTACATTCTTGTCTTCCGCATTGTTATTTCTTAACTTGGCATCAAAACAAGAGGTTCTGAGTTTGAATCTTTGCAAGCCCCATTTGCATTCTCAATTAAATTTCTACGCTTAATATTAGGCAAAAAGAAAAAAAGGCTGAACATAAGAGGTGGAAGTGTTAAAACTTTTAAATAATAAACCACGCATTTATCTAACAACTTAAATGTTTAGAACAGTTGGTAGTGGTCCCATCAAAATCTATCAGAGCAAGTGAAGTGATCTTGTGCCAGCTGTGGAATTTGTTGAAATCTCCAGCAAAATCCCTGATTTAACACATAGACCTGTATCATCTAGTTGATTTCATCAGATATTAGTTGATTTCATCAGATATTCTTCATATTCCCCCAAAAATCACGTATACCAGAAGAACAAGTGCAAATAATATGGCAAGGTCAATTGGATCAATGGTGGATTTATTTTGGCAGCGACAGCTGGTTGATGCAGTTGATCTCGTTGGTGACAGTGAATTATTCCGGTTCTCCCAATTGGATATGTTATTCGATTCAATCTTCACGTGGTACTTCTTCTGCTGTGGCTGAATCATGGTAGTTTCCTTCTCTTTGAACTCTGAAGCCTGTGCCTACAATACAAATTCAATAAGGTTTTCTCGTTGTTTGTTCCTCATGAACTCCAGGAGAAAAGGAAAATAATTAACAAGATCTTCGCTGCCATGCTTAATCTGCCTAAATAACACAGACTGGAAACTGACAATTAGAACAGTGTCCTACTTTGAAGCTTCTCAACTTCGCCCGTGGACTTAGTGTAATTTGTACCAGTTTACAAACCTTTGCTTTTGCTGGTGCTCCATCAGAAGATGCACACTCTGTTATGATCTTTTCAGTGTCATGAGGATGGTTGAGTTTCTGTTCAACAAATCCTTCCTCTTCCTCTAATGCAACAGCTCCCTCAAGAGTTTCATAGACAGGCCGCTGGTTCTTATTAGCCCAATGATTGTCCCAGCTAGATTGTCCAAGTTGGCCATACTGCAACCAAAGTATGCAAAGAGAACTGATAAATGCACAGCTTATTATGAGCCCACATATACTGTATTAAACTTTCTGCTAGGAGACTTTCACTCTCTGGACTTCTTGAAGTACAAAAAGTTATGCATCCGTTCAACAGTCAAAATATATATGCGACCAATACTACCTGAATTACTCCTATGTCTGCTTCAGTTTCACGAAGCAGATCATATAAATTAAAATGTTCGCCATCAGGAAATGAATCATGATAAAGAGGGGACGTCCAGGGCTCGTTCCTACTCTGTTCGTTGGTAATAGTCATGCCACTTCTGGATGAGTTTTCAGCACTACAGGAACTCCCGTTCATGATTAGCTCATTCAGTTGGTCCTGCATTTCTTGGACATGATGCTGTTATTCAAGAACACATGTAAATCCTAAATGTAATTCCTCAATTCTAAAGAGCAAAACGAAGAAAGTTTTCTACTCTCGCAATATCCTTTTTTGTCTCACCTCTGCAAAAGGAAGTTGTTCTTGGTTATCACAATCCATGCCATCACAGCTCTTATCTGCTTGTTCACCAATAAACTTTGAAGTTCCAGACGTCTCATCTACCTTCTCCTCTAAGGAATGAACTAAATCAGCCTTCTGCTGTGGAGAAAACAAGACATGCCAATGCCGTCACAAAGCCAGCACATAACCAGCAGTACAAGGACTCGGCGAATGAGAGATCACAAATATCTTTTTCTGAAATGCGGAAAAAGTTACATTTCTTTTTCAAAAGGAATGACGCATCTGCGTTAGCTATCAGACTACCTGTAGGAGTTTTGACAAATTTTTGATGTCTTGCCATACAAAATTTATGCTCGAGTTCATGACAGTATCTTCTACAATGTACTCATTTACACTAAATGTAATGTGCTATTGGAAAAATAAAATTACCTGATACATTTTTTCTGTTTGAGCTTCAATTGCACTGCAAACATCAACATTAAGAAAATGACATGGGAAATTTAACTCATCATTAGTAGGGGATACAGCAAGCCCCCTTCCTGATGAATTTCCCATACTAGAGGAATTTTTAGTCCACGTGAGATGCTCCAGATTAGGTGAGGAGTGGTGATTGTCTTCTGGTATCTGGGCTACGGATTTTGTTCCATCCTTGATTAGCTCGCTGAAAGAAACTTTGGGACACTGAAACTGTGGAGTAGATGAGAAGTCTCCATTCGTTGCCATAGCTGCGTGGTTTGGTTGGTTCCTCAATGCCTGGATAGATGGTTCTTGGTTATCTGCCTTCTCATCTTGCTTCATCTTTAGGAAACAAAGAACGAAACCCATCTGTGGAGAATCCAAGTCAACCCAACTCAATCATAACAACCAATACTTAACAAGCAGCAACATCCTTGAAAACAGATGTTTTTGAAACTAAGTGGAATAAGTATGCTGTCAAAGGTAATATACAATAAAGACCACTATTTCCAGAGATAAGGTTGTCAACCAGTAAACAGTCATTGATGGTCAGTAACAAGGAACCACTCACCTAAAAGCAAGGCCAGTGCATCCAAATGATTCACAATTGCCTAGATCAATAATTCAAGGAATGGAGTATTGCTTGGAAATAAATAGGAAAGAGTAGAAATACGCACATCATCTGGATGCAAATGAAACTCATGCAAGACCCAGTTGGATCTAGCGCCCTTGGAATTTCGGCCATCAAGGAAAACTAATGTGATCTTGAAACCGATCTTTTTGCCGTCATTTTCTGCCTTAATATCTTTATGTTTGCCGGTGATCTTCCAAGAAGAACCACATGGTGTTTTCCTGCCAATCCGTTGGTTCTGCGTCTGTGGACATATGAACCACCATTCTTGATCTCTGGATCGAATGATCGATTTCTCTGCATGTACATTAAAAAGCTCTCAGATTCATGAGTAAGGGGCCTACTGTTCTTTTTCTGAGACCTTTTGAAGTTGTGAAAAACCTACCATTGAATTTGGCTGGTAAATCCCACGGATTACTTTCGTAGATGTTTTCTAGTGTCGGAATAATGGAGAAAGTTTCTCTGCATCCGGTTGCTTTCGACTTCAAGTAATTGATTAGTTCCTCCTCCGTTGGATGGAATCTGTAGCCGACTATCGCCTGCTGAAGTAGGAGTGCCATCTCTGTGACTATCTTTTCTGCGGGTACTTGATTCACTGGAGACATCCTAGTTTCCATATCTTGTTTTCTTCTCTCACACAAGTGAAGTTCAAGCTAGCTGAGAGTGAGAATTTAGGAAAGTGAGCTTTTGCACGCTTTGAATTTTCTTGAGGACCTCAAGAAGTCACCCACTCACCGCGACAACGACGTCCACTGGTGGATTACTATTATCAAATGATCAGACCCGTGATTGATTATAATTCCTTTCCCAGGGCATTGTTGCTAGTCCATTCATTATCAAGCAGATAAGATTTCTAAAGCACATATCCTATATTAGTATTCTTCTTAAGTGGTGGGGTTTAGCATGATCATAATTGCACTTTTGCTTTTCCCGAAGGATAATCGCATGTGCTTGATCTTATGAAGCCTCGAAACTTGGATGTTAATTTCTTTATTCCTTAAAATGAAAAGAGAATGTTTAACTTAGGCAGATATATGGAAAATAAAGATTATTCATGAAATTGATAGAAGATGATATTGTCATTCGGTAATTAATCTATTTTAGGCTGTGTTGAGATTGGGGGTGATAAGTTCTCCGATGGGTTGGTTCGTGATCGAGAACCGATCTTGTGGCCCCCAGTTGCAAAACACAACTGCCCACAATTATTTTTCGTTTCCTTCTTTGAATGGTTTATTAATTTATTAAAAAAAGACTAGGAAGAAGATATGGACCCGCTACTTTCTTTCTTAGTCTTCGTGCCACCCACGGAAACAGTCGAGCAAAACTGATAAATTATGACAAGCGAAAGACACTTGCTAGCAACATGTGTATGTCTATATAAACTTACAGCAATATTAGGATATTTATCTCATTGTGCAAATGTCTCGACATTATGCATATCTCTCTTTTGATAGTGCATATCCTTAATTGATTATATTTGGTATTATATTTATCTTATTACCTTAAATAGTTATCTAATAAAGCCTATAAATAGGTTCATGAGTATACTATTTATCAATACATCGAATAATATGGAAATTCACCATTTTTCCTATTCTGCATTTTACATTTAATTTGGTATTAAAGTAAGAGGTTTGAGTTCAAATCTTTTCGAGTCCTATTCCCTTTCCCAATTAGGATATGGTGACATCTAGTATTAGGCAAAAATACTAGACTAAGTATGAGAGGGAGTAATAGAATATTTAAATACTAAATCACATATTTAAGTAAAAATTTAAATTTTTAGAACAATTGATAGTGATTTTATAAAATGCCACAAAGACAAACACGCATGTGTGCGACTTATGTCTAGCATAACACTTTTTGCAAGGCAAGTTCTTCAATGGGTGGATTATGGGGAAAGTTGGTTGGAGTAATTTTAAATACATAGCTATGCATCATTTTTTAACAAAGCTCACGTGCACATCTTTCAGGATTGATTGGGCAATTGGCCAATCTTTCGAACTGTAACTATTCATATTTACACTGATGGGAATGAGCTTCTTCTTCCTCCTCCTCTTTTAGCCGGTCACCAGCCATAGTGAAGGCTGACAATTGGCCAGATGAGGGCCGGTGACCTTGCTGGCCTTGGGGTAGCCTCACCCAGTCACGGCAAGGTCGAGCCTCACCTAGGGCCAGTGAGGCTCTGGCTTTTAAGCACTTGATGCAAGTACCAAAAATGAATCTTGAGATTCCATATAAATATACACATACGTGAATTTATTAGTTACATATGTAAAAAATTTTCTGGGTAAATCAATGTCGCAGGAAGTGGCTTCCGATCAAGTTCTTTCTTATATTATATGTTAAATTAATGCAGATAGAAACTGAGGGGACTTCCGTAAGTGCGCGACGCATGACTCAACCAAACGTCATGACTAGATTGGTGCCCCGTGCTCGCCCGGCGTATTCATTGTTCTCGCATGATTTATTGTGAAAGCAGCTAAAGTTAAAGACCTTTACGGACAGAGTCTTTCTTGCCAGGAATAAGTTCATATCGACTCAAAAGCCGAAGGGCATCTGCATTGCTTGATTAATGAACTTGCATGGGGTCTGAAATATCAAGTGTATTCAAATGCTTGAATTTATGAGCTAAGTTAAATTTTTTATGAGTGCAAAATAATTTATCTATGCCCATAATTAATAGGGAAAATCATCCAAAAAGTCCTAAAACTATTTCGTTTTTGTCAATTCAGTCATAAACTATTCAGTTTTGTCAATTGACTTCTAAATTTTTTCACTTTTTATCAGTTGAGTCCAACTAGCCAACTTTAGTTAGAAATCGTTGATGTGAAAGCTAGCAGTGCCATGTAGGATAACCGGCATTGACGTTGATAAATTTTAATAATATTTTGATATTTTTTTCTTTTTTTCTTTCTTTTCTTTTTGCACCTTCTTTTTCCTTTTGCTGATGGCCAACCACCGAAGACCAATCACCAGCAATGCCAACCTGATTGGCCTTGCTTGCTACAGGTGAGGCAATGCCAAGCAAGCCCTGGCAAGGGGAGCCCTCACCCAAGCAAGGACCGATGAGGGTCGGCCTTACCCGAGCCAAGCAACGCCGACCTCACCCAAACCGGGGAGGTTGGCCCTCACTCGAGGCTAGGGTGGCCTCACTAGGTGTCGCTTGGGTGCAAGAGATGCTTGACGAGGCCGCCTTGGCTTGGGCAAGGGCTAGCCTCAACAGATTTGGTGAGGGTTGGCCTTGCCTAGGCCAAATTAGGCGAGGCTAGCCCTCGCCCAAGACCGATTAGGGCTGGCCTCGTCGAATCGGCCTAAGTGAGGCTGACCTTCACCAGGTCTCACCCGGCCACGCCTTGCCTATAGCAAGCAAGGCTAGCCTACCTGGCATGATCAGTGATTGGTCTTCGGTGGCCAACCACTGGCAAAAGGAAGAAGAAGAAGCAAAAATAGAAAAGAAAGAGAAAAAGAGAAAACAATTAGAAAAATAATAAAAATTCAAAAAATATTTAAATATTTTAAAAAATTATCCATATTAGTGCTGGCAATCTTGCATGACATCGCCAGCATCCACGTCAACGATTTCTGGCTAAAATTAACTAAATGTACTCAATTGGTAAGAAATAGAAATGTTTAAGACTCAATTGGCAAAATTAAAATGTTTATGACTGAATTAGTAAAAGTGCAATAGATTTAGAATTTTTTGGACAATTTTATTTTATGAGTCCTATCTACTTTATGGTCGGTGCATTATGCTTAATTGGTTTTGATTAAAGGACGCAATCGAGTCATGCCCTTCACGAGTAACTCGTGATAGGTTCAATGATTACATGAGATTGGCTCATAAAGAAAATTGTCCATGTTTTCACTTAATAGTCTAAAATTTCGGGTTTGATCTTCCGATAAATTTTCACTCAATGTAATTAGCGAAAACTTGTATTGTACACAACACGACGTGTAGACACGAACACACAAAAAGAGTGAGATCTACCGGTGCAGAAACAAAACAGTGTAGACTCTAGATTGTGCTCTAAGCAAGCTTACCCAAGAAGCCAGCAACTGGACAGTTTCGCATGTTTGAAGCTTCAAGGTAGCCCAGGATTGAAGCCATGGTGTATGTTACAATGTCCACAATGAAAAGAGCGAAAACCTAAAGTACATGTGCTGATTGGAAAATTTACCAAAACAATCATAAATCTATTATAATTTTTCCAATTCAATAATTTTTTTTTTTTTCAATTTAGTCCTTATTTGGCCAAATTTAGCCAGTTGGCACTAACGTAGATGCTAACTATCGGCCAACACGATGTGATAATTTTTTAATAATATTTTACATATTTAAATTTTTTATTAATTTTTCTTCTTCTTTTTTCCTTTCTTCTTCTTCTTCGGCTAGTAGCCTGTGACTAGAGGCTATGGCTGGTGAGGTCGACCTCACCCGCCACCGGCGACACCTAGTTGTCGTGGGCGAGCTCACCCTTACAGCGAGGACAAGCCTCATCGTCACGGTGCCGGGCGAGCTCACCCTCGTCGCCGCAACTCTAGGCGAGCTCGCCTACAATGGCAAGGCCTCGCTGGCCATAGCCTCTGGCCGATGGTCGGACCAGCCAGAAGAGGAAGAAAAAAATTAATAAAAAGTTTGAAAAAAATATAAAACATTATTAAAAGTTATCACGTCAACGTCGATCAAAAGGTTGGCATCCACGTCAATGCCAACTAGCCAAATTTGGCTTAATGAACTGAATTGACATGATTAAAAAAAAGTTTAAGACTGAATTGGTAAAAAAAAAAAAATTGAAACTAAATTGGAAAAATTACAATAAGTTTAAGATTGTTTTGGTAATGTTTCCTGTATTGGTATATTGTGCATCCGAGATGATCTAAGGTATTTTAGTTCGATCCTTCAATGCCAAAGATACTTTTGAAGAACCTGCGAACGTCACTTCATGTAGAATTTTTTCGGGATAAGTACACTATCAGTGCCATAAGTTGTGTACGGCGCTCACTTTAGTGCCAAAAGTTTCTGTCGAATCACTTAAGTACCAAAAAATTTGAAAAACGCTCACTTTGGTGCCAACTCCGTTCCGGTTGGCCGGAAATCCGACGTGGCACTTTTTTATTAATTTTTGAAGCTGATGTGGCTCGCCAGAGAGCACAGTCAGTATCCTAATACCAAAACGACGCCGTTTGGTGTCTCCCCCAATTCAAAACCCTAATCTCCGACTAGTCGCCGTCCTCGATGGCCCCTGCGCTCGGCGGCCACGACTCCGACCTCGACCTTGACCCCGACCCCGACAATGGCCACTCGACGGTAGCAGCTCCGATCTCGACCCCGACCTCAACCCCGACGATGGCCACTCGGCGGCCACAGCTCCGACCCCGACCTCGACCCCGACCGCGACGATGGCCACTCGACGGCCGCGGCTTAGACCCCGACCCCGACCCCAACGATGGCCACTCGACGGCCGCAGCTTCGACCCCGACCCTGACCCCGATGATGGCCACTCGGCGGCCGCAGCTTCGACCCCGACCCTACCCCAACCCCGACGGCGGCCACTCGGCGGCCAAGTCGAAACCCTAATTTCAATCCCAAATGAGTTAAACGGCGTCGTTTTTGTGAGGCCATCCATGTAGGACGGCAAAACGACGTCGTTTAAGGCCTTGTCGATTTTTTTTTTTTTTTAAAGCCACGTAATCATTTTAGACGGAATCTTTCGCCGGTGGCCGGAATTTTTCACCGGTAGCACCAAAGTGATCGTTTTTCCTCCGATTTGGCACTTAAGTGATCCAACGGAAACTTTTGGCACCAAAGTGAGCGCCGTACATAACTTATGGCACTGATAGTATACTTCTCCCGACTTTTTTCCGTTGCCTGTTCGTGCATAAAAGTCAATGAGGTCCGAGCATGGTTAATTGAGGAGAGAGCGCCTGAAGAGTTTCCACTGACGTTCCATGCTTATCACAAAGATCCACATTCTACATCTTCAGATTTTTGGGAAGGAGCCAACATATTGTTGTTAAATAGTATTTCGAAAACCTTAATTTATTTATATTCGTCTCATGTCTCATAATGCTTGAGAAATTCTATCTTGTTCATTTTATTAATGGATTCACTTGTGTTTGGGCTGAATCAAGTGTAAAGTTGCGTTTCTCCTTCACTGCATGGGAAACATTAGCGAAGCCCAGTCCGAGGTTCCTTTCTACCAAATTTTTAATTTGTCTCAAGGCCTTTTCCGTAAAAGCCTGTTTACGAGTAAATTGAATATCCTTACCTTCACACTTTTAATGTTTCATAGCTTAGTACTTCGCCAAACTAGCTTTTGTGATATTTAATATGCTGACCGTCCTTATTAAGTTTTATTTTGTCTCTAGACCTCTTCCGGGAAAGCCTACTTACGAGTAAATCAAATATCCTTACCTTTAAACTTCTAATTTTTCATATTTTGGTTCTTAATCAAACTAGCTGTTGTGATAGTTAATGTGCTGACAGTTCTTATATATTTTGCTAGCCATTCTCATATTAATTCTCCTAGCCGCTGTGTGATATCTCCAACTTTTTCGCTTAGGCTGTTTCTCCAATAAATACCAACCTTTTTCTTGGCCGTTCTACACAGAACGATCCACATAAAAGTACACTCTTTTCTCTTAGTCTTTCTGCTGGTTTTACATTTCTCGTTATTCCTGCTTTTGCCCGAATGGTGAAGTGCATACTAACCGGAATTTCTATTGGATCCTAGAGCATTACTGCACATCCACCATCGAAGTGGAAATTATCCTTCAGGATAGTACTTGGATGCCTCAGACGATATTCATTTCTCTCTCTTTACTGGTTCCCGGAATTTGCACAATATATATCAACTTCATTCGCAAACGGGGAAGATAACCTTAGACATTCATTAATGCGACAGAGGGAACTAAGAGGGGACACATTGAGCAAATGAAATGAACTCATGCCATCTAAGACATTTGCTAAGTTCTCCCGTAGAACACATAGACCTTCTTTATCTCGTTGATTCCATCAGATATTCTGCATATTCCGTCCACAATCAGGCCTACCACAAGAACAAGTGCCATTAACCTGGCAAAATGAACTGCTGGATCAATGGAGGATTTGTTTCGGCAGCTACAGCTGGTTGATGGAATTGATCTCGTTGGTGAAAGCGATTCAGTCCAGCTCTCCCCGTAGAACATGTTGTCTGATTCAATCTTATTTTCAAATTTCTTCTCCTGTGGCCGAATCATGGTAGTTTCCTTCTCTTTGAACTCCCCAGCCTGTGCCTACAAAACAAATTCAGAAAGGTTTTCTCTTTGTTCTGCTCCTCATGAACTCCAAGAAAAGTAAAATTATGGACAAGATCTTTGCCTCCATGCTTTATCTATCTAAATAACATAGACTCGGAAGGGACAATTAGAATAGGGTCTTACTTTTGAATCTTCTCAATTTTGACAGTGGACTTGGTGTAATTTGTAATTTGCATCGGTTTACTAACCTTTCTTTTTGCTGGTGCTCCATCAGAAGATGTGCACTCTGTTATGATCTTTTCCATGTCGTGAGGATGGTTGAGTTTCTCTTCAGTAAATCCTTTCTCTTCCCCTGGAACAGCTCCCTCAAGAGTGTCACAGACCGGTCGCTGGTTATTCTTAGCCCAACAATTGTCCCAGCTAGTTTCTCCAAGTTGGCCATACTGAAACCATATCAAGGAAAGAGAATTGATAATGCACGGCTTATTATGTGCCCATATATACTGTATGGAAATTTCTGCTCGGAGACCATCACTATCTCTGGACTTCTTGAAGCACAAAGAGTTATGCATTAGTTCACAATCAAAATATATATGCAATGAATACTACCTGAATTACTCCTATGTCTGCTTCAGTTTTCCAAATCAGATCATTTAGATCAGAAAGGTCACCATTAAGCAACAAATCATGACCAAGAGGGGACATCGAGGGCTCGATCCTACTCCATCCGTTGGAACTCCCGTTCATGATTAGGTCATTCAGTTCGTTCTGCATTTCTTGGACATGATGCTGTTATTCAAGAACATATGTAAAACCTAACTGTAATTCCTCATTTCTAGAGGGAAAGGAAAAAAAAATTTGACTCTTGCAAAATACTTGTTTTTTGTCACCTCTGCAAAAGGAAGTTGCTCTGGATTATCACAATCCATGCTATCACAGCTCTTATCTGCTTGTTCACCAGACATCTCATCTACTTTCTCCTCTGTGGAACGAACTAATTCAGCCACCTGCTGTGGAGAAGAAAAAGACATGCCAATGTGAACACAAAGCCAGCACATCACCAGCAGTGGAAGGACACGGCTGAACAAGATTTTCATATATAGCTTTTTCTGAAATGCAGGAAAAGTTGTATTTCTTTTTCAAAACGAATGATGAATCTAAAATAGCTATCAAACTACCTGTAGGAGTTTTAACAAACGTCGGATGTCTTGCCATACAAAACTCATGCTCGAGTTCATGACCCATTATCTGCTACAATGAACTCGTTTATACTAAAACTAATGTGTTATTGGAAAAAACATATTTACCTGATTTATTGTTTCATTTTCAGCTTCATCTGCACTGCAAACATCAACACTAAGAAAAGGATGTGGGAAATTTAACTCATCATTTGTTGGGTCAGGTACAGCAAGCCCCCTTCCTGATGATTTTTCTGTACTAGAGGGATCTTTAGTCCCCACGAGATGCTCCTGATTAGGTGAGGAGTGGTGATTGTCTTCCTGTATCAGGGCTAGGGATTTTGTTCGATTCTGATATGATCCGTCACTCTTGCTGTAAACTTCATCAGATAACTTGCCAATAACCTCATTTAGCTCGCTAAAAGAAACTTTGTTGTTCTGAAACTGAGGAGTTAATGAAAAATCTCCCTTCGTTGCCACAGCTGCATGGTTATCTGCCTTCTCATTTTGCTTCATCTTTAGGCAATAAATAACGAAGCCCGTCTGTGGAGAATCCAAGTCATCCCAACTCAATCGCAAAAACCAACACGTAACAAGCAGCAACAACATTCTTAAAAATAGATTTTATAGAAATTTAGGGGAAAAAATGTCGTCCAAGATAATATACGAATTGGTATTCCAAGACCACTTCGAAATGGAGTAAATTACTTGGAAATAAATAGGAAAGAGTAGAAATACGCACATCATCAGGATGTGGATGAAACTCATGCAAGACCCAGTTGGACCTTGTGCCCTTGGAATTCCGACCATCAATGAAAACTAATGTTATCTTGGAACCGATCTTTTTGTCGTCATTTTTAGCCTTAATATCTATATGTTTACAGGTAATCTTCCAAGAAAAGCCACATGGTGTCTTCCTGCTAATCCGTTGGTTCTGAGTCTGTGGACATATGAACCACCATTCTTGATCTTTGGATCGAATGATCGAGTTCTCTGCATGCACATAAAAAAGCCCTTTGAGTCACGAGTGAGGGGACTCCTGTTCATTTTCTGAGGCACTTCTTTTGAAGTTGTGAAAAACCTACCGTTGAACTTGGCTGGTAAATCCCATGGATCAATCTCGTAGATGTTTTCCAGTGTCGGAATAATGCAGAAAGTTTCTCTGCATCCGGTTACTTTCGACTTCAAGTAATTGATTAGTTCCTCCTCGGTTGGATGGAATCTGTAGCCGACTATCGCCTGCTGAAGTAATAGCGCGATCTCCGTGACTACCTTTTCCGCGGGTTGTTGATTCATCGGAGAGATCCTACTTTCCATATCTTTTTCTATTCTCTCACACAAGTGAAGTTCGAGCTGGCTGAGAGTGAGAATTTAGGAAAGTGAGCTTGTGCACACTTTGAATTTTTGTTAGGGTGTGGTCTGATATTGAAGTCTTCTCCTTCCTCAAGAAGTCACCCGCCCACCATGACAACGACATCCATTTTTGGATTACTCAAATTAAACGATCAGATCAGTGATTGAGAATAGTTTCTTTTCCCCAATTCAGTATTGACGGTGCATTGAATTGTGAAAAAGCAAATAGGGTTTCCAAAGCACGTGTCCTGTATTAGTGGTGGTAGGGCTTGGCATGATCATTATTGTCCTCTTGCTTTTCCAGAAGGACGATCTCTGTGCTTGATCATAAGAAACCTCACAACTCGGGGATCAGTTTCTTTGTTTCTTAAGATGAACAGAGATTATGTTACTCAAGCAGACGTATCAAAAATGAAAATTTGTTCGTGAAATTGATAGAAGACAATACCATCATTCGATATTTAATCTGTTCTAGCCCGTCTAGAGATTGCGAGTGATTAATTCCCGAATGAGTCCATTCCTTAGCGGGAACCAATGTCGTGGGTCCGGGTTCCAAAAACGGCCAAAGCACAATTGCCAACAACTATTTTTCTTTCGATCGTGCTTTTTTCATTTTCCCTTTGGTTTAGACATTTAATTATTTTTGCGTTTTAACCATACCATCTCTTGTGAAATCCATCGCTCCTCGTATGATTCTATAGTAGTGATTTTTCATTTTGTCTCTTCTTTTTTTCTTCGTGGGTCTCACTTTACTTCTTCTTATTTCTTTTCATGCCTTCAAAGTTTCAGTTGTCCACTTTTGAAAATCATCCATCTATTTTCTTTCTTGCAGGCCATTCTTTTCTTTCTACGCCTCCCACTTCTTCTTCTTCTTCTTCCACAAATGTCTTCTACATCTACATTGCCCAAAAGAACTACTTGTTTCAACAATTCACACCCTCCTCATTCGGTATTGGAGGCACAATTCTAGTGAAAGCATTTTTTTTTTTCCCTTTTTAGTTTTCTTAGTCTCAAATCATACTTATTCTGTTCGCTATTGAGTATATTTCTTGATATCTTTTCTTAAAGTGAATTTGGGTTTTAGGTCATATAAATGCTTGATCTTGTGTTTCAATCCTGTGTTTAAAGTGTAGTGTGCATCAAAATAGTGTTTATGAATTAATTGCATAGTTGTTTTGTAGTCTGTGGCATACATGCATCTTATAGACTTTTGCTTCCTTTGGGTTTAGTTCTCTTTATCATTTACATAAGTCCTTCATCATCAATTTTGGGTTTGCTATATTCCTTCTCATCAATTGACTTGTTGGAAATAATGATGCAGGATACAAAAGAGATGATTTGCAAAAGCGGAGAACTGAGACAAGCAGGGAAAGAAATAAAGAAAAAGGAAAGTGGGATTTGCAAGGAAAAAAGAAACAAAATAAAAAGCGTAAACGAAATAATAATAAAAAATAACGGAGAATTGAGATAGGCAGGGAAAGAAATAAAGAAAAAGAAAGTGGAACCTGCAAGGAAAAGAAACAAAATAAAACAAAATAAAATGCATAAACAAAATAATAATAAAAAATACTTTTACAGAGTTATAAGTAATAGGCCCCACAAGAGATAGGATGATAAAAACACCAAAAAATAGAGTGTCTAAGCCAAAGGAGTGGAAAAAGCACCCCCTTTTCTTTTTCTTCTTAAATAATTTACTAATTTATTCAAGATTAGGAAGAAAGTCATGTGACGCTACTCTCTTTCTTAGTTTTCGTGGGACCCACCGAAGTAGCCAAGCAAGACTTGTAAATTTTGACAAGCAAGACTATTGTCATAATTGTTCTTCCTATATTTACCTCACTAAATTAGCGCTATTAAAATTTGTTTATTTCTCGAAAAAATGTATATTTTGAAAAATATTTTTCGGAAATCATTTTCTAGAAAAAATGACTTTATATTTTCTGATTTTTGATTGAAACCTAAAAGTTTCTATCATTTGGTGTGAAGAATCTAATTTGATTTTTTTTTTTAAGAAAATTCAATTTTTTTAAATTATTTTTATTGCTTTTATTGCTTTTATTTTTTATTTTTTATTCTTTTTTTTTTCCTCTCCATCATTCCTTTGCTTCCTCACCACCATCCTCATCTCCTTCCTCTGGCGGTTCATCCCCTATTGGCTCTTGAGAGGCGAGCTTGCCTAGGTCAGCAAGGCTCGAGCCTCACCAGCCTTAGGCGACTAGTAAGCCGAGCCTTGCTAGATCGGCAAGCACAAGGCCTCACGAGTTGATTGTCCACTCGAGCTTGAATGAGACCAATGGCAAAGGAAGAGGAGGGTTTCGTGTGGACAATGATGAGTTTGAATGGAGTATCAAGCCCGAGCAAGTGGATTGGCGAGACTCAAGCTCATTTGTTGTTGATTAGGAGTTGTTGCCATGGCTAGTGAGCAACCATGGAAGAAGTAAAAAGAAAAAAAAAACTAAAAGAAAAATAAATAAAAAATAAAGAAAAATAAAAATAAAAAATAATTAAAATTTTGATTTTTAATACTTTTATAATAATGAAAGTTTCATAAATTAAGGACCCAAGCCCAAGCATCAAAGACCCACACATGATGTTAATGGAATCAGGCCTAAGTGTTGGGGACCAAATCTCGAGTGTCAAGGATCTGCACATGGCCTTTGTGGACTTGCGCTTGGGTGCCGGGGCATTAGGCAAGAGCATTAGGAGTTCGGGCCTAACCTTGATGGATTCGGGCATGGTCCCTATGGGCCTAGGCTTGGGTACCGAGGTCTTAAGCCTAGCCTCGATGGACTTGAGCCTATTCGCCAAAGATCTTGTAATGACCTCAACTCCATCTCCAGGGTCATAAGCACATGGGAGTTATTTTTGCGACGTTCCAAGCTCATCACCTTCTCAATTTTTATTTTTATTTTATTTTCGATTTAAGCACCTGCAAAAATGTGAACAAACAAACTCTCCAAACAAATAATAACTGGAAGACTTGGATATAAATCACACTAAACACATTACTTTATATTAAACTAGTACATTTAGAAGCCCCTTTCTTTACGGCCCTCTTTCTTTTTTATATCATACTACAAGTATGCACATAGGTCGGGAGAATTCCTATCTCCTCTAGTGTGACTGCAGCTTCCAAAAGTGATGTGACACTTCCATGTTTATAGGTTTGGAAAAATAAGAGAATGAGTCGAGGGACTCAGTAAGTAAAACTCTAATTATCTACTAAGAGGGCATCTCATCATCAAAATTTAGCAGGTACAGACTCGCAATACAATGTCAATAGCAGATCAATAGCAAACACATTGCTATCTATCGACTATATATATGTGATCTACTTTCAAATTACAAAACAAGTTATTTTACCAAACAAGCTTATCAAACAACATACAATAACATGCACTATAAGTACATTAACTATCTCAAACGATTCTTCCCATATTTTCAATGGCTTCCAGCTTCAAGTTGGGCATCCGCCCTTAGACCACGCATCCTGTACTTTCAAGGGCTTATTGGCTCAACTAGGGCATCTAGCCATCAAGCCAAACATCTCATACTTTCGAGGGCTTCTCATATTTTTAGGGGCTTCATAACTCAACCAAGGCATCTCGTTCTCATGAACAAGGCAAGGAAACGCGTCGTTTGAGGTAGAGTTGTGCGCTTGGCCCATTCCCCTCAAAGAATTGTCCTAGGCATATCAAGACATGTTCACAACAATTAAACTTTCCATTATATGACCACACGTCATATACCACACAAGCTAGTTCTTTATCTTTCTTCTTGGCCAACATATACAAGGCCCAAGGCATGCTCATTCAAATGTGTGTGCCATGATCATCATTGACATACTATACTAATCAGGTACGATTCTTAACTCATGGCTCGAATCACACGCCTAGGTCAATCCTCGTACTAAGCAAGGCTTGGAATTGGCACGCTTTAATGCCATACCAAAACCTTGTGGGCTTGGCTAATCTCCATACCAAACAAGATTTGGAACCAAGACGCCTTAGTGCTAATCTAAGACCTTGCGGCCTTAGGCGGTCCCCTCTCAATTCCAAGACCTCATTGCCTTGGGCAATCCCCGCACCTAACAAAACTTGGAACCGGCATGCCTCAATGCCGATCCAAGACCTTGTGGCCTTAGGCCATCACAACTTGACCATGATTTTGAGCCAAGCGAACCTCGACCTCATCACAAGGCGTGAACACATTTAAGCGTGCAAATATGAACAAACAATATAAAAGAACATTATAAAATATGCATGGCTTATACGGGTGAGCACACAACTAAACTCGATGACATAGGTTATCGCCCTAACTAAGAGTTAGAGATTCCACTTACTTTCGATGAATCTCAATAAACTAGAAGTGGTTTTACCAAGAGAGGGCCGTCCAATGAGGCGGTAGGTGTGCAAAGCTGAGAGATGGAAAGGGGCGACAGTGAGAAGGCGTGAGAGAAAAAAAGAGAGTAAGTGAAGAAGAAGAGGTGGGGGTGAGGAAATGAGGGGAGGATGTCTCTATTTATAGGTCAAACCTCATTAATGGCCCCAACTTGTTCTTAAGAAAGATTCTATGGTCATGATTACTTAATCTACTCCTTACCACCTAGGTTAGTGAGTCATACCCTCATTTAATGACTAACCTCCAAAAAACATGTGTTACTTGTTCTTCAAGCCACTCTTAAATGGTCTACCTAAACTTGTAAGTCGCAATTTCATCATTACTTGGTCAACTTGCTCTCTACAAGCAAAATCTTAGATGTAATGATGACCAAATTTTTAGAGTTCACTTAAGCCTATGTCTTACCATCTTCATTAATGGCTTAGATTTGGGCAATCATGAGGTTTACATATTTACCATATGCCTAAATTCAAGAACTTGCTCCCCATGCCAAGTTCTCTAGAACCTTCTCTTTTGTCTTCCCTTGATTGGTCCACATGAGCTCTTGATCTATTCTTGGAGAATAAGTCACTTTGAAGAGATGGCACCCTAAAGAGAGTAATGTGGTGCCTAAGCCTTAGAATAGTAATAATTGGTCATTGTAATTTCTTTATATTGGCACATTTGTCTAAGAGTCATTTACTTAATCCTCAAGGCAAATCTTGGATAATGATTACCAAATCCTCCTCATGCCACTTAAGGTGGTGAATCATCCCTTTCATTAAATGATCCAAGTGATTCTAGAATGTTTTATTTTATCCATTTTCAAAGGATAAGGTAAACATGGGAAATAGACCATTGAAAGTGTAATTGGAATTGGGCAAAGGCCTTTTGTGTACATCCCCTATCGACCATTTCGATACACCTGAGATTCATGACAAAACCATCCTTAGTGTGGTTGTCATAGGTAAAATTGCCTACTTCGGCGAAATTGGTGGGCCAAAGTGTGGCCTCAATTGCCACCTTTGGGTCGGTACTAGCCGAGCAGATGAGCTTCTAAACTGACCCCAAGCCTGGTCGAGGCCGACTCTCGATTGTTATGTGGTTGTGCAGGATTGGTCAATCCGTGATTGACACATGATTGCACCGGGTCAACTCATGGTCGTTCACAGTTGGTACATGATCGAGTGAAATCACTCACGATCAAAATGTGACCACTTGGGATCGATTCATAATCACTCATCAATCCGTGGTGATACGTGACCATCCCTCGATCAACCATTTATGGTCAAGCAGTTGGTCATTGGCCAAATGACTTAGGTTCACTTGCATGGTCATTAAATTGTTCCATAGTCGATCTTTTGATCAATTCATGGCCGATTATTTGATCGAGACATGGTTAATCCCTCAGTTACCCTTCCAATTGGGCCAATCGGTCCATGGCCGATTCTTGGAACGATCCATGGCCGATCCTTGCCACTAGCATACTAGACTCATAGACATTTCTCATGGGTCGTAAATTGTGGATGTTATAGACCTAGTGCTAAATGCCAGAATCCGAGAATCAAAATTGAGGTTTATATGCCCAAGCATAAAGTTTCAGGTCTAATTGCTGAAACCTAATCATATTTTGGAAACATTTTTTAGTTCTTTCAAAGAGGAAATCATTTTCTTCAATTTAAGCTTTGATTGGAAAACTTTTTCCATTGACTCATTTTTTTCTAAACGAATCAAACGCCTAAAAATGAGGAAAATGTTTTCCACAAATATATATATATATATATATATATATATATATAATTTGAAAAACATTTTTTTAAAAGTGATCATTTGAATCACTTACAGAAATAAATGAATAAAAATTATTTTCATCATCCACAAAATTATTTAGATATAAACTGCTATTGATAATTAAAATATTTTTCAGGTTAATTATTTTAAAAGCTTCAAGTGATATTTTTAGAATTTCAAATCATTTCTTTTCCATGAAATAAATGAAACCTTTGTCATTAAACAACTTGATACCAACATTTGCATGCCCGTATAGACAAACAGGCATGTGTGTGGTTGGTCAGACATAACACTTTTGCAAGGCAATTTTTTAATGGGTGGATTATGGGAAAGTTGGATGGAGTAATTTCAAATACACGGCCTGTGTTATCTTTTTAAAACAAAACTGACATGCAAATCTTTCACGTTTAATCTGGATAATTGAGCAATTTTCAAAATGTAACTATACACATTTACACTGATGGGAGTGGGCTGTGTAACAACTGGATTATGTGAGAAGTGTATTCTATAAAAATCGTGGTTGGATTAGTCATAAAAAAGAAAAAAGAAAAAAATATGACATGAAGAACATGACTTAGAAGTTATAATTCATTATGAAACCCTAATTATTGTGGTCCACGGTTGTTATATGAGTCAAAAAAAAGAAATTTTCAATCAATTTGGTCGATTGTCTAAGGAGATTGAAAAGGAGCTGAATTGTTATTTCATGGAAGTTGGAACAAAACAAAAAGGCATTGACAAAGTAAGAGTATTGCTAAGTGCTAACAAAAAGATGAATCGACCATTCTATATATATAAAAAATGGGTCAACTTCAATGAATGTGAACTTCAAAGACAACTAGTGGAATTGGTAAACTAGATTCCATTTCTAATTGCAATACTCCTTTTTTCTCCATCATGTCATTTCTGTGGCAAAAACAGTTTTTGTTCTTGCCCTACTCCTAATTATCTAAGTAAAGAGAGAGAAGAAAAAAGAAAGAGAGAGAGAGAATGAAGAGATACAAGAAGTGCAAGCGTGGTTTCGGGTCCGTTTGGTTCAGTTTTATAAATGAGCTTTGGGTGTAATGCAAATACTGAAAGTCAAAGTTATTTGGGGAAATGCAAATTATGTTTGTTAAAACCTGTTTGCAAATGGACTTTGAGTTGAATATGTGTTTGGCCAAAAAACTTTTGTAATGGGCTTGGGGTATATATATAATCTTTTTTGGAAAAAATGAACCAAACCTTTTGCCAGACTGGCGAACGGATATGGCCGTTGGCACCAAATATGGCTTCTAGTAGTCGTAGCCCTTTGCTGGTCCAGAGAAGGGTTTTCTCCTTTTTTTTTTTAATATAAAAAGATTTAACTAGGGACAAAATCAAAAATTTAAAGAATTTGTGAGGATAGTTTTGGAAGCAAAAAATTAATTTCAGCATTTGACTAAATGTTGAAAGCATGACGTTAATCCCTATTAGCATTGAGTTTTCGATTAGCTTTGCGCTTTCAACTTTCACAATGTTAGCATTAGGTTGAAAGCTTATTTAAAATGGTTGGCAAACGGTTTAACATTTTCCCAAGGGGCTGTTGAGATTGAAAACCCCTTGGGAATGCTGACCCAAATGCATCACATTTTTTTCTCATTTCAGTCACCCGCCAACTGTTTTGATAACTCTACTAGCTTGTTTTGGAGCCTAATAATGCGGTGTAACAGCTTGTAAAAGAGACAAATCTAGTAGCAAAAAGTTCATGGAGGGACTAATATGGAAGAATTGTCTTGTATGGCGACAAGAATATATCTTTGTACAGGGACGAAAATTTTACGTATAGCTTAGTTGGTTAACTATGTCCTAAACCATAAAAGAGGTGTGCTTAAAGGTTGAGACTGTATTTTTTATGCGACAATTATCAACCATAATAAATGTATAAAAAATGAAAAGAAGTCATATAGCTCTAAACTCTGTAAAGTTGTCTCTGAAAAACATCATCGGTCACTTTGACTAATAGTCAAAAGAGGTGTTAAATGGCATAATAAGGGCTTGTTTGGTAAAAGTTGTTTCTGTTCCCCATGACAACTATTTTTGTTCTTTTGTTCCAGAGAACGAAAAAAAGAATAAAAACGTGTTTGGTAAAACTTTTGTTCCTGGGAACAAGAAGTTATTTTTTCTACTTCTTGTTTCTGTTCCAAATTTATTCTCGAAAACAAAAAGATATATTCTTTGTTCCCAGAAGAAAAGAGAAGAGAGAAAAAAATAGATTCTAGAAATTATTAAAGAACAAGAAGTTACTTTTTTCTACTTCTTGTTTCGAAAGATGCTACATCTATGCCCTTTTCTTTTATCTTTTCTTTCTCTCATCCCTCCAATAATGTTCATTTGTTTAAAGTGTGATAACCCAAATTCTGTGTCTAATGGGTGAAGTCTTGTGATGTTATACATAAGTAGGAAAAAGTGTTAGAAAGTCTTAAATTTATTGCAATTGTGTTATTTAGTCTTAAACCTTTTAATGGTGTCAATTTTAATTCTAAACCTTTTGACTTAGTGTCAATTTGGTTATAGACCTTTTGACTTGATGCCAATTTAGTCATTCCGACTAATTTTGGTCGGATTCTACTTACGTGGATTTGGTTTACTTACGTGGCATCGCTGACACTAACGTGAATAATTTTTTTCACTAAGGTGAGGCCGAGCCCAACTAGGGTCGGCCTCACCCAATTTTTGGCCTAGGCGAAGGCAACCCGGCAAGGGCTTCTCTCACCAAATCGCTTGGCCAACCTTTGTCTATGTCTACATTGGCAGTGCCATGTAATTTGGCCAGCATCTACATTAGTAAAATCCAGCCAAAATTAGCTGGAAGGACTGAATTGGCACCAAATAAAAGGGTTTAGGACTAAATTGATACTAATTCAAAAAGTTTAGGACTAAGTTAACACCATAAAATATTTAGAACTGAATTGACACTATTAAAAATTTTATAGCTAAATTGGTACCAATGTAATAGACTTAGGACTTTTTTTGAGACTTTTCCCCTCATAGGTAAAATCCACCTCAAATGGTCACAACTTTGTATGGAATCAAAGTACTCATTTTGGGGGCCTTGATTCACGTCGAATGGTTAGGTTGTTAAGGGGAGAGGGTTTGGATAGGATACAACTTATGGCATGCTTCCTGGATGATGGAGAGGGTAGTACTTAACCAAACTTCATACTGAATATAAGGAGTATTGTTGAGCGATATGGTGGATCTTTAGTTGTGAATAACATCACAAAGCCTCCCCCAATCAATGTGGTCCCCTGAGCGGAACTCCCTTAATTTGATGTAAGGTCTGATTTATTCCTGTCTCTTTAACCATCTTAGAAGCCTATTAAGACTACCTATCCAAGCCCTCTAGCTCGATAATCATTCATTGCCCTTGTCGAATAGGGTATGAGTCTAGTGTCCACAAACAACACACTTACTAGAAGGAAACTTGCTTTGATGCCATTTATAACAACTGGGCTCATTCTATTTAGGCCGAGCCCCAAAAGGAATATTCTGATGAGAACCACACAAGGTAGCGACCCTTTCATGGTAGATATTTAATTACAAAGAACATCACGAGATCTTACCCGATTGCTATGTGACTTGGGGTGGCACACAAAGTGAAGATTAGATTTACTTCAATAGTTACTATTAAATTCTTCATGTTTAGACAGGCACTTTATCTTGAAATTGCATCATGAAAAATTTAGTAATACGTTTGCCGTTTCTCGAGCAATCCAATTGCAAGATTAAACCAAACGAGCTAGAGTCGAGCTAGAAGGAATTTATTTTTTGAGTGGATTGCCGGTCTTTTGCCACCAATTGAAGCGTTTAAATATTACACCATGTTTTCCTTTTTTTCTTTTTCTTTTTTTGGGTCGAACACCATGTTTTCGCTTAATAGTCTAAAATTTCGGGTTTGATCTTCCGATAAATTTTCACTCAATGTAATTAGCGAAAACTTGTATTGTACACAACACGACCTATAGACACAACACACCAAAAGAGTGAGATCTACCGGTGCAGAAACAAAACAGTGTAGACTCTAGATTGTGTTCTAAGAGATGCGTTTGGTAATGATTTTGTTCCCGGAAACAAATTCTGATAAAAAATGATTATTTTTTATTTTGTTTCGAAAACTAATTCTCGAGTAAAAAACGCATTTGGTAACTGTACAAAATTTATGATTACGGAATAGAATTGCATTTGGTACCGTGTTTATTAATTCTTTGCAAATCAATTTATTTTAATTTTTAAATAATTTTTCCTTTTTTTCCTTTTTTTTTTTTTTTTTCTTTTTTTCTTCTTCTCCTATTCTTCTTCTTTTTCTTTTTCTTTTTTTTCTTTTTTCTCCTATTCTTCTTTTTTTCTTTTTTTTCTTTTTTTTTTTAAGGCCAGACGAGAGCCTCCAGCAAGCTCATCGGACCAGTTGCCAGCGACCGGCGGTGAATGACGGCGGCGGACGGCGGTAGGCGGCGGTCGCGGGGTGGTGGTCGATGAAGAAGAAGAAAGGAGAAGAAGAAGAGTTTTGATTCTCAATTTTGTTCCCAAAACAAGAATCAATTTTTTATTCTTGATTCTCTTCACAACTGTTTCTGGGAACAAATTTGGTCCAGGAACAAAAATTTTACCAAACGCAATTCTCATTCCAAACTGATTCTAGAAATAAAAAATTAGAATCATGCATTGTTTGGATGGTTACCAAACAGGCCCTAAGCAAGCTTTCCCAAGAAGCCAGCAATTGGACAGTTTTGCATGTTTGAAGCTTCAAGGTAGCCAAGGATTGAAGCCATGGTGTATGTTACAATGTCCACAATGAAAAGAGGAAAACCTAAAGTACATGTGCTGATAGGAAAATTTACCAAAACAATCATAAATCTATTATAATTTTTCCAATTCAATCATAAATTTTTTTTATAGTTAATTTAGTCCTTATCTAGCCAAATTTAGCCGGTTGGCACTAATGTAGATGCCAACCGTTTGGTTTGACATAATAATTTTTTTAATAATATTTTACATTTTTCAATTTTATTTTTTAATTTTTAATTTCTCTTCTTCTTTTTCCTTTATTCTTCTTCTTCTGGCTAGTTGCCTGATTGACTAGAGGCTACGGCCGGTGAAGTCGACCTCACTCGCCAATGGCGACGCCTAGTCATCGTGGGCAAGCTTGCCCTTACGGTGAGGGCAAGCCTCGTCGTCGCGACGCTAGGCGAGCTCACCCTCATCATCGCAACTCTAGGTGAGCTCGCTTGCAATGGCAAGGCCTCACTAGCCATAGCCTCTGGCCGATGGCCAGACCAGCCAGAAGAGGAAGAAAGAAAAAAATTGAAAAAATATAAAATATTATTAAAAAGTTGCCATATCAGCGTTGATCGGATGGTTGTCATCCACGTCAATACCATCGGTCAAATTTGGCTAGATGAACTCAATTGGCATGATTAAAAAAGTTTAAGACTGAATTGGTAAAAAAAATATATTCGAAACTAAATTGGAAAAATTACAATAAGTTAAAGATTGTTTTGGTAATGTTTCCTGTGCTGGTATATTGTGCATCCGAGGATGATCTCAGGTATTTTAGTTCGATCCTTCAATGCCAAAGATACTTTCGAAGAACCTGCGAACGTCACTTCATGTGGACTTTTTTCCGTTGCCTGTTCGTGCATGGAAGTCAATGGGCTCCGAGCATGGTTAACTGAGGAGAGAGCGCCTGAAGAGTTTCTACTGACGTTCCATGCTTATCACAAAGATCCACATTCTACATCTTCAGAATTTTGGGAAGGAGCCAACATATTGTTGTTAAATAGTATTTCGAAAACCTTAATTTATTTATATTCGTCTCATGTCTCATAATGCTTGAGAAATTCTATCTTGTTCATTTTATTAATGGATTCACTTGTGTTTGGGCTGAATCAAGTGTAAAGTTGCGTTTCTCCTTCGCTGCCTGGGAAACATTAGCGAAGCCCAGTCCGAGGTTCCTTTCTACCAATTTTTTTTAATTTGTCTCAAGGCCTTTTCCGTAAAAGCCTGTTTACGAGTGAATTGAATATCCTTACCTTCACGCTTTTAATGATTCATAGTTTGGTCCTTAGCCAAACTAGCTTTTGTGATATTTAATATGCTGACCGTCCTTATTAGTTTTTATTTTGTCTCAAGACCTCTTCCGGAAAAGCCTACTCACGAGTAAATCAAATATCCTTACATTTGAACTTCTAATTTTTCATATTTTGGTTCTTAATCAAACTAGCTGTTGTGATAGTTAATGTGCTGACATTTCTTATATATTTTGCTAGCCATTCTCATATTAATTCTCCTAGCCGCGGTGTGATATTTCCAACTTTTTCGCTCAGGCTGTTTCTCCAATAAATACCAACCTTTTCTTGGCCGTTCTACACAGAACGATCCACATAAAAATACAGTCTTTTTCTCTTAGTCTTTCTGCTGGTTTTACATTTCTCGTTATTCCTGCTTTGCCCGAATGGCGAAGTGCGTACTAACCGGAATTTCTATTGGATCCTAGAGCGTTACTGCACATCCACCATCGAAGTGGAAATTATCCTTCAGGATAAGACTTGGATACCTCAGACGATATTCATTTCTCTCTCTTTACTGGTTCCCGGAATTTGCACAACATATATCAACTTCATTCACAAACGGGGAAGATAACCTTAGACATTCATTAATGCGACAGAGGGAACTAAGAGGGGACACATTGAGCAAATGAAATGAACTCATGCCATCTAAGACATTTGCTAAGTTCTCCCGTAGAACACATAGACCTTCTTTATCTCGCTGATTCCATTAGATTTTCTGCATATTCCGTCAACAATCAGGCCTACCACAAGAACAAGTGCCATTAACCTGGCAAAGTAAACTGCTGGATCAATGGTGGATCTGTTTCGGCAGCTACAGCTGGTTGATGGAATTGATCTCGTTGGTGAAAGCGATTCAGTCCAGCTCTCCCCATGGAACATGTTGTCTGATTCAATCTTCATTTCAGAGTTCTTCTCCTGTGGCCAAATCATAGTAGTTTCCTTCTCTTTGAACTCCCCAGCCTGTGCCTACAAAACAAATTCAGAAAGGTTTTCTCTTTGTTCTGTTCCTCATGAACTCCAAGAAAAGTAAAATTATGGACAAGATCTTCGCCTCCATGCTTTATCTATCTAAATAACATAGACTCGGAAGGGACAATTAGAATAGGGTCTTACTTTTGAATCTTCTCAATTTTGACAGTGTACTTGGTGTAATTTGTAATTTGCATCGGTTTACTAACCTTTCCTTTTGCTGGTGCTCCATCAGAAGATGTGCACTCTGTTATGATCTTTTCTGTGTCGTGAGGATGGTTGAGTTTCTCTTCAGTAAATCCTTTCTCTTCCCCTGGAACAGCTCCCTCAAGAGTGTCACAGACCGGTCGCTGGTTCTTCTTAGCCCAACAATTGTCCCAGCTAGTTTCTCCAAGTTGGCCATACTGAAACCATATTAAGGAAAGATAAATTGATAATGCACGGCTTATTATGTGCCCATATATACTGTGGAAATTTCTGCTCGGAGACTGTCACTATCTCTGGACTTCTTGAAGCACAAAGAGTTATGCATTAGTTCAACAATCAAAATATATATGCAATGAATACTACCTGAATTACTCCTATGTCTGCTTCAGTTTCCCAAATCAGATCATTTAGATCAGAAAGGTCACGATTAGGAAACAAATCATGACCAAGAGGGGACATCCAGGGCTTGATCCTATTCCATTCGTTGGAACTCCCGTTCATGATTAGGTCATTCAGTTCGTTCTGCATTTCTTGGACATGATGCTGTTATTCAAGAACATATGTAAAACCTAACTGTAATTCCTCATTTCTAGAGGGAAAGGAAAAAAAATTTCGACTCTTGCAAAATACTTGTTTTTTGTCACCTCTGCAAAAAGAAGTTGCCCTGGATTATCACAATCCATGCTATCACAGCTCTTATCTGCTTGTTCACCAGACATCTCATCTACTTTCTCCTCTGTGGAACGAACTAATTCAGCCACCTGCTGTGGAGAAAAAAAAAGACATGCCAATGTGAACACAAAGCCAGCACATCACCAGCAGTGGAAGGACTCGGTTGAACAAGATTTTCATATATAGCTTTTTCTGAAATGCAGGAAAAGTTGTATTTCTTTCAAAACGAATGATGAATCTAAAATAGTTATCAAACTACCTGTAGGAGTTTTAACGAACGTCAGATGTCTTGCCATACAAAACTTATGCTCGAGTTTATGACCCGTTATCTGCTACAATGAACTCGTTTATACTAAAACTAATGAGTTATTGGAAAAAAAATATTTACCTGATTTATTGTTTCTTTGTCAGCTTCATTTGCACTGCAAACATCAACATTAAGAAAAGGATGTGGGAAATTTAACTCATCATTTGTTGGGTCGGGTACAGCAAGCCCCCTTCCTGATGAATTTTCTGTACTAGAGGGATCTTTAGTCCCCACGAGATGCTCCTGATTAGGTGAAGAGTGGTGATTGTCTTCCTGTATCAGGGCTAGGGATTTTGTTCGATTCTGATATGATCCGTCACTCTTGCTGTAAACTTCATCAACCTCATTTGGCTCGCTAAAAGAAACTCTGTGATTCTGAAACTGAGGAGTTGATGAAAAATCTCCATTCGTTGCCACAGCTGCATAGTTATCTGCCTTCTCATTTTGCTTCATCTTTAGGCAATAAATAACGAAGCCCGTCTGCGGAGAATCCAAGTCATCCCAACTCAATCGCAAAAACCAACACGTAACAAGCAGCAACAACGTTCTTAAAAATAGATGTTACAGAAATTTAGGGGAAAAAAATGTCGTCCAAGATAATGGACGAATTGGTACTTCAAGACCACTTTGAAATGGAGTAAATTACTTGGAAATAAATAGGAAAGAGTAGAAATACGCACATCATCAGGATGCGGATGAAACTCATGCAAGACCCAGTTGGACCTTGTGCCCTTGGAATTCCGACCATCAATGAAAACTAATGTTATCTTGGAACCGATCTTTTTGTCGTCAGTTTTAGCCTTAATATCTATATGTTTACCGGTAATCTTCCAAGAAAAGCCACATGGTGTCTTCCTGCTAATCCGTTGGTTCTGAGTCTGTGGACATATGAACCACCATTCTTGATCTTTGGATCGAATGATCGAGTTCTCTGCATGCACATAAAAAAGCCCTTTGAGTCACGAGTGAGGAGGTTTCTGTTCATTTTCTGAGGAACTTTCTTTGAAGTTGTGAAAAACCTACCGTTGAACTTTGCTGGTAAATCCCATGGATCAATCTCGTAGATGTTTTCCACTGTCGGAATAATGCAGAAAGTTTCTCTGCATCCGGTTACTTTCGACTTCAAGTAATTGATTAGTTCCTCCTCGGTTGGATGGAATCTGTAGCCGACAATCGCCTGCTGAAGTAATAGCGCGATCTCCGTGACTACCTTTTCCGCGGGTTGTTGATTCATCGGAGAGATCCTACTTTCCATGTCTTTTTCTATTCTCTCACACAAGTGAAGTTCGAGCTGGCTGAGAGTGAGAATTTAGGAAAGTGAGCTTGTGCACACTTTGAATTTTTGTTAGGGCGTGGTCTTATATTGAAGTCCTCTCCTTCCTCAAGAAGTCACCCGCTCACCATGACAACGACATCCATTTTTGGATTACTCAAATTAAACGATCAGATCAGTGATTGAGAATAGTTTCTTTTCCCCAATTCTGTATTGATGGTACATTGAATTGTGAAAAAGCAAATAGGGTTTCCAAAGCACGTGTCCTGTATTAGTGGTGGTAGGGCTTGGCATGATCATTATTGTCCTCTTGCTTTTCCAGAAGGACGATCTCTGTGCTTGATCATAAGAAACCTCACAACTCGGGGATCAGTTTCTTTGTTTCTTAAGATGAACAGAGATTATGTTACTCAAGCAGACGTATCAAAAATGAAAATTTGTTCTTGAAATTGATAGAAGACAATACCATCATTCGATATTTAATCTGTTCTAGCCCGTCTAGAGATTGCGAGTGATTAATTCCCGAATGAGTCCGTAATTCCCGAATGAGTCCATTCCTTAGCGGGAACCAATGTCGTGGGTCCGGGTTCCAAAAACAGCCAAAGCACAATTGCCAACAACTATTTTTCTTTCCATCGTGTTTTTTTCATTTTCCCTTTGGTTTAGACATTTAATTTCTTTTGCGTTTTAACCATACTATTTTTTGTGAAATCCATCGCTTTTCGTATGATTCTATAGAAGTGATTTTTTATTTTGTCTCTTCTTTTTTTCTTCATGGGCCTCACTTTCTTTCTTCTTATTTCTTTTCATGCCTTCGGAGTTTCAGTTCACCACTTTTGAAAATCGTCTATCTATTTTCTTTCTTGCAGGCCATTCTTTTCTTTCTATGCCTCCCATTTCTTCTTCTTCTTCTTCCACAAATGTCTTCTACATCTACAATGCCCAAAAGAACTACTTGTTTCAACAATTCACGCCCTCCTCATTCAGTATTGGAGGCACAATTCTAGTGAAAGCATTTTTTTTCCCTTTTCAGTTTTCTTAGTCTCAAATCATACTTATTCCGTTCGCTATTGAGTATATTTCTTGATATCTTTTCTTAAAAGTGAATTTGGGTTTTAGGTCATATAAATGCTTGATCTTGTGTTTCAATATTGTGTTTAAAGTGTAGCATGCATCAAAATAGTGTTTATGAATTAATTGCATAATGTTTTGTAGTCTGTGCATACATGCATCTTATAGACTTTTGCTTCCTTTGGGTTTAGTTTCTCTTTATCATTTACATAAGTCCTTCATCATCAGTTTTGGGTTGCTATATTCCTTCTCATCAATTGACCTGTTGGAAATAATGATGCAGCATACAAAAGAGATGATTTGCAAAAGCGGAGAACTGAGACAAGCAGGGAAAGAAATAAAGAAAAAGGAAAGTGGGATCTGCAAGGAAAAAAAGAAGCAAAATAAAAGCGTAAACGAAATAATAATAAAAAAAATGGAGAATTGAGATAGGCAGGGAAAGAAATAAGGAAAAAAGAAAGTGGAACCGGCTAGGGAAAAAAAAACAAAATAAAATGCATAAACGAAATAATAATAAAAAAATACTTTTATAGAGTTATAAGTAATAAGCAAGAGATAGGATGATAAAAACACCAAAAAATAGAGTGTCTAAGCCAAAGGAGTGGAAAAAGCACCCCCTTTACTTTTTATTCTTTAAATAATTTACTTATTTATCCAAGATCGCTGCCGCCACCCAGATCCCTTCTGAGGATTTGGAACTATCATTAGAGAAGTTTACCCTCGCATTTAAGCGGTCAGGTTCTTCTCTTCAAGCTGGGGGGTTAGGAAACAGGTTAAACCTGTTCCTTGGCAAACCCCCTCATGGGGAAGGAATCTTTTTCCAGCCCCCTTACCCTATCTACCTGCACTTTCCAGTAGTCATAGCCTTTTAAGGTCTTGCTAAGGACCATAGGAAGAAAGTCACGTGATGCTACATTCTTTCTTAGTTTTCGTGGGACCCACTGAAGAAGCCAAGCAAGACTTATAAATTTTACAAGCAAGACTATTGTCATAATTGTTCTTCCTATATTTACCTCACTAAATTAGCGCTATTAAAATTCGTTTATTTCGCGAAAAAATGTATATTTTTGAAAAATATTTTTCAGAAATTATTTTCTAGAAAAAATGACTTTATATTTTCTGATTTTCGATTGAAACCTAAAAGTCAACCAAAAAATATTTTTTGCCATTTGGCGTGAAGAATCTATTTTGATTTTTTTTTGGAGAAAATTACAAAAAATTCAATTTTTTTAAAATTATTTTTATTGCTTTTATTGCTTTTTTATTATTATTATTCTTGTTCTTCTTTTTTTTTTCCCTCTCCATCATTCCTTTGCTTCCTCATCACCATCCTCATCTACTTCCTCCAACGATTCATCCCCCGTTGGCTCTTGAGAGGCGAGCTTACCCTAGGTCAGCGAGGCTCGAGCCTCACCAGCCTTAGGTGACTAGTAAGCCAATCCTTGCTAGATCAGCAAAGCACAAGGCCTCACGAGTTGATTGTCCACTCGAGCTTGAACAAGACTAATGGCAAAGGAAGAGGAGGGTTTCGTGTGGACAACGATGAGTTTGAATGGAGAATCAAGCCCAAGAAAGTGGATTGGCGAGACTCAAATTCATTTGTTGTTGATTAGGAGCCGTTGCCATGGCTAGTGAGCGACCATGGAAGAAGTAAAAAAAAAAAAAACGAAAAACAAAGAAAGAAAATAAAAATAAAAAATAATTAAAATTTTGATTTTTTTAATACTTTTATAATAATGAAAGTTCCATAAATTAAGGACCCGAGCCCAAGCATCAAAGACCCACACACGACATTAATGGACTCAGGCCTAAGTGTTGGGGACCAAATCTCGAGTGTCAAGGATCTGAACATGGCCTTTGTGGACTTAGGCTTGGGTGCCGGGGCATTAGGCAAGAGCATGAGGAGTTTGGGCCTAACCTTGATGGATCCCGGCATGGTCCCTATGGGCCTAGGCTTGGGTACTAAGGTCCTAAGCCTAGCCTCGATAGGCTTAAGCCCATTCGCCAAAGATCTTGTAATGACCTTGCGGCCTTAGGCCATCACGACTTGACCATGATTTCGAGCCAAGTGAACCTCGACCTCGTCCCAAGGCGTGAACACATTTAAGCATGCAAATATGAACAAACAATATAAAAGAACATTATAAAATACATATGGCTTATATGGGTGAGCACACAACTAAACTCAATGACATAGGTTATCGCCCTAACTAAGAGTTAGAGATTTCACTTACTTTCGATAATCTCGATAAACTAGAAGTGGTTTTACCAAGAAAGGGCTGTTTAGTGAGGTGGTAGGTGTGCAAAGCCGAGAGATGGAAAGGGGCAACGGTGAGAGGGCGTGAGAGAAAAAAGAGAGTAAGTGAAGAAGAAGAGGTGGGGGTGAGGAAATGAGGAGATGATGTCTCTATTTATAGGTCAAACCTCATTAATGGCCCCAACTTGTTCTTAAGGAAGATTCTATGGTCATGATTAATTAATCTACTCCTTACCACCTAGGTTAGTTAGTCATACCCTCATTTAATGACTAACCTCCAAAAAACATGTGTTACTTGTTCTTCAAGCCACTCTTAAATGATTTACCTAAACTTGTGAGTCGCAATTTCATCATTACTTGGTCAACTTGCTCTCTACAAGCAAAATCTTAGGTGTAATGATGACCAAATTTTTAGAGACCTCTTAAGCCTATGACTTACCATCTTCATTAATAGCTTAGATTTGGGCAATCATGAGGTTTACATATTTACCATATGCCTAAATTCAAGAACTTGCTCCCCATGCCAAGTTCTCTAGAACCTTCTCTTTTGTCTTCCCTTGATTGGTCCACATGAGCTCTTGATCCATTCTTGGAGAATAAGTCACTTTGAAGAGATACCTAAAGAGTAATGTGGTGCCTAAGCCTTAGAATAGTAATAATTGGTCATTGTAATTTCTTTATATTGGCACATTTGTCTAAGAGTCCTTTACTTAATCCTCAAGGCAAATCTTGGATAATGATTACCAAATCCTTCTTATGCCACTTAAGGTGGTGAATCATCCCTTTCATCAAATGATCCAAGTAATTCTAGAATGTTTTGTTTTACCCATTTTCAAAGGATAAGGTAAACATGAGAAATAGACCATTGAAAGTGTAATCGGGATTAGGCAAAGGCTTTTTGTGTACATCCCCTACCGACCATTTCGACACACCTGAGATTCGTGACAAAACCATCCTTAGTGTGGTTGTCATAGGGATAATTGCCTACTTCGGCGAAATCGGTGGGCCAAAGTGTGGGCTCAATTGCCATCCTTTGGGTCGATACTAGCCGAGCATATGAGCTTCTAAACTAACCCCAAGCCTAGTCGAGGTTGACTCTTGATTGTTATGTGGTTGTGCATGATTGGTCAATCCGTGACCGACACACGATTGCACCGGGTCAACTCATGGTCGTCCACGGTTGGTACATGACCAAGCGAAATCACTCACGATCATAACGTGACCACTTGGGATCGATTCATAATCGCTCATCGATCCGTGGTGATATGTGACCATCCCTCGATCAACCATTTATGGTTGAGCAGTCGATCATTGGCCAAATGACTTAGGTTCACTTTCGTGGTCATTAAATTGTTCCGTAGTCAATCTTTTGATCAATTCATGGCTGATTATTTGATCCAAAACATGGTTAATCCCTTAGTTACCCTTCCGATTGGGCCAATCAATCCATGGCCGATCCTTGCCACTAGCATACTAGACTCATAGACATTTCTCATGGGTCATAAATTGTGGATGTTATAGACCTAATGCTGAATGCTATAATCTAAGAATCAATGTTGAGGTTTCCATGCCCAAGCATAAAGTTTCGGGTCTAATTGCTGAAACCTAATCATATTTTGGAAAATTTTTTTAGTTCTTTCAAAGAGGAAATCATTTTCTTCAATTTAAGCTTTCATTGGAAAACTTTTTCCATTGACTCCTTTTTCTAAACGAATTAAACGCCTAAAAATGAGGAAAATGTTTTCCACAATTACATATATATTGTAGGAAATAAATAATTTGAAAAACATATTTTTTTTAAAAGTGATCATTTGAATCACTTATAGAAATAAATGAATAAAAATTATTTTCATCATCGAAAAAATAGGGCAAAAGTATACTTCAAGTGCCATAACTTGGCAGAAATGGACACTTAAGTGCCATAACTTACGAAAGGTACACTTAAGTGCCACATTCGAAGAAAAATGAATCACTTAAGTGCTACTCCGGCCAAAGTCCGCCCAAAACACTGATGTAGCATTTTTCCAGCGAAGCGAGTGCAAAACGACGCCGTTTTGCACGTTGACGTGGCCAAATAATACAAAAACGACGTTGTTTTGGGCTGACGTAAAATTAAATTTAATTAATTTTTATATTTTTTTTTACCACGTCAACCCAAAACGACTCCGTTTTTGCATTATTTGGCCACGTCAACGTGCAAAAAAGTGTCGTTTTGGGCTCGCTTCGCCAGAAAAATGCCACGTATGCAATTTGGCTAGATTTTGGTCGGATTGGCACTCGAGTAATCTATTTTACTTCGATTTTAGCACTTAAGTGTACATTTCGTAAGTTATGGTACTTAAGTATCCCTTTCTACCAAGTTATGGCACTCTAGGGGTCCATGTCTCCACAAAATTGTTTAGATATAAACTGCTGTTGATAATTAAAATATTTTTCAGGTTAATTATTTTAAATGATTCGAATGATATTTTTTAGAATTTCAAATCATTTATTTTCCATGAAATAAATGAAACCTTTGTCATTAAACAACTTGATACCAACATTTGCATGCCCGTATAGACAAACAGGCATGTGTGTGGTTGGTCAGACATAACACTTTTGCAAGGCAAGTTTTTAATGGGTGGATTATGGGAAAGTTGGATGGAGTAATTTCAAATACACGGCCTGTGTTATCTTTTTAAAACAAAACTGACATGCAAATCTTTCACGTTTGATCTGGATAATTGAGCAATTTTTCAAACTGTAACTATACACATTTACACTGATGGGAGTGGGCTGTGTAACAACTGGATTATGTGAGAAGTGTATTCTATAAAAATCGTGGTTGGATTAGTCATAAAAAATAAAAAATAAAAAAAAATATGACATGAAGAACATGACTTAGAGGTTATAATTTATTATTAAACCCTAATTATTGTGGTCCACGGTTGTTATATGAGTCAAAAAAAAAAAAAGAAATTTTGAATCAATTTGGTTGATTGTCTAAGGAGATTGAAAAGGGGCTGAATTGATATTTCATGGAAGTTGGAACAAAACAGAAAGGCATTGACAAAGTAAAAGTATTGCTAAGAGCTAACAAAAAGATGAATCGACCATTCTATACATATATATAAAATGGCTCAACTTTAATGAATGTGAACTTCAAAGACAACTAGTGGAATTGGTAAACTAGATTCCATTTCTAATTGCAATACTTTTTTTTCTCCATCATGTCTTTTCTATGGCAAAAACAGTTTTTGTTCTTGCCCTGCTCCTAATTATCTAAGTAAAGAGAGAGAATAAAAGAGAGAGAGAGAGAGAATGAAGAGATACAAGAAGTACAGGTATGGTTTTGAGTCCGTTTGGTTTAGTTTTGTAAATGAGCTTTGTGTGTAAAGCAAATGCTAAAAGTCAAAGTTATTTGGGAAATAAATTATGTTTGTTAAAACCTATTTGCAAATGGACTTCGAGTTGAATATATGTTTGGCCAAAAAAAATTTGTAATGGGCTTGGGTATATATATAATATAATATAATATAATATAATATAATATAATATAATATATAATTTTTTTGGAAAAATGAACCAAACCTTCTACTGGACTGGCGAATAGATATGGCCGCTAGCGCCAAATTTGGCTTGCCAATAGTCGTATCCCTTTGTTGGTCCGGAGAAGGGTTGTCTCCTTTTTTTTTTTTTTAATAAAAAGATTTAACCATGGACAAAATCGAAAATTTAAAGAATTTGTGAGGATAGTTTTGGAAGCAAAACATTAATTTCAGCATTTGACTAAATGTTGAAAGCATAATGTTAATCCCTATTAGCATTGAGTTTTCGATTAGCATTGCACTTTTAGCTTTCACAATGTCAGCATTAGGTTGAAAGCTCATTTAAAATGGTTGGCAAACGATTTAACATTTTCCCAAAGGGCTCTTGGGGACGAAAACCCCTTGGGAATGCTAATCCAAATGCATCCACATTTTTTTCTCATTTCAGTCACCCGCTGATTGTTTTGATAACTCTACTAGCTTTTTTTGGAGCCTAATAATGCGGTGAAACAGCAGGTAAAAGAGACAAATTTAGTAGCAAAAAGTTTAGGGAGGGACTAAAATGGAAGAAATGTCTTGTATGGCGGACGGGAATATATCTTTGTACAAGGACGAAAATTTTACGTATAGCTTAGTTGGTTAAACCATAAAAGAGGTGTGCTTAAAGGATGAGACTGTATTGCTTACGCGACAATTATCAACCATAATAAATGCAACCAAAAAAAAAAATGAAGAGAAGTCACATAGCTCTAAACTCTGTAAGGTTGTCTTTGAAAAACATCATTGGTCACTTTGATTAATAGTCAAAAGAGGTGTTAAATGGCATAATAAGGGTCTATTTGGTAAAAGTTGTTTTTGTTCCCCATAACAACTATTTATGTTCTTTTGTTATGGAGAACGAAAAAAGAATAAAAATCTGTTTGATAAAACTTTTGTTATCGGGAAAAAAGAATTTATGTTTTTGTTCTCGAGAATAATTTTAAGAAGTAGAAAAAAAGAATCTTTTTTTTTCCTCTCCTCGAAATTAGCCTTCGTCGTGTCCCGGCTAGACGAGGGCTGGCAACCTCGTCATAGCATCGTCATAGCATCGCCAACCCCCAGAGAAGTCGAGCCACGAGCCCGAGCCTCGCCGAGCTAGATTGGCAAGTGGCCGGGGCCAAGCCTAGTCGAGCTCTTAGCCGAGCGAGGTCGACCTTGCCTAGCCAAGGCGAGGCCGAGTCTCGTGTGGCCATGGTGAGGCTTGGCCCCCTAGGCCAACCTAGGCATTGTCTCGGCCTTAGCCTCACCGAGGCCGAGGCTTGCCATGGCTAGGCTAGCCTAGGAGGTGACCTCGCCCGCCATTGGCCAAAAAAAAAAAAAAATGAAAAATAAAAGAAAATATAATAAAAGAATAGAAGAAATAAAAAAAATTAAGAATATTATTAAACGTATTTCTATTCCGAGAATAAAAATTTGGAAAGTTATCAAACGCGTTTTTTTTAAAAATTATTCTTGAGAATAGAATAAAAAAATATTCTCATAAAAAATTATTTTTTGAAATAAAATCATTACCAAAATACGCCCCGAAAGGTCTGCCACAAGAATTAGAATTTCAATACTAAGGAGACCAAACAATCACAGATAGAGAGACAGTGGCTTTGGTCAGAGATTTCTGTCAGACTTGAGCATGGAAATGATACTTGAGTCACGCCAAAGCAACTTTATCTGGTGATATCTGCCCCATGCTTGACAAGTTACTCCACAGTGCTTGATGGATACCACGTCTGTCCTTGATCAATCCTTCCCTTTTGTCCTCTTCGCAGAATTTTCAACACTTTGTTCACCTTCTTGAGGAAGTTTCATGGCCTTTGCTATCATCTTTTGGCCTTGTAATTGTCGTTTCCGCTCTTTTCTCTTTTTCTCTATCCCTCCCCCTACGCGATGGACAGATTCCTCTTGTGGGGTCATTTTGCCAGAAGGAAGGAGTAAAAGTCGGCACTTTTATGGGATTTCCTTTTTTTTTTCCTGCTAATTACTCAAATATTACCCTGTTTTTGGCCAAATCACTCTTAACACTTTATTTCCAAGACCTTACTCTTAACACCACTTTAATTGGAGGGGAGGCAATAACACCAGAAGTACTCTTTCTTCAAACAAAGAGAACTAGATTGCTCTCAAAACACCATTCTACTTCCCTTGAATCGTCTCAAAGGACCTTACATAATAAAACTTCCCTAAGTAAAACACTTTCTAAAAGTCTGGGAAATGTAGTTTCTGAAAATGCTGTGAGTCTCAAAGGAATGTGGTCAAAACTAGAGTGTGGTCAATAAATTAATCTTTTTGATAAACGGTCAAGCCAAATTATAGTCTCTAAGTGCTACTATTCCTTCAACATTGTCTTTTCATCTTCTTTCTTGTGCAATCGAGCCATTGAATCTGTTCCATCAAAATTTATCATCAATGGCCATTAGAAACAGCCTATAATGCTGTGCTGGCCCAACAAATTGTCTTAAATGGTTTTTGAGAGAGAGAGAGAGGCCATTATGTTGGAAATCCTTATATGAATTGTCATCTATACTAGAATATTCCTATTTGCAAAGAAAATAGATTGTTGTTACATATATGAAACGGTGCCATGGATCTTCTCTTAATGTGGCCCATATCTTGACAGCCTTCTCACATCAAGAGTTACGCTTTCGAGTTTGTTGGGCAGCTTGATATAGGTTGCTGGAGTACCTGATATCTCTATATATAAGCTCTCTCCTATTCCTCACTCTTAACTTTCAGTGTTGATAAAAATGTATTCTCAGTCCTCGTATGTTGTTTCTTGTGTTCAGAGTACATGGACCATGATAAAGAAACAACCAATCTCATGTGATCGATCCTTCATTGAGTTTAATAAACTAAAGAAAGACATGGAACGATGAGCTTGAATTGATTGTAAGAATAAGCTCTAATCTATCAATGCCATATATTATTGACCATGCGTGTTTGATGGAACTGGTTTTGTTGGCTGTGAGCTCTACTCTATTACGTGGGTTGGAATATCAATGTAGTTGACTGACGTGTTTGGCGGAACTGCCCAAGCATGGGCCAAAAACTGGCCAATGGAGGCCATGCTAATCAATCCATCTCTCTGTATTCTAGTACCTGCCAACATAAGGCGTGTTTGGCCCTGATTCTAATTTTTTGTTTCCGGGAGTAGTTTTGGAATAGAATCGTGTTTGGTAAAAATTTTGTTGCCGGGAACAAATTTATATTTTTTTGTTCTTGGAAGTAGATTTGGAACAGAATCGAGAATAAAAAAAAAATTATTTTTTTTTCCTGGGAACAAGTCTAAGAATCAAGCCATTTTCTTCTTTTCTTCTTCTTCTTCTTCTTCATTTCTTCTTCTTCATCTACCGCCACCGCCACGGTTGCCGTTTGCCGCCCACCGTCGTCGGTCACCGACAACTTGTTTGACAAGCTCGCCAAGCTAGGACAAGGTCCAGTAAGCTCACCGAAGGCAAGCCTAGCCACTGGCGAGGCTCGGCCTCACCAAATCTAGTGAGGCCAAGCCTCGACGGGGCTAGGCACACCTCGCCACCTCGCCCAGCCCCGCCGGTGGCCAAGTGGGCCTTGCCCAACCCCGGCGAGGCCGCCTGGCCACCGGTGAGGCTTAGTCGACAAGGGCCGTCGATGCTTCGGTGAGGTTGTTGGCCCTCGTCGGCCGGTCGCCCGGTTGTCCCAAGGCCGGGCGACCGGCCACCTTGAAGAAGAAGAAGAAGAAGAAGAAGAAGAAGAAGAAGAAGGGGAAAAAAAAAAAAAAGAGGGAAAAATTAATAAAATTATTTTAAAAATAAAAAAAAAAATGATTTGAAGTATGAATTGAAATTTTGCTATTTATAGAATACATATTTAATTTTGTATTTTAATTTATTATTTAGTATTTATATTTATAGTTTATACTATAGTTTATTATTTACTATTTAATAAAAATTTGATTAGTTAATATGTTTATTACTTAGTATAAATATAATTAATCAATAGAATTTCTATAATTTGATAAAATTTTTAGAATTAGAATAGAAATTTTATATAGTTATCAAACGTATTTCTGTTCTTTTTCTATTCTAAAATCAAAAATTTTGTACAGTTACCAAACGCGTTCTTTTGCTTAAAAATTGTTTCAGGAACAAAATAAAATAAAAAAAATTATTTCTGATTAGAATCTATTTCAAGGAATAGAATCGTTACCAAACGCGCCCAAAGTGTTTCAAATAGTGAGCTGATAGGTAAAAAGGAGAAAATGTTTACAAGCAGCACGCCAATAGCTGACGTGGCGTGCGCTTATTTATAGATACCCAATTGGATTTTGACACGTGGGAGTTGACATAGAAATTTAAAAAATTAACTTTTTTCTCTTTTCCCCTCCATCTTTGACCTCCGCTCCGCCTGGGCTCGACCATCTCCACCACCCAAGCTGCCGCCGTCGTCCCAAAACCATCACCCCATCGTGGCCGCCATAGTCTGTGGCAAAGCTGTTGAGCTCGTCGTCGGCAGCCATGGACGAGCTAGGGCTCGAGCTCAAAGCTGTTGAGCAGCAAACTAGATCTAGAGATGCAAAGGAGCGGTCGGCCATGGACGGCTTCTCGATATGTGGCAAAGTTGTTGAGTTCGTTGCTAGCAACCATGGACAAGCCAAGACTCAAGCCCAGAGCTTTTGAGTAGCAAACTAGATCTGGAGATGCAGAGGAGCAGTCGGCCATGGATAGCTTCTCGATCTGTGGCAAAGTTGTTGAGCTCTTCACTGGCAGCCATGGATGAGCCAAGATCTAGAGCAACAAACCAAAACTGATGGTGCAAAGGAGCGTTGCAGCAAACTAGATCTAGAGATAACCTCCGCGTCCACCCTCTTCGTCATAGATTTGGAACTGAGGCATAGGCGGAGGAGATGGCCAAACTGGTTTGATACGGCACTGGCAACTCCAACTATGCTGGTGGCGATGGCAGAAGGAGCAATGGTGGAAAGAGGGGCCGCGGTTGGGCTCGTGCCTGCAAATGGAAGAGGAGAAAAAGAGAAATCTAGGTGGATTAAGGGATTTTTAATTTAGTTTTTGATGACACGTCAATCTTTAATGGGCTAATAGTACATTAATGCATGCCACGTCAGCTGTTGACGTGGCGCTTAGAAACCACTGAATATTTTATTGGTAGAAAGAGATAAAGGATCAACATGAGACTTTAAAAAAAAAAAAAAAAAATCAACAGGAGACTAAAAAATGAAGAATTTTGCTAGTTTTTTCTATTGATTTTCCAAAATATGAGGAACCACACCATCTAACTAAATGGTCCAACAATACACATCAAGACTGAATCTCTAGAGCATTCATGAGTAATTAGGTCCACATACGGCCTGTTAGTGCAAACCCGTGTTGATAAGTAGAAATTGTGGGGTTGTAATATGATTAGTCGGAACTCATTCTTACAATAAGAATCCTTGGTTCACAGAAGCTATAAGCTTCACCCGTGTTTGATTTTGCCTCCCCGCGTGCGAAACATTATCAATCTGTCCCAAGGTTCGTTTTTACTAACTTTTACTATTATCTCAAAGTCTTTTTTGGAAAAGTCTATTTACAAGTAAAAAAAGGGATAATGACACCTTTAATACCATAACTTCTAAAGAACGATTACTTAAGTGTTATGACTTTTCAATTTTTTTTTTTTTTTTAAATTTTCACCTAATTGTTGGAATTCTCATGTGTGAATGTTTTTAAAAAAATTATAGCACGTAAATGATCAATTGAAAAGTTATATAGCACTCAAATGATCAGAAAAAAGGTTATAATACTTAAATGAGCATCATATATAAGTTATGTCACTCAAATAAACGTTATATGAAAATTATAGCACTTGTGGTTTCCTTATCTTAGTAAAACAAATATTCTTAACTTCATGTTTTGGTCCTCAGTCAAACTGGATGTGGTGATATTTTATCCCATGACCATTCTTATCAATTTTGCAAGCACTTTTAACAATAATTCTCCTAGCCGTCACATGATATTTCCAGCTTTCTGCCAAACTATTTCTCCTGTAAATAACGATCTGTTCTTCTTCATTTTACACACCGATATGCAAATACACAACACTCTTCTCTTACTCTCTTTGTTGATTTTACATTTCTCATTGTTCCTGCTTTGTTCGAATAGTAAAGTGCACACGAATTAGCAGGTCTGTTGAATCACGGAAGATGACCGTGCATCTACCTTCTACACTCTTGGCGGAAATTATCCTTCAGATAATGCTTGCATGCTTCGGATGTTCTTTATTTCTGATTTTCTATGGCCGGTTCTTAGAATTTGCCCAACATATATCAACTTCACTTGCACACAATGAAGATGACCTTAGACATTATTTATCCAACAGACGGAACTAAGAGGGGACACATCGAGCAAATGAAGTTATCTTGTGCCATCTCTGACGCTGGCTAGAATCTCCAGTAAAACACATGGTCCCGTATCCTCTCTGACTCTATCACATATTCTGTGTATTCCATCAACGATTACATATACCAGAAGAACAACAATCACACATACCAGAAAAACAAGTGCAAAAAGCACAGCAATGTGAGATCTTGGATTAGTGTTGGATTTATTTCGGCGGCACTGACTGGTTGATGCTGTCGATCTCGTCGATGAAAGTGAATCATCTCTGGTTTCGCAACGGGATATGTTATCCGATTCAACCTTCACATTGTCTTTCTTCTTCTGTGGCTGAATAATGGGAGTTTCCTTCTCTATGAACAGTGATTGGGCTGCGGATACTTCTACAGTGTGCAATGATTTGCTACTGTCTGATACATAATCTGCTTTCAGTGGTGGCAGGATTCCCGCGTGCTGCTGCAGATTGATTGATAGCCTTGATTCCTGGTGTGCTGCTTCCTGTGATTGATTGTTTTCTGTTTTCTGGTCTTTTTTATTATTTATTTTATAGCAGTCGTCCCCCTTGGTGTCACCACTATGATGTGATTGGGTAAAGTCGTTTTGTGATTGTGATGTATTCATCTTTTAGTTCTACTAGCATTTGCTTTGTGATTGTGATGTATTCATCTTGTGATCTCAAAGCCGCAAGTTGGGCACTAGCCCAAGATTTTGCTGTAGAAATGAAGGAGTTTCTTATAATTTTGCTATTTGGAGAGGCTTAATTTGGTTTGTGATGTTGGTTAAACCAAGCCAGGACTATTTGTTTGGATGCATTTTTGATGAGATTGAAATTATCCCATCATTTAGTTTTGAATATCCGAATGAGTTTTGGAATATTAAGGCCTTGAGGGGGATATAATAATCTTACTCCCATGAAGAATTCTTGCTACTTTTGAATACAATAATCGGCAAACCCTATTCTTGTTCTAATGGTATAAATTCTGAGTCGAATAGCTTGTTTACTGTGTTAGATTTCTAGTGGTTGTATTTCTACTGTGGGACCAAAATGATCCCACAACTAGTTTATCATGTATATGTGGGCAGATATGAGAGTCTAGTGATTTTTCTGGCTAGGAATTTTTAGGCTGTATGAGGAGATGGACCCCATTTGGATGGTGGAATGATTTGGAGAATGGTTCCAGTAAAATGAATGATAGGGGTAGGATCATTTTGGGAAGGCAAATGTTTGGGTAATACTGATTTACTTTCAATTAGAATGTGCACATTATAATCAAGAAGTTTTTGTACCAATTTTTAGGGAATATGTTTTGTGAGAAAATGATTGGATTTTCATGGAAAAATCCATCTTAAGTAGTATCATTCTCTAGTAGGCATTTTTTGTATTAAAAATATTGATCTTCATTTTGCAGGATTGCCTGCGGCCTACTTATCATCTCACTATATTTTCTTTTTAATTGGTTGCCAGAGGTGGCAAGTGGTGTTACGTTTGAGCTTAGCTCAATTGCTTGGGACGATGTCTTTGGCTTTGATTTTTGTATCGTGTGAAGAAGCATAATTGTTTCTTCAGGAAATTGTGGAGCTAATTGGGATAATGCTGGGGTGATGATGGGTTCTAATGGTTCTTCCTCAAGAATTTCTGTCCATGTTGTCATGGAAGGTATTTGGATTTGTGATTTAATTGGTGATATTTCAGATGATGTGTCTATTGCTTGGGACGATGTCTTTGGCTTTGATTTTTGTATCGTGTGAAGAAGCATAATTGGTTCTTCAGGAAATTGTGGAGCTAATTGGGATAATGCTGGGGTGATGATGGGTTCTAATGGTTCTTCCTCAAGAATTTCTGTCCATGTTGTCATGGAAGGTATTTGGATTTGTGATTTAATTGGTGATATTTCAGATGATGTGTCTATTGCTTTTCCTTTATCATTTTTTAGGGTTTGGGAGGCATGGTGATTGTATTCCTGCAAGAATTCTCATGTAAGAAAATCTGGTGATAAATTCGAAGAAACATTTATAAATTCCATGTCAAAATCTAATACCAATAAAATTGCTTGCTATGGTGCAAAAAATTGTTTTGATGCAATGCTTAAGACATCTCCTTGTAAAACCTCTTTTGCTTGTTTGCAATCTCTGCGTTAAAGGAGTTTTTTATTCGATAAATCTCCTTGGAATTTGGAGATTGTCAAAACAAATTGCTAAAATTTCCTTTTTTAGTAATGAGGTAATTTTGTTGGGTTTTATTCCGATGTTTAAAAATAATTTAAACAATATGTGCTTTGTTATTTTCAAATTGTTTGGGAATGCCATCGTATCCTATTTGTGAAGCATCTATCTCTACAATTTTAAAAGCAGATGGTTTAGCTAAATAAAGGCAAGAAAATTTCTTTGACTTGATTTGTTTAATAATATTTATACGAACTGATGACCAAGTAAGAGGGTTCTTTCGTAACCTTTGATATGAAGGCTTGCAGAGTATACTGATATATGGGAAAAAAATCTAAATCTAAATCATAATCGAGGCTTCCAATGAATCTTTATAATTGAATTTTGTCTATGATTTCATTCGGGATTTTGTTTGCAAAGAGAATTGATCTTTCAATAGAAACAGTAATTCCTTGGTGAATGTAATGATCAAGAAATCTAATTTTTGTTTGGAAAATTTACATTTTAGTAGGGGAAATTACTAATCCATTTCCTTTAACTATTCAAAATAGATGTGTGTTTGAAATCTAATTCACAAAGGTTTTCTCTTTGTTCTGTTCTTCATGAACTCCAAGAGAATATATATAATTATGGACAAGAGCTTCGCCTCCATGCTTAATCTGTCTAAATGACATAAGACTCGAAAGTGACATTTATAATAGAGTCCTACTTTTCGAGCTTCTCCAACTCCGGCAGTGATTTTAGTGTAATTTCGCAAAATTAGTTTGAGTTGTATCCGTTCACTAACCTTTGCTTTTGCTGGCACTGCATCTGAAGATGCATACTCTGTTATGATCTTTTCGGTGCCGGGAAGATGGCTGAGTGTAGGTTTTATAGATCCTTTCTCTTCCGGTAATGGAGCACTTGCCTGCTGTATGGGAGGCTCTGGCTGCCTGTTCTTAGCCAAACGATTGTCCCAGCTAGTACTTGCTCCAAGTTGGCCATACTGCAACAAAAATTTCCAAAGAGAACTGATGAAAGCACAGATAAGTGTGAGCCCCAATATACCGGATGAAACTTTCTTGACATAAGACTTTCACTATCTCTGGACATGTTCAAAGATGCTTGAGTTCAAAAACCAAAATACACATGCGATGAATACTTACCTGACTTACTCCTATTTCTGCTTCAGGTTCACTGAATAGGCCATATAAATTGAAAAGTTCGCCGTTAGGAAATAAATGACAATAAGGAGGGGACATCCAAGGCTCAATCCAGCTCTGTTCTTTAGTAATAGTAGTGTGACTTCCGGATGATATTTCTGTACTAGAGGAACTCCCGTTCGTGATTAGCTCATTTAATTGGTTCTGCATTTCCTGGACCTGATGCTGTTATTCAAGAACACACGTACATCCCAAATGTAATTACATATTTCTAGAGATTGAAAAAAAAAAAAAAATCGACCTTTGCAACATCTTTATTTTCCTCACCTCTGCAAAAGGAAGTTGCTCTGGGTTCTCACAATCCATGCTATAACAGCTCTTATCTGCTTGTTCACCAATAAAGTTTGAAGTTCCAGACGTGTCATCAACATTAGGAAAAGGATGTGGGAAATGTAATTCATGAATACTAGGTTCAGATACAGCAAGGCGGCTTCCTGATGAATTTGCTGTACTGGAGGAATTTTTATTCCACGCAAGATGCTCCTGATTAGGTGAGAAGGGGTGTTTGTCTTCGTGTATCAGGGCTAGGGATTTTGTATTATTCTGATATGATCCGTGGCTCTGTGAGAAGGGGTGACTGTCTTTGTGTATCAGGGCTGGGGATTTTGTTTTATTCTGATATGATCCGTCGCTCTGTGAGAAGGGGTGATTGTCTTCGTGTATCAGGGCTAGGGAATTTGTATTATTCTGATATGATCCGTCGCTCTGTGAGAAGGGGTGATTGTCTTCGTGTATCAGGGCTGGGGATTTTGTATTATTCTGGTATGATCCGTCGCTCTGTGAGAAGGTGTGACTGTCTTTGTGTATCAGGGCTGGGGATTTTGTTTTATTCTGATATGATCCGTCGCTCTGTGAGAAGGGGTTATTGTTTTCGTGTATCAGGGCTGGGGATTTTGTTTTATTCTGACATGATCTATCGCTCTTACTGTAATTTTTTTAGATAACTCGGCAATAACCTTATTCTGCTGGCTAGAAGAAACTTCAGGACAATGAAATTGAGGAATTGATGGAATGTTCCATCCATTGCCATAGCTGCAACGTTTGGTTGGTTCTCCCTTACCTGGATAGATGGTTCTTGGTTATCTGCCTTCCCATGTTGCTTCATCTTTAGGCAACAAAGAACGTAACCCATCTGTGGAGAATCCAAGTCATCCCAACTCAATCACAAAACCAACACGTAACAAGCAGCAACAACATTCTTAAAAAACAGATGTTTTAGAAATTGTGGAAAAAGTATGTTGTCAAAGATAAATATACAAATTGGTACTTCAAGATCACTGTTTCCAAAGAAAAAGATCAATTAAATCCGAGGTATTCAATCTGTAAACAGTCATTGATGCTCAGGCTCAGCAGCAAGGAAGCCACTTCCCTAAAAGCAAGTGCCAGCACATCCAAAATAATCATAATTGCCTAAAAATTAATGTATGGAATGGAGTAAATTGCTCGGAAATAAATGGCAAACGGTAGAAATACGCACATCATCAGGATGTGGATGAAGCTCATGCATGACCCACTTGGATCTAGTGCCCTTGGAATTCTGGCCATCATGGAAAACTAATATTATCTTGGAACCGATCTTTTTGTTGTCATTTTGAGCCTTAATATCTTTGTGTTTACCGGTGATATTCCAAGAAGAACCACATGGTGTTTTCCTGCTAATCCGTTGGCTCTGCGTCTGTGGACATATGAACCACCATTCTTGATCTTTGGATGGAATGACCGATTTCTCTGCATGCACATTCAAGAAACTCTTAGTAATGGAGCTACTGCTCTGTTTCTGAGGCACTTTTGTTTTTTTCGAAGTTGCGAAAACCTTACCACTGAACTTGGCTGGTAAAACCCATGGATTTATCTCGTAGATGTTTTCTAGTGTTGGAATGATGCAGAAACTTTCTCTGCATCCGGATACTGTTAACTTCAAGTAATTGAGTAGTTCCTCCTCGGTTGGACAGAATCTGAAGCCTTCTATTGCCTGCTGAAGAAATAGCACGATCTTGGTGAGTTCATTTTCCGCGGGTAGTATATTCATAGGATGGATCCTAGTTTCCATATCTTGTTTTCTTCTACATACTTCGATCTCTTGGATAGATAGAGAGGGAGGTAAAGCTTTTGGTTTTTTCATGTTGTCAAGGAGTTGAACAATGAAAATAGATGGCAAATGCCTGATTGAAACTTTCGGTCTCTCTGGGACCAATCAACACCTAAAGCTTCCCGTAAGGGATTCTTAGTAGTGTTGGGTCCAGATGACCAGGATGGTTGAAGATGAAAGCCTAATTCTAAGGCTCTGTCTTCCACCTTAGACTTCGAGTTGATAGAGGGGGCTGCGGTTAGCTCATCTGCCTTCTGGCACTCCGGTCTTTTAAGATGGATACAAGACTTCTAGCTAGATTCAAGTGAGCCTTGCAGGGCAGACAATTTTCCTTTTTACTTGGTTCGTGCGTGGGTGCATGTGTGCGTGTGTTTGGTGAGGTGAGGGGGTATTTATTGAAGTCTTCTCCTTCCTCAAGAAGTCACCCATTCACCATGTCAAAGACCTTCATTGGTGGAATACTATAATCAAGTTATCATGATCAATGACTGAGATTATTTTCTTTTCCCCCAGTTCACCATTGCTAGTGCATTCATTATTAGAAAGCTAATAGGGTTTCTATCGAAGCCTAGTCTTTTAAGCCTTCCTTTTGTACTCTTCCCAGGAAATGCCTCTTCTTCCTGCTCCATTAAATAAAAACATACGGTTGTAGCTTGGACGCTTCCAAAATATTAACTCCCTTTTTCATTAAGGAATTGTTCTTACATTTCAAAGGTCCATTTTTGTATGATTAATTCAAGTCAAATTCTCCTCTGTATGTTTGGTCATAACATCTAGGTCATGCTAATTTTACGTATGCTACACGTATGGTTCTCTGTGGACAGATGCCATGGTGAATGTGTCGACACTAACACTCCTTTTCATTCACACTGTTCTCCGTGTACAGCAAAGAATTTGGTGCACATGTGTATGATAAAACAACGTTAGAGGCCTAGTATTGTTGTTGCAGAGAGACTATAATTGGAATTCTGTGACAAGGAGAAATTTGGATGATGGACAGTGACAACGAACAGAACTGTCACTTTGGTTGTACTCTGGACTTGAACTCCACTTTGAGGAAAAACCATACGCACTATGCAATTAGCTGTGACCAATCAATCTTTTAGTGGAGACGAATCACATGTCCTATAGTAATATTCTTCTTAAGTGGTGGGGTCTAGCGTCATTATTTTCTCCTTTTGCATTTCCAGAAGGATAATACTCTGCTTGATCTTATGAAAACTCACAACTCAGCTATAGTTTCTTTTACACTCAAGCAGTTGTACTGAAGATGAAGATTAGTTTGTCAAATTGATGGAAGTATTACTGTAATTCAGTAATTAACGTATTCTAGCCTATGTCGGGATGGAGTGTCTACCCGGCTTTGAGCTGATCAATGAACTTAATCATACTACTCTGGAAAAGAAAAGGCGGAACAGTGAGTGCATTTACTGCAAATCATCCTACCATATTGTATGGCATCCCACTAATGCGCACTTAAAGACATGAACTACCATTAGTGAGAAGATATATACATGAAACATATCTTTTACATTATTACCTTATTTGGTATCTTTTGTATCAGAGGATGATTTTTAGTACTTCAGTTTAATCTGCACCAAGAACAATAAGAACCTGTGACTTCTGCTGGTAACTACACTTCTCTTCCCTGGTCTGTTCATGCATAGACCAATGATCCAGAACAAAGGTGTGGGGTAATTATTCAGATTATTGTTCACGAGTGTGTGTGTGTGCATGATAAGTAACTTTTAAATAAGTTTACAATTGGCTAATTTGCAGTCAAAGCAAAGCTTTATTTTATGCATCTACCTTTCAATGAGCAAGAATTGCCACACTATAGAAATTATAAACGCTGCTTGTCAAACTAGACAAAAACATCGGGACAATAGTGGTTGCATACATCAAGAGCCTGACATAATGAATAATCTTTTTATGACACCCACTAGATGCTGCTCAGATCATTGATCAGATCTATAATTTGTCCTTTTAACATCCTAAGGATCTTGAGGATCTCAGCCCAGTAGTGAGGTACAATGATAAAAAGATTGGGCAGTAGGTTGGGATAAAATGTTCTACCTGTCAAACAATTCAATTGTGGGAGACAGCTGTATCTTTTCAGGACTATCCTAAAACGTGATTTTCAGCAGCCTTCTCATGTACTGATTCCACCCAGAGACTTACCAACACAAATTTTCTGCTCAGAGAGAGACAGAGACGTAAGTAGTTGTTATGTTGAGACCAACATCGGAAATACAGGATAAATACTCAATGAAGCTAAAAGTATACAGCCGTACTTTGATTGGTAAAGATAAAAAGTGACACATATCAAATGACATCTCGATGAATCTAAATTCTAGAGGAAACTGATTCCACAAGTCTGACCTTCTATGTTAATGCCAAACTACTTTCTATGGTGGACTACTTGAAAAAGTAAAGGCTTCTGATCGGGTTTCTGAGCTGTTTGAGAGAAAAACTGGAGGATTAGTTCTTCGGGATAGAGTAGACTTATGGCATGACCGACGCATTTAGGTGATATCCGTTAAAGTTACACTACTCTAAACTCTATGTCATCTCTAAAACCTGATCAATCACTTTGATTAATAGTCAAAAGCGGTGTAAAATGGCATGACTAGAGGACTGCCGCAAGAATTAGAAATCCCGGGAAGATGGTAGTAGACAATAACAAGGGCGCCAAACAATCAGAGGGAGGGGAGAGTGGCTTTCGTCAGAGATATCAGTCAAACCTGAGGTTGGAAATGCTAAGTTAATGGTAGACACTTGAGTCATGCCAAGCGACTTTTTACCCGGTGATATCTCCCCCTTGCTTGAGAAGTTAATCCACAGTGCTTGATGGATCCCACATCTGTCCTTGCTTATTCCTCCCCTTTTGTCCTCTTTGCTGAATTTTCCACGACTTTGTCCTCCTTGAGGAAGTTTTATGGCCTTTGCTATCATCTTTTAGTCTTGTGAATGTCCTTTTTCCACTCTTTACTCTTTTTCTTTATATCTCCCCGTACGGGGTGGACAGATTCCTCTTATGGGGTCATTTCGCCAGATGAAAGGGAGTAAAATCAGCACTTCTATGGGATTCCTTTTCTTCTTCTTCTTCTTTTCCCGCTAATTACTCCCACTTTGCCCTGTTTTTGGTCAAATCACTATTTGCCCGTGTTTGCATTTGGTCTCCGTGGAAGAAGTCGGTATCAAGGAGATCTACATTTAGCATGTAATCAACATCTTCATCATTTTCACCTGTTTCGGACACCAACTGAATATATATATATATATATATATATATATTTTTTTTTTTTTTTTAATGCCCTAAAAATCCCAAATTAGTACATTTGCGACAAATCTATTACAAACTATTTTTTTGACCAACAAAAACCCTAAACTGATATACATTTGATAAATTTACCCTAAATTGATACACTTATGACAAATTTACCCTATGTTAGTTTTAGTTAAATTTTTTGGTTAAATTATAAAGTTAAATGACACGTGATAATTGGACCTAAGATACCAATTTGGGATTTTACACTCTATTTGTCACAGTTTATAATTTTTTTGATTTTTTTGTGGTATTAATCTAATTTAGCGGATGATATATTACCACAAAATTTGGGGTTTTTTGTGGTCGAATAAATTAGTTTGGGGTAAATTTGTCATAAATGTACCAGTTTATAGTTTTTTATAATTAGCCAGGGTAAATTTATCACAAGTGTATCAGTTTGAGATTTTTCATGGTAAAAAAAATAGTTTTGGTAAATTTATAACAATTGTACCAGTTTGGGATTTTTCAATGTATTAATCCTTTTTTTTTTTTGTCATACACCAATTGAATATATTCATCAGTGTCCAATTTGAAGTCCATAACAGACGCACTTTCATTGTTCGCCATCAGTGAATTCATCGTTGCTTGGATCAAACACTGTATTCACAAGTAAAAGATTAGTAATTAACACATATTGCGCACCCATTAAGAGAGATAGTGTATAAACAGTACATATTTTCCTCTGCACCTCAGGAAATGAGTCATCACGATCAGGTTGATGAAGATCCGATTTGAAATCTGCCAGGTTAATGGCTCCATGGTCTGATTCTGTGGTTGAATTATTAGCCTTCTCTTTTTGTTCATGCTTCAAGCTACGTAGAACGTAATTTCTGTTCAACTGTCAAAAGACCATGTTATACCAGTTCATACCACTAGATCATCTTTCTTTCAACAGTAAAATTCTGCTCACAGGTTTTGGCAATAATAATGTCATTCTTTATATATGCATTCGGTTTCAATCTTCTGTAGCAAAGTCTGAGCAAAAAAAAAAAGTCTCTTTTCTTCTTGGGACTCGTATTATTTTTGCTATACTTCTAATATGACACGCGAATATAATTAATTGTAACGAATAATTGAGAGATAGATTGAGTACATGATTGGTAAGTAGATAGGACATATATCTAAAAGATTCTTCATATCTCATTTTGATTATACATATGCCTGATTAATATGTTACTAGATATTAGATACTTATCTACTATAGGCTCATTTAGTCTACATCAAAACATATCAAAATATACAGAAATTCCCCAATTCTCTCTTCTACATTAATTATTATGGAAAGATACATTGCGCCCGGTGCACACCTAGAGAACACCTTTCTATTTCACATCATTGTCTTTTCCGATAAAATTAATAGGTGTGTCTCAACGTCAATCCTTAACATTGTTCATCTTGTCCGATTACGTGGTATGCACTGGGGTATCAACGGTTTGGTTCGGTTTAATTTTTTTGAAAAACAGAACCGAACCGAATCGAATCGGTTCGGTTCGGTTCGATTTGGTTTAGTTTTTCGATTTTTGGTTTTCAACTTTTAGTTTTCAATTTTTGCATTTGTTTTTTTCTATTATATTTCCAAGAAATAAGCTCTTATCGATTTGTTGATTTGGTTCGGTTCGGTTCGGTTAACCAATAAAAACCGAACTAATAAAAAAAATTTCAGTCTTTAATGAGAACCGAACCGAATGAAAATCGAACCGTAAAAATGGAATTTTTCGGTTCGATTTGATTTGGTTTTTGACAGCCCTAGCCATGACGACTCCATTTGCGAGGATCACCTCTTGCACGCGGTGGCAACCTATGTAGCACGGACACTCTCCGGAAGCCTTCGTGTTGTGTCCGACACTCCGACATGTGTCCCGACACGCTCCGACACGCGGTCAACGAGTGTCGAAAAATCCGACACGTGGTCAACTTTCTCCGACACGAAAGTCCAAAATTCGACACGCAATTCCAACACGCACGGGTCAATTTTAAAATTTCTAATACTTAAGGGATGAAAATATAAATATACACAAAATAAGTAATAATAAAATTGCTATAAATATACACACACGGGGTCAATTTTTTTTTTTCAGTTTTGTTTTAGAATTGTTTTATTTTTTAAAAGTCTTTTACCATGAAAGAAATAATAAAAAAAATGCTATATATGATAAAAAAATAAATTTAAAAATATCATTTCAGCATTTTCTTTAAACAATGTTTTTTTCCTCTAAGTTTTGTGTATTATTGTAACAAATTAAAATAATGAATGATATTATTTAATATTTTTCTTGTAAATTAATTATAGGCTATTTTTATTATTATTTATTTATGTATTTATATATATAAATATATTTAATATATAACGTGTCGGAACGTGTCGAAATTCTCTATTTTTAAGAAATGACGTGTCGAAATTCTCTATTTTTAAGAAATGACGTGTCGGCGTGTCGTGTCGTGTCGTGTCACGTGTCGGTGCTACATAAGTGGCAACCACTTGCTGGAACGGCAGCCCTGCTGCGTAGGCTGCACAGCAGCCACGACAACATACAACAGCCCGTAAGCAACCACGTCGATGTCAACCGTTTCTCTCTTTTAACATACTGAGCCACTTTGATGACTCGCCCAGCTGTTATAGGATATTTTTATCCAAAGTTGAGAGGGAATGTTAGGGATATTTAGGATATTTCCTAGAAATATTTAGGATTTGAATTTTCACATGTCTTGTAATAGCGCACATAATTAGGAGATTTTACATATCTTTCTTTAATTATGTGTATACTCGATTGATATGTTACCTAAATAATCATATGATAAAGTTTATTAACAGGCCCAGAGGGTCACACGTTTTATCATAGCATGTCAAGATATATAGAAATTTTCACAATTCTCTCTTCCGCCTTACTTCTTATCTCTCCTTCTGCTCCGTTCTTCACTCAACACACAAGTAAAAGTAATGAACTCACTTCATTGAGGAAGCAGAAAAGTCAGCATCAACACCCACCATTTGGCAGGGTCTTTCTTCAAGTCTTCCCTTCTTTGAGAAGTCACCCAACTTTTTGCATGTGGATATCAGAAAAATCTTGATCGTGATTGATACCTAATAATGATAGGGATGGTTTTCTGTCCGTTTTTCATTGTCCTTGGGAATCCCATCACATTTGAACATTGTGCTCATTCTGAAAGGGGCACTATCGACTACAAATATCAGTTTGGCTTTCTAATGGGACAATGATAATATCCAGGAAATTTCTGGGATCTGCTCCTGTTATGTGTCCTGGTTGTTACCTCTTGTCACAGTAGAAGAATTTTCTTTTCATGTTATAAATCACATAATGTGGGTTTGAGTTTAAATCAACCTGCTAGGAGTCAAGTTAACATAAGGGATGTCCATGTATGTGTGCATTTTCGTTTAAATAACAAAAGTCTCTTTATGGGCCAACGTACCAATAAGTTATGTACAATTGAGATTTATGCTAGTGCTTTGTCTGGTTATAGCCCGGCCTGACCCAACCTGACCTTATTAGTATGAACATATAAAAATCCCTACTCGAAGAAGACTAAGGTCTAGCTCCAAAATACCCTAAGTTTTTGGGTCGGGTTGGGCCAGCGCTGACTTTTTTTGACACCCCTAGTTGAACTATTCCACACATAAGTCTATTCATTAAGGTTGTGTTTCATAGTCAAGATAAAAAGTCTGCGTAAGATAAATTTTATCATAACTTGTGTTCGGTAATTGTTCAAGACAAGATAATGCAAGATATAAGTAAATATTAATCCGATAAAATAATCTCATGTAAGGATGGGATAAAAGTGGATAGGATATATCCATCACTCATCTCTCTACTTTGTCTCCTCAACTCAATTAGGTTGCCATTGACAACCTCTCACTGAGCTTCCTGTCATTGCCACCTATGTAGCACCGACACGGACATGCGACATGCGACACGACACGACACGACACGCCAACACATCATTTCTCAAAAATAGAGAATTCCAACACATTCCGATACGTTATATATTTAATATATGTTTTTATATATAAATACAATAAATAATAATAATAATAATAATAATAATAATAATAATAATAATAATAATAATAATAATAATAATAATAATAGTAATAATGAGAGCATAGAATTAATTTATACGAAAAATATTAATTCAACATTTGTTAATATCATTTAATGTTTTAATTTGATAGAGATTAAATGAGAAATTCAAAAATTACAAACACAAAAGAGTAAATTTGAAGGAATGTGTCTTGTTTTCTTACACTTGTTGGAGATTAGTGAGATTTCTTATAGTCCAAGACAGAGTTCGGAGTTCATGATATAGATTGGCTTGGAGCTCCTTTGCAAAAGAAGGTTCTCAAGGATAAAAACTCTCGAAGTACAATCAAAAGAAAAGGAAATAACTAAATTTGCCATGGAAAAATGTGAGATAACTCACAAGCCAATGACATAGACCAAAAGAGATAACTTGTAGGCGACGCCTGCGAGAGGTGGAAAGAAGCAAAAAAAAAAAAAAATCACAACTTCAAGTTAGAGTGACGCCGGCAAGAAGAGGGCATTCCATCATTACTTACGGGAAGGTCAAAACTTATAAGTGAGAAACTTGAGAGGGGCATTCCATCATTACTTACGGTCCACATTCAATTCAGCATGGGGCCTGAGAAGAGAAGGAGGTGGAGGACAGCGAGGAGAGTCGGGATTTGCTGGCGGCAAGAGCCATTTGATATTCAATTGATCTGAAAGGTCGACATTTAATTCAGCTTGGATATCCATATAGTTATCAAAAATTGTATAAGATACTAAAAATCCCATCTTCATCCTATCTAAGCTATTCCTATCCACCTTATATTATCCAATAAAAAAGTTTAGATGACCAAATGCACCCTAACTGTTAAACCAGTGACATAGGTGCCACTTCCTTTTTCTTGGTAAAACCTATATACTCAATTACTCATGAATAACTAGGTGCACGCAAAGACTATTAATGCTAATCTGCATTGAACAACAGCAACTGTTATTTGAACAATAAGGACTTTGGTTCATAGAAGCTATAAGCTTCACCAGTGGTTCTTTAAGTTACTTCTCCCTTTTCTAGATCTGATTCATAGTCCAAAAATCATCAGATTTGATGCATTGCGCTCCTTGTGAAACCAACTTTTATTCCTTCTCTACTTTCAATAATCTTCTTAATTACATGTGGGCAGTCTTGATAGAAAAATATTTGAAAAAATTTGCTTCACTTACTTTTTTTTTTCTTGGTCGGTACTTCACTTACTTTAACATGTACTAAATTGCTTTCGAATCTCTCTCTATTAGTTAGATATCTAGTTAACAATAAGGACTTTGGTTCATAGAAGCTATAAGCTTCGCCGGTGGTTCTTTAAGTTACTTCTCCCTTTTCTAGATCTGATTCATAGCCCAAAAATCGTCAGATTTGATGCATTGCCCTCCTTGTGAAACCAACTTTTATTCCTTCTCTACTTTGAATAATCTTTTTAATTACATGTGGGCAGTCTTGGTAGAAAAATATTTAAAAAAATTTGCTTCACTTACTTTTTTTTCTTGGTCGGTACTTCACTTACTTTAACATGTACTAAATTGCTTTCGAATCTCTCTCTATTAGTTAGATATCTAGTTAAAAATAAGGACTTTGGTTCATAGAAGCTATAAGCTTCACCAGTGGTTCTTTAAGTTACTTCTCCCTTTTCTAGATCTGATTCATAGTCCAAAAATCATCAGATTTGATGCATTGCCCTCCTTGTGAAACCAACTTTTATTCCTTCTCAACTTTGAATAATCTTTTTAATTACATGTGGGCAGTCTTGGTAGAAAAATATTTAAAAAAATTTGCTTCACTTACTTTTTTTTTCTTGGTCGGTACTTCACTTACTTTAACATGTACTAAATTGCTTCCGAATCTCTCTGTATTAGTTAGATATCTAGTTAACAATAAGGACTTTGGTTCATAGAAGCTATAAGCTTCACCAGTGGTTCTCTAAGTTATTTCTCCCTTTTCTAGATCTGATTCATAGTCCAAAAATCATCAGATTTGATGCATTGCCCTCCTTGTGAAACCAACTTTTATTCATTCTCTACTTTGAATAATCTTTTTAATTATGTGGGCAGTCTTGGTAGAAAAATATTTTAAAAAATTTGCTTCACTTACTCTTTTTTTCTCGGTCGATACTTCACTTTAACATGTACTAAATTGCTTCCGAATCTCTCTCTATTATTTAGATATCTAGTTAACAATAAGGACTTTGGTTCATAGAAGCTATAAGCTTCACCAGTGGTTCTTTAAGTTATTTCTCCCTTTTCTAGATCTGATTCATAGTCCAAAAATCATCAGATTTGATGCATTGCCCTCCTTGTGAAACCAACTTTTATTCCTTCTCTACTTTGAATAATCTTCTTAATTACATGTGGGCAGTCTTGGTAGAAAAATATTTGAAAAAATTCGCTTCACTTACTTTTTTTTCTTGGTCGGTACTTCACTTACTTTAACATGTACTAAATTGATTTCGAATCTCTCTATCTATTAACTTTATTAATGAGTTCACTTTATGAGCTGGTAACAACAAGAAAAGAGCGTGGCACTTACGCATAAGTTTGGGTTAAACAAAGTGTAAAATTGCGTTCTGGCCCACCCTCGCCTGAAAATTAGTGAGTTCCAGTGCAAAGATTCCTCTTTACCAAGTTTTACCTCGAGACTTTATCCGGAAAAGCCTTTCATGAGTAAATCAAATATCTGTACTTCTACACCTTTAATTTTATATTTTGGTCTTTAGTCGAACTAGCCGTATGATACTAAATCATCCAATCCTTCTTATTAATTTTTCTAGCTATTGTACTCTCTAAGCTCGTTTTTACATTTTTTTTGTTATGCCGGTTCTGCTCGAATAATGAAGTGCACATTGATCGGGCTGTTGAATCCTGGAGGATAACCGCACATCTACCTCTGCACTGGCGGAAATTATCCTTCAAGACAGCTTTTGTACGCCTCAAACCAGCTTCATTTTCGATTTGCTATCGGTTATATCAAATTCATTCACCGTGATGAAGATAACAATTGACTAAGAGGGCCCGCATTGAGCAAAAGGAAGTGATCTCGTGCCATCTATGGCGTTCTCCAAAATCTCCAGTAAAACACACGGGGCTGTATTGTCTCTTCGACTCTATCACATATTTTGCGTATTTCGTCAAGAATCACATGTGCCGGAAGAACAAGTGCAAACTGTTGGAAATTGTGATCCATTTTCTAAATCTAGAAACTACTTGCTTAATGATGAGGTCAAGAACTTGAAGATCACACTGCAACTAGTTAATGTCCAGCTAACAGATCATCACCAAGCAAGGTGGCTAGCTTAATCTTGAAGAAAGTCTCAGGAGGACCGGTGGACACCTTAAGCAAGTTGTCTAGAATTGTTGAGCATGGCAGCAGCCGGAGAAAATCAAGTTGAAGAAGGAAAGCGTAGCTTAGTCAAACATTGAGGCGATCTTGCTAAATAAGAGAACATTGTTGCAGTAAGGCGGCAACTAAGTCCGTTAAGATGGCTTATAAATAGGCCAGGGATCATTCATGTAAGAGACTGTGGGGGAGATTGAGCTTAGAACTTCATATCAAAGATGCTCCTCCACCACATCTCCTCTAAACTATTTTGTTACGCCAGATAAACTATCTTTGTCCCATAAACCTTGCTTGTATTCATCTTCCATTGCTCTACATCAATTAGAGCATACACGTGCACACTCGTGCACATCAAAATACAGACTACCTTGATGTTCAAACCGATCTTCCGCCCAATCAAATTTTCAACATGAGATCAGGGCTACAAAACTTTCAGCATAAATAACATGGCAAGGTAAAGTCTTGGACCAATGGTGGATTCATTTTGGCGGCAACAGCTGGCTGAAGCAGTTGATCTTGTCAATGAAAGCAAATCATTCCAGGTTTCCCGGTGGGATATGTTGCCAAATTCAATCTTCACAATCCATGTTAGCCCAGCTTTGATCTGCTTGCTCGCCGATAAAAGTTTGAAGTTCCAGGGATCTCATCTACCTTCTCCTCTGAGGAACGAATTAAATCGTCCTTCAACTGTGGAAAAAAAAAAAAGACATGCTAAAGCGATCACAAAAGCCAGCGCATAACCAGCAGTACAGGGACTCGGCTGAAAAGAGAGCTTCACATATAGCTTTCTTAAATACGGGAAAAGTTCAATTTCTTCTCTTACAAAAAAAAAAAAAATTATGCATCCAAAGAAAAACAAGCTCGCTTTCTTTTGTCATGAAGTAATCCTTTTTTCTGTTCGAAAGTACACCATATTGGTGATAAGCCAACTCTGTTCTGCATCAAGAAAATGCTGCAGGTACAATGGGAAGACACGAAATAAAAATACCAATAAGCTGCAATGAACTTACATGAGATAAGAGGCTTCTGAACGGGTTTCTGAGCTCTTTGAGAAAAATGGAGGACTGGAACTTCAGGATGAAGCGATTTTCTAGTGGCGAAAACAACTGTGACATTTTTGCAATACATTCGAGCTTTCTCTCCGGACCGTAGCTTTAGGTTGATTCGTGCATGGAATAGGGCAAAAAGAAAAACTAGTTTTTGGTATAGAAAAAACAAGAGTGGAGATTTTTTTTTTTTACCATCTTGTTTTTTCGGGAACAGAAACTAGCTTCTGTTTTTGTCCTATTCTAAGAAAAGAGGAGGAAAAGAAAAAAAAAAAGAGAGTAGGAGGAGGAGATATGTACATTTTTATTTTTTCATTTTAGTCACTCACCTGTTTATGCTACTTTGTCCCTGCACTGAGCCTAATGAGGCAGCGAAACAGAAGGTCCGCAAGACAAATCTAGTAGCAAAAATTTAGGCATAGGACTAAAATGAAAAAATTGGGGATAAGGACATCACAAGTGCCATAATTTTTTGTACGCTACTCATGCCATAACTTTTCATACGACGCTCACTTGAGCACCGTAACTTTATTTATTTATTTTTTTATAACTTAAGTATCATGACTTTTCTTTTTCGATCACTAGATTGCCCGGACTCCTAAATAACGGCCACCGCAAGTATCAAGTATCGTTGTGGTGAACGTTTTTTAAAAAGTAAGGGCATCATTCTACGTATGTTACAAGTCATGACACTTAAGTGATTAAAAAAAAGTTATAACATGAGTGCAATACAAAAATTATGACACCGTGGTGTCACTTACCCCCGGAAGACGTGTGCAGTGCCTTGGCAAGAACGAGACCTTGTATGCACGAGAGAGAGAGAGGAGAGAGAGAGAGGGAGCTGGCTTTGGTTAGGGATGTTTCTAAGCTTGAGCATGGAACGGCTGAATTTATAGTGTGACACCTGAATCTTGCCAAGCGACTTTGGTTGGTCTAGTCTCCTGCTTCCTTGAGAAGTTAATCCACGGTGCTTGATGGATCCCACGCCCGTCCTTGTTTATTCCTTCCCTCTTGTCCTCTTTGCAGAATTTTCCACGACTTTGTCTACCTTCCTGAGGAAGTTTTGTGGCCTTCGCTATCATCTTTTAGTCTAGCGAATGCCCTCCGCTCATTTCTCCTTTTTCTCTATCTACCCCATAAGTGGCGGACAGATTCCTCCTGTGGAATCCTTTTCCACAACAAAGGAGAAAAAGTGGGCACTTTTGTTTGATTACTTTTCTATTTTTTACCCTAGTCACTACTCCCAACACTGCACAGTTTTTGACCAAATCACCCCCATCGCCCCTAGATTTCCAAAACCCTACCTTAACACCACCCAAATTTCAAGGGAACGCAATAATACCACCTCGTAACAGAACTACGTCACCTCAAAACACCATTTTATTTCCCTTGAATCGTCCCAAGCGACTCTTATGGAATGAAGTCTCCCACGGTTGATTAGGCCATGTTTGTTAACGTTCTTTATTTCTGTTTATAAATAAAATTTCTACTTTTTTCTTCTAGGGAACAAAAAAAAGAATAGAAATATGTTTGTTTACGTTTTTTTTCCAAATTTATTTTTTTGTTCCTAGGAACACGTTTGGACAAAAACAAAAAAAACAAAAAAACGTGTTTTTGTTTTGGAACAGAATTTAAGAACAAATTTTCTCCTCCTCTTTTTCTTCTTTTCTTTTTCTTTTTTTTTTTGGCCGGTCACCGGCCTCGGCCATAGCCGGCGATCGGCCGTCGAGGGCTGGTGACGCCGTCGAGGGCTGGCGACCTCGCCAGAGCGTCATCGGCCCCCGGTGAGGTCGAGCGTCGCCGACCCCTGGCGAGGCTTCGGCTCGCCCCCCAAGGCGAGGCTCGACCTCACCGAGGGCGGTGAGCCTCGCCATGGCTAGGCGAGGCCACCGGCCAAAAGAAAAAAAAAGAAAAAAAAAAAAAGAAATTTATTAAAAAATTAAAAGAAACAAAAAAAAACACAAATTTACCAAACGTATTTTATTCATTTTTTATTAAAAACAAGTTTACTAAACGCGTTTTTTTGTTCAAAAATTATTCCCAAAATAGAAATATTTTTTTTTATTTCTGTTCTCTTGAATAATTTTTAAATGGAAATGTTACTAAACACGTTCTTATTTTCTAGCACAGCCAAAGAAGTGGCTTGTGAAAATACAGTGAGTGTATAAGTAATTTGGTCGAAACCAGAGCGGTGTCAGGGTCAAAGAATCTTTTAAACGGTCAAGCCTAATCATGGTCCTTGACCTGCACTATTACTTTAACAGTGTCGGTTCAAAACGTGTCCTCGGTCCTCATTTGTCGCTTTTTGTGTTCTGAGTATTACGTATGTGATTCTAGGAAGACTCAGAGCTACCAGCAGCTGCTATTATTTCATTTTGCAAGAGATAAAAGCTTGTATTTGTCCTGAACATACAGATTACATCTTAACTTGTTATTAAGAAGGCTTTGTCCCATGTAGACTGATTAGTTTGCATCTTGTGTCAAGAGAACTACAAACCAACCAGTCTCACGCGCTTGATCCTTCAGATAATTTGATAAAGTAAAGAAAGAGATGGAATTGATGGACCGCAAGTTAACTTTTAAAGAAGACATCACCGTGGCAACTTGTTGATTCTCCGCATTATACACGGTAGAGAACGAAGAAAGCAAATTACAGAGCAGTCACACTCCTATAAAGCAAAACGAAGCTCAAAGCATTAGCATGCAAAATCCTTGTTTACAGTTGTTGATGAAGCTGCACTTCTCTTAGGCAATAACAAAATCATAAATTAAGGCGAACAACAGGATAATCCCAACGATCACATTCAAAGGATTAGGCTGTGGAGGATTTGTGGTGGTTGGTCTAGTCCTTGCAGTCACTGAATTTGCTTTCTCTCTGGCTTGTTCAGTCTCCCTGCTTGTTTTCTTCCTCGGTGAATTACTGGATGAACAGTGCTCTCTGTATTTTAGTACCTGCCAATGTAACGTGTTTCCAATAGTGAGATGATAAAGAAAAAGAAACAAAGGACTAACAGGAGACCAGGAAATCAAGAATTTTCCTAGTTTTTTCTATTGGTTTTCCAAAAAAAAAAAAAAGATGGAACCATGCAAATCAAACCAATGGTCCAACAATGCACATCTTAAGACTGGAAGATAATAGCCAGACAAAGTTGGTTAAACTGGGAGCTTCTTTCACCTTCGCTGTGGCTACAGCTTCATCCCAAGATACACATTCTGTTTTAATATTACTCAATGCAATTTCCTGCTTCTTAACCCCTTCGCGCCTCATTTCTTCATTGATATAAAATCTTGGAGGCTCAGAAATTTTGGGAGTCTTGGGCTTTTCCGGAAGCTCCGTAGGTTTGGCAGAGGAAACATGTGAGCGGTTGAATTTACTCTGTATGACACCTTTCTTTTGCTCAAGAGGAACAGCACCATAAAGTGACCCATTTGTCCGTGTTTGGCGATTCTCCATTATAGATATTTGGCCATTCTGCAACATCAAACGGATCAATGGAAATAGTTGAGGCACTATCTTGATCTCATTAAAAACATTCATGTTTTTATTCTCAAATAGTCCGAAAGCTCTTAATTACATGATCTGTTTTTAGTCATCTGCTATAACCTTGTTCAGTATCTCAGCTGCAATTTTTTTTTTTTTTTAATATTTTCTACTTCATAGTTCTTCACCATTCTTCTTATTATTTGAATCCAAGTTAACGAAGCATGAGCAATTTAGAGTGAAATTTCACTTCCTTTTGGTAGAAAAATGCTAGAATCCACTTTATGTTTTTCTCAAAAGGCTTTTAACAAAATTAACCGTTTCTTAAGTGCCTACGAACCACTTATCCAATATATTGTTCACTACTGTCAAATGGAATCCCCAACATCTAATTAACTACCAACCAATGCACGTCACCATATAAGAACAGTAATAATACACAATAGGTTAGTTTAGAAGCAGCTTTCACCTTTGCTCTGGCTTCTCTTTCATCCCAATATGTGTATTCTGGTTTGATACTTTTAGCTCCAGTTTCCTGCTTTGCCTTTTCGAACTGTGGCACTTCATCTTTGCCATGGTATTTTATGCTTGCGGTGCGTACTGGAGGTGCTGTAGGTTTCTCAGGGGCAATAAGTGAGCCGTTGAACTTATTCTCCACCATGCCTTTCTTTTCCTCAAGAGGAACAACCCCGTGGAGTGAGTCGATTGTTCGTGTTCGCCGATTCCTCATTAGAGCAGGACTCTCATTGTGCAAGTTAGATCCTTGGCCATGCTGCAGTGACTGATTTTATGAAATAAAATAAATCAGAGGAAATAACTAAGGCATAAACTTAATCTTATAACAAACCCTCATGATTAGGTTTTAAGTTGTCCATCGTTCTCATATAATTGAAAGTTAATCATGCACAAGTAACTCGGCATGAGAGTCCCCTTATCTTTTTCCGTACACATATTCTATAATGAACTCCCCATTCTACACAAAGATATTGAAAGCACATTATCCTTATTGTTCAGATAACCTGGAAAAGGGAAGTGCCCTTCGAGTGCATTCTAAACCATTTTAACCTAAATTTACTAGTGAAGTAATAACAGCAACCAAATGAAATCTCAAGTGTAGAATTTTGACCTGTGTTTCCATTGCGTCTCCATCGAAGAAGCCGACATTAGTAAAATCTCTATTTAGCATGTAATCAACATCTTCATCCTCTTCACTTGTTTCGGACGCCAATTGAATATATTCATCATAAAGACCGTTGTCCAATGTGAAGTCCATAACAGGTGGACTCTCATTCTCAATCAGGGAATTCATCGTTTCTTGGATCATATACTGTATTTACAAGTAAAAGATTAGTCACTAACACATTTCAGGCGCTTGTTAAGACAGACATTAAGGGTATAAACAGAACATATTTTCCTCCGCACCTCAGCAAAAGAGTCCTCATGATCAGGTTGATGAAGATATGATTCCAAATATGCCAGGTTATCAGCCTCCTCATTTCGTCTACGCTTCAAGTGACACAGAACATAATTGCTATTGAACTGCAAAAGGCCATGTTACACCAGTTCATACCATGAGATCATATTTTCTTCAACAGTCAAATTTTGCGCACAAATTAAGATTTCAACCATCTGTACTGAAATCTGAGCAAAAAAAAAATTTATCTGCTTCTTCAGGACACGGGGGAACTTTTAATGAGTGTTTCTGCAGATTATTGTAGCTATACTTCTCATATGATCGAATTAATGCAGCTTTCAAATCCAAGTAATTATTACGAAAGGAAAGAGGGATAGATTGAGTACATGATGGTCGGGTAAATGATATTCATGGATGACCCAGTTGGTCGGGACGCCATCTTGGAAGACTAATGTTCTCTTGAAACCGATCTTGTCGACGTCATTTTAGCCGTAATATCTCTAGGTTTACCGGTGATATTCCAAGAAAAACCACATGGTGTTTTCCTGATATTCCGTTGGTTCTGCGCCTGTGGACAAACGAACCACCATTCTTGATCACTGGACGGAACGATGGAATTCTCTGCAAGCACGTCAAAAAACTCCAGTCAGGAGTAAGGGGCTGCTGTTCTTTTTCTGAGTTCCTTTGATGAAGTCGCGAAGGACTTACCATTGAACTTGGCGGGTAAATCCCATGGATCAATCCTATAGACGTTTTCTAGTGTCGGAATAATGCAGAAACTTTCTCTCCATCCGGGTACTGCCGACTTCAAGTAATTGATTAGCTCCTCCTCGGTTGGACGGAATCCGTAGCCGGCTACATTCTGCTGAAGGAGTAGCGCAATCTCCTTGATTTCAAAATTCATGGGATGGGTCCTAGTTTCCATACTTTGTTTTCTTCTCTCATGCAAGTGAAATTGAAGCTACCTGAGGGTGAGAACTCAGGGAAGTGAGCTTGCACGCGTTGATTTTTTTATTTTTTTGGGGGTCTTCATTGAAGTCTTCTCCTTCCTCAATAAGTCACCCACACACCATGACAAAGACCTCCATTGGTGTATCAGTACAATCAAGTGATCGTGATCCATGACAGAGATTATTTTCTTCCCCAAATTCTGTAACTAATGGGCCAAAAAAAAAAAAAAAAAAGGTTCGTGTACAATTCTCGAAATCATATTCTAAGCCCATAAAGCTTCCCCTCAGCCCGCTTTTCTTAGCCCATTTCTCGTGTAATCTGTAGCGAAAGAGAAGAAAAGAGATGAAAACTTGACGAAAGACAAGAAAGAAGAAAAGAGGGGAGAAAGGGAGCCGCGAGAGAACGGAGAGAGAAGAGAGAAGAGAGAAGGAAACGATAACGAGCTGTTCAATATGTTCATTGACGTCTGAAAAGGCCATTTCCATGGGATTGGTAGGAGTTTCTTTATATTTCACTTATGTGACTTAGTTGTGACTTAGTTTTGTTCTTAGCTCCATTCGTTTTATGAAAAATAACTTTCAAAAAAACGTTTTTAAATTTTCTGATGTTTCACGGAAATGAACTGATTGGACTAAACATTTTCCATCAATGGAAAAAAAGTTTTTAAAATAGGAGAAAACGTTTTTGATTTTCAGAAAGAAAAAATATTTTCCATGACTTCTTTCATCTCGCTTTCTTTCACCAAACAACTTTTCCTTTTATTTTTATATTTATTTTTTAAATAAAAATCAAGTTTTTAATTATTTTTATTCCCTTTCTTTTCTTTTTTTTTTCCTTCTCCTTCTCCTCAGCTGATCATTGGCCATGGTGGCGGCTAGCGATCGGCCATAAGCGATCTTGAACCTATTTTAAATTTTCGATGTTTCACGGGAAATGAATTGGTTGGACTAAACATTTTCCATCAATAGAAAAAAATTTAAATAGGAGAAAACCTTTTTTTTTGATTTTTAGAAAGAAAAAACATTTTCCATAACTTCTTTCATCTCGCTTTCTTTCACCAAACATCTTTTCCTTTTATTTTTATATTTATTTTTTAAATAAAAATAAAATTTTAATTATTTTATTCTTTTTCTTTTCTTTCTTTTTCCTTTTCTTTTCCTTCTCCTTAGCTGGTCATTGGCCACAATGGCGGCTAGCGATCAGCCATAGGCGATCTTGAACCTCAGCCAACTCGCTGGATTTGGCGAGGCCCAAACTCGCCAGCCTATGGTGAGACTTAAGCTCTTCTGTGGCTAGCGGCCAATCCAAAAGAAAAAGGAAAGAAAAATAAATTAAAAATTAAAAATCAATTTAAAAAATTAATAATAAAAAAATTATTGAAAGGGGTGCATGAAGGAAAAGATTTTCCTTACCAAACAACGGAAAATATTTTCTAGTTTATTTTTAGGTTTTGGCCAAACGCCGGAAAATATTATCATTTTTTTGAAAAAATAACTTTTTGGAAAACAATTTTTCAAAATGTCACATTTTTCGTGAAACGAACATATTCTTAGGACGCGTTTGGTAACGCTTCTATTCCCAGGAACAATTTTTGATCAGAATTGATTCTTTTTTTATTTTGTTCCCAAAAACAATTTTTAAACATTTTAAGACATTTGGTAATTGTCCAAAATTTAAATTACCATAATAGAAATGTGTTTGGTATCCTTTCTTTCTTCTATTCTTCTTCTTCAAGTGGCTGGTCGCTGACCTTGGGATGACATGTGACCGGCCATACGAGGGTCGACAACCTCATTGAAGCATTGCCGGCCCTTGATGAGGCCGACCCTTGTCAGCCAAGCCTCGTCGGTAGCTGGGCGAGCGGCCTCGCCCAGATCTGGCGAGGCCGAGCTCGCCCAGCTGCCAACGAGGCTCGACCTCACCGAGCCACCATGAGGTCGGCCTTGCCTGGAGGAAGAGGACATGGCGAGGGGAGGCGAGAGCAAATAGAGAAGCAAGCCATCATCGTCGTGCTGTGGTTATGCTCTGCTTTTGCTTCGTGCGAATGGTAAGGGAAACCCACAGGTTCTTTCTTCCATGACCGGAGAACCACCCTTGGAACCCTAATGGGCATCAGCTTCCCCACCATTGCCTTCCGGAACCCATCTCAGCACCGTGAAGCCCACCACCCCAAGCGAGGCCGACCTTGTGGTGGCTCGATGAGGTTGAGCCCCACCGGTGGCTGGGTGAGCTCGGCCTCACCGGATCTGGGTGAGGTCGCTCGCCCAGCCATGGCTCGGCCGAGTCTCAGCGGGGCTGGTTGAGCCTTGCCGGTGGCTAGGGGAGGCCTGGGTGAGGCCCGCCTAGCCACCGGCCAGGCTCGGCCTCGCCGGACCTCGCCCTGGCGCAGCGAGCTCGCCGAACTAGTTACCGGCAACCGACGGCAGTGGGTGGCGGACGGCGACAGCGGCGGCGGCAGTAGATGAAGAAGAAGAAAAGGGAAAAAGGACAAGAAAAAAGAAAATAAAAAGAGAAGATATAGGCTTGATTCTAGAATTGTTTTTGGGAACAACAATCAACTTTTTTTTATTCTTGATTTTGTTCTAAATTTGCTTCCAGGAACAAAAAAAATAAAAATTTGTTCCGAGGAACAAAAGTTTTACCAAACACAATTTTATTCCAAGACTACTCTCGAGAACAAAAGAATAGAAATTTTTACTATTTGGTTAGTTACCAAATAGGGTCTTAGAGTTTAAATTTTGAGCCCTACTTGTGTGGACGTCACCAGTGACGCCTCAGCCGAGTCTGAGCTGTCAAGCAGTAATAATTAGGTCCCTCATTCTTAGAAACTTATGGAGATTTTACGAATCGCAAAAGAGACTTCCTATTTGAGAGATATTGTTATCTTCTTTTTCTTTTTTTTGAAATTTTCGAAAACTGTTGTATAGTAATTGCTACTAGCAATGTTCCACACTGGATTTCGTCTGTCGTCGGCCAAGTTCGGAGGAGCTTTTTGTCTTGTAGTAGCTCAAAGAGTTTTCTTTTGGCTGTAAGCTTACCTAAACGTGGTGGCGACAGATGCAATGCGCCAAAATTCCCAGCGTAGGATGAGCCCGCTGCTCTGTTCACGGCAGCAAGTATGCCTTTTGCGTAGCCTTTCTGTTGACCCACAGAGTCTTAGATGATGTTAGTTGACGTTTAATTTGACATTCAATTAATGCCTCCGTGATAGGATTTTTGGTGGCGTAGTATTTGGTTTTTGGTTAGGGGTAGTGGTGCTCATCTCTTTTGTGATTTGTAAAGTCATGGCTTGAAAAGGATAGGAAATAGTTATGTTATAGTTTATGAAAAAGGCGTCGCTTTGTATAGTATTTATAAAAAGGAAAAAAGTTGTGTTTGGAGAATATTGGTTTCATAAACTAGGTTGAATGTTTACCACCCTTTCATTGTTTGAAATGGCATAGTTAGTATCAATTAGAATAGTTTGAGAGTTGATTATTTGTGAAAAGAATTGCGAAAAATTATATATAATTAGAGGATTTGTGAACAATTATGAAATGGTTTTTTGATTAATTAGAGGATTGCGTTGATGGTTCACTATGGGAGGATCTTGCTAATTTGTAATTTTTGTAGATGATTATTTCTTGTTATACGTGGCTCTATCTAATGAAGCATCAATCTGAACTAGTCCGTATTTATCATGATTTTGGTATCATGATGAAAACACAATTTTCTCAAAACATCAAGATCTCTCATATTGATAATGCCATGAACAATATAGAGACACAAAGTTTATTCAGATTATTTCTCAAAATGGTAGTGTCTTTAATCATTTTTTCTAGGGACTTCTCAACAAATTGAATGATTAGATATTGTTTGTGCCCTTCTTATCTTAGCCTCTTGTTCGGAACAGTTTTGGGGAGAGGCTTCACATAATGCTGTATACACTATTAATGGCACTCCAGTACCTACTATGAGTAATATCTCTCTTTATGAGCACTTGTATAGCAGTGTTCCTAATTACAACCTTCTTCAAGTCTTTGGCAATGATTGTCTTTTCCAAATGAACACATGAAATTCAAACCTTGTCCTTGTTTATGTTGTTTCCTAAGGCAGGGCATTGAGCATGAGGGTATCAATGTTGGGATTCTATCTATAATCATCTCCACGCATCCTGTCACGTTACCTTTTGGGAACACAAGATATTCTCTTTGTTTCATCCTTGGACTCCTCTTTTGCCACTATCTTTTTTTAATAACGAGAAGCCTTTACTAGTGGCGGCAAGTCTTGTGGTGGTGTTTGTTTTCCAAAACAGGAGGCAAAAGATGTCCAAATTAGCGCTCAACAATGGTGAGCTCAACGAGTTCGAGATGCAATAGCGCATGGAGAGGATTCTGGCGTCCTTTGGTGATGAAATTTCAGGATCTAGCTCTTTTGAGAGTGATGAGTTTGATTGTGATGCCTTTTCTCTGAAATTAGTAGTAAATGAGTCACGAATAGCAACTGAAGTTGCAGACTATGAAAGCATAGTGATGCAGTCGATGCAACTAGCATTGTGATGGCACTAGAGAAACGGAACCAATGTGGCTAGCGTTACTAAATAGACAGTGACTTTGATACCAAGTCAAGAATTGAGATAATTGGTACAAACCTATGCTATGGGGGAAATCATGGTAGGTCTTGTCACAGGATATTAAGCATATTATAATTTGATACTCCGCACTAGTTTGACCAATGGACTTGACCATTAATTTTTGCCTTGAGATGATATAAGTCATCTTTAACCCTATAACTATTTTATGAATTGGATTTGGATAAATGTATTTTAGTATTGTTTTATAAAAATTAACAATGGATGCACGATCTTTTAGAAGAGATTTTGTTGAGTTTTGACTTTTAAATTAGAGCTTTTGAAGGGGGACTATAAATGGGATGTGTTGCATAGCATATTTCTAACCCTGGCCTCCACATTCTCTCCCTTTTTTTGATTTTTCTATCTTCTTATTAAATTTTTAGATTTTGTGGCTCCCAAGTTGTTTTCTAACCAAAAAAGTGGTTGTTTGACATTTTTGGATTGTATTCTTATACTGGTTATTGAAGATAGTGAAACCCCTCGCTTCTCATGCTTCCATTCTGGGTTTTCCAAATATATGTTGTGTCTCAAGTGGTTTTGATTTAGCTTTCATCCTTTTCTATTTGGGCTTTGATTTGTGCGTCTTTTGGTGTTGTTCCACAACAAACTAATATTGGAGCAAACAAATTTTGTTCAAGATGGCATCTATTAAGTTCGAAGTGACACCCTTTGATGGTCAAAACAATTTCAAGCTTCGAAGGATCAAGATGAAGGCATTATTAGAGCCTCATGCAGGAAGTACCCTAACAACATGACTTTGGCTGACATTAAGAAGATGGAAGAGGGGGCACACAATACCATCCAATTGTCCTTGTTCAACAAAGTGCTTCATGAGGTCGCCGATGAAGAAATGGCTTCGGGCTTGTGGAAGAAGCTCAATAGCCTCTGCATGAAGAAATCTCTTACAATGATATCATTCTTGAATTAACATCTTTACATGCTAAAAATACTAGAAGGTACTCCTACTTAAGAACATCTAGATGAATTAAATAAAATTGTAATGGATATGAAAAATCCAGGGAAAATGACACTAGAAGTGCTCAAAGTTGTGTATGGCACTCATTTTAGTACCAAATGTTTTTTCGGATCACTTAAGTGATGCTTTTTTAAAAAGATGATTACTTTAGTGCCAACTCCAATCTAGGTTACCAGAAATCCAACACGGCAATTTTTTTAATTAATTTTTCAGTTCTACATGGTTTGCCAATGTGTTCAGTCAAAATATGAGCCCTAAAAAAATAGTAGTCTAAAAGTCATAAATAATGATCATTTGAGTGCTAAATTTTGTTTAAAGTAATCACTTCAGTACTAATCATTGTTAAAAAGAGATCGCTTCAATGCCAAGTATGGCACATGGAAATGTCAAGTGGATATATTAATTTTTTATTATAAAAGCCACGTATTATTTTTTGCCGGAATTTCTCACTATTGGCACTTAAATGATCCAACGAAAAATTTTGCACTAAAGTGAGAATCGTATACAATTTTTGGCACTTTTACTATCTTATATTGAAAAATCTAGTTTTGGAGGTTAGATGATAGAGACCAAGCTCTAATTGTGTTATGCTACTACCAAGTTCGTATGAGAATTGTGAATTCTATGCTATATGAAAGTGAATTCATAACTCTTAGGGATGTGAATGCATCGTTGAATTCCATGGAAATGCATACAAAGTTGAATATGAGTGAATTGGCAATAAAGCCAATGGCTTAGTTGTTAAGGGAATGTCGAATCGTTGTGATAGGTGCAAGATTAATAAAGGGCATTCAAAGTCTTAGTCTAGCTAGGACAAGAGCAAGGTGGAGTTTTACTATAATGACAAATTCGAACACTACATGAATGATAGAGGAAGAAGTTGATGGAGAGTCCGATTTGGCTAGTCTTGTGAATGACAACAAGTCAATTGAAGCAAAAATATTCTTACTATTTTTTTTTTTTTTTTTTTGGATTATTGTGTTGGCAAGGAATGGATTTTGGATTTGGCATTTTCACACCTGCATATGTCCATATAGACATTGGTTCTATACATATGAGAAAGTCAATAGTGGTTCAGTTTCGATGGGCAACAATGCATTTTATAGGATTGTGGATGTTGGTACGATACAAATCAAATGTCATGACAAGATACTAAGAACTTTGACAAACATCAAGCACATCCCAAATTTAAAGAAGAGTCATATTTCATTAAGCAATTTGGATCCTATTGAATGTGTGGAGGTGGAGTTTTGAAAATCTCAAAGGGCTCCTTGATTGTAATGAGAGGTAACAAGAGGAATAGCCTTTATATTCTATAGGAAAATACCGTTGTGAAAGCTTCAAATGTATTGTCTTCTTCAAATTCTAAGAAATCAAGGTTATGGCATATGTTGTTGGGCCACATGATTGAAAGAGAAATAACTATATTGAGTAAACATGGTTTACTTTATGGGGAGCATACAATATATCTTAACCTCTTTGAGCATTGTGTTTTGGGAAGCACTGCATAATTAGTTTTAGTATTGGGGTGTAATCGACTACATTCACTTTAATTTGTGGGAACATGCACATGTTACATTTAAGGATCATGTAGTTTATCTTCAATCACTTTCTTGAGGAAGTTTTATCGCCTTCGCTATCATCTTTTAGTTGTGCAAATGTCCTTCTCCTCTCTTTTCTCCTTTTTCTCTATCTACCCCAATATGTAGTGGACAAATTCCTCTTGTGGGATCACTTTGCCACAACAAAGAAGAAAAAGTAGGCATTTTTATTGATTAATTTTCTAAGGGAAAAGTCCAAATAAGGACATAAAGTGTCTTCGTTTTTTCAAATAAGGATCCAAAGTAATTAAATCATCTCAAATAAGGGCTCAAAGTGAAACTTATTTCAAATAAAAGCCTGAAATGAATATTTCAAAAAGGGCCAAACCACTCAAATTGAAATACATTTTTGTCTTTTTATTTAATTTTTCTGTCTATTTCTTTTACTTTATTTTTTATTTTTCTTTTTTCTTTATAGGTCATTGGACTTAGGTGAGGGCAACTCCCATTGGTGTTGGGTGAGGGTATTCCTCGTTAGATCCGTTGTTGGGTGAGGGTGGCTTTGCTTGGGCTAACCCGTCGCCAACGAGGGTAGCCTTGCCCTCACTTGAGGTGGGTGACCTCCACCAAGCATCGAAGATGATGGTCGGGGCAGGGACAAGGATAAAAGAAAAAAAATGGAAAAAAAAAGTTTAAAAAAAAAAAAATTTTTTTTAAATATATAGTCATAATTTTTACCAAAATACCCTCTTTTCAATGGCCGGAATAGTCACCGGCTAGCCATAGATCCTTATTTGAGACAACTTGGCCTCTTCAGGCCTTTACTTAAGAAGATTTGACTATTTTTGACATTTATTTGAAACAAGTTCCACTACAAGGCCTTATTTAAGAAAACAAGAGCACTTTAAGCCTTTATTTGGAATTTTTCATTTTTCTAATTTTTCCCTATTTATTACTCCAACATTGTACTGTTTTGGCCAAATCACCCCAACACCCCTCCATTTCCAAAATCCTACTCTTAACTCCACTCCAATTTAAAGGGAACGCAATAACACCAGAAGTACTTTACTAAAACTCAAAGAAACAGAGCTACATCACCCTCAACACACCATTCTACTTCCCTTGAATCGTCTCAAGGAACTTTTTGGAATGAAGTCTCCCTAAGTTGACTACATTCTGGCACACCTGGAGAAGTGGTTTGTGAAAATTCAGTGAGTGTTTAAGTAATCTGGTCAAAACTAGAGCGCTGCCAATTAATCTTTTTGAACGGTCAAGCCTAATTATGGTCTTTGACTTGCACTATTCCTTCAACAGTGTCGATTCAAAATGTATGCTGAGTCCTCGTTTGTCGCTTCTTGTGTTCTGAATACACATATGTGATCCTAGGAAGACTCAGAGCTACCAGAGGCTGCTATTATTTCATTTTGCAAAAGATAAAAGCTTCTATTTGTCCGGAACATACAGATAAACATATTAACTTCTTATAAAGAAGGCTTTGTCCTATGTAGACTGATTAGTTTGCATGTTGTCTCAATGGACCGTGCCTACAAACCAACCTGTCTCACACTTGATCCTTCGGATAGTTTGATAAACAAAAGAAATAGACAGAATGATGAACTGCAAGTTAACTTTAAAGGAGACATCACTGTGGCAACTCGTTGATTCAGCAGAGAATGAAGAAAGTAAATTTCAGAGCAGGCGGACATCTGGTTAGATCTTCCAATTCCTTTGAAGCAAAAAGAAGTACAAAGCATTAGCATACAAAATCCTTTGTTTACAGTTGCTTCTAATGATGCTGCATTGCACTCAGGCAATATAGCAGTGAAAATCATAAATTAAATACTTGGCAAGTGATGGCACACAGCAGGAAAATCCCGATAAGCATGTTCACGAGATTATGCAGTGGAGGATTTATGGAGCTTTCTTCGCTCTTGGTGGTTGGTCTGATCAGTGCAGTCACTGAATTTGCTTTCTCTCTGGCATGTTCAATCTCCCTGCTGGTTTTCTTCCCCGATGAATTACTCGCTGAACAGTAGTCTCGGTATTTTGGTACCTGCCAACATAACGTGTTTCAAATAGTGAGATTATAAGGAAAAGGAAACAAAGGATTAACAGGAGACCAGAAAATGAAGAATTTTCAGGGTATTTTCCATTGATTTTCCGAAAAAAATATGGAACGATGCCAATCAAACTAAATGTTCCAACAATGCACATCAAGACTGGAAGATAATAGCAAGACAAAATCAGTTAAATTGGGAGTTTCTTTCACCTTCGCTGTTGCTGCAGCTTCATCCCAAGATACACATTCTGTTTTAACATTTCTCAATGCGATTTCCTGCTTCTTAACCTTTTCAAGCCTCAGTTCTTCATTGACATAAATTTTTGGAGGCTCGGGCATTTTTGGAGTCACGGGCTTGCTCAGAAGCTCCATAGGTTTGGCTGAGGAAACATGTGAGCTGTTGAGTTTACTCTGTATGATGGCTTTCTTTTGCTCAAGAGGAAAAACACCATGGATTGACCCAATTGTTTGTGTTCGGCGATTCTCCATTATAGATATTTGGCCACTCTGCAACAAAGCATTGCATATATCAAATGGATCGATGGAAATAACTAAGGCATTATCTTGATCTCATGACAAACATTAATGTTTTGATTCTCAAATTGTCTGAAAGCTCTAATTAAATGATCTGCCTTTTAGTCATCTGTTATAACCTTTTTCAATATCTCAGCTGCAATTTTTTTTTTAATATATTTTTTGCTTTAGAGTTTTTCACCATTCTTATTATTTGAATCCAAGTTGATAAAGCACGAGCAATTTAGACTGAAATTTCACTCCCTTTTGGTAGAAGAATGCTAGGATCCACTTTATGTTTTTTCACAAAGTGGCTTTTAACAAGATTAACCATTTACTCAAGTGCCTACCTACGAACCACATATGCAATATATTGTTAGCTGCAGTCAGAAAGGGAATCTGCAACATCTAATTAACTACCCAACCAATGCACTTCAACCCATAAGAATAGTAATAAGACACAACGGGTTAGTTTAGAAGCTCCTTTCACCTTTGTTCTGGCTGCTGTTTCATCCAAATATATGCATTCTGGTTTGATACTTTGAGCAACTGTTTCCTGTCTAACATTTCTAAACCCCGGCACTTCATCCTTGCCATTATATTTTACACTCGTAGTGTATACAGGAAGTGCCATAGGCTTCTTAGGAACAACAAGGGGGCTGCTGAACTTATTCTCCACCATGCCTTTCTTTCCGTCAAAGGGAACAACACCTGGGAGTGAGTCAATTGTCCGTGTTCGCTGATTCCTCATCAGCACAGGACGCTCATTATGCAAGTTAGATGTTTGGCCATCCTGCAGCGACAGATTGTATGAAATGAAATGAAATGATTCGGAGGAAATAACTGAGGCATTAAATTAAGTTCATAACAAACCTTCAAGATTAGGTTTAAAATTGTCCATGTTCTTATATAATTGAAAGTTAATGAAGCACAAGTAACTCAGCATGAAAGTCTGCTTTTCTTTTTCCATAGACAAATTCTATAATGAGTTCTATTCTACACAAAGATATTGAAAGCACATTATCCTTATTTTTCAGATTACCTGGAAAAGGGAAGTGCCCTTTGAGCGCATTTTAAACCATTTTAACCTAGATTTACTAGTGAAGTAATCACAGCAACCAAATGAAATTTCGAGGGAAGAATTTTGACCTGTATTTGCATTTCGTCTCCATGGAAGAAGTTGGCATCAAAAAGATCTTCAAATAGCATGTATTCATCCTCTTTACCTGTTTCGGGCAACAATTGGCTATAATCGTCAGTATGGCCATTGTCCAATGTGAAGTCCATAACAGTCGGACTCTCCTCAATCAGGGACCCCATCATTGCTTGGATCGAATACTGTATTTACAATTGAAAGATCAGTGATTAACAAATTTCGAGCACCAGTGAAGACAGATGTTAAGTTTATAAACGGAACATTTTTTCCTCTGACCTCAGGAAATGAGTCCTCATGATCAGGTTGATAAAGATCCGATTCCAACTCCACCAGGTAGTTGGTTCCATGGTCCAATGCTATGCTTGAGTTATCAGCCTTCTCATCTCGTCTCCGCTTTAAGTGATACAGAACATAATTTCGATTGAACTGTCGAAAGGCCATGTTATACCAGTTCATACCATCAGCTCATATTTTCTTCAACAGTCACAAATTAAGATTTCAACCTTCCGTAGTAGAAACTGAGCCAAAAAAAAAAAAAAAAATGCTTCTCTGCTTCTTTAGGACACACGGAAACTTTTAATGGGTGTTCTGCAGATTATTGAAGCTATAGTTCTAATATGATCGAATTCACGCTGCTTGCAAATCTAAGTAATTTGTAACGAAAAAAAGAGGGATAGATTGAGTACATCATTGTCGAGTAGATGATATTCGTGGATGACCCAGTTGGTCTGGACGCCATCCTGGAAGATTAACGGTATCTTGGAACCGATCTTTTTGTCGTCATTTCCTGCCTTGATATCTTTATGTGAACCAGTGATCTTCCAAGAATAACCACACGGTGTTTTCCTGCTAATCCGCTGGGTCTGCGTCCGTGGACAAATGAACCACCACTCTTGATCATTGGATGGAATGATAGAATTCTCTGCATACACATTCAAAAACACATTTTGAGTCAAGACTAAGGGGCTACTGCTCTTTTTCTGAGGCCCTCTGATGAAGTTGCGAAGGACTTACCCTTGAATTTGGCTGGTAAATCCCATGGATTAACCTTATAGATGTCATCTAGCGTCGGAATAATGCAGAAACTCTCTCTCCTTCCGGGTACTTCCAACTTCAAGTAATCGATTAGTTCCTCCTCGGTTGGACGGAATCCGTAGCCGACAATTGCCCGCTGAAGCGATAGCGCAAGCTCCTTGACATCAAAGCTAGTTGGATAGATCCTAGTTTCCATATCTTGTTTTCTTTCTCTCACGCCAAGTGAAGTTCAAGCTAGCTGAGATTCAGAACTCAGGGAAGTGTGCTTACACAGAAGTCGAATTATTTTTTTGGAAGGTCTTCGTCGAAGTCTTCTCCTTCCTCGAGAAGTAACATGACAAGGACCTCCATTGGTGGATTAGTATAGTCAAGTGATCATGATCCATGACAGAGACCGTTTTCTTTCCCCACTCCTGTAACTGATGGGCCAACAAAAAGAAAAAGAAAAAGAAAACAAGTTCGTTTTTGATTCTCCAAAATTATATTATAAGCCCATGAAGCTTCCTTAGCCCATTTCTCATTTAATCTGCGGCTAGTGTTAAATGGAGAGATGAAAAACAGAGTCGGCAGAAGAACATGAAAGAAGAAGAAAGGGGAGGGAGTGAGCTGCGAGAGAACAGAAAAGACGAGAGGGGGAATCGATAATGGGCTGTTGAAAATGTTGATTGATAGGATTTTGGAGCTTTCCAGGCAACCTAGCTTCGACTTGGTTTTTGGTCAGCGACAATTGGTGCTTATCTCTTTTATGATTTGTAAACTTGCGGCTTGAAAACCATAGGAATTAGTTATGTTATAGTTTGTGAAAGAGGCAGCATATGAAGTGATGTTTATTAAAAAGAGAAAAAAGTTGTATCTAGGCTCCGTTCGTTTTGCAGAAAATGTGGCGTTTCTGAAAAATATTTTTCAAGAAGTCATTTTTTGATGTTAAGATAAAACCCGAAAATGAAGTGGAAAATATTTTTCACTATTTGATAAGGAAAATATTTTCCTCCATATACTATTTTTCATTTATTTTATTATTTAAAAATGGATATTTCATATTTTAAATTCGATTCTTAATTATTTTATTTTTAAAATTGATTATTCAATTCTTTTTTTTTTTTTTTTTTTTCTTTTCTTTATTTTCCATCTTCTTCTTTCTTGGCCGATTGTCGGCCACGACAATGACTAGCAATCGGCCATAGGCGAGCCTCAAGCTCGTGATCTAGCGGCAATGCATGAGTCGGCAAGGTCGAGGCTCACCAAATTGACAAGCGTGAGCTTGTGGCCAATGAGCGGCAAGCCTCATGCTCGTAGGCGAGCCTCATGCTTGTCAACAAGCTTGAGGCTCGCTTGTGGCCAGTCGCCAGCTGTCGTTGTGGCTGGTGACTAGCCAAGAAAAAAAAAGTTGGGAAATAAAGAAAAGAAAAAGAAAATTAAAAAATAATTTGAATTAAAAAGGAAAAAGAAAATTGAAAATAATTCGAATAAAAAAAAAAAAAAGAAGAAGAAGAAGAAGGGGAGGAGGAAGTGATGATTTGTAGAGGTGTGAGATAAGATTTTCAAAAGTGGAAAATATTTTCCTCTAATTTTAAAAACTTTTTTCCTTTCATGGAAAAAAATTTTCCATAAAACGAACACCGGAAAACGTTTTTCTGAAATTATTTTTCCAAAACAAACGAAACCTTATATCATGTTTATTACATAAAGTTAAATTGTACAGTTTCTAACATTTCGTTATTTAAAATGACATTTTAGAGTATATCTTATAATAGTTTGAGAGTTGATTATTTGCAAATGATTTCACGACAGGTGACATATATTTTGACGGGATAATTGCACTAAAAATTCTAAAACTTTGTACGAAAGTGGAATCGAATCTTAAAACTTCCAAAAAGTAGAATTAAGTCTTAAAAGTTGTCTAACTAATGTAATAAAGTATTTCTATTAACTCCGTCAAACTTGAGAAATGGAAAATGTCGACATAAAACTTTTATTATATTCTGAGGATAGGCAGGGAGCCACATCAGAAAAATAGGCCAAAATATAAAAAGACGAAAAAGAAAAAGCCAAAACAAAGGAGAAAAATAGACTACAGAAAGAGAGAAGCAGGATGGAGGAAGGGAATTCCGAAGGGGTGGCGCACCGCCGAGCAGGCGCTTCGACCCTGACCCGGCCATGGCGCCTCTCTGCCTGTTCCCTTTGACCGGCGCGACTATCAACACTGCAGGTGGATCAGAGGTCCTTTTCTGGATTCATTTCAGGTTGACTCCAAACGTGGATAGTGCCTAGGCGAGGCTCGGTTCAATCGAGTTCACCCACCATCGAGCAAGAGGTGCCCGTTGATGATGAGGCAATCATCGAGCTCTTGCGTCGTTGCAAGAGTTGAGCTACGACGGCACTCACTGAGGTTCCATGAAGGAGACATATTTCAAAATTAGAATTTCACTTTTTCTGCCCAGAAGAGTTTGAAATGATGATTTTGTTTGTTATTTATCACGACTTCATGAGGTTGGGAGGTTTTTTTTTTTTTTGGTCGGTCATTCGATTCTAACACTCTACTCTAATACTCACTCTCAAACTTTTACCCTACCTTCTTGCAGGGCGTGAGAGTCAAAACCCACTCCTGAAATGAAATCGTCTCCACCTGAGTTTGGGAGGTTGAGCCGGCCCTTTTTTGCCTTCAAGCATCCAAATCTGGAATGGTGGATATACAGGGAGTTCAAGGATCAGTTTCACCATGTCCATTCTCAACTTGCTCTTCTCCTTTCGTTTATCACTGCCTGTTCATCTGGTTCATTTATCAGAGGTTGGACCCTCGTTGGCAAAGGTCCTCCCTTCAAATTTCCTTTCTCAGGGTTAGCCCTTCCAACCTGGCAAGGGGTTAAACCCTCGTTGGCAAAGGTGGGGGGCAGCGACAAAAGCCTGAGAGTGAATGTTAGAGTAGGATTAGAATATCACCGACCAAAAAAAAAAATTCCCCAATCTTCTCTCTCTTCTAGTTATTTTTTACTTTTTGACTTCTGGATTTTTTTGGCCTTTTTCTCTAATTTTAGGTCTTTATTCAGTGCCACATGTCTATGAATTATAATATTAAATGACAAGTCAGTATTTTCCATCAATTCAAATTGAATGAAGCTAAAAAAACATTTGATTACATTCTTTGAAAGTTTTATGATTTGATTTTATTTTTGTGATAAGTTTTAGGATTTTTAATATACTTATTCATATTTTGATTTGTAAATTTGTTTTATAAATGAATTCTGAAATGGTTTTGTGATTGATGAGACGATTGTGTTGATGGTTTATGCTCTTGTCACTGTGAATTGAGCTCATTCAAAGGTTGTTAGTATGCATATATTCTCAAGACGTTCTGTTTGGGCCAAGCCACAAAATACTATAGGTCGAGAGCTATGCCAAGGGAGAATCTCGGTAGGTCTTGTCACGGGACGTTGACCGTTGACTGTTGACAGAATTTAATACTAGCCACTCGATTGATTAATGGATTAAATTATTAATTTACTTTAATATTGTTGATTGAATGAGTAATTTTTTTTTTAATGAATATAACGCTTTGCTAAAGTGATATATCATGTTTGCTCTTATACCTATTTTTATATTGGATTTAGATAAATGTATTTATGGTATTGTTTTATAAAAATGTATAGTGAATGCTCAATCTCCGAAGAAAAGAATCATATGATTCACTAAGTGGTGGTTTGCACATACCATTCATCTTAATTCTTTTCTCAAGTTACACAACTACCCAGAGATAGAACAAGAGTGATACAAACGGGTAATTTGTTTACGAGTTGGATTTTGGGTATGAATCGAGATAGTTGTGTGTATGTCCAAAATGATTCTTTTTGGTGGATTTAAAACAATATTCCTGTAACCAGCTTGCTGTTTTATCATAAATATAGATGAATATATATTTTGATATCATATCAATGTTAGCTATGTGTATGAGGTTACTTCTTTTGGGTAACAGGTGTATCTATAGTGTTATTTGGTTGGCAAATTCAATATTGGCAAGGCATTCATTACTAAAAGACAAGTAGGATTTCCAGAGTATTCTGGACTTGAACTCTATTTCAAGGAAATAACGTACCTACTATAGAGTTAGCTATGACAAATCAATCTCTTATCGTTGACAAAATTACATGTCCTACATCAATATTGTTCTTTAGTGGTGGAGTCTAGCGTCATCATTATTGCTTTTCCGAAAGCTTAGTTCCATGTGCTTATTCTCATAAAATCTCACAACTCAAGTATCAGTTTTTATGATAAATATATTAAAAATCCTAAATTTTTTCAAGAAAATATAATGTAATCCTAAAACTTTCAAAAAAATACAATCAAATCCTAAAATTTATCATGAAAAATTAATTGAGTCTTAATACTTTCAAAAACGCAAATAATTCACAAAACTTGTTATAAAAATTCAATTAAATTGCAATCAAATCCTAAAACTTGTTAGCATTTTCTATTTGTCAAGTTAGACATCAAAGCTAAGTCCACAAAATTGTCCAACTTAGATCAAGTTTAGAGGTAGTTTGGGAACCATAAATGTGTGAGACAAGGATAATGTAGTTATTGAAATGTCTCATGTATGGCTGACTCTCATTTGGGAATTACCAGCTGTGTGAATAGTAAGGGCATGCAAATTGAATGATTTTGACTAAAACAAATCGGAATTTGAAGTCATTTGATTGTAGCAGGTGGAGTAAAAAACCATGAATCGGAATTAACTTAAGCAACAAATATAACTAAAGGAACATAGGACTTAGAAGTACTAAACTCTCAAAAAATGGAATGAGAATCCTCTAACGAGAGACTAACAGACAATCTATTGGGAGAAGCCTTATCGATAGCAGTAGCAGCAAATGAACTTGCATGTGGAACATAATTCCGGGGTTAATTGGCCTTCCTATGAGTTGCTTATGTCATAGTCAAACCAACACCACAGTCGATAGGGATACAACGTCCTAGGCATGTTGTCAACCCATTTCTTTTCAATTCATCTTGTTCTTACAAGCAAGTGAAAGCATGTACAAAAGCAATCACCTAGACAACAATCAAGCAGTTAGGAAAACACATCACATAATACACTACTTTCATTATGCGTAGGTACATTTACATGGCCTTTTTCTATGGGCACTCCCTTATTTATATTATCCTTTTATCCGAGTAGGCCAGGGGATTCCTATCTCCTCTAGCATGGCCATGGCTCCAAAATTGGCATGCCTGTTGCCACGTAATTTACCCTTCGGGTTGATCATCATTCGATTAGGCACGGACCCACTAGTGAACTCGAATGGTCCATTGAAGCCTCGGAGTAACCTTGTGAGATTGCCATCAAACCACGCATACCATGCTACATAGCGATGAGGAACTCAATCGTCCAAGCCTTCTTCGATCCATGCGATGGAATTATTACAATAAATTACGTCATTCTCTACATCAACCATATTGATGAGGGACACATCCAAGGACATCGGTAAGTCGTAAGCGGATGAGACATCCATATCTACAAGTCTAAAAAATAATGAAGTGAGTCGAAGGCTCAGTAAATGAAATCATGAATCCTCAAATAGGAGGACATCTTGTCATCGAACCTAGCATGTGAACATCATTCGCACTAGTACATAGATAGCAAATCAAAAGCAATACTACTACGGTATCTTGATTATATACATATGAACAATTTCGGCTTACTATCAATGCGCAAACTACCTTCAGCTTACCAAACAACATAGGAACATGCAAAAAGAATTTCGTTTTATAACCATCTCATATGGTTATTCCTATACTTTTAGGGGCTTCCAATTTCAAGTTAGGCATCCAACATCAATTGGGCATCCCATCCCATACTTTTAGAGACTTCTAGCTTCAAGCTAAACATCTGGCATCAATTGGGCATCACACACCTAGCAACATTCGGAAACTCTTCCGGAGGCATCCCATTGACGTGGGAGCATTTTGTTCTCACTAACAAGCCATCGTCGCCGTAATGGCAACGGTCTTTATCTTTCCTTTATGTGACCACACATTATGCATCACACCAGCCGATTCATTATTTTTTTTTATCTTAGCCGATGTAAGCAAGGCCCATGGATGTGCTTATGGTTGTGTATGTGTGTGGCATGACCTATAACATCATAACTACAATATTATGCCTAGTGCAGTACGTGACTCACAACTTAAACCGACATGCCTTAATGCCGATCCAAAGTAGAGCGAGACTTGTCCTTAACCTGGGGCGCGATTTGACTTATAAATGCAAAGACATAAGCAAACCATACAAAACAATCATCAGCATGCACACAACTAAGCTTGAATGAGAACACAACCAAGCTCGAACCTCATAGCTCATTGCCCTAGTTGAAGGTTAGGGATTCCACTAACAATTGATGAAACGACAACGGGTGGTAGAGAGGTGCCCGAGTGGTGAGGGGTGAGCGGGCAAGTGAGGGTGAGGGGTGAGTGGGCAAGTGAGGGGTCAATGGAGAGAGAGAGAGAGAGATGGCAAGGCGGTGGAAATGAAAGGTGGTGTTCTATCTATAAACTTACCATCATTTAATGACCCTAACAAGTGGCTCAAATGGTTTTCTTCAAGTGGCGTAGCTAGATTGAAATTGTGGCACTCTAATTTTTCCAAGGAAATGATTAGGAACATGTGGTCCAATTGGCTTTTCCCATATGGCCTAGCTAAAATGATGTTGTGACATCCTAAAGTTCTATGAAATGATTAAGGACATGTGGTATTCTTCTCATTGGTTTACTCATGCCAATGAGTCATCGTGTAATCATGGCCAAACCTTCTTCTTGCCACCTAGGATGATGAATCATTCTTTCATTAAATGCCTACATTAATTGCTTAACATTTGGTCATCATTGGCTTTGAATTATGCCACTTATTTCTTACCACCTAAGTTGATGATTCACCCTCTCATTAAATGCCTACATTAATTGTCTAAGATTTGGTCATCATTGCTTTGGATTCTGCAACTTATTTCTCACCACCTAAGTTGACAATTCACTCTCTCATTTATTGGCTAACATCCAAGGAACATTATGTAAGCATGAGAAGGAAGTTGATGTAAGCACCGACATCATCAAGTGAGAGTTTCTCACGTCATCTATAGTTGATTACATGATTTGGATCAAGGTTAGTGGGTGGGCATGGCTAGATCCATGATCGAGACTAGTCGAGCACTAGCTTAAGTAGTCGGGTCGCATGGATTGGGTGTGACATCATGAATTTTCAGTACTGTTTTCAATTGAATAAATCGGGCCTTTCATCGATGCGTTTATAGTGCTATTCTCAGAGCCGATCACTCGTCAGATAACTAGACCATTTGGGAAAGTCTTTAAGAGATTTTAATGCAATGGACTTGAGAATTTGACTAGAAGTCGGCTGCTCAACCATGCTAGTCTAAAAGGGTCATTACGGCATTGTCAAAATCAATTAGAGATCAGGGATAAGTCGATTCGACTGAGATGTGTTATCAAAGTGTGTGATTCCATCTGATTACAAAATTCTCGTCGATCGGTACTGTCACGCCCCGAACCTCGGCCACGTGAACATCCCGCCATGGTCATGCAAATGCGACATTCCCAGGTAGTGTCGCCGACCCCAATTTATATTTTAATGCACAAGCGAAACGTACTAAGAAACCCCTTACAAAAGCATACGGGATAGGACAGCAGGAGCATCAATTTAAAATCAAACAACATACTTTCATACATCATCATCACTCCAAGGTTTACGTACATCAACAGGATCCAGAGACTATGCACCAAAAATGGGTCAGAGTTTATGTGCATCAAAAATGGGTTAGCCTACACAACATGGATCAGTCCACCAAAAAGAGGAACAGTCCTACAACTACTAATCGGACTCGTTCGTCAATCCCACATCCTCCACCTCTGACAACACTGGGTCCGGAGATGATGGGTCATCCACCCTACCATCAGGCAGGTCAGCTACACCCTCACCTAGGATAGCATCCATCACGGCCAGTGGGATATCAAAACTGTCAAGTGGACCGATCCTAAAGCCATTGGCCATAAAACGGAACCAAGCCCTATACCTATGGGGTACCCTAACATCTTCCGTCTCCTAGATCCATACGGTAGTCTTGATCAGCTCGTAGACCCAATGGCTCCCAGGATCAGGGAAGTTGTGCACCTGCTCGATGATCTACACTGGGATGCCATTCTTCTCCGGGGGTCCCGCCATCTACGGTCCTGTAATATTTTTCCCCAAACCGGGATGAGACTTTGTCTCAGCAAGTTCACCCCTCCTAAACCCCTATTAGAAAGTAAATACGCCCCAAAGTAGCTTAGCCACGACATCAAGAAGACTTACATCGCCTTAGCCTTCATCTGCAGGTTAGCACAGTATATATAATTCAACCACGTGCAATTCTAATAACTCAACAACGAAGGTACAATCACATCATCAGAACAGCTCAATCACGGGGATCGTCTCAGCGATCAATCGACTTGGCCGATTACATGTCATTCTAGTAAATCAATTACTGCTGCCAATCTCGACCCTATAGGAGGGTTTAATAACCAGTGGCAATCGCGGCCCCACTCAGCATGACCTGTAATTAGGTAGTAATTCACGGCCTCATTAGGCATGACCTCTCATAGGTGGTCCATCACGGCCCTATTAGGCACGACCTCTCATAGGTGGTTAATCACGGCCTCACTAGGCACGACCTCTAATAGGTGGTTAATCATGGCCAATCTCCCATCAATTTCCACACTTAGGATTTTATAAAGAATCCTCATAAATCGCAATCACACTCAATTCGCCACAACCAATCATCAATTTCAAATTATACATGCACAGCAGCGATCGGCACGAAATTCTGAGCAACTAGGATCAAAAATGATTTTTCGAGTTTTTTTTTGGTAATATTTTAATGAATTTCCGAATATGATATATTATTAAATAATCCAACAATTTCGAAGCATTTATTTAAATCATAAATAAATTCCTTTAAGTCACATCAAAGCTTATTTAAAAATAAACATACTTAACCTTTAAACTAAACACACTTTACTTTAATTAATCACCTTAATCTAATCCACAACTAATTAAGCTAATCTAACCACCTAATCTCAATCAACTTAAGCTAAACATACTTAAGGCATCATTAACTCGCTAATCACGGTTTAGTGAGGTAAACTCACCAAAATCACTTTCCGACGAGTCTCCGACGAAGAGCACAATGACGCCAACGACAAACCTACACGGATCAACACCAAATGAGTACTAATAGTGGACCAAAATGAGCTCGGAAGGGCTGGATCTTGCTGGTTTTCTTTCCAGCAACTAACTGAGCTCGAAGGGTGGCGGAACGACGGCTGAACGGGCGGAGGAAGCTCGGCGGAGGCGACTAGGTCTCGGGACGGCAGCTCACGGTGACGGACGGCGACGACGGGGGCTTCGGCGACGACGAACAGCGGCTGGCTTGGAGAGACGACGGTGCGGGAGGCTCGACGGACAGAGGCGAGCAGCTCGGCGCGGGAACGAGACGGTGACGCTACGAGCTCGACAAACGGCGAGCAACGGACACGCGGGCGAGACGATGGCGGCCGAGCGAGGATTCGAGCGACGAGGAGGGGCGGACGAAGGCGGTTCCGCTGGTTTTGCTTTAGCTTTTTCCCCTTTTCTCTCTCTCTCTCTCTTCCAAGTTCAAATGAAGAAGATGATGGGGACAAGGGGAAGTGACATCCCACCTTTCCAAGACCTCATCCCCACCTTCCACTTGCCACAACCCTAGCTCATCTTGCCTCATCCATGACATCACATGTGATGTCACCATCCACTAATTCCAACCTTCCACAACTTTAGTCCAATAGGTTCAATAACATTTCCGCTAGGGGTCCAAATCTTTGTACATCCAATTTCTTCAATTTTTCTTTCAATCCTCTTCTAATTGAATCCACTTAAAATCCACAAAAATTATCTCATGATCCTAATACGATATGTGACCTAACCGGGCTTCCAACTTATAAATTCAATCCCAATTTTTACGGTTGAATTCAATCTAGTGCGATCTCAGCGCGCCTAATCCACTGAGTAGCTTTTGGGGAAATTTTCCTGCATCCGACCCGAGGGTGATCAGTCCCCAAGTTTGACGCAGTAAAATTCCTTAATTACTTCACTCAATAGACTAGTTCCCTTGTGAGTGGTCAACTCTGAGAGGCGAACTACATGCATAGATGAATTGCCCGACTAAATTGACTGAAAATAAAATTGAGAAAATCGGGATGTCACAGGTACTGAACCGATTTTCTATCGTTTTGGGAATCATATGCCTGTAATTGAAACCTTGAGATTTCCACGACCATCGAGAGTTGCCAATGTGTCGAAGTGATATATTGTGACTCGAAAAAAATCGACAACGGGTTATTTGCACTAAAAATCTCTAAAAACTACCTGGTAGCCTAGGTCACACTAAAAACGTGCTGAATGGAAATTAACCAATAATTCAAGTCCGATTTCAGAAATTGAAGATTCTGTCATGTCATGATATATTTAAGGAACGTCGATTCATCCTCCGAAGAATTTTCGGAGATCCCAAGATTTTTACGGAAAATGGATTCGGACGTCGTGAAAAATAATGGAAATTCGGACGGGCCAAATTAAAGGAAATTTGGACTTTCAAGCTAAGCCTTTGAGTGTTGGGGATGTACATAAAATTGTTCGGGATTTTTCTTCGATAAAATTGAACGTTGATTTGGGAAATTTTATGAAGAAATTGATGCCAAAATTTAGAAATTCGGAGCTTTGGTTTTTTTTTTTTATCAGTTCTACTCTATTCCTACTCTACACTCACTGCAGACTGTCGTGCTACGCTTTGCCGGGCGTGGGAGTCGCAACTCACTCTCGAAACTTACGCGTCCCTATCCCTATCTCCCTCGGGAGGTGGGGATTTGAATCCTCACCTCCCCTTCAGTGTTGGAAGGGTGGCGCACTCAAGGGCGAACCCCCAGTGGTTATTCGGAGCTTTGGTTGGAATTTTGGCCTCAAATTGGATTGATTATGGAAAATTAATACAAGAAAGTAATATGGGAGACAAAGCAATTAATTAGTTGGATAAATTCTTGACTTTTTGCACCGTCCATGGCTTCTCCATCTCGATCAGCCAGCTGCCTCCCGTCGCTGTCCCTCTCTTTCTTTGCTGCCTTGTCTCCTCCTTTATTCGGTTTCGATTTCATTTGTTTCTGCTTCGCTTTCTTTTCCCTCTCGCCCGAACCGAACTGCTCTGCCCCTCTGCAGCTGCTCCACCGCTTCTTTTCCCTGCTCCCCACCGAAGAAATCCCCACCAGCTCGTGTCTTCTGCCCAGCTGCCAGCACGTCCACGAAGAATTTTCCCCACTCACGTGCTGCCGCTCCCCACCGACTTCTGCTCTCCAACTGACGCAGCTGCTTCTCTTCTGCTTCGTCGAAGATCGGTCGTCCACTGAAATTCAACGCCTGCAGCAGCTCCGTGTTCGCTGCTCCCTCGTCCAGCAAATTGGTTGAAACAAACTGCAGCTGACCACCCCTCTCCACGCCAACAGCCCGCACCTCCATCCTCCTTGCTGCCATCTGTCCAATGTTCAGCCTCCATGGGTCAAAGTTCTTCAAGCAAGTTGTGGGGTTGACCACACGAAGCCGTCATCCACCGAAGCCGCGCGCAGCTTGTCTGCTTCTCCCTCACGCTCGGTCAACTTGACCGAAGAAGCACCGTCCCAACGTCTTCGGTTTCTGCCTAGCTTGCTGCCACTCGCCCATTTCTTTTGTTCGTGGATCAGCACGCCAGCAACTGCTCCAAGACCCCACCACAGCCGCTCACGTGTTCTTCACGTCCACGAGCCCAGCAAAGTGACGTTCAGCCATCGTGAAGCCCACGGATCCAACAATTCAGCCCAAGTGAACTTTAGTCCAGCAGCCAGTTTTTTTAGGCCCGCTTCAGCTTGGTCCATTTAAGTTACAACCCATTTTCAGTCTTGAAGTTCAGCCCAACATTGGCCCAAGAATTCAGTAGTCCAAGCCCGCGATTTTGAGGCCCAAGCCCAAGTCTAAGCCCAAAAATTTCTATGGGCTTGCAAGACCTGTTGGGCCCGGCCCGAGTGTTTGCCGACGCCGCCGAAAATTCGAAATTCGGCCACCGTCGCGCCGCCATCACGGTGATCCGATCTCTGCTTTCAATCAAGTGAGTTTTGCTCACTAATGCTTTCTTAGTTTGCTAATGATGCTTAAGTGGTTGATTAGATTTAATTAAGTGCAATTATGTGGTTATATTAGTTTAGAGTAATTTAATTAGTGACTTAATGATGCATGTTATGTGGTTGATTAGTGTAATTAGCAAGTAGAGACGTACTCCTATTTATTGAATGCATCTCGGGGTTTTTCCGATCCATTCTGGCATTACAAGCATAAATTGGATTTTTAGTATTTATTTATTAATTTTCGAAATTATTTAATTAATTAATTATTTTCCGAAAATTAGGCAGAGATAGCCAACGACCGGAATTTTATGCTGATTGTCGTGGCGTAGTCCATTTATTTAATTGAGCTTTATTTTGTGCAAAATTGAATTATTTGTGAATTTGGGAATTATTCCTAAATTAATTAATGTTGGTTATTAATTGAAAAATAATCGAGCATTGATTGATAATGCAAAAAAATATTGTTAGAGCACTATTGAAAATGTGAGAGTTATGGAAAGGAAAATATTATATTTTGGTTAAGGCCAACCGTGTGTCCATGCATGATATTTTATCGGGTATGATAAAAGATAATAAGAAATGATGTGTGGCGTGGCTCAGCGATTATTATATCGCTTTGGCATATAGGATGCCTTAGAGAATGCACATAAATTGTTGAATATATATATATATCATGCCTTTGTGGTGTAGAACGTGCCTGTGTGGCGTAGATTGTGCCTATGTGGTCGTATTTCTGTATGTCGAGTATCGTGCCCGTGTGGCCGAAAGTAAATGGAATGCTTGAAAGAGAATACAATTAATTGGCTTGTATTGGCTCTGTGATTAAATATATCACCACGGTGAAATCAACGCCCGAGAGAATGCACATAAAGTGTTTATTGTACATCACTTTAGTGAAAACGGTGCCTTAGAAAATATGTGGGATGGGTGATTGGTACATTTTCTTGGCGAAATTAGCGCCTGAGGGAAAATATGTGGTTCGCCGACTAGGTATTATACTGGAAATTATATAGTATGGTTGGGAGTGACCAAGAAAAGATCCGACTGACATGTAATTGACTAAGTTGATTTGATCGATGTTTCGATCTGTGATATTATGATGGGTGCCTAGTTGAACTGTGCTAATTTCCAGGTGGAATCTAAGGCCAAGGTAAGTCTTTTGACCTGTGTGTGCATAGACAACCCGGATAGCATATTGGTACTAATCGAGTCTTAGGGAGTAGAACTCACTAAAACGTGGTCTCAATGGTTATTGTATAATCATTTTAGGACCCTGATGAGGAGTTTGAGGAGGAGAACCTTGATATGAAACCTGAGAAGTAGGAAGATTTTGAAAAAGAAGGTGATCCAAAGAAGGACCTTAAGTACGACCCGAATGAGGACTGAGATTCCCTCCCGTTTTGTGTGAACCCTGTGTTCTTGTAGATTGGTGTGAAATCAGACCTTTGTGAATAGTATAGTAAAATACTGTGAGTTGTGCTATGTATAAAAGTAAGGTTGTGAATTTCATTATGAAAAATTATGGCCCTGCTTTTCTATCCTATTGCTTTACTGTATGGAGATTTATAATTGCTTCCGCATGTGCTTATGAAAATGAAAAGGTCGGTGATACTTAGTCTTGGGATATCCCATTTAAAATCGACTAAGGTAAGGGATGTGCGCGTACCTGAGGATTGGGACGTGACATCGGGCAGCCAGGTCTTATGGATCGAGTGATTGGATCGTTGAATTGATTTGCGATTGATCCATGATCTATCACAAATGATCTATAGTCAATTCATAAGCAATCAATGGTCGAGAATAACCGATCCGTGGTCAATCCTTAGTTGACACATGCTCACGTGGGATCGATCGATCCGCAGCCGATGCATTGTCATATGGGATCGATCCATATTTACCCTTGCCCGATGCATGACTAAGCTGAATCACCTATGACTGGTGCATTACTGTGCGGGATCAATCCACGATCATCCATTGATAGATTTGTGATGGTGTGTGATCATTCCAAGATCAACTCTTATGGCCGAGCAATCGATTCATGGCCAAATAGCTTTGGTCAACTTGCGTGATCGGTGGATCGATCAAATTGATTCGTTGTTGATCCCTTGATCGATCCATGGCTGATCCTTTGATTGGACCATGGTTGATCCCTCAATCGCCCTTTCCGATCGGGCTTATTGGTTCATAACCAATGCTTGGGTCAGTCCATGGCTGATCCCCACTATCGGCATACCGATCCTATGGTCATTTCTCATGATCAATACATGGGCTAGAACTGTAGATGTCACATTACCGATTTCAACATAGTAAATTGGACAACAAATGCAAAGAAACCAATACCTAGAGAGCCGATATAGAGAAAATAGGGCCCACAAATGGACTTAATATGTCGAAATACCTTGGAAACTAGTCTGTGATCACCAATAACTTGTTGAAAAGTGCCTTGGAACCGATCGGACTGGTCCAATTGAATCGGTCAATAGTCAATGATCGGTCAATGGTCAATGGTTAGCTGCTGATGTGGTGAGATGACACGATTGGAACGTGCACGTGGATGGCAAGTGAGTGACATCAGCAGAGCGGCAAGCACTTTAGGCGCGTGTAACGTGTGGATCTAAACTGCAATGGTGCGTGATGGCGGGTGCGGGCGGGTGCGGCGGAGTTTGGCGGCATGGTTTCTGGTGACGAACTTGTTGTCGGATGGGAAGGTGGATGGTGGTGTTTGTTTGCCCAGCAAGCCACCGGTAAAGTTGGAGCAGCACTCAAAAGTGTTAGCATGTTGGAGGCCGTGAAGGAACAGGTGACGGCAAAATTTTGAAATCTTAACTATTCTTGAGTGTTGTAATATTAATGTGAAAACTTATATGAAACGATAGACAATAAATGACACAAAATATTTACGTGGTTCAATCCGAATATTAATGCTTACATCCATAGAGAGTATCACTAGCAAAAAATTCACTATAATATGAGAATCAAAGTTACAATCGTGCCGAATGTTTACATACTTAAATTAAGTCTAACTCAAGAGTGTTTATAAATAAATACCTCAATTGGATATAAAACACATGACACAAATCACTAGGATGTTCGAGCCCAAGCAAAGGCTCTACGTATCAAGAAACTTTCTGTGCGTTTCCTTTTGCTCTTCACTTCGTGCGGCTCCCAAAAACAAGAGATGCTGTACGGCCTCCCAAGATAAGGAATATGTATATATATATCCTTTTTCACGGTCAAAACCCTCGTGCCCCGAAGACCACGGAGCATCAACTTCCCCAATATAATTTACTTCTTTTCTGACACGCATGCTGGACTCCACAAACTAATGTTTTATTATATAAAGAATGTGGGGCCAACTATCGAAGTCGATCGAACTTGGGGCTAATAGGAATTTATTTCCTATTTCCACCAACCAAATCCCATCGGCCATCGCAACTTTTCGAGTTAACACTCGGTCGGAGTTGTTCGCAAAATCAAACTCAAGACATAATTTCGTACTAGGAGCAGTGTGTCTAGTTGTCATGTTGGTTTGTTGAAAAACAAACAACGAGAAGGGTCGCCATAGTACTCAAGATTGGGGGTTCCACAAAAAATTGACATTGGCATGGCTATTGTCATGTTGCTACAACCATCACCTGATAAAGACTCAATGGTCGCTTTCTCCGTACAACAAAGGCTTGATATCAAGTTGACAGCAATAAAGTAAAAGAGAGATATTGAATTTTCCATATGTTTCGATAAATGTTGAAGAATAATACGTGAGCTTATTCGTAAGCTTTACAAGTACTATATGAACTAGTCAGATATAAATTAACATATGTTAGAATCAAACAAAGAAAAATCTCCTAAATGCATTTATATCCTTAACAGTAGTGATCAACGGAACAGCAAGTTCACAAGATAATGCTGGTGAAACTTTATGTGCCCTTGGTCGTTGATCTGGTTAACGCAGTCAGTGAATTTGATTCTAATCTGACACCTCCAATCTCCTCCTCTTGGGTGAATTACCAGCTAACTTGTGCTCTTCGTGTTCTAGTCCCTGCCACCATAGAGTGTTTCGAATAGTGAGCTGATAGGGAAAAAGAAAGAAAGGATTAACAGGGGAGAAAAATGAAGAATTTCCCCAGTTCTACAATTGATACTCCGAAAAACATGGATCCTCGCTAATCAAACTAAATGGTCCAACAATGTACATCAAGACAAGAAGAAAACAGCAAGGCAAAATCGTCTAAACTAGGTGCTTCTTTCACCTTTGCCTGTGCTGCATCATCCAAAGATGGGGAAAATCGGCGATTCTCCGAAAGATGTGAGCTGTTGAATGAACTCTGTTTGACGCCTTCTGTTTCCTCAAGAGAAGCAACCCAATCGAGTGGTTCGAGTTTACTACGGCAATCCTTCATTGTAGATATTTGGCCATTCTGCAGCAAGGCATTGCATAAGATCAAATGGATCGACGGAAATAACAGAGGCATTATCTTGATCTCATGACAAACATTCATGTTTTTTTTTTTCTCAAATTTTCTGGAAGCTAATCAAACTAAATGGTCCAACAATGTACTTCAAGACAAGAAGAAAATAGCAAGGCGAAATCGTCTAAACTAGGTGCTTCTTTCACCTTTGCTTGTGCTGCATCATCCAAAGATGGGGAAAATCGGCGATTCTCCGAAAGATGTGAGTTGTTGAATGTACTCTGTTTGATGCCTTCTGTTTCCTCAAGAGAAGCAACACAATCGAGTGGTTCGAGTTTACTAGGGCAATCCTTCATTGTGGATTTTTGGCCATTCTGCAGCAAAGCATTGCATAAGATCAAATGGATCGACGGAAATAACAGAGGCATTATCTTGATCTCATGACAAACATTCATGTTTTTTTTTCTCAAATTTTCTGGAAGCTAATCAAACTAAATGGTCCAACAATGTACATCAAGACAAGAAGAAAATAGCAAGGCGAAATCGTCTAAACTAGGTGCTTCTTTCACCTTTGCTTGTGCTGCATCATCCAAAGATGGGGAAAATCGGCGATTCTCCGAAAGATGTGAGTTGTTGAATGTACTCTGTTTGATGCCTTCGGTTTCCTCAAGAGAAGCAACAAAATCGAGCGGTTCGAGTTTACTAGGGCAATCCTTCATTGTGGATATTTGGCCATTCTGCAGCAAAGCATTGCATAAGATCAAATGGATCGACGGAAATAACTGAGGCATTTTCTTGATCTCATGACAAACATTCATGTTTTTATCTCAAATTTTCTGGAAGCTCTAATTACACAATTAGCCTTTTAGTAATCTGCTTCAACCTTGTAAAGCAATTTATATATATATATATATTTTCTGCTAAAATTAATAAGGCATGACCAAGGTAGAGTGAAATTTCGCTTCCTTTTGGTAGAGGACTGATAGAATCCACTTGATGTTTTTCTCAAAGCGGATTTTAACAAAATAAACCGTTTTCTGAAGTGCCTGTGAACCACCTATCCTATATATAGGTCGCCGCAGTCAAAAATGGAAGCCCAACATTTAATAAACTTCCCAAGCAATGCACGTCAACATAAAAGAATAGTAATAAGACGCAATGAGTAAGTTTGGGAGCTGCTTTCACCTTTGCTCTGGCTGCTGCTTCATCTTCGATATTTCTGGCTGCAGTTTCCTGCTGAACCTTTTCTAACCTTGGTTTTTCACCCCTCTGAACTTTGGTGTCGGAGGGATTTTCATTAATCAATGAGTCAGCCCATCTTCCAAGCGAAGATTCCAATTCAATAGATTTATCAGGCCCTTCACCATTCTGAACGTCGGCATAGGAAAGATCTGCATTTGGCACTGCATATAAACCCATTCATCCTCTTTAGTTGTTCCAAGTGAAGATTTCAACTCAATAGATTTATCAGTAAGACTGTTTTCCAATGAGAAGTCCTTACCACGTGGACTCCCATTATTCGTCAACTGATGTGTGGCGAAGGATTCTAGCTCACGCTGAAGCAGCTTCAGGAAGCAAGACAAAGAAAAAGTGTACAGTCCCGGCGATTCCATCCCTTCTGGGTTCATAGGCTGTATTTGCAAGTAAACGATCAGTCACCAACACATTCCACGCACTCTTTAAGACAGCTACTGATTGTATAAACAGAACATTTATTCCTCCACACCTCATTAAGCAATTGCTCAACATCCTCTGAGGTGATGGCTTCATGCTCTGATCTTGCAGTTGAATTGTCAGCCTTTTCATCTTGTTTATGCATTAAGTGACACAGAACATTATTTCTACTCGGCTGTCAAAAGACCATGTTATATCAGTTCCCACCATAGTTCTCAGATTTTCTTCTACAGTAAGACACTGCTCTCAAATTCGGCCAAAAATCATATCATTCTCTACGTATGTATAAGATTTCAATCTTCTGTAGCAGCAACTGAGCACAAAATGTTTCTCTGCTTGTTTAGGACTATTGGAAACTTTAAAATCTAGAGTTTCTGCAGAAAATTGTAGCTCTAATTCCCATGCGATCCGTCATCAAAATTCTTGCATCTTGTGAATCTAATTCATTGCGACAAATAAATGAAGTTTACCTTGGTTCCACCTTCATCGATTAGATGATACTCATGGATGATCCAGTCGCCCTTGCCATTCTGGAAGGTTAATATTCTCTTGTGACCCTTCACTTGGCCACCAATGTTGATACTTGTACGAGCACCGGTGAGCTTCCAAGAAAAACCACATGGTGTTTTCCTGGTAATCCGGGCCTTCGGCGTCTGTGGACAGATGAACCACCATTCTCGATCATTGGACGGGATGACCGATTTCTCTGGATGCACAAGGAACTCACTTTGAGTCACGAGTAAAGGGGGGCTACTGCTCTCTTCCCGAGTCACACTCTCTTCGAAGTTGCGAACAACTTACCCAAGAACTTGGCTGGCAAATCCCATGGATCAAGGTCGTTGATGTTTTCTAGAGTCGGAATGACGCAGAAACCTCCTCTCCATCCAGGTTCTTCCGACTTCAGGTGATTAATCAGTTGCTCCTCGGTCGGACTGAACCCGAACCCGTCTACCGCCTGCTGAAGCACCAGCATGATCTGCGTGACAAGAAACTCCATCGAACCGATCACAGCCGCCATATCTGGTTCTCTTCCCTCACACTAGCGGAGTTTCGAGCCAGCTGAGACTGAACGCTAGGGGGAACGGAGCTTTCTATCTTCGGGGTTGCACAGAGGTAAAAACGGTGCGGGCTAGGAAGCAGGGGGTGCCTTCGTAAACTTTGATCCCTTCGGCCACAAGGGTCAACGACCAGGTCCACCACGACCAGAGGCCTTTACTGGGGGAGTTAATATAGTTACGTGTGATTTCAGCCGTCTGATTGGACACGAGGGCCGATGATCATGTAGTAATTACAATCATTTTACAATCTGAAAATCATTAGCTTTCTACAAAAATTCTGCACTCCTTAAACTAACCATCACTACAACCATGGAAAGGGGAGGTGGGGGGATTCGAATCCTCACTTTCTCGGAGGATTGAGGTGGAGACCATTTCGTTTCAGGAGTGGATTTTGACTCCCACGCCTTGCAAGGAGATAGAATAAAAGTCTGAGAATGAACGTTAGAGTAAAAATAAAGTAAGGCCTCGAGTTGAGCTCTTTAAGAAAACATAAATTCCCTACGGAATTGCAAGAGCAAACACTAAATTTCAAAACCTTCCTTTTTTATAGAGATGATAGATCGGTTCCTCAACACTATGCTTTGTTGAGCTTCGATTTAATCCAGCTTGAGATCACCTGACTTTACCATAACAGAAAAGAGAAGGAAACAAAGAAGCAAAAAATAATTTTTCAATTAGTACCAGTGCAAATTTGAACGCCCCTAATCTTATGGTCAATTATATTTTTGCTGCTGCTTAGAATAATGACTTGGCTCTTCAATTACCATAACTATATTCACTAGAGTAAATCATCAAATGAATCGAATTCATTTGGGTTTCGTCGTAAAGCATCTCACTTAACTTATTCCGATTCCATTTTCAAAGGGAATCTCGGCCAATATTTGAAGAGAGGACAGTGAGCAAACTGGTGAAATATTTTAAGACTTTTTTTCCGGGGATTGGGGGGAGTTCTCTTCTTTTGATTATTCTCGTTCTTATCCTCACGCACAAGCTGACGAAAGACCACGGCTTCAACCATCATATTCTCTCAGATCTTGCCGACCAGCCATTTGCTTATTGCTGCTTTGGTTTGGAAGCTGCGACTCCACGAGCCCATCGCCTCGCCGGTAAATCAGACCGAATCTTCACCTCTCATCGTTTCGCCATAGCAATGCAGCTGCTCCTAGGGATGATCGGGTCCAGGGTGGATAGGGTCTAGACCTAGACGCTGTACCCGATCATGTTATAACCGGTTCTTCCTTTATGGACCCTATACCCCGACCCTGTTTGTATTGGACCCTGTACCCAATTCATCATGTTTTTTCAATCCGGTTTTAAGGTCAACTTTGTTTCCACTAGAACCTGTTTTGCAATCTCCCGTTATCCTATACGACTTCGAATTTTATATTAATACGCGAGAAAATAACGTAATCCTCATAATTTGTATTGAAACATTAAGCACTTGTAATAAATAAATATATGAACTTTTTGATTAAACGAAAAAACTAAGGATCCACAAGACTAATTATAATAAATAAAATCATAAGGCAAAGAATTAGCAACAAACATGAGTATAATATTAGTCTTATTCCCACAACTACTACATGAAGCTACTCATTTATGCAAGCATAACTCCTTCTACAAAAGAGAAATTAGGCGAGCCACTTCATGTGATCGGTGCGAGAGGGAGCCAGTGAGGGAGGGAAGCAAGTGAGGAAGATAAATGACAAATGAGGAGTGCCGTGAGTGTTTGAAAGAGCCATGAGAAAAAACCTCGTATGATTGCGGGAGTAAGAATAGAAATCGGGGAGAAAAAAAAAGGGGTTTTAGACCTCTTACAAAATCGGTCCAGGAATTGGTTCCAAAACCAGTCCAGGAACCAGTTTCCGGGTGGGTAATCAATCGGAACCTGTTCCGAGACTGGTTTAAATTGGTTCCGAATTTTGGGAACCAGTTCCCAGACCGGTTTCAACGGGAACTGGTTCCGGACCCTATTTTTCGGGTGGGTTGGTCTGGGAACCGAGTATACCCGGTCCGGTTGCACACCCCTAGCTGCCCCATCACCATACTGCAAGTCTTATTTAAGAACAAGTTTCTGGGGTTGATGTCATCACCGGTCCAAAAATTTATCGTTGCTGTTTGCCCTCTTCTCCAAGCGAAGTCGTTTGTGCCTTGGGCATTACGTTGAGCTGAGGTGGGTCGTGGCGAAGTGAAATCATAGTTGTCATCGAGGTCTGAATCGTTGAGTTGAACTTCATCGCTGCCAAACTCACTGGGACAGTCTATTACCGTCGAACTTGTCATGAACGATTTTCCCCTGAGCTTGGTTGAGGAGAATTAATCAGCATTGCTTCCACCACATGGACACAATCAGCCATTCTACGCGGATCAGAAATTTTCAATTAATTTGGGAGCAAGAAGAAATTGATAGGGAAATAAAACAAGGAACAATATTGGGCATGAGAGTTTTACGTGGTTCGGTATAAGTATTGAAACCTACGTCAATGGGAAGAGTCAACTGTCAATAAGAGAATTACACAATACATTAGAGTGTTTGATAGTCCTAGAATTTACACCCAAATCCCTAGTGTTTACATACACAACTTGGTTGTAAATATTATGCGCAAATCAATTTGTGCTTCTGCTCTTCTTCTCTGCTTCTCACTCGGCTTCATCTACTCGGCTTCATCTTCTGATGTGAGCTCCTCTTCTTATATAGAGGATCTCGCGGCGAAGGAGAAAGATTTGCAATGAATGGCCATCATTGCAATTTTCTTGCCCTTTTCTTTTCCAAGAGCTACTCTACGGCATGCGCTCCCTCCTTCTGTGGTCATCTTGAGGCATAATGATGAGCCATCATGAAGGAGAGAATTCATCATTTAACCACTGGACTAGTAGCCACCTTTTCAACATGAAAGAGGGAGATGGGGGGTTCGAATCCCTATCTTTTCAGAGGGGATTGGGGTGATGACGAATTAATTTCAGGAGTGGGTTTCGACTCCTACGCCCTGTAGGGAGGCAGGACAAAAGTCTGAGAATGAAAGTTAAACTAGGAGTAAAGTAGAACCGACGAAAAAAAAAAATTCGTTGTTCATCTTTGAGAAGTTGAAACATTCCTTATCTTCTTGTTGTTTTTCATGGTCCAAAAAGGCAATAATAATGTCTCTCTTTTGAGTGCTCATCATTTCGTCATTTGACCACGGCAGGGGCTCCCTTCTCGTGTGGTAATCTTGAGACATAATGATGAGCCACGTGAAGGAGAGAATTCATCCTTCATCTTTGAGAAGAAGAAACATTTCTTATCTCATCTTCTTGTTTTCTTTCATGGTCCAAAAAGGCAATAATAATGACTCTCTTTTGAGTGCTCATCATTTGGTCATTTGACCACTGAAAGAGAGTGACGGAAGAAAGACATGATCAATTTTCAGAGGCATTGTTTTACTGGCACAAATTCAAGACATAATTTCAATAATTCTACACCTTGACTTGACATTCGCAATCAAATTATAATATTCATCAACTAAGCTAGCTCTCCTAAAGCCCCGATAGGTGCTTACTCTCTTTAGATAAATAAAGACGCGTCCTCCAATCTCCTAAAGTAAATACGACTATCCATGTGACATTCGTATAATTCTGACTAGCCATGAAAGGATCAAAACACTTATACCATTGTCTAGGAGATTGTTTCAATCCATATAAAGATTTCTTTAACATGTAAACATGGCATTCCCTACCTAGAATAGTAAATCCTTCTTGTTATCTCATGCATATTCACTTCTCCAACTCACCATAAAGAAATGATGTTTTCACATTTAGTTTTTCCAAATCAAGATCTTCTATGGCAACTAAGGTAAGTAATCTATGAATAGTAGTATGCCTTATCATAGGATAGGGCACCTCATTTTAATCAATAACCCATTGTTGAGTATATCCCTTCACAATAAGTCGCACCTTATAACTTGCTACCTCGACATTTGGAATGCATTCCTTCGATTTGTAGGACCATTTGCATTGGGTACTTGGCCTAACTCCCATGTCTGATTTTCAATGGAGTGATTTCATCTCCTTATTCAAGTCTCAAGCCACTGCAATGACTCGGCATTAGCCCATCTCTTTAGAGTACAATGAAGGCCCATTGTCTCCACCTCAGCCCCATTTGATTCAGCTTTGGGAAAATATCCTTGGGACAATGCAAATACCTTTGGGTTAAAAGGGTTTTCCCAAATACAAAGAGCATTTGGTTAATTGTAATTTTAAATTTCTTTGGGAAACAACTTTGGCTTAAATATTGTTTAGTAAAAATTACATTTTGTAAGGGACTTTTGCTAATCTTTTTTTTTTAAAAAGGTTTTCAATTTTATTAACAGCTATCGGAAAGTCTTGCTTGAGTTCGGGCGACCTCGAGTGAGGCTGCCTAAGGTGCGACCCAAGCATTGCTTGAGGTCCTGTGACCCAAGCATCACCTAAGGTCCAATGACCTAAGGAGGTGTCGATTGGGTCATGCGACCTCAAGCAACGATGCCTAGGGTGTTGCCTAGGTCGCATGGCCTAAGCAATTGTTGGCTTGGGTAATACAACCTAGGCGGTAGTTACCCAGATTGCCGGCACGTAACCCCTTGGCCAACAATCGTTGGCCTCCATTCGGCTTCTCCTCCATCCAAATCCTTGGAGAAGATGAACAATGACACTTGCATTATGAGAATGCAATTTCCCAAAGGACCTTAAGACTTGTTTGGGCAAAAGGCTCTTATAGCCCTTTGAAGATGCAATTATATTCCTCAAAAGTTGATCAAAAAAATGAAGCAAACACTATTTACATTTGGCCAAGAGGCTTTAGAGTCCTAAAGCCCATTTGGAATATAGAATCAAACAGGGTCCTCATCACCTACTGTCAATGCATAGGCAATATTTTGATTTGCCTTCTTTGTCTACTCATGACTCTACTATGTCGCGGCTCTACTGGTTGTTCATATTATCGACTTTAGGAATTGTGGCCTTATCTACGGTCTCTTCCTTTGTTACCTTTAGTGGTCCTCTTAAAACTCCACCTCACTACTAACACCATTATCTGTTTGCTTTGTCGATGGAGTCTTAAGATTTCTCTTTTGAAATATAACAACCTCATTCCTAACTATAAAATCAAATGAATTGGGATCAATGCAACACAGTCAATAGCAGTTCGTCACTTGTTAATAACCTAGAAATATACACTTCTTCACCCTTGGCTCAAGCTTATCATCTCTCGCATAAGCATATGGAGGACATCCAAATACTTGTAATTTGGAGTAGTCAATAAGTTTCCTCGAACATTCTTCCTTAGAAGTCTTCCACTTAATAGAAGAATATGAAGATTGACTAACTAAGTGACATGACATGTTTACTATAGCCCAAAAGTCCCTGTTTTGTTTGCATATGAAGGCATGCGTTGAGATCGCTTAAGAAGAGTTTTGTTCTTTCATTTTGCAACACCGTCCTATTGTGGTGTCCCGAAAATTGTGTAGTGTCTCATAATCCCTTCTTAATGGTAAAACTCAGTAAAATCATTACTATAGAACTCCATGCTGTTATCGGTTTTCAAGCATTTGATATGCTTACCTAATGTTTTTCAATAGTGCCTTAAATTTCTTAAACCCATTGAATACCTTGGATTTGTGCTTCAGCAAGTATATCATACATTCCATGAATAATCATTGATGAATGTTGGCATATATTGAGCATTTCCTTTTGAAGAATTGGAGATGGGCCCAAGACATATGAATGAGTAGCTATACTATATTTATTTTGGCATTGCTTCCCAAAGATACAATGTTCACATTGGTCTAGCTTCCTTGATTCCGTAAGTAACTTCCTCTCACTCAGAATTGTCATACTTACCTCACTCAAGTGCCTAATCGCATAAGCAACAATTGATTCAAGTTTGAGTTTGACTCACCCCAATAAACTGTAACAACTCTTTTACGGTCTCTCCCAATAAATTATAGATAAAATTTATCTTCCTACCCTTCATCATTGTCATGGTAAATTGAGAGATTTTTAATACTCCACTTTCAGTGGTGTACTTACATTCAATGTCATCAGGTGTCCCAAAAGAAATAAGATTCTTTTGAGCTCTGCTACATGCCTCATATCTATCAATGATGCTCTATGTCATTGTGCCTCTAAATTCAAACCGTTCCTATCTCCACAACCTTACAAGAGGCATTATTCCCCATCATAGCTTTATCACCATCTACAGTCTAGTAAGTAGTGAACCTGTTCCAATGAGGCATCATATGATAAAAGCACATTGAATTTAGCACACATTCATCTCATGATGTACCAATAGTCACACACAAGACAGCCTCAGGATCTTTGACACTCTTCTCAGCAATGTTTGTCACACTGCTTGTGGCATATTGCTCACTGCTTTTATTTCTTAGCTTTGGATATTCTCTCGTTACATGCCCCTCCTCATTACACTCAGAATACTTTTGCGACCACTAGATTTTCTACGTCACAACCTTGACTTGCTTTTAGTGTTGTTGGCCCCCGATGTTTTTCTCTATCTCAAATCACCAGTCCCACACTACATCTTGTGCCAAACCATCATCTTACAACTTTCTCCATAGAACAGGCTAGTTTCTACCTCTTTAGAGGTAATCGTAGTACTCGATTTTAACAGTGAGCTAGTGAAGTACTGATTCAGGTGAGCTTTAATAGATGTACCTTTAGCATATTGGAACTATAAACATCCTCTTCCTCGGCCTTCGATGCTAAAGAATTACGGGCTGAAAGATAAGAATAAGCAAGATGATCAATCACTAGGTGGTCCATTAATCAACTATTTGGCTTTCATCTTGATTCCCATCATTGCATTGCAACTGGTTTCATTGTCTTCAATGTGTACTAACTCAAATTTAAAGTTAAAAATCTAAGAATCAGTTTGTTTCGTGAAAAATCAATAATTTGGGAAATATTTTCCTCACTTTAATCATTTATATCTATTAGGAAAAGAGGCAATGGAGAATATTCTCACTAGCAACAAAAATTGTTTGGCATGAGTTATTAATAATGAAAATATTTTTCATTGACTCAATTTTGTAAGTGAGGACAATGAACAAAGTTAGGAAAGGATATGCAAGAATGTTCAGCATTCAGTTTATTCTTAGGTTTTGATTGGTTTTGATTATAAAATAGATGGAAAGGATAAAAATAGGTAAAAAGAAAAAGATGAAAAAGGCAGTCGAATTGCATTTATGTAGACATTGTATTAGAGTAGTTTAATTTAAACTAAGCTTTATTTCACTTAGTTTAGTATTTCATTATCATAATTGTGATTCATTAGATTGGTGCATGTTTAATTGTATGCATAGCTCATGGGATCCTGTCCCGTCTCAGGCCTTAATGACAAGGCACTCTTAATTTTGCATCGGCTCGGGTTCTTTCCTTTCTTATATTTTATTTGCTTTGATATTATCTGATTATGTATATGAACTTGTTTGGATGATACGCACATGGTCACCTATTTTGCATATTCTAGGTGATAAAATAGGCAACATAAAATTGAGAAGATTGCATGAATAATCCTTTCAGAAAATACTTTAGCCCAATATAAAATGTCATCCTTTGATTTCTCATTCATTTAATGTGGTCCTTCAACTATTTCTAAATTTTCTTAATGCTCCTTAAACTTTTATATATTCATTTTAGTCCCGTAACTATTCATAACAAAGTTAAATTAGTCCTATGGTACTATTAACAAGTTTCCATACTTATACTCTTACCTAGATTTTAAGATTTTTTTTTTTTTAATTTCAATCAATTTTTCATTTGTGTCAATTTAGTTTAAAAAAGTCACAAACTTATCGCAATTGTGCCAATTCAGTCTGAGGTCTAAGAGAGGGCCGTCCTCACCTAAATTAGCACAAATAGAAAAGGTTTATGACTAAATTAACCAAAAAAAGGTTTAGAATTGAATTGGCATAAATAGAAAAGGTTTATGACTAGATTGATTAAAAAAAAAAAAGAACTAAATTGGCACAATTACAATAAATTTATGACTTTTTAGTAACTTTCCCCACAAGTTTTCAAAATTATACTCTTACCCATATTTTAATATGTTTTTAATTTTCAATCAATTTCCTAAATTACACAAAAGATATGCTATCCTTTTATTATCTTTTTACCTTTTTGGTCTTTAGAAATATATTATAGTTCTATGTGAGTATATTTCAACTTATAAAAGCAAAAATATAACCTAATATACAGTATTATCATATCCATATTCCTTTTATTAAAAAAATAAATTTTTTATAAGATTATTTAATATCGATATTAATATATCTATAGATGTGCTTACATTAATCTAAATATTGTTCCTAATCTTTTAGATAGATAAAATTTTCAAGTTTTTTTGTGTTGTTTATTTAAATTTAGTTAAATGTGTATATTAAAAAATTAAATTAACTAGAGCATCGACCGATATAACTCTAAATGAGGTTGTGCTTTTACTAATATATAGAGCAAAAGTTGAAATAGACTTAAAATGAACTACCGTAACAGTTATAAAGACCAAAAAGTTAACAAATTAATAAAAAGATAGCCATGTTTTTTGTTGATTTATGAAATGGATTGCAATAAAAAGATATTCTAGAATATAGGCAATAGTGTAAACTTTTGACATTTTTTTTATGGAAAGTTTAGGGGATTCAGGGACTAATTTGCATATTTATGAACAGTTCAAGGATCATATTAAATGAATTAAAAGTTTAAGGATGACATTGCACATTAGGTCAAAGTTTAAGAATCGTTTGTGACATTTTCTCTAATCTTTCTCATAGAAGTTAAAAAGAACCAATAAGAGGAGTTATTAAAACTAGTGTACCCAAGTTAACGGACCTGTGAATCTCTAGTTCGCCGAAGTAAGATGGAGTATCACGTCTTACTTGGCCCATAATTGATGCATAATAGATAATTGACAATCCCTAAAGCAAAAATCAAATAAAAATTTTCAATGAGAAATCAAGATGCAATTGGGAGAGCCCGTGCTAAGCAAAAGCGCCACCTTGTAAGAGGGATTGTTCACGCCCGCTTGGCAAATCCCCAAACTCCCACGAGATTCACATCAAGAGGATCGTAACATGTGTCATTCAAGAACTCTCCCATTTCTTTTTCAGCAGAAGTGAAGGAGGACAGAACTAAATACATCTGGCCTTTGGTTGAGTGAAGAAGATTCAGAATGGAGATACCGGAATTTAGTGTCACCAAGCATCATCAAATTCGTTTAGTTGAATTAATTACCGAGCCACCGCATCAAAAGCATCATTTTCCCCTGCCACCATGCCACAGAAGAGAGCACCAAACAAAGCAAAGAGTTGATCGAAATGCAGGCAATTAACTTGGACGCGTGGCGTGGCATCATACTGTTATTTGCTATTCACTAAAGTTTGTTTTCTTTTTATTGGAATTTTCCCTCATAAATAGGTTAAATATAGCTAAGGAATCCAATACAGTGAAAGCATCCTAAGACTACAAATGTAAAGATTGGTTTGTGAAATTGATAGAAGATAACACTGTGATTCAGTAATTAATATATTGCTAACCTGCTTTGAGCTGATTGATAACTCATTCATACTGATCTGGAAAAGAAAAAACAGAGCAGGGTATATTGTGAATCATCCTACCGTTCAGTAGATAAAAACTGATTCCCATCTAATTTCCCAAGAAAAAATCTCAATTCGATTATCCAATTAATTATCAAGATAGTTTACCAAAAGAAAGAACTTATAATAGCAGAATTAAATGTTTCAGAATACCTCATTTAGTTTCGATACCACAGTTAACAAAAGGCAGGAGTCCTTTCTTGTCTAAGGTATGGTATCCTTCCAATACGCACTTGGTGAAATGAACTACGATTCCTCAGTAAATATATACACAATACATACTCCAAAATATATTTAAAGGGTCATTCATTTATGTTTGAAGAAAGTGATTCATTAAGTTCTAGATATTATGACATTGCAAATGTATACTTGCAGCATGAATCTGTAAAACCTAGAACAAGATCAGCTTATTTTGCATCTTTTGTATCAGAGAATGATCTTTAATATTTTTGTTCGATCTGCACCCTGAAAAATAAGAATTTGTGACTTTTGCTTGTAGCTAGACTTTCTCTTCCCTTGTATCTTTATCCACTGATTAATGATCCAAAACAAAGTTGTGGAGTATTGACTCAGAGAATTGTTCATGAATGTGTACGCGGGGATAAGTAACTTCTAAATCAGTTCAAAATTGACTAATTTGCAGTCAAATTATGAAGCACAGCTTGATTTTATGCATCTTTTGCTGAGCCTGAATCGCCACACTTCGAAAACTACAAACGCTGTTTGTCAAACTAGACAAAAACATTGTGAGAATGGTGATCGCATACATCAGTTCATAGAAGCTGACCTAATGAATCATCTTATTATATCCTAGTGACAAACTGATTCCACAAGTGTGAACAGGGTAAATTCTAGTGAAAACTGATACCAAACTGAACTTCTGTGAGTTCTTTCTGTGACAGAACACTTCCATTCCTAAAAAATGAGTGAAGATGCCGTTGAATGGGTTATTTGGCTATTTGAGAAAAATTCGAGGACTGGTTCGTCAGGATGAAGTGATTTTCTAGCGGCAAAAATAATAGTGATATTCGTGCATGACATTCAAGTTTTCTGGCATGACCAAAGCATTTAGGTTATAGCTGTGCGTGGAAATGAATTAACAGTCTTAATCAGGGACCTATAACTATCGTGAAATCAGCAATTCTCGTAAAATTGCCTACTTCAACTAATGTGAACTTTGAAGATGACTAACTGAATTGGTAAACCGGACTCCATTCGTAATTGAAATACCTTTTTTTCTCCATCTTGTGTTTTCTGCAGCAAAAATTAGTTTTTGTTCTTGCCGTACTCTAATCATCAAGGGAAACACCAAAGGAAAAAAAACAAAAAACGAAGAGATGTAAGAAGCGCAGACATGTTGTCATCCCTGTTCTACACATCTTTTTCATTTTAGTCATTCATTGACTGTTTTGCTTAGTCACTGTACTTAATACATCATACATGCTTCTATTATGGAACTTAAAAGGCAGTGAAACAGTAGAGATGAGAGACAAATCTAGTAGTGAAAAGTTAGAGATGGACTATAATGAAATAAGTGCATGGTACGTTGATGAAATGAAACTTTGTACCAGGAGGAAAACTTCACTTATAATTTCTCCCAGTTGGTTAGCCAAGTCCTAAACCACCAAGGTGTGTTTAGAGGTCGTGACTAAATTTTGCTTATCAAACAATTGTCAGCCATAATAGATGCAGCAAAATTGAAAAGAAGTCACATTGCTCTAAAATATTTTAAAATATATCTATAAAACATCATGAATCACTATATTAACAATCAAAAGAGGAGTAAAATGTAAGAAAAAAAAAGAGGAGTAAAATGGCATAATTAGAAGACTGCCATAAGAAATAAAAATCCCAATAGGGTAATAAAAAATAACTAGGACAACCAAACAAAATTATTGAGACACTATACTCTCTTGGTGATTCTTAGCTAAGCTGAGAGAGAGAGAGAGAGAGAGAGAGAGAGAGGCTTTGGTTAGAGCTGTTCGTTGAACTTGAGCGTGGAAGTGCTAAATTTATAGTATAAAATTCATGGCGAGCAACTTCGTCTGGTGAAGTCTCCCCCCTTGCTTGAGAAGTTAATCCGTAGTGCTGGATGGATTCCCACCTGTCCTTGTTTATAATAGACGCTTGACTCATGCCAAGCAACTTTGTCTGGTGAAGTCCCCCTTGCTGGAGAAGTTAATCAACAGTGCCTGATGGATCCCACATCTAGCCTTGTTTATTCCTCCCCTTTTGTCCTTTTTCCAGAATTATACAAGGCTGTGTTCGCCTTCTTGAGGAAGTTTTATAGCCATCCCTATCGTCTTTTAGTCTTGTGAATGTCCTTTTCCACTCCTCTCCTTTTCTCTATCCCTCCCCATATGTGGACAGATTCCTCTTGTGGGGTCATCCTGCCAAAAGAAAGGAGTAAAAGATGGCAATTTTATGGGATTGTTTTTCTATCTTTTTCCCTTCTTATTTGATCAATCACTGTAACACGCCTGTATTTCCAAAATCCTACTTTCAACACCACTCTAATTTGGAGGGAACGCAATAACACCGTAAGTTAATTTTTTTTTATATCTCAAACAAATAGGACCAAATCTCCCCCGAATCACCAATTATTTCCCTTGAATTGTCTCACGGGACTTGATAGAATGAAAAGTCTCCCTAGCTAAATACTTTCTAATACCCCTGGAAAAATATTTTTGGTGAGAATACAATGACAATTTGGTCGAAACTAGAGTGGTATCAGCGTAAATTAATCTTTTTAAACAGTCAAGCCTGAATATGGTCTCTAACTTGCACTGTTCCTTCAGCATTGTCTTTTCATCTTCTTCCTTGTGCAATTGAGTCACTCTATCTGTTCCGTCAAGATTTATCATCAATAGCCATTAGTAACAGCGCTATAATGCTCTGCTGGCGTGACTAATTGTCTTACATGGTGGGCGGGTGTGTGTGTGTGAGAGAGAGAGAGAGAGAGAGGCCATTATGTTGGAAATCCTCTTGTGAACTATCATCTATACTAGGACATTTCTAGTTTGCAAAGAATGCAGGTTATTGTTACATATATGAGAACGTGCCACCGGGGGGGACCTTGTCTTAAGGTGATCCAAATGTTTATGGCCCTCCTCACATCATAAATGATGTTTTGGATTTTGTTGGGCAGCTTGACATAGGTCACTGGTGTACCGAATGTCTCTAAATATAAGCTCTCCCCTATTTCTCACTCTTAAAATTCAGTCTGTTGAAATGTATTCTCGGTCTTCATTTGTTGTTTTTGGTGTTCTGAGTACATGTGTGTGATTCTAGGAAGACTCAGATTTAACTTCTTACAAAGTAGGCTTTGCCTTATGTAGACTGATTAGTTTGCATGCTGTGTCCATGGACCGCGCCCACAAAAATAACCCATCTCATGTGATCGATCCTTTGTTGAGTTTGTAACTAAAGAAATACATGGACTGATTGACTGAAAGTAAACTTTAAGGGAGACATCACTGTGGCAACTTGTTGATTCTTCGCATTATATACAGCAGAGAGCAAAGAAAGTAAATTACAGAGCAGTCTCACATCTAGTGAGATATTCAAATTCCGTTAATGCAAAAAGAAGTACAAAGCATTAGCATCAAAAGGAAGACAAGCTACATACACATGAATTGTGACATGACGTACAAAACCCTTTTTGACAACCGTACTTGTCAATGATACTGCATCACACTCAGGGCAAAATAGCAGTGAAAATCATAAATCAAATACTTGGCAGGTGAAGGTAAGTGATGGCGACCAACAGGAGAATCCCGATGAGCAGGTTCACAAGATTACGCAGGGGAGGATTTGTTGAACTTTTTGTGCTCTCGGTGGATGGTCTGTCGATGCAGTCACAGAATTTGAATTCTCTCCGGCATGTTCAATCTCGCTGCTGTTTGTCTTCCTCGGTGAATTACTGGCTGAACCGTGCTCTGTGTATTTTAGTACCTGCCAACATAAAGTATTTCAAATAGGTGATGTGATAAGGAAAAGGAAAGTAAGGATTAACGAGGTCTAAAAATTGAAGAATTTTCCTAGTTTTTCTATTGATTTTCCGAAGAAAATGGAGCACGCCAATCAAACTAAATGGTCCAACGATCCACATCAAGACTGGAAGACAATAGAAAGACAAAATCTGTTCAACTGGGAGCATCTCTCACCTTCGCTTTAGCTGCATGTTCATCCAGAGATTCACATTCTGTCTTAACATTTCTCAATGCAATTCCCTGCTTCTTAACCTTTTCAAGCCTTGGTTCTTCATTGATATAAATTCTTGGGGAATCGGGAATTTCTGGACTCTTGGGCTCTTTCAGAAGCTCTATAGATTTGGTGGAGGAAACATGTGAGCTGTTGAATTTACTCTGCATGAAACCTTCCTTTTGCTCGAAAGGAACAATACCATGGAGTGACTCAAATGTTCGCATTTTGCTATTCTCCATTTCAGATATTTGGCCATTCTGCGACAAAGCATTGCATAAGATCAAATGGGTTAACAGAAATAACTGAGGCATTATCTTAATCTCATGACAAAACATTCATGTTTTTGTTCTCAAAATTGTCCGGATGCTTACATAATCTGCCTTTTAGTCATCTACTATAACCGTGTTCGATATCTCGGCTGCAACTTCTTTCTGTATATATTTTCTGCTCGTGGTTCTCCACCATTCTAATTAAGTTGAATCAAAATTTATACGTTTTCATTCATTTGATCATTTCGAGGATCTACAAGCAATTCAGAGTGGGATTTTACTTCCCTTCGGTAGAAGAATGCTAGAATCAATTTCATGTATTGCTCAAAGCGGATTTTAACAAAATTAGCCGTTCTCTTAAGTGCCTATGAACCACATATCCAACATAGTTCGCTGCAATGAATAATGGAATCCCTACCATTTAATTAACTATCCAAGCAATGCCTTTAATGCATAAGAGTAGTAATAAGACAATGGGTTAGTTTAGGAGCTGCTTTCACCTTTGCTTTGGCTGCTGTTTCATCCAAATATACGTGTTCTGGTTTGATACCTTTGGCTGCAGTTTCCTGTTTAAACTTTCCAAACCTTGGCTCTTCATAATAATTTATACTTGCAGCACATACAGGAGGCTCCATAGGTTTCTCAGGGGTGACAAGTGAGCCGTGAAACTTATTCTCCACCAGGCCTTTCTTTTCCTCAAGAGGAACAACACCGTGGAGCGAGTCGATTGTTCGTGTTCGCCGATTCTCCATTAGAACAGGATGCTCATTATGCTGGTTAGACGTTTGCCCATACTGCAGCAACAGATTGCATTAGATAAAATGAATCAGGAGAAATAACTGAGGCATAAACTAAATTTCATAACAGCACTTCAAGACTAAGCATGAGTAACGCATCATGGAATTCCACTTTTCTTTTTCCGTAGATAGATTCTATAATGAACTTTCTGTTCTACAACGATGATTGAAAGAAAATTATCCTTCTTTTTCAGATAACATGGAAAAGGGAAGTGCCCTTCCAATGCATTATAAACCACTTTTACTCCTAAATTTACAAGAAAAGTAATCACAACAACCCAATGAAATTTTAAGGGAGAAATTTTGACCTGTGTTTGCATTTGGTCTCCATCAAAAAGATCTGCATTTAGCATGTCACGAACATATTCATCCTCTTCAGAAACATCTGCAATTAGCATGTCCCCAGCATCTCCATCCTCTTCAGAAACATCCTCTTCAGAAAGATCTGCAATAAACACGTCACCAGCATCTTCATCCTCGTCACTTGTTGTGAACCAACCATTGTCCGATGAGAAGTTCACAAAAGGATTCTCGGCATTCATAAACTGATTTATGTTGGAGGGGAATCTATTATTTTGTGATTGCAGTGCAGACTGAGGCAGCTGCAGGAGGTCAGGCAAAGCAAATTGAACTCGGTTCTGGGGCAGAGATGAGACCTCCATCAGTGACATCATCTTTGCTTGGATCAAATCCTGTATTAACGAGCAAAAGATTAGTCATTAACACATTTCCCATGCTCGTTAAGACAGATATTAAGGGCACAAACCAAACATATTTTCCTCCGCACCTCAGTAAACAAGTCCTCGTGATCTGGTTGACGAAGAATTGAATCCAAATTTTCTAGGCCACTGGCTTCGTACACTAATTCCATGGTTGAATTATCAGCCTTCTCATCTCCTTTATGCTTTATGCGACACAGAACATAGTTTCTATTCAACTGTCAAAAGACCATGTTATACCAGTTCATACTATCAGATCATGTTTTCTTCAACAGTAAAATTCTGCTCACAAATTTGGCAAGAATAATAACAATCTCTATATCGGTGTAAGATGGCAATCTCATGCCGTATATTATCAGGTTCATGCCACGTGTTAATCTAATTAAATGGAACAAACATACAAGGGACAGATTGAGTACATTTTTGGTGAGTAGATGATATTCATGTATGACCCAGTTGGTCTTGACGCCTTTAGAGCCCTGACGTATGTGGAAAACTAATGTTTTCTTAGTGCCGATTGTGATATCTCTGGCCTTGACATTCCGGTCTCGACCAGTCTTCTTCCAATAGCCAGAGGGAGTCGATCTTTTAACCTGTTGGGGTGTTTGCAGACAGTAGAACCACCACTCTTGTACTTTGTCATCCGGGCGAATAATTGATTCACCTGTCATTCCCTCGAATTTTCACCGATTGATGATAAATATTATGACCCAAAAGCCCATAAACTTGAGGTTCTAAATTTCTGAATATCATGGCTGCAAAGAAATTGTATCAAAGGAGCAAGCAAAGTGATAGTGGTATCTGTCCTCACCATGAAACTTCTGTGGCAATTCCCAAGGATCCCACCTGCAGATGTCAACATCTGGAATTATGCAGGGATCCTCTACGATCCCTAAGACTCGGTTCGTCAAGTAATGATCGACGAATTCCTCGTCAGTTGGATGGAATCTATATCCGACGGGCAAATTCTGTGGGATGATCACAGCTCCCATCTCCTTCCGTTCTGTTCTTCACTCAACGCACAAGTTAGTAACGAACTCACTACAGTTTGTGGAAGCAGAAAAGTGAGCGTGAACCCATTACCATTTGGGAGGGGTCTTTATTGAAGTCTTCCCTTCTTTGAGAAGTTACCAACTTTTTGTACGTGGATATCAGAAAAATCTTGATCGTGATTGATAGCTGATAGGGATGGTTTTTCGTCTGCTTTTCCTTGCCCTGATGGATCCGATCACTTGAATGAAACTAATATTACTTTCCCCTCGTACTGAAATTTGCACTGTTTTCTCACATGGCAATGACAATATTCAGGAAATTCCCGGGATTTGCTCCTGTGATGTGTCCTGAGTGTTGCCTCTAATTACAACAGGAGACTTCTCTATTCATTTTACTAAAGTATAAGTGCATTGAAATTTTCAAGTTTAAATCTTTTCAAAAAGTGTAATTAAAGTCTTAAAATTATGAAAAAAAAAAAAAATAGAATCAATCTAAAACTTAAAATTCAATCAAATCTTTTGTCAAAATGATTCAATCAAGTCTTTATATTGATTCCATTTTTAAAAATATTAAAATTTAATTGCACTTTTTGAAAGATTTATAACTCAATTGTACTTTCATAATAAATTTTAGAACTTAATTTGCACTTTTTAAAAAGTTTTTTATGACTCAATTACACTTTTATGACAAAATTTTAAAACTTTAGTGCACTTTCTCCCTTTTATCAATAATATAGTGGGGGTTTGAGTTAAAATCAACCTACCAATGGTTAGTTAACATAAGGGCTGTCCATGCACATGTGCATCTTCTTTAAATAACGAAGGTACACCTGGTCTCTTTATGTACCAATGTAGTTAACATAAGGGCTGTCCATGCACATGTGCATCAAAATTTCTTTCCCGATCGGTGACCGGCAAAAGGAAGAAAAAGAAGAAAAGAAGAAGAAAAGAAAGAGAAAAAATGAGAAAAAAACAAAGTTACACAAGTTTTTACCTGGTCTCTTTATGTACCAAATATATTTCCAATAACAAAAAGATAGATTTTTTATTTTCGGAAACAAAAGTGTAAGTTTTTGTTCTTTATTTGTTTCCCGAAACAAAAGAATAAAAATTTGTGTTATTACCAATTTTAAACAAACGCATTCTGTGTTAGCAAGTTGGGGTTATTTGTGTAATTGTACAAGGCTTAACTCTAAGCCTATTATTGTAAAAGTATTATTTCTTTTATCAACAACATAATATCAGAGCATGACATTTCTACGTGAGAGAAGACAACAAGCTTCAGTTCTCCTGGTAAGCTGTCATTTTTGCTCTTTCTATCCAAGGCATCGTTTTTTTTTTTTTTTCCCCTTCTACTGCTGATTGGCGATGCCTCCAATCGAGCAGCGCTACAACGATATGCTCCTTTACTTTTGTTTCATCATTGGCAACAAAGTTACTGTCCCATTGACGTCAATGCCTAAAAAGCTATTGTCCCATATTGTTCCATTGATCAACGCCCCCACTTCAGCCTGACGATGTGTTTTGGTTGGTGTTGAGTTGTTTGTGGCGATGTGATAATTAGATCACAAAGTTGTGTGATTTGGGTGAAATTTCTTCTATGTTCGTGGTGTTATTGTTGTGGTTGCTATCTAGTCAACTGTGTTTCATATAGTCGACTAACAATAAGTTTGAAAGCAAAGGTTTCTTTGAATCTCACCCTCTAGTGCTCTCAATGGTGTTGTGGTAGCGTGTGGTGTTTTATTCTTGGTTTGTGGATAAGTCTACAGGTCAACAAGCTCTCCATCTATTGTTTTTGGGGTGATTCCCCTAATGTGACTCCTAGCTCAAGATCTTTTGGTACCTATTACAGTGGTACTCATGATATGAAAGGCTACACACTACCTTGGTTAAATTGGATGGTACCAATTATCCTACTTGGTCAATAGCTCTTTCTACTTTTATTCATGCTAATCACCCATCGAGATGGCTTGCAGATTCAGCTAGTCAAGAAGAATGGAAGATCATTGATGCTATATGTATACTCATTTTGGGGAAGTATTGCTGAATTTGTTCACCATCTTTTCATGGATTTTGTGATAGCACATGAGGTGTGTACAAAATGTGATTTACTCTATTTCAGATAGAATAACATGAGTCAAGTTTGCGATCTGTAGGAGGCTTTATTTGAAGCTAAAATTAGTAATGCCGGTTGGCAAAGTATTATGTTCACTGTTCATCTTTATATAGTTCTGAAATTTTACTTTCCACCAGCTACTCAGATGCAAAAACTAGAAGTGGACATAGTGGTAGTCCTCTTCCTCTTAGGTCTTGATCCAAATCACAAGTGCTCTTTTCCAATAGATTACTTCTCTTGGCTCTCCACCTTCCATAGAAGAAGTGTACTCTTGAGTTGCTCATTACACTCCTATTCCAAAAATTTGGCCATATCAAATGGTAGTGCTATGGTGGCTTGAGGCAGTGAAGGAGCTCGTGGTCGTGTAATGGTCATGGAAATTGGAATTTAGATAGTTTTAACTGTGGTCGTGGCCGTGGTGTTTAGGGTCTAGGTTCCCCTTGTGGTGGTGGTAATAGAGGTTTTAGAGGAGCTCGTGAGGGTCGCTTTGTACTCATTGCCAGCTTACAAGATATATTGTCGATTATTGCTATGACCTCCATCCTATGCTATGGGTTCTAGATGCTTTTGTTGACACTAAACCTTGGTCTCCTTCATCTAAACCTCCTTCCGAATAGAGTATGGTGAATTTAACTCATACAGAATATAATGAGCTGATTTAGACACGGCAGCTCGGTGTTCCTTTGGGTCCTGTTGCTTCTTTGGCACAGCATAATGATCCTACTTGTCTCTTGTCTGCTATAGCTACTCCTCATCCTTTGGTTATTGATTCAGGTGCCACTCATCATATGATTAGTGATCTGCATCTTCTTACTTCCACCTCGTTCGTTCCATCTATGGCAGATGGTTCTCAGTTCAAGGTGACAAGTTCAAGTTGCGTATCATTGACTTCTTCCATGTCCTTACCGTTTGTTTACCATATTCCATGCTTCCCTTATAATCTAATACTTGTCAGCTCTATTATCCATGATCTTGATCATGATATTATCTTTTCTTCCTCTTTGTGTGTTTTTAGGATTGTAAGACTAGACGCTGAATAAGTGGTGGGCGTGAGGTTTGTGGATTGTACCTTATGGACCTTGAGATTGTTGCTATTGCCGCTACTATTCAGAAAAAGGCTGTGGATTACTCTTATAGACTACATTGTCGCCTTGGTAACCCTCAATAGACATACTACGACATTTTCCCATTATGTATAGTTCTAGTCTTCAGTTTGATTGTGGAACATGTCAATTGGATAAGCACCATCATGTGTCTTTTGCCCCCTCATGTTTTAAGTTGCACGTCTCAGCTATTTGAGTTAGTCCACTCCGATGTTTGGGGTCCTAGTCAAGAGCCTTCATTTGATTTCTGCTATTTTGTCACTTTTATCGATGATTGTAGTTGCAAAACTTGGTTATATGTAGTCAAAAATCATACTAAAGTGTTTCATTCTTTCTGCCATTTTTATAAAGAAATTTGTATTCAATATGACTATCCTCTTAAGTGCGTGAGGTACTCAATATGGCTATCCTCTTAAGTGCTTGCGTACAAACAATGTTCGTGAATATTTTTCTTCTTCTACATTTATTCCATTTCTTTCGCCGCATGGTATCTCACATCAGAGTTCTTGCGCTCACACTCTACAACAAAATGAGGTTACTGAATGAAAGATTCATCATTTGTTGGATGGTGTTTGTTGTCTACTTCTCACACTTATATGCCTAAGTCATTTTGGAGCTATGCTCTTTTTACAACAATTCATCTTACCAATTGTCTTTTGTCCTTCATGTTGAAGGGAGATATCCCCTATGCTCTTCTTCATCCCAATCATCCATTGTGGTCTGTTCGTCCTCATATTTTTGGGTATGTCTGTTTAAGTCCATTCTTTGTCTCTTGAGTTGGACAAATTATCACCTTGTACCGAAAAATGTGTATTTGTTGGTTATTCCTATACTCGAAAGGGCCATGCTTGTTATAGTCCCACTCATCATCGGGAGTATATTTCTACTAATGTGACTTCTTTGTTGATCAAGCATATTTTGACATTGCTTCTCCTCAAGCGCCATTGGCGATGAATCTTCAACCACCTTCCACACCTTATCAGTCGATGCCACTGATTCCGATTGTATCTCCCACTACTTTTCAACTGAAGCCATCGCCTGTTCCTTTTACTGGTGCTCCACCCGATTTAGTATCACCTGCACCAACTCCTCTTCAGGTATATACATGTGGTCCTGGCCCTGTTTGGGGTCATGCCTGTCTACCAGTGGATGTCCCGCCATCTCCTCTGGCTTTGGCTTTTGATCCTCTTCCACTAGCTCTTGTAAATTTTCTTATTGCTCAACTGTACTCAATCTTGGCATCCTCTTTCTCATTTTGTATCTTACCATAACTTAACCCCTCAAATTTCTCTCGTCATGCCGTCCCTTGCATCTATATCTATGCCCAGTAATGTGCAGGAGGCTTTGACCCATCCAAGTTGGGCCCATGCTATGGAGGATTAGATGGCTGCATTACATCATAATAAGAGTTGGGAGTCGGTCCCGTTGCCTCCTGATAAACAATTGGTGGGTTGTCATTTAATCTTTGTCATCAAATACTATCCTTATGGTTAAGCTGAGAACTAAAAGGGGCTCCTTGTTGCGAAAAGCCATTTATGGACTTAAGTAGTCCCATCATGCTTGGTTTTCAATGCTTTAGTGATGCGATTATTACTTTTGGCATGGATCAATCCAGTGCAGATCACTCTGTGTTAGTATGTCCTCTTCAAAGGGGTGTGTTATTCTTGTTATTTATGTTAATGATATTATTGTCACTGGGAAGATATACAACAACTCAAGCAGTTTTTATAGAAGAAACTAAACATTAAAGACTTGGGTCATCTTCAATATTTTATTGGCATAGAGGTTGCCTATACTGATGACGATATTGCTTTCTCTCAACGAAAGCATTCGCTTGACATTCTTAAGGAGGTGGGCTTGCATGATGCTAGGCGTGGTGACAAATTCTATGGACCTTAGGATGAGGTTTGATAATAAAGACAGAGAGCTTCCTTATGATATAGAGAAGTATCGCCGATTAGTAGGCAAGTTAAATTATCTTACTATTAATCATCCAGATATTTCCTTTGCTTTGACTGTGGTGAGTCAATTCATGAGCTCTCCTTCATGAGCTCTCCTTGTACTACTCACTGGCTAGCCGGTTTCCAGATTGTTCACTATTTGAAGGGAGCTTTGGGTCAAGGACTTGTGTTCCATAATCGGGGTCTACCTCCGGATACTGTGTCTTTCTTGATGGTAATTTTGTGTCATGGAAAAGTAAGAAACAATCCATTTGTTTCTTTGATCTAGTGTGGAGGCTGAGTATTGTACTATGGCTAATGTTACAAGTGAACTTCAATGGGTTCATATGTTGTTGGCTGAGATTGGAATGTTTATGACTAGATCATCTACTCTTCTTTGTGATAATCAATCTTCTATTCACATTGCTAGAAATCCTGTGTTTCATTAGTGAATGAAGCATATAAAAGTAAATTGTCATTTTGTTGAGAAAAGATGAATTATGGAGATATATTGGTGCACACATATTTTGAGAAGCAGCTAGCAAACAGTTTCACGAAGTTTCTTCGATGTGGGTGAATTTCTTACTTTTGCCACAAGTTAGGCCTTTTTGATATGTACGCCCCAATTTGTGGGGAAGTGTCAGTTTATTATCTATGATTCTCAGTGTTAACAAGTTGGGGTTATTTATGTAATTGTACAATTAAGCCTATAAATACTTCTTTTAATCTCTATAAAAAAATGTATTTGCTTTTTTACCAACAACAATACCAACAAATTACGTACAATGGGATTTTTGTTAGTGCTTTGGTTAACTAAAAAAATAACTTCCGTGGTTCTATAACAGAGCTGCATGATAATTGGCTTCATGACTTGTATTTTGATGCAACTGGGCATAGGGGATTGATAACTGGCACTTTTCGACTAATGTTTGTGTTGAGGCCAGATTAGCCGATTGCTCCCAGGACTTATTCATCTTTGACAGCAAGTGAAAATGAATGTTCTCTTCTTTCATTGTGCATGTCATTATAGTTCCACCGTTGAAATATGCTGATAGATGGAAGTTCACATTACAGAAAAGCGCTGAACTGCAGGATTTTTCTAAGATGCCTGGCAACTAAGCCTTAATTGTATAAACCACGGGACTCTGAAAACAACCCTCTGCTTTCAAAGACCAAGTGAATGTGAGCATAAGCCCTTACGTGTGAGACATATATAAGATTGCAAGCAGTTGGTAGTTGCAGAGAATCAAAACTGTGTCATGTAAACTAGTCGACCCATAAGTCTCTTCCTGAACCCTGGCATCGGGTCGAAAGACCAGTGTCACTGCCGCTTCCTTTTTCTGGGTTAAACTTATGTACTCACTGATTCTGGTGGAGGAATTCATTTACTCTTTTTCAGTTACCACTTCCATGAAGCAGAGTCTGCTTGCACTTGTAGCAGGTTACTTATATTTAGTACGAGCCATTCTTCCCATAGAAGTCACAAATTAGGCCATCATACATCATTTAGAGACATTGTGAGTTCCAAAATGATTAATTCAGCAAAAGATAAATGTTCATCACTGAAATGACCACACCATCCAGCATATTCCAGGCGATAACAGAAACTAATGTGGATCTCTTACTATCTTGTGAACAGATATACCATAACTAGGATTAAAATTCTCGTTTGTTCTCTCCTGATTTTCCTGGAGCATTGACCTGGCAAATTCTGTTGTAGAGAGTACAGAGGGAAATTATAAGAAAGAAACACAAAAGACCATCAAATTAAAAAACATGTGACAAGTGCTTAAAGACCACGGCCTTGAGATGCTGGGATCTCAAAACCAGAGGATTAAGTCTCCAGTTTTTTCTAGAGTGCTTCCTTAGCATCAGGGTATTCATTTACCGATTTCTGGGGTCTGGTTGAGATCTCTAAGATACTCGTGTGTTGTCATAAGCTCATAGTAGGAAATAAAACGCACTGTAGGCAAGTCATCAATCTGCTGAGGATACCCGAAACCACATGCATATTGAGTTGGAGAAGTACAGTCATTTGGGTTGAAAAATCTATGAGCAATTGATATTCTCAATCAAAATGAAATAAAAAAGTACAGTGAAATGAAAGAATTCTCGATAAGAAAATACACAAAGCATATTGTGAATCCACAATAAGCATGTAAAAACTTGAGTGGAATACAATTCCACAAGTGTCTTTAGTCACTTGGATTACATTGATTCAACAACGTATTAAAAATACATGGAACATCTTTTTTAAGGCATATTTACCTTGCATTCAAACGATGGAGCAAAGTCTTACTAATAATATCTAAATTATCAGCCTTCTCATTTCGGGTACCTCTTAAAAGCTGAAATCAATATATCTGTACATTCAAAGAAAAAAATAGGACATGAGTTGGATAACATGAAAAAAGTAGCAAAAGCCAGCAACATATCTTCGTAGAATTGAGATGCACAGAACAGTATCTTAATCCATAGATGGCATTTGCGTAGAGTATGCTCATATATCTTCAGCTTAAACAAATAATTTGACAAAGGATCTTCATAGCAACAGCTTAGTCTACAAAGCTAAGTAGAGCATGAATATCAAGTGAACATGATAAACTTATCTACCTGGCCTCTGGAAGTACGCTAAAGAGGACTCGTATTTAGGTGATATTCGTGCATGATCCATATCCGCTTATTCCGATCAGGAATTACGAATGATAGGGATTTCAGCACGTAAAACCTTCTTTCAGTTTCAAGTAATGATTGACGAGTCCTCTCCCGACGATGACGGGCTTCAACTACGAATCCCAGTGGCAAACGCTGCTCGGCTATATCTTCCATCTCATGTTCTCTGCAGAGAAGAAGCAGAGTAGGAGGACGGCCTTAGGGTTTGGCCGGAGACAACTTTGATGCTGAACCTGTGAGAGGGAGGAGACGAATTTATGCTGCACTTGCCTGGAGTTGGGGTCCAGCCCGTGCCTTGTCCGATGCGCTCTCCTTTAGCTTCCTTGGGAAGTTATGTTGTCTGGCTTTTTTCGTGGATCCCACATCTTTTCATGTTCTCATTAGTCGCAATATTTTTGGGATTGATTGGACTTGTTGCTCAAGCGACTTCCTGTAGTAGTTGAGGACGAGGGTCATTAATGGTCCCACCAATGCTTTCTCTAGTCAATTTATTGGCCCACTTTATTGGACCTTTGTTCAATTTTTCTGGCCGTCGCTTTACTTATTTTCTATTTTTATCCTTGTCAATGACGTTATTTTTACCGGGTTTCTCTGCTTAACAAAAGCAGGGTTATGGCAAGAATAACATAATTAATTTACAAAAATAATTTAAATATAACATTACTTTCCAGGGGATGATGTCAAGGTGGTTTATATATTGATCCGTGTTCATTGTAAGGTAACAAAGCATCTAATGTTGTTTAGAGATCCAAAGGACATCACTATTTTGGGCAAATTACATTCTTACCCAACCTAGATATACCAACCACAAAAAGTGAAAGTAAACAAAAAACCTAGAATTGTCAAAAACAAAAACAAAAACCTAGCCTTGGTTGGCTATAAAGTAGCTATTGATTATGTTAATCATGCATGAAGCCAACAATTTCAAAAAAATGAAATTCACCTGCCAATATTGAGGCCTAATTTCCTAAAAATCTTCAATTTAAAATCTAATCTCAATTCTGCCCAAACTTTTTTTCTATTAAAAAAAAAAAACTCAAATTTTCACTTTAGTCAAAAATCTACCTACGTGTCCAATCGCTAATGTCATAAAAAATTGTCAACCTTAGGGTTATAGATTTATTATTAGAATTCATTTCTTCACGAATGCCGTTACTTTCGTGCGAAATAAAATAAAATAAAAAATCGATGTTGATAATCTTAAATATACCAATGGCAATGTGTGGAGGTGGTGGTGAATTTGGAGCTAGAGTGAAAGATTTTTTTTTAGCAAAAAAAAAAAAAATATCTAGGTAGGATTGAGATTGGACCTAAATTGATGGGTTTTTTTTTGGGAATTAGCTCTCAATATTGATGAGGTCCACCTAAATATTTCCAGAACCCTTATAAGCCTTTTGCTATAATTATTATTTAATTTTTTCGCAAAATATCCAATCCTTGGGAAAGTAAACTGTTCTAAGAAAATATTATCTGTTACTTGTTGCCAAACTATGCCAAAAGGAAGGATAACAATTTAAAATCATCTGGTTTTGATACTCAAAGGCGAACATTTAACAGAGAATAATTTTAAGGGATGCCTAACTCAAGTGATAATATTTATCTGGCTTCATATCAGCCATTTTCCATTTTAAAAAATATTTTTGAAATTTCTTGTGTGAAGAAAAAAATGAAAAAAATCAAGTTCTTCTGAAAAATAGTCTTAATTTAAGTTCTATACATATTTAACGCTAATTAGGGCAAAAGGGCAATTAATAGATAATATTTGTAGGGTGTCTAGTTTTGGGATATACTGATATAAAAACAGAGGATCTGTTTTGCCAATTCAGAAAGGTGGTGATAAAATTTAGAAGTGGAGAACGACCTGAGGATTTTTATTGCTGTTTGGCCTTTAATCTATTGGTTATGATTATGTCGCGAAGAGACTGTCAATCTGCTTGCTTGTTTATCATACCCAAGTTCAGTATTATCTCCCAGCAATGAAAGGTTAAGTCACTCAAGAAAGATGAACTCGGTATATCATCAGGAGATCCCGAATGAGAATCGCAGCAGCAGCAGCAGCAGAAGGAGAGAGGTTTACTCACTTAAGAAAGATGACCATACCCTCATGCACGTTCGAAGTAATTACATATATTCATGCGGATTTTTGTATTGTATCGTGAATAAAAATGGAAGCAGTTCTTGTTTATATACTCTCTGAAGTACAATACAGAGATGCCTGACATATTCTTTCGACGAGACTTAGAATAAAAACAAGAATCATGAACATTTTATACACTATCTAAAGGCTATAGTGCTAGAACTCTGAACGATCTTCAATCTTGAAGATTGAGTCTCTGATACTGTCCTCCTGCATTTTCTTCCCACCAGGGTCTTCAGTGATGTCTTCTGATCAAGAACTCCGAGATACTTGTACACTTTATGGTAGGCAAATTATCAATTGCATGCATATAAAGTGCCCTTGTATCTTTGCCATCATCAATCGAATGGGAAAACTCGTGAGGCACGAATGATTAACGAATGGTGTTTCTCTGTGTCTCTCCAGCCAAGCTGACGCTGATGAAATTCATTGGTGCACAAAGATGTGTTCTACCGTATGATGCAAGGGGATGAAGAAGAGACGAGCATAATTACCTGGTCGGCTGAAGTATATGTAGAGGCATAACCCTTTGTATGTGTCTACGGACCCTGCCTGTGTGTTCCGATCAGGAACCAGGCATATTCACATTACCGACAGCTTTTAGGTGATATTCATGCATGCCCCCCCTGTCTATACATGGGACACTTCCGAAAAGGAATTAGGAGCATTCAAGATGTTTGAACCCCTATCCGTGTGTGCGGACTCTCACCTGTGCATTTTAATCAGGAACTAGGAGTATTCGCGGCACACATAGAATTTAGGTGATATTCGTGCATGAACCATTGTCCGTGCACGGAATTTAGGTGATATTCGTGCATGAACTGTTGTCCCTGCACGCAGACACCTACTCCAAGTAATGATTGACGAGTACCGTGGTGGGCTTCGCTCCAAATCTCGCCGAGACACGCTCCAAGGTTGTCGCAATCTGATCCATCTCATGAATGCTTTCAACTGGGTCGGGGCCGGCGGGGGTCTTGATGTCCAAACCTCTATGAGAAGAGATAAATTTATACTGCACTCGCCCTTGAGCTGGAGTCAAGCTTGTTCTGTCCGATGGCCCCTGTCTTCATTGCTTGCTTGTGAAGCAAAACTGGCCGCCCCTTTCGGTGGATTCGGTGCCCGCCCCTTTTCTTCTTGCTTGTTTATTGGTTTATTTGTCTGGAGAATTCAAGACTTGTTTCTCAAGTCCGAGAACTTTCGAAGGAAGTTGAGACGCCGAGTCGTTGCTGGATCCTACCAATGCCTTTTTCCAGTCAATTCATTTGCTTACTATGTTAGACGATTCTAGGGTCGAATCATTGGAAAAGCGGTACATTTTTTCGTCATTGGTAGATTTCTGATTTCATTCGTAAATTTCTAGGTTAATACCATGAAAAAGTTTGGAGTATATTGGTTTATTTGTTGGAGAGTTCAAGACTTGTTTCTCAAGTCTGAGAACTTCCGGAGGAAGTTGAGACACGAGTTGTTGCTGCATCCTACCAATGCCTTTTTCTAGTCTATTCATTTGCGTACAAATTAGGCGATTCTATGGTCGAATCATTGGAAAAGCCATAAATTTTTCCGTCATTGGTAGATTTCAGATTTCGTTTGTAATTTTCTAAGGTTAATATGATGAAAAAGTTTGGAGTTTTTAGTGGTTAAAAAATTAGTTTCTGGTAACTTAGTTTAAAGTTTTTTAGTGGTTAATTTAGGATTTTTGCGATTAAAAAGTTAAATTTTTAATACCTTGGTTTAAAAAATATCATGACAGATAACTCTAAAGTTTGATAAAAATTTTTTTGAAAAAGCACTGGTACCTTTAAAATTCTACCAGCAAGAAAATCTTCCAAATTTTTAATACCTTGGTTTAAAAAATACTGTGACAGATAACTCTAAAGTTCGATAGCTTTTTTGCTAATAAGATTGAAAAAGCACCGGTACCTTCAAAATTGTATCAGCAAGGAAATCTTCCAATTTTGAACCCCATGGGACCCTACGATTATGCTGCTTTGTTCCATCCCATAGAGTTGATGGCTCCTCTTTCTTCTTTTCTCTTTGATTGCTACCGCGCGTCTGTCAGTGAGGTCCCGTTGCTCTCTTTTATTGGTTTCATTTTCTTTTTCTGCATCAAATAGTTTGATCGCATTAAAAAAAAAATGGGGGATCCGATGGTGCCTCAAAAGTCGGTCCATTGTCCAAAACCGCTGTACTTTAGTGCATTTAGTCATTTTTTTTTATATTAAATGTCCTAACGTATAAACACTATGGATTTTAAATAGACGACTGAGGTCTACTGAGAGGTCCAGTAAGCGAATAATAGAGAATGAGTCGATGTCGCGTGGCCATTGGATCGCGCTGCAAAATGGACACGTATTACCCCCAAAATTTAGTGGTCATGATGTAATTCATTAAGCCAGTTGAGCATTAATAAATATGTCAATTTCTTTTTGTGTGAAAATATACTAGTCACATGAATAAATTTTTTAGGTCACAAGTTTGTGGAGCTTGGAAACGGATGCCAAATTTCACTAAAATTTGTTGACGTGGTACTGTATTATAAAGAATGGCTGGCAAGAACTAAATCGCAACATCAGCGATTTTCATTGAAAATTGACAAGAATGATTATATTGAAAATCTGTGTTAAAGTTTAAGAATAAATTGGCAAAATTAAAAAGTTTAGAGTTGAACATCAGTACAATAAGTTTATGACCAACTGGAGAATTTTCCCCTACAGCACCCAAGGTTCATGTTAGATGGCAAAGATAGATCCAGCTCCAAAACCACCTCTCAGCTTGCTCCTTTCAGCGGCTTAGTTCGTATGGATTGGGTTTGGCAGTCATAAATGGAAGTGTCCTAATTATCTAGTAAGGTTCCTTTGGTTTATATGGATAGACATTGAATGAACGTTGGAGTTTGTATTGATCCATCTGCTACATCAGATGAAAGAGATCTAGAGAAGTACTCATGCAAAGATCCACCCTGGCCACCTGGATGAGTTTTTAAAACATGTTTTATGTGAATTTTGAACCGAAATTTGGATATACTTGTGCCTTTCCCTCTAATTTTGAGTGCCATTATAAGTTGGATGGAGTACTTGGAGCTAGTTCTTTTGGGATGGCAGGCAGGCAGATGCAGGAGGTGCATCTAAAATTGGAATAGTCCTGGATCATCCACTCATTAGCCAGAAAGCACAAGGTAATAAAGTCACTCATATTGCAGATATAAAAACCACTCATATCAAAACAGATATCAAACTCGTCAGAAACTTCCTATGCTTGGAATGCACAGTACCTTTTAGAAATTATGACATTTAAACGCAAGTTATGACACTTGGGCTGTTCTTTGTCTATAACTTTTCACAATGGTTTCCTTCACTCGCACTGAAACCTACACAAAACATATACTGAAGTATCTAAACTTTCACGACCTGATGTATATAAGCCACACCGTTCAGTTTGTATCAAACATGCACACTATCTCTTCTCACACCAAATGCAGTTTTTACAGCACACCCACCTCCCATCCCTCCTTTGTCAACGACATGGTAAGCTATGTATGAAAGAGAGGCATACTAAAGCTGACAAGGCCATCATAACAGCTATGCCATCTATGGAAGAGCCAGTTTGTGCATCTACTAATCCGTCCCTAGCCGACATTCCAGAGATCCAAGGTCTCAATACCATCGCTTGGAGAACATGGCATAGCATAACATTCGTCACTATGCCATCTATGAACGGACAATTTTTAATAATATTTTAATATTTTTAATATTTTTATTTTTATTTTTATTTTTATTTTTATTATTTTTATTATTATTTTTTAAAACCATTGTAAAGCCAGCTCTGCTCTTCGTGGATCTGGGTCTGCTGAGGAATGACAGGCATGATACTGTCTGGCATTCTGGAAATCAGCATCTCGTTCTGATTTTCAGTTTCAATCGTAATTTCCTCAGACGCCTGAATGAAGAAAAGAGGGAAAAAAAAGGGAAGCTTTAGTTTAGCTAGATATGATAGGAGATCATATTGCTTTACGTCAACATAGAGTAATTTCTGGTTACCTGTGCACTAATTACGTGAGCTTGTCCAGTTCCAGAGTCATTAGGAGTACTGCTGGTGCTTGAACTGGCCAAAGTACTTGGTTTCTTACATTTCCTGTCGATTATGTGAAAGAGAACATGGGCCATCTGCAAAGATGAAAGGATGAGGATCAGACTTCTATAGTCAAAGACCATTTTAACCATATATACATGAAATATTGTATGCATAAGATGGATGACGAATCTCAAACTAAAGATATTCCTCAATGTCTAAACCGGGTTTAACCTTACCTGCATTGGTAAACACACTAAATATGCTCAATTAGAGGGATCAAAAGAGGAAAATATCAATTAACAGGCTGGAGATTTTACTATCGAAGACTTTTGAGTTTAGGCGATATTCATGCATGACCACGTCAGTGTTGCGGCCATTTGATTGTCGACCTTCATGGTAGACCAAAATCTTCTTGATCCCTATTTGCTTTCCCTTGGCTGGGGATCGTTTGGTGCGTTTCTTACAGGTATCTTTCCAATATCCTAACTCTGTCATCCTGTTATTAGAACCAAGAGTGTCCGGTAGTATCTTGTCCTCGTGGGGACAGAAGAAGAGGCACTCCCATCCATCTGATGGTATGTATGATAATTCCACAAACGAAGAACTCTCAAATGAACTGAATGATTACAATCTCTTAGGCAACAAAGGAACAGCACAAAAAGCATGGATTTTTGGAAAAATAAAGAAGACCAAAAGGACTAACACCACATTGCGAAGTTACCATTGTATGAAATGAACAAATCCAGAGGCTCGTGCTCATAGATATAAAGCTCTGGGATTAGGCAAAATGCTTCCAGTTTTCCCTTGAGCTTCCCTCAAAGGTGATGATCGACAAGTTCATCCTTGGTTGGTCAATCTGAGTCCCATCGGCCTCGTCGCCATTCGATCTGATGATGCCTGTCTATCTCAACTTCAACCTGCAATAGAACAATAGAAGAAGAGCGTTGACCAGTTACAAGAGCAGGGAAAAAAAACAGACGAAAGGGATACTGTTTTTTTTTTTTTTTTTTTTGGTAAAGGCAAGTATAATTAAATAGAGAAAGCCAATATACACAAAATCTGGTGCAAAAAACTTTCACTCATAATGCGAACATGCAGGATGAGTGGAAAGGAACCAAAGTAAAAGCAAAGAAAAGGAAAACACAGCTAAACACCCAGCGGCACAAACCTAGGCAAAAAACATCACTAGACAGAGAGAACAACCCAGCAAATCACCTAACTAGGTGAGATGAGTGTTGATTCCGTCAAAAATAGAAGGGTCGAAGCCCGATCTATCCTGAAGCCGCCTGTTCCTAGGGTTGTCCGGCACGTTCCTGAAGATAAGAACTTTATCCTTAACAACTTTAATAAGATGCTTCTTCAAAGTAGAGACCTCAAGCGCTTCGCCCCAAAAGATGATGCAGTTCGACAAAAGGGATACTGTTTGCTCTGCTTTGCTTGGGACTTGAGATAGGGTGACTCCAAAACCCTTCCAACTGGCTCATCCTTATAGCAAAAGGGCAGTCACTTTTCTTCGCCCTCGTTTCAGAAGGCATTGTACTGTTCAGCGGATCCCACTTAAAGCTCAAGACGACGCTTTTGCCTACGCCCGCAATTCCTCCACCAACTGTATTAACTTTGTTGGGTAAAGTTTAAAAGATTATTAATATAATTTTTTTATCTGTCTAAAGTGACTTTAGTCACCCAACAAAAATGACAACAAAATGATATGTCCGACTTATATTAAACCATTGAATATGGCTCGCTTGTTTATCTGGGCACAGTGGTAGGCGAATTCTTTGCAAATCACATTGCGTATTACTTACCACGTGCATTGCAATATCAACTTCCTACATGCATGAATACCGCCCATCTTGAAGTGAAGTTGAATGTTGGAAGTGTTTTGCTTGAAGAATAGGCTAGAATCTCATGCAACATGCCTATGATGTTATGGAGTTACTATTGGGTCCTAGTCAGGAAGACTTTAGTATTTCATATGACATGGAAAAAAAAATACTAGAAATGTCAAAAATTGTGTCTAATGCTCACTTTAATGCTAATTTTCTTATTTCTAAGTACTTAAGTTCCACTTTTTTAAACAACAATCACTTAAGTGCCAACTCAGATCTAGGTTACCGAAAATTTAACATGGCTATATTTTATTAATTTCTCGATCCTATGTAACTTGTCGGCATACCCAATCAACATGTAACCCCTAAACAACGTCGTGTGGCAAATTAGAAAATGATCACTTTAGTACCAATCATTGTTAAAAATGATCACTTCAGTGCCAATCATCATTAAACACTTTAGTGTAAAAAAAATGTCGCCTAAGATAAAAATTTTAATTATAAAAATCACTTAACTTCTCTAGTCGTAATTTTTCACCGAAGGCACTTAAGTGATCATTTTTTTCTCTAATTTTGCATTTAGTGAATTGGTAAAATCATTAAAGTGAGTGTTGTATATAACTTTTGACATATCTAATGTCATTCTCCCTATGATATGTGTGCACTAAAACAACGGTGATAGCTAAAGGGAAAAACAAAGGCTCACATTGGTACAATATGACTTTTGGGAAAGGTCTAAAATTTGGGAATTGACATGGTAGGGCTTGATCTTTCTATCCATGCCCAACACTAAGCTCTCACTATATTTCCAATTTAATGAGGGTAATTCTGTAGATTCCCCATGTTCAAATGCACATCCATCTTTTTAAAGTTCAGGTTATCCTTTTTATGGTATTTGACATCTTTGGCAAAAGGATGTGATGAGGAAGAAAGCATTTAACTTGGGTAGTTGGCTCAAAACTCCTCCAAATTAGGGCTTCGACTTTAGTCCCTCCCTCCAAAATATCCTTCGGATGAGATATCTTGTTGGAATTCAAGTTGGTGGAAGACGACTTACCTTTATCCGATGCGTAAACAACAATTAACCCCGGAACGAACGTTGAATTGCGGATGAATCACGAACAAAATTACTTCACATTGGTCTGGATGCAATCATGAGGAAAGCACTCGATTTTCACAGCGTAAATGCCGATTGTTCTTGTAAAGGAGAAATGTAACGCTTCATTTTCTTTTGATGGCACAGTTGTCTTCATGAGTCTTTTATATGACTCCTTCACACATTTTCAAATGTGTCTTTCCATCGTAGCGTATCAAGACGAAATGGTGCGTTCTTATCACACCCCATCATAGACGTACTGATTAAGTACAACATATCCAATGCTCGCTAATCGTCCTAAGAATTACTAGCTCTAACCAAATGTTGCTAACCATGAGTATTGAACAAATAAGGGTTGATCATAGACCATGTGCTCATATCAAGTGCATTAGATTTGTCAATCATGTTTCCCCAAAATCTCATCCTAGCATTAGAGAAGTCTCACATCAAAGAATTGATGTGGTGTAAAGTAGTTAATATATCATAGTTGGTTTATAATTCATTGGATTAAATTTTTGAATAAATTTGTATCCAACTAGATATATTGACGGGTTCGAACTTAGGTTCTATTTTGGTGATCTCCCGATGAAAGATATCGGATTTCTACTACGCACTCCCTACAAATGGCATCAGAGCCAATGGTTACAGTTTCTGAAAAGGTGGGCATTGTGGTGTGGCAATGCGGGCCATAAGGATGAAGTTGGGCTAGAAGAATACCTTAATTAAAGAGGGGAGCAATTCTAATACTAGAGCTCACACATGAGAGGGAGATTGTTAGGACATACGTATGAGTTGTACTAGAGAAAGATTTTAGGATACACATATAAGTTGTGTTAGACAAATCTCACATCAGAGAAAGGATGTGGTGTGGAATAATTAATATATCATAATTGACCCACAATTAATTGGCTTAAACTTTTAAATAAATGTGGGCTATACTAGATATATTGATAGGTTTGGAATTAAGCTCCCTCTTAGCAATCTTCTTGGCGACTCCTAGCATAACAAAATTTCACTTTTGCTTATCATTTTTATTTACATAGGCTTTGTTTTGCTTCGTGAAAACTTTGATACTATCCATAATATTTTCAGCGAAGGCATTTTTCCATAAAATAGTAATACTTTTTTGTGTTTGCTTGAATTTGAGTTGAAAATTCATTTTCACCATTTGGTAGGAAAAATGGCTTTATACCAATGGATTTTCTTTCTAGACAAGTCTCTCAACCAGCCGTGATTGATTCCAAAATGGATAACGAACCCTGTTAGAATCGGTTTATAATTTTTTAACCATGAACTTATCCTGTTAATCCTAGAACTTGCCTAGAATTGAACTAATAAAGGCTCTTTTTTTCTTTTTCTTTTTTTTTTGGCGTTTCTTTAAGCTCCACACCTACATAAAACCCTGGATAATGTGACAAGCAAGTCGAGACTCCGGTAGAGGATCTCCAGAAGAACACTATCAAATTAATAATATGGAGTGCAAGTAACTTCCTGAATGGAATCTTCAGCTCCTTGGAACATAAGAAAATCTTTGGCTCCTTGCAAAGAGTTATATGACAGACTGAGGAGTGTGGGACGAGCTATGGGATGGTATCAACTGATATAGATAGGAAAGGTCAGAAAACACAATTTTATCGGATGGCTAATTTTTAGAGATAGACTACCAACAACAGAGATCTTATCCCGTTGGATGCCTACAGTAACAATCCATTGTAATTTCTGTTTGGTTGGCCTGGAAAATTGTGATCATTTATTCTTTTACTGCACATGGACTAGAAGCATATGGCGTATTATCCTCACATAATACGGAATCCATCATTCTTTAGGAGGATGGAAAGATGAACGCCAATGGATAATCAGGATTACCAAAGGTAGGGAGTTGACGGCAAGGCTTCTCAAGGTAAAACTGTAGACATCTCCAAAGCAAGTCAAATGATGTCTTCATCATTGTGGCGAAAATTCGTAAACTTGTTAATGAAGACTCCCTCACTCCATTTTTTTCATGTTCTTAGTAATCTTCATAATGTTGGGGAATGCCCCAAGCTCTTGTATGTCATCCTATAAATGATAGATTTCAAACAAGAAAAAAGAAAAAGAAAAATAGCATCTGTAATTCAATTGAAACATGAAATCTACTTTCTTATAATCAAGCAATTAATTACTCAAGGAAACAGATCAGCTGCAGAATAAGGTGAGAAGTCGTCGGACTTACTAATTGTCAAACCAGCAAATATAATACAGGGAAAGGTCGTACTTCTACCGCACCAAACCCCAATTTGCGCATAGATTAGCATGACACAAGTGCACCTTAAGTTCTTAACCTGTTAACAGATTTATGACAGTCAATATAAGTGGAACATCAGCCATGATGTTGCGAGAAATGACGTTAACATCAGGAGCAAAACCAGCTTCATGAATCTCCTGTTCCTAGCTCCACAAGTATTAATATACTGCACCAGTTGAGGATTTTATCTAGGCAAAACGAGAACCAAAGTAGATCACCCAGCGACAAAGCAACAGCTGCATCACTTATCTAACTGTTGAAATTGGAAAATTGACTAAACAAAGCTTGAACCAGGTGATCCTCCTGCAATTACTTGATCTTATTCTGAAGAATACAAAGAGTAAGCAAAATGGCTAGATTAGAGGACTGAGCTCATGAGCCATTGAAGTAAATTAACTTCTCGAGCTTTGAATCTGGAGCTAACTAAGTCTACTAAGGATTCACGAGCGATCTCCAACTTAGAACTTGATTATACTTTCATCCATAAAGAGCACTCCAAGTCTCAAAACTTAACCTAGGGTACCGGTTCAATCCAGGTTCAACTTAGAAATCAAACCAGTGAAACCTATTCCCAAGTAGAAACGGTGGTTCTAGCCTTGGAACTAGTAAATGAAACAATCTTACTCCAGTTATAGGTTTGCAGAACCAAGAACTGAACTGGTTTTCCATTAAACTGCCTTCAACAGGTCAGTTCAAGCCGATTCAGTTCAATTTCCAGATTGAATTGGGCCTAATGCTCCCCCTGACGCTTATGCTGATTATTTGCTTTGAAATCAAGTTTAGGCTGCAATATTTACTCACTTTTTTCTGGTCCAGCTCACAATTTCCCATTTCTTCTTCCTTTGGTCATCCTCGTTTTTCCATTTCTTCTTCGTTACTCATAATCCAGTCACAACCCAACCACAATGGCCATGGGATTTCTTGGATGGGTGTTTTCCAACAATGTCTGAGGCGGTAAAAGAATTACTTTCAGGTCATGATGAAGGTTCATCACCTTTGGCATCGTGGTTGGTGGTGGCTGTGGATTCTTAATGATGGTTCCAAGGTCAGTGGTGGTGGTGGTGTCATGGAGGGTAGACTGCAGCAGACGATGATGGCAGTCAAAACAATGAGAGTGGCTGCAAAAGAGGAAAAGTCTATGGTGGCGGTAATTTGTTTCTTTAATTTAGAAGATGGTGATGATGGCATGTGAGTCTGTTGGTTGAATGATGTGTAGTGGCTGGTGATGGTGTTGCTGTGGCAGTTGTAGTGGATGTTCAATGTTTAAGGAGAAGATAGATGGTGGTGAACAATGGTATGCCGTGGGAGAAGAGGTAGCACTTCAGCTTGTTCAGGGTTTAGACAATTGCATCAATACAATTTGATCTGCAATTGGCGTGCATAGCTGAGATGCAGACTGCATCCTCAACCATAAGTGAAGTACAAGGGAAAAAAAAAACACTTCGACACATTTAGATTTGCAAATGATAAAGCTTTGAATGCAATGACAGATGTGTACAGGATTGAGAGCACTGTCAGAAGAACTCTCACGGTTGGCTTTTCACTTACAAGATCGGCGAAAATTTTCCAGCAAGAGTGGAAATCAGAGGGTATGATCAATCTAGTGCTTTTGGGTTGCCAGGCAGTTTAGATGGAGGGGATGCATCTAAAATCAGATGAATTTTGGATCATCCACTCATTAGCCAGAAAAGACAAGGTAATAAAACCAGTCATTTGCAACCAGAACAAAATAATTTTAATTCATTCACGCTGCAACCGAACAAAACATATATTGAAGAATCCATACTTTCACAACCTGAATGTCATAAGCAGCACTACATAGTTTCCAACATACACACTCACAATCTCTGTTCTCTCAATCACAGTTTTAACAGCACACCCATCTCCCATCCCTCCTATGTCAACAACATGGTAACTAGGTCAGGCTAGGCCATCAAATGCTTCTCCATGAAAGATACTTTGGCATTCTGGTCCATCCGTAGGGACATTCCACATATCCAAGATCTCCATACCGTTGCTTGGAGAATATGATGTATCATGCAATTTGTCGCTAAATTCATCTATAAATGGACAACCATTATAAAGCAGGGTTTGTTCTTCGTCCATCTGGGCCTGCTGAGGGATAATAGGCACGTCACCATCTGGCATCCTGGAAATTAATATCTCAATCTGATTCTGGGTTTCGATAGTTTCTTCCTCAGATGCCTGGAGGGAGAAAAGAGGGGGGAAAGAACATTTTAAAGCTTTAGCTTAGCTAGACAAATCAGTAGATCATACTGCTGTATGTCAACCGAGAGCAATTTTTGGGTACCTGTGCACTAATTTCGTGCGCTTGTCCATTTCCGGAGTCATTAGGAATACTACCGGTGCTTGAATTGGTCAAAGTACTCGCTTTCGCTGACCTCACTTTCTTACGTTTCCTGTCGATTATGTGACAGAGAACAAAGGCCATCTGCAAAGATCAAAGGATATGGATCAGAGTTCCATAAACAGAGACCATTATAACCATACACACATGAAATATTGCAAGATGGATCACGGATCCCCGATTAAACTGAAGCTATTCTTAATATTCTAAACCATATTCAACCTCGCCTGCACTGGCAAACACGTTACAGATGTTCAGTTAGAGGTATTAACAGAGGGAAAATCGAGTACCGGGCCGGAGATTTTACTGTCAGAAACACTTGAATTTAGGAGATATTCATGCATGACCACATCGGTCTTGCGGCCTTTCGGTTGTCGACCTTCATAGTAAACCAAAATCTTCCTGATCCCTATTTGCTTGCCAGTGACCAGGGATCGTATAACGCGCTTCTTACAGGTATCCTTCCAATATCCCAATTCTGTCATCCTGTTATTAGAACGATGATTACTCGGAATCTTGTCCCCGCAAGGACAGAAGAAGAAGCACTCCCGTCCGTCCGACGGTATGTCTGATAATTCTACATACAAACAAAAGAACAGTTGAACAAATCGATTGAGTAAACATGGGAAATTGGAAAAATAGAGATTACTAAAAGGAGTAGCACCACGCTGCGCAGTTACCATTGTATGAAATGAACAAATCAGGAGGCTCGCAGCTGTAGATGTATAGCTCTGGAATGAGGCAGTATGCTTCCAGTTTTCCCTTGAGCTTCCCTCTGAGGTGATGATCGATGAGTTCGTCCTCGGTGGGTTCGAACCTGAGTCCCACCGGCCACGACGCCATTCAATCTGATGATGCCTATCAGTCTCGACTTCAACGGGCAATAGACCAAGAGAAGATGAGTGTAGACAACTTGCAAGAGCAGGGGAAATTACAGAGGAAATGGAGTTCACTATTTGCTTTGCTTTCTCTTGGGACTTGACAGTGTGGCTCCTGTCCATACAAGTGGGTCGACTTTATAGGACAAAAGCAATCAATTTTCTTTTCCCTTGCTTCAGAAGGCATTGCACTGTTCAGTGGGATCCCACTTCAATCTCGAGAAAGACGCTTTTGCTGACGACAGCCGCCTAGAATTCCTCCTTTACATGAATTAAGGAGGAGCGTTAGAAATATCATAGGATGTGCACGACGTTCATTTTAGTGATAAAAATTTTCACCGGCTCACTAAATATCAAAATTAGAGAAAAATGACCACTTAAATTTCTTTGACAAGAAATTCTGGCTAGATAAATTATATAGTTTTTATAATTTTTTTATCTAACTGAAGTGATTACTTTTTATTAAAATTGGTACTAATGTGATTAATTTTTTGCAATGAGTAGCACTAAAGTGATCACTTTTTAACCTACTAAACGACATCGTTTAAGGGTTATATGTGAATAAGCTAGAACCACGTAAAATTGAAAAATTAATAAAATATGGCCATGTTAGATTTTTGACAACCTAGACTAGCACTTAAGTGATCATTTAAAAAAATAAAAATCTTAAATTATTCCAAAAAAAAAAACTTTTTAAGACTAAAGTAAACGTCACACCTCTTCTCCCCAAGTACAATTTTGAAAAATGGGTAATACCACCAAAAAAAAAAAAAAAAAAAAAAACTCAAATTATTATATTCATGTCACATCTACCTCAAATTAGTTTTTGTGTCCCAAAAAGTCTCAAGCTAGTATAGCCTTGCCACACTTACCCCAACTATATTTCATCACAAGAAATCTTAAATCACCAAAATCTTATATTGAAAAATCCCTAAAATTCCTAATTTTTGTGATTTGTGATTTTCTAGTAATATTAAAATTAGTTTTGCATAAATGTGGCATGGGTGTGCCAATTTAAAATATTTTGTAACATGAAAATTAGTTTTGTAAAAAATGTAACATGGTTTATCAATTTGAAATTTTTAATGATATTAATCTTTTAACAAATATTCGTAAAATAGGACTATGAGTCTAAACTGGATTTAGTCACTCCTCAAAACAAAAAGAGGGAGGGTATATTAATCGTTTGAATATAGCTCACTTATTTATTGGAATATGCTGGTATGTGAATGCTTTGTAAGACACATAGCCGATGGCACATCACCAGTTATATACAATGCATATCAACTACTGCAGTCATGAATAACCACGTGATGATGTGAAGTTGAAAATTGAAGTGTTTCACTATGAAGAATAGTCTTAGAATCTCATGCAATATGCCGATGATGATGTGGAGTTGCAAGTGGGTCCCAATCTAGAGACTTAAGTCTTTCATATGACATGCGTACACAGAGCATTGGCGATAGCTAAAGCGAAAAGAAAGATTCGCATTGGTATGATTCTAAACTGGAGTTGATTCTCTAAAAGACATAAATTCTAGGAAAGGTCTAAAATTTGGGAAAATGACATGATAGGGCTTGATCTTTCTATACATGCTCAATATCTCCTCAACTTTGTTATGGTTTGATGAGGGTAATTCTGCAAATTCCACATGTTCGAGTGCAAACCCATTTTTTTAGTGTTCAGGTTATCTTTAGCAAAAGGATGCACTGTTGAGGGGGATAATCTCAACTGCAGATATTAGATATCAAGGTTTGTATGGCAAGGTATAATCATTAAAGTAATTAGTGCCGCACCCTAATTTCCACTAGGAAAGGGGAACCACATGGTCATGGTCTTACCGAAAAGGAGCAACCTAAAACAAAAACAACACAAACCTGCTAGCACAATACATATGATAAAATATAAAGTGATCTTGGTTTGGGTTGGGCCAGTCTAACACTTAACCTAGGACCAACCCACACAGTGTTGGTCCTCAATTTTTAGGACCAAAGACCGACCCGATTGAGCCTATGATCAAGGACCAGACCAATCCTATGGGTTCGGTCCGGTTCCAAGGTCAATATAGGACCAACCGATAATTTTTTTTATTTTATTTTTTGTATTCTTTGAAAAGACAAACCTATTATTTCAAATTACATATCTATCAAGAAGGACAAGTTGCGAGACGAGAGCAAGTCGTGAGGTGAGGAATAAAGGCAAGCAACGAGGTGAGTGGCAAACAACGAGCGTTGCTCACGAGCGAAGAAGGTTTATAATTAGGGCTTTGTTTCTTTCTAATTTACTCGACAACAAACGAGGCCAACAAAGAAAGGTGAGCGGTGTGAGTGTTGAGCGGCGAGCAGGGTGAGCATCTAACGGCCAGTAGTGAGTGACACAAGTGTCGAGCAACAAGCAGTGCACGCATTGAGCGATGAGCAGTGCGACAGCCGAATGGCAAGTAGGGCGAAGTTGCTCATGAGTGAAAAGTTATTTCTTTCAAATAAAATTGAAGAGAATAAAGAAGAAAGAAGAAGATAGAAAATAAAGGAGAACAAGAGTACTCGAGGAGGAGGAGGAGGCCATTTGATGCCATTTAATTTAGAGTTTGCTCAATAGAATAGATATATTCTATAATATATTAGATATATAGTATATAATATATCTAAAATATATTAAATATAAATATATTATATATAATATATATAGTCAAGATTGGTCCAAGTTGGACCAACCCTAAACTCCCAAGATCGAGGACCAACCCGCATAGTGCTAATCTAGGGATTGCAAGGCCAAGGACCAACCAATCCCCTTGGGAACCGAACTAGGATCGACAGGGTTGGGACAGTCTAGGGTCGATCTACGGTGGACCCTAGATTGATGCTCACCACTAATAAACAAGGGAATTGGTTACGGGATCAAAGTTTCTAAAATCCATCAAAGAAAATATGTACGACTCCAAACTCATTTAAACCCAACAACTATCATTAGACATTGAAAGCTCATATCCAACGGTGTCTAAAATCCAATTACCAAAATTCCCATTGATATCACTCTTATCCTAGTTGTCACTAGTTTCTGAAAAACCTTAGAAAGAATAGGCAGCTCAATAAGTAGTGCATATATCTTCCAAGTAGATTGAGATCCCATTATACATATTTACAAAATTATACCGAACTAGTTGATTGATATCATAGCAAAAACACTCATTTAATCATTAATATCATAGCAAACATCAATGATCTAGTTCATTGATCAATTTGAACAACTCACATAAATGTTCTATTCTATTAATTAATCTCTTAAATCACACGTCGATAGTCCTTTTCATCGACCAATTTATTGTTCAATATCAAACTATGGTCACACTTAAAACCTGTGACAAAAAGCAACCAAGTTTGTCCCCATTGACTAGGTCTACCACTTATATAGGGTTCATCCTAGAAGGATGTCCTGAGAACAATATATGCATACTCCCCCTTCAATGGGTTCTAATCATTAGCGACATGAACATTAACCTCATTCTCTAATATTCTCACAATCAAAACCATAGTTTATCTTATAAATCGGTTTTACAAACCGAATCATATCACCTTTCACAACTCAATATATAACATATAATGCATTTTGTAAATCATTTCACAAATCAAATACATATAACCTTTCATAAACCATACTCAAAGTTAGCTTCTCCTAATTCTTTCACAAAAAGTTTTCACATATCCAAAATACATAATCTTTCTTAACTCTGCTAATCAAACAAAATATATGTTTCACAAGACATTTCTCACACATTTCAAAAATCTCATAAACAGTAACATTTTGAAACACTGTTCATAAAACGTTTCTCAAACAATTCACAAATAACTAAAACATAGTAAATGCCTAATCTAGATCTCTTGCAACAAACATGCTCTTTCAGAATTTATAATAGAATCCCTATCACTTTCAAAACATAAATTTATAAATTCATAGAAGAGATAACATTACTTACCTAGAAATGTCTAAAATCAAAACTAGTGAAGGTTACTTGAATCAAACTCGCAAACCTATCAACTAAAAGAGTAATAAAATCAAAATAGAGTAAAACGCTATGTCAATTATGAATCACTAAACCAAGCATTTTTTTGTTTTCTTTTTCTTTTTAAAGCTAAACTAAGCTTACTCAGTAACAAAACGGTCCTTAGGTGCTAACAAAAATCTTGTTTGAAGAGGATATTTAAAGCTATCTGCAATGTAGAGCTTGAGCATGAAACTTTGAAAATCCGTTCCAATCAAATTGAAATCCAAGCTGGCTCTGTCCGGTTTCCAGATTGAGCTCCCCTAACACTTAACGCTATTGATGGGATTTAAAATCTAGTTTGGGCCTGAATAGTTTACTCACTATTGGCGGTCCAGCTCACGATTTCCCATCCCCTCTTTCGTCCTCTTTTCCCCCTTCTTCGTTCATTTTATCTTGCGCGCAGTGAAACCCAACACCTAAATCCAGTCACAACCCAACCACGATGGCCATGGGGTTGCTTGGATGGTTGTTTTTCAGCAACGTTGAGTTGGTATAAGGATTAGTTTTAGGTCGCAGTGAAGGTTCATTGCCTTTGGCATCGTGGTTGGTGGTGGCTATGGATTCTTGATGGGGGTTCCAAGGTCAGTGGTAGCGGCATCATGGGCGGTGGGCTGTAGCAGACAATGATGGAACTCAAAACAATGCGAGTGGCTGCGAAAGAGGAAAAATTTCTGGTGGCGGCAATTTGTTTCCATAATTTAGAAGAAGATGGTGATGATGACATGTAAGTATGCTGATTCAATGATGTGTAGCGGCTGGCGATAGCGATGCTGCAGCAGTGGTAGCGCATGTTCAATGTTTACAGAGAAGATAGACGATGGTGAACGATGGTGTGCCGTGGAAGAAGCCATAGCGCTTCAGCTTGCTCTGGGTGTTGACAATTGCACAGGTACAATTTGATCTGCAATTGGTGTGCACAGCTGAGATGCAGAATGCATCCTCAACCATAAGTGAAGTACAAGAAAAAAAATGCTTCAGACATATTTGGATTGCAAATGATAAAGCGTAGATAGCAACGACAAAGGTGTACAGGATTGAGAACGCTGTCAGAAGAATCTTCACTGTTTGGTATTTCAGTTGCCAGATCTGTGAAAATTTTCATCAAGAGTGGAAATTGGAGGCTATGACCTGTCTTACTAGACAAGTCACGCAGTTTAGATGGAGGGGGTGCATCTTAAATTGGATGAGTCTCGGATCATCCACTCATTAGCCAGAAAAGACATGGTAATAAACAAGCCATTTGCAACCAGCACAAAATGGTTTTCCTTCACTCACACTGCAACCAGTACAAAACATAATACTGAAGTGTCCATACTTTCACAACCTGACTGTTATAAGCAGCACTACATAGTTTATACCATACACACACAATCTCCACTCACCCAACTACAGTTTTTACAGCACACCCACCTCCTATCCCTCTTATGTCAACAACATAGTAACTAGGTAAAAGTAAGTCCATCAAATTCTTCTCCAGGAAGGAAACTTTGGCATACTAGCTCATCCGTAGGGACATTCCAGAGGTCCAAGATCTCCATACCGTTGCTCGGGGAATATGGCAGATCATACAATTCGTCACTATGCCCATCTATAAACGGACAACCATTATAAAGCGGGCTTTGCTCTTCGTGCATCTGGTCCTGCTGAGGGATAATAGGCCCATTACTGTCTAGCATGCTGGAAATCAATATCTCATTCTGATTTTGGGTTTCGATCGTTACTTCCCCAGATGCCTGGAGGAGAAAAGGGGGAAAAAGAACATATAAAATCTTTAGCTTAGATAGGCATATTGGTAGTCATATTGCTTTATGTCAACCCACAGCAATTTTTTGTTACCTGTGTACTAATTTCGTCACGGTGTCCATTTCCGATGTCATTAGGAGTACTACCAGTGCTTGAACTGGCCGAAGCAACCGCTTTTGCTGACCTCGCTTTCTTACGTTTCCTGTCGATTATGTGACAGAGAACAAAGGCCATCTGCAAAGATGAGAGGATGTGGATCAGAGTTCCATAAACAGAGACCATTATAACCATACACCCATGAAATATTCTAAGATAAATGACAAATCGCCAATTAAAGTGAAGCTATTCTTAATATTCTAAACCATATTCAGCCTTACCTGCGCTGGTAAACACGTTACAGATGCTCAGTTAGAGGATTTAACAGAGGGAAAAATCGAGTACCGGGCCGGAGATTTTACTGTCAGAGACACTTGAGTTTAGGTGGTATTCGTGCATGACCACATCGGTCTTGCGGCCTTTCGGTTGTCGACCTTCATAATAAACCAAAATCTTCCTGATTCCTATTTGTTTGCCAGTGACCTGGGATCGTATAACGCGTTTCTTACAGGTATCTTTCCAATATCCCAATTCTGTCATCCTGTTATTAGAACGACGATTATTTGGAATTTTGTCCCCGCCAGGACAGAAGAAGAAGCACTCCCGTCCGTCTGACGGTATGGCAGATAATTCTACAAACAAAGAACAGTTGAATAAATGGATTGAGTAAACATGGGAAATTGGAAAGATAGAGAAGACTAGAAGGACTAGCACTCCACTACGCAGTTACCATTGTATGAAATGAACAAATCTGGAGGCTCGCAACGGTAGATGTATAGCTCTGGGATGAGGCAGAATGCTTCCAGTTTTCCCTTGAGCTTCCCTCTAAGGTGATGATCGACGAGTTCGTCCTCAGTCGGTTCGAATCTGAGTCCCACCGGCCACGTCGCCATTCGATCTGATGATGCCTATCAGTCTCGACTTCAACGTGCAATAGACCAAGAGAAGATTAAGTGCAGACAACTTGGAAGAGCAGGGGAAAAAACGGAGGAAACGGAGTTCACTATTTGCTTTGCTTTTCTTGGGACTTGAGAGTGTGACTCCAAACCAATCCAAGTGAGTCGACTTTATAGGACAAAAGCAATCACTTTTCTTCGCCCTTGCTTCAGAAGGGATTGCACTGTTCAGTGGGATCCCACTTCAAGCTGAAGACAGACGCTCATGCTGACGACTGCCGCTTAAAATTCCTCCGTTACCTATATTAACTTTGTCGGGTACAATTCTGTAAAATGGGTAATACCACCAAAAAAAAAAAAAAATCTCAAAAAAATTATATTATGTCATATCTATTATAGACTAATTTTTTTGTAACAAAAAATCCGACACTTTTCAAGAGTTTTCGTGTCATGTCATATCGTGTCAGACACTTCAACACTTCGACACTTGGTCAAGTTTCTTGATACTCTTTGACACTCAAGTCAGAATTTTAACATACGAATTTCCGACATATGATTCTGATATCGATATCAATTTTAAAAATTCAATAAATGAGAGGTTAAAATATATATGTGTGAAAAAATAAAATACAATGATAAAAATAATAAATGGAGAAAGAAGAAAAACATATTCTTCTCTTCTCTTCTCTTCTCTTCGATTCGCACTTCCCGTGATATGCAATTCATCCCTTAAGTTTTTTTTTTTTCTCCTCTTCCAACATATCTAACATGTAAGTCTATAATATGAATCATTTGTTTTTTCTCCAAATTTTATGAATTATTGAAATAAAGTTAAATTTGTCAAATTGAAATAATAAATGATATTAATAAATGAATGATTAATATTTTTTTTTTTTGTATATTCATTCCAAGCTTATTTATTTATTTATATATTTATTTATTTATTTATTTATTTATGAATTTGATTCAAAATAATTTGATTAAAATAATCATAATAATGATAATTTATTATGTATACATAAAAATATAAATTTAATATACAATGTGTCCTAACATGTCGGAATTCTTTATTTTTTTAGAAACGATGTGTCAGCGTGTCATGTCGTGTCACGTGCCGTGTGTTAGTGTCGGTGCTACTTAGAGTATAGCGATGCCACACTTATCACAAACTAATTTTCATCACAAGAAATGCTAAATCACCTAAATCTTAGATTGGAAAATCTCTAATCCCTAATTTTATTGATTTGGGATTTTATGTAATATAAAATTTAGCTTCAAATAAGTGAGATACAGGTGTACCAATTTGAAATATTTTTTGACATGAAAATTAATTTTGTGTAAAATGTAACATAGTTTATCAATTTGAGATTTTTAATGATATAAATTTTTTAACAAATATCCATAAAATTGGACTATGGCCCTAAAGTGGCCTCATCACCAGCTATATACATTGCATATCAACTGCTACAATCATCAATAGCCACTCTAGAATTTCATACGACATGCCGTTGATGATTGGGAGTTGCAAGTGTTTCACAGTCTAGTAGACTTTAGTCTTTCATATGACATGTGTAGACTGAGCATTGATGATAGCTAAAGGGAAAAGAAAGATTCCCGTTGACGATTCTAAACCGTTGATACTCCAAAAGATATAACTTCTGCAAAAGGTCTAAAATTTGGGGAAATGACATGATAGGGCCTGATCTTTCTATAAATGCTCAATATCATCCTCGACTTTATTTTTGGTTTAATGAGGGTAATTCTGCAAATTCCACATGTTCTGATGCACACCCATTTTAGTGTTCAAGTTATCCTTTTATGGTATTTGATATCTTTAGCGAAAGGATGCGAACCATTATTGAGGAGGTTGATCTCAAGAGCATATCTTAGATATCAAGGTTCGTTTGGCTAGGAATAAGCATTTAACATAATTAGTGTCACTTCTTAACTTCCATTAAGAAAGGGGAATGACATGGCTGTCATCTTACTGAAAGGAAGCAACCTAAAACAAAAACAACACAAACCTGCTAGCACGGTATGTATGATATAATAAGGAATTGGTTACAGAATCAAAGTTTCTAAAATCCATCAAAGAAAATATGTACAACTCCGAAATCAATTAAACCCAACAACTATCATTAGACTTTTTCAACTCATTTTCAATAGGGTCCAAAATCCAATCACCAAAATTCCCATTAATATCATTCTTATACTAGTTGTTGCTAATTGAAAAATCTGAAAATCCTTAGAAAGAATGAGCGGGCAACTATAGCTTAGTGAGTAGTGTACATATCTTATAAGCAAATTGAGAATCCACTATACATATAAAAAAAAATACTCATTAAATTAGTAATATCAAAGTAAATATCAATATTCCAATCTATTAATCAATTTCAACAATTTATTTGTCAATGTTCTATTCCATTAATTATCTCATTAAATCACACGTTGATGGTCAATTTCATTGACCAATCTATTGTTCAATATCTAATTATTGTCACGCTTAACACCCATAACAAAAGTGACTAAGTTTACCCTATTGACTAGGTCTACCACTTATATTAGTCGGTGGTTCAACCTAGGAGGACATCTTGAGAACAATTTGTATATTCTGCCTTCAATGGGTTCTAATCATAGCAACACAAGCATAAACCTCATTCTCTAATATTCTCAAAACCAAAACCATAGTTTATCTATCAAACCATATTGCCTTTCACAACTCAATTTATCAAATAGAATGCATTTCATAAATCATTTTACAAATCAATACATATAATCTTTCATAAACCATACTCAAAGTCAGCTCCTCCTAATTCTTTCACAAAGTGGTTTCACAAACCCAAAATATATAATTTTTTTGAACTCGGTTCATCAAATAAGATATATGTTTCACAAGAGATTTCTCACATATTTCCAAAAACCATTTCATAAACTAGTAATATTTTGAAATGCCTTTCGTAAAATGTTTCTCGAACAATTCACAAATAACTGCAAAGTAATAAATGCCCAATCTAGATCTTTTACAACAAAGATGCTCTTTCAGAACTCATAATATATCGAATCCCTATCGCTTTCAAGATATAAGTTTATAAAACTCACAAAAGAGATTGTGACACTTACTTGGAAACACCTAAAATCAAACTATGAAGATTACTTGAACTATTAAACTTGTAATCTTTTCAAATATATATGAAACAACATTAAAATTAAGTAAAATGCTATGTCAATTATGAGCAGCTAGACCAATCTCTTTTTTTTTCTTTTTATTCTAAAAGCTAAATTGAGCTTACTCTGTAACTAAAAGATTCTTAGGTGCCTACCAAAATTCTTGCTCAAAGAGGATAATCAAAGTTATATGCAATGCAAAACTTGAGCATGAAACTTCAAAAATTCGTTCCGATCAAATTAAAATCCAAGCTGGTTCCATCCGATTTCCGGATTGAGCTCAATTCGGTGCTCCCCTAACACTTATTAAGCTGTTGATGGGATTTAATATCTAGTTTGGGCCTGAATATTTTACTCACCGATCGCGGTTTAGCTCACAATTTCCCATTCCCCCTTTCTTTTGTCGTCCTCTTTCTCCCCCTTCTTCGTTCCTTTTGTCTTCTTTATATGGTCTGTCCGTTCCTTTTATGTTGCACGCAGTGAAACCTAACACCTCAAATCCAGTCACAACCCAACCGCGATGGCCAAGGGATTGCTTGGATGGTTGTTTTCCAGCAGTGTTGAGGTTGTATAAGGATTAGTTGTCGGTCGCGGTGAAGGTTGATTCCCTTTGGCATCGTGGTCAGTGGTGGCTATGAATTCTTGATGGTGGTTCCAAGGTCAGTGGTAGCGGCATCATGGATTGTGGACTGTAGCAGACGATGATGGAACTCAATACAATGTGAGTGGCTGCGAAAGAAGAAAAATCTATGGTGGCAGCAATTTGTTTCGTTAAATTAGAAAGAAGATGGTGATGCTGGCATGTGAGTATGTTGGTTCAATGATGGGTAGTGGCTGGCAATGGCGATGCTGCAGCGGTGGTAGTGCGTGTTCAATGTTTACAGAGAAGATAGACGATGGTGAACGATGGTGTGCCGTGGGAAAAGCCATAGCGCTTCAGCTTGCTCAGGGTGTCGACAATTGCATAGGTACAATTTGATATGCAGTTGGTGTGCACGGATGAGATGCAAAATGCATCCTCAACCATAAGTAAAGTACAAGAATGAAAAAAATGCTTCGGACACATTCTGATTTCCAAATGATAAGAGCTTCCAATGCGAGGACGGGGGTGTACAGGATTGAGAACACTGTCAGAAGAATCTTCACGGTTCGGCTTTTCACTTATGAGATCGTGAAAATTTTCAGCAAGAGCGAAAGTCGGAGGCTATGACCTGTCTAGTACTTTTGGGTTGGCAGGCAGTTTAGATGGAAGGGATGCATCTTGGATCAACAAGTCTTGGATCATCCACTCATTAGCCAGAAAAGACAAGGTAATAAACAAGTCATTTGCAACCAACACAAAATGGTTTTCCTTCACTCACACTGCAACCAGTACAAAACATAATACTTGAAGTGTCCATACTTTCACAACTATTTGTTATAAGCAGCACTATATAGTTTGTACCATACACACACAATCTCCACTCACCCAACTACAGTTTTTACAGCACACCCATCTCCCTTCCCTCTTATGTCAACAACATGATAACTAGGGAAAAGTAAGTCCATCATATTCTTCTCCAGGAAGGAAACTTTGGCATACCAGTTCATCCGTAGGGACATTCCAGAGGTCCAAGATCTCCATACCGTTGCTCGGGGAATATGGCAGATCATACAATTCGTCACTATGCCCATCTATAAACGGACAACCATTATAAAGCGGGCTTTGCTCTTCGTGCATATGGTCCTGATGAGGGATAATTGACCCATTACCGTCTGGCATGCTGGAAAACAATATCTCATTCTGATTTTGGGTTTCGATCGTTACTTCCTCAGATGCCTGGAGGAGAGAAGAGGGGGAAAAAGAACATATAAAAGCTTTAGCTTAGATAGGCATATTGGTAGTCATATTGCTTTATGTCAACCCACAGCAATTTTTCGTTACCTCTGTACTAACTTCGTCGGATCGTCCATTTCCAGAGTCATTAGGAGTACTACTGGTGCTTGAACTGGCCAAAGCACACACTTTTGCTGACCTCGCCTTCTTGCGTTTCCTGTCAATTATGTGACAGAGAACAAAGGCCATCTGCAAAGATGAGAGGATGTGGATCAGAGTGCCATAAACAGAGACCATCATAACCCTACACACATGAAATATTCTAAGATGGATGACAAATCACCAATTAAAGTGAAGCCATTCGTAAGATTCTAAACCATATTCAGCCTTACGTGTACTGGTAAACACGTTACAGATGCTCAGTTAGAGGTATTAACAGAGGGAAAAATTGAGTACCGGGCCGGAGATTTTACTGTCGGAGACACTTGAGTTTAGGTGATATTCATGCATGACCACATCGGTCTTGCGGCCTTTCGGTTGTCGACCCTCATAGTAAACCAAAATCTTCCTGATCCCTATTTGCTTGCCAGTGACCTGGGATCGTATAACGCGTTTCTTACAGGTATCTTTCCAAAATCCCAATTCTGTCATCCTGTTATTAGAACGACGATTATTCGGAATCTTGTCGCCGCAAGGACAGAAGAAGAAGCACTCCCGTCCGTCTGACGGTATGGCCGATAATTCTACAAACAAAGAACAGTTGAATAAATGGATTGAGTAAACATGGGAAATTGGAAAGATAGAGAAGACTAGAAGGACTAGCACACCACTGTGCAGTTACCATTGTATGAAATGAACAAATCCGGAGGCTCGCAACTGTAGATGTATAGCTCTGGGATGAGGCAGAATGCTTCCAGTTTTCCCTTGAGCTTCCCTCTAAGGTGATGATCGACGAGTTCATCCTCGGTCGGTTCAAATCTGAGTCCCACCGGCCACGTTGCCATTCGATCTGATGATGCCTATCAGTCTCGACTTCAACGTGCAATAGACCAAGAGAAGATTAGGTGCAGACAACTTGCAAGAGCAGGGGAAAAAAGGGGGGAAACGGAGTTCACTATTTGCTTTGCTTTTCTTGGGACTTGAGAGTGTGACTCCAAACCAATCCAAGTGGGTCGACTTTATAGGACAAAAGCAATCACTTTTCTTCGCCCTTGCTTCAGAAGGGATTGCACTGTTCAGTGGGATCCCACTTCAAGCTGAAGACAGACGCTCATGCTGACGACAGCCGCTGAAAGTTCCTCCATTACCTATATTAACTTTGTCGGGTACAATTCTGTAAAATGGGTAATACCACAAAAAAACAATCTCAAAAAAATTATATTATGTCATATCTATTACAAACTAATTTTTTTGTAACAAAAAATCCGAAAATAGTATAGCCTACAAAGCTTCGACATTTTTCAAGAGTTTTCGTGTCGTATCATGTCGTGTTAGATACTTCGACATTTGGTCAACTTTCTTAACACTCTTCAACACTCAAGTCGGAATTTTAACATACGAATTTTCCACATATGATTCTGATATCAATATCAATTTTAAAAATTCAACAAATAAGAGGTTAAAATATATATGTGTGAAAAAAATAAGATACAATGATAAAAATAATAAATGGAGAAAGAAGAAAAACATATTCTTCTCTTCTCTTCTCTTCTCTTCGATTTGCACTTCCGTGTTATGCAATTCACTCCTTAAGTTTTTTTTTCTCCTCTTCCAACATATCTAATATGTAAGTCCATAATATGAATCGTTTGTTTTTTCTCCAAATTTTATGAATTATTGAAATAAAGTTGAATTTGTCAAATTGAAATAATAAATGGATGATTAATATTTTTTGTGTATATTCATTCTAAGCTTATTTATTTATTTGTTTGTTTATTTATTTATTTATTTGATTCAAAATAATTTGATTAAAATAATCATAATAAATTATGTATATATAAAAATATATATTTAATATACAATGTATCCTAACATGTCGGAATTCTTTATTTTTTTAAAAACGACGTGTCGGCATGTCATGTCGTGTTGTGTTGTGTCGTGTCATGTGTCGTGTGTTAGTGTTGGTGCTACTTAGAGTATAATGATGCCACACTTATCACAAATTAATTTTCATCACAAGAAATGCTAAATCACCTAAATCTTAGACTGGAAAATCCCTAAAATCCCTAATTTTAGTGATTTGGGATTTTATGTAATATAAAATTTAGCTTCAAATAAATGAGATACGGGTGTACCAATTTGAAATATTTTGTGACATGAAGATTAATTTTGTGTAAAATGTAACATAGTTTATCAATTTGAGATTTTTAAAGATATAAATTTTTTAACGAATATTCATAAAATTGGACTATGGCTATGGCCCTAAAGTGGCCTCATCACCAGCTATATACATTGCATATCAACTGCTACAATCATCACTAGCCACTCTAGAATTTCATGCGACATGCGGATGATGATTGGGAGTTGCAAGTGGGTCCCAATCAATTAGACTTTAGTCTTTCATATGACATGTGTATGCTGAGCATTGATGATAGCCAAAGGGAAAAGAAAGATTCGCGTTGACGATTCTAAACCGCTGTTGATACTCCAAAAGATATAACTTCTGCAAAAGGTCTAAAATTTGGGGAAATGACATGATAGGGCCTGATCTTTCTATAAATGCTCAATATCATCCTCATCTTTATTTTTGGTTTAATGAGGGTAATTCTGCAAATTCCACATGTTCAAATGCACACCCATTTTTTAGTGTTCAAGTTATCCTTTTATGGTATTTGATATCTTTAGCTAAAGGATGCGACCCATTATTGAGGTGGTTGATCTCAAGAGCAAATCTTAGATATCAAGGTTCGTGTGGCTAGGAATAAGCATTTAACATAATCAGTAATCACTTCCTAATTTCCATTAAGAAAGGAGAATGACACAGCTGTCATCTTATTCAAAGGACGCAACCTAAAACAAAAACAACACAAACCTACTAGCACAACATGTATGATAAAATAAGGAATTGGTTATGGAATCAAAGTTTCTTAAATCCATCAAAGAAAATATGTACAACTCCAAAATCAACTAAACCCAACAACTATCATTAGACTTCCATGACTCATTTTTAATAGTGTCCAAAATCCAATCACCAAAATTCCCATTGATATCATTCTTATACAAGTTTTTTTTTTCTTATACTAGTTGTTGCTAACTGAAAAATCTGAAAATCCTTTAAAAGAATGGGTGGGCAACTATAGCTCATTGAATAGTGTATATATCTTCTAAGCAAATTGAGAATCCACTATACATATTAGAAATACTCATTAAATTAGTAATATCAAAGTAAATAACAATAGTCCAATCCATTGATCGATTTCAACAATTTATTTATCAATGTTATATTCCATTAATTATCTCATTAAATCATACGTTGGTGGTCATTTCATCGACCAATCTATTATTCAATATCTAACTATAGTCACGCTTAACACCCATAACAAAAGCGACTAAGTTTACCCCTATGGACTAGGTCTACCACCTATATTAGTCAATGGCTCAACTGAGGAGGACATCTTGAGAACAATATGCATACTCTACCTTCAATGAGTTCTAATCATAGCAACATGAGCATAAACCTCATTCTCTGATATTCTCAAAACCAAAACCATAGTATATCTTATAAATCGATTTCACAAATCGAACCATATCGCCTTTCACAACTCAATTTATCCAAGCTGGTTCCGTCCGATTTCTGGGTTGAGCTCAACTCGGTGCTCCCCTAACACTTAAGCTGTTGATGGGATTTGATATCTAGTTTGGGCCTGAATATTTTACTCACGATCGCGGTTTAGCTCACAATTTCCCATTCCCCTTCTTTTGTCGTCCTCTTTCTCCCCCTTCTTCGTTCCTTTTGTCTTCTTTTTATGGTCTGTTCGTTCCTTTTATGTTGCACGCAGTGAAACCTAACACCTCAAATCCAATCACAACCCAACCACGATGGCCAAGGGATTGATTGGATGGTTGTCAGCAGTGTTGAGGTGGTATAAGGATTAGTTGTCGGTTGCGGTGAAGGTTGATTACCTTTGGCATCGTGGTCAGTGGTGGCTATGAATTCTTGGTGGTGGTTCCAAGGTCAGTGGTAGCGGTATCATGGATTGTGGACTATAGCAGACGATGATGGAACTCAAAACAATGCGAGTGGCTGCAAAAGAAGAAAAATCTATGGTGGGAGCAATTTGTTTCGTTAAATTAGAAAGAAGATGGTGATGCTGGCATGTGAGTATGTTGGTTCAATGATGTGTAGTGGCTGGCGATGGTGATGCTGCAGCTTGTTCAATTTTTATAGAGAAGATAGACGATGGTGAACGATGGTGTGCCGTGGGAGAAGCCATAGCGCTTCAGCTTGCTCAGGGTGTTGGCGATTGCATAGGTAAAATTTGATCTGCAATTGGTGTGCACAGCTGAGATGCAGAATGCATCCCCTACCACAAGTGAAGTACAAGAAGAAAAAATGCTTCAGACATATTTGGATTTGTAAACGGTAAAGCTTCGAATGCAACGACAGACGTACAGGATTGAGAACACTGTCAGAAGAATCTTTACGGTTTGGCATTTCAGTTGCGAGATCGGTGAAAATTTTCATCAGGAGTGGAAATTAGAGGCTATGACCTGTCTTACTAGACAAGTCACGCAGTTTAGATGGAGGGGTGCATCTTAAATTGGATGAGTCTCGGATCATCCACTCATTAGCCAGAAAAGACAAGGTAATTAACAAGTCATTTGCAACCAGCACAAAATGGTTTTCCTTCACTCACACTGCAACCAGTACAAAACATAATACTGATGTGTCCATACTTTCACAACCTGACTGTTATAAGCAGCACTACATAGTTTGTACCATACACACACAATCTCCACTCACCCAACTACAGTTTTTACAGCACACCCATCTCCCTTCCCTCTTATGTCAACAACATGGTAACTAGGGAAAAGTAAGTACATCATATTCTTCTCCAGGAAGGAAACTCTGGCATACTAGTTCATCCGTAGGGACATTCCAGAGGTCCAAAATCTCCATACCGTTGCTCGGCGAATATGGCAGATCATACAATTCGTCACTATGCCCATCTATAAACGGACAACCATTATAAAGTGGGCTTTGCTCTTCGTGCATATGGTCCTGCTGAGGGATAATTGGCCCATTACCGCCTGGCATGCTGGAAATCAATATCTCATTCTGATTTAGGGTTTCAGTCGTTACTTCCTCAGATGCCTGGAGGAGAGAAGAAGGGGGGGAAAGAACATATAAAAGCTTTAGCTTAGATAGGCATATTGGTAGTCATATTGCTTTATGTCAACCCACAGCAATTTTTCGTTACCTCTGTACTAACTTCGTCGGATCGTCCATTTCCAGAGTCATTAGGAGTATTACTGGTGCTTGTACTGGCCGAAGCACACGCTTTTGCTGACCTCGCTTTCTTGCGTTTCCTGTCGATTATGTGACAGAGAACAAAGGCCATCTGCAAAGATGAGAGGATGTGGATCAGAGTTCCATAAACAGAGACCATCATAACCATACACACATGAAATATTCTAAGATGGATGACAAATCACCAATTAAAGTGAAGCCATTCGTAAGATTCTAAACCATATTCAGCCTTACGAGTACTGGTAAACACGTTACAGATGCTCAGTTAGAGGTATTAACAGAGGGAAAAATTGAGTACCGGGCCGGAGATTTTACTGTCGGAGACACTTGAGTTTAGGTGATATTCATATATTACCACATCGGTCTTGCGGCCTTTCGGTTGTCGACCCTCATAGTAAACCAAAATCTTCCTGATCCCTATTTGCTTGCCAGTGACCGGGGATCGAATAACGCGTTTCTTACAGGTATCTTTCCAAAATCCCAATTCTGTCATCCTGTTATTAGAACGACGATTATTTGGAATTTTGTCCCCGCAGGGACAGAAGAAGAAGCACTCCCGTCCGTCTGACGGTATGGCCGATAATTCTACAAACAAAGAACAGTTGAATAAATGGATTGAGTAAACATGGGAAATTGGAAATATAGAGAAGACTAGAAGGACTAGCACTCCACTATGCAGTTACCATTGTATGAAATGAACAAATCCGGAGGCTCGCAACTGTAGATGTATAGCTCTGGGATGAGGCAGAATGCTTCCAGTTTTCCCTTGAGCTTCCCTCTAAGGTGATGATCGACGAGTTCGTCCTCGGTCGGTTCGAATCTGAGTCCCACCGGCCATGCCGCCATCCGATCTGATGATGCCTACCAGTCTCTACTTCAGCCTGCAACAGACCAAGAGTTCACTGTTTGCTTCGCCTCGCTTGGGACTTGAGAGTGTGTGATTCCAAACCACTCCAAGTGGGTTGACTATATAGGACAAAAGCAACCACTTTTCTTCAACCTTGCTTCAGAAGGTATTGCACTGTTCAGTGGGGTCCCACTAGACTGACACTTTTGCTGATGACAGATGGCTGGAATTCCTCCACTACATGTGTTAACTTTGTTGGGTACAATTCTAAAAATTATTCATATATTCGATTATAACTAAAGACTAACATGATGTGATAGGTTTATATTATATAATTGAACATGACTCAAATGCTTTGCTAGTCACATTGCATATCAGCTCCTACATGCATGAATAACTTACATGATGATGTGAGGTAGAAATTTGGAAGTGTTTCACTGCGAAGAATACTGTAGAATTTTATGCAACATGCAGATGATGATGATATGGAGTTGCAAAGTGGGTCCCGGTCGGGAAGAAATTAAGGATTTCATATGACACGTGCACGTTGAGCAATGGTGGTGGCTAAAGGAAAAAAAGAAAGATTCGCGTTGGTACGATGAAAAGCAAAGCCGATTCTCCAAAAGATATATCTTTTACGAGAGGTCCAAAATTTTAGGGAAATGACATGGTAGGGCTTGATCTTTCTATCCATGCTCAATACCGTCCTCCAACTGAATTTCCAGTTGTGTGCGCACCCTTCTTTTTTCCTTGCAACGAGTATCAAAAAACAGAAAAAAAAAAAAAAAAAGTAACAAATAGGAATGAATAACGATACAGAGGATTCCATCATTTCTCAGGTTGTCCTCTTCATGTTTTGTCATATTTCTAGCATAAGGATGTGACCCATAATTGCGGCAGTTGATCTCAAGTGTAGATTTTTGATATTAGGTATATCTGAAGAGGAATAAAGCATTTCACGTAGATAATTGGCTCATAACTTCTTTGGATTAGGGCTCCGACTAGAGCCCCGTCTCGGAGATATCCACAAGATGAGACATCGAATACTTGCTGCTCATCCCAATATTGACTAGCTATAGCCATACGTAGCTGACCATGAGTAGCACGCTTGATGGGCGTGTGTCAATCATAGACCATAGGCTCTTACATGGGCCACACTTCAATTGTTGAGATTCATCTAATTTGGTAGGTAACATGCATCGACGAGAATTTCATGTCGCATGCATCATATTTGTCAATTCTCTTCCTTCAACATGTCTTGACCTGTCAAAATTTCACTTATGCTCATTGTTATTTACTTAGTTTCGGCTTTGTTTGTGTAAATTTTAGTGCTTTCGAAAAACATTTTGAGAGAAGTCATTTTTTTATCAAAATAACAATATTCTAGTGTTCGCATGAAATTGAGTTGGAAATCGTTTCTCACCCTTTCTTATGGAAAATGGCTTTTTGCCTATGAATTTTCCTTCCAAATAACTCTCACTAGGCTAATGGTGGGTTTTGAGATCTGTCACACCCCAAAACCAACAAGAAGTATGACAACATCATAAACTTATAATCCAACTCTTTAATATACATAAATAATCATATATGAGTTATTTCATTTCAACAAATTTTATTCAATTTAGAAAATACTCATTTAAATCATTCTCACAATTCAAGTATCAATGGTGAAATTTATTGATTAATCTCTAATCAAAAACCATATAAAGGGTCCATCCATTAAATAATATTTTACTCAATATAAAACCATGATCACAACACAACGCCTGCCGATGATCAAGATTCTTTCCTTAGTAAGGTCTCTACCTACAAATTCGGTGGCTCGACCCAAAAAGATATCCTAAACCTAATATGCATACCCACAAGCCTATTAGTGGACCGATGGTGATATTGAGCACCAAACCCACATCCTCCAATATCTAGAAATCCAATCCATAAATCAATCTCATAATCCACATTACATTTCACAAACCAATCAGATAACCTTTGTAATTAAATTCATCCGATATTAATAGTTTTTTGTAAAGCATTTCACATATTATTTCATAAACCAAATTCACAAATTGATATGTATAATCTTTTGTAACGTTTTTTATAAAATGCTTCTTAAATTATCTTCTAACTCATTCCATAAAACAGTCCGCAAAGCTATACATATATATCATTTCACAATACCTTTCATAAAACCACTCTCGAATCATTCTCACATATTAAGAGGTAGTAATTGTCTAATCCATACTTTTAAACAACAAACATGCTTGATTACTCGTAAGATACTCAAAATTTTCTTTTATTCAAGATATGAGTTTACAAATTCATGAAAGAGATAGCATTACTCACCTGGATGTGCCCTAACCAAATAACAAGACTCATTTAAATTAACAAACACGCAATCCTATCATATAAGTGAGAAATAACATCAAAACTAAGTGAAATGCTATATCAATTATGGCATGGCTAAGCCTAAACGCCAATAAAATAACTCTCACGCATCAACAAATCGCTTACTTGAAGCGATTATTCAAATCTAAATGTAACGTGAAATTCGCTCGCAAAACCCTAAAATTTCGCTCTAACAAAACCATTGCTTCAAATGACTATCAAACCCACTACTCAAAAATCGGATTATGTAGCTCAAGTTTCCCAAAATTTCGAGTTTAAGCCCTAAACTCAAAAACTATTTGTTGACATTGGAATTTTTGTCAACATTTTAAATATCCATTTATTTTCCAAAAATATAAAACAAATTAAGAAAGGTAATAAATGATTAAAAAAAATGATGAAGTCGATTGGGCCGTTGTGTCCGGCCCACTTAGCGACTTTCAGCCCTCAAGCCCGTTCGCCCCTCCTAACTTCGTTTCTTTCTTTTTAGGCCCATCTTCATTTCTTTTGTTTTGAGCCCATATTTATGTCTTGTTTTGAGAGCACAAAACCCAAAAAAGGGGCCCGGCCCAAGGTCACTTCTTCCCCTTGTTTGCACGAACCAGCGCCTGTGAGAAGAGATAAAAGTGGCGCGGGTGAAGAGGATGCAGAAGGATGCGTCGGCATAAGAACACCTGGAGGAAGAAGACCACATGCTAATTAAAAAAAAAAATGATTGCATGACGATTTTCAATGTACTATGAGAATAACGGTTTATTCTAGATCATAAAAAATCAAATCACAAATAATTAGAAATTGTTGTGAGACTCATTTTTTCAAAAATTTATAGTGTTATTCTCATATTATTCAGAACTATTATGTTAGCAAAATCGTAAAAAAAAAGAAAAAGAAAAAGAAAAAAAAAAAAAGGGAGGGAGGAAAAAATAGAAGAATTATAGAGGCAATGAAAAGGAAAGAAAAAGACAGAATTAAGGAGAGAACGTCTTGGGAATGTGGGGCTGAAGGAAAAAGGTGAGTGGGGTGAGTTGGGTTTGATTTGGTCTCATGGGCTGGAATTTGAGTGGACTGCTTTAATTTTCATGGGCCAGTTGGGGATCAATTCAAAGTGGGCCTTGGCGCAATTTTTGCCCAACCCGAACCCATAGGATCCGGGTTGGTTTGGTTGGGTCGGGTCTCCTGACCCGGTCCGAATTCATGAAAATTTATAAAATTCGGGAAAACGTTAAAATATTTGAAAAATAAAGAATTCATGAAAATTTATAAAATTCCGAAAGCTATTAAAAAATTTAGAAAATTCATAAAATAATTAAAAATCATAAAATCCATAAGATAACAGAAAATTAGAAAAATCATTGAAAAATCAGAAAATTCTGAAGAAAAATCAAAAATTTTAGAAAAAAGGGAAAATCCTTTAAAAGTATTAAAACCCAAAATTTATACAAGCCTTTAGAGCTTTACAATAAGATTCTTTATTTTGTATTATCTTTTTTCCGAATAATTTTAGGATGCTTGTGTTTTTCGTTGTGATTATACATGGTTGCCATTTTCAATATCTTGGATGTCATATTCTTTGTTTTCAAATGGTAGGAACAAAACCTTAAATTCTTCAAGCATTAATCTTAGGATTAACGTAATCATGTTTTCGAGTCTAGAATCTCTAGTTGCATAAATAATAAGATATTTTACTAGGTTTCTAGTCGACACCAAAACGCTAGTGGCCACTCTTTAGTCAAATTTCTTCGAAGTGAATAAAAATTTGAAAATGTGTGGGGTATGAGCTTGGGAGATCCTGCGTCAATAAAAGGCTGTCAATCCAAAATTAATAATACCTCTAAATCTAAAACTCTTTCTCAGAGGTGTTAGGTTGCGACACTACTTTAACTAGACGAATGAGGGGCGTGAGTACTTAGTGAGTGTTGCGTTACGTAATCGAATTGATGATGTCTCATTGACATATACATATAGAAAGACGTATGACAACCATTCATTGAAACTATTTTAATGTAAATGCCATTTTTTAATTTCTATTTCTAGAAAAGTTTTAAACAAAAATAACCGTTTGATAAAAACACAAAATTTCTTCCTTTCGGACGGCGGCGGCGGCGACCGACGACCTTTAATATAAAAAATAAAAATAAAAATGATTTAGTAACAAAAAAATAAAGAATAAAATAAAATAAATCATATAAAATAAAAATATCCTTAAAAATAAATTTATTTTATTTATCATTTTATTTTATTTTATGAATAAATTTATTTTAAAATGAATAAAAATAAAAAATAAAAATAAATTTATTTGGCAAAACACTCAAGGCAAATAAAAATAAATTTTTTATTTTACGAATAAATTTATTTTAAAATGAATAAAAAAAATAAAGATAAATTTATTTGGCAAAACACTCAAGGCAAATAAAAATAATTTATTTTTATTTATCATAAATAAATTATTTTTAATAATTTTAATAAATTTATTTTTAATAAACTAAAAATAAAATGATAAATAAAAAATAATTTATTTATTTTAAATAAATTTTTAATAAATTTATTTTTATTTTTAAATGAATAAAATGAATATCTTTATTTTCATTTTTAATAAAATGAGGAGAGGCGGAGGAGGCAGAGACGTAAAGGGGATGAGAAATGAATCACCGAAATTAGGGTTTAGTAGGAGAAATTTTTTCCGATTTCTCTTCCAAATCAATTTATGAAATAAAAATATATTCTAGAAATAGAAAAATTGAGTAGGTTTATCGAATAGGTTTATTCCGGAAATAGGTGCGGAATAGAAAAATTATTTCTGAAACGAAATTTTGGGCGTGCATGGAAACGTTTCTTAAACGTTTCCGCACACTTTTGTACGGAAAGTGTTAGGGAACAAAAAGGAAAGAAACGCGTTTGGTTGCGTTTCTGTTCCTTTTTTGTTTTTTTGTTTCGGAACGAAATAAGAACAAAAAAAAACAACAATTTGTTGTTTTTTGCTCCGGAACATTTCTTGAAGGAACATTTCTTCTCTCTCTTCTTCTTCTCTTCTTTTTTCTTCTTTTTTTCTTCTTTTTTTCTTTCGTAGGTCTGGCCGCCTCGCCATGGCCGGCGACCGGCCTGGGTCGAGGCTCGGCGTCGCCGCGCGCGGCGAGGCCGAGCCTCGCCTTCTCGCCAGCCAAGGCGAGGCTCGGCCTCGCCGGCCCCCGACGAGGCTCGGCCTCGCCGGATCCGGGCGAGCTCGAGCTCGCCCGACCATGGCGAGGCTCGGCCTCGCCGGATCTGGCGAGGCCGAGCTCGCCCGCCCAAGGCGAGGCTCGGCGACGCCGGCGGGCGAGGCCGAGCCTCGTCGGGGGCGGCGACGCTCGGCCTCGCCGGATCTGGCGAGGCCGAGCTCGCCCGGCCCAAGGCGAGGCTCGGCGACGCCGGCGCGGCGAGGCCGAGCCTCGCCTTGGCCGGGCGAGCTCGGGCTCGCCCGGATCCGGCGAGGCCGAGCCTCGCCATGGCCGGGCGAGCTCGAGCTCGCCAGATCCGGCGAGGCCGAGCCTCGCCGGATCGGGCGAGCCCGAGCTCGCCCGGCCAAGGCGAGGCCGAGCCTCGCCCGAGGGCGGCGAGCCTCGCCGTGGCCGGGCGAGGCTACCGGGCCCCGTCGGCGTCGCCGGAGGGAGGGGGACCGAAAAAAAAAGAAAAATAAAAAGAAAGGAAAAAATAAATAATAAAATAAAAATGTTTAAAAAATTAAAAGAAACAAAAAAAGAATAAAATTTACCAAACGTGTTTTTATTCATTTTTTATTAGGACCAAACGTTACCAAACGCGTTCTTTTGTTCAAAAATTGTTAGGAACAGTAAACACTTTTTTTTTGTTTCTATTCCCTAACGAAAAAAAAGAAGCGTAAACGTTACCAAACGCGCCCTTGGTTATCATGCACCCTCGTAGAAACCCCTTTCTCTTCTTGACCCTTTCCTTTCTTCTTTCTTCTTCTTTTCCTTTCTCGCCTCTTCCTTTTTCCCGAACGGCTCGCGGCCACTCTAAGTGAGAGAACTCTCGCTTTATGCCATTTTCCCTTCCTTTTTTTTTTTTTTTTGACTTTTCAATCCCTTTTTTATTTCTTTTTTTTTTTAATAGAAAAGGCACCTCCTCTTTGACTTGGTCAAAGAAAATGTCCCGCTATTACAAGATCTAGTCTACTTACTTTTCCTGGTCCAGCTCACGATTTCCCATTTCCTCTTTCTTTGTTCCTCCTCTTCTTCCCTCTTTCTTCTTCCTTCCTGTTTATGTTGCAGCACGGTGAAGTCCAACGCCTCAAATCCAGTCGCAACCCAACGACGATGGCCACGGGATTTGCTTGGATGGTTGTTTTCCAGCAATGTCTGAGGCGGTAAAAGGTTCTTGGTGTTGGTTCATGGCCTTTGGCATCGCGGTCTGGTGGCTATGGATTCTTGATGGTGGTTCCAAGCGATGGCCAGTGGTGGCGGCGTGACGGATGGTGGACTGCAGCAGACGATGATGGCAGTCGAAACAATGCGGGTAGTGCGAAAAATGGAAAATCCAATGGTGGCGGCAGCTTGTTTCTTTCATTTACAGTGGACTCTGGTTGTGGATGAAGGAGAAGATGGTGATGACGGTAGGTGAGTGTGGTGGTTCAATGATGAGTGGCGGCCGGCGATGGTGACGGTGAGGTGGTGGCATTGTGTGTTTAATGTTTACAGAGAAGACAGACGGTGGTGAACGATGGTGTGCTGCCATGGGAGAAGTGGCAGCGCTTCAGCTTGTTTAGAGTGTTGACAATCGCGTTAGGTGCAATTTGTTCTGCACATGGTGCGCATAGCTGAGATGCAGAATTCATCGTCAACCATAAATGAAGTACGATGTAAAAAAAAAAATGCTTCAGCATGTTTCGATTTTCAAAAACAATTTTAATGCAATGACACAGGTTTGCAGATTGATAGCTCTGTCAGAAGAAGCTTCTCGGTTCAGTTTATCACTTCCGAAACTGGTGAAAGATTTTAGCAAGAGTTTCCATTCCATTTCAGATGACAACAAAGTACAAGGCATGGCTATCCAAATGAAGATAAGCTACAAGTTTTCCTTTATACACAAATTAATCGAGAAGTTTGTATCACCAAGGCATGAATCTTTTGGTGAATTTGAAGGCTGAAGAATTGGCAGAAATCTCTGCGTTGTTGCTTGTTGATCCAGTCAATGGAGTAGCTGAAATTGATATCTCTCTGGCTGGTTCAGTCTCCTCACAATGCTCATTGCTTTCTCCTCTGTGCCTATATCAATCACTCTAAAACATTAGCATAATGGATCAATCCAACCAATTCAATACTCTAAAAGTTCTCAAGAGTTTTACCTTTGATCTGGCCGTCGATTTGACCAAAGGTGAACCATCTGGTTTGATATCTCTCTTGCTGAAAATTCTGGCATCTTGAGCTTTTCTAACCTCGGATCTTTGTATTTGCAAGAAATTCCTGCATTCCCAGCCTTTTTTGGATGCTCTGTCTGTTTTGCAGAGACGATCTCCCATTCGTCCAACTCACTCTCAGTACAGCCCTTTTTTCCCTTCAGAACACCATCGAGTGATTTGTTTGTTGATGTCAGCCAATTCTCCTCTAGAATAGATCCTTTATGCAACCTAGATGCTTGGTCATGCTGCAATAACACATTGCACGAGATCAATTGTAAAGAGGGAATAAGCGAGCCATTCGCATTTTTGCAGGAATAACAAGGGGAGGAATAGTGAATCTTTGTTCCCTTGGTGGTCAATCATTTATGGCAGCTTAAACTTTCGAGAAAAGAAAAAACAAAACAATTTGTCTAACACGGTTAATTAGTCATTGCATTCTGCTAGTCTTTTCTATCTTGTCCTAAAGTACAAGATAGGTGCCATTAACTCAAACCACCCAAGTAATTTTAAAAAAGCACAAAGTCAAAAAAAGTAATGCTTAGACACGATGGGTATAGAAGCTTCTTTTACCTTTGCTATGGCTATTGATTCATCCAAAGGATTATATACTGATTTAATATTTCTGGCTGCCAGATCTTCCTTTCTAAGCTTTTCAAGTCTTGGTTGTTCACCTTTGCAGTAATTTCTTACATCCTCCATAGCATTTTTGTTCTGTGAGCTAGATGTTTGGCCATGGAGAGTTTCAATTGTTGGTGTCTGCCAATTCTCCACCATAGCATGAGCATTAAGTGAGCTGCATGTTTGGCCATACTGCAGCCAACATATTGCTTGAGATCAATTGAACCAGAGGAGTCAACTAAGGCATGATTCTGGTCTTATGACAAACATTAGTGGTTTCATTTCTAAAATTGTCTGGAAGCTATATTACATTATGATTTTCTGCTTCTTTGCACGGTCTTGTTTGTATTTCAGGGCATTAACAAGCAAATCCCAATAAGCACGTTTTGCAAAACTTACCAGTGGAGGAACCATGGAAATCTTTGTGCAGTCAGTGATTGTTCCTCTCAAGTCAGGCATTGAATTTGGTTTCTCTATGGCTGGTTCAATTCCTTTGTTGTGATTGTTCTGGGGTGATTTTGATGCAGCACGGTGCTCTCTGCTTTCTCCTACCTGCCAATGTTTGTAAAACATTCTATCTTATATGCTTATACAGAAGCAAATAATTAAATCAACTGGGGACTCTTGAAACTCGGAATTGTCCTACTCTTTTCTTTTGAATTTCGCTAAGAATATGAAAACCTTGCCATTAACTTTACCAGTAAACTCAATGCAGAAAATCCTAACTTGAAATTAATAATTAGACATTATGAGTGAATTTAGAAGCTTGTTTTACCTTTGCTTTGGCTTCTAATTCATCCAGAGTTACACATTCTGGTTTGATATTTCTGGCTCCAAGTTCTAGCTTCTCCACCTTTTCAACCCTTGATTCTTCATCAGTGCTGTAAGTTCTTGCAATTTCAGGCTTTTTTGGAGGCTCCATATGCTTCGAGGAGGAGATATGTAACCCACTGAACTTTTGTTCAATGAACCCTTTCTTTTCATCTAGTGAAACTACACCATGGAGTGATTCGATCAGTTGTGCTTGTTGACTCTTCATCAGAACAGCATGTTTATCATCTGAGCTACATTCTGGGTCATACTGCAATGCAGGAGATGAAACACATTGGAGGAAAATGAATGGCTGAGGCATAATCTTTAACAGTAAAACTCATGACGAACATCCAAATTTTCATTTAAAATGTGTCTGGAAGCTGTATTATATGTTGATATGTTCCGCTTCACTTCTCTGATGTGATATTATTTATTCTGGCATTATTCTTCTTTGGCGTTTTTTTGCCATTCCGGTACATGTCCAATTGAAGGTTTATAGGGCATGAGGAATTTCCCTGAGGTCTCTCTTTTCTACCCAAGTTTTTCTTCCCTAAATATAATAAAGGTGAACAAGCTGTATAACCAATGGAAACTTCAGGAATAGAATTTTGACCTGTGTTTGAATTTGATCTCTGTCAATGAAGTCAACTTGCACCTGGTCGGATTCATCAATATAAACAACTAATTCACCGTCTGCAAGACTTCCAAAATTTCTAACATGTAAGTCGGTTTGGGAGTTGACATTTTCTGATTGGAAAGAAGCCTGCGGGAGATTTGATGTAATGACTTGAACTCGGTTGTCCTGCTGAAGTGAGGGCTCCGTTGCTGAGTCTACCAGAATCCATGACTGTTTTGAAAAGGAAATAGGTTAATTATGGACATACTTCACAAATCATGTCCATGAACAAAACATTTTTCGTTCTCACTTCTGGACAGGAGTTCTCATGTTCAGGTTGACGAAGGTCTGACTGCAAGTCAACCAAGCTAATTGATGAGTTTTCCACTGCCTGAATTGAAGGCTGTTTTCAAAAGTAAAAAAGGCTAGTTATGGACATGCTTCACAAATTATACCATGAACAGAACATTTTTTTCATTCTCACTTCCGGAAATAAGTTCTCATGTTCAGGTTGATGAAGGTTTGAATCCAAGTCATCCAAGCTAATTGATGAGTTTCCAACTGCCTCACTCCACGGCTGTTTTCAAAACAAGGAAGATTAGTATGGAACATGCTTCACAAATTATGCTCATGAACAGAACATTTTTTCATTCTCACTTCCGGAAATGAGTTATTGTGTTCAGGTTGATGAAGGCCTGAATCCAAGTCCATCGAGCTAATGGCTTGCTGGGCTGAAAAATCAGACTCTTCATTTCCTTGGTGCTTTAAGTGACAAACGACGTAGTTCTTGGTCGGCTGTTAAACAATCATGTTATTGGAATCCATAAGACCTAATCTTATACTACTTAAATTCCAGAATCCTACTCCATTACAAACTTCAACAATGGAAATGGAGGAAGAACAGAATCATTGCTTTTGGCTAATTGAAACTTTTGAATTGGATGGTTCTGCAGATTATTACAATACTCAAATGAATGTAGTAAACCAGAAGAAATAAACGAGGGACAGATTGCATACAGCATGTGGAAACAGTTCATTGAGATTGTTGGTCAGTAGATGATACTCGTGGATGACCCATTTGGTCCCGATGGCCCTTTTGCCGTGACCCCTATGAAAGACCAGTGTTTTCTTAGTACCAATCTCTCTGTTCCTGTCTCCAGCCTTGATAGTCCTGTCAACACCAGTCTTCTTCCAAAATCCCAATGGAGTCGATCTTCGAATTGGTGGCGTTTGTGGACAGAAGAACCACCACTCTTGAACTTTGTCATCATGAGGAATCATTGATTGCTCTGTCAAGTTCAATTCAAATCTAATTAATGATGAACTTATCCCTTTCTTTTCCTACGGCCGAAAGATGCATAGTGAACTGTACACAGTCAAACTTCGATTCCATCACCAAATTCCGCAAAATATTCACTGATTCATAGACTATTTTACCGCAATCGTCACAGAACTCTAGGACAACATGATGCCACATTTATAAGTACTAGATATCCATTACGATGCCATAACTGGCCAAAAACGGACAGGAAAAAATGATAGCAGGGTCTCGTTCTTTACCCTCGAATATTTTTGGTAATTCCCAAGGCTCCCACTTGCAGATATCGACCTCGGGAATGATACAATTAACGCCTGTGAATCCTTGCACTTTCAGCTTCAAGTAATGATCGACCAACTCCTCGTCGGTGGGACGGAATCCGTATCCGACCGGCGGATTCCGTGGGATGATCACAGGTTCCATCTTCTTCTAGCTCTGTTACTTCCCTCGCGCGAGGGCGAATGTACCAAAGCTCTGGGAAAACAGAATGAACGAGCTTCAAGTCCTCGCGCTTTAAGTCTTCATCAAAGTCTTTCACTTCTCTGAGAAGTTGCCTTACGTCATTTTTTTTTTTTCTGCTTTTTTGGGTCTGCCGGTGGAATTCCACCCTATCGCTTAAGGACTATTCAAAGATTCTCCTATCGCTCTCAAATGTCACACTATCCACTAAAACTGTGTCCTAACTTTCTGCATCACGTAGAAAGCCTTCGTTATTTATTCTCTCTTTATTGACAAAAGTATAAACAATGTAATTATAATACCTCGACCAAGTCAAGAGTGGACCCGGAAAAAAAAGAAAGAAAGGATAAGAAAAGAAATAGCTTGAAAAGTCTACAAAAGGAATTATTAGAGGTTTTTACCACCCTACCACCTCTGATTTGAAAGGGAGGTGAGGGATTCAAATTCCCACATTTTCAGAGGAGATTGGGGTGGGGACGATTTTATTTCAGAAATGGGTTTCGACTCTTACGCCCTGCAAAAGACAGGACAAAAGTCTGAGAGTGAGTGTTATAATAAGATTAGAGTAGGACCGATAAAAAAAAAAAAGTTTACAAAAGGGGAAAAATTGGTGCTTTGAGATGTCATTTTAAAAAAAAATAAATAGCGATATTTTCAGGTGTTGGCTCAAATGGGTTGGAAATCCTTTCTCACCCATTCGGTACGGAAATGGCTTTTTGCCTATAGATTTTACTTCCAAATGACTTGTTAGGCTGATGGTGGTTTTTGAGATCTAGTTTACTTACTTTTCCTGGTCCAGCTCACAATTTCCCATTTCCTCTTTCTTTCTTCCTCCTCTGCTTCCCTCTTTTCTTCTTCCTTTCTGTTTATGTTGCGGCACTGTGAAGTCCAACGCCTCAAATCCAGTCGCAACCCAACAACGGTGGCCACGGGATTAGCTTAGAAGTCGATCTTGATCTCTAAGGTGATTTCGATATATTAGCCTTATAAATGTAGATCATTGATATTAGGTATGCCTGAAGAGGAATAAAGCATTTCACGTTGATAATTGGCTCATAACTCCTTTGAATTAGGGCTCCGACTATAGCCCCGTCTCGGATATATCCACAAGATGAGATATCGAATGCTTGCTGCTCATGAGTAGTAGTACGCTTGATGGGCGTGTGTCGATCATAGACCACGGGCTCCTACATGGGCCACACTTCAATTGTTGACATTCATCTAATTTGGTAGGTAACATGCGTCGACAAGAATTTCATGTCGCGTGCATCATATTTGTCAATTCTCTTCCTTCAACATGTCTTGACCTGACAAAAATTTCACTTTTGCTCATTGTTATTTACTTAGCTTCGGCTTGGTTTGTTAAAAATTAGTGCTTTTGAAAAATATTTTCAGAGAACTCATTTTTTTTTATAAAAATAACAATATTTATAGTGTTCGCATGAAATTGAGTTGGAAATCATTTCTCGCCCTTTTTCATGGAAAATGGCTTTTTGCTTATGGATTTCCCTTCCAAATGACTCTCACTAGACTGATGGTGGGTTTTGAGATTTGTCACACCCCAAAACCAACAAGGGGTATGACAACACGAGAAACTTTTAATCCAACTATTTAATATACATATATAATCATATATGTGTTATTTCATTTCAACAAATTTTATTCAATTTCGAAAATGCTCATTTAAATCATCCTCACAATTCAAACATCAATGATCAAATTTATTGATTAATCTCTAATCAAAAACCATATAAATGGTCTATTCATAATCCATCTCATATCAAAATATATGTCGATGTTCTATCCATTAAATAATCTTTTACTTAATAGCAAACCATGATCACGACAGTGACGACACAACGCCTACTAACAAGGCGATCAAGATTCTTTCCTTAGTAAGGTCTCCACTTACAAATTCGATGGCTCGATCCAAAAAGATATCTTAAACTTGGTATGCATACCCACAAGCCTATCAATGGACCAACAACGATATTGAACACCAAACCTACATCCTCCAATATCTAGAAATACAATCCATAAATCAATCTCATAATCCACATTACATTTCACAAACCAATCATATAACCTTTGTAATTCAATTCATCCGAAATTAATAATTTTTTGTAAAGCATTTACATATTATTTCATAAACCGAATTCACAAATTGATATATACAACCTTTTGTAATTTTTTCATAAAATGCTTCTTAAATTATCTTATAACTCATTTTATAAAACAATTTGCAAAGCTATACATATATATTATTTCACAATACCTTTCATAAAACCACTCTCAAATCATTCTCAAATATTAAAAGGTAGTAATTGTCTAATCCAGACTTTTAAACAATAAACATGCTTGATTACTCGTAAGATACTTAAATCTTTATCTCTTTCAAGACATGAGTTTACAAATCCATAAAAGAGATAGCATTACTCACTTGGATGTGCCCTTAACCAAATAACAAGGCACAATCAAATTAATGAACTCGCAATCCTATCATATAAGCAAGAAATAACATCAAAACTAAGTGAAACGCTATATCAATTATGGCACGGCTAAACTAAGCCTAAATGCCAATAAAATAACTCTCACGCATCAACAAATCACTTACTTGAAGCAATTATTCAAATCTAAATGTAACGTGAAACTTGCTCGCAAAACTCTAAAATTTCGTTCCGACAAAACCGTTGCTTCAAATGACCGTCAAACCCACTACTCAAAAATTGGATTATACGGCTCAAGTTTCCCAAAATTCCGATTTCAAGCCCTAAACTCAAAAACTATTTGTTGACATTTGAATTTTTGTCAACGTTTTAAATATCCATTTATTTTGCAAAAATATAACAATTTATAAAAAAGTAATAAATGATAAATAAAAAAAATGATGAAGTCGTGTGGGCCGTTATGTCCAGCCCACTTAGCGACTTTCAGCTCTCTAAGGGTGCATTTGATTCAGTATTCTGTCGCGACCTACCCTCGGGGGGAGGGAACAGGTTTAGGGGTATTGCCTAAATGACGGGCCTAAGGCCCATGATTAGATGCGGGCTCTCCCAAGCCCATACCCCGCGTGACGTTGGGATATTCTTAAGAAATTTGCATAAAAGGAGTCGCCACTAGCCTATTGGGGTCGGCTAGAAACCAAGTGAGGCATGGGAGCGTGCCTCACTTTCTACGCAACCAGAGAATTTAGGTTCGGGGACTTGATTACACTAATTAACCAATTAGTGCCCTTTCGGTACCTAATCTTGTTCATTTTAACAAAATGATTTTTGGCAGGCAGTTTGAATTGATTTTATACTTACCCACTAACATGTAAGGTGATCATGCAGGTGCGCAATCATTAAAGTAATAACTATAACTACCAAGATCCTAATTGCCATAAAATTAAACACATGCCATCAAACATAATTAGATATGCAAATTAAACATGCAACATAATTAATATGCAAGCAAGTAAATGCCTAATTATACTAACATGGCAAGATATAGCAATTCCTAACCAAATCCCATCATTTTTGGATTTTCGAAATTTTTATTTTTTTTTTTCAATTTTTTTTAAAAGAAAAATAATTATTTTTTAATTTTTAATTTTTTAAATTTTTAAAATTTTTTTTTTTAATTTTGAAATTTTTAATATTTTTGAAATTTCGAAATTGTGTTTTAGTTTTTTTTAATTTTTAATTTTTAATTTTTTAGTTTTTTAATTTTTTTAAAATAATAATAATTTTTAATTAAAAATGGGCAAACCGGTCGGATCCGATTGGACCCGACCCGATTGGCTCGGATCGGCCCGGTCCGAACCAACCCAGGTTCGACCCGGTCGGGTCGGGTCGGTTCCGGTTCGACTCGACCCGATCTTGCCGCGAGTCGGGTCCGGGTCGGAGACCGGACCGGGGGCCGGGCCTGCACTGGGTGGTCGGGCCCTCGCTGATTTGGGGTTGGGGCCGACCGACGGGCCCAACCCTCCTCGACGAAGCTCGCGGGCCCTAGCAGCCTGGGCCGAATGCGGGCCCAATCCGGTCCAAAAATTCAGTCCACAGAAAAGGAACCTAAATAAACTAAAGCCTAACCCAACACCCAAAAAAATCTAATACTAACCCGGCCCAATGACCTTGCTCCGGCCCGTAGAGAAATCAGCCTACGCACGCAGGCCCGGCCCGGACGGATCAAAACCCTAATCGGTTTGCGACCCGCGCCCGGCCCGTTTCTTTTGGCCGAAACCCTAGGGTTTCTTGGCGGCGTGGGCGGCGGCGGCGGCGGCGCGGCGCGACGGGCTTGGCGGCGGCGACGCAAAGCGGCTCGGACGGCGCGTCGAGCCGAGGAGGACGACGGTTAGGACGGCGTTCGGGGTGAGGGTGGCGGCTCGGACGCTCCTCGGATGGGCGGCATCGGCGACGAGCGGCGGCGGCGCGGGTCGTCGCGGGGGAGGAGCCGGCGTCGGGCGAGCGAATACAAACGAGTAGAGACAGCAGCAGCTTCGTCGGATCTCGCGTGTTGCGGAGTGAGGCGGAGCGGATGCAGTCGGTCCGGGCGGTCGCGCAGATGATCGGTGGAGCGACGGCGGTCAACGGTTTGGCCGCCGGTGTCGGGTGGGAGCGCGCAGTGGCAGCGCGGTGGCGATAATGCGGCGGAGGGGAAAGACTCCCGGATCCGATCGAGCGTGATCGATCCGGGTCTTTGGCGGATCCCCCCGCGACGAGGCGGCCCGGTGCTAGCTGCGGGAGCGGCCGAGACCGGACGGAGGTGGCGTGAGGTCGACGGGCGGCGCTCGGGCGGAGAGGGCGTCGAGCGCCCGGTGGAGGTAGCGCGAGCGTCGGGTCGTCGCGCAGCTGCAGCGGGGGTCACGGACAAGCGGGCTGAGGCGGGTCGGGGCGTGGCGGTGGTGGCGCTGTGCTCGCGGACGAGCGGCTCCGCCGTGCGGCGGCGACGCAGCGAAAGCTTCGAACGGCGCGCGGGCGGAGCCGAGGCTCTCTTTTCTCTGTTCCCCTCTCTCTCTCGTTTCGAACTCTCTCTCCCTCCCCCTCCCCGCTGTCCCTGTCTTCTTCTTTTTTTTGCCCTCTTTCTTGCTTTTCTTCTTCTTTTCTTTTCTTTTTTTTTTTTTTTGTTGTTTTCGCTTTTTTTTTTTTTTTTTTTGTTTTTTTTGGCGACTAATTCCTAATCTTGTACACAATTAAATCATAAATAAAATGGCGAAATTTAGGTGTCAACAGCTGCCCCTCTTTGAATGGGAGCTCGAAGAGGTTACATTCAAAGACAGAAGACACCTAAATTATTTGGGTGATAGAGAGACCCTGAGTGCATAGGCACGAATCAGGTCGATGAAAATGACTCATAACTACGAAAGCGCGTCTTGTCAATACGAGGAAGAAAGGCTACGGGAAGCCCACCGAGTCATAAGAAGGGTGTTGAAGGACTCCGGGCTACGGAAAGCCCACCGGGTCATAAGAAGGGGATTGAAGGACTCCGGGCTACGGAAAGCCCACCGGGTCATAAGAATGGGGTTGAAGGACTCCGGGCTACGGAAAGCCCACCGGGTCATAAGAATGGGGTTGAAGGACTCCGGGCTACGGAAAGCCCACCGGGTCATAAGAAGGGGATTGAAGGACTCCGGCTACGGAAAGCCCACCGGGTCATAAGAAAGGGATTGAAGGACTCGGGCTACGGAAAGCCCACCGGGTCATAAGAAGGGGATTGAAGGACTCAGGGCTACGGAAAGCCCACCGGGTCATAAGAAGGGAATTGAAGGACTCGGGCTACGAAAAGCCCACCGGGTCATAAGAATGGGGTTGAAGGACTCCGTGTAACAACGGGTTTCAACCGGGTATGATAGTCTCACCGTGTATGAACGGGTTTCGACTAGGATGAAGGTCTCACCGTGTACGAACGGGTTTCGACCGGGTATGATAGTCTCACCGTGTACGAACGGGTTTTGACTAGAGGAAGGTCTCACCGCATACGAACGGGTTTCGACCGGGTATGATAGTCTCACCGTGTACGAACGGGTTTCGACTAGAGGAAGGTCTCACCGTGTACGAACGGGTTTCGACTAGGATGAAGGTCTCACCGTGTACAAACGGGTTTCGACCGAATGGAAAATGCATGATTTAAGGAAAACCAATGAACCTTTGTAGATGACATGGTTTAAGGTTGACCATAAACCTTTTGAAAATCGTAGTTTAAAAATAGACTCATGAAAATTTTAAAAGCGTGGTTTAATGATAGACCCACGAACCATTGTGGTTTAAGGATAGACCCACGAACCGTGTGGTTTAGGAAAGCCACCAACCCCGTGGTTTAAGGATAGACCCACGAACCGTGTAAATGACATGGTTTAAGGCTGACCATGAACCTTTGGAAAATGGCATGGTTTAAGGCTAACCATGAACCTTTGGAGATGGCATGGTTTAAGGCTAACCATGAACCCTTTGAGATGGCATGATTTAAGGCTGACCATGAACCTTTGGTTTTTAGGGAAGCACTCGCTAACCCCATGAAAACTGCATGGCTCCACTGAGGAATCCTGTCAAACTCAACTTGAGCAAATGTCGTTAGAGACATCATCAAGAGACGTATTGGCAATATTACAGCATTAATTGAACATGCTAATCAAGCTAAGTCCAACTGTTTGGAAAAACATTTGATTTCAATCAGCATTGTGTGGCGCAAAATTGTCATCTTGCTCGTGGAGATACCATTAATCATCAAATTCTCTAGGAGTCAAGCTCTTATCAAGACGGTCACGACTCGTGAAAAAGGTTCATTAAGCATGCCAAACTAGAGCTTCTTAGTCAGAAAAGGCTTTTCACGCACTTTCGATAAAATGGCTACTTGATCCCATTCATTTATGTGGGAGATAACTGGTTGCTGAGGGTATCTCACATAACCCAGATCAAAGGCTTTCAGAAACATTTGCAATGAGCACAATATGATCGATCAAAAAGGTCTTTTGAAAGGACCGCAATATAGGCTCGTTTAGGACTTACGCAAAGGAATTATTGCTTTGAGGCTAATAGGGGAACATTTGTTGCTATTTTCGTCGGGTTTACAAGTCGAAAACTTGAAAGATAAGACAAGATAGGATTACTTCCACTTCTTCAAGCAATAGCTTCTTTGTGGCATTCTCATTTTCACTCGAACCATCCCAATCAGAAGAGACTTCGGAAGAGGGTTGTAATGTTGGCTCGGGAAAGGCTTGAAAGGCTTAAAATTCTCAAGGGGGTTTTAAGAGTTAGTGATCATCATAGTATCGTGACCATGTCATTCGATCTTCGAAGGCATTTGGCTTTTGAAACGCCGCACATCTCGAAAGCCCCTTGACTAATCATTTCTACATGGGAGCTTTGCTCCTTTCTCTAATTTCCTTTGCCCTTTGTGATGATGATTTTTTTCTTTTTCTTTTTTTACCGGCACTTGGATTTTGATAATTTTTCTTTCACATAAGATACAACCTTTTGGCTCTTTTTCTTGACGGGCATTGGCCTTGCTTTTACCAGGCACACTGCTTTTTCATGCCCCCTAGTTTGTTGAGCTTTTTGCTTTTTGAACTTTGGTAGCTTTTGACTTTCGAGATGCTTTTCACACTTTCCCGTGATTGTCAATTATATTTGGTCAATTCTTATGCCTTGCCCCAGTGAAGGGAGATGATCACCGCTCGGGATTCAGAAATGAATAATCAGGCCCAAATTGGTTATAGCAATGGGTATCAGTATTTGGGTAGAGAAGGAAATGCTCTTTTTCACCTTGGGATGAGTCAAGCTCCGATAAGAATTCCTCTGAAGCTACCACAAGAAGATCGATGTAAGTGAAAGTAATAGAATCTTTCTCAACCTTTCGTTTTACAACACGACCGTAACCTCCTATGTTGCCCCAATGTAGGGTCATTCTCGATAGGGGTACTTTGAAGGATCATCTTTTTTTTCAGCCCAAAGGGGTAACAAGAGATCAGTGCAATACTTGGGATTGATGAAGGAAACGCCTTTATCATTTCGATCTTTGTGCTCAATGCGAATGAATCATTCGTCCTAAGAGAAGGTCTCTTTCACTTAGCTCTCAAAAGTGTTTGAAGGATGTGTTTGGAAATGGTTTGCCTTTCTTCATCCTAAGCACTTCTTGTTTGGCATGGTTAACGTCTCAATCTCACTCTGTCAAGATCATCTGAGTAGATCAATCTCCATAGGAAAATCCGATTTTAGATGAATAATTCATAAGACGAGAAAACAATTTTGAGATAAAAGAATACTCAAAAAGTTTGCAGAAATTTTTTCTCTTATTCATTTCATTTTATTTTTTTACTTGTCTCTAAGAAAGCACCAAAAGTTCTCTTTTGTAATGGAAATTCTCATTTTTTTTTAATTAAAAAAAAAAAAATTGAGAAGAAGGGTACTTACCTGCGGCATGGCAACCTGGTAACCCTGTAAAGAATGTAAAAGAATATGTTAGCGCAAAGATCTTTAGCGATTGAAATGTTGGAAACGATACATTATTACCCTTCACTCGCTTTTATCCTTTGAGGGCTAACATCTATTGGATTCACCCTCGTGGATATTTGGTAACTTGGCATTACCATTCGCTAACATTTGCCCTTAAGCGTTTGATGTCTTCCTATCAAGGGAAAGAAAGAATCATGTCAGAGACACTATCCAAAATGAGCAATTGGAATCGACACCATTTACCCTTCATGTGTTTTCGTTCTTCAGGTATGAACTTTGCCTGAAGTTGTTAGAATTGATTGAAAAATGGCTATGTGGCCCTGATTTTATCCATAAAAAGCACTTATTTATCGTATACAACAATTCACAAAGTTTGATTCCTGTTTTGTTTTTTTTAGATGCTCTTTTTGAAGAGATGTTTAGCTAACAAGGAGCTTGAAAATTTTATATATGGATCATGAGATGTGTTTTTGAAGATTTTTCTTTGAAAGGAGAGTGGGTGCTCCTTGTTTCTACATCTGAGGATATTGTTCTTTAGATGCTTTGCCCGCTTATTGCCTTGATGGAAAGCGCTACTTCTACGGTCAAGGTGCAACATTTTTCCCATTCATTACCCTGTAAGAAGAAGAGATAAAACAGGTTATCTCTATACTTAATTAGGTTCAATTTAGGAACGATACATCCTTCTTGATGAATCTAACAATGTTGTTCCAGCACATTTCATTGGTGGGGAGATGAGAGATTTTTTTTCTAAATCAAATGTTGCTTTCCACTCTTTATTTGACAAACCTTTGTTCTGTTCAAATCCGTCCTGTATCAAAGAAAAGGACATGTCATTTTTTTATGCTGAAGAGAATCAATTCTAGGAACGAGATACATCCTTTTCAAAGTCGGGCGATCAACATCCCAAAGTATCTCTCATGGAGGAATGGATAATATTGCTCCTCTGTTTCATCATTTGAATTTTCCTTTGTTTAAGATGAACATGACTCAATAGTGCTTAATCGCATGTGTTGAAAATTTACAAAACTTGGTACTCTTGATGTCGCCTTGACAATGAAAAGAAAATCATGTTAGAAACAGTATCAGAAATGGACAATTGGAATTGATACAGTTTACTCTTCCTTCGATTTCGCCTTTTTGGATGCTTGGCAACTCCCTTCATTTGTCTCATCATGCAAAGTGAACGAGATCAATGAGTTGTTTTGGCACCTAAGGCATTTGCAAATAACAAAACTTCCTAGAATGAAATTCAACTTCGTTCCGCCTCTATGGAAAATTGGCGTCAAGGATGCTTAGACGCAATGCCTACTCCTCAAGCTCCATGAGCCTACACTTTTCTTTTAGAATGAGCAAATGTCGATCTCAAATAAACTCATCGTCTTACCGGAGAAAACGATTTCGTGAAGAGTCTTAAACAAAGTTTTCTTGAAATTCATTTTGGAAGGTAAATGTAAAGATTCACTTGAAACACTTCTGAATTCATTTTCTTCTTTTTATTTTTTATTTTTTATTATTTTTTTTTTAAAAGGATGACTTTCATGAAATTGAATCCCATCATAAAAAATGAGTCCCGCGATTTACAAAAACAACAATTGGATTCGCAATCAAAACTCAAAATGAAAAACATGATTCTTAACAAGAATGAGAAAATTGATAAAATACAAGAAACTCTTGTATAGATAAGTGTAAAAATTAACTCGTCCTAATGTCAAGGAGCACCACGCAAAACCTGCAAAAAGATGACAGTGTTAGTACGTGAATGAGAAAAAATGATATCTCAATGGGATCGCTTCTTACAATAAAATCAACAAGACAGTACATGCCCCATAATCATTATTACGGGGTTTTAGTATTTCGCCAGGGTTTCATTATAAGAAAAGGCATCATTAAAATAATCAATCTACGGCCATCAATCGAATGTCCACCTTTATTCCAAAAGTTTCGTATGCAAAAGTGTCATTGATTTTTGAAAGATTGATTTGTGATTTTACTCCTAGAAAAATGAAGTGATTTTTATTTTGAGGAATTTGTACACAAAATGATTTGCATTATAGTCCCAAAACATGAGAATGAGAAAATTTGATAAAAACTGCAATTTCAATTTTTGTGCCCCAATATAAAATCACAACTTGAATTTTTTTTTTTTTTTTTAAAATGATTTCGAGCCCATAATTAGAAATTTAAACAAAACCACGTGTTCAACAGAGCCAAATCAAAATGTTTAGAACTTGCTTTCAATGTTCACTTATCAAAAGTGACTGCCAATTTTTTTTTTAATCATAAGCCTACATCGCCGAAGGCATTCGATTGGTTTCCGCGGATTTCAAGATGAAAATGCAATACGAAATGAGCAAATAAAAATGGAAATGATACTTACAATGGGTGCCGATCTTTGTCTCATACTTTTTTTTTCAATCACATAGACATGCACATGGAGATGTGGTTCGATTTCTACTCTATATGGCCCAAAATGAAGCCATGGGATCACCGGACTGAACCAACAAGCTCGTGGCTAGGTCGTGTTACCCATGACTCCGGCTTCGTCAAAGAACCGACCCGTGTCGCATGCTCGCAGACCGGGGTGGGTACCTTCGACGTGAAGAAAGAAATTTCGGGGTAGAGATGGGCGACTCGTACTACGCGGTTGTAGTCGGAGTGGTATCCACCTCAACACCATCCTACGTGATCCTATGCGGCCCAGGTCCGGCGGCAGGTTGTGTGTGCTAGGGTGTAGTGCAATGCAGGGAATACAGGCATGACAATGTATAAGCAACCAGCACTTCATACATAAAAAATAAACCATACATTCCTACACCCCCTGCAAGACAAAGGTAAGCAAACACTTCCCCTTATACCTCCCATTCTGCAAAAACATTTAACACTTTTAATGTTAGGACGCACTGAATCCTTCTTTGCGCAAACAAAAATACTTTTGAACAAGATTAATTTTGGCCTAAGTCCTCTAAGGTTTAAAACCAAGTCCCCAGCGGAGTCGCCAAGCTGTCGCGACCTACCCTCGGGGGTATTGCCTAAATGACGGGCCTAAGGCCCATGATTAGACGCGGGCTCTCCCAAGCCCATACCCCGCGTGACGTTGGGATATTCTTAAGAAATTTGCATAAAAGGAGTCGCCACTAGCCTATTGGGGTCGGCTAGAAACCAAGTGAGGCATGGGAGCGTGCCTCACTTTCTACGCAACCAGAGAATTTAGGTTCGGGGACTTGATTACACTAATTGACCAATTAGTGCCCTTTCGGTACCTTATCTTGTTCATTTTAACAAAATGATTTTTGGCAGGCAGTTTGAATTGATTTTATACTTACCCACTAACATGTAAGGTGATCATGCAGGTGCGCAATCATTAAAGTAATAACTATAATTACCAAGATCCTAATTGCCATAAAATTAAACACATGCCATCAAACATAATTAGATATGCAAATTAAACATGCAACATAATTAATATGCAAGCAAGTAAATGCCTAATTATACTAACATGGCAAGATATAGCAATTCCTAACCAAATCCCATCATTTTTGGATTTTCGAAATTTTTATTTTTTCAATTTTTTTTAAAAGAAAAATAATTATTTTTTAATTTTTTAATTTTTTAAATTTTTAAAATTTTTTTTTTAATTTTGAAATTTTTAATATTTTTTGAAATTTCGAAATTGTGTTTTAGTTTTTTTTAATTTTTAATTTTTAATTTTTTAGTTTTTTAATTTTTTTAAAATAATAATAATTTTTAATTAAAAATGGGCAAACCGGGTCGGATCCGATTGGACCCGACCCGATTGGCTCGGATCGGCCCGGTCCGAACCAACCCAGGTTCGACCCGGTCGGGTCGGGTCGGTTCCGGTTCGACTCGACCCGATCTTGCCGCGAGTCGGGTCCGGTCGCCGACCGGACCCGGGCTGGGCCCAGACCAGAATTGGTCGGGCCCTCGCTTGATTTGGGGTTGGGGCCGACCGACAGGCCCAACCCTCCTCGACGAAGCTCGCGGGCCCTAGCAGGACTGGGCCTGAACTGCGGGCCCAATCCAGTCCAAAAATTCAGTCCACAGAAAAGGAACCTAAATAAACTAAAGCCTAACCCAACACCCAAAAAAATCTAATACTAACCCGGCCCAATGACCTTGCTCCAGCCCAGAGAGAAATCAGCCTACGCACGCAGGCCCGGCCCGGACGGATCAAAACCCTAATCGGTTTGCGACCCGCGCCCGACCCGTTTCTTTTGGCCGAAACCCTAGGGTTTCTTGGCGGCGTGGGCGGCGGCGGCGGCGGCGGCGGCAGCGACGGGCTTGGCGGCGGCGACGCAAAGCGGCTCGGACGGCGTCGAGCCAGAGGACGACGGTTAGGACGGCGTTCGGGGTGAGGGTGGCAGCTCGGACGCTCCTCGGATGGGCAGCAGCGGCGACGAGCAGCAGCGCTGGCGGGTCGTCGCGGGGGGAGGAGCAGCGTCGGGCGAGCAGAATACAGACAGAGTAGAGACAGCAGCAGCTTCGTCGGATCTCGCGTGTTGCAGGTGAGGCGGAGCGGATGCAGGTCGGTGCTGGGCGGTCGCAGATGACTGGTGGAGCGACGGCGGTCAACGGTTTGGCCGCCGGTGTCGGGTGGAGGCGCAGTGGCCAGCGCGGTGGCAGATAATGCGGCGGAGGGGAAAGACTCCCAGATCTGATCGAGCGTGATCAGATCTGGGTCTTTGGCGGATCCCCAGCGCGACGAGGCGGACTGGTGCTAGCTGCAGGAGCGGCCGAGACCGGACGGAGGTGGCGTGAGGTCGACGGGCGGCGCTCGGGCGGAGAGGGCGTCGGGCGCCTGGTGGAGGTAGCGCGAGCGTCGGGTCGTCGCAGCTGCAGCAGGGGGTCACGGACAGGCGGGCTACAGGCGGGTCGGGGCGTGGCGGTGGTGGCGCTGTGCTCGCGGACGAGCGGCTCCGCCGTGCGGCGGCCGACGCAGCGAAAGCTTCGAACGGCCGCGGGGCGGAGCCGCTGAGGCTCTCTTTTCTCTGTTCCCTCTCTCTCTCTGTTTCGAACTCTCTCTCCCTCCCCCCTGCTGTCCCTGTCTTCTTCTTCTTTTTCTGCCCTGCTGCTGCTTTTCTTCTTCTTTTCTTTTCTTTTTTTTTTTTGTTGTTTTCGCTTTTTTTTTTTTTTTTTTTTTTTTTTTTTTTTGGCGACTAATTCCTAATCTTGTACACGATTAAATCATAAATAAAATGGCGAAATTTAGGTGTCAACAATTCCCAAAGGGTTTTCAACCTCCAAAGCTTCTTGAGAAAATGCTAGATCGTTTGGCATTCATTTTGAAATAGCTTTCAAGTGAAAGTCAGTATTAGAAAAGCTAAAAGCTCAATGCTAATAGGAATTAGCTTTGAGCTTTCAGATTTGGCCAAATGCTGAAACTTATTTTTTCTTCTAAAACTATCTTCACTCATTCTTCAAATTTTTTATTCCGCCATCGTTATTGTTTTAAAATACCAAATAATGCTAAAAAATCACACACACACACACACACACACACACACACACACACACAGATATATATATTCTAAAACAATTAAATATATTAGGTCTTCTAAAAAATTATTTATATATTTGATTTTTTTAGTATTATTATCAAAATTTATATTTAAAAAGTTGCATACATTATTTTTTTCAATTCTAAACAAATAAAAATTAAAAAATTTCGACGAAGAGTTTGCTATTTTTTTAAACTATATATATGTATTTGACTTTTTAGCTTATTCTCAAATTTATATTTAAAAAGTTACATACATTATTCTTTCAATTTTAAACAAATAAAAGTTAAAAAATTTCGATGAAGGATTTGATCTTTTTTTTAATTATATATATGTATTTGATTTTCTTAGCATTATTGTGAAAATTTATATTTAAAAAGTTGCACACATCATCTTTTTCAATTTTAAGAAAATAAAAATTAAAAATTCCGATGAAGGGTTTGGTCTTTTAAAAAAAATTATATATGTGTTTGATTTTTTTAATATTATTGTCCAAATTTAAATTTAAAAAGTTGCATACATCATTTTTTTTTTTCAATTTTAAACAAATAAAATTAAAAAAATATTTATAATATTAATAATCCAAAGAGCTTTTCAAATGTATTTTCTACCAAATAGCATTTCTCTCAAAAATACTTCTCAAAGCATAGTTTATCAAACGAATTTTGTATTTGCCTAAAGTGCTTTAAGCTAAACCGCTTTGCATTTTCCTAATAAGCTTTCAAAATGTTGAACCAAACGCATCCTAAGCCTGTTCGCCTCTCTTATCTTCGTTTCTTTCTTGGGAAAATGTCACAAATGGTCCATAGACTTCTACTTAATGTGCAATCTCGTCTCTAAGCTTTCGATTTGCTCAATTTGCTTCCTGAACTATCGATAAATGTTTGATCTAGTCCCAATTCTTTGAAAATTGACAAATTTCGTCATTCCGTTAGTTAAAGTTAATAGAATTGGGCATTTTGGTTTTTTCTTTTATTTTTCTTCTCTCTTCCCTCCACTGGCCATGGCGGAGCCAGTGAAGGGAAAAGAGAAGAAGAAGAAAAAAAGAAGAAAAAGACCAAAATGCCAAATTCTGTTAACTTTAACTAACCAAATGACGAAATTGGTCACTTTTCAAATAGTCTGGATTAGATCGGATATTTATCAATGGTTTAGGATCAAATTGAGCAAATCGAAAACTCAGGGACGAGATTACAAATTAAGTAGAAGTCCATGGACCATTTGTGACATTTTCCCTTCATTTATATACATTTATAGTGATATGCCATTTATATTAAAAAGAAGTATATGATATGATGTGAATATATCCAACTTTAATACTACGATTCATCAAACAATAGATAGGATATTAAAGAATCCCAAAATTTTATATCATATTCTATTCAATCCTATCTCGATTAAATCCAGGACGACCAAACGTGGCTGCATGAGAGAATGTCTTGAGAATGTGGGGCTAAAGGAAAAAGGTAAGTGGGGTGAGTTGGATTAATTGGGTTGGGTTTGATTTGGTTTCATGGGCTGGAATTTGAGTGGACTGCTTTTATTTTCATGGGCCAGTTGGGGATCAATTCAAAGTGGGCCTTGGCGCATTTTTTGCCCAACCCGCATTGATAGGGTCCAGGTTGGTTTGGTTGGGTCGGGTCTCCTGGCCCGGTTTGAATTTCTTTTATATTAATATTAAAAATACTAATATTAATAAATAAATTTAAAACATTTTAAAATTTTAAAATGAAGAAAAACGTTAAAATATTTGAAAAATAAAGAATTCATGAAAATTTATAAAATTCCGAAAACTATTAAAAGAATTTAGAAAATTCATAAAATCATTAAAAATCAGAAAATCCATAAAATAACAGAAAATTAGAAAAATCATTAAAAATTCAGAAAATCCTAAAGAAAAATGTTTTAGAAAAAAAGGAAATCCTCTAAAAGTATTAAAACTCAAAATTTAGACAAGCCTTTAGAGCTTTACAATAGGATTCTTTTTTTGGATTATCCTTTTTCCGGATTATTTTAGGATGCTTGTGTGTGTGTGTGTGTGTGTGTGTTTTTTTTTTTTTTTTTTGTGATTATACATGGTTGCCCTTTTCAATATCTTGGATGTCATATTCGTTGTTTTAGAATGGTCAGGACAAAACCTAAAATTCTTCAAGCGTTAATCTTAGGACTAACGTAATCAAGTTTTCAAGGCTAGAATCTCTAGTTGCACAAAGAATAAGATATTTTCCTAGGGGTCTAGTCGACACCAAAATTCTAGTGGCCACTCTTTAGTCAAATTTCTTCGAAGTGAATAAAAATTTGAAAATATGCAAGTTATGAACTTGGGAGATCCTGCGTCAATGAAATGTTGTCAATCCAAAATTAATAATACCTCTAAATCTAAAACTCTTTCCCAGAGGTGTTAAGTTGCGACACTACTTTAACTAGATGAACGAGGGGCATGAGTACTTACTAAGTGTTGCATTACATAATCAAATCAACTTGACAATGTCTCATTGACATGCACATATGGAAACCCCTTTCTCTTATTGACCCTTTCCTTTCTTCTTTCTTCTTCTTTTCCTTTCTTCTCTCTTCCTTTTTCCTGAACCGCCCGCGGCCACTTTAAGGGTGCGTTTGTTTGTTTTTGTTAAATAATTGGGAGGAGAACAAAAAAATAAAAACTATTTCTGTCCGGGAAACAATTTTTGACTAGAAAGATGCATTTCGTAAACTTGTTCCGAGAATAAAAAATGAATAGAAACATGTTTGGTAAATTTGTATTATTTTTTTGTTTCTTTTAATTTTTTAATATTTTTATTTTATTTTTCCTTTTTTTTTCTTTCTTTTTCTTTTTCTTTTTTTCTTCTTTTGGCCGGTGGCCGTGCCTAGCCATGGCGAGGCTTGCCGGCTCCCGGCGAGGCCGAGCTCACCGAGGCTCGCCCGGCCAAGGCGAGGCCGAACCTCGCTAGGGAGGTCGGCGACCGGCCAAAGAAAGGAAGAAGAAAAGAAGAAGAAAAAAAAAAAAAGAGAAGGAAAGAAAGGAAAGAGAAAATTTATTCTTCAAAAGTGTTTCCGGAACAAAAAATAACTTTTTTTGTTTCTTATTTCTATTCTAATTTTGTTCAAGAACAAAAAAAATAGATTTTGAACAAAACGCAAATAAACGCGTTTTTGTTTTTTTGTTCAGGGAACAAAGTTAAACGGAAAATCTATTCATGAACAAGAAAAAGAAACACAAACATGCAGGCCCTAAGTGAGAGAACTCTCGCTTTATGCCATTTTCCCATTTTTTTAACTTTTCAACCCCTTTTTATTTCTTTTCTTTTTAAATAGAAAAGGCACCTCCTCTTTGACTTGGTCAAAGAAAATGTCCTGCTATTACAAGATCTAGTTTACTTAGGGCGCGCATTTAAAACTCTTTTGTTATAGAAATAGTTTAGAGAACGTAAATAAATTTTTCTATTTCTATTTCTAAACCGTTTAATAACGACACAAAATTTTTACTCTAAAAATATAAATTCGTTTGATAACGACACAAAATTTCTTTCTTTCGGACGGTAGCGGACCGGCGGAGATCAATGGTGGTGGCGGTAGCGACGGCAACGGCTGGCGACTGGCGGCGGCGATAGAGGCGGTCGGCGATCGACGGCGGCAACGAATTCTCATTTACATTCCGGAAATAAAAAAGTAGAAAATTTTTCTTCCGATTTCTACTCCAAACCTATTTCGGAAAAAGAATCTATTTCAGAAAAAAAAAATGAAATAATTTTACTAAATAATTTTACTAAAGAAAAATTATTTCTGAAACAGAAATTTTTTTTATCACGCGCCCCCTTACTTTTCATGGTCCAGCTCACGATTTCTCATTTTCCTCTTTCTTTGTTCCTCCTCTTCTTCCCTCTTTCTTCTTCCTACCTGTTTATGTTGCGGCTCGGTGAAGTCCAGCGCCTCAAATCCAGTCGCAACCCAACGACGATGGCCACGGGATTTGCTTGGATGGTTGTTTTCCAGCAATGTCTGAGGCGGTAAAAGGATTAGTTTCGGTTCTTGGTGTTGGTTCATGGCCTTTGGCATCGCGGTCGGTGGTGGCCATGGATTCTTGATGGTGGTTCCAAGCGATGGTCATTGTGGTGGCGGCGTGACGGATGGTGGACTGCAGCAGACGATGATGGCAGTCGAAACAATCCGGGTAGTGCCAAAAATGGAAAATCCCATGGTGGCGGCAGCTTGTTTCTTTCATTTACGGTGGACGCTGGTTGTGGATGAAGGAGAAGATGGTGATGACGGTATGTGAGTATGGTGGTTCAATAATGAGTGGCAGCCGGTGATGGTGATGGTGCGGTGGTGGCAATGTGTGTTTAATGTTTACAGAGAAGACAGACGGTGGTGAACGATGGTGTGCTGCCATGGGAGAAGTGGCAGCGCTTCAGCTTGTTTAGAGAGTTGACAATCGCGTTAGGTGCAATTTGATCTGCACATGGTGCGCATAGCTGAGATGCAGAATTTATCCTCAACCATAAATGAAGTTGAAGAAAAAAAAAATGCTTCAACACGTTTCGATTTGGAAAAGAAAAGAAAAGAAAATTTAATGCAATGACGGAGGTTTGCAGATTGAGAACACTTTCAGAAGAAGCTTCTCAGTTTGGTTTTTCACTTCTGGAACCGGTGAACGCTTTTAGCAAGAGTCTTTATTCCATTACAGATAAGTACAAAGCATGGCAATCCAAGTGAAGATAAGCTACAAGTGATCCTATATACACAAATTAATAGAGGCTTGTATCACCAAGGCATGAATCTTTTGGTGAATTTGAAGGTTGAAGAATTGGCACTAATCTCTGCGTGGTTGCTTGTTGATCCAGCCGATGGAGTAGCTGAAATTGATATCTCTCTGGCTGGTTCAGTCTCCTCCCTGTGCTCATTGCTTTCTCCTCTGTGACTATATTGTATCACTCTAAAACCTTAGTATATTGTATCAATCCAACCAATACAATACTCCAAAAAGTACTCGAGAGTATTACCTTTGATCTGGCTTTTGATTCAACCAAAGGTGAACCTTCTGGTTCGATATCTCTCTGGCTGAAAATTCCGGCATCTTGAGCTTTTCTAACCTCAGATCTTCGTATTTGCAAGAAATTCCTGCATTCCCAGCCTTTTTTGGATGCTCTGTCTGTTTTGCAGAGACGATCTCCCATCCGTCCAACTCACTCTCGGTACAGCCCTTTTTTCCCTTCAGAACACCATCAAGGGATTTGTTTGTTGATGTCAGCCAATTCTCCTCTAGAATAGATCCTTTATGCAACCTAGATGCTTGGTCATGCTGCAATAACACATTGTACGAGATCAATTGTAAAGAGGGAAGCGAGCCATTCGCATTTTTGCAGGAATAACAAGGGGAGGAATAGTGAATCTTTGTTCCCTTGGTGGTCAATCATTTATGGCAGCTTAAACTTTCAAGAAAAGAAAAAACTAAACAATTTGTCTAACACGGTTAATTAATCATTGCATTCTGCTAGTCTTTTCTATCTTGTCCTAAAGTACAAGATAGGTGCCATTAACTCAAACCACCCAAGTAATTTTAAAAAAGCACAAAGTCAAAAAAATTAATACTTAGGCACGATGGGTATAGAAGCTTCTTTTACCTTTGCTATGGCTATTGATTCATCCAAAGGTATATATACTGATTTACTATTTCTGGCTGCCAGATCTTCCTTTCTAAGCTTTTCAAGTCTCGGTTGTTCACCTTTGCAGTAATTTCTTACACCCTCATGCCTTCTTGGAAGCTCCGTATGTTTTGTGGAGGAGACATGTAAGCTGTCAAACTTATTCTTGTTGAAGCCTTTCTTTTTGTGCAGAGGAGCAACTCCATTGAGAGGTTCAACTGTTCCAATTCGCACATTATCTACTAGCGCAACACGTTCATTATGCGACTGCAACAAGACATTGCATGAATGAGATCAACTGTATCAGAAGAAATAACTGAGGTGTAGTGCACGCTCAATCTCCTGACCCATGGGAGCTTTCATTTTAGAAGTGCGTGGAGTCTGCTACATTTTGAGCTTTTCACTTCTCTGTGATGACCTTCTTTGATGTATCATGCTACTTTGGTTTATGTTACAGGGAAGCGACAGAAAATGAAGGAACAAACAACATGCTTCTCTTACCTTTGCTTTGGTGGCCGAGTCATCCAATAATGCACAATTTGGTTTGATATTTTTGGCTGCAAGTTCTTGCTTTTTGACCTCTAAAAACCTCATCTTTTCACCTTTGCTATAAATTCTTACAGTTGCAGGCTCTTCCAGAGGATCCATACGTTTTGGGGGAAAGACATTTGAGCAGTTGGACTCATTCCCATCAAAGCTTTTCTTTTCCTCTGGAGGAACTTCTTGACATCCATGGGGTAGTTCAATTGCTAGTGTTTGCCCAGTCTCCTCCATAGCATTTTTGTTCTGTGAGCTAGATGTTTGGCCATGGAGAGTTTCAATTGTTGGTGTCTGCCAATTCTCCACCATAGCATGAGCATTACGTGAGCTGGATGTTTGGCCATACTGCAACCAACATATTGCTTGAGATCAATTGAACCAGAGGAGCCGACTAAGGCATGATCCTGGTCTTATGACAAACATTAGTGGTTTCATTTCTAAAATTGTCTGGAAGCTATATTACATTATGATTTTCCGCTTCTTTGCATGGTCTTGTTTGTTATTTCAGGGCATCAACAAGCAAATCCCAATAAGCATGTTTTGCAAAACTTACCAGTGGAGGAACCCTGGAAATCTTTGTACAGTCAGTGATTGTTCCTCTCAAGTTAGGCATTGAATTTGGTTTCTCTATGGCTGGTTCAATTCCTTTGTTGTTATAGTTCTGGGGTGATTTTGATGCAGCACGGTGCTCTCTGCTTTCTCCTACCTGCCAATGTTTGTAAAACATTCTATCTTATATGCTTATACAGAAGCAAATAATTAAATCAACTGGATACTCTTGAAACTCGGAATTGTCCTAGTCTTTTCTTTTGAATTTCACTAAGAATATGAAAACCTTGCCATTGACTTTACCAGCAAACTCAATGCAAAAATCCTATCTTGAAATTAATAATTAGACATTACAAGCGAATTTAATTTAGAAGCTTGTTTCACCTTTGCTTTGGCTTCTAATTCATCCAGAGTTACACATTCTGGTTTGATATTTCTGGCTGCAAGTTCCAGCTTCTCCACCTTTTTGATCCTCGATTCTTCATCAGTACTGTAAGTTCTTGCAATTTCAGGCTTTTTTGGAGGCTCCATATGCCTCCGGGAGGAGATATGTAACCCATTGAACTTATGCTCAATGAAGCCTTTCTTTTCATCTAGTGAAACTGCACCCTGGAGTGATTCGATTGTTTGTGCTCGCTGACTCTTCATCTGAACAGCATGTTCATCATCTGAGCTACATTTTGGGCCATACTGCAATGCAGGAGATGAAACACATCGAAAGAAAATAAATGGCTGAGGCATAATCTTAAACAGTAAAGCTCATGACGAACATTCAAATTTTCATTTAAAATGTGTCTGGAAGCTGTATTATATGTTGATATGTTCCGCTTCACTTCTCTGATGTGATATTATTTAATCTAGCAATATTCTTCTTTGGCTGTTTTTTTGCCATTCTGGTACATATCTAATTGAAGGTTAATAGGGCATGAGGAATTTCCCTGATATCTCTCTTTTCTATGTAAGTTTTTCTTCCCTATATATAATAAAGGTGAACAATCTGTATAACCAACTAAAACTTCAGGAATAGAATTTTGACCTGTGTTTGCAATTGATCTCTGTCAGTGTAGCTAACTTGCAACTGGTTGGATTCATCAATACAAACAAATACATCATCGTCCCATGAGAGGTCCGCAAAAGATGGACTTCCGGAATTTCTACCATGTAAGTCACATTGGGAGTCGACATTTTCTGATTGGAAAGAAGTCTGTGGGAGAATTGATGTAATGACTTGAACTCGGTTGTCCTGCTGAAGTGAGGGCTCCGTTGCTGAGTCTACCAGAATCCATGACTGTTTTGAAAAGTAAATAGGTTAATTATGGACATACTTCACAAATTATGTCCATGAACAAAACATTTTTTTCGCTCTTACTTCTAGACATGAGTTCTCGTGTTCAGGTTGATGAAGGTCTGCCTGATTCCAAGGCTGTTTGCAAAAGTAAAAAGGCTAGTTATGAACATACTTCACAAATTATACCCATGAACAGAACATTTTTTCATTCTCACTTGTGCAAATGAGTTCTCCAGTTCAAGTTGATGAAGGTCTGAATCCGAGTCAACCAACCTAATCGATGAGTTTCCCATTGCCTGAATCTGCGGCTGTTTTCAAAACAAAAAAGATTAGTATGGAACATGCTTCACAAATTATGCCCATGAACAGAACATTTTTTTGTTCTCACTTCTGGAAATGAGTTACTGTGTTCAGGTTGATGAAGGTTTGAATCCAAGTCCATCAAGTTCGTGGCTCCACCATTTAATTGCAGGGCTGAAAAATCAGACTCTTCATTTCCTTTGTGCTTTAAGTGACAGACGACGTAATTCTTGGTCGGCTGTCAAAACAACCATGTTTTTGGAATTCACAAGACCTGATCTTATCCTATTTAAATAATGGAAAATAAGGAAGAACAGAATCATTGCTTTTGGCTAATCGAAACTTTTGAATTGCATGGTTCTGCAGATTATTACAATACTCAAATGAATGTAGTAAACCAGAAGAAATAAATGAGGGACAGATTGCGTACAGCGTGTGGAAACACTTCATTGAGATTGTTGGTCAGTAGATGATATTCGTGAATGACCCAGTTGGTCTTGATGCCCCTAGAGCCGTGACCCTCATGAAAGACCAGTGTTTTCTTAGTACCGATCGCTCTGTTCCTGTCTCCAGCCTTGATAGTCCTATCAACACCAGTCTTCTTCCAAAATCCCAATGGAGTCGATCTTCGAATTGGTGGCGTTTGTGGACAGAAGAACCACCACTCTTGAACTTTGTTATCAGGAGGAATGATTGATTGCTCTGTCAAGTTCAATTCAAATCTAATTAATGATGCCTTTCTTTTCCTACAGCCGAAGGATGCATATCTTATATAGTGAACTGTACACAGTCAAACTTCGATTCCATCAGCAAATTCCGCAAAATATTCACTGATTCATAGACTATTTTACTGCAATTGTCACAGAACTCTAGGATAACACGATGCCACATTTATAAGTACGAGGTATCCATTACGCTGCCATTACCGGCCAAAACGGACAGGAAAAATGACAACAGCGTCTCTTTCTTTACCCTTAAATATTTTTGGTAATTGCTGAGGCTCCCACTTGCAGATATCCACCTCAGGAATGATGCAGATGTTGCCTCTGGACCCAAGCACTTTCAGCTTCGAGTAATGATCGACCAATTCCTCATCGGTCGGGTGGAACCTGTATCCGATCGGCAGATTCTTTGGGATGATCACAGCTGCCATCTTCATCTAGTTCCGTCACTTCCCTCGCGCAAGGGCGAACTTACAAAAGTCTTGAGAAAGCAGAACATGAACGGGCTTCAAGGCCTTGCGCTCTAAGGGTCTTCATCAAAGTCTTTGCCTTCTTTGAGAATTATTTTTTCGGTCGGTACTTCTTTGAGAAGTTAGCTTTATGTCATTTTTTTTTTTTTTTGGTTTGGAGGTGTGGATTGGATTCCACCTTATCACTTAAGGATTATTTGAAGATTCTCGCATCACCTTAAAATATCACATTGTTCACTTAAACTTTCTTGCCTAACTTTCTGCATTACGTAGAAAGCCTTTGTTATTTATTTTCACTTTATTTACAAAAGCATAATAGATGCAATTATAATATTTTGACCAAGTCAAGAGTAATCTCAGAAAAGAAAAGAAAAGAAAAGAAATACCTTGAAAAGTCAACCACAGGGGGAAAGTCGGTCCTCTGAAAAATATCTTCAGACAAATAACGATGCTTTCTTTCGTTGGCTCGAAAATGGGTAGGAAATCCCTTCTCGCCATTTGGTACGGAAAATGGCTTTTCGCCTATATATTTTCCTTCCAAATGGCTCTCACCAGCCTGATGGTGGTTTTTGAGGTCTAGTGTACTTGCTATTCCTGGTCCAGCTCAGAATTTCCCATTTTCTCTCTTTGTTCCTCCTCTGCTTCCCTCTTTCTTCTTCTTCTTCTTCCTTCCTGTTTATGTTGCGGCACAGTGAAGTCCAGCGCCTCAGATCCAGTCGCAACCCAACAACGGTGGGTGGCCACGGGATTTACTTGGATGGTTGTTTTCCAGCAATGTATGAGGCGGTAAAAGGATTAGTTTCGGTTCTTGGTGTTGGTTCATGGCCTTTGGCATCGCGGTCGGTGGTGGCTATGGATTCTTGATGGTGGTTCCAAGCGATGGCCAGTGGTGGTGGCGTGACGGATGGTGGACTGCAGCAGACGATGATGGCAGTCGAAACAATCCGGGTAGTGCGAAAAATGGAAAATCCCATGGTGGCGGCAGCTTGTTTCTTTCATTTACGGTGGACGCTGGTTGTGGATGAAGGAGAAGATGGTGATGATGGTATGTGAGTATGGTGGTTCAATGATGAGTGGCGCCCGGCGATGGTGATGGTGCGTTGGTGGCATTGTGTGTTTAATGTTTACAGAGAAGACAGACGGCGGTGAACATTGGTGTGCTGCCATGGGAGAAATGGCAGCACTTCACCTTGTTTAGAGAGTTGACAATCAATTTGATATGCACATGGTGCGCATAGCTGAGATGCAGAATTCATCCTCAACCACAAATGAAGTACGAAGAAAAAAAATATGCTTCAACACATTTCGATTTGGAAAAGAAAAGAAAAGAAGAATTAATGCAATGACGGAGGTTTGCAGATTGAGAACACTTCCAGAAGAAGCTTCTCAGTTTGGTTTTTCACTTCCGGAACCGGTGAACGCTTTTAGCAAGAGTTTTTATTCCATTACAGATGACAACGAAGTACAAGGCATGGTATTCCAACTGAAGATAAACTACAAGTGATCCTATATACACAAATTAATCGAGAGGCTTGTATCACCAAGGCATGAATCTTTTGGTGAATTTGAAGGTTGAAGATTTGGCACTAACCTCTGCGTGGTTGCTTGTTGATCCAGCCAATGGAGTGGCTGAAATTGATATCTCTCCGGCTGGTTCAGTCTCTCCCTGTGCTCATTGCTTTCTCCTCTGTGACTATATTGTATCACTCTAAAACCTTAGCATATTGTATCAATCCAACCAATACAATACTCCAAAAAGTACTCGAGAGTATTACCTTTGATCTGGCTGTTGATTCAACCAATGGTGAACCTTCTGGTTTGATATCTCTCTGGCTGAAAATTCCTGCATCTTGAGCTTTTCTAACCTCGGATCTTTGTATTTGCAAGAAATTCTTGCATTCCCAGCCTTTTTTGGATGCTGTCTGTTTTGCAGAGACGATCTCCCATCTGTCCAACTCACTCTCGGCACAGCCCTTTTATCCCTTCAGAACACCATCGAGTGATTTGGGCTACGCATGATAAAATTTCTGGAATAGAAATTGATTTTTGGTCAGAAATTGATTTCTCAATTTCTATTCCGTAGACAGTTTACGACGAGAAAAACTCGTTTGATAAAAACTCAAAATTTCTATTTCTGTAAGAGTAAACTAGTTTGATAACGAATAAAGTTTTTATTTCTAGGAATAAAAATTGGATAGATAACAACATAGGAAATCCTCAAATACAAAATAATAGTCAAAATAATACTAATACATTACAAAAGTTGAAAATACAATTTCATGGAATTTCCAGCATATTATTATCCCTTGCCATTTTATTGGCAATGGTTTTCCTAAGTGTATTTATTTGGTTTCCCTCCTCGGTTAATTGAACATTTGCAAGCTCACATTGCGTAGGTTTAGCCGAGTACATCGGATCTCTATATAGGGAAAAATTCTTATCCATCTTGTCTTGATCATGGATGTAATTATGGATGATACAACATGCAATTACGATATGTGCTTACTTTCGAATTGCAAATGAGGGTATGTGTCTCAAAATGAAAAAACAATTATTCAATGCCCCAAATGATCTTTCAATGACATTCCTTAAAGAAGAATGCCTATAGTTGAACAATTCTTTTACAGTTGTTGGCCGTCTCGCTCTACCCATATACTCATTTAAATGATACCGGTCACCTCTAAAAGGAGTTAAAAATCCCTGCATAACCAGAATCCATGACATAGTATTTGCCTACAACAATGTATTCATAAATTGGTCATAATTGGTAACTATAAATGTGATCATAAAGAAAATTACTCCTTAAAGGACAAACAAATAACTGGTGGCGGCTGAGGAAATTCCAAGTGAGGAGTCTCCAATGCTACTGCAAGCACTCGACAATCGTTGGCAGAGCCTTCCCAACCAGCATATACAAAAGTAAATTTCATATCAAATGAACAGACGCACATCACATTCTAAGTGGTGGTGCATTTTCTACCTCTAAATGGGATTTGCTTCGACATAGGTACAGAAGCATGAATGTGAGTGCCATCAATAGCGCCTATACGGCCTGTCATTTTATCAAAGACTAGTATTATACAAAATTATCAACAAAATAAAATTGATGGTATAAAGGAATATATGAGAATTCTACCTTGAAGTAACGTTTATGCTTAGGATCCATAAGAATCTCTTATGGGACAACATTAAAAAAAAAAGGTAGTATGATAATCTCTTTTGCCAATTTGAGAACAAAAATTCTATTTCTGAAGGATGGAGAAAAGGAAATAATTTCTGTTTCTATTTCAGAAACAAAGAAGCTACAATTTCTAACTTATAATTTCTCCTTCAAATCAATTTCTGGAATAGAAATCTGTTTTAGAAATAAAGAAATCAAATTGTGTTACCAAACGGATTTCTATTCCAAACCTGTTCCGGGGAACAGAGAAATAGAGAAATCAAGAAACAGAATTTTTATCATGCGCAGCTTTGTTTGTTAATGTCAGCCAATTCTCCTCTAGAATAGATCCTTTATGCAAAAGGATGCATTGGGCATAAGAACACCCGGAGGAAAAAGACCACATGCTAATAAATAAATAAAAATGATTGCATGACGATTTTTAATGTACTGTAAGAATAATAGTTTATTCTAAATCGTAAATGTGACAGCCCAAGTGATGTGCGTGGGGAGGAGGGATGATGGTGTGTCCGCGTCTTGATCCCCAGATGTGCGCTGGGAGGTGACTCGTTTTTTTGGAGTAGTATGAGATGTTCCGAGAGGAACAAAACCATATGGGCTGAATAAAACGGTGAGGACTTAGTATTTAAAATAGACACATTATGTTACAAGTGTCCATAATGTGTTCCATGTCTCTTTATTATAGAAATAAGTGCCAAATCTTGAAAATGTTTTATGATTGAAGTACATGTAAATTTCGTTCTCGAAATTTTTTAAGGAGGGTAGAATGTAATATTAGGTTACTGGGCCCCAAAAGAAGAAACAGAAAAAGAAGTTAAAAAGTCAATAAAGCAAGGAGAAGAGGGGAGAGGGCTCAGTTAAATAGAAGCCGAGGGATCTTCGACCAGAAATAAAAGAAGAAGAAGAAGAAGAGAAAGGGGAAGAATGGAAAGGGGTTTTGGCACGTGCACGCCTCGGATGCCTCACCAAGTCGACTCGACTCCATAACGCAACACCTGGTAAGGAATTAGGCCCCTCGTTCGTCCAATTGAAGTAATTTTTGAGTTTAGGGCTCAAATTCAGAATTTTTGGAAAATCAAGCGGCGAAGTCTGATTTTGGAGTTGTTGAGCCACGTATTTTTGCAAGCATGGTAGTTTAGGGTGTTGTGGATTTTACGGATCATGATTTGAGCTTATGGTTTGTTCGAAACAAAATTCAAAAGTTTCCCGCGCACAGTGAACAGTACGCGTCCAGCAGCTTTGGGCCCATATTTTGTCATTTTTGGGCTTAATTTTGGGATGGTCAAGTTGAGATTTTTGTAATATGTGTTAATGGCTCTCTATTGACTATAAGTATGTTTGGATCAGGGTGCGGAGGAGAAAGTTAAGGCATGATTAAGTTTTGCGCTTAAATTTCGTGTTGCGAATGGCTTAAACAATTACTTTGGTTATGTGATTTGTTAACTCGTAGAAGTCTTAGTTGTTTCATAGTTGAAATAGAGTTTTATTAGATTTTAACATTATTCATCGGCTATTTGATAGGGCCTTGAGTTTAACAATACAAGTATCGTTCGCCATTTAATCGTAGGTGACAAGGTGAGTGGTACTATATCTTCTTTGGTGTGTGTATATATATATCGAATCGAGAAGAGCATTTTTATTGCATAAAAGCTTAATCGAGCAATTGCTACTCTTTAATTGATTGTGAATGTTTGAAAAGCGTATTATACAAAGTAAGTTGAGAAATATATATGAAATTACTTTGTAACTAATTTATGGAAAGGTTTATGATGATTTGAGAAATTGATATGAAATGAATGATGGGCTATGCTACAAATGTTATTTGTTTGGTTTAAGATATTGATTTCTGGATTTGATTTCTGGTATTGGAGAATGGTTATTTATGCTCAATATGACTGTGAACCCAGTGAGGGGTTTTTGAAGTATGCATACCAAATTTAGGATATCCTTCTGGGCCGAACCACCGGCTTTGTAGTTAGAGACTTTGCCAAGGAGAGAATCTTGGTTGTCTTGTCACAAAGCGTTGTGTCGTGACCATGGTTAGATATTGAGCAAGAAATTGATCGATGAATGAACCATCAACGTGTGTTTGATATGATATGAATTTATCATGTATTTTTTATGGAGATTATGCAATGGACTTGATCATTGATACTTGGACTTTTGATGGTGATTTAAATGAGTTTTCCATATTAGTATAAAGCTTTGATGATGATTAAAAAAAAAAAAAAAACCTCTTATATGATTCGATATGTATTTTAAATATTGAATTGATGTTATGAAGTTTGGTATTGTTTTGTATACATGCACAATGGTTATTCAATCTGCTTAGAAAATATATATTACTCACTGTGCTGACGTTGTTCATCCCACTCCTCCTTTAATCTTTTCAAGTTCCTAGATTAGCAGCGAATAGAGTAAGTGCACCGTTGGTGAGAAACTTTTGGAGAGTTCTATTTTTATTTTCTTTGGTATGGTTTAAAAAAGTGGTGCACATGATCATTGCTAGTGGTTGGATTGTCTGAGTTTTAAATGTATATCTTTATTTAGTGGATTATAAAGACTTTGATGTTGCAACTAATTTGTTGATTTATCTAATATGTATATATATGGTTTAAGATATATATAAGTTGATATCAGTTTGTTGGTTGTGTTTGAGGTTGTGTTCTTCGTGTGGAAGGATGGCCATACCATCCCCATTCTTTATAGTTTTGGGGTGTGATAGTAAAAAATCAAATCATAAATAATTATAAATTGTTGTGAGACTCACTTTTTCAAAAAAATTTAGTGTTGTTCTCACAGTATTCAGAAGTGTCGTGCTAGCAAAATCTTTAAAAAAAAAAAAATGGAATATAAGAGGGAGGAAAAAAATAAAATAAAAAAGGCAATGAAAAGGAAAGAAAAAGACAAACTTAAGGAGAGAACGTCTTGGGAATGTGAGGCTGAAGGAAAAAGGTAAGTGGGGGGAGTTGATTAATTGGTTTGGGTTTGATTTGGTCTCATGGGCTGGAATTTGAGTGGACTGCTTTAATTTTCATGGGATCAATTCAAAGTGGGCCTTGTCGCATTTTTTTGCCCAACCCGAACCGATAGGGTTCGGGTTGGTTTGGTTGGGTCGGGTCTCCTGGCCCGGTCCGAATTTCTTTTCTATTAATATTAAAAGTAGTAATATTAATAAATAAATACAAAAAACTAAAAAAAATTTAAAATTTTAAAATTCGGGAAAACGTTAAAATATTTGAAAAATAAAGAACTCATGAAGATTTATAAAATTCCGAAATCTATTTAAAAAATTTAGAAAATTCATAAAATCATTAAAAATCAGAAAATCCATAAAATAACAGAAAATAGAAAAATAATTAAAAATTCAGAAAATTCTAAAGAAAAAAATCAGAAAATTTTAGAAAAAAAAGGAAAATCTTTTAAAAGCATTAAAACCCAAAATTTAGACAAGCCTTTAGAGCTTTACAATAGGATTCTTTATTTTGGATTATCTTTTTTTTTTTGGGATAATTTTAGGATGTTTGTGTGTTTTCTTTGTGATTATACATGATTGCCATTTTCAATATCTTGGATGTCATATTCTTTGTTTAAGAATGGTTGGGTTCCAACCTAAAATTCTTCGAGCGTTAATCTTAGGACTAATATAATCAAGTTTTCGAGTCTAGAATCTCTAGCTACATAAATAATAAGATATTTTACTAGGTTTTCCAGTTGACACCAAAATGCTAGTGGCCACTTTTAGTCAAATTTCTTCAAAGTGAATAAAAATTTGAAAATGTGCAATGTATGAGCTTGGGAGATCCTATGTGAATGAAAGGCTATTAATCCAAAATTAACAATACCTCTAAATCTAAAGCTCTTTCTTGGAGGTGTTAAGTTGTGACATTACTTTAACTAGATGAACGAGGGCATGAGTACTTACTTAGTCTTGCATTACGTAATCGAATCAACTTGACGATGTCTCATTGACATGCACATATAAAAACCCCTTTCTCTTCTTGACCCTTTCCTTTTTCTTTCTTCCCTCTTCCTTTTTCCCGAACCGCTCGCGGCCACTCTAAGTGAGAGAACTCTCGCTTTATGCCATTTTCCCATTTTTTCTAGCTTTTCAACCGCTTTTTATTTATTTTTTAATAGAAAAGGCACCTCCTCTTTGACTTGGTCAAAGAAAATGTCCCGCTATTACAAGATCTACTTTACTTACTTTTCCTGGTCCAGCTCACAATCTCCCATTTCCTCTTTCTTTGTTCCTCCTCTTCCTCCCTCTTTTTCTTCCTTCCTGTTTATGTTGCGGCCCGGTGAAGTCCAACTCCTCAAATCCAGTTGCAACCCAACGACGATGGCCACGGGATTTGCTTGGATGGTTGTTTTCCAGCAATGTGTAAGGCGGTAAAAGGATTAGTTTCGGTTCTTGGTGTTGGTTCATGGCCTTTGGCATCGTGGTCGGTGGTGGCTATGGATTCTTGATGGTGGTTCCAAGCGATGGCCAGTGGTGGTGGCGTGACGGATGGTGGACTGCAGCAGACGATGATGGCAGTCGAAACAATCCGGGTAGTGCGAAAAATGGAAAATCCAATGGTGCCGGCAGCTTGTTTCTTTCATTTACAGTGGACTCTGGTTGTGGATGAAGGAGAAGATGGTGATGACGGTAGGTGAGTGTGGTGGTTCAATGATGAGTGGCGGCCGGCGATGGTGACGGTGAGGTGGTGGCATTGTGTGTTTAATGTTTACAGAGAAGACAGACGGTGGTGAACGATGGTGTGCTGCCATGGGAGAAGTGGCAGCGCTTCAGCTTGTTTAGAGTGTTGACAATCGCGTGAGGTGCAATTTGATCTGCACATGGTGCGCATAGCTGAGATGCAGAATTCATCGTCAACCATCAATGAAGTACGAAGTAAAAAAAAAATGCTTCAGCATGTTTCGATTTGCAAAAACAATTTTAATGCAATGACACAGGTTTGCAGATTGATAGCTCTGTCCGAAACTGGTGAAAGCTTTTAGCAAGAGTTTCCATTCCATTTCAGATGACAACAAAGTACAAGGCATGGCTATCCAAATGAAGATAAGCTACAAGTTTTCCTTTATACACAAATTAATCGAGAAGTTTGTATCACCAAGGCATAAATCTTTTGGTGAATTTGAAGGCTGAAGAATTGGCAGAAATCTCTGCGTCGTTGCTTGTTGATCCAGTCAATGGAGCAGCTGAAATTGATATATCTCTGGCTGGTTCAGTCTCCTCACAATGCTCATTGCTTTCTCCTCTGTGACTATATCAATCACTCTAAAACATTAGCATAATGGATCAATCCAACCAATTCAATACTCTAAAAGTTCTCAAGAGTTTTACCTTTGATCTGGCCGTCGATTTGACCAAAGGTGAACCATCTGGTTTGATATCTCTCTGGCTGAAAATTCTGGCATCTTGAGCTTTTCTAACCTCGGATCTTTGTATTTGCAAGAAATTCCTGCATTCCCAGCCTTTTTTGGATGCTCTGTCTGTTTTGCAGAGACGATCTCCCATCCGTCCAACTCACTCTCGGTACAGCCCTTTTTTCCCTTCAGAACACCATCGAGTGATTTGTTTGTTGATGTAAGCCAATTCTCCTCTAGAATAGATGCTTTATGCAACCTAGATGCTTGGTCATGCTGCAATAACACATTGCACGAGATCAATTGTAAAGAGGGAATAAGCGAGCCATTCGCATTTTGCAGGAATAACAAGGGGAGGAATAGTGAATCTTTGTTCCCTTGGTGGTCAATCATTTATGGCAGCTTAAACTTTCGAGAAAAGAAAAAACAAAACAATTTGTCTAACACCGTTAATTAGTCATTGCATTCTGCTAGTCTTTTCTATCTTGTCCTAAAGTACAAGATAGGTGCCATTAAAACTCAAACCGCCCAAGTAATTTTAAAAAAGCACAAAGTCAAAAAAAATTATGCTTAGACACGATGGGTATAGAAGCTTCTTTTACCTTTGCTATGGCTATTGATTCATCCAAAGGATTATATACTGATTTAATATTTCTGGCTGCCAGATCTTCCTTTCTAAGCTTTTCAAGTCTTGGTTGTTCACCTTTGCAGTAATTTCTTACATCCTCCATAGCATTTTTGTTCTGTGAGCTAGATGTTTGGCCATGGAGAGTTTCAATTGTTGGTGTCTGCCAATTCTCCACCATAGCATGAGCATTAAGTGAGCTGCATGTTTGGCCATACTGCAGCCAACATATTGCTTGAGATCAATTGAACCAGAGGAGTCGACTAAGGCATGATTCTGGTCTTATGACAAACATTAGTGGTTTCATTTCTAAAATTGTCTAGAAGCTATATTACATTATGATTTTCAGCTTCTTTGCATGGTCTCGTTTGTTATTTCAGGGCATTAACAAGCAAATCCCAATAAGCACGTTTTGCAAAACTTACCAGTGGAGGAACCATGGAAATCTTTGTGCAGTCAGTGATTGTTCCTCTCAAGTCAGGCATTGAATTTGGTTTCTCTATGGCTGGTTCAATTCCTTTGTTGTGATTGTTCTGGGGTGATTTTGATGCAGCACGGTGCTCTCTGCTTTCTCCTACCTGCCAATGTTTGTAAAACATTCTATCTTATATGCTTATACAGAAGCAAATAATTAAATCAACTGGGGACTCTTGAAACTCGGAATTGTCCTACTCTTTTCTTTTGAATTTCGCTAAGAATATGAAAAACTTGCCATTAACTTTACCAGTAAACTCAATGCAGAAAATCCTAACTTGAAATTAACAATTAGACATTATGAGTGAATTTAGAAGCTTGTTTTACCTTTGCTTTGGCTTTTAATTCATCCAGAGTTACACATTCTGGTTTGATATTTCTGGCTCCAAGTTCTAGCTTCTCCACCTTTTCAACCCTTGATTCTTCATCAGGGCTGTAAGTTCTTGCAATTTCAGGCTTTTTTGGAGGCTCCATATGCTTCGAGGAGGAGATATGTAACCCACTGAACTTTTGCTCAATGAACCCTTTCTTTTCATCTAGTGAAACTACACCATGGAGTGATTCGATCAGTTGTGCTTGTTGACTCTTCATCAGAACAGCATGTTTATCATCTGAGCTACATTCTGGGCCATACTGCAATGCAGGAGATGAAACACATTGGAGGAAAATGAATGGCTGAGGCATAATCTTTAACAGTAAAACTCATGACGAACATCCAAATTTTCATTTAAAATGTGTCTGGAAGCTGTATTATATGTTGATATGTTCCGCTTCACTTCTCTGATGTGATATTATTTATTCTGGCATTATTCTTCTTTGGCGGTTTTTTTGCCATTCTGGTACATGTCCAATTGAAGGTTTATAGGGCATGAGGAATTTCCCTGAGGTCTCTCTTTTCTACCCAAGTTTTTCTTCCCTAAATATAATAAAGGTGAACAAGCTGTATAACCAATGGAAACTTCAGGAATAGAATTTTGACCTGTGTTTGAATTTGATCTCTGTCAATGAAGTCAACTTGCACCTGGTCGGATTCATCAATATAAACAACTAATTCACCGTCTGCAAGACTTCCAAAATTTCTAACATGTAAGTCGGTTTGGGAGTTGACATTTTCTGATTGGAAAGAAGCCTGCGGGAGATTTGATGTAATGACTTGAACTCGGTTGTCCTGCTGAAGTGAGGGCTCCGTTGCTGAGTCTACCAGAATCCATGACTGTTTTGAAAAGGAAATAGGTTAATTATGGACATACTTCACAAATCATGTCCATGAACAAAACATTTTTTTCGTTCTCACTTCTGGACAGGAGTTCTCATGTTCAGGTTGACGAAGGTCTGACTGCAAGTCAACCAAGCTAATTGATGAGTTTTCCACTGCCTGAATTGAAGGCTGTTTTCAAAAGTAAAAAGGCTAGTTATGGACATGCTTCACAAATTATACCATGAACAGAACATTTTTTTCATTCTCACTTCCGGAAATAAGTTCTCATGTTCAGGTTGATGAAGGTTTGAATCCAAGTCATCCAAGCTAATTGATGAGTTTCCAACTGCCTCACTCCACGGCTGTTTTCAAAACAAGGAAGATTAGTATGGAACATGCTTCACAAATTATGCTCATGAACAGAACATTTTTTCATTCTCACTTCCGGAAATGAGTTATTGTGTTCAGGTTGATGAAGGCCTGAATCCAAGTCCATCGAGCTAATGGCTTGCTGGGCTGAAAAATCAGACTCTTCATTTCCTTGGTGCTTTAAGTGACAAACAACGTAGTTCTTGGTCGGCTGTTAAACAATCATGTTATTGGAATCCATAAGACCTAATCTTATACTACTTAAATTCCAGAATCCTACTCCATTACAAACTTCGACAATGGAAAATGAGGAAGAACAGAATCATTGCTTTTGGCTAATTGAAACTTTTGAATTGGATGGTTCTGCAGATTATTACAATACTCAAATGAATGTAGTAAACCAGAAGAAATAAACGAGGGACAGATTGTATACAGCATGTGGAAACAGTTCATTGAGATTGTTGGTCAGTAGATGATACTCGTGGATGACCCATTTGGTCCCGATGCCCCTTTTGCCGTGACCCCTATGAAAGACCAGTGTTTTCTTAGTACCAATCTCTCTGTTCCTGTCTCCAGCCTTGATAGTCCTATCAACACCAGTCTTCTTCCAAAACCCCAATGGAGTCGATCTTTGAATTCGTGGCGTTTGCAGATAGAAGAACCACCACTCTTGAACTTTGCCATCAGGAGGATGATTGATTGCTCTGTCAAGTTCAATTCAAATCTAATTAATGATGAACTTATCCCTTTCTTTTCCTACGGCCAAAAGATGCATAGTGAACTGTACACAGTCAAACTTCGATTCCATCAGCAAATTCCGCAGAATATTCACTGATTCATAGACTATTTTACCGCAATCGTCACAGAACTCTAGGACAACATGATGCCACATTTATAAGTACGAGATATCCATGACGATGCCATAACTGGCCAAAAACGGACAGGAAAATGAATAGCAGCGTCTCGTTCTTTACCCTCAAATATTTTTGGTAATTCCCAAGGCTCCCACTTGCAGATATCGACCTCGGGAATGATACAATTAACGCCTGTGAATCCTTGCACTTTCAGCTTCAAGTAATGATCGACCAATTCCTCGTCGGTGGGACGGAATCCGTATCCGACCGGCGGATTCCGTGGGATGATCACAGGTTCCATCTTCTTCTAGCTCTGTTACTTCCCTCGCGCGAGGGCGAATGTACCAAAGCTCTGGGAAAACAGAATGAACGAGCTTCAAGTCCTCGCGCTTTAAGTCTTCATCAAAGTCTTTCACTTCTCTGAGAAGTTGCCTTACGTCATTTTTTTTTTTTTTTCTGCTTTTTTGGGTCTGCCGGTGGAATTCCACCCTATCGCTTAAGGACTATTCAAAGATTCTCCTATCGCTCTCAAATGTCACACTATCCACTAAAACTCTGTCCTAACTTTCTGCATCACGTAGAAAGCCTTCGTTATTTATTCTCTCTTTATTGACAAAAGTATAAACAATGTAATTATAATACCTTGACCAAGTCAAGAGTGGTCCCAGAGAAAAAAGAAAGAAAGGATAAGAAAAGAAATAGCTTGAAAAGTCTACAAAAGGAATTATTAGAGGTTTGCTCCAGTGGCCACCTTACTAATTTGAAAGGTGGAGGTGATGGATTCAAATTACCATTTTCGGAGGAGATTAGGGTGGGGACGATTTTATTTCGAAATGGGTTTATTTCTTACGCCCGCAAAAAGAGATGACAAAAAGTACGAGTGAGTGTTATAATAAGATTAGAGTAGAGGACCGATAAAAAAAAAAAAAAGTTTACAAAAGGGGAAAAATTGGTGCTTTGAGATGTCATTTTAAAAAAAAAATAGCGATATTTTCAGGTGTTGGCTCAAATGGGTTGGAAATCCTTTCTCAACCATTCGGTATGGAAATGGCTTTTTGCCTATAGATTTTACTTCCAAATGACTTGTTAGGCTGATGGTGGTTTTTGAGATCTAGTCTACTTACTTTTCCTGGTCCAGCTCACAATTTCCCATTTCCTCTTTCTTTCTTCCTCCTCTGCTTCCCTCTTTTCTTCTTCCTTCCTGTTTATGTTGCGGCACTGTGAAGTCCAACGCCTCAAATCTAGTCGCAACCCAACAACGGTGGCCATGGGATTAGCTTAGAAGTCGATCTTGATCTCTAAGGTGATTTCGATATATTAGCCTTATAAATGTAGATCTTTGATATTAGGTATGCCTGAAGAGGAATAAAGCATTTCACGTTGATAATTGGCTCATAACTCCTTTGAATTAGGGCTCCAACTATAGCCCCCATCTCGGATATATCCACAAGATGAGATATCGAAGGCTTGCTGCTCATGAGTAGTAGTACGCTTGATGGGCATGTGTCGATCATAGACCACGGGCTCCTACATGGGCCACACTTCAATTGTTGACATTCATCTAATTTGGTAGGTAACATGCGTCAACAAGAATTTCATGTCGCATGCATCATATTTGCCAATTCTCTTCCTTCAACATGTCTTGACCCGACAAAAATTTCACTTTTGCTCATTGTTATTTACTTAGCTTCAGCTTGGTTTGTTAAAAATTAGTGCTTTTGAAAAACATTTTCAGAGAACTCATTTTTTATAAAAATAACAATATTTATAGTGTTCACATGAAATTGAGTTGGAAATCATGTCTCACCCTTTTTCATGGAAAATGGCTTTTTGCTTATGGATTTTCCTTCCAAATGACTCACTAGACTGATGGTGGGTTTTGAGATTTGTCAAACCCCAAAACCAACAAGGGGTATGACAACATGAGAAACTTTTAATCCAACTATTTAATATACATATATAATCATATATGTGTTATTTCATTTCAACAAATTTTATTCAATTTCGAAAATGCTCATTTAAATCATCCTCACAATTCAAACATCAATGATCAAATTTATTGATTAATCTCTAATCAAAAACCATATAAATGGTCTATTCATAATCCATCTCATATCAAAATATATGTCGATGGTCTATCCATTAAATAATCTTTTACTTAATAGCAAACCATGATCACGACAGTGACGACATAACGCCTACTGACAAGGCGATCAAGATTCTTTCCTTGGTAAGGTCTCCACTTACAAATTCGATGGCTGGATCCAAAAAGATATCTTAAACTTGGTATGCATACCCACAAGCCTATCAATGGACCAACAACGATATTGAACACCAAACCTACATCCTCCAATATCTAGAAATACAATCCATAAATCAATCTCATAATCCACATTACATTTCACAAACCAATCATATAACCTTTGTAATTCAATTCATCCGAAATTAATAATTTTTTGTAAAGCATTTACATATTATTTCATAAACCGAATTCACAAATTGATATATACAACCTTTTGTAATGTTTTTCATAAAATGCTTCTTAAATTATCTTATAACTCATTCCATAAAACAATTTGCAAAGCTATACATATATATTATTTCACAATACCTTTCATAAAACCACTCTCAAATCATTCTCAAATATTAAAAGGTAGTAATTGTCTAATCCAAACTTTTAAACAATAAACATGCTTGATTACTCGTAAGATACTTAAATCTTTATCTCTTTCAAGACATGAGTTTACAAATCCATAAAAGAGATAGCATTACTCACTTGGATGTGCCCTTAACCAAATAACAAGGCACAATCAAATTAATGAACTCGCAATCCTATCATATAAGCAAGAAATAACATCAAAACTAAGTGAAACGCTATATCAATTATGGCATGGCTAAACTAAGCCTAAATGCCAATAAAATAACTCTCACGCATCAACAAATCACTTACTTGAAGCAATTATTCAAATCTAAATGTAACGTGAAACTTGCTCGCAAAACTCTAAAATTTCGTTCCGACAAAACCGTTGCTTCAAATGACCGTCAAACCCACTACTCAAAAATTGGATTATACGGCTCAAGTTTCCCAAAATTCCGATTTCAAGCCCTAAACTCAAAAACTATTTGTTGACATTTGAATTTTGTCAACGTTTTAAATATCCATTTATTTTGCAAAAATATAACAATTTATAAAAAAAAAGTAATAAATGGTAAATAAAAAAAATGATGAAGTCGTGTGGGCCGTTATGCCCACTTAGCGACTTTCAGCTCTCTAATGGTGCATTTGATTCAGTATTCCCAAAGGGTTTTCAGCCTCTAAAGCTCCTTGAGAAAATGATGGACCATTTGGCATTCATTTTGAAATAGCTTTCAAGTGAAAGTCAGTATTGAAAAAGCTAAAAGCTCAATGCTAATAGGAATTAGCTTTGAGCTTTCAGCATTTGGCCGAAACTTATTTTTTTCTTCTAAAATTATCTTCACTCATTCTTTAAATTTTTTATTCTGCCATCGTTATTGTTTTTTAAAATACCAAATAATGCTAAAAAAATCACACACACACACACACACACATATATAAATTCTAAAACAATTAAATATATTAGGACTTCTAAAAAAAATTATTTATATATTTGATTTTTTTAGCATATGTATTTGATTTTTTTTTTTAGTATTATTGTCAAAATTTATATTTAAAAAGTTGCATACATTATTTTTTTCAATTCTAAACAAATAAAAATTAAAAATTCCGATGAAGAGTTTGCTATTTTTTTTAAAATTATATATATGTATTTGACTTTTTAGCATTATTCTCAAATTTATATTTAAAAAGTTACATACATTATTTTTTTAATTTTAAACAAATAAAAGTTAAAAAATTTCGATGAAGGATTTGATCTTTTTTTTTAATTATATATATGTATTTGATTTTTTTTAGCATTATTGTGAAAATTTATATTTAAAAGTTGCATACATCATTTTTTTTCAATTTTAAGAAAATAAAAATTAAAAAATTCCGATGAAGGGTTTGGTCTTTTTTTAAAAAAAAAATTATATATGTGTTTGATTTTTTTTTTTTTTAAGTATTATTGTCAAAATTTATATTTAAAAAGTTGCATACATCATTTTTTTTTTCAATTTTAAACAAATAAAATTTTAAAAAATAATATTAATCATCCAAAGAGCTTTTCAAATGTATTTTCTACCAAATAGCATTTCTTTCAAAGATACTTCTCAAAGCATAGTTTATCAAACGACTTTTGTATTTGCCTAAAGTGCTTTAAGCTAAACTGTTTTGTATTTTCCTAATAAGCTTTCAAAATGTTGAACCAAACGCATCCTAAGCTTGTTCAGCTCTCTTATCTTCATTTATTTCTTGGGAAAATGTTACAAATGGTCCATAGACTTCTACTTAATGTGCAATCTCATCTCTAAGCTTTTGATTTGCTCAATTTGCTCCATGAACTATCGATAAATGTCTGATCTAGTCCCAACTATTTGAAAATTGACAAAATTTGTCATTCCATTAGTTAAAAGTTAACATAATTGGACATTTTGGTCTTTTTCTTTTTCTTTTTTTTCTTCTTCTTCTCTCTTCCCTCCGCCGGCCATGGTGGAGCCAGTGGAGGGAAGAGAGAAGAAGAAGAAAAAAATAAAGGAAAAAGATCAAAATGCCAAATTTTGTTAACTTTAACTAACGGAAGGATGAAATTGGTCAATTTTCAAATAGTCTGGATTAGATCGGATATTTATCGATAGTTTAGGGATCAAATTGAGTAAATCGAAAACTCAGGGACGAGATTACACATTAAGTAGAAGTCCATGGACTATTTATGACATAATGATATGCCGTTTATATTTAAAAAAATGTATATGATATGATGTGAATATATTCAACTTTAATATTACGATTTATCAAACAATGGACAGGATAAAAAAGAATCCCAAAATTTTATATTCTATCCTATCCAATCCTATCTCGATTAAAAATCCGGACGATCAAATATAGCCTATGAGAGAATGTCTTGGGAATGTGGGGCTAAAGGAAAAAGGTAAGTGGGGTGAGTTGGATTAATTGGGTTGGGTTTGATTCGGTCTCATGGGCTGGAATTTGAGTGGACTGCTTTTATTTTCATGGGCTAGTTGGGGATCAATTCAAAGTGGGCCTTGGCGCATTTTTTGCTCAACCCGCATCGATAGGGTCCAGGTTGGTTTGGTTGGGTCGGGTCTCCGGCCCGGTCCGAATTTATTTTATATTAATATTAAAAATACTAATATTAATAAATATATTTAAAAAACTTTAAAATTTTAAAATTCGGAAAAACGTTAAAATATTTCAAAAATAAAGAATTCATGAAAATTTATAAAATTCCGAAAACTATTAAAAGAATTTAGAAAATTCATAAAATCATTAAAAATCAGAAAATCCATAAAATAACAAAAAATTAGAAAAATCATTAAAAATTTAGGAAATCCTAAAGAAAAAATCAGAAATTTTAGAAAAAAAAGAGGAAAATCCTTTAAAAGTATTAAAACCCAAAAATTAGACGAGACTTTAGAGCTTTTTACAATAGGATTCTTTATTTTGGATTATCCTTTTTTCTGGATTATTTTAGGATGCTTGTGTGTGTGTGTGTGTGTGTGTGTTTTTTTTTTTTTATTATACATGGTTGCCCTTTTCAATATCTTGGATGTCATATTCGTTGTTTTAGAATGGTCAGAACAAAACCTAAAATTCTTCGAGCGTTAATCTTAGGACTAACGTAATCAAGTTTTCAAGTCTAGAATCTCTAGTTGCACAAATAATAAGATATTTTCCTAGGGGTCTAGTCGACGCCAAAATTCTAGTGGCCACACTTTAGTCAAATTTCTTCAAAGTGAATAAAAATTTGAAAATATACAAGGTATGAACTTGGGAGATCCTGCGTCAATGAAAGGCTGTCAATCCAAAATTAATAATACCTCTAAATCTAAAACTCTTTCTCAGAGGTGTTAAGTTGCGACACTACTTTAACTAGATGAACAAGGGGCATGAGTACTTACTAAGTGTTGCATTACATAATCAAATCAACTTGACGATGTCTCATTGACATGTACATATAAAAACCCCTTTCTCTTCTTGACCCTTTCCTTTCTTCTTTCTTCTTCTTTTCCTTTTTCCCGAACCGCCCGCGGGCACTCTAAGTGAGAGAACTCTTGCTTTATGCCATTTTCCCTTCTTCTTTTTTTTTTTTTTAACTTTTCAACCCTTTTTATTTCTTTTCTTTTTTAAATAGAAAAGGTACCTCCTCTTTGACTTGGTCAAAGAAAATGTCCCGCTATTACAAGATCTAATTTATTTAGGACACGCATGAAAATTATTTTGTTCTAGAAATAGTTTATGGAATAAAAATAGATTTTTCTATTTTTATTTCTAATAGAGTTTCTAAGCAAAAATAATTGTTTGACAATGACACAAAATTTCTATTCTAAAAGTAGAAATTCGTTTGATAACGACACAAAATTTCTTCATTTCAGACGGTGGTGGATCGGCGGCCGGTGACCGCGGAGATCGGCGGCGGCGGCGGCCGGCGACCGGCGGCAGCGACGAATTCTCATTTCTATTCTAGAAATTGAAAATTTTACTTTTGATTTTCACTCTAAACTTATTTCTGGAACAAAAATTTATTTCAGAAATAGAAAAGTGAAATAATTTTGCCAAACAGATTTTTATTCCAGAATTGTTTCTGGAAAAATTATTTCTTGAACATAAATTTTTTTATGATGCACCCCTTACCTTTCCTGGTCCAGCTCACGATTTCCCATCTTCCTCTTTCTTTGTTCCTCCTCTTCTTCCCTCTTTCTTCTTCCTTCCTGTTTATGTTGCGGCTCGGTGAAGTCCAGCGCCTCCAAATCCAGTCGCAACCCAACGACGATGGCCACGGGATTTCCTTGGATGGTTGTTTTCCAGCAATGTCTGAGGCGGTAAAAGGATTAGTTTCGGTTCTTGGTGTTGGTTCATGGCCTTTGGCATCGCGGTCGGTGGTGGCCATGGATTCTTGATGGTGGTTCCAAGCGATGGTCATTGTGGTGGCGGCGTGACGGATGGTGGACTGCAGCAGACGATGATGGCAGTCGAAACAATCTGGGTAGTGCGAAAAATGGAAAATCCCATGGTGGCGGCAGCTTGTTTCTTTCATTTACGGTGGACGCTGGTTGTGGATGAAGGAGAAGATGGTGATGACGGTATGTGAGTATGGTGGTTCAATGATGAGTGGCAGCCGGTGATGGTGACGGTGCGGTGGTGGCATTGTGTGTTTGATGTTTACAGAGAAGACAAGACGGTGGTGAACGATGGTGTGCTGCCATGGGAGAAGTGGCAGCGCTTCAGCTTGTTTAGAGAGTTGACAATCGCGTTAGGTGCAATTTGATCTGCACATGGTGCGCATAGCTGAGATGCAGAATTTATCCTCAACCATAAATGAAGTTTGAAGAAAAAAAAATATGCTTCAACACGTTTCTATTTGGAAAAGAAAAGAAAAGAAAATTTAATGCAATGACGGAGGTTTGCAGATTGAGAACACTTTCAGAAGAAGCTTCTCAGTTTGGTTTTTCACTTCCGGAACCGGTGAAGGCTTTTAGCAAGAGTCTTTATTCCATTACAGATAAGTACAAGGCATGGCAATCCAAGTGAAGATAAGCTACAAGTGATCCTATATACACAAATTAATCGAGAGGCTTGTATCACCAAGGCATGAATCTTTTGGTGAATTTGAAGGTTGAAGAATTGGCACTAATCTCTGCGTGGTTGCTTGTTGATCCAGCCGATGGAGTAGCTGAAATTGATATCTCTCTGGCTGGTTCAGTCTCCTCCCTGTGCTCATTGCTTTCTCCTCTGTGACTATATTGTATCACTCTAAAACCTTAGTATATTGTATCAATCCAACCAATACAATACTCCAAAAAGTACTCGAGAGTATTACCTTTGATCTGGCTTTTGATTCAACCAAAGGTGAACCTTCTGGTTTGATATCTCTCTGGCTGAAAATTCTGGCATCTTGAGCTTTTCTAACCTCAGATCTTTGTATTTGCAAGAAATTCCTGCATTCCCAGCCTTTTTTGGATGCTCTGTCTGTTTTGCAGAGACGATCTCCCATCCGTCCAACTCACTCTCGGTACAGCCCTTTTTTCCCTTCAGAACACCATCGAGTGATTTGCTTGTTGATGTAAGCCAATTCTCCTCTAGAATAGATCCTTTATGCAACCTAGATGCTTGGTCATGCTGCAATAACACATTGTACGAGATCAATTGTAAAGAGGGAAGCGAGCCATTCGCATTTTTGCAGGAATAACAAGGGGAGGAATAGTGAATCTTTGTTCCCTTGGTGGTCAATCATTTATGGCAGCTTAAACTTTCAAGAAAAGAAAAAACTAAACAATTTGTCTAACACGGTTAATTAGTCATTGCATTCTGCTAGTCTTTTCTATCTTGTCCTAAAGTACAAGATAGGTGCCATTAACTCAAACCACCCAAGTAATTTTAAAAAGCACAAAGTCAAAAAAATTAATACTTAGGCACGATGGGTATAGAAGCTTCTTTTACCTTTGCTATGGCTATTGATTCATCCAAAGGTATATATACTGATTTACTATTTCTGGCTGCCAGATCTTCCTTTCTAAGCTTTTCAAGTCTCGGTTGTTCACCTTTGCAGTAATTTCTTACACCCTCATGCCTTCTTGGAAGCTCCGTATGTTTTGTGGAGGAGACATGTAAGCTGTCAAACTTATTCTTGTTGACGCCTTTCTTTTTGTGCAGAGGAGCAACTCCATTGAGAGGTTCAACTGTTCCAATTCGCACATTATCCACTAGCGCAACATGTTCATTATGCGACTGCAACAAGACATTGCATGAATGAGATCAACTGTATCAGAAGAAATAACTGAGTTGTAGTGCACGCTCAATCTCCTGACCCATGGGAGCTTTCATTTTAGAAGTGCGTGGAGTCTGCTACATTTTGAGCTTTTCACTTCTCTGTGATGACCTTCTTTGATGTATCATGCTACTTTGGTTTATGTTACAGGAAGCGACAGAAAATGAAGGAACAAACAACATGCTTCTCTTACCTTTGCTTTGGTGGCCGAGTCATCCAATAATGCACAATTTGGTTTGATATTTTTGGCTGCAAGTTCTTGCTTTTTGACCTCTAAAAACCTCATCTTTTTGCCTTTGCTATAAATTCTTACAGTTGCAGGCTCTTCCAGAGGATCCATACGTTTTGGGGGAAAGACATTTGAGCAGTTGGACTCATTCCCAACAAAGCTTTTCTTTTCCTCTGGAGGAACTTCTCGACATCCATGGGGTAGTTCAATTGCTAGTGTTTGCCCAGTCTCCTCCATAGCATTTTTGTTCTGTGAGCTAGATGTTTGGCCATGGAGAGTTTCAATTGTTGGTGTCTGCCAATTCTCCACCATAGCATGAGCATTACGTGAGCTGGATGTTTGGCCATACTGCAACCAACATATTGCTTGAGATCAATTGAACCAGAGGAGCCGACTAAGGCATGATCCTGGTCTTATGACAAACATTAGTGGTTTCATTTCTAAAATTGTCTGGAAGCTATATTACATTATGATTTTCCACTTCTTTGCATGGTCTTGTTTGTTATTTCAGGGCATTAACAAGCAAATCCCAATAAGCACGTTTTGCAAAATTAACCAGTGGAGGAACCATGGAAATCTTTGTGCAGTCAGTGATTGTTCCTCTCAAGTTAGGCATTGAATTTGGTTTCTCTATGGCTAGTTCAATTCCTTTGTTGTGATTGTTCTGGGGTGATTTTGATGCAGCATGGTGCTCTCTGCTTTCTCCTATCTCCCAATGTTTGTAAAACATTCTTATATGCTTATACAGAAGCAAATAATTAAATCAACTGGAGACTCTTGAAACTCGGAATTGTCCTACTCTTTTCTTTTGAATTTCGCTGACAATATGAAAACCTTGCCATTAACTTTACCAGCAAACTCAATGCAAAAAATCCTAAATTGAAATTAATAATTAGACATTACGAGTGAATTTGGAAGCTTGTTTCACCTTTGCTTTGGCTTCTAATTCATCCAGAGTAACACATTCTGGTTTGATATTTCTGGCAGCAAGTTCCAGCTTCTCCACCTTTTCGACCCTCGATTCTTCATCAGTGCTGTAAGTTCTTGCAATTTCAGGCTTTTTTGGAGGCTCCATATGCTTCAGGGAGGGGATATGTAACCCATTGAACTTATGTTCAATGAACCCTTTCTTTTCATCTAGTGAAACTACACCATGGAGTGATTTGATCATTTTTGCTCGCTGACTCTTCATCAGAACAGCATGTTCATCATCTGGGCTACATTTTGGGCCATACTGCAATGCAGGAGATGAAACACATTGAAGGAAAATGAATGGCTGAGGCATAATCTTAAACAGTAAAGCTCAAGACGAACATCCAAATTTTCATTTAAAATGTGTCTGGAAGCTGTATTATATGTTGATATGTTCCGCTTCACTTCTCTAATGTTATATTATTTAATCTGGCAATATTTTTCTTTGCAGTTTTTTTGCCATTCTGGTAAATATCTAATTGAAGGCTAATAGGGCATGAGGAATTTCCCTGAAATCTCTCTTTTCTATGTACGTATTTCTTCCCTAAATATAATAAAGGTGAACAAGCTGTATAACCAACCGAAACTTTAGGAGTAGAATTTTGACCTGTGTTTGAATTTGATCTCTGTCAATGTAGCCGACTTGCAACTGGTTGGATTCATCAAAATAAGCAACTAAATCATCATCCCATGGGAGGTCCGCAAAAGATGGACTTCCGAAATTTCTAACATGTAAGTCGGTTTGGGAGTCAACAATTTCTGATTGGAAAGAAGTCTGCGGGAGAGTTGATGTAATGACTTGCACTTGGTTGTCCTGCTGAAGTGAGGGCTCCGTTGCTGAGTCTACCAGAATCCATGGCTGTTTTGAAAAGTAAAAAGGTTAATTATGGACATACTTTACAAATCATATCCATGAACAAAACATTTTTTTTGTTCTCACTTCTGGACATGAGTTCTCAGGTTCAGGTTGACGAAGGTCTGACTGCAAGTCAACCAAGCTAATTGATGAGTTTTCCACTGCCTGAATCCAAGGCTGTTTTTAAAAGTAAAAAAGGCTAGTTATGGACATGCTTCACAAATTATACCATGAACAGAACATTTTTTTCATTCTCACTTCCGGAAATAAGTTCTCATGTTCAGGTTGATGAAGGTTTGAATCCAAGTCATCCAAGCTAATTGATGAGTTTCCAACTGCCTCACTCCACGTCTGTTTTCAAAACAAAGAAGATTAGTATGGAACATGCTTCACAAATTATGCTCATGAACAGAACATTTTTTCGTTCTCACTTCTGGAAATGAGTTATTTTGTTCAGGTCGATGAAGGCCTGAATCCAAGTCCATCAAGCTAATGCCTCCATCATTTAATTGCAGGGCTGAAAAATCAGACTCTTCTTTTCCTTTGTGCTTTAAGTGACAGACAACATAGTTCTTGGTCGGCTGTCAAAAAACCATGTTATTGGAATCCATAAGACCTGATCTTGTCCTACTTAAATTCCAGAATCCTACGCCATTACAAACTTTGACAATGGAAAATGAGGAAGAACAGAATGATTGCTTTTGGCTAATTGAAACTTTTGAATTGGATGGTTCTGCAGATTGTAATAATCAAATGAATGTAGTAAACCAGAAGAAATAAACAAGGGACAGATTGCATACAGCGTGTGGAAACAGTTCATTGAGATTGTTGGTCAGCAGATAATATTCGTGGATGACCCAGTTGGTCTTGATGCCTTCAGAGCCGTGACGCTTATAAAAGACCAGTGTTTTCTTAGTACCAATCGCTCTGTTCCTGTCTCCAGCCTTGATAGTCCTATCAACACCAGTCTTCTTCCAATATCCCAATGGAGTCGATCTTTGAATTCGTGGCGTTTGCAGATAGAAGAACCACCACTCTTGAACTTTGTCATCAGGAGGAATGATCGATTGCTCTGTCAAGTTCAATTCAAATCTAATTAATGATGAACTTATCCCTTTCTTTTCCTACGGCCAAAAGATGCATAGTGAACTGTACACAGTCAAACTTCGATTCCATCAGCAAATTCCACAAACTATTCAATGATTCATTGACTATTTTACCGCGATCGTCACAGAACTCCAGGACAACATGCTGCCACATTTATAAGTACTAGATATCCATTACGATGCCATTACTGGCCAAAAACGGACAGGAAAAAATGAATAGCAGCGTCTCGTTCTTTACCCTCGAATATTTTTGGTAATTCCCAAGGCTCCCACTTGCAGATATCAACCTCGGGAATGATGCAGACGTCGCCTGTGATTCCGAGCACTTTCAGCTTCAAGTAATGATCGACCAATTCCTCGTCGGTGGGACGGAATCCGTATCCGACCGGCGGATTCCGTGGGATGATCACAGCTCCCATCTCCTTCGAGTTCTGTTACTTCACTCGTGCACAGGCGAACTCACCTCAGCTTTGGGGAAGCAAAGTAAACGAGCTTCGAACGTACCTCATCTTCAAGGCCCCGTGCTTTGCGGGTCTTCATTAAAGTCTTTCGCTTCCTTGAGAAGTTCCCTTTATGTCATTTTGATTTTTTTTTTAGGGAGGTGCCGATGGATTCCATCTTATCGCTTGAGGACTATTTAAAGATTCCCGTACCACTTTAATTCACATTGTCCACTTATTAAACTTTCTTGCCTAACTTTCTGCATGACGTAGAAAGCCTTTGTTATTTATTTTCTCTTTATTTACAAAAGCATAATCGATGTAATTGTAATATTTTGAACAAGTCAAGAGTGGTCACGGAGAAAAAAGAAAAGAAAAGAAATAGCTTGAAAAGTCTACAAAAGGGGGAAAAATTAATGTGTTGAGATGTCATTTTTAAGGAAAATAACGATATTTTCAGATGTCGGCTCGAAAGTGGGGTTGGAAATCCTTTCTCACCCTTTGGTACGGAAATTGCTTTTTGCCCATGGATTTTGCTTCCAATTGACTTGCTAGGCTGATGGTGGTTTTTGAGATCTAGTTTTACTTGCTTTTCCTGGTCCAGCTCACAATTTCCCATTTCCTCTTTCTTTGTTCCTCCTCTGCTTCCCTCTTTCTTCTTCCTTCCTGTTTATGCTGCGGCACTGTGAAGTCCAACGCCTCAAATCCAGTCGCAACCCAACAACAATGGCCATGGGATTTGCTTACAAATCGATCTTGATCTCTAAGGTGATTTCGAAATACTGGCCTCATAATTTGAGTTACTGAAAGTTATAATAGAGAGATGCGGGATGCTAATTTATAGCGAAATCATTTACTAGATGTAGCTCTAATTCTAAAGTAATCCAAGGTAAAATATTATGTCTCAAATTTTCTTTTTCATTTTTACACTATTTTTTTTTTTTTGTAATTACACGTGGAATCCTAACACTTATGCCCTTGAACAGGACCAAAAAGATGGACTTCTTTATGGAGAAGGAAAAGCCTTTCTTATACCCATTGAATTAGCAAGGGATTTGCTAGCATAACAAACCTTGAAGTAAACCACAAATTCTTTAAAAAGTGAGTCTCAGGATAATTTCATAATTATTTATAATTTGATTTTTTATGTTTCCAAATAGAATGAGACACGTAATCATTTCTTAATTAATAGTACAAGCACGAGGCCATAATTTCACTTTTGCCCTCCCTGGAGAGGAACGAAGAGTTCCGGGTCCGAAAAGGCTGCTGCCTCAAGAGCGAAACAAGATTTTTTTTCTCTAATCGATGTGCTTTTCTTATTAAACTCTGGCCTTGTTTCGTCCCCTCGCGATCGCAAATTTAGGTAGGGGTTGGTGAGGGATGGATTATCCAATTCGACCGGCACGTGTGTCTGGTTCGGTTCCGGTTCCGGTTCGGTTCCGATTCCGATTCCGCCATCTCCAAACGTTACGTGGGACCCCAGCAATGGGACAAAAGGCCAAAAGGGGGGAGAATGGGTGGTGGTGGTGGTTCCGTTTCCTCCTCATTCACATTTTGTATCTTTGTGCTTTTCACGTACTGTCCATTTGGCTCTCCCAAAAGAGAGGAAAAAAAAAAAAAACCTCACCTGGAACGCACTCGGAATTGCCAACCGAATATGCCCAGATCCGAAGGCCCGGTTGTTCGGCTGGGGCATGGGACCTGCCCGGGCTCGGAGTGGATTGGAATTTTAGTAAGATATGAAATCCTCTGCACATGGAAGGAAGCTAACGAATGTCTTTGTTCAGTTAATTACCGAACATAACAGCGATGAATATATAGTGAAATCTAATCCCATGGCGTGTTTGGCGAATCTAGAGTGGGATTATGTAAAATAATGGATAAGAATTTTGAATAAATTACTCGAAAAAGCGATAGGGTATTTAAATGGCGAGGTGCGGCTTTATCTAATAAGTTAAGTTTTTAAAATAATTAAGGGTTGTTTGACAAATTTTTGTAGAAAAAGATAATAATATTGGAAGTATGGAACGATCGCTGCTGCCCTGATGGTCTCTATTAATGATTGCCACTACCACCACAGTAGATCGCCTTTGTTCTGGCAGTCACATCGCAACAAAAAATCCACAGAGATAGAGGGGGCAAGAGCCAAGAAGGGGAAATAAAGAGAATCGTGACTACTGCGCGATGGTTGGATGAGTTATTGAGCGATGATATGCTAAGTAGAACCGACACCAATACGCGATACATAATACGACACGTTGACAAGTCGTTTCTAAAAAAATATATCAAATTCTAACATGTTAGGATACATTGTATATTAAATGTAAATAAATTATCATTTTAATGACTATTTCAATCAAATTCACTAATAAATAAATAAATAAATAAATAAGCCTACAATGAATTTAAACTAAATGATGGATTTCATTCATTGTTTTAGTTTGACGAATTCAACTCCATATAATTTGAAAGAAAAAAAAAACAATTCACATTCTAGACTTGTGTGTTAGACATGTTGAAAGAGAAGAGAAAAAAAAAACTTGAAGAGTGAATTGTGTATCATATGAAATGAAAGTCAAAAGAGAAAAAAATGCTAAGTTTTTTTGCTTTCCCTATTAATTATTTTTATTATTTTTGTTATTTTTTTCTTGTTCACATATATATATTTTGACTCCTCATTTATTGAAATTTTTTGAAATTGACTCACGTGTCAGAATCACTTATTAGAAACTCACATATTGAAATTCCAACTCAAATGTTAAAGAGTATTGGGAAAGTTAATTAGATGTTGGATTTTTTGACATGTATTGACAAAGTGTCGGAAAGTGTCGAAAAGTGTAGAACACGTGTTGGAGTATCCAACACGATACGAAAGCTCTCGGATAGTATCGATGTTTCCTAGATGACATGTATTGTATATTCAATGTCCACCAATGACTAGCCGGTTTAAGGTCATTACACATACATTTGATGCGATAATGTTTCACTAGAATTTGTCGCGACAGTGAAGTACCTTTTACTGAAAGTCTTTTTTGCTATATAAAAAGGACACAACGTCTATGACAATTCCAGACAAAAAATATTACAAGTTTAGGAGGAAAGTAATTAACATATTTCAACGGAATTTAATCAATAATGAAGTATATAGATAGAGATAAAATATTAGAATTAAATCGATGACAAAACACCCATAAACTGTAACAAAGATACATATCAAAGTTTGATGATAAAGTATACGAAAACTACAGTAAATATATATGCTTTTATTTAATCGACAACGAAATATCTAAAGACTACATCTAAAACTATGATGCATTAATTGAAAGATAATGTATTTTGTTTGTTTTAGTGGGGTTCAACAGTACAATAAAAACTAGTATTTATTGTTTTCACAACAGAACTAGCTATTGCAGCTTTTCAACAGTTTCTTTTAATTCAATATCTTCACCTCAACACAAACTTCTCATCTCCAAGTAGTTACTAAATTCATATAAATGAATAACATCCTAATCATATCTGCAATTGCAACTAGCTACAACAATACTTAATCCACAAAAATTGGAAAAGCCTTTCTATTAGCAAGGACTTTGTTAGCATAATAGTCCTTAAAATGAGTCACAAAATTTTGAAAAGATGAGTCATATAATAATTTTATAATTATTTATGATTTGATTTTTTATGATACCAAATAATTTATTCTTCTCATAGCATATTGAAAAATTGTCACGTAATCATTTATCATTTATGGTACCAGCACAAGGCGATAATTCCACTTTTGCCTTCCCGGAGAGGAACGTGCCACGTAGGGTTCCAGGTCCATAAAGGCAGTTGCCTTGGGAAAGAAATAAGATTTTTTTCTCTAATCGATGTGCTTTTTCTTATTAAACTCTGGCCTCATTTCCTCCCCTCGCGATCGCAAATTTAGGTAGGGGTTGGTGACGGCTGGATTATCCAATTTGACAGGACTGGTTTAGGTTCTGGTTCTGGATTTTGGTTCTGGTCCGCCATCTCCAAACGTTATGTGGGACCCAGCAACGGGACAAAAGGCCAAAAGGGGGGGAGAATGGGTGGTGGTGCGCTTCCGTTTCCTCCTCCTCATCCACATTTTGTATGTTTGTGCTTTTCACGTACTGTCATTTTGGCTCTCCCAAAATAGCCAAAAAAAAAAAAAAAAATCCTGACCTGGAATGCACTCGGAATCGCCACCCAAATGCCTGGATCCAAAGGCCCAGTTGCTCGGCCGGCGCGTGGGACCGGCCCGGGCTCGGAGTGGATTGGAATTTTAGTAAGATATGAAATCCTCCACATGTGAAAGGAAGCTAACGAATGTCTTTGTTCGGTTGATTAACTGAACATAACAGCTATGGATATACAGTGAAATCCAATCCCATGGCGTGTTTGGCAAATTTGGAGTGGGATTATGTAAAAGAATGGATAAGAGTTTTGAATAAATTACTCGAAAAAGCGATAGAGGATTTAAATGGCGAGATGGGGCTTTGTCTAATAATTTAAGTTTTTAAAAAAACTAAGGGATGTTTGACAAATTTTTTTAGAAAAAGAGAATAATATTGGAAGTATGGAATGATCCTCGCCGCCCTGATGGTCTCTATTAATGATTGCCACTACCACCATAGTAGATCGCCTTTGTTCTGGCAGTCACATCGCAAAAAAAAAAAAAAAAAAAAAAAAAAAAAAAAAAAAAAAAAAAAAAAAAATCCACAGAGATAGAGGGGCCATGAGCCAAGAAGGGGAAACAAAGAGAGTCATGACCACCATGCGTTGCTTGGATGAGTTTTTTTTTTTTTTTGTAAAGGTAAGAATATATTAATAGCTTCGGACAAATGTACAAAAAAGGGCACCAAAAGTTTACACTCTAGATGCAAGAGCACAAGAGTCAAAGAAAGCCGCATAAAAGCCAAAAAAGGCGAAAGCACAAACTATAACAAACACTGGCCAACCAACAACTTTGGCCACGTAACCTCCAAGGACGCCAGGGAAGTCGAGGGGGAGAGCGCAAGGCAGGACACAAAGAACAACCCATCCACCAGCTTCAACCATAAACCTCCAAGGATGCCCGTGAAGCCGAAGAGGGAAATTGCGCAAGGCAGGAACACAAAGGCCAGAAGAGACCGAGATTGGGACCAAAAGGAAGCAATGACGGTTCAACTAAAGACCTGAAATCTTACGCGAAGATGGCTTGGTCGAAACCCCAACCTCTCTGTAAGCGCTAATTCCTTGGAGTGTCAGGCACATCTCTATAAGTAAGGGCCTTTTCCTTAACAATCTTACTCAACCGGTTCTTCAAAGTGGGAATATCCAACGAATCCCCTCGAAAAATCATGGCATTTCTTTTCTTCCAAATAAGATAGCAAAGAGCACCAAAGGAATACCAAGGAGACTATGAAAGAAGTCCTTACCAGCAAGGAACTTCCGAGCCCAATCAAGGTTTTCTTCCCAAGTACCATTTCTCCACAGTAGATTGCATCTAGTAGCCTAGAAGTAAACTAAAGTCGCTGGAAAATTGCAGCCAAAGTACAAGTGGTTAATAGAGTCCAGTTGAGAATTGCAAAAGGTGCACACCGAATAGTCAATTCTTCCATAAGAGAGCAAAAACGCCTGGGTAGGCAAACGTTTCTTAGTGGTGAGCCACAAAAGAAACGGGAATCGAGGGGCTAAGTCCTTGTCCCACACAAAGGAGGTCCATGGAACTCTTGCTTTAGAAATTCTAATAAAATTCCAAGCTGAGGCCACAAAGAAAGAACCCAAAGCATGTTGATGCCACACAAAGCGATCACTACCAGCCGAGAGAGATGGAAAAGAAAACCCAAGATCCTCCAGACGCCGTTTGCAAGACCCGCCAACGTACAAATAGAGAAACACCACAGTCGCCCTAGCAGGAATGTTGGAATCAGACACAAAATGCTCAGGAACCTGTAGATGGAGAGGGCTACTGGGCAACCAATTATCAAACCACGAGGAAATAGAGCGGCCATTACTGACCTCCCACCCAAAGGATTGCCTAAACGGGCCCCTTAAATGAAGAATTTTCTTCAAGCTCCAAGCACAAACTGAAGGTTGCTACGTTGCTTGGATGAGTTATTGAGCAATAACACGCTAAGTAGCACATACACTAGTAGGGGTGACAAAGGTTCAGTTCGGTTCGATTTTTCAAAAAAAATGAACCATTAAGAAAAAATTCCGAATTGAACCAAATGAGTCCCGAATTGAATACGAATCGAACCTAAATTTGGGTTCGATTTGGTTCGGTTTTTCGATTTTTGATTTTCAACTTTTAGTTTTCGATTTTTGCATTTGTTTTTTTTCCTATTGCATTTCCAAGAAATAAGCTTTTATCGGTTTGTTGGTTCGGTTCGGTTCGGTTAACCGATTAAAAATATTTCGGTTTTTAAGAGAACCGAACTGAAAAAACCAAATTTTCGATTCGGTTCAGTTCGGTTTGGTTTTTGGTTCAGTTTTGGTTCGGTTTAGTTTTCGGTTCAGTTTTTGACATCCCTAGACACTGGTATGAGATACATATCACGACACGCCGACAAGTCGTTTCTAAAAAAACAAAAAAAACTCCAACACATTAGGACATGTTATATATTAAATATATATTTTTATATATAATAAATTATCATTTTTATTATTATTTCAATCAAATTAATTTGATTCAAATTCACTAATAAATAATAATAAAAAGTCTAGAATGAATTTAAACTAAAAATTAATCCACCATATATTAATATCATTCATTGTTTTAATTTGACAAATTCAACTTCATTTCAATAATCCATAAAATTTGAAGGAAAAAACAAGTGATTCACATTCTAAACTTACGTGTAGATGTGTTGGAAAAAAGAAGATCAAAAAAAAAAAAACTTGGGAAGTGAATTGTGTCATAAGAAGTGAAAGTCAAAAAGAAGAAAATATTATATTTTTCTGCTTTCCCCATTTATTACTTTTATTATTTTTTACATATATATAATTTGACTCCTCATTTATTGAAAAATTTTCAAAATTGATCTAATGTATTGGAATCATGAGTTATAAACTCGCATGTTGGAATTCCTACTCAAGTGTCAAAGAGTGGGTGTTGGATTTTTTAACACGTATTGATCTAGTGTCAGAGAAGTGTTGGAGAATGTTAGACTTATATCAAATGTCCAACACAACATGAAAGCCCCGGAGATTGTCGGTGCTTTCTAGATGACATGTACTCTATGTTCAGTGTCCACCAAGGACTAGCTGGTTTAAGGTCATTATGCAAACATTTGATGCGATAATGTTTCACTGGAATTTGTCCTGACAGTGAAATACCTTTTACCAAAATAATTTTGCTATATAAAGAGAAGACAACTTCTATGACAATTTCAGATAAAAATATCACAAGTGCACAAGGAAAAAATTAATATGCTTCAACGGAATTTAATCAATATTGAAGTATACAAGATAGAGATACAATATCAAAATTAAATTGACAACAAAACACCCACAAACTACAACAAAGATACATGTCGTAATTTAACTGATGATGAAGTATCCAAAAGTTACGGTAAATATATACGCCGTAATTTAATCAACAACGAAATATCTAAAGACTACATCTAAAATTATGATGCATTAATTGAAAGATAACTAATTTTGTTTTTGGGGTTTAAGTGGGTTCACCGATCCAGTACAATAAAAACTAGTATTTATTGTTTTTACAACAGTACAAAACTAATTTATTGTTTTCTATATGCAGCTTTTCAACAGTTTCTTTTAACTCAATATCTTCATCTCATCACGAACTTCTCATCTCCAAGTAGTTATTAAGTTCATATAAATGAATAACATCCTAATCATATCCGTGATTGCAACTACTTATAACAACACTTCAATCCACAAAAAGCGGAAATATAAAAAAATGTCGCTACCAAACAGTTACGCTTCAATGTCGATGTCAATGACTTCATCTTAGATGTCGAAACTCTTTAAGCTGCTGACATTTATTTAAAAGAGTTCACATATCCAAAAATATTGCTCACCAGGTTGTTAGCCATCCTTTTTTCATCAACGCCTTTTGCCGTTCATCGAATTCTACCCTCATCGACTAAACCTATCAATTTGTCCATAGGTAATCAAAAGTTGGTCGTTGGTGAACAGGCAATATATAAGTTTTGACGAAGGGAATTCTTTGCTATCGACGAGGAGCTTCTCTTTTCTTTTTTCAAAAGGGGAATATGGGAATCTTTGTTTCTTTTATTTATGGTCACGGAGGTATGTGACTATGATGGTTCAGTGATGCGGGGTGGCTGGCGATGGCGACAGTGCGGTGGTGGCAGTGCGTGTTTAATGTTTACAGAGAAGACAGACGGCAGTGGACGATGGTCACCGTGGGAGAAGTGGCGGCGCTTCAGCTTGTTCAGGGCGTTGACATTTGCGCTAGGTGCAACGTGATCTGCACTTGGTGCGCAAAGCTGAGATGCAGAATTCATCCTCAACCACAAATGAAGTACAGAGGAGAAAAAGAAATGCTTCAACACATTTCGATTTGCAAATGATAAAGCTATAATCCAATGATGGAGGTATGCAGATGGAGAACACTTTCAGAAGAGTCTTCTCAGTTCGGCTTTTTAAGTAGGAAATCGATGAAAAGTTCTAGCAAGAGTTTCCATTCCATTACAGATGACAATGAAGTCAAGGCATGACAATCCAAATGAAGACAAGCTACAAGTGATCCTACAGCCACAAATTAATCAAGAGGCTTGTATCACCAAAGTATGTATCTCGTTGTGCTTTTAAAGGTTGAAGGATTGGCATAAATCTCTGCGTGGTTGGTTGTTGATCCAGTTAATGGAGTTGCTGAAATTGATCTCTCTCTGGCTGGTTCAGTCTCCTCACTGTGCTTGTTGCTTTCTCCTCTGTGACTATATCAATCACTCTAAAACATTAGCATATTGTATCAATCCAACCAATACAATAGTCTAAACAGTACCTGAGAGTATTACCTTTGATCTGGCTGTTGATTCAACCAAAGGAGAACCTTCTGGTTTGATATCTCTGTGGCTGAAAATTCAGGCATCTTGAGCTTTTCTAACCTTGGATCTTCGTATTTGCAAGAAATTCCTGCATTCAGAGCCTTTTCCGGACGCTCCGTCCATTTCGTAGTGACTATCCTCTGTCTGTTGAACTCATTCTTGGAACAACCCTTCTTTACCTCCAGAGGAATAACAACATCGAGTAATTTGTTTGTTTGTGTTAGCCCATTTTCCTCTATAATATGATCCTTATGCAACCCAGATGCTTGGTCATGCTGCATGAGCACATTGCACAATATCAATTGTAAAAGAGGGAATAAGCGAGCCATTCACTTTTTTTGCAGAATAACAAGGGGAGGAATAGTGAAAATCTTTGTGCTGTTGGTGGTTAATAATTTATGACAGCTTAAACTTTCGTGAAAAGGAAAAAGGGTTTTGTCTAACATGGTCTATTAGTCATTGCATTCTCCTAGTCTTTTCTATTGCCTTGTTCCATGCACCATTAACCCATCCAAGTATTCCACAAAAGCACAAAGTCAAAAAATTAGTACTTCAATACAATGGGTTAATTAGATACTTCTTTTACCTTTGCTATGACTGCTGATCCATCCAAAGGAATATATATTGATTTGATATCTCTGGCTGGCAGATCTTCCTTTGTAAACTTTTCATGTCTCGGTTTTTCACCTTTGCAGTAAATTCTTACTCCTGGAAGCTCCATATGTTTTGTGGAGGAGAAATGCAAGCTGTCGAACTTATTCTCATTGAAGTCTTTCTTTTCATGCAGAGAAGCAACTCCATTGAGTGGTTCAACTGTTCCAGTCTGCGGATTATCCACTAGCACAGCATGTTCATTATGGGACTGCAACAAGACATTGTTAGAATTAGATAAACTGAATCAAAGGAAATAACTGAGGTGTACTGTAAGCTCAATCTCCTGACACATAGGAGCTTTCATCTTAAAAGTGCATGGAGTCTGCTACATTTTGAGCTTTTCACTTCTCTGTGATGACCTTCTTTGATATAAGATGCTAATTTGGTTTATGTTACAGGGAAATGACAGAAAATGAAGAACCAAACAACATGCTCCTCTCACCTTCACTTTGGTGGCCAAGTCATCCAATGATACATAATCTGGTTTGATATTTCTGGCTGCGAGTTCTTGCTTTTTGACCTCTAAGAAACTTGTCTTTTCATCTTTGCTATAATTTCTTACAGTTGCAGGCTTTCCCAGATGATCCATGCGTTTCAGGGGCAAGACATTTGAGCTGTTGGACTCATTCCCAGCAAAGCTTTTCTTTTCCTCCAGGGGAACATCTCCACATCCATGTGATAGTTCAATTGTTCGTGTCTGCAGAGTCTCCACCACAGCATTTTTAATCTGTGAGCTAGATGTTTGGCCTTGGAGTGTTTCAATTGTTAGTGTCCTCCTATTCTCCTCTGTAGCATGATCATTATGCGAGCTAGATATTTGGCCATACTGCAACCAACAAATTGCTTGAGACTAATTGAATCAGAGGAGCCCACTAAGGCATGATCCTAGTCTCATGACAAACATTAGAAGTTTCATTTCTAAAATTGTCTGGAAGCTATATTACATTATGATTTTCTACTTCTTTGAATGTTCTTGTTTGTTATTTCATGGCATCACCAATTAAATCCCAATAAGCACGTTTGCAAGAATTACCAGTGAAGGAACCATGGAAATCTTTGTGCAGTCGCTGATCGTTCCTCTCAAATTAGGCATTGAATTTGATTTCTCTATGGCTTGTTCAATTTCTTTGTTGTGATTGTTCTGGGGTGATTTTGATGCAGCACTGTGCTCTCTGTTTTTTTCTACCTGCCAATGTAAAACATTCCATCTTATAAGCTTATACAGGAGTAAATAATTAAATCAACTGGAGACTCTTGAAACTCAGAATTGTCCTAGTCTGTTATTTTGAATTTCACTGAGAATATGGAATCCTTGCCATTGACTTACCCATCAAACTCAATGCAAAAGATCCTAACTTGAAGTTAATAATTAGACACTATGAGTGAATTTAGGAGCTTGTTTCACCTTTGCTTTGGCTTCTAATTCATCCAGAGTTACACGTCCTGGTTTGATATTTCTGGCTGCAACTTCCAGCTTCTTAACCTTTTCGACCCTGGATTCATCAGTGCTGTAAGTTCTTGCAATATCAGGCTTTTTTGGAGACTCCATATGTTCCAGGGAGGAGATATGTAACCCATTGAACTTATTCTCAATGAAGCCTTTCTTTTCATCTAGTGGAATCACACCATACAGTGATTTGATTGTTTGTGTTCGCCGACTCTTCATCAGAACAGCAAGTTCATTATCTGAGCTACGCATTGCACCATACTGCAATGCAGGAGATGAAACATATTGAAGAAAGATAAATGGCTGAGGCATAATCTTAAACAGTTGAGTTCACGACAAACATCCAACTTTTCATTTTTAAATGTGTCTGAAGCTGTATCATATGCTGATATGTTCTGCTTCACTTCTCTAAGGTGATCTTATTTGATGCGTAACAGCTGCGTCACCTCCAATATTCTTCTTTGATAGAATTTTTGCCATTCTGGTACATATCTAATTGAAATTTAGGGTGTATTTGTTTGAGTGAAAGAGTTTTCCATGAATTAGTTTTCCGGACTTTCATTCGTTTGGTTTGCCGAAAATGATCAGTCAATGGAAAACTATTTATGGTCAAAGAAAATATACATGCTTAAAGTTAGGAAAGTTAATTCCCTGACCTGAAATGGGGAAAATATTTTCCTGGAAAAGAATTTGTCGTAAAACATTTTCTTTTGTCAGAAATGTTTTCCCAAAACAGACATACCATTAATAATACAATAAAAATTTCCCAGAAATTTCTCTTTTCTGAATCTGTTGTTCTCCTAAATATAGTAAAGATGAACAAGCTATATAACCAACTGAAACTTCGCGAAAAGAATTCTAACCTGTGTTTGCATTTGGTCACTGTCAAAGTAGTCAAATTGCAACTGGTTGGATTCATCAGTAATAGCAACTCCATTGTCCACCGAGAAGTCTGCAAAAGATGAACTTCTGATGTGTGTAAGCTCCATTGTTTGCATTTGATCAATGTCAAAGTAGTCAAATTGCAACTGGTCGGATTCATCAGTAAAAGCAACTCCATTGTCCACTGAGAAGTCTGCAAAAGTTGGACTCCTGATATGTGTAGGCTCGTCGACCCATGTTGTTGCTTCTGAAAACGAGTTCCCATGTTCAGGTTGCTGAAGGTCTGAGTGCAAGTCAACCGAGCTAATCGGTGAGTTTCCCACTGCCTGAATCCAAGACTGTTTGCAAAAGTAAAAAGGTTAGTCATGAACATGCTTCACAAATTATTTCTATGAACAGAACATTTTTTTCATTCTCACATCCTCAGCAGAGTTCTCGCGTTCAGGTCGATGAAGGTCTGAATCCAAGTTGACCAAGGTAATCGGTGAGTTTCCCACTGCCTGAATCCAAGGCTGTTTTCAAAGTAAAAAGGTTAATTATGAAGATGCTTAAAAAATTATGTCCATGAACAGAACATTTTTTTGGTTCTCACTTCCGGAAAGGAGTACTCATGCTCAGGTTGATGGTGGTCTGAATCCAAGTCAATTAAGTTAATCGATGAGTTTTCCACTGCCTGAATCCAAGGCTGTTTTCAAAAGTAAAAAAGATTAGTAAGGAACATGCTTCACAAATTATGCCCATAAACTGAAATTTTTTTGTTCTCACGTCCGCAAATGAGTTGTGTTCAGGTTGATGAAGGTCTAAATCCAAGTCAATCAAGCTAATGGCTCCACCCTTTAATTGTAAGGATGATATGTCAGACTTCTCATTTCCTTTGTGCTTTAAGCGGCAGAGGACGTAATTATTGGCCGGCTGTAAAACAACCAAATTATCTGAGTCCACAAGACCTGATCCTATCCTACTTAAATTCCAGAATCCTACTCCATTACAAACTTCGGTAGTGGAAAATGAGGAAGGACAGTATCATTGCTTTTGTTTAGTGAAACTTTTGAATTGATGGTTCTGCAGATTATTTCAATACTCAATGAATGTAGTAAACCATAAGAACTAAATGAGGGACAGATTGCGTACAGAGTATGGAAACAGTTCATCCAGATTGTCAGTCAGTAAATGATATTCGTGTACAACCCAGTTGGTCTTGATGCCCTTAGAGCTCCGACCTTCATGAAAGACCAATGTTTTCTTAGTACCAATTTCTCTGTTCTTGTCTCTTGCCTTGATGGTCCTATCAACACCAGTCTTCTTCCAATACCCCAAACAAGTCGATCTTTGAATTCGTTGCATTTGTGGACAGAAGAACCACCACTCTTGAACTCTGTCATCAGAAGGAATGACTGATTGTTCTGTCAAGTTCAAGTCAAATCTAGTTAATGAAGAACTTATCCCTCTTTTTCGTACAGACAAGAGATACATATCTTATAAAGTGAGACATCACCATTTATAACATTAAACTTAGATTCCATCAGCACATTCTACAAAATATTCACTGATGCATACACTATCCTACTGCAATTTTCGTAGAACTTTTGGATAACATGATACCACCTTTATAAGTATAAGGTATCCATCACAATGCCATAACTCGCCTTAAAGGACAGGAAAGATGATAGTAATATCTTGTTCTTTACCCTTAAATCTTTGTGCTAATTCCCAGGGCTCCCACTTGCAGATATCAACCTCAGGAATGATGCAGATGTTGTCTATGAATCCGAGCACTTTCAGCTTCAAGTAATGATCAACTAATTCCTCATCAGTCGGGTGGAATCTGTATCCAACCGGCAGATTCTCTGGGATGATCACAGTTGCCATCTTCTTCTATTTCTTTTACTTCACTCGTGCACAAGCGAACTCACTTCAGTTTGTCAAAACAAAGGAATGAGCTTCAAGACTTTTGCACTTTGGGGGTCTTAATTGAAGTCTTTCCCTTCTTTGAGAAGTTGCCTTACTTTTGGTCCTATTTCTTTGTCAGCTTTTTGGTGGTGCTAGTGGATCCCATCCTATCACTTAAGGACTATTTAAAGATTTTCATATCACTCTGAATTGTCGCATTGTTCCCTAAAGCTTTCTTGCCTTATTTTCTGCATTACATAGAAAGCCTTCGTTATTTATTTTCTTCTTATTTGCAAAGTATAACCGATGTAAATGTATGAGAAACCATATCTTTAGAGCCATCTGAATGCATTCACAGTCCAATCAAAAATAAATTCATTTCTATGAAATCACAGGATCATTCTTGGGGGATATGCAAAGAATTTATCACTAACTACAACAGGAGACTTTTCACTTTTATTTAGACATACCTAATTTAAATTGAGCTCGCAATCAGTTTCTGCCAACGGAAGTACCAAATGAACATCAAACAAATGAACAACGCACCATATTCTTACCAAAACCAAAAGAAAAAAGAGGGCTACACTGTACAGGGTTCTCCAAGCGCCAATGCACAACTACCACATCCGGGTGGTATTTATTAGTTGAAAGATATGCCAGTTTATGACTGAGCGTAATTGTAATTACCTTCCTCTAAACCTCGAACAGAAGAAAACCAACAATATACATTATCTATATGATCGCAGGGAATTTGAGAATATACAGTCTCACTCTCATTGATGGGTAGATTATTTGCAATGCTTCTGATTAAAGAGATCATGGTCATCAACTGGAGAAATTGGAAAGATTGGGAGGTCCAAAAAGACAGCTTCAGCACAAGGACAAATGTAAAGTCACTCAATATGAGTGTACCATCCGCCACGTTCCAAGTAAGAACCCAATTTCAGCTTATCTATTACTGATATGTGCATAAATTCTTGAAAACTGTTACGATGAGGTGAACTTCAGCAGCAAAAATCATATTTTGTTATGCTCTTCTCAGCTTACTTGAAATATCATCATCAAATCGCATTGCAGATTCTGGGCCAAAAGAAAATAATAAAGTAGCATGACAGATACCGTTGTAGAATTACATTACAAGAGAGATAAATGAGAACATAAGAGAATGCTAACGGGGAGAACTGGAAATATAACTGATCTTCAAACTTCAAGGTTGAGTCTGACTTTTTCTACTGTATATTCTTGAGCTGAGAACAGAAGGTCTTCATGTGACTATGCCCTGGAGCTGAGAACTCTTCATTAGATACTTACATCCTTTCATAAGCATCCCCACAAGAAAGAAGATGCTCATCATACTACGTTGTTGGACTAGTCAATGTTGTTATGATAATTAAGGTGAAATAGCTATGACCTATTTGGGGGAGGACTAATAGAGAGGCAAAATTTAGTCTCTAATGCAAAGCTCATTGTGCTCACAATAAGCATACTGCCTTTGTTGAAATTCTCTTCAACAATGTAATCAAACGTAACTTAACTTCTCTGTAGTATTAATCTTTTAATAATCGCATGGTCTTCTCACATCCAAGTGTCACCTCAGAAATATCCAACGTCATTTATTATCAGCCTTCTCATCTCGTATTCCATAGGAAGGGCAAAGACAGATTATCTGATCACATGAAACAAGGAATCAAACATTAGTTTTGGTCATTGTGGAAATGTAGCAAAATGCATCAATCATGCTCCTCCATGTCAGTATAGTATCCAAAGCATTGACAACCATACCGTAATCTACTAAACCTAAGACAGTATTGAGGTCAAGTACACCAGTATCACCCAATGATTGATCAAAATGGAGTACTCATGGAGCAAATATTTTGTTTTGCTTCCCACTATAGCTCAGGTGATGAGGACTAAGAACATAAGAGGTTTTTCAGAAGAATCAAACAGAAAAAAGACTCAATACGATAGGAAAAACTGGAAAAAAAAAATACGAATATGATTACCGGTATAAGGAAGTATGCCACAGAAGAGTGGCATTTAGGTGATATTCGTGCATGATCCCCACCCGTGTTTTCTACATAAGAAACACGGGTAAATTGGGAATCTGGTATTTGTTCTTCGTTTTGGCTTCAAGTAATGATTGACAAGTACTTTGGTAGTGGCCGGCTTAACAGCGAATCCTGCATACGAACACTCGATGGCTATCTCAGTTTCTTCCATCTCATGTTCTCCGCAACAAAGAAAGAAGCAGAGATAAACGTTTGAGCTAGGGTGGGGAAGTTTTGATGTCCAGTCTAAGAGGAGAAGACATGAATTTATACTGTACTGGCATTATGGTTTGAGAGCCATGCCTGGGTCGGTCTGATGCCGTTCTTTTCGACTCCTTTTCCCTTTCTTTGAAAGTTACCTACAAGCTATTTCTTAGATATTTATCATTTTTTTTATATTTTTTTTATTTACTTATTAGGGCTCTTCATCTTCAACTTGCTTCTCAAGTCGGAGAACTTGCTGAAGAAGTTAGAGATTCAATGCTGGCCCTACCATGTCACGCTTCAGGTCAATTTATTCGCCTACTTTATTCCATTCTCTTTTTGGCCCCCCTCTCTCGTCTTTTACACATGGCTGCAATGAGAGCACGGCTTTCGATGGAAGGGAACTCGAGCAACAACAATATAAAAAAATCAAATTTAAGGAGCTTATTTTATAAAAAAATCAAATAAAAAAATATAAAAAATAATTTTAAAGAAATAATCGTATATATTACCCACAAAATTTAAAAAACAGTTTCAAACAAGCCATTGCCTACTTGTGATGAGGGTCACTTGTAATGTGAAGAAACCCGTGCATTCTCTTTCCTTTGCGATCTTTCCTCTCTGCATTTGGCTTTTTTCTTTTTGTTATTCTCCATTTTTACTTTTCATTTTATTTCTTATATGTCAAAAATAATATTAACATCCATTGTATCAGATTTCAAAGTGCCAAATCAATCAATTTATTTAAACGGTTATCAAAATGACTTAACTTTATTGATTTGAGTATATTTAGTACTTCATTACACATTAGGTAAATGATTAACAAATTACACTAGTGAATATATCATGGTAAACTCTTAACTGTATTTGCAAAACTTCAAAAAAGTTGTTACTTTTCCTTGTAGGGAAATTTTCAAAGAAATTTTTGAAATTATTAGTAATTCTTATAACATTGATAGTTTACTAACAACAGTTGAAAAATGCAGAAAAAAGTTGGTAATTTACTAATTTATTGAGATGCTTGGTAACTTCGTTATATGGTTGGCATTATACTAACCACGCATGTAGGTAGTTTACTACTTGAACTTATAAAATGTTGAAGAAGTGGGTAACTTGTTAATTTAATGGAGTTTTGGTAAACTTCTTAAAAGACTGATCTTTTATTAGAATTTTAGAGAAGCTACTAATTTACTAATATGTTACATTTAGAGAATGTTGCCATTTTACTAACTAGAGGAGTTAGAAATTTATGTGCAATTTTATAATTCTACCAACTATGAAAAAATTTCCAACCTTTCCCATGACTCAACGGTAGACTCGATCCTCTATCATGTGCTTAATCTTAGGTTTGGCAAGGCTTCTAAATTTGAAAATTGCCTTTCATGCATAGTGGAAAGCTTGATTGAAATGGTCCATGGACTTAAATTAGTTTATTTCGCCAATGAAGAATGATTGTAATTTTTTTAAAAATAAACTATTATATTGTGCAAAATTTTTTATTTATTATAATAATAATTTAATATAAATATTTTTGAATAATGAAAAAAATCTTTTGTTTGTTTTTTATAAATGATATAAATAATTATTTTCAAAAAAAAAAATAATTTATAAATTATTTATTTTCCACGAAATAAATTTACTTCGCTTTACTTTCTTTTTACTGTTCATTATCTTCAACCTGCTGTTCCGTGTGTGTCTCTAAACCTCTACGGGAACTCTCCATGGTCCCTTCCTCACCCATCAATCAGATCAAGACCCTACGCCGGTGGATCCACCACCCGACTTACCAGTGGAGGAACCAGGGAAATCTTTATGCAGTTGGTGATTGTTCCACTCAAATAAGGCATTGAATTTGATTTCTCTATGGCTTGTTCAATTCCTTTGTTGTGATTGTTCTGGGATAATTTTGATGCAGCACTGTGCTCTCTTCTTTTTTACCTGCCAATGTAAAACATTCTATCTTACAAGCTTGTACAGAAGTAAATAATTAAATCAACTGGAGACTCTTGAAACTCGGAATCGTCCTAGTCTGTTCTTTTGAATTTCACTGAGAATAAGGAATCCTTGCCATTTACTTAACCATCATACTCAATGCAAAAGATCCTAACTTGAAATTAATAATTAGACCCTACGAGTGAATTTAGGAGCTTGTTTCACCTTTGCTTTGGCTTCTAATTCATCCAGAGTTACACATTCTGGTTTGATAATTCTGGCTGTGAGTTCCAGTTTCTCAACCTTTTCGACCCTCGATTCTTCATCAGTGCTGTAAGTTCTTGCAATATCAGGCTTTGTTGGAGGCTCCATATGTTGTGGGGAGGAGATATGTAACCCATTGAACTTATTCTCAATGAAGCCTTTCTTTTCGTCTAGTGGAATTACACCATGGGGTGATTTGATTGTTTGTGTTCGCCGACCCTTCATTAGAACAGCAAGTACTTCATCTGAGCTACACAGTGGGCCATACTGCAGTAAAGGAGATGAAACATATTGAAGAAAGATAAATGGCTGAGGCATAATCTTAAACAGTTAAGCTCATGACGAACATCCAACTTTTCATTTCTAAATGTGTCTGGAAGCTGTATCATATGCTGACATGTTCTGCTTCACTTCTCTAAGGTGATCTTATTTGATGCATAACAGCTGCGTCACTTCCGATATTCTTTGGTAGAATTTTTGCCATTCTGGTGCATATCTAAATGAAATTTAGGGTGTATTTGTATGAGTGAAAGAGTTTTCCATGAATTAGTTTTCTGGACTTTCAATCATTTGGTTTGCTGCAAATGATTAGTCAACAGAAATCTGTTTACACCAAAGAAAATATGCAAGCTTAAAGTTAGAAAAATTAATTCCCTAATCCAAAAAGGGGAAAATATTTTCCTGGAAAAGAATTTTTTGTAAAACATTTTCCTTTATCAGAAATGTTTTTCCAAAACAAAGACACCCTTACAAGAAAAATTTCACTGAGATTTCTCTTTTCTAAATCAGTTCTTCCCCTAAATATGGTAAAGGTGAACAAGCTATATAACCAACTGAAACTTCACGAAAAGAATCTTGACCTGTGTTTGCATTTGATCACTGTCAAAGTAATCAAATTGCAGCTGGTCAGATTTGTCAATAATAGCAACTCCATTGTCCACCAAGAAGTCTGAAAAAGGTGGACTTCTGATATGTGTAAGCTCGTCGAAGTAGGGTTGGAATTCGACTTTTTCTGATTGGAAAGTAGTCTGCGGGAAGATTAATGAAATGGCGTGAACTCGGTAGTCCTGCTGAAATGAGCGTTCTCTCGCTGAGTTTACCCCTGCCTGAATTGAAGGCTGTTATCAAAAGTAAAAAGGTTAGCTATGAACATGCTTCATAAATTATGTCCTGTCCATGTACAGAACAATTTTTTTTCGTTCTCACTTCTGAAAACGGGTTCTCATGTTCAGGTTGATGAAGGTCTGATTGCAAGTCAACCAAGCTAATCAGTGAGTTCCTGACTGCCTGAATCTAAGACTGTATGCAAAAGTAAAACGGTTAGTTATGAACATGCTTCACAAATTATGTCCATGAGCAGAACATTTTTTGCTCTCACATCCTCAATAGAGTTATCGTGTTCAGGTTGATGAAGGTCTGAATTCAAGTTGACCAAGCCAATCGGTGAGTTTCCCACTGCCTGAATCCAAGGCTGTTTTCAAAGTAAAAAGGTTAATTATGAACATGCTTAAAAAGTTATGTCCATGAACAGAACTTTTTTTTCGTTCTTACATCCTCAATAGAGTTCTCGTGTTCAGATTGATGAAGGTCTGAATTCGAGTTGACCAAGCCAATTGGTGAGTTTCCCACTGCCTGAATCCAAGGCTGTTTTCAAAAGTAAAAAGCTTAATAATTATCATGCTTCAAAAATTATGTCCATGAACAGAACATTTTTTTCATTCCCACTTCCAGAAATGAGTACTCATGTTCAGGTTGTGAAGGTCTGAATCCAAGTCAATTGAGTTAATCGACAAGTTTCCCACTGCTTGAATCCAAGGCTGTTTTCAAAAGTAAAAAGATTAGTAAGGATCATGCTTCACAAATTATGGCCACGAACAGAACATTTTTTCATTTTCACTTCTGGAAATGAGTTGCTGTGTTCAGGTTGATGAAGATCTGAAACCAAGTCAATCAAGTTAATGGCTCCTCCCTTTAATTGTATGGATGATATGTCGGACTTCTCATTTCCTTTGTGCCTTAAGTGGCAGAGGATGTAATTCTTGGTCAGCTGTCAAACAACCATCTCATCTGAGTCCACAAGACCTGATCCTATCCTGCTTAATTCCAGAATCCTACTCCATTACGCACTTCAGTAGTGGAAAATGAGGAAGGACAGTATCATTGCTTCTGGTTAGTTGAAACTTTTGAATTGGATGGTTCTGCAGATTATTTCAATACTCAATGAATTTAGTAAACCAGAAGAAATAAATGGGGGACAGATTGCGTACAGTGTGGAAACAGTTCATCCAGATTGTCGGTCAGTAAATGATATTCATGTACAACCCAGTTGGTCTTGATGCCCTGAGAGCTCCTACCTTTGTGAAATACCAATGTTTTCTTAGCACCAATCGGTCTATTCTTGTCTCTAACCTTGATAGTCCTATCAACACCAGTCTTCTTCCAATGTCTAAACGAGTCGATCTTTGAATTCGTTGCATTTTTGGACAGAAGTACCACCACTTTTGAACTTCGTCATTAGAAGGAATGATTGATTGCTCTGTCAAGTTCCATTCAAATCTAGTTAATGAAGAACTTGTCCCTTTCTTTTCCAACAGACAAACGATACATATCTTATAAAGTAACACTTCACCATTATATACCATTAAACTTCGATCCCATCAACACATTCCACAAAATATTCACTGATGCATACACTATCTTACTGCAATTGTTGTAGAACTTTAGGATAACATGATACCACATTTATAAGGCATCCATTACAATGCCATAACTTGCCTAAAAGGACAGGAAAATGATAGTAATATCTTGTTCTTTACCCTTAAATCTTTGTGCTGATTCCCAGGGCTCCCACTTGCAGATATCGACCTCAGGAATGATGCAGATGTTGTCTATGAATCCAAGCACTTTCAGCTTCAAGTAATGATCGACCAATTCCTGATCAGTCGGGTGGAACCTGTATCCAACCGGCAGATTCTCTGGGATGATCACAGTTGCCATCTTCTTCTGATCCCTTTACTTCACTCATGCACAAGGGAACTCACTTCAGTTTGTCAAAGCAAAAGAATGAGCTTCAAGACTTTGCACTTGGGGGGTCTTAATTGAAGTCTTTCCCTTCTTTGAGAAGTTGCCTTACTTTTTGTCCTATTTCTTTGTCTGCTTTTTGGTGGTACTAGTGGATCCCATCTATCACTGAAGGACTATTTAAAGATTCTCATATCACTCTGAAATGTCACATTGTTCCCTCAAACTTTCTTGCCTTATTTTTCTGCATTACATAGAAAGCCTTCGTTATTTATTTTCTTCTTATTTACAAAGTATAACGGATGTAATTGTATGAGAAACCATATCTTTAGAGCCGTCTGAATGCATTCACAGTCCAATCAAAATTAAATTCATGTCTATGAAATCACAGGATCATTCTTGGGGGATATGCCCAGAATGTATCAATAACTACAACAGAAGACTTTTCACTTTTAGTTACACACCTATTTAAATTGAGCTTGCAATCAGTTTCTGCCAATGGAAGTCCCAAATGAATATCAAACAAATGAATAACGCGCTATATTCTTACCAAAAGAAAAGAGTGGGCGACACTGTGCAGGGTTCTCCAAGTGCCAATGCACAACTACCACATCCAAGTGATATTTATTAGTTGAAAGATACGCCAGTTTATGACTGAGCATAATTGTAATTACCTTCCTCTAAACCTTGAACAGAAGATAATCGACAATATACATTATCTATATGATCGCATGGAATTTGAGAATATATGTGTCACTCTCATCGATGAGGAGATTATTCGCGATGCATCTGATTAAAGAGATTAATGTCATCAGCGGGAGAAATTGGAACGATTGGGAGGTCCAAAAAGACAGCTTCAGCACAAGGACAAATGTAAAGTCACTCAAAATGAGCATACCATCCGACACATTCCGAGAACCCAATTTCGGCTTATCTATTGCTGATATGTGCATAAATGCCTTGAAAAAGTGTTACAATAAGGTGCACTTCAGCAGCAAGAATCATATTTCCTCTTATGCTCTTCTCAGCTTCCTTGAAATACATCATCAACCGGCATTACAAATTCTAGGCCAAAAGAACATGAAAAAGTAGCTTGAGAGATACTGTCGTAATGAGAACATAAGATAATGCTAACAGGGAGAACTAGAAATATAATTAATCTTCACACTTCAAGGTTGTGTTGCTTTTTCTAATGCATATTCTTGAGCTGAGAACAGGTCTTCATATGACTTTGTCCTTGAGCTGAGAACTCTCCATGAGATACTAGTTTGCTTTCATAAGCATCTCCACAAGAAAGAAGATGCTCATTATAATACATTGTTGGACTAGTCGATGTTGTTTTGATAATTAAGGTGCAACAGCTATGAACTATTCAGAGAGGAAAAATAGAGACAAAATTTAGTTTCTAATACAAAACTCATTGTTTCCACAATAAGCGTACCGCCTTTGTTGAAATTCTCTTCAACAATGTAACTGATGTTAATCTTCTCATAATCGGTCACCACATCCGACGTCATTTACTTATCAGCCTTCTCATCTCGTATTCCATAGGTAGATCAAAGATGGATTATCTGATCACATAAAACAAGGAATCAAATAGGCATTGTGGAAAAGTAGCAAAATGCATCAACCATGTGAGTATAGTATACTGTCATCTAAAAGCCTTGACAACTATACTGTCATCTACAAAGCCTAAGACAGTATGGAGGTCGATTACACCTGTATCACCCAATGATTGATCAAAATGGAGTACTCATGGAGCAAATATAATGTTTGGCTTCCCACTACAGCTCAGGTAATGAGGATTAAGAACATCAGAGGGTTTTCAGAAGAATCAAACAGAATATAGACTCAATACTATTGGAAAAACTGGAAAAAAGAAGAAGAAAAAACAAATATAATTACCTGTCTAAGAACGTATGCCACGGAAGAGTAGCATTTAGGTGATATTCGTGCATGATATGCCACGGAAGAATAGTATTTAGGTGATATTCGTGCATGATCTTTGCCCGTATTTTCGATAGAGAAAATACAGGTAAATCGAAAATCTGCATTTTGCTATTCGTCTGGGCTTCAAGTAATGATTGACGAGTACCTTCGTGGTGGTCACCGGCAGGCGAACACTCATAGGCTATCTCAGTTTCTTCCATCTCATGTCCTCTGCAACAAAGAATGGAGCAGAGATGAAAGGTTTGAGCTAGGGTAGGGAGGATTTGATGTCCAGTCTAAGAGGAGAAAGAGATGAATTTATACTGCACTGGCATTACTGTTCGAGAGCCATGCCTGAGTCGGTCTGATGCCGTCCTTTTTGACTCCTTTTTCCTTTCTCTGAAAGCTACCTACCGGCTTTTTCTTAGATATTTATCATTTTTTCACATATTTATTTATTTATTTATTTATTAGGGCTCTTCATCTTCAACTTGCTCCTCAAGTCTGAGAACTTCCTGAAGAAGTTGAAGATTCAATGCTGGCCCTACCATGTTACGCTTCGGGTCAATTTATTCGCCTACTTTATTCCATGCTCTCTTCGGCTTCTCTCTCTCTCATCATTTACACATGGCTGCAATGAGAGCACGGCTTTTCATGGAAGGGATCTCGAGCAACGCCAATATAAAAAAGTAAATTTTAAGGGGTTTATTTCATAAAAATAAATAATATAAAAAATATTATTTTTAAAAATAATATTTTGTATCACTTTATAAAATTTGAAAAACAGTTTCCAACGGGCCATTGCCTACTTGGGATGAGGGTCGCCTGTAATGTGAAGAAACCCGTGCATTCTCTCTCCTTAGCGATCTTTTTTTCTCTGTATTTGGCTTTTTTTCATTTTGTCATCCTCCATTTTTACTTTTCATTTTATTCCTTATATGTCAAAAGTAATATTAACATACACCATGTCGGATTTCGAAGTGCCAAATCAATCAATTTGCTTAAACAGTCATCAAAATGACTTACTCTATTGCTTTGAGTATGTTTAGGACTTCCTCATACATTAAACAAATGATTAATAAATTTCACTAGTAAATTTTCAAAGAAATTCTTAGTAATTCTTATAACATCGATAGTTCACTAACAATAGTTGAAAAATGCGAAATAAGTTGGTAATTTACTAATTTACTAGATGCTTTGGTAACTACATTATAAGGTTGGTATTATACTAACCATGCATGTGGGTAATTTACTACTCGAACTTGTAACATGTCAAGGAAGTGGGTAACTTGTTAATTTAATAGAGCTTTGATAAACTTCTTATAAGATTGATATTTTATTAGAATTTTAGAGAAGCTAGTAATTTACCAATATGTTACATTTAGAGAATGTTGCTATTTTCACTAACTATACTTGTTAGATATTTATGAGCAATTTCATAAAATTTACCGACTATGAAAAATTTCCAACTTTTCACATGGCTCAAACCCTAGACTGGATCCTTTGTGATGTGCTTAGTCATAGGTTTGGGAAGGCTTCTAAATTTCAAAATTGCCCTCCATGCGCAGTGGGAAGCTTGAATTGGATGATTATAAGCTTAGCTTTTTTCATTTCTCGAAGAATAAATGATTATAAAAATATTTTTAAAAATAAATGCTTATAACGTGTGAAAATCCATTTTTATTATCAACAACAACTTATACATAAACATTTTCATAAATGATAAAGAAATTTATTTAATTTTTATAAGTGATAAAAATAATTAATTTTTAAAAATATTTTACAAATTATTCATTTTCCACTAAATAAATTTACCTCACTTAACTTTCCTTTTTTAACTGTTCATCATCTTCAACCTGCTGTTCTCTGTGTCTCTCTAAACATCTATGGGAACTCTCCATGGTCTTCCCTTCCTCACCTATCAATCAGATCAAGACCCTACGCCCGTCGATCCACCGCCCCGTCTCCCTGCATCGTCCGAGGCTCACTCAGCCCCTACAACCCTCGACCCGTACCCTTCAATGCTGCTGGATCGAGCTTTTTTCCACACGTTCGGTCGCTGGAATGGACCTCCGTTAGGCTAACCAATTTCTGTTGGAGGTGGAATCCTCTTGATGTGTTGCTACCGCGTGCGGGTTTAACTCGTTCCGAGGCCGTTGAGGCAGAAGCTCGGTTCGAACCTGGCTGAGCTCGACGTGGGTTTGGGTCGCCGGAGAAGTCTTTCTTCTCGATTGGTTCGGATTCGGAGGCGTGTGCAGGATCCCAGACCTTACCTCTTGCATTTCTAAAACGACGAAATGGGGCTGATAGGTATCCGAGGAAATGCCTGAGAGGAGTGCAGTTTCGTGGAATCTCGTGATCGGTGCCTTGGTTCTGTTTGGAGAACTAGTTTGAGAGAGCTTGTGGTGAAGAAGATGAACAGTACCAAGGAAATCAAAGGAAAAAAGAAGAAAGGAACAAAATCAGAAAAATTACGAACTTAATAAAAATAATGTGGTTTTAAGGAAATTTGTCTAGTTAAATGGCCGACCATGACATGATGGCTAGCAATGATTAATTGGTTATATTAATAATTTTTAATAAAAATTGAACAGAATGATTATATTAAAATTTCACATAAAAATTCAAACTTCCACTATATTTAACAAGTTCAGAATTCGGTTTAGACTACATTGGTAATTCTTTCCATTTTTTTTTTCATTAAGATGCAAATTACTTTCTATTTTCAATTGATACTCATAATCAAAAAAGTCGCGCACATAAACAACAAAAAAAGTTACATGCTTTATCACTTGATTGTGGTCAAAATCATGCTTGATTTTATATAAAGATGGCCTGCTAGTCACTTTCTTATGAATGAAATCATGCTTTTATTTCGTGAGAAATTGCTAGAAATCCTACCACCCACATGCCCATTGATGGCGAGGTCATGGTACTGACTGCCTTTTATGTTCTATTAATACTCGTGATCAAAATCATACACATAACAAACAACGAAAGCCACACTTTCTTGCTTATTCTATTATCTGTTATTATAATGGTGCCGTGTAGTATTTTTTTTTTTGGTTGAATAATATCGTCATTTGAGAAGAGAGAAGGGGCAGCAAGAAAGAATTCCTTTGCTTTACTATCATCATGTTGGGGTAGCGCCCGCAGATGAGAAGAAAGGAGAAAGAGTAATAGACGATAAATTGAAAGAGACTAAAAAAAACCCTTTGGGAGTACTCAGGGCATTGATGAGGAAGAGGTCTTTACTTATAAATCACTTCAAAAGTCATAAGTATGGAATCGGGATGTTACAACTTCGGAAGAAAATCTCATTCCAAAAGCCTTCTCAATTATTAGATGAATTGTTGTGCAAAAGATTGCGACCAAACAATACAATAAATTGATAGAGAAAATAAATCAAACACTAAATTTACGTGATTTAGTTGATGGAACTTATTTTACAATGAGAGCAACATAGATCAAGTGATAAATTATAACTATATTTGAGTCATTCAAATACTTTTAATGTTTCCTAGCTCCCACCAATTCACAGTATTTGGCCTCTCCAAATTCTTCACAAAATAATCTGTTAATCTCACATATAATTAGTAAATGACACGTGATTTTTAGAGCTTTAAACACTTGGGATGTAATTCAAGAGCATAGGCTCATCTTGGATGCTCTTCATGTAGAAAAGCCCTCACTTCTTGTATAGAAGAGAATTAGATCAAATATAGGAAACATACTTAAATTAGGAAACCACTTAAAGTTGAAACCAACTCAAATTAGGAATCCTATTGAATAAGAAAAGTTTCATTTCTGAGTTCAAATTGAGACATATTTTTAATATGAATAGTTTTGTGATACATGACCAGTGTTAAGCAGATAAAATCAAATATACAAATGTTGGGAAAGAAAAATAATAGTACAATATAAAAGCGTGCAAGATTGATATAATGTCCTCTCCTAGGAGAAGCATAATCAATACACAACATTGTCACTGACATAATAAGCAAGGCTGAGATTAATATCTACGAAGGACCTCAAACATTGGCAAACCATTATCACAATTCACAACTAATCTTTGCAGCATAATGTAACCACACTTTGGCACACTAATCCTTGTTCTCATCAAATTTGAAGAGATCTGAGAGATCAATATAGTCACTTGGAGAATATGGCATATGATAATGTCCATCGCTAGGTTCATCAAAATGCCAATGCTGATCATGAGACAAAAGTTGCTCTTCACTCATTTGAGGTTGCTGATCAGGAGTGGGCACATTCTGGTCTGATAAATTAGGATTCGACATCTCGTTCAAATGGTCGGATTCCATAGTAAATCCTGTAGATGCCTGAGCAGAAAAAAAGGAAAAAAGAAAGAACAAACAATACCCAAGCTTTAGTATGGTTAGATGTATTTCTAGATCAGATGTTGCTTTGTATCAATCTAAAGCAACACTTGCTCACCTGCGTACTAATTTCTTGTGTTTCTTCGTTTTCATTATCATTCAGATTGCTAGGGCCGCATGAATCTGTTGAAGTACTCACTGTAGCTGACTTTGCTTTCTTACCATTCCTGTCAATAAAGCGACAGAGAGCCAACGCCGTCTACAAAGACAATGAGACCCGGATGAGTTTCAGGGTTATGATAACTAAAACTCCATTGTCGCACGGGAACTATTTTATGCATCAGATACATCACTTATCAAAATTGAAGTAACCTAAATTTCAAGAACAAATGGTCCCTCTTGCTGCAGATTCACCCTATTTTTGGTAGTATAACCTTCAGTAGTCTCTGGAACTAGAACATCAGTCATGAATCTATCACTTAAAATGATTATTGCTAAGTTCGTTTCTCAATCTCCCTCATGAAATTATACGAAAAACAGTAGAAAAAGTTCTGACTCGTGAATGCTAACGTTTGGAGTAGAGCTGGATTTAAAGGCAAATTGATCTTAAATCATGGGACAGACAGAGGAACTAGCTAATCATGAACTCACAAAGCCAGAAACCTCAAGAAGCTGAATGAGGATCATATGTAGAGAAATGATGATATCAATTTTACCTGCACTTGTAAGCATACTATAGATGGTCAATTAGGGAAAGCAAAAGAAGAAAAGTCGAGTACCGGGTCTGAAATTTCACCATCTGAAACATTCAAGTTTAGGAGATATTCGTGCATGGCCACATCAGTCTTGTGGCCATGTGGTTGTCGACCTTCATAGTAAACCAAAATCCTCTTGGTCCCTATTGGCTTACCGGTCTCCAGTGCTCGTATAACACGTTTTTTACTTGTCTCTTTCCAAAATCCGCGCTCGGTCTTCCTCTCACGACCACGGGGACAAAAGAAGAAACACTCGCGTCCATCTGAGGGTATACTTGATAATGCTACAACCAAAGATCGGTTAAATGTCACTTCCCTAAGGTCTTATAGGCAATTACCAATTAAGGTTAAGCCATAAGAAAATAGAGAAACACAGAATACTGAGGACTAAATGTAAGTTACCATCGTATAGGATAAACAAATCCGGAGGCTCCCAGTTGTAGATGTACAGCTCCGGAATTAGGCAAATAGTTTCCAATTCTCCTCTAAGCTTTTTTGTCAGGTAATGATGGACGAGTTCCTCCTCCGTCGGTTTGAATCTGAGTCCCACCGGCCATGCCTCTGTTGATTCTGCCATGCTATGTGCTTGCTAGCTCACATTCACTCCTGCAATCGAAAAAGAGGAGAAGCGTAGAGAACGGCACCAGCGAAATAAGCAGAGGAAGAAAAAAAGAAAAATAGGAAATAGAGTTTACTCTTGGCTTGGCCCTGCTTGAGAGTGTTGCCTCCAAACGCTGCCAGTCCGGTCACTTTATAAACACAGAAAAGAAGTATCTTTCTTTGGCCTTCTTTGAGAAGGCAAACTACTGTTCAAGTGGATCCCACCTCAAGCTCAATACGACGACGTTTTCACCAAGAGCAACTTCTTTGACATGGTTAATAGGACCTTTCTGTTTGTTTCAGCCAATGAGAACATTCCATGATGGTAGGATGAATAATTTTCCTCAGTGAAGAAAATTCTAGAATTCCAAGTCATGTGGATAGTTTGAGAAATGATGCCAAAAGTGAGATAATAAAATTCCTGTTAGTACGATTCCAAAGCACAGCCGATTCTCTTTTTCATATTATAATGTGTGTTAACTTCAAGAGGAGTGTGGACTTCATGGGGGGCAAAGATACTCCAGGGTAGACTCGTCATTGGATGGGATACAAATGCATATGTTTAGTTACTAATTAATTCTCATGTATGCATCCCGTCTTTTTGATGTCATCAATGTAACGACCCGAGTTCCACTGTGTAATATTGTTCACATTAAGCAGGGGATAGCAGGCCATCCCTCTCCCAAGCCATAATATTCCCGTCCTCCCTCATAGCTTTGTTTTTAGCGTAGCGGAAGCGTACGTGAAACGTGTTACACAGATTAGAGGGATCCAAGCCTTTATAAATTAGCCTAGGACTCCCTCCCTAAGCAATGTGGGACTAGAGAGGGACCTCTTCCCCTTCTTTGCGCATGTCCGAAGACCGAGGCGCGGACGCACCAGCATCCCTCCTCCCCGTGCACCGTCGCTTGGACTGGGTCGTTACGATCAATACAATTCATTATTGATGGATTTGATGATTGAAGAAATCTACTAGATATTTGATTACGAGCTTTATATTTATTACTAGATGTTAGGAACATGTTAGTAACTTTTCTATGGGTGTAGGTAAATTTGACAACGAGGTAATAAACTTTGGATTTGATATATTTCCATAAATCATAGTAGATAAGATTGTGCCTTTGAAATTAGAAGAGGGTTGATAATTTTCCATTTTATTTTGGCTCCTCACTTTTATCTTTTATACATGCCTGCACACAGACACATGTATATATTTTATAAATTGGAATTCTACTCATACCATTATTCTTATCTAATCAAATAATTCGCGACCTTGATGTTATTACTTACTTCAAAATATTGTGCTATAAATAAGTATTTTCATCAATAATCATTGAAACATTAGTAAATTCATAGTAATGTTTTTAACTTATTAAACATAATGTATAGTGTCAAAGAAAATTGTTTACACTCGTTTGTGCTTTCATTATACTTGTAAGAAATTTTATTGGTTATAGAGATTAACAAGGATACCTTTATATATTAAAAACAGTTCACCAACATCCAATTAGACATTTATAGATTCATTATAATGTTGTTTAAATTAGGCAAATTTATGCCAAAAGTTCTTCAAGTCTTTTGCCCAATGTGCAATCGAATTTTAAATGTTTTTGAATCCAATGAAATCAACTCCTTCCTATAATTGATCATGCAAATTTGTTTGACATGGCATGCTGGAATTCAATGTACACCACACTTAAGTACACCAAATTGAGCATGTTCATGACTTTCTTAAAAATTGGACAACCAATTAGGATTACATTTGCGATATTTGAAAAGTTTAGGATTATATTGAACTCCATGCAATAGGTTTAGATTGAATCGGTCAAGGTTCCCAGTTTTCCTCATTAAGATAAAAATTACTTTTTATTTTCAATTGGTATTCACAATCAACAAAGTCGTACACATAAACAACAACAAAAGTTGCATGATTTATCACTTGATTATGGTCAAAATCATGCTTGATTTTATATAAAGATGGCCTCCAGATGTGACTAATAGCAAGGTAGTAACTTTCTTATGGTTGAAATCATGCTTTTATATTGTGAGAAATTGCTAGAATCCTACCACCCGTGGGCCACTGATGGCGAGGTCATGGTACTAATCATCTTTTATTTTCAATTAATACTCATCATCAAATCATACACATAACAAACAACGAAGGCCGCACGCTTTCTTGCTTAGTCTTTTATCTTTTGTGATAATGGTGCAATGAATTTATTTTTTTTTTGGTCGATTAGTATCGTCATTTGAGAAGAGAGAAGAGGCAGCAAGAAAGAATTACTTTGCTTTATCTATCGTCATGTTGGGGTAGCGCCTGCCGACGAGGAGAAAGAATAGGCGATGAGAAAGAGTATTCAGGGCATTGATGAGGAAGAGGTCTTTACTTACAAATCACTTCACAAGTCATACATATGAAATTGGGATGCTACAACTATCGAGGAAAATCTCACGTTAAAAGCCTTCTTAGCAATTACACAAATTGTTGCGGAAAAGTAGCAATCACCCAATAAAATAAACTGATAGAAGAAATAAATCGAATATCAAATTTACGTGACTAGTTGGTGGGACCTACTTTACAAGAAGAGCAATACAGATTGAGCGATAACTTATAATCATACTCGAGTCATTCAAACATTTTTAATGTTTCCTACCTTCTAATAATTCACATAGTATTTGGGCCCTCTAAATTCCTTACAAAGTAATCTATTTATCTCACAAAAGAATTAGTAAATAACAAGGGAATTTTAGAGCTTTAAACACTCGTGATGTAATTCAAGAGCACAGGCTCATCTTGGATGCTCTTTATGTAGAAAAACCCACACTTCTTGTATAGAAGAGAATTGGATCAAATATAGGAAACATACTTAAATTAGGAAACCACTTAAAGTTAAAACCAACTCAAAATAGGAATCCTATTGAATTAGAAAAGTTTCATTTTCGGGCTCAAACTATAAAATATTTTCAACACGAATAGTTTTGTGATACATGACCAGTGTTAAGCAGATAAAATCAAGATAAATATAAAAATGTTAGGAAAAAAATTAATAGTACACTATAAAAGCGTGCAAGATTGATATAATGTCCTATCCTAGGAGAAGCATAGTCAATACACAACATTATCACTGACATAATAAGTGAGGCTGAAATTAATATCTATGAAGGACCTCAAACATTGGCAAACCTTTATCACAATTCACAACTAATCTTTGCAGCCTAATCTAACCACATGTTGGCATACTAATCCTTGCTCCCGTCAAATTTGAAGAGATCTGAGAGATCGATACAGTCACTTGGAGAATATGGCATATGACAATGTCCATTACTAGGTTCATCACTATGCCGATGATCATCATGAGACAAACGATGCTCTTCACTCATTTGAGGTTGCTCATCAGGAGTGGGCACATTCTAATTTGATAAATTAGAATTCGACATCTCGTTTAGATTGTCGGATTCCATAGTAACTCCTGTAGATGCCTGAGCAGAAAAAAAGAAAAAAGAAAGAACAAACAGTACCAAGCTTTAGTATGGTTAGATGTATTTTTAGATCAGATGTTGCTTTGTATCAATCTAAAGCAATGCTTGCTCACCTACGTACTAATTTCTTGTGTTTCTTCGTTTGCGTTTTCGTTCAGATTGCTAGGGCCACTTGAATCTGATGAAGTACTCGCTGCTGCTGACTTTGCTTTCTTACCTTTCCTGTTAATAATGTGACGGAGAGCCAACACCGTCTACAAAGACAGTGATACACGGATGAGTTTCAGGGTTATGATAACCCAAACTCCATTGTTGCATGGGAAGTATTTTATGCATTAGATATGTCACTTATCAAAATTGAAGTAACCTAAATTTCAAGAACAAATGGTCCCCTCTTGCTGCAGATTCACCCCATTTTTGGTAGTATAACCTTTAGTAGTCTCTGGAACTAAAACACCAGTCATGAACCTATCGCTTAAAATGATTATTGCTAAGTTTCGTTTCTCAATCTCCCTCATGAAATTATACGAAAAACAGTAGGAAAAGTTCTGACTCGTGAATGCTAATGTTTGGAGTAGAGCTGGATTTAAAGGCAAATCGATCTTAACTCATGGGATAGACATAGGAACTAGCTAATCATGAACTCACGAAGCCAGAAACCTCAAGAAGCTGAATGAGGATCATATGTAGAGAAATGATGATATCGATTTTACCTGCACTTGTAAGCATATTACAGATGGTCAATTAGGAAAAGCAAAAGAAAAGTCGAGTACCGGGTCTGAATTTTCGCCATCTGAAACGTTCGAGTTTAGGAGATATTCATGCATGGCCACATCAGTCTTGCGGCCATTTGGCTGTCGACCTTCATAGTAAACCAAAATCCTCTTGGTCCCTATTGGCTTACCGGTGTCCGGTGCTCGGATAACACGAGTTCCTCCTCTATTGGTTTGAATCTGAGTCCCACTAGCCACGCCCCCGTCAATTCTGCTATGCTATGTGCTTGCTAGCTCACATTCACTTCTGCAATTGAGAAAGAGGAGAAAAGTAGAGAATGGTGCGAGCGAAATAAGCAGAGGAAGATGAAAAAAAAACAGAGGAAACAGAGTTTATTCTTGGCTTGCCCCTGCTTGAGAGTGCTGCCTCCAAACGCTTTCAGGTGGGTCTCTTTATAAACACACAAAAGAAGTAGCTTTCTTCAGCCTTCTTTAAGAAGGCAAACTCCCGTTCAAGTGGATCCCACCTCAAGCTCAAGACCACGACGTTTTCACCAAGAGCAGCTTCTTGGAAGTCCGCAATGCATATTTTGGCAGGTTAATAGGACCAATCTGGTTGTTTGAGAATTGCTGCCGAAAGTGAGGGATGGTAAGATTCTTGTTAATACGATTCCAAAATGCAATCGACTCTCTTTTTTCATATTATAATGTGTGTTAACTTCTAGAGGAGTGTGGACTTTCGGGGAAAAGATATTCAAGGATAGACTCGCCATACATAATTAATTATCATGTAGGCATCCCATCTTTTTGACGTCATCAATATAAGAGTTTATTCATTAACAATGAATTCGATAATTGAAGGATTCTACTGGATATTTGATTACCACCCTTATATTTATTAGTAGGTGTTGTTCAAAGGAACATATTAGTAAGTTTTCCGTGGGTGTAGGTAAACTTGACAACGCGGTAATAAACTTTGGATTTGATGTATTTCCATAAATTATAGTAGATTAGATTGTGCCTTTGAAATTAGAAGAGGGTTGATAATTGTCCATTTTCTTTTGGCTCTTCACTTTTATCTTTTATACATGCCTGCACACTGACACATGTATATATTTTATAAATTGGAATTTTATTCGTACCATTAACCTTATCTAATCAAATAATTTGTAACCTCGATGTCATTACTTACTTCAAATTCTTGTGCTATAAATAAGTATCTACATACTAAAAACAAGTTCATTAATAATCATTAAAACACTAGTAAATTCATTGTAATGTTTTTAACTTATTAAACATAATATATAGTGTCAAAGAAAATTGTTTACACTCGTTGGTACTTTCATGATACTTGTAAGAAATTGTATTGGTTATAGAGATTAACAAGGATATGTTTATATATTAAAAACAGTTCATCAACATCCAATTAAACATTCATAGATTCATTATAATGTTGTTTAAATTAGGCAAATTTGCACCAATAGTTCTTCAAGTGTTTTGCCCAATGTGCAATCAAATTCTAAACTTTTTTGAATCCACTGAAATCAACTCCTTCCGGTAATTGATCATGCAAATTTGTTCAATGTGGCATGCCGGAATTCAATATACCCTTCTCTAGAATCTTTTATGATACTGGCACCACGCCAAAATAGTCGAATTTTCTTTTGAAAAAAAGAAGAAGAACCAGGTCAAAACTTTGGAAAAAAATTAAAGAAAAATCAGTTAACCTAAACCTAAGAGACAGAATGGTCCGTTTTATCGTAATCTTTTTTAATATCTAACCTATTTTTTGAGGTGGTGCCCACATTGGCGCCATTTCAACGCCACATATGCCAAAGGTATTATTAAAAAGCTTCATGTTAGATTTCGACATGTTGCATCAGCAAATTTGCCTAAGTGTTTTCCGAAGGACTTAAGTACACCAGATCAAGCATGTTCATGACTTTCTTAAAAATTGGACAACCAATTAGGACTTTTGGAGCAATTTTCCCTTTACAATATGAATGACACTAGTGAAGTATATGACATACTTATTCTTTTGCACATTTATAAATTTATCATGGTAAATTATTAACCATACTTGTAAAGCTAGAAAGAAGTTGATAGCTTTCTCATTTAGTGAGATGTTGATAAATTTAGATGTACCTTTTAAAAATTTTGACATTTAAGTGTTCTCCCGTGCCACAACTGTCAAGTTATGACATTCGGGGTGTTCTTTGCTGCTAGAAATCCTTCCATCTAGATACCACCATACCCATAATCAAATCATACGCCTAACAAACAACAATGGCCAGCGAAAAAGAATTACTTTGCTTTATTTATCGTCAGGGCAGGGTGGCGCTGCCATTGCGGTGAGATAGCGGCGGCAAGAAAGAGCAAGAGCTGAGGAATTGAAAGTGAACGAGAAGCCTGTCGTGGGGAGTAATCAGGGCATTGATGAGGAACAGTCCTCTACCTACAAATCACGTCACAAGTCCAACTTATGGAGTTGGGATATTACAACGACGAAGGAAAGTCTTACTCTACAAGCCCTCTCAACGGTTTGATGAATAGATATTGATGCATGACCAGTATTGAGTAGATAAAATCAAGATAAATATACAAATTATAAGGAAACAATAATAACAATACAATGAGGACAGTTATTCAAGAACATGGGCAAGTGATGCTTGCAGAGTAAAGGAGTATGGGTGAGACCACTGGAAATAACTTAGAAAAACACAAGCATTGAGCATAGTTGATGAGCGGTTACTACACCTTCACTATTAAATACCACCAACTATCTAGCAAGAAAACCCCCACACAAATCAAACAAAATGTTATTTTTCAATTATATTTACTTTTTCTGTACCGTGCTTTAATTTTCCTTAGCTATATTCCTCATATTCACATTGTCGATTAGATTATAGCGTGTCTTTATCATGATATCTTGCCATCGATTAAAGTCTAACGTTATGTCCAAATATCTTTAATCTGCATCATTGATTGGATTTCGGCATAGACTTACTAATCTTGTAACTTTTGGATCTTGTCGTTGATTGAATTCCAACTCGGTTCTAAGATTGTACAATGTTGTTTGGATTAAAGAAGTTCGATTCCTTTTTGCATGAGATATCCTTTATTTGTAGTTGGTTCCCTTAAAAAAAATCGCAGAACGAATTTCTGTGACATATTTTATTGCAAGAACAATTCTAGCAAAACACTTCCGTAAGATGGGGAAGTTGAGTGTTCATTGACACCACGATCACAAATTATATGTTTTGATGCTAATTTAATAAAAAACCTTGATCAAAACTTTAAACTTGTTTAACAAAATTTGAAGATGAAAAACTTTGATTGACAATGCTCGCAACTCACACGACTCAAGTGAAGGAGACGAGGTTTTATGTTATTTCATGTTATCACCCCTTACAAAACAATTACAAAACTTCCCTATAGATACACTTGTTACATGACCGTTACTCTTACACTTAAATGACTCATGAATGTATCTAGCATTCCAAGGAGATAGATTCCTGTGAATTTATAAAATAAAATATTGATTAGACTTAAATAATGAATCATGCATTAGTTTAAATACTTAAACGGTTAGATTAAGGCACGTTTTATTATTTAAATATTCTAACATTTCCCTTCACACTTAGTTTGATCTTTTATCTAGTACCACGCATGGACATAAATGGGGTCAGGAAAGATATTTTTGCATATTTTTGTGTGTATAATAACAATGATACAAGAGCCAATTGATAGGTTGTTCTAAACAACTATCTAAAGTAATAAAATATTACTATATCAAATAAAATCAATTAAAATCAATCAAAGTAGATCAAAACTCTCCAATAAAGACTCTTCTTAACTCAATGCACTAGTCTTTGGAGTCCAACAATCTGCATCAAACTTGGTAAATCAACAACTAGTTAGGATCAACAATCCTTAAAATCGACAACTTGTTTAGTGAATTGGTAATATTTATGAATTTAGTTTAATTACTAACAGCCTCCATTGAGAAGAAATTAGAGGCGGCAAGAAAAAGTAAGAGGCGAGAAATCAATGACCAGGAGTAATCGGGGCATTGTAAAGGAATAGGTCTTTATTTACAAATCACTTCACAAGTCGTTCATATGGACTTGGGATATTACAACTATGAAGGAAAAGTCTCATACTGCAAGTGGTTAGAGAAATATATATTTATGCATGACCAGTATTGAGTAGGTAAAATGGACATTAATATACAAATTGAAAGGAAACAGAAGTAATACTGCATACGAGCGCACAAGATTGATATAATATCCTATCCTAGGAGAAGCATAGTTGGTACACGGCATTATCACTGATACAATAAGCAAGGCTGAGATTAACATTTATAAATGTCCTCAAACACTGGCAATATTACTCTAGTTTGGCATACTAATCAATGCTCTCGACAAAGTTAAAGAGATCCACGAGATCGATGCAGTCACTTGGAGAATATGGCATAGAACAATGTCCGTCACCGGGTTCATCGTGCTTGTGAATATCATGAGACAAACATTGCTCTTTGGTCGTTTGAGGCTGCTGATCGGGAATAGGCACATTCTGGCCTGGAAAATTTAAATTTGACGTCTCGTTCAGAGGGAATTCAACAGTAACTCCAGGAGATGCCTGAGGGACAAAAAAAGAAGAAGGAACAATCAAAACTCGGGCTTTAGTATAGTTGTATCTCTAAATCACATGTTCCTTTGTATCAATCTAACGCAACACTTGCTCACCCGTTCAGTAATATCTTGTGTTTCTTCATTTTGGGAATCATTCAGATTGCTAGGGCCGCTTAAATCAGTTGAAGTACCTGCTGTTGGTGACTTTGCTTTCTTACTTTTCCTGTTTATTATGTGACAGAGAACCATCGCCGCCTACAAAGACAGAATGATACCGGGGATGAGTTTCAGGGTTACATAACCGAAACTCCATTGCTGCACGAAAGTACTTTATGCACAAGATACATCACGCATCACTTAAGTAATTCTTCTTTCAAGAACAAATTGCCCCCTTTGTTGCTACAGAATCACTCTACTTTTGCCAGAATAACCTTCGGTAGTCACTGGAACTGAAACACCAGTCATGAATCTAACACTTAAAATGATGATCTGTAAGTATGCTTTCTCGATCTTCCTCGCGAAATTCTACGAAGTACTGTAGGAAAGGTGCTGACTCGCGGATACTATGTCCGTAGTCCAACTAGAATTGAAGGCAAATCGCGCTTAAAAATTTATGGGATCAGATGGAGGAACTAGAAAATCATGAACTCAGAAAGCCAGAAACTTCAACAAGCTGAATGAGGAACATATGTAGAGAAATTATTATATCAATTTAAACTGTACTTCAACCATGTTAGAGATGCTAAATTAGGGGAAGCAAAAGAAGAGAAGTCGAGTACCGGGTCTGAAATTTCACTATCTGAAACATTCCAGTTTAGGTGATATTCGGTCATGCCCAAGTTGGTTCTATGGGAATTTCTTTGTCGACCTGTGTGGTAAACCAAGCCTCTCCTGAGCCCTATCTCCTCACCGGTGTCTGGTGCTTGTATAACACGTTTGGAATATGTCTCTTTCCAAAATCCGCACTCAGTCTTCCTCTTCCTCTTACGACCACGGGGACAAAAGAAGAAACACTCGCTTCCATCCGATGGGATACTTGACATTTCTACAGCCAAAGATTGGTTAGATGTTAATCCACCAAGGTCTTACGGATAACTACAAATTACCATCAAACCATAAGAAAATACAGAAATAGAGAACACTAAGGACTAAATGTAAGTTACCCTTGTATCGTGCAAATAACTCCGGAGGCTCCCAGTTGTAGATGTATAGCTCGGGAATCACGCAAATAGTATCCATTTCTCCTTTGAGCTTCTTTGTCAAGTGATGACTGATGAGCTCATTCTCCGTCGGTTTGAATCTGAGTCCGACTGGCCATGCCTCCGTCGATTCTGCCATGCTATACGGTTGCCGTCTCACATTCACTTCTGCAACAGAAAAAAAAGAAGGAGAACAGTAGAGATTGGGGCTATTGAGATAAGCAGAGGAAGAGAATACAAACAGAGGAAAGAGAGTTTACTCTTGGCTTGGCTTGGCTTGGCTTTGCTTTGAGAGTGTTGACTCCCAAAAACATCGAATTGGGTCAATTTATAAGCACAAAAAACAAGTAATTCTACGACCCTTGTTTGAGAAGGCAAACTACTGTTCAAATGGGTCCCACCTCAAGCTCAAGACGACGACGATTTATCTAAAAGCAGCCTCTTCGAAGTCCGCAACGCGTATTTAACTGGGTTAATCGGACCCATCTGCTTGTTTTAGTCAATGCGAAGACGTGACAGATAGCTTCGCGACCAGGTATATGCAGAAATAAGCCCATGATGGCAGCGAGGAAGAATCTAGAATTCCCAGCGACAATAATAGTTGAGCAGTGACGTAGAAAGTGGAAGAGATAAAAAGAAATTCTAAAGCACGACCGATTCTTTTTATATATTATATGCATATTAATCTTCAAGAGGAGGGTGAACTCTGGGGGGTAAGGAAATTCAAGGGTAGACTCCTTTACTGTAGCAAAACTCAGATGCATGTTATATTCTTATGAATATTTAGAACATTTATAATTGTAAAACTGTTCTATATGGTCGCTATTGGATGAGATGTAAGTGCACATGTTTAGTTTCGTAAGTAATTCTTCGGTACAAATGTTGTCTCTCCAATGATTTTCATTAGAAAGAAAAAAAGGTTGGATTTGATACTTATTTATTCTGCTAGACATTTAGATATATGGAAAATGTTTTTTAGGGAGTTATATTTTTTCAGGAAAATGATGATATTTTCCAGTGTTTAGCTTAAACTTGATAATAAAAAGGAAAATATTTTCTGTGATTAGGGATGGAAAATATGATTTGATTTTTCTAAATAGATGTATACTATTGAAACACTAGTAAGTTACATATGGACAGTTGGGGACTAGGTACAAGCACTAGAGTCTTACGTTTGGTTGCAATGGACCATGCCTCAAGCGCCAGGATCAGAACACGAGCACCCGGTCCCATGTCCGGCCTTGATGGACCCAAACGCAAGCACCAGGGTCCTAGGCCTAGCCTCAATGGACTTAGGCATGACCTTTGTGGACTTGGGCCCTAGAGTGAGGGATTTGAATTTGGGTACCAAGATCCCATGCTCGGCATATTTGGACCCTGGCTTGAGTCCTGGGGCATCAAGCATGGGCACTGAGGCTTCAGGCTCAATCTTGATTGACCCAAGTGTGAGTGTTGGGGCCTCGGCCACGGGTAGCAATGTCTTGGGCCCTGCCTTGATGGACATAAGCAAGGGTGCGAGGATCTAGGTACATGAATTGAGGTAATGGGCTCGGCCTCAATGATCTCGAGCCTAGACGCCAGAGACCTAGTTTTGGATGCTTAGGACCCAAAAATTCAGCTTTTGGGTTTCCGTGTGCAAGAGTAGAGTTTTGGGTCAAGTGCTGATACATAGTCATATTTTCAAAAGTAAATTCTGATTTTTTGAAATGGAAATCATTTTCTTGAATTTAAACATAGGTTTTTCGTTAACTAGGAAAACATTTTCCGTAAACTAGGACAATATTTTCCATCGACCTATTCTTTTAAGCATGTTAAATGCCAGAAAATAAAGAAAGTGTTTTTGTTGAAATTTCTTTTCTACATAACAAAAAGAGCCTTAATTACCTTGTATTAACTCGTAGGCATTGTTTGGAGGAATGTAAGTAGTTAAATTTGACATCGAGGTACAAAAAAATTTGGATTTGAAATATTTTCATAAATCATGGTAGATTAGATGTGCCATTGAAATTATAATACGATTGATAATTTTCCATTTTCTTTTGACTCCTCTCTTTTATCTATTATACATGGCTGCACACACACACACCGATATATTTATATATATATATATATATATATATTACATACACACATATATGTATATTTTATAAAAAAGAATTTTAGGAAAAATTAAAAAAAAAATTTAAAAAAAAAAGGCCTCAAGTATCCTCATTTTCTTAAATAAATGCTTGAAATGGATCTTATTCCAAATAAAGACCTATAGCGGTCATGGTTGTTTCAAATAAGGCATAAAGTGGCCATGCTTATTTCAAATAAGGGCCCTTCCTTGCCAGTCATTGGCCGACTAAATTTTCCAATTGATTACGTGCATTATTGTCCAAATCTTCGTTTCTTCTTTTCTCTTTTCTCATTTCCAACATTGGCCGATGGCCACTGGTAAAGGCCTATGAGGGCTCGGTGCCAGTTGTTGGGAAGGGCTGGCAAGGGCTTCGTGACCCTCATCGATTGCTAATAAGGGTCGACGAGGGCCTACAAGCACTCATCTGTAGCAAGCGACAGCCTGCAAGTCCTCATCGGCCATGAATGAGGCCACCCTCGCCAAATCTGAGGAGAGTCAACCTCAGTTGGGGCCAATGAGGGCTCGATGACCATCACCGATAGCGGGGAAGGGCCGTCGAGCCCCATTGAACACAAGTGAGGGCTTGCAAGCCGACCCTCACTAGATTTGGGGAAGGTGGACTAGCTCACGACTAGTAAGGGCCATTGAGCCCTCTCTGGTTGTGGGTGAGGGCTTGTAGGCCCTCATCGACCATGGGCAAGGCCACCCTCGCCTGCTGACCTCGCTAATAGGGGCGGCCTCCCCCAGGGAGAGGGTAGCCTCGCCCTTGGGCGAGAGGCCATCCCTCACTTATGGTTGGTGAGGGTGGCCCTCATTAGATCGAGCGAGGGTGACCCTCGCCTAGCCCTCTAGGGGCATTGCCACTGGCCGATGGCCACTAGCAAAGAAGGAAGAAGAAAAAAAAAAAAAAAAAAGGAAAGAGAAAAGAAAAGGGAAAATGACGAAAATGTCCTTGACTGCAAATAAAGTCAGGCCCTTATTTAAAATGGCCACCAACAAAGAAGGAAGATGACTAGAAAAAATGGAAAGAAAAAAGAAAAGATGACTGACAAAGGGAAAATGACAAAAAATGTCATTGACCACTAGAAAGTTAGGCCTTTATTTGAAACAAATATAATCGCTTCAAGCCCTTATTTCAAATAAGATTCATCTCAGGCCCTTATTTGAGAAAGTGATTGCATTTAAGGTCTTTATTTGAAATAAGATCCATTTCAAACCCTTATTTAAGAAAATGAGGGCGCTTGATGCCCTTTTTTGGAATTTTTCCAGAATTTTATGCATACGTAAAATGAAACTTCTTTTATTACATTAATCTTATCTATTCAAATAATTTGCAACGTCAATGTCATTACCCACTTCAAAATATTGCACTATAAATAACTATTACATAGTGAAAAACAGATCATCAATAAACATCGAAACATTGGTTAATTTTTTCTAATGTTCATAACTTACTAACCATATAATATAGTGTCAAAGTAAATTGTTTACACTCTTTTAGAACATTCATGATACTTGCAAGAAATTATATTGGTTATATAGATCAATATATTTAGATATTAAAAACCAAATCTATCAACATCCAATAGATTCATTTTAATGTTGTTTAGATTAGGCAAAGTTTGCACCAAAAGTATTTGAAGTGTTTTGCCTAATGTGTAATCAAGTCCTACACGTTTAGAATAAAAAAAAGTATAACTTGAACCAAAAACTTGGTTCCAATCGATTCACTTATTCTTTTTAAAATATTAAAAAGTAGTTTAATGGAAAAGGAGAGAGATTGTGTGAATTGTAATTCTAAGAACATAGGCAATTTTCAAATCAATTTGGTTAACTGAACCGAAATGAAACCACCTGAAACAAAATTAAAAATAGTTATTTTTTCATTTTCTAAACCGAACAAAAATGCACACAAATTAATTCGGTTCGATTCACATCCATTCCAATTTTGGTTTGGCTTTCAGTCCTATTCTGACACCTCAACTGAAAAGCCCTTGCTGCCGCTGCATTCTCTCTAATTGCTTTTTTACTTCAAGAATTTGCCTTTTTTTATTCTCCATTACTTTATTTTATTTTTTAATATTTAACCTATTTTCTGAGGTGGTGCCCATAGCAACCCCAATTCAGTGCTAAGTATGACAAAAGTAACATTAAAAAGTGCTACCTCGAATTTTGACGTGCCTCATCAGCACTTTTGCCGGAACAATTACCGGAAGGACTTAAGTCAATCATATCGAGTATATTTATGACTTGCTTAAACATTGGATAAACAATTAGTACTTTTGGTGCAATTTCCACTTTATTTTACAAACGGCAATGGAGAAGTATATTACATACTTTCTTTCGTGCATAGATAAATTCATCATGGTAAATGATTAACCATGCTTTTAAAACTTGAAAGAAGTGGGCAACTTACGTATTTAATGAAATGATAGTAAATTCCTTGTAGGGATGATATTTTACTAACCGTACATGTTAACTTTAAGAGAAAATGGGCTATTCTATTGGGATGTTAATGAAAGCCTTAAACTGTTTGTAGTTTACTAACCACACTTGAAAAATGTGAAAGAAGTTAGTAATTTACTAATTCATTAGCAACGGAGCCATCATGGTACTTTTTTAATTGGGATGTTTGGTGAATTCGTTATAAGGTTGGCATTTTACTCAGCACATTTAAAAATTTTGCAAGAAGCTGGTAATTTGGATAAATTCTTTATAGTGTTGATAATTTGCTACTTGAGCTTGTAACAGTTCAAAGAAGTGGATAGCTTGTCAATTTATTGGAACAGTGGTAAATTTCTTATAATATCGATATTTTACTACAATGTCAAAGAAGTTGGTAATTTACTAATTTATAGAGATGTTGGTAATTTTCTTGCACTGCTGATATTTTAATAACTACAATTGTAAAATCTACAAAAAGTTGGTAATGTACTAACTATTTGAATGTTGGTAAATTTTTGTTAATTGGTACTTTACTAACTACACTATAACAATTTATCTTCACCAAAAAAAAAAAAAAAACTACACTATAACAATTTAAGGTCAATTAGTTACTAACGTATTAATTCGTGGGAACGTTGGTAAATTTCTGATAGTGCTGGTGATTTACAAACGGGTTACTTGGCATTCGAGTTACCGGTTATAATAGGATAACCATAGTTATTAGAATTTTCTTGGCAATTTCATAAATCTACTAACTACAGAAATTTTTCCAACTTTTCCTATTCCTATAACTGGACCCTAGACTTGTCCCCTATAATGTTGTTAATTATAGGTTCGACATGGCTTCTGAATTCGAAAATTGCCCTCCATGCATAGGAGGAAACTGAAATGGGGATGGTCCATGAACTTCTCCCTTTCGGGTTAAGATTTCTCACACGTCCAAACATTACAAAGCATGCTCATATGATATAGCTCGATTCACTAAATCGCATACAGAACTCAATTGATGGCATTTGTGTCTATTGGAAGATTGATAATCAAGAAAGGAGAAGGGCCGGTTTAGTTGTTCCTTTGATTTCCTTTTAGTGATTTTAGAGATTGAAGTGTAGATGTGTTATTTTAAATTCAGTTTTTCCTCAATTTTTACACGAAATTTTCTTTTAATTTTCAATTGATACTCACAATCAATTCCTAGCAAAAAAAGAAGAAGATATAATCAATCTAGTGATGCACATAAATAATGACAAAAGTTGCATGTTTCATAACTTGATTGTGGTCAAAATCATGCTTGATTTTATGGACAGATGGCGACTTCATAGTGTTTGAAATCATGCTTCATTTTGTGAGAAAATCCTACCATCCAGATACCACCATTACGATAATCAAATCGTACATCTAACAAACAACAGGCCGCCTGTATGCTTTTTTTTCCTTTTAACCTTTCATGGTGATGGCATGGTGTCGCCATTTGAGGAGACGGAGCCAGCAAGAAAGAACTACTTTGCTTTATCTATCGTCATGGTGTGGTGGCGCCGCCGAGAGGCAGTGAGAAAGAACGAGAGGCAAGAAATCGAAGGAGACTGAGAAGCCCATCATCAGGAGCAATAGGGGGTATTACAACTATAGAGGAAGTCTCACACTGCAAGCCCTCTTAGTGGTGAGACGAATAGATACTAATGCATGACCGGTATTGAGTACATGAAATCGAGATTAATATACAAATTGTAAGGAAACAAAAGTAATACTGCATACAAGCGCACAAGACTGATATAGTATCCTATCCTCGGAGAAGCATAGTAGTACACTGCATTATCTCTGATACAATAAGCAAGGCTGAGATTAACATTTACAGAAGTCCTCAAACACTGGCAAAATCACTCTAGTTTGGCATACTAATCAGTGCTCTCGTCAAAGTTAAAGAGATCCGCAAGATCGATACAGTCGCTTGGAGAATATGGCATGAAACAATGTCCATTGCCAGGGTCGTCAACATGCTCACGATTATCATGAGACAAATGTTGCTCTTCAGTTGTATGAGGCTGCTGATCAGGAGTAGGCAAATTCCGGTCCGGTAAATAAAAATTCGACATCTCGTTTAGTGGGAGTTCAACAGTAACTCCAGGAGATGTCTGAGTGACAGAAAACAAAAAAAGAAGGAACAATCAGTACTCGAGCTTTAGTGTAGTTAGTTGTATCTCTAGATCAGATGTTCCTTCGTATCAATCTAAAGCAACATTTTCCCACCTGTTCACTCATATCTTGTGTTTCTTCAATTTGGGAATCATTCAGATTGCTGGGGCCGCTTAACTCGGTTGACGTACTCGCTGTTTCTGGCTTTGCTTTCTCTTTTTTCCTGTTTATTATGTGACAGAGAACCAGCGCCGTCTGCAAAGACAGAATGATCCCAGGGATGAGCTTCAGGGTTGCATAACCGAAACTCGATTGTTGTACGAAAGTACTTTTTGCACAAGAAAAATCACGCGTCACTTATCAAAATTGAAGTAATTCTATTTTCATGAACAAATTGCCCCCTTCGTTGCTGCAGAATCAGTTTTGGCAGTATAACCTTCACTAGTCACTACAACTAAAACACCAGTCACGAATCTCTCTTAAAATGATTATCTGTAAGTTTGATTTCTCGATCTTCCTCATGAAATTCTACAAAATCCTGTGGTAAAGGTTCTGACTCATGGATACTAGTGTTCGAAGTTCAACTGGAAATGAAGGTAAATCACGCTTAAATAATCATGGGACAGAGGGAGGAACTAGAAAATAATGAGCTCAGAAAGCCAGAAACTTCAAGAAGCTGAATGAGGAACATGTGCAGAGAAATGATGATGTCAATTTTACCTGCACTTGTAACCATGTTAGAGATGCTCAATTAGGGGAAGCAAAAGAAGAGAAGTCGAGTACCGGATCCAAGATTTCACTATCCGAAACATTCGAATTTAGGTTATAGATGTGCATGCCCAAGTTGGTCCTATGGGCATATCTTTGTCGACCTTTGTGGTAAACCAAGCTCCTCCTGAGCCCAATCTCTTCAGCAGCGTCCGGTGTTTTTATAACACGTTTGGTACTTGTCTCTTTCCAAAATCCACACGGGGTCTTCCGCTTACGACCACGGGGACAAAAGAAGAAACACTCGCTTCCATCCGATGGTATACTCGACAATTCTATAACCAAAGATTGGTTAAATGTCAATTCACAAAGGTCTCATAGGTAACTCTCAATTACCATCAAAACAATAAGAAAATAGAGAAATGGAGAACACTAAGGACTAAATGTAAGTTACCATTGTATCGTGCAAATAACTCCGGAGGCTCCCAGTTGTAGATGTGTAGCTCGGGAATTACACAAATAGTTTCCATTTCTCCTCTGAGCTTCTTTGTCAAGTGATGACCAACAAGCTCGTCCTCCGTCGGTTTGAATCTGAGTCCCACCGGCCACGCCTCCATCGATTCTGCCATGCTATAGGCTTGCTATCTCACATTCACTTCCGCAACAAGAGAACAGAGGAGAAGAGTAGACAATGGGGCTGTTGAGATGAGAAGAGGAAGAGAGTGCAAAGAGAGGAAACAGAGGTCACTCTTGGATTGGCTTTGCTTTGGGAGTGCTGACTGCCAACACTTCCAGGCAAGTCAATTTATAGTCACAACACGACAGGTAATTTTCTCGACCCTTGTTTGAGAAGGCAAACTAGTGTTCGAGAGGATCCCACCTCAAGCTCAAGACGATGGCACTGTCATTACAAGCAGCTTCTTCGAAGTCCACAACGCGTATTTAACTGGGTTAATAGGACCCATCTGCTTGTTTTAGCCAATGGGAAGATATGACGGACAGCTTCTTGACCTGGTATATGCAGGAAAAAGCACACGATTGTACGAAGTTGAGTAGTGTTAGAAGATTCTAGAATTTCAGGCAGATCATGATGTAAAGTTGTCTCTAGTATTCTCTAGTGTTTTCTGAGAGAGGATGATTCTAGAATTCCCAGCGACAATGATAGTTTTGAGCAGCGACATTGAGAGTGGAAGAGATCAAAGAAAAGATTCTCCTTAGCCCGATTCCAAAGCACCATCGTTTCTCGTTATATATTATATGCATATTAATCTACAACAGGATTGTGATTTTTGAGAAAGTATTCAGTGATCACTTACTACCACCCACCCAATATTTTCTCACATCGTAGGCCGATGTGGTATGCTTTTTTTGTTGAAAGCCAATCACAAGTTGCCACTTATTGATGAGATGGACATAAATTAAAAAATTTAAAAACTCACTCCCTTTTTTTTTTTCTCTCTCTGTCTTCTACTCCGGTCACTGCGCTCCGCCGGCGGCCTTGGACCTCAGATTTCCAGATTTTCCCGAGCGCCGACAACTCTGCCGGTGGCCATGGCCGAGCCACTCCGTCTGTTGTCGAGTTGGCTCGCTTCCGCGCCACCCACGAGCGCACATCGTCGCGGCGGCTCATCCATGGCTAGATCTAGAGCCATGAGCACGCGAAGCAAGAACAACACGAGCAGTACGAGGTGGAGGAAATCTGGGTTCATCTTCTCCCTGCTGTACAGGTTGATTGTTGCAGCAATACGATGTGGAGGTAGCTGGACGGTGAGAAGGATCCCAGGGCATCGTCGTTTGGGGCTCCAGATCTGGAAATCTAGGAGTTGCAGCAAGGTACCATTTTTTTTATATAATTTTTTTTTGGTATTTTTTTTATATAAAATGTTAAAATCATAAAAATTCTAAACTTATATATTTATGATAAATTTATTTTAAACTAATTTTTTTATTACGAAAAATATCAAAATAGTATACGTGTGATAAATTTATCTAAAATTATCACAAAAATCCCTAAACATGTATACTTGTGATAATTTTATTCAAAATTAATTTGTTCTATTGCCAAAAATCCACAAATTGACATATTTGTAACAAATACACCATCCATTAAATTAGATTAATATCACAAAAATGATATAGAGTAAAATTACAAATTGATATACTAGTTAACTATCACATTTCATCAAATTTAATAATTTAAAAGTAAAATTTAATATAAACTAACATAAAGTAAATTTGTCATAAGTATACAAGTTTGGAATTTTTGATGATAAAAAAATTAATTAGTGATAAATATGTCATATGTATATTGGTTTGGAATTTTTCAGGGTATCGACCTTTTTTTATATTTGTCCAAGTCATCCACACGTATCGAGTTGTGATTGAATTTCACTAAAATATACATACCATTTTGTCCTTTAATGTGACAATAGGTGACCACTGAATACTTCCTTATAAAGTTAGGGGGAAAACAAATTGAAGGGTAGAGTCGTACACTGTAGTAAAACTTAGATGCATGTTCTTCTTAACTAAAGATTTTAGATTCTTATGAATATTTAGAACCTTTATCATTGTAAAATTGTCCTATATAGCAAATGTTTAGCTTCATAAGTAATTCTTAGGTACACATGTCGTCCCTCTGATGATTGTCATAAAAAAAAAATCCCGTTCATTATCGATTGGATTTGACTTTTACTGATTCTACCATATGTTTAGGCTTCGTTTGTTTTGTGAAAAATGTGATATGTCTAGAAAATATTTTCTAAAAAGTTATTTTCTAGGAAAATGATAATATTTTTCAATGTTTTGTTAAAACTTAAAAAATGAAGTGGAGAATATTTTTCATTATTAAATATGGAAAATATGATTTGATTTTTCTAAATAGAAATACACTAGTCGGGTGCTAACAACTTGCATATAGACAATCGAGAACTAAGTATAGGCATTAGAGTATCTAGTCTAGCCACCATGGACCATGGGCTTTGGGGATTGGGGCACGATCACCTAGTCCCTTGCCCAACCTTGATGGACTCAAGCGCGGGCACTAGGATCTTGGGCTTAGTCTCGATGGACTCAAATCCGGGTGTTAAGAATCGAAGCTCAGGTACAAGATCCCACACTTGGCCTTGGAACTCGAGCCTTGGACCTTGGCTTGGGTTCCAAGGTATCAAGCACGAGCACCAAGGCTTCATGGTTGGCCTCCATTGACCTAGGCGAGCTTTAAGGCCCTAGTCATAAACATTGGGGTCTTGGGCTCTACCCTGAGGGACCTAAGCGAGGGCTCAAGATCCAAGGCATGAGCATTGGGTCTTGGGCATGGGCACCGAGGTCACAGCCCGGCCTTGATGGACTTGAGCTTGAATATTGGAGATCTAGTCATTGATGAAGGGGACCTAGGAATTAGCATTAGGATTTTGATGCCTAAGCATAGAGTTTTGAAACAAGCATTAATACCTAGTTATATTCTAAAATATAAATTTTAGTTTTTTAAATAAAAAATCATTTTCTTGAATTTAAGCATAGGTTTTCCGTTGATTAGGAAAACATTTTTTGTTAACCCCATTTTCTAAGTGAACCAAATGCCATAAGATGGGGAAAATGTTTTTTCTTAAAATGATTGCCACCAAACAAATGAATCCTTAATTACCAACATTGTATTAACTCGTAGGCATTGCCCGAAGGAATGTATTGGTAACTTTTCCATTAAAGTAGTTAAATTTGACATCAAGGTAAAAAAAAAAAACTTTGCATTTGATATGTTTCTTTAAATCATAGTAGATTAGATTGTGCCTTTGAAATTATAAGAGGATTGATTATTTTTCATTTTCTTTTGGCTTCTCTCTCTTATCTTTATAAATGGCTTGCATGCGCGGGCTTTGTAAGATGGAATTTTATGTATGCAAAAAATGGAACTTTTTTATGCCATTAGTCTTATCTACTCAAATAATTTGCAACCTCAATGTCATTACTCACTTCAAAATATTGCACTATAAATAATTTTTTACATGGTGAAAAACAGTTCATCAATAATCATCAAAACATTAGTTAATTTGTTATAATGTTTGTAACTTATTAACCATATTGTATAGTGTCAAAGTAAATTATTTACACTTGTTAGAACATTCATGATACTAGTAAGAAGTTATATTAATTATGTAGATCGATAAATTTAGATATTAAGAAACATATCCATCAACATCTAATATATTCATCATAATGTTGTTTAGATTAGGCAAAGATTGCACCAAAAGTGCTTGAAGTCAATGTGCAATCAAGTCCTTAGCAATGGATCAGGCAAATTTTTTGACTTGGCACGCTGGAATCCAATGTGTCGTTCTCTAGTATATCTAGGATACGTGGAACCACGTGATAAAAGTCAAATTTTATTTTTAAAAAAGAAAATCAATAAAATAAAAGGTCAAAATTTTGGGAAAAAAAAAATCGAATAACTGGACAGAGAAAACCTTAAAATAAATAGCATCAACAATATTAAATAATTATTTAGTAAGGAGTTCAAGTAATTTTACATTATTCTTTAATAACTTAGATTTTTAATATCTTTTACAAAGTGTTAATAGTCATAATTTAAGAAGGAGGAAAATGTTTTTGTGAGGAGTCCTCACAACGTCCAAAAAGGCATAAACAGCTCATTATGGCATCCTCTTCTAATATTCCTTCTCTTATATCTTATTTGTCCTATTAGTCTTTAATGCCAAAATCAAAAGAAATAATTTCTCCGCTCGCCACTCGCCCACTCACCTTGCTCGCTTTGGGTCATTCGTGCTGCTCACTGCTCGATGCTCGGTTGGCTTGTTCCTCCTTGCTCGACATTCAATGCTCATTTTGTTCGACACTCACCCCACTTGACCCTCACTGTTTGCTTTTCTTAGTTGATATCGCTCATCATCGAACCCATTAGGTCGGTACGGTCATCGGTTACCCTTTCAAGGAGTATAAAAAATGAAATAAAAAATTATTGGCTGGTTTTAGGTTGACTTGGAAATCGGATCGAACCCATTGGGTTAATTCGGTTCTCAATTGTTTTTTTTAGGGAGTACAAAAAATAAAATAAAAAATTATCGGTTAGTCCCGGGTTGACCCTAGAATCGGACCAAACCCATTGGGTTGGTACAGTTCTCAGTCCCAAACTCAATAGGGTCGGTCATCGGTCCCAAAAATTGAGGACCAGCACTGTGCGGGTTGGTCCTCGGGTTAGGGAGTGGATCGACTAAACCTAGGAGATGAAATAGACCATGGCGACCCTCCCCCTGCAAATGCAAGTGCCTGTGTACCCTCACCTGCCTGTGGTGAGCGTTGTCGGCGATGTGAAAAGCCTTGCTGCCATGGCATTCTCTCTCTTTTGCTTATTTACTTTAAACATTTGTCTTTTTTATTCTATATATTATTTGGTTTTATAATATTTAACCTATTTTCTGAGGTGGTGCCCATAGTGGCACCACTTCAGTGCTACCTACGACAAAAGTAACATTATAAAGCATGACCTCGAAGTCGAACATGCTGGATCAACAAATTTGCCTATACAGTTACCAGAAGGACTTAAGTCCATATCGCGTATTTTTATAACTTGCTTAAACATTGGATAAAATATTAAGACTTTTGGTCCCCTTTATTTTATGAATGATACTGGTGAAGTATATTACATAATTAATCTTTTGCACATAGATAAATTCCTCATGGTAATTGACCAACCATACTTTTAAAACTTGAAAGAAGTTACTCTTTCATTGAAACGTTAGTAAATTCCATACAGGGATGATATTTTACTAACCATACTTATCAACTGTCAAAGTTGGTAATGTACTAATTATTTGAGTGTAGATAATCTTTTGTTAATTGGTGCTTTACTAGTTATACTAGTGACAATTCAAGCTGATTAGTTACTAACTTATTAAAATGTTGGTAAATTATCACAATGTTCGTAGTTTGCTTACCATATCAGTAAAAATTGAAAATTACTAATTCGTTGGAATGTCGGTAACTCTTTGATAGTGTTGGTAATATACAAACAAGTTACTTGGCATTCGAGTTACCGGTTACAATCTGATCACCGACATTGTTAGAATTTACTAGCAATTTCATAAATATATTTACTACGGAAAATTTTCCAGCTTTTCCCATGACTGGACCCTAGACTCGTCCCCTTTAATGTGGTTAACTACAGGTTTAGCGAGGCTTCTAAATTCCAAAATTGCTCTCCATGCATAGGAGGAAGCTCAAATAGTGATGGCCCATGGACTTCTTCCTTTCAACTCTAGATTTCCCACACGGCCAGACATTACAAAGCATGCCCATACGAGTATAGCTCGATTCAATGAATCGCATGTAGAACTCAATTCTCAGCATTTGTGTCTGGTGGAAGATTGATAATCAAGAAAGGAGAAGGGTCGATTTAGTTGTTCTTTTGATATACTTATGAGATTATAGAGATTGAAGTGTCGGCTCTACCGGTGTTATTTTAAATTCAGTTTCTCCTCAATTATACCCAAAATTTGCTTTTAATTTTAAATTGATACTTATAATCAATCAAGTCATGCACATAAATTATGACAAAAGTTGCATGTTTTATATCTTGATTATGGGTCAAAATTTTGCTTCATTCTATGGATAAATGGCATCTAGATGCCACTCGATGGCGAGATATTGACTTGATTATGTTTGAAATCATGCTTTATTTTGTGAGAAATTGCTAGAAATCCTACCGTCCAGATAACACATATGGCTGAAGCCTTATGGGAAGCCCTCAACCACTTTTTTTCTAAAAGGCACAAGGTACTTGTACTTGAGTCGGACAAATTGCAATTAGTCAAGACCATGAACAATTGAAATAGTTGAGTTGGGAGACTCAACTGCTTGTCTCCAAGTGCGAGGACAGATTGATGGCTTTCTCAAATGTTCAAATTGTGAATTGCTTCAGGGAGACCAACCTTATTGCGGATTGGGTAGTCATAAGAAAAATTACTTATCTTCAAATTGGGTCTTGTCCTCTCCTCAAATTCTTTGGGAGCTTTTACGTAATGATGCCCATTTAATGGGCCTCTCATCTTTGCTAAGTAAATGAAATATTTCCGTTTCTGGCAAAAAAAAAAAAAAGAAAAAGATACCACTGATGGCGAGGTCATGCTACTGATCGCCTTCTATTTTCTCTTAGAACCCATAATCAAGTCAAACACCTAACAAACAACAATGGTCGCCGTTTGAGGAGAGAGGGGAGCAGCAAGAAAGAACAACTTTGCTTTATCCATCGTCATGGTGGGAAGGAGCCGCCATCGTGGTGAGATTAGAGGCAGCGAGATAGAGTAACGAGAGAGAAATCGAAAGAGAATGAAAAGCTTATCATTGGGAGTAATCGGGGCATTGATGAGGAATAGGTCTTTCCCCACAAATCACTTCCCAAGTCATACGTACGGACTTGGGATATTACAACTATGGAGGGAAGTCTCATACTGCAAGCTCTCTCAACAGTTAGACGAATAGATACTGATGCATGATCAGTATTGAGTAGATAAGATCAAGATAAATACACAAATTGTAAGGAAACAATAACAACAACAATAATAATACAACGTAAAAGGGTACAAGATTGACAAAATGTCCTATCCCCGGAGAAGCATAGTTGGTACATGACATAATCACTGATAAAATAAGCGAGGCTGAGATTAACATCTATAAAGGACCTCAAACACTGGCATTATCCTCTAGTTTGGCATACTCATCAGTGCTCTCGTTAAAGAGATCTGCGAGATCAATACAGTCGCTTGGAGAATATGGCATACAACAAAGTCCGTCACTAGGTTTGTCATCATGTTGACAATCATCATGAGACAAATATTGCTCAACGCTCATTTGAGGCTGTTGATCAGGAATTGGCAAATTAGAATTCGGCATCTCGTTCGGAAAGGGAAATTCAACAGTAACTCCAGGAGATGCCTGAGTGACAAAAAAGGAAAACCGAAGGAATAATCAGTACTCGAGCTTTAGTATGATTAGTTGCATCACTAGATCACATGTCTCGTTGTGTCAATCAAAGCAACACTTGCTCACCTGTGCACTAATATCTTGCGTTTCTTCATTTTGGGAATCATTCAGATTACTAGGGCTGCTTAAATCAGTTGAAGTACTCGCTGTTGCTGACTTTGCTTTCTTACTTTTCTTGTTTATTATGTGACAGAGAACCCACGCTGCCTACAAGGACAATGATACCAGGGATGAGTTTCAAAATTACATAACCGAAACTCCATTGTCGCACGAAAGTACTTTTTGCACAAGATACATCAAGCGTAACTTATCAAAATTTAAGTAATTTTTGTTTCAAGAACAAAGTGCCCCTTTGTTGCTGCAGAAACACTCTACTTTTGGCATTATAACCTTCACTAGTCACTTGAACTGAAACACAAGGTCATGAATCTATCACTTAAAATGATCATCCGTAAGTTTTGTTTCTCGATCTTCCTCATGAAATTCTACAAATATTCTAGGAAAGGTTCCAACTCGGGGATACTATTGTTCGAAGTTAAACTGGAATTGAAGGTAATTTGCGCTTAAATCATGGGACTGAGGGACGAAACAGAAAATTAAGAACTCAGAAAGCCAGAAACTTCAAGAAGCTGAATGAGGAACATATGTAGAAAATGATGCTATCAATTTTACCTGCACTTGTAACGATGTTAGTGATGCTCAATTAGGGGAAGCAAAAGAAGAGAAGTCGAGTACCGGGTCCGAAATTTCACTATCCGAAACATTCGAATTTAGGTGATATTCGTACATATGTGAGTTGGTCCTATGGGCATCTCTTTGTCGACCTTTGTGGTAAACCAAGCTCCTTCTGAGCCCTATCTGCTCACCGGTGTCGGGTGCTTGTATAACACGTTTGGCACATGTCTCTTTCCAAAACCCACCCTCGGTCTTCCTCTTCCTCTTATGACCACGGGGACAAAAGAAGAAACACTCGTTTCCATCCAGCGGGAGACTTGACAATTCTACAAGCAAAGATTGATTCAATGTTAATCCACTAAGGTCTTACGGGTAACTATAAATTACCGTCAAACCATAAGAAAATAGAGAAATTGAGAACACTTAAGGACTAAACGTAAGTTACCATTGTATCGTGCAAATAACTCTGAAGGCTCCAAGTTGTAGATGTATAGCTCGGGAATTTCACAAACAGTTTCCTTTCCTTTGAGCTTTTTTGTCAAGTAATGACCGACAAGCTGGTCCTCCCTCGGTTTGAATCTGACTCCCACCGGCCATGCCCTCGCCGATTCTGCCATGCTATATGGTTGCTATCTCACGTTCACTTCTGCAATTGAAAAAAGAGGAAAAGAGTAGAGAATGGGGCTATTGAGATAAGCGAGGCATCGAATAAAAACAGAGGAAAGAGAGTTTACTCCTGACTTGACTTTGCTTGAGAGCGTTGGCTTTGCTTGAGAGCGTGGCCTCCCAAGCCCTTCCAAGTGGGTCAATTTATAAGCACAAAAAACAAGGAATTTTCTCAACCCTTGTTTGAGAAGGCAAACTACTTTTCCAGTGGATCCCACCTCAAGCTCAAGACGACAACGTTTTCTCTAAAAGTAGCTTCCTCAAAAGTCCACAACGCGTTTTTAACTTGGTTAATCGGACCCATTTGTTTGTTTCAGCCAATGGGAAGATATGACAGATAGCCACATGACCTTGAATATGCAGGAATAGCATAGGATGGTATGAAGTTCAACAGTGTTTCTTTAGTGAAGAAGACTCTAGAATTTCATGTGTGTTACCATGGTTATCATAATATAAAGCTGTGTGAAGTGTTTCCTCAGTCAAGAAGATTCTAGAATTCCATGTAACACGCATAGTGGGAACAATGACGTTGAAAGTGAAAGAGATAAGATTCTCGTTAGTACAATACATGCAAAAGCACAACCGATTTCTCTTTATATATTATATGCATAAGCAAAACTTAGATGTATATTCTTGACGAACAAGTTTAGCTTCTCATCAGAATTTAGAACTTTTGTCATTTTAAAACTTTTTTATAAAGGTCGCCATCGGATGTGATAGTGATATAAGTGTAAATGTTTAGTTACATAACTAATTCTCATGGACACATGCCATCTTTCCAGTCATCATGAATATAAAAGTTGGTTCATTATCAATGGATTCAATGATTTACCAATTCTACCCTGACATTTGATTGCCAACCTTATATAAGTTAGTAGGTGTCGTATGAAGGAACGTATTAGTAACTTTTCCAATTAAAGTGGCTAAGTTTGATATTGAGATAATAAACTTTGGATATTATTATATTTTCTTAAATCATAGTTGATTAGATTATGCCTGTAAACTTAGAAGAGGAATGATAAATGTTGAAACAAAGTTAGTGTATCCATATGTGTATCAGTTTAAATTGTTAAAAAATATATCTTGAGTTTAAATTTGTGAAATGAAAACCTAATTAAGTATAAATGTTTCCAAAAGTCCAAAAGTTAAAGTTATATTTCCGTGTTCGGAGGAATTCGATCATTCTGCGCCCAAAAAGTATGGGTTTTTTTTTTTTTTTTTTTTTGGGCCCAAAATTCTTGTACTGAGCTCCACCAATGGCAAGACCAACACTTTATTACATAAATTTCAAACATTTATGACTTGATTACACTTTTTTTTTAGATATTTAAGACTTGATTGTTTTTTTTTTTGTACTTAGGATAATTCACAAGAAGAAATTTAAACTGTGCACATGTCTTTGCGAGCATAATTCATTGTTTAAAAACATATTAGGAAATTTACATTAGTTAATTATTGATCTTTTCAGAAATCTTGTGATTTTTATAAATAAATCTTCTCTCCCCCAAAATCATGTGAGAAATGTATATTGACTTTCTCTGAACTGGCAACACCTAGAAGTTCCATAGGGTATAAATGTTGACACATAATTTTTAGAGTAAGTTTGTTTCACAAAAAAATGAATGATTTAGAGAATATTTTTCTAAAAATGATCATTTGTGTCACTTACAAAATTAAATGAATGAAAATATTTTCATTGCCAGCCAAAATATTTAAATATAAATTGTTGTCAATAATGAAAATATTTTTGTCGACGATTTATTTCAAGCAATTATTTTTTGAAAATACTTTACAAATCATTTATTTTTGCCAAAACAAACGAAGCTTTAATGGTAAATCATTGATTTTAGCTTTATAAAAAGCACAAACAAGTTTTCTAACTTGTGGAAACACTGTTCATGGTCATGACAGAAAAACAGTTGTTTTATTTATTTATTTTCTCTCGCAAGCCATGATCTATGACTGCCGATGTTGTCTGTGACTGACCGGTTTATTGTGCCCAGCTTGTAAATCCTCTATAACTTGTTCCGTGGTCACAGTCCATATAGCCTATTTAACCCGTTTTGAAACTCAAAGCCATTTAGGAAATTAATCTAGTTAGTCATTAATTTGCAGAAATCCCAAGATTTCATCTTCTGTTCTATCGTTCTCTGCCCTCCAACTCAAGGTAGCCTGATTGAGCAGGAAAGTTGATGTTGATGCCACTCACTCACGATGACCCCATCATCCAGCATATTCCAAAGTAATACAGAAAGTGAGTAGTGGAACCGTATTCGGTTCTGTTCTGTTCCCGTTCCATTTCCAAAGCAAAAGAAAATACATTAATCAAACCGATTACAATGTTACAGACATTGCAGACCCACTATGCAACAGACAATACTTAAACAAGCACAAAGCACAAAGACTGAACCATATTCATCTCAATATGTCATTAGTATAATATAAGACATGTTCATGGCATACAGGAGATGAAAAGAAGGTACGATGGCATCCTGTGGTAAAAGAAGACAGAGCATCTAAGAGCGCAGGACTGATTCTGGGGTTTTGCAAAAGGGATTTTCATTTAGCAATGTTTGGGCTAAGAACCCTGTGATTTATGTACGCTTTTTTATACAATCTCCGGAGGAGATGAGTACTGATTAGCATATTCTAGGCGATCATCAGTTGAGAATGTGCCATTATCTGCTCATACTGACTGTATTGTACATATGTCGTAATTCGGATCGAAAATCGACTGTGGATAAAAAAAGAGAAGTTTGAAATGAGGAACATCCCTTCTTGACAAGAAAGAAAAGAGTTTCCTTGATTCTATCAGAAAGTTCATTGTGCTCCACAATAAGCGAATGAAAACTATGGCTTTATAGATTGCCTTGTTGACATATCTCCAAATTTTGATTAGAGATACATGAATAGCCTCTTTTGAGATATCTTGACATTCTCAAAACTGCTTTGGTTGAGGTGTCACATATGTTGATGAAAAAGATTATCAGCCTTCTCATCTTGAACTCCTTTCAAGAGGCCAAGAACAAATTTCCTGTTCAGAATGTAAATACTCAACATCAGTTAATATGAGAGTAGCAAAAGGCAGCAACAATCAAATCCTTACAGAACTCAGATGCCCACTGATGTATATCTATTAACAGAGGATCAACAGAATGCAACATGGGATTATCACAAACTCATTTTCTAAACCTCGGCCAGTTACCCAGCCTAGAGGGCCTAGCAATCAAGTTCTTCAGCTGCCGCTATTGTTACCCACGAATCAAAATTCTCATAAACACCAATTATTGACAACCAATGTTTTGTCTACCCAGTAAGGCTCAGGTTGTGAAGAATCAAAGAAAGCACTTTTGCTCATTGGGATCTGAACGATTCAATTATGGTGAAAACAATAAGTACTGGAAATGGCACCAAAAACCTATATACAGCAATCTAAAATGCCTCTGGGATGTCATTGGTGAGCAAAGATGTGCTCTGCCTGTGGAAGAACGGAATTGAGAATGAAGAAGAAGAAGAAAATGATTACCTGGCCTCTCGAAGCATTCTACTAGGGAACGGGTTTAGGTGATATTCGTGCATGACCCATGCCCGCGTGTTCCTAGCCAACACCGGGACTGATTGGGGCACCGATTCACGGCCCGTTCTTTCAACTTCAAGTAATGATTGACGAGTACTTCGACAGAGGGCTTCGACCCTGAACCCCGTCGGCAAAGGCTCCACAGCTTTGTTGAAAGGTTTTCCATCGCGCGTTTTCTGCACCAGAAACACAACGGAGATGAAGTTTCTGGACTTCGCTTGGAGATGAAGTTGTATACACACTTACATGAGAAGGGATGGAAATATATAACAGCACTCACACGGAATTTGAGTCGCGCCTGTTTCATCTGACCCTTTGGTGGATTCCACCTACTTTTTCCTCTGCTGTCCTTATCTTTCTCTCTTTTTTTCTTTTTTTTTTCTTTTTTAACTTCAACGTGATTCTCAAGTGCTCCCAACTTCATCCGGAAGTTGAGCTGATGGAGACCCAATTGTTGGTCCCTACCAGGATGCTTGTAGTCCATAGATTCGTTTTCTTTATTTGGGTCTTTTTCTTTCTTTTTGTTATGTTTCCGTTGTTTTCTCTTTCCTCTTTCTTTGACATTTCCCAATCCTTTCAGTGGGCATAACATTCCAGTGACCGTTGATGTGAGTGCCACCCAAGCAAGGGGATTTTCTTTCTTTTTTTTCTAAAAAAAAAGGTAAAAAAATAAGCAAGAACTCCACTAGAGGTTACACCTCTTTTCTTATGGCTAGGAAGACGTTACACCTCCTAGCACTACTTTTTGTCGCTAGACTAAAAGGTTCTTGATTTAACACACTGGGGAAGCCATTATCAGACATGTGGGGCTCAACTCCCTTGCTCTGTAAAGAGATTGAAAAAAATTCTAAGAGAAGAAAGAGTTAGAGATAGGGATAAAAAATAAAAATAAAATAATAAAATAAAATAAAAAAAAGTTCTTGATTTCATTTAGTGTATGTTTGTAAATTTAAAATGCATTATTTAAACCAAAATAACAAAAATTATTATTTCCTCAAGTTCGAACAAGATTTGTTAACATTTATATAATGTCATTTTTATATACAAGAAAATATATGTTTAGTTGTAACTTATGTCGATGACTCTTCCTAGAGTAAAATAGTCAGGTAAATTTGATGAAATACCAAAGACGGTGATTTTGTTTCTTTTCCAAGTATTATACATATTGGAGTCGCAAGATTTTGAGAAGTGATCCTTTCCTCTTAGAAACAAGCATCTTACTTGAGTGAAAAATTGGCCGGTCGATGAGCTGGTGTCTTATTTGAGACTAAATTTATCACTTTAAGTTCTTATTTGAAACAAAGTCCATTTTGAATCCTTATTTGAAAATAAAAATAAAAAAATCCCACTTCATGCCCTTAACTGAAATTTCCCCAAAAGTGATGGAGCAGGAGGGACTAGAGAGGAAATATCCGTACCAATATTAGTGTCTAAAGATCAAGATAATACACAAACTGAGAGGCCAAGTTAAGAATACAAAGCTTATGCACGATTGAGAATTTTCACTAGAACATGATAAAAAAACACTGGAACACTTATATAGTAGCAAATCACTAGCAATCCATAGTAACCACTAATATCTACATCATAATCTCTTCCCATAGTATGACTTGCAATAAGGCCAACAAGTGGCCATGCCGTTCTATAAATGTCCGATGAAGGCGGGCCAGTCCATGTTCGTTTTAGCTCCAGAGATCAGAGAGGTAAATAACATCATCGCTCGGAGGACACGACGGCTCAAAATGTTTGTCACTAGTTCCGTCAACAAACCAATCATCATTGTGCAACGAGCTTTCCATTCCGAGCATGTCAGGCTGCTGAGGAACATACGCACTGTGGTCCGGTAATTCATAATTCAACATAGTATGGTTCGAACTTTCGGGTTCAACAGTCACTGCTGGAGATGCCTGAGGGAGACAATGGAAAGAAAACAAAATATTCAAGCTTTAGTTTGCTTCATCATGTCAACCTAGACCGATATTTGCTTACCTGCAAGCTAAAATCTTGTGCTCCTTCATATTCTGAATTACTAAGAGTACTGGGAATGGTTAGATTGGCCCTGGTACTCATAATTGCTGACTCCGATCCTGCTTTTTCACATTTCCTGTTTATTATGTGACAGAGGACAAATTCCCTCTGCAAAAAAAAAAAAAAAAAAAAAAAAAAAAAAAAAAAAGATGTTGGATCTGAGTTTTATGCTGTGTTTGGAAGGTGAAAGAAAATAGAGGGCAAGAAATTTTGGGTGAGAACATGGAAAGCAAGATTAACATTTTTGTGAGAAATATGAAGAGGGAAATTAGATTTTCAAGAGTTAGAACCGATAATAGGAAAATAATTACTGATTGCTTGACTCTATAATGAGTTACCATCAAGGGGTATTTATACCCTACAGTCTACAGATAAAGACGTAATCTTATCTATCAAGGAAACTATCCTAGGAACTAAGGAAAAGTACAGAATTAATTACAATTTCCAAATATTTTGACAATATTATCAACACACACTATTTTAACCTGCATTTTCCACTGCTAGTATTTGCAAACAAAGCAATAGAGTTACATCGAAGACTAACGCCAATATTGCCTGAATATATTGAATCTTGTGGTGTATGCACTTTAATTTTTTTCAAAGCTTATAGCCTAAAACTTTCACAATATGCAAATGTTGACACGCACATTCATATCACTTTTTATGAGTTGCTACAGGCAAACCTAATAAGGTAAAGGTTCTCTTATTTGTTCAAAAAATGGGGAAAAACAGAAAGAAAAGTGAGCTACGTTTAGTATGCAAGAGTGGAATGAAATTGGAATTCTTATTCCACCTTTCACCACTATTCTTGCATTTTGTTGACCTTGTAAAGGTTTGAATGGGCATTCCATTTCAAATTTTGAAGGGATGGGCATTTCTTACGTACACCTATGCAATGCCCATTTCATTCCCTTCCCTTATCAAAATAATTCCATTTCAGATGTACAGCTTATTGGTTTAAAGTCAATATATATCTTACCTTCTACCAAAAAATAAAAATAAAAATATTATGGTACATTATAATTGTGATATAAAAATATATTTTGTTAAATGCAAGTCTATTAATAAATCGAAAGTCTAATTTACAGAAATGTCATTCCATTTCATTCTGACACAACCAGACAAAAGAAATGCAAATCTATTTCATTCCAATTATTGTCTTTATGACAACCAAACAAAGAAATTGGAACTCAGTTCCATTTTACAGTAATTTCTTTTCGATTTTTTCCCCATTCCAGTCCATTCCTTTCCATAGAACCAAATGCAACATAAAAGGTTTCCATGCACACGGCAGGTGCGCTCCATGGAAAAAAATTTAGGCACTTCTATAATAATTTTTTTTTATACTGAAAATTTAATCCGGACAATCAATTTTGAGTTTTGAGTGGTTTCCATTATTCTATTTTTCTAAAAATGATAATAACGATTGCTTATGTAGTACCAATTACTTAAGAATTACCCCGGATTGCCGTGCTTGACGGTCCACACCGGGGAAAAAAAATCCCTAATCATGGATCAGCAAAGCCAGAAAACGAAGACAATAGAAATGATCGGGCAATAATCCACAAGAAGCAGAATTGAGGAACACATGTAGCATGACAAGGAAGGCATATGCACATACTCAGACTCCTATATTCTGAACTGCATTGATAAAAATGTTAGAGATGCTCAATGACAGGAAGCAAAAGAAGAGAAATTGAGTACCGGGTTGGGAATTTCACTATTCGAAACATTCGATTTTAGGTGATATTCGTGCAAACTGAAGTGGGTTCTGCGGGCATCCCCCTGTCGACCTTCGTAGTAAACCAAGATCCTCTTGAACCCTATCTCCTCACCGGTGCCCGGTGCTCGCACACCACGTTTCTTACTCGTATCTTTCCAAAATCCGAACTCCGTCTTCCTACTCGAACGAAGGCTATTTGGGATCTTGTTATCACGGGGGCAGAAGAAGAAACACTCGTGTCCATCCGACGGTATCCTTGACAGGGCTATACAAAAAAGCAATTGGTAAAGTGTCGATTCACCAAGTCCTAGGAGCAACCAACATAAAGAACAGTAAGGAAAGAGTAAATCTGCTCGATATGAACTACACAGTTACCATTGTATCTGGCAAATAGATCCTGAGGCTCCCACTTGTAGATGTACAGCTCCGGTATTACGCAGATAGTTTCCTTTTCTCCTTTCAGCTTTCTTCGCAGGTGATGGTCGACGAATTCGCTCTCCGTCGGCTTGAATCTGAGTCCCTTTGGCCATGTCTCCGTCGGGTCTTCCATGATCCAATGCTGCTTACTGGGAAAGATAAGAGAAGAGTAGAGAATGGGACTAAGGAAGCAAGTAGAGGAGAGAGATTTACTCTTGGCTGGACTTTGCTATAGACCATTGACTCCAAACAGGTCATTTTCTTCGCAAGACGACGACGTTTTTACAAGTAGCAGCTTCTTGGAAGGTCGAGATATGAAGTTGCTTAAGCGTTTTCTCAGCGAATAGTGTGGAATTTCATGTCAATGCATACTTTGAGCAATGACGTGTAAAGTGGTAAAGATGAAAAGATTCTTGTTAGTACGATTCCCAAAGCAAAGTCGATTCTCTTATATATCTTTAATATTATATCTTCCGGATGAGTTTAGAAAATTAAGTCCTATACCTTTGGCAAAATTGTTGTCCTTGACTAAAAGCTAAAGTTCTTATTGGAACCTTTATCAAATGTATTATATAATCACTGTGGGATGTGAAATAATGGTATATCTGTAGTTACATGACTAATTTTAATGTTGCCCAAATCTAGCGATGGAGCCACGCCTGGGCAAGCCTCCTCTCCCCAAATTTGGGCATGAGGTGGCCAGCGAGCGTGTCTCTTGCCAACCTTTGAGACTATAGGCGAAAAGAAAGGAAAGAAAATCAGAAAATTAAAAGAAATTACAAAAACCATCCACATTAGCTTCGACCGTTCCATGTAGAAGGGCTTTGGCCATGTTGCCATAGAGAGATTGAATTGACAAATTTTTGAAATGTTTATAACTAAATTGGCAATTGTACAATAAGTTTATGACTTTTTGAATAATTTTCCATCTTTCCAATGATTATTGCAATCAATTTTGGTCACCATGAATGGATTTGCTAATTTATCAAAAGTTTGTTTGTTGGTATTTATGAATAGAGCAAAGTAACTACTTTTTACTTTGCTTTCAAAATTTAAAATATTATTTAAGTTTAAAAAAATTTCAAAAAAATAATAATATATGAATCTACTTGTTGGTATTTACAAATCATAAAAGTTTTAGTTGTTTCATAATTGAAAAAAAAAAAAAAAAATCTTATGTTCGCGTCATAAGATTTGAAAATAAAGTTAAAGTGAAAGCAACTCCAAACAAATCCTAATTTTGTTCGGCATGTGTCACCTTGACTATAGGTATTTTTTATTTTTGGGAACAATGATAAGTATTGATCGATGCAAGTGTAGAAAAATTATCAATTCAATTATAAAACTATTTTATGAATTTTAATTTAATGATAAACATTTTAATTTTGTCAATATAGTCTAAACCTTTATGTAAAATTCCAATATAGTTCTTTTGGACATTTTTGTTTGAAATTGTTGACATGGTAGCCAATCGACTTATCCTATGCGGCACATCAACGATCTAAAGTAAACAAATTTACTCAAAATGAAGTCATTTTGTTTTTTTATTTATTTTTATTTTTTGTACCTTTCTAGATTTCTTCCATTTTTGGGTTAAGTGCATTGGAATTTCTAAAACTTGTCACGAAAGTACAATTGAATCCTAAAAATTTCAATAAACCTTCTAAATTTCATCAAGCATTTCGCATGATTCTATATAAGATCATAAAAAAAAAATAATAAAGCTTGACTTGAAAATTATCATTTGTCAAATAAATATAGAATAAAAACTAAGGCATGACACGGATTACATTGTCAAGCATTATAAGTAGGCGATGTTTCTGTAAAGATATTAGTTGGGAATCAAAGTTACAATAAGTAGTGTCCACTCCCATATCTTGTATAATTGGGTGCGCAATTTCTAGTTTCATACTACAATTATGTCAATACAATCATAATCATTTTAATTTTACCAATTAAGTCATAAATCTTTTGACGATTTACTAATGTAACAAGAAATCGCCTACATTGACGCTAGCAATACAACATGGCATAACGAACATTGATGTAGACAACTTTTTCGTGTACCGACATGGTTGCCAGTCGACCATCACTGGCCACAAGCGAGGTCCGAGCGAGGGCCTCTATGCCCTTACCTAGATCCAGGAGAGAGCCATGATTGGATAACGACGCCCTCACTTGGTTTGGGCAAAGGCCCAATACCTTTGCCTAGATCTTGAAGAGGGTACGGAGGTCCTTGCCCATGGCCAGTAAGGGCCACAACACACTCACCTAGACAAGATGAATGTCGCTAGCAATCAGAAGAAAAAATAGAAAATATATAAAATTTGTGCATATCAACATCAATCGTGCCACATAGGATGGCTGGCATCCATATCAATGATTTCTAGACAAAATTGATTGCATAGACAATATTGATAAAACATTGAAAAGTTTTGAACTCAATGGTTATAATTAGAATATTTAAAATTAAACTAGCACAAATACAATAAGTTTAGAACTTTTCCCCAATTGTGTTGTGTCATAATCATTCTATATCAAGTTCATGTTAAACACAAATTGGTCACAAATCTTGTTGTGAAATTGAAATTTGACCAAAACTTGATTATCAAACAAGGTAGAAGATATAGTCTCACCTAGTGTGAGCTTCTCTACCCATTATGTGGTAGCTTCTTCCTTCTCCAAATCCTAGATACTCATAACTGACCTCCCCTCCCATGGCTGCATCAATCCCACCATCTTCAGACTGGGGATTTGGCCAATTTTCCATCGAAATTGCTACAACTGGAATTCTTCAGTTTTGCCCCACCCCCTTCCTTGTCGTTTCTTCCTTTTCCAAACCCCAAAAACCCAAAGTTTGTTTCTCCTCCACCATTCCCCCCATTCACAGACTGTGGATTTGCCAATACTAGTTGCAGTAGAAATTATCCACAGTTCAACACTTCACTCCTTGTTACGAAAGTCCACTACCTTCGTTCTCCCCCCTCCCCCTCCCCACCCCCTTTCCCCCTTCTTCCCCCAAAAGAAAATCTACAATGGGGATCACCTAAAACCCCTTCTGCCCATACACGAACCCGAAACCCCTTACAAATACACTTTTCACAACCGCCCAAAAAAAAAAAAAAAAATCATTCAAACCAGAAACCCTAAGTACAACTTTCTAAGTTCTATCAAGAGCTCCCTTCACTCCATAATTTGGGCAAAATCTAACCTGTCTCCACCACATCTATATATGGCTAGGAATTCTAAGAACCAGCTTAGGCTAGCGAGATTATGCAGGAAAATGGGCAATCTGTGGCCTGAAGAAGATATCACATAGCTGGTAGCAGAGTCCACTGAAGAAGAGAAATAGGAAATTCAACTACTCCTCTATGGAAAACTTTATTCTAAACCCAACATTAATTTTCAAGTTCATCTAAGTACGATGAGGAAAGCTTGGGAGCTAGATTCAGTAAAATGTGAGCAAATAGAACCTGGATTTTTCTCTTTCATTTTCAGCTTTGTTGAGGATAAAAAAAAGAGTGCTAGAAATAGGACCTTGGTCGTTTGCCAGCAATCTCCTCGTTCTACAAGAAGGAGACCCAAATATTCCAAAACATTGTTATGAATTCACACACTATGCTTATGGATTCAAATCTTGGGGCTCCTTTGAGCTCATACCAATGAGGCATCTATGTAGCAAATAGCAAAAAAAAATAGGAGGGTTGAAGAAGTAAAGATTGAAGCAAACACAGCAACTCACGCAAAGCTAGAAAAGCAAAAGTTTGCTTAAATTTGGCAAACCCACTGAAAACCGGCACCATTATCAGTATGGAAGATGAAAAAAGGTGGTTAGATTTCAAATACGAGACTTCCACATTTTTGCTACTAGTGTAGGTGGATAGGTATTAATTACATGTGTCTAAAGCATCTTGAAAAAACATTAAAGAGTCATTCCGCATGCAACCCATTTATCATCCTGTATAAAATAGATTAATTAAGCTTAGCTCAAACACGCTCAATACATGTTAGAGAGTTGCTGGTCTGATTCCGTCGGATGCGCCAGGGACACTATAAAGACTACTTATCATTTGAACAGGAAATTAATATTCTGATTTTATGTTGGATGAGAAAAGCCATAGAGGTATCATTTCTTGTTGAATTTTTGAATCGATTAATTTTCTCTAACTTTAGAAGGGAAAGATTGTCGCAGCAAAAATTTAGTGGGGTCAAAGGGTCACATTATTACTAATATAGAAAAAAAAAATGTATAACAGAAAATATTTTGAAAATCTGCAATTACCCCCCCGCCCCTGTACTCTCACGAACAATATTATAATATTCCGACATGGCTTGCCGATTGATTTAGATGAAAGCATCTGATGCTGAATTGTAACTAATACATATAACATAGTCTCGACATGGGTCACTGCAAAATGCCCCAACTGTTGGAAACGGAAGGCCGCTATAGCAATCAGCATCTTCATTTATCAACTAAAGCTTCATATCCACAATTTTGTCCAACAATTTCGTTGAAACAAGTTCAATACGGAATGTGCAGTACAATACATCTCAAAATATATATTTAGGTACCAAAAAAAAAAAAAAAAAAAAAACCACAACCCTGAAAAGCTTTCTAAAGCGTGATCGTGCAAGGCCAGCTAATGGTGTTACTCTTCACGTTCCAAGGCCCATCAAAAACCATCGCCCTGCTGTACCAAATATAGTGATCACTAGTTTAATTAGGGATTACTAAATGGTCAATTTGTTTCGCCGAGTGAGTAAAACAATCGGCTCCGTTCCTCTTACCTGGCCATCGTTGTACAAGTTGGGCTGCGGATGGAAAGAGCGATACGAATTGTAGTCCGGCAGGTTGTTCTCGAGCGTCTGAAATGGAACGAGCGATTCCATGGTTGCTTGAAATGATGACTGACGTCAGACGAAAAAATTCGTATTAAAAAACACTCAAACTACTCCGGAATTTTCAGCAAACATTATTTTGATCGAAACAGGTGAGACTAGGGAAGGGAAATCCGGAAAAGAGGTTCGATCCTTTCATTTATTTACCTCCTGATCCGAGTCCTCTGTCTGCTCATGTTGAGAAATAACCGGAGTGTCCTCGTTTACCCAAAAACCTCTTTCAAAACTGGGGGAAATATCCAAGCTTTCACTTGGTTTCCTCTTCAAGCGACAAAGGATATAGGGTATCTGCAAATATTTATAATTTATTAATGTAACAAAGATTAGAGCCAGAAGAATCCGAAAGTTTCACTTTGATACAATGCGGAAAGTAAATGAAAGACAGAACCTGAAAAGTATATGTCACATAGTCAAAACAGAAACAAATAATAATGACAAGATACAAGAGTGCAATTGGCTCATTCTTTTCATTTTAGGGACTGCATGGTAACACTCCCAAAAAGTGTTTCCGGAACACTTCTATATGTTCTCGGGAACAAAAAAAAAACAGAAACGCGTTTGGTTGCGTTTCTGTTCTTTTATTATTTTTTTGTTCCCGGAATAAAATGGGAACAAAAAAAAGATTTCTCTTCTCTCTCTTCTTCTTCTCTTCTTCTTTTCTTCTTTTTTTTTCTTTTTTTCTTTCGCCGGTCGCCGGCCTCGGCCATGGCGGCGGCCGGCCGTCGAGGCTCGACCTCGCCGTGGCCGGGCGAGGTGCCCGGCCCCGTCGGCCGGTCGCCGGAGGCCGGTGACCAGCCGAAAAAAAGAAAAAATGAAAAGAAAGGAAAAAATAAATAATAAAATAAAAATGTTTAAAAAATTAAAAGAAACAAAAAAAGAATAAAATTTACCAAACGTGTTTCTATTCATTTTTTATTCCCGGACCAAACGTTACCAAACGCGTTCTTTTGTTCAAAAATTGTTCCCCGGAACAGAAACACTTTTTTTTGTTTCTGTTCCCTAGAACAAAAAAAGAACAGAATCGTTACCATTCGCACCCTTATAATCCCGGCACAAGGTGAGGCTAAGCTCATGGAAAATTGTGCAAGTCCCATGAACAGCTTAAATGAAAAATGTTGACCTATGTGGAAGCTCCTAATCTAGAGCAGTTTATAGGCAAGTGGCTGGATTTGAATGGGTGACCTCTAATTCCTAGACTGAAAATCATTGACACCCCTAAACAATTGTGCCAATCATGAGTAGTAAATTGGTTCATTCCATTGAAAGTCATTGATGTTATCTTATAGTTCAAAACAACCATCAACTTACTTTCTTCAACACAGCCCAATGCTCTATTAATTCATTCCTCACTAATTTATTTTGCAAAAGAAAAATATAATTGAAATCTTAGATAGATCAAATGGGAACCTGAAAAGTTGAGTATCCATTAAGAAGTTTTGGATTCAAATGATATTCATGCATGACCCATCCAGTCTTGACGCGACCCTTGTAAAAGACCAAAATCCTCTTGGTGCCAATTAAAGCCTTGGTGTCTCGAGTTTTTATCTCATCCTTTTGGCAAGTGATCTTCCATTTACCGCTTGTTGTTTGCCTTTTGATGCGCTCGCTATTTTGGGCTAGGTAAGGAGAAGGACAAAAGAAGTACCAATCCCACCCATCAGATGGAATATTTGATATTTCTGCACACATACACAGTAAAAGACTTAGGACGACTCCTCAACACACTATAGGTGCATATAATGTGAGAGCAATTTTTCAACTACTAACACAATAAAAGAAATTGATACTAGAACCAAAGAAAAAGGGAAGGGAGTGGGCGCATAAAACTCACGTTGATACAATTCGGGTAATTCCCAAGGATCCTTAGCATAGAAATCCTCAAGCTCGGGAATGACGCAACCATTGGCGTATCCAAGTACCTTGCTCATCAAATATCCTTGAAGGAGTTCTTCCTCGGATGGAAGAAATCTGAATCCCACCTGAAATTGCTCCATACAGAGCTTTGAGCTTTGAGTATGGCTAATTAACTAAGACAAGTGATGAACTCGAGTGTGGGAGTGAATTTGTGAGTTCATATGTCAATCGGAGATGACAATTTATAGCTGGACTCAGCACTGACTCAGGCTTCTGGGTTTTTGCTGCTTGCGGGTCCTCCCTTGTGCCACAAGCCCCTTTTTCCCTAAGCTCTTGCTTATGAAGGGAAGCTCGATGCATTTTCTGACTTCTCTGCTGAGGGTTACACGGTTACACCTAAGAGAAGCTACTGGTCAGATTCCCAATCTATTTATTTTTAATATTATATCTTCCGGATGAGTTTATAACTTTGGAAAATCAAGTTCCTCATACTTTTTGGCAAAATTGATGTTCTTGGCGAGGAGGGTCATGCCTGGGCAAGCCTCGCTTATGCCAAATTTGGGCGACGTGTGGCCGATGAGCGTGACCTTGCTGACCTTTGCAACAAGCTATAGGCGAAAAACAAGAAAAGGTAAAAAGAAATTAGAAAATTAAAAGAAATTGTAATAATCGTTCAGGTTAGTACCAACCATACCACGCAAAAGGGTACTATTTACATTGACAAGAGAGGTTGAATTGACAAATTGTCAAAAGATTTAGGACTAGATTAACGCAATTCATACTAAATTGGCCGTTGTACGATAAGTTTAGAATTTTTTGGATATTTTTTTTCACTTTTCAATGATTATTATAATCAATTTTGTTAATCAAGGGTGGATTTGATAATTTACTAAAAGTTTGTTTGTTGGTATTCATAAATAGTGTAAATTAACTACTTTTTCATTTCCTTTTAATTTTTTTTTCAAAAAACTTATATATGAATCTACTTGTCGGCACCCACCGGTGAGCAGCTGAGTTGGTTGGACTTTGGGCACTTCACCGCAAAGGTCCTAAGGTCAAAACTCTGCAGCTGCTAACACATCTAGGGGACCATAGTGGTGGGATATTGACACTTGGTCCGAAGTGTACCGTGCACTATACGGGCCGTGGGTTGCCGATTAGTGTAAGCGAAAGCCGAGCTTGGCGGATTCTCAGTTACCAAAAAAAAAAATATCTACTTGTTGGCGTTTACAAATCATAAAAGTTTTGGTTGTTTGAGAATGTATCTATAGAATGGGCACCTAATAAGATTTGAAAATAAAGTTAAAGTGAAAGCAGCTCCAAACAAACCCTAATTTTATTTGACATATGTCACCTCGACTAATAGGTTCTTTTTTTCTTTTTGGGTAATGAAACACACTTTTTCTGGAAAAATTAGGAAAAAATTACGAACTCAATTCTAAACTTATTTACAAATTATAATGTAATGATAAAAATTTCAATTTTGCCAACGTACTCTAAACCTTTTGCATAAAATTTCAATGTAGTCAGCGTGCCACGTAAAATAGTCAGTGATGACTAGATTTCCACATTAATAATTCTAAATAAAACTTAATTGAAATGATTAAATTGAAATTTTATGTAAATATTAGAATTAAAATCAATACAACATATTTACGATTGAAATGATATTTTCCCTCACTTTTCCATGGAAGTTGGTAGATTTTGGTAGTAAATTCGTATAATTGAAATGTTTAACATTGAATTAGTACAGATGTAATAAATTTAGGATTTTTTTCCCAATTATGTCATGTCATATTCATTATATGTCAAGTTCATGCTAAACATAACTTTTTAACGAATATTGTTGTGAATTTGAAATTTGACCAAAACTTGATTATCAAACACATTGGAAGATACAACATGGTTAACACAATTTAAAAAATATATATATAGGCTCTTCTGCATAAACATGTAAAATATGTTTGGAAGTATATGAACATATCTAAATACATTTAAACACGTCGTGCTAATAGGTATAAATTACATGTGTCTAAAGCATATTAAAGAAAATATTAAAGAGTCAATCCACATGCAACCCATTTACTATTTGTGTATCAAATGGATTAATTAAGCTTCGCTCGAACGCGCTTGATACATGTTAGAGAGTGGTGGGTCCGTTCCTGTCGGATGCACTAGGGGCACTATAAAGACTAATTATCATTCGAAAAGGAAATTAATTTTTCTGACTTTACTGTGTTCGGGTGGTCTAGGCTTGTTACAAACGTAATTCTTAAATCGATTACAATTTGGATTTTGCTAACTTTAGAAGGCAAAGATTGTGTTTGCAAAAATTTAGCAAGGGTCAAAGGGTCACACCATTACTAATTTAGGAAAAAAATGTGTAACAGAAAATATCTTCAAAATTTGCAATTAGCCGCCGCCCTTATATTCAAACCAACATTATTATAACGTAATCTGATATGGACCGCTGATCGATTTAGGTGACAGGTGTGGATTTGAATCAATACATATAACATAATCCCCACATGAATCACCCGCAAAATGCCTGAAACGTTGGAAAGGGATGGCCAATATGACAATCAGCATCTTCATTTATCAACCGAAGCTTCATACTCAAAATTTTTGTCGAACTATGTCGTTGGCACAAGTGCAATACAGAATACGCAGTACAATACTTCTCAAAATATATATGTTAGTACACACAAAACCCTGAAAAACTTTCTAAAGCGTGATCCTGCTAGGCCACACTGTTGCAGAGCTGACGGTAGTACTCTTCACGTTCCTAGGCTCGCCAAAAACCACCGCCCTGTTGTACCAAACATGGTGATCATTAGTTTAAATTGGGAATTACTGAATTGTCAATTTGTTTCGCTAAGTGATTAAAACAATCGGCTTTGTGAACTGTACCTGGCCATCGTCGTACAAGTGGGGCTGCGGCTGGAAAGAGCCATACGAGTTGTAGTCCGGCAAGTTGTCGTCAAGCCTCTGAAATGGAAGGAGTGATTCCACGGTTGCTTGAAACGATGACTGACATCGGACAAAAGAAGTCCATGTTAAAAAAACTCTCGAACTACTCCGGAATTTTCGGCTAACAATAAATTCATCGAAACCGGTGAGACTTGTGAGGCGAAATCCAGAACAGAGGTTCGGTTCTTTCGGTTACTTACCTCCTGATTTGAGTCCTCTGTCAGCTCACGTTGAGAAGCAACTGGAGTGTCGTAAGTTGCGCTCGAACCTCCTTCAAAACTTGGGGAAATATCCAAGCTTTCACTTGGTTTCCTCTTCAACCGACAAAGGATATACGGTATCTATAAATATTCATAATTTGTTAATGCAACAAAGATTGAAGTCAGTAGAATCTAAAAGTTTCACTTTGGGTACAAAGTGGAATGTAAAGAATAATAATGACATGGTGCAGGAATATAATTGGCTCATTCTTATTTTATTTTTTTTATAATCCACGGCACTAGGACAAGATCAAACTAAGCTTATGAAACATCATGCAAATCTTAATCTTAATTCAGAGCAATTTACAGGCAATTGATCGGATTTGAATGTGTGACCTCTAGCTCTTAGATTGTACACTATTGACGTCACAACCACACTTAAGTAGTTAATTGGCTCACTGTTTAAAAGAACTATCATTTTCATTTCTTCAACCTGCCCTAAAACTTATTTATTTTGCAAATGAAAAATATACGAGAAATCTTAGATAGATCAAATGGGGAACCTGAAAAGTTGAGGAATATCCATTAAGAAGTTTGGGATTCAAGTGGTACTCATGCATGACCCATCCAGTCTTGGCACGTCCCTTGTAAAACACCAAAATCCTTTTGGTTCCTATTAAAGCCTTGGTGTCTCGAGCTTTGATTTCATCCTTTTGGCTAGTAATTTTCCATTTACCGCTTCTTGTTTGTCTTTTCACTCGCTCGCTATTCTGGGCAAGGTAAGGAGAAGGGCAAAAGAAGTACCAATCCAACCCATCCGATGGAATATTCGATATTTCTGGACACATACAACGCAAAAGATTTAGGACAATTTCTCAAAACACTATAAGTGCTAGTAATGCGTGAACAACTTTTCAATGTGTAATTACTAATATAATATAAGAAATTCATACAACAACCAAAATAAAAGGGAAGGTAGAAGGTGCATGAAACTCACGTTGATATAATCCAGGTAAATCCCAAGGATCCCATGCATAGAAATCGTCAAGCTCGGGTATGACGCAACCATCAGCGTATCCAAGTACCTTGCTCGTCAAGTAACCATTAAGGAGCTCTTCCTCTGTCGGAAGAAATCTAAAACCCACTTGAAATCGCTCCATAGAGAGAATGAGTATGGCTAATTAGCTAAGGTGAGTGATGTAGTTAGATGCTGAGTGTTCGAGTGAATCTGTGAGTTCATATGTCAATGGGAGACCACAATTTATAACTCGACTCAGCATTGACTCAAGCTTCGGGGTTTTGCTACTTGTGGGTCTTCCTTGTGCCACAAGCCTCCTTTTCCCCTAAGCTCTTGTTTCTGAAGGGAAGCTATATATATTTTACTTTGACTTCTCTGCGGAGGATTACACGGTTACACCTAGAAGAAGCTATTGGTACAATTCCCATTCTATCCCTCCCTAGGGAGGTGCGCCAAAGATTGAGCCAAAGCATGGCAGCCTAATGACCAAAGGTATAAGCACTCAAAGCTAGATATCATCAATATGCGGGGCCTAGGTAGATCAAGTCTAGTTCCGAGCGCCGCTCAATTTTTGAAAAATGGGATGCGAGTGGCATCCAAAATGTGTTCCGACACTTGGATGGGATTTTGTCACGAGATCCATGATCAGGTCTAGTTAAAGTCAATGCATTTATGCAATCGCAATTGACGGTAGAGATGGCTCTCACTTCCCTAAATGAAAACAAATTTTGGAAAAATAAATAATAAATGAAATTCCTTGGACCGCCATCACACGTATTAACAATATTAAAGAAGGTGATCCTCGTAATGACTTGAACTTCGTAACTTTAACTTACCAAGTTACATGGAAGTAAAATAATAACTTATAGTAAGTATGTTCTGTTATTTTTCATACCTATTAGAAAAAAACTTATGTTTGATGAGTAAATTTAGAGAACAACCAAGAATGGTTGACTGTACTTCTAAAACACCAAAATCATTTCAAAATGAGTCATATTCTTTTCTTCTTCTTTTTTGTGAAGTGAAAATAAAATTAAAGTATTAACAGGAAAGTCGATTTATTTACATACTTTTTTACCTTGCGGTTTTGATTATTCAAATTCGCTTCCTTTTTATAAAATGTATCATCTGTCTTATGTTATAATAATGTAAGGGCTTTCCCACCAATTTAAGTCCTAAAATTTATGCTCAAAGTGAATCTTGATAGGATTGTGCTCTGTAATTGCTTTGGTCTAGCGTTACTCGCCCAGCATTAACTCAAGATCATTTTTCGCCCGTGTGGGCTGCGACCCTCCCATGTCAATGAGCTGAATAATAGCCCCCTTGGCCCGTCTCGTGACTTATCCAAATATAGCATCGCGGCATTGTGTTCGGTTCGACGCAAACAAGGACATGAACACGCTGCACCATATTATCCTATGTACTTTGCCTCTCAGGGTATGCCCATGTTAAAGCTCAGCGCATCAGCTCCATTGGTAACGTTCAAACCCATTCTAGGAAAAAGAATTCTGTCCTGACTGATTCTTCCTCTGATGAAGGTATCCGCTCGTCTGGGTCACCGGGGCATCCAATCAGTTCTTCAACTTTCACCACAAGTAATCAGGGCTTGGGCGACGATATGCAAGGGCGTGCTAACTAAGGCTGCGCATGGTAAAATTTCTGTTTCTCAATTTCTCAATTTCTCTGTTCCCCGGAACAGGTTTGGAATAGAAATCCGTTTGGTAACGCAAATTGATTTCTCTGTTCCCCAGAATAGAAATCTGTTTCAGAAATTGTTTTGGGTGAGAAATCAGAAGCTAAAAATTTTAGCTTCTCTATTTCTGAAGTAGAAATAGAAATTGTTTTTCTATCCACCCCCCTCTTCTTCAGCAAACACGTCGACTCCTTTTCTCTCCTCAGAAATAGAAATTTTGAGTCGTTATCAAACGGGTTTCTTTGCTCGTAAAACTCGTCCGGGGAATAGAAATTGAGAAATTGATTTCTTACCAGAAATCAATTTCTGTTTCAGAAATTTTACCATGCGCACCCTAAATTGCCATCCGGATGCCATCATGAGCAAGTTAACAGCTAAGGAATTGAAATAAACCGATAAATGAGGGAATTCCATGAAAAGAAACTAAGAGGAGAGGTTATTTTTGAAAATCAATGGAAATTACCCAACCAGTTCGAATCTATTATATAAACGTTAATTTAGTGTAAAAAAATTTCAATTTTATTAATTTAATCATAAATTTGTGCACAAAATTTTAATATAGTCCTTTTTAATGTTGTTCTTTCGGTCAATTTTTGTCAAAATCATTGACCTAACAACAACTAACTAATTAGTACCGACATTAACACACCGTATGTCACACAACACGTCACAACTCAGCGCTGACTCGAGCTTCGGGGTTTTGCTACTTGTGGGTCTTCCCTTGTGCCACAAGCCTCCTTTTCCCCTAAGCTCTTGTTTCTGAAGGGAAGCTATATATATTTTACTTTGACTTCTCTGCGGAGGATTACACGGTTGCACCTGGAACAAGCTACTGGTAAAATTCCCATTCTATCCATCCCTAGGGAAGTGCGCCAAAGATTGAGCCAAAGCACGGCAGCCTAATGACCAAAGGTATAAGCACTCAAAGCTAGATATGATCAATATGCGGGGCCTAGGTAGATCGAGTCTAGTTCCGAGCGCCACTCGATTTTTGAAAAATGGGATGCGAGCGGCATCCAAAATATGTTCCGACACTTGGATGGGATTTGGATGGGATTTTGCCACAAGATCCATGATCAGGTCTAGTTAAAGTCAATGCATGCATGTAGTTGCAAATAAGTGTAAAGATGGCCCCACTTCCCTAGATGAAAACAAATTTTGGAAAAATAAATAATAAATGGAATTCTTTGGACTACCATTGCACGTATTAACAATATTAAAGAAGGTGATCCTCGTAATGACTTGGACTTCATAACTTTAACTTACCAAGTTACATGGAAGTAAATAATAACTTATAGTAAGTATGTTCTGTTATTTTTCGTACCTATTAGAAAAAAAAAAAAAAAACATATGTTTGATGAGTAAATTTAGAGAACAATCAAGAATGGTTGACTGTACTTCTGAAACACCGAAATCGTTTCAAAATGAGTCATATTCTTTTCTTTTTTATGTGAAGTTAAAATAAAATTAAAGTATCGACAAGAAAGTCGATTTATTTACATACTCGTAGTTCTTGTGGTTTTGATTATTCCAATTCGCTTCCTTTTAATAAAATGGACCCTCTGTCTTATGTTATAATAATGTAAGGGCTTTCCCACCAATTTAAATCCTAAAACGTATGCTCAAAGAGAATCTAGATAGGATTGTACTCTGTAATTGCTTTGGTCTAGCGTAACTCGCCCAGCATTAACCCAAGATCATTTTTCGCCCGTGTTGGCTGCAACCCTCCCATGTCAATGAGCTGAATTATAGCCCCCTTTGCCCGTCTCGTGACTTATCCAATCATAGCATCGCGGCGTTGTGTTCAGTTCGACGCAAACATGGACATGAACATGCTGCCCCATATTATCCTACCTACTTTGCCTCTCAGGGTATGCCCATGTTAAAGGTCAAAGCATCAGCTCCTTTGGCAACGTTCAAACCCATTCTAGAAAAAAGAATTCTGTCCTAACTGATTCTTCCTCTGACGAAGGTATCCCGCTCATCTGGGTCACTGGGGCATCCAATCAGTTCTTCAACTTTCACCACAAGTAATCAGGGCTGGGGCGACGACATGCAAGGGCGTGCTAGCTAAATTGCCGTCCGGATGCCATCATGAGCAAGTTAACAGCTAAAGAATTGAAATGAACCCATAAATGAGGGAATTCCATGAAAAGAAACTAAGAGGAGAGATTATTCTTGAAAATCAAAGGAAATTACCTAATCAGTTCTAAATCAAATTTACAGATATCAATTTAATTGGAAACTTCTCAATTTTGTCAATTTAATCCAGTCTTTTCGGTTAATTTTTGCCAAAAATCATTAATGTGACAACAACTAACTATGTAACATTGACATTGACACGCTGCACGCCGCACGACACGATACGACACAACACGTCAACGCATCATTCATAAAAAATAAATAAATAAATAAATAATTTCAACATATTATGACACGTTGTATACTATATATATATACATGATAAATTATCGTTTCAGAAAATAAATTTATTTGATTCAAATTCACAAATAAATAATAATAAAAGAGCTTAAAATGAATTTACACTAAAAATAGTAATTTACCATTTGCTAATATTATTCATTATTTCAATTTGATATATTCAACTCCATTCCAATAATCTATAAAACTTTGAGAAAAAAAAATAAGCAATCAATATTATGGACTCACGTGTCAGAGCGTGTCAGAAGAAAAGAGAAAAAAATAATCTGAGGGTAAATTGTGTATTATGGAAAGTAAGAATCATAGGAGAAAGTAAAACTAAGTTTTTCTTCATTCCCCCTTTATTATTATTTTTTTATTTTTTATTTTTTACATATTTACATTTTGATTCATCGTTTATTGAAAATTTTTAAAATTGACCATATACATGTCGGAATCAAGTGTTAGAAATTGACCAAATGTTGGAGATTGTCCGAGAGTGTCTAAAATTGTCGGATACATGTCGAAGTATTCGATGAAGGCTCTCGGGGAGTATCGACTTTCTAAATACCTAGACCACATTGCTTCAATCATTTTCAACCAAAATTAAGTTAACAAAATTAAAAAATTTAAGACTCAATTGACATCAATATAATATATTTATGACTGATTGGATAATTTTCCTAATAATTAACAAAAAGGTTGGTCTATTTTTGACAATCATACATTTCACTTCACCAGAAAACCATTTGAATCGTTAGTTTCTCTTTCTTCCAATTAAGAGTACCATTACAACGACAGTCTCCAAGCTATTAGAGCACGAGTTAGCATCATAACAATCTCACATCATTTGGTCGAATCAACGAATCAATACCTACATTATTAATTAGAATAAAATGAAAACCTATTCCATCACCCCTACGGTCGATGTCAAAAATGCTGAATCAACACCCGTGCCGATATTGATCAAATATTGACCTAGAAAATGGGAGAAACCATGATTCCACTGGAACCTCCATCGGGTTGGACAGTGAAATCACCAAGCCTAAGCTACAGACTGTAACGAAATCTAATCTATGATCTTAACAGTATTAAAAATGCATACTGTGAAATTTTTCAGATCGGTCATTAAAATGAAACCTCACACCGCATCTAGTAAAAAAGCATAGGTACAACAGATGGTACAAATTACAAGCCAACTGATCAGAAGAACTCGATGTGATGCCACAACAGTCAAGTAGAATCTAGCTCCAGGTTCAAAATAAATACTAAATCACAGCAAACCTCTTACGGCATTCTCCTCTAGTATTCGTTTTCTTCTATCTTATTTATCCTCTTAGTCTTCAATTTGTCAAAATCAAAATAAACAACTTCTCCTCTTGCCACTCAACACTCACCTCACTCGCTTTGGGTCACTCGTGCCGCTCGCCACTTGATGCTCGCTTGGCTTATTACTCCCCGCTCCACATTTGATGCTCATTCTATTCGACGTTCATCCCACTTGACCCTCATTGCTTGCATTTCTTAACTGACATCACTCATCATCGAACCCATTGAGTCGGTACGGTCATCAGTTGCCCTTTCAAAGAGTACAAAAAATTAAATAAAAAATTATTGATTAGTCCTAAGTTGACCTTGAAACAAGACCAAACCCATTGGTTGTGTCTAGTCCTCAATTGGTTTTTTAAGGAGTACAAAAATGAAATAAAAAATTATTGATTGGTCCCGAGTTGACTCTACCGGTCTTCGGTCCCAAGCTCAACAGAGTTAGTCCTCGGTCCCAAAAATTAAGGATCAACACTGTGCGGGTTGGGCCAGTTCAGAGTTTGGGACACCTGGAGTGCCATAACTTGGCATGGGGGACACTTAAGTGCCATAACTTCGAAAATGTACACTTAAATGCCAGTTTTGAAGTTAAATGGAACACTTAAGTGCCACTTCGGCGAAAATCCGGCCAAATAGCTGACGTGGCAATTTTCCGGCGAGTTTAATCCAAAACGACGTCATTTTGCACACTGACGTGGCGAGAAAATGCAAAAACAATGCCGTTTCATGTACGATGTGTAAATACTAATATAAAAATAATTAAATTTAATTTAAACTTAATTTTATTTAAAATATTCTAAAAATTAAAAAAACTAAAAATTATAATTATAATTATAAAAAGGGGGGCCCTCGGCCGCCCCCTTCGGCCTCCCCCTTTTTTAATTTTAATTTTTAGTTTTTAAATTTTTATAATATTTTAAATAAAATTAAGTTTAAATTTAATTAAATTAATTTTTATATTATTATTTACACATCATACATGAAACGGCAAATCGTTTTTGCATTTTTCTCGCCACGTTGCATGCAAAAACGACACCGTTTTGGACCAAATTCGCCGGAAAATTGCCACATTAGCTATTTGGCCGGATTTTTCAGCAGTGGCACTTAAGTGTTCCATTTAACTTTGAAACTGGCACTTAAGTGTACATTTTCGAAGTTATGTTACTTAAGTATCCCCCCGTGCCAAGTTATGGCACTTAGGCTGTTCTTCTGCTGATCGGTTCACCCTCTAACCCTATATATGAATCTACTTGCCGGCATTTACAAATCATAAAAGTTTCGGTTGTTTGAGAATGAAAAATATATATAATGGGCACCCAATAAGATTTGAAAATAAAGTTAAAGTGAAAGTAACTCCAAACAAAGCCTAATTTTGTTTGACATATGTCACCTCAACTAATAGGTTCTTTTTTTTTTTTTTGGGTAATGAAACACACTTTTCTAGAAAAATTACAAACTTAATTCTAAACTTATTTACCAATTCTAATGTAATGATAAAAATTTCAATTTTGCCAATGTACTCTAAACCTTTTACATGAAATTTCAACATAGTCCTTTTGGACATTTCCACCTGACATTATTGACATGATGACCAATGGCACATCGGCATTCTGAAGTAAATCAAGTTACTTGAAAAGAAGTCAACTTATTTATTTTTATGAACTTTCTAGATGTTTTTTCCTTTTGGGATAAGTGTATTGAAAATTAAACTTGTCATGAAAATATAATTAATTTTAAAACTTTCAATAAATGTAAATAAGTTCTAAAAATCATAAAACTTTAAAAAAAAAAAAATGCAATCAAAGTCCACATATTTGTCAAGTTGGTCTAATCAAGTATTTCGATTGATTGCATTTTTTGAAAAATTTTATAACTCAATTACACTTTTTTGATAAGTTTTAAAATTTTGTTGCACTTTTTTAAAGTTTTAGCACTTAATTACATTTTCGTAATAAGTCGTTGCATTTATCCCTTCTTCTTTTTTATCTTTTCATTGTTATTCTTGTTCATCTTCTACCTCGAGTTTCTCGGTTATTGCTCGTCCTGCCATGGTCGTCGTTTCCACCCCGCCACCAAGCCCCGCATCTCCCCGTTACTTGATTTCAACCCTCGCCACGCCTAATACAACGAGTTGCTCCTAGATTTGGATGGCTCGATCTCCTTTCCTCATCGAATTTGATCAACAATTTGGGCCACGGCATCCTTATGAGGATCCTAAGGAAGCGAGAGGGCTTTGTAGCCAACTCCCTTCGATTTTTCGCAAGTATCACAAATGACGGACTCGCATCCAGTTTCTCTCCATGGATGAGCACAGTGATCTTCTTGTGAATTGGATAGCACCGCAGCAACACATCGCTCTCCTACTCATACTTCACTCCCTTCAGCTTGAGCGCCCACATGACTTTGCAGCTGAAGGGGCTAAGCCAAGCCCTTGGCAGCTTCACTCCCTCCATGAATCCTAACTTATCAGAACAATTTCCTTCTTTTTTCTGAGTCTAAGCAAAACGAAGACCAGAAAGTCCTGAGTCACTACGGCGACCAAGCTTAAGCCATCCAGATCTCAGGGAAGCTTGTCATATTGGCGGGGTGGGCGTTGAAGCCGAGCAGTGGGGAGATGCACAGCTTGGCAGCGATGGCGGACACTGCGACAATAGTCGATAAACAGTAACGCGCAAACCTAGGGAAGGAGGGAAGAAGATGAACAGTAAGTAAAGAAAAGGAAGGAAAAGAAAAAGGAAATGTGGAAAAGTCAAAGAAAAATAAGTAAAGCAACATCATTTCGAGTATATTTATCCCGGGTAAATTGCCGGCATCCCACGTAAAATAGTCGGTGATGACTAGACTTTCACATTAATAATTATAAATAAAACTTGACTGAAATGACTAAATTGAAATTTTATGTAAATATTAGAATTAAAATCAATATAATATATATACGATTGAAATGATATTTTCCCTCACTTTTCCGTGGAAGTTGGTAGATTTTGGTAGTAAATTCGTATAATTGAAATGTTTAATATTGAATTGGTATAGGTGTAATAAATTTAGGATTTTTCCCAATTATGTCGTGTCATATTCATTTTATGTCAAGTTCATGCTAAACATAACTTTTAACGAATATTGTCGTGAATTTGAAAATTGACCAAGACTTGATTCTCAAACACATTGGAAGATACAACATGGTTAACACAATTTAAAAAAAAAAAAAAATATATATATATATATATATATGCTCTTCTGCATAAACATGTCAAATATGTTTGGAAGGGGAAAAGTGTTAAAAAAAGTCCTAAACATTTTACATTTGTGCCAATTTAGTTTTAAACCTTTTTTTGGTGCCAATTAAGACGCGTTTAGTAACGATTCTATTCCTAAAAATAGATTCGATCGAAATGATTCTTTTTTATTTCTGTTCTTGGGAACAATTTCTAAGCATTTTAAGACGTTTGGAATCGTCTAAAATTTTTTATTTTGGAATAAAATTGCATTTGATACTGTGCTAATTAATTTTGTTCCAAATCAATTTTTTTTAATTTTTAAATAATTTTTTTCCTTTTTTTCTTTTCTTTTTTTCCTTTCTCTCTCATGTTCTTCTTCTTCCGATGGCCGGCGACCTCACCGGAGCATCACTGGCCCTTGGCAAGGTCGGCCCTCATCAGCCGAGCCTCCCTAGTAGCTAGACAGGGCTCACTAGTGGCCAGGCCGGCCTCGTTGGGGCTGAGCAAGGCTCGCCTAACCACCAGCGGGGCTGGACAAGGCTCGCCTGGCCATCAGCAAGGCTCGCCCAGCCCCACTGAGGCTCGGCCTAGCCAGATCGTAAGGCTTGCCCAGCCTCGCCGGTGGCCAAGCGGGCCTTGCCGGGCTAGGCGAGCCTTGCCAAGGCCAAACTAGCATCGCCGGTGGGTGAGCTTGCCTCCGACAACCGGCGGTGATGACGGTGGACAGCGGCGGACAGCAGCGAATAGTAACCGTAGGATGGCGGTCGATGAAGAAGAAGAAGAAGAGAAAATTGAAGAAGAAGAGTTGATTTTGATTCTTACATTTGTTTTTGGAACAATAATCAACTTTTTTTTTTTTTAATTCTTGATTCTATTTCAAATTTACTTTCGTTGAACAAAAAAATAGAAATTTGTTCCCGAGAACAAAAATTTTACCAATCGCGATTATGTTCCCAAATTGATCCTAGGAATAAAAAATCAGAATCAAGCACTGTTTGAATAATTATCAAACAGTGCCTTAAGTTCTAAACCTTTTTATATTGTGCCAATTTAGTTATTTCCGACCAATTTTGGCTGGATTTTTCTGAATGGACGCGGGTCAATTGATGTGACCTAATTAGCGCCGCGTGGATAATTTTTAATAATATTTTAATTTTTTTGAATTTTTTTTCTTTTTTCTTTTTTCTTTTTTCCTTCTCCTCCTTCTTCCTCCAGCCAATCGCCGAGCTCGGCGACCGGCTAGAGGCGACGGCCAACAAGTCAACCTTGCCAACCACCTCGCCGGTGGCCGCGGGGCCGCCTCGCGGGGCGGGCCCTCACCAGCTTACCCTCGCCGAATCTAGCAAGGATCAAGCCTCGCCAAATCCGGCGGGCGAACCTTGCCCACCCGATGCGAGGCCGCCCTCGAGGTCTAGGCGGCAAGGTCAACTTCAACCTCACTGGCAGTCGTCTTTGGCTGGTCAACGAGCTCTGGTGACCGGCTGGAGGAAGAAGGAGGAGAAGGAAAAAATAAAAATAAAAATTCAAAAATTCAAAAATTCAAAAATTCAAAAATATTATTAAAAGTTATCCACGCCAGCGCCAATCATGCCATGTCGGCCGGCGGCATTCAGTTAGAAAAATCCGGCCAAAATTGGCCAAAAATGACTAAATTGGCACAACGTAAAAAGGTTTAGGATTTAATTTGCACCAAAAAAAGGTTTATGATTAAATTGGCACAAATACAAAAGATTTATGACTTTTTTAACACTTTTCCCATTTGGAAGTATATGAACATATCTAAATACATTTAAACACGTCGTGCTAATAGGTACAAATTACATGTGTCTAAAGCACATTAAAAAAATATTATAGAGTCGATTCACATGCAGTACATTTAGGGCGCGTTTGGTAACGATTCTATTCCCGGGAGCTGATTCTGATCAGAACTAATTCTTTTTTATTCTGTTCCCGGGAACTGATTCTAAGCATTTTAAATTTGTTTGGTAACTGTCTAAAATTTCTAAGGGAAGAGAATTGCGTTTGGTACCGTGTTCATTAATTCTGTTCCAAATCAATTTCTTTTAATTTTTAAATAATTTTTTTACTTTTTTCCTTTGTTTTCTTTTCTTTTTTTTTTTTTTTTTTTTTTTCATTTTTTTCTTTTCATTTTCCTTTTTTTCTTTTCATTTTCTTTTTTTTTCCTTTTTTTCTTTTCTTGTTTTCTTTTCTTCATGCCCTTCTTTTCTTTTTCTCATCTTTTTCTTTTCTTTTTCTCATCTTTTCTTTTAAATTCTATTCCAATTCTTTTTAATTACCTTTTTAGATTAAAATAAATTTGATATTGAATTTTCATAAACCATTCATTGATTAATTATATTTTTATACTAAGTAATAAAAAATTAACTAATCAATTTTTATTATATAGTAAATAATAAACCATAGTATAAACTATACTAATATCCCTACAATATGTAATAAATAAAAATACTAAATTATAACATAAAATTAAATATGTATTCTATATACAACAAATATATATTTCATACTAGGAAGAAATAAAAATAAAATATAGAAATAAATTTTTTTTGATTCGGCACTTTTGATTCTCTTTTTTTTTGATTCTCGGACGGAGAATCATATTTTTCTGATTCGAATTCTTGTCCAAAACTGATTCTGGGAGTAAATTTGTTCCCAGAATCAGTTTTGGACAAAAAATTTACCAAACGCGATTCTGTTCCCAAACTGATTCTAGGAACAAAAAATCAGAATCAGGCACTGTTTGGATGGTTACCAAACAGGGCCTTACTATTTGTGTATAAAATGGATTAAGTAAGTTTAGCTCGAACGCGCTTGATACATGTTAGAGAGTTGTGGGTCCGATCCTGTCGGATGCACTAGGAGCACTATAAAGACTAATTATCATTCGCAAAGGAAATTAATTTTTCTGACTTTATGTTGGACAAGAAAAGCTATAGCAGTACCATTTCTATTTCTTTTATGTTTTACTGTGTTCAGGTGGTCTAGGCTTTGTTACAAACGTGAATTCTTAAATCGATTACAATTTGGATTTCACTAACTTTAGAAGGCAAAGATTGTGGTGGCAAAAATTTAGCAAGGGTCAAAGGGTCACACCATTACTAATTTAGGAAAAAAATGCGTAACAGAAAATATCTTGAAAATTTGCAATTAGCCGCCGCCCTTATATTTAAACCAACATTATTATAACGTAATCTGATATGGACCGCTGATCAATTTAGGTGACAGGTGTGGATTTGAATTAATACATATAACATAATCCCCACATGAATCACCGCAAAATGCCTGAAACGTTGGAAAGGGATGGCCAATATGACAATCAGCATCTTCATTTATCAACCGAAGCTTCATACTCAAAATTTTTGTCCAACTGTGTCGTTGGCACAAGTGCAATACGGAATACGCAGTACAATACTTCTCAAAATATATATGTTAGTACACACAAAACCCTGAAAAACTCTCTAAAGCGTGATCCTGCTAGGCCACAATGTTGCAGAGCTGACGGTGGTACTCTTCACGTTCCTAGCCTCACCAAAAACCACCGCCCTGTTGTACCAAAGGGAAAGAAAATACATTAATCAAACTGATTACAAAGTTACAGACATTGCAGACCCACTATGCAACAGACAATTACTTAAACAAGCACAAAGCACAAAGACTGAACCATATTCATCTCAATATATCATTAGTATAATTGTCGCGACCAATTTTTTCGAGGTGTGGACCACCTAAAATTTGGCTAATGGATTATTAAGCCTAGACCTAACTCGGGCTCTCCCAAGCCCATACCAATTCGCGACTTAAGTTCAAGTTCTTAACATGCAGATAGGTTTTATCTAGGAGTCGCCACTAATCTATTTTTGGTGGGTCGATTAGAAACCCAAGTAAAATAATGGGAGTTTCACTTTACTCCTACGAACCAGAGACTATGGGTACGGGGACTTGGTTACACTAGATTTCTCTAATGCCCCTTTCGGTACCATTCTTTTATTTTCAAAAAATGTTTTTGCAGACAGCTTAAATTAGTTTTAAATCTATTTTCCTAACATGTGAGGTGATCATGCGGGTGCGCAATCCACCAATTTAACACCCAGATAAACAATAAATAAATTGCAGACACTTACCTCAAAGCAACGAAAGCATCTGCAATGTTAAGTTAAAAACCACATCAACAACCCTAGATATGGTTTCTAATTAACACGCAATTTCTTTTTTTTTTTATTTGTTTTCACTTTTTTAATGAAAATCATGCAATATGCAATGCAATATTAACTGAATGATCTAGTTCTAATGTCATGCAATTTCTAATTAAATAAGCCTAGCAAAAATACTAAATGACATGCATCCCGGTGAATCTAGCCCTAATGATGTGCATATGACATTTTTTTCTTTTTCCTAAAAGAATGCATTTTATCATAAATAATAAATCTAATTTAACCTATGCCATTTTTTATTTTCAGGTAAAATGTGAAAATTACCTAATTGGATTAAGATCCTATTTAATTTATATTAGGAATTAGGTTGGGCCAAATCCTAATTTAAACTAAAACATTATCTTAACCTAAATAATCCTAAAATGCAATATATCTAAAAAAATACCTAAAATTATGACAAATTAAAAAAATATTATCTAGAATTGAACTAAGTGCAATTTAGTCCTAATATGCAATGACGTGCAAAATATGCTTTAACACTACATGACATGTATATGATGATTTTTTTTGTCTTTGTTTAATTTCGAAATTAATAATTGCCAAGTAATTAAACATGCAATCCAAATTAAAAATCTAGCAACCTAAACTGATTGATTTGATTTTTTATTTTATTTTAGAATTCGAAATAAGATTCCTATTCAAAATATTTAAACCCTAAAACATGCAATATTATAACCGAAACACATTTCAAGATAAGCAAAGCGATCAAGACGAGCTAAACCAAGGACATCATTCAGATCCAAGGATAATATTTCGCTGATAAAATCGATAAATTGATCTTAAGCCTTAAAGATCAAAATATCAATTTTATTCCCACTTAATTAATTATTTCATCTAAGGCCTTATAGATGAAATAAAAATCTGGCGCGGTTGCGAATCCGGTAATATGTTGGATTTTCAATCATATATTAAAGACTAATTATACTAAAAAAACAAGATAAAAGTAAAATAAATTAAATAAAATAAACTAAAGAAAACTACCTAATGTGTTTTCTCTTGTTTTTTTATTGGGCTTGGCAGCCGTGGGGTCCAGCCAAGGATGGCTGACCGGAGGTCCGGCGAGGCACCGGGAGCTGGCGCGTCGGCAGCGAGGGGCTTGCGGGTCGCGCGAGGCAAGGCGGAGGCGTCGGGCTGTGGTGGTGCAGCAGCAGGGATGGTGCCGACGTTGCAGGTGCTTGGCGCGGCAACCAGCGGCGTCGAGCGGATCGGCACGGGCGAGGTGGAGTTGGGGCGCTCGGGTCGTGGAGGTGCGGCGGCGGGGATGGTGCCGACGTTGCAGGTGCTTGGCGCGGCAACCAGCGGCGTCGAGCGGATCGGCACGGGCTGAGGTGGAGTTGGGGCGCTCGGGTCGTGGAGGTGCAGCAGCAGGGATGGTGCCGACGTTGCAGGTGCTTGGCGCGGCAACCAGCGGCGTCGAGCGGATCGGCACGGGCTGAGGTGGAGTTGGGGCGCTCGGGTCGTGGAGGTGACTGGTGTCACGGTGGCGCGGCTCCGGCTGGGGTGCGTTGGGCTGAGGCGAGCAGCGACGGTGCTGACTCCGGCGACGTCGGGCAGTGGATCCGGAGTTGCAGGCGTTGGCTAGGCCGTGCTCGGCGCTGGTCGCGGGTTGCAGAGACGCGGCGGCGTCGGGCTCCGAGCAGATGCGCGGGCTGGGCGACGCCAGGCGTCGGGCGGGGGCAGCGACGGTGTCTGGCGGAGGCGCGGCGGAGCTTAGGGGGAGCGGCGAGAGCAGGGGTGTTGCAGCAGTGGGTGGCGCTCGGCGATCGTCAGGAGCGGCGGGCTTCGTCGGAGCTCCGGCGTCGGGTCTTAGTGAGTTGCGGCGCGCACAGTAAGGAGTGGATTTGGGGAAGAAGATGAACAGTAAAGGTCAAATCGACCTTTACTGTTTTTACTTTTCTCTTTTCTCTCCCCTTCTTTCTCTCACGTTCGACTTTTTCTTTTCTCTTTTTTTTTTTTTTTTTTTTTGCAGTTTTTCCTTTTGCACTTTCTGCAGAAGAAATTTTCTTCTCCTTCTCCTTTTTTTTCAATTTTTTTTCCAGAGAAGCCCCCTTTCACACGAAAAATGAAACTCCCTTTTATACTAATTCCGAACGGCCGTTTTGTATGGCATTTTTCGAGTTTCCATCTTCCGTCGCATTAAATCAAAGCTGTAAATCGAGCATGATTTCGCAATCACTCGATCCCGCTCGATTTCTTCCATTTTGCAAAATTCTTGCCCTTTGATCGCCAGATTTTTCAATTGTTTCTACATTTGTCAAAATCTGAATATTCATCAGAATTTCAAACTTCCATGCATAATCAATCAAATCAATCTTCCCCATTTTTATTTTTTCTTCCTTTTATTTGTTCAAAATGCAATTTTATTTTTTCCAAAATTAGGTGTCACTGCCCCTCTTTGAAGGTGAGCTTGTAGAGGTTGCTTTCAAAGACAAGTTGAGACCTAATTTTAATTATGCACATGCACTAAATGGTTTTTTTTTTTTTTTTTTTTTTTTTGGGAAAATGAATCCCATTTTGAAATGAAATTTATATGATGCATGGAAATGCTAATGCAAATGATAAAGGAACTTACCTGGAATTACTTACCTTCGGGGATGGTAGAGTAACTCAAGATAGGATAGTGTTACATGTCAAGGATCCGTACCATTCTACGGTCGCCTAGAGTAGTAACATGATTTCACAAAGCGACTGCTTTCCCAGGACCCGTACCATTCTACGGTCGCCTAGTATGGCAGTGTTTGGCTATGTCTAGGACCCGTACCATTCTACGGTTGCCTAAATGGGGATTTACCTTCCAGGATCCGTACCTTTCTACGGTCGCCTGAATAGGGAAATAGGTTTTGTCTAGGACCCGTACCATTCTACGGTCGCCTAAACGAAAAAAAGATTTTTCAGGACCCGTATCATTCTACGGTCGCCTGAATGAAAAAATGATTTTCCAGGACCTGTACCATTCTATGGTCGCCTGAGTTGAGGTTTTGCTTGGCTAGGACCCGAACCATTCTTCGGTCGTCCAGCCTTGCAACATAAATCATCCGACCAGGACCCAAACCATTCTTCGGTCGCCTTAATCGATTGAATCGGGGAAAAATCTTTAATGTTGTCTAGGACCCGTACCATTCTACGGTCGCCTAGTGAGGTTTTGCTTGGCTAGGACCCGAACCATTCTTCGGTCGCCCAGCCTTGCGATAGAAATCATCCGACCAGGACCCGAACCATTCTTCGGTCGCCTTAATCAAATTGAATCTAGAGAAAAAATATTTAATGTTGTCTAGGACCCGTACCATTCTACGGTCGCCTAGACTGAGGTTTTGCTTGGCTAGGACCCGAACCATTCTTCGGTCGCCCAGCCTTGCGATAGAAATCATCCGACCAGGACCCGAACCATTCTTCGGTCGCCTTAATCAGATTGAATCTAGAGGAAAAATCTTTAGTGGACAATTCAATTGGGTGTTGGTATGCTTAAAAGGAATACCTGTACAATGACAAATATTCAAGATATGGATAGAGATATACTTACCTGGTGATATCTCTGATTCTTGGGGGATACGTCTCCTGCAAAACATGGTCATAGGAGAGGCAACATGCATTCGTAATCATAGACATGCATCAATATAATGGAGGTTCATGATTATTTCCATTAATCATCTAATTTCCATTGCGAAATATCTCAAAAGAATATTCCAATGTGAACAGATGAGTGTCATGGATGTGTCAAATGAGGGATCTTTTGGTCTGAAAGGACTTTTCTCTCATCCTTATCAAAAGGGTTGTTTCATCCCGACTTGACGCAGGATTTTAACAATCACTCTATCTTACCGTCATCATGCTAAACAAGGTTTTGTGCAATCTCGCAAGTGGTACAACCTTACCAATCTCGAGAGGTCTTTAACGGGGGACCGTAATGTGGGCCTGGTCAATGGCTTAACAAAAGGGACTCTTTGAGTCAAGGCTTTTGAAAGAATGAATGATATTCTCGTAATCATTTTTGGGTTTACAAGTCAAGAACCCTGCAAAATGAGAAAGAAATAATCTTGCTCGCACTTCTTCGAGCGATGCTTAAGACATGTGAACCCATAGGTTAATTCAAGTGCCCTAATCTGAAGAGACTTTGTAAGGGACGTAACATAGGCTTGGTTCATGGGTTGAGAAATGAAAGGATCATTATGCTCAAAAAGTGTTTAGGGGGGTTAAAATTGGTGATCATCTTGACATTTCCACCACTTTCCTTCTCCACTGTCGAAGATTTTTTATCACAACTCCATTGATTGCAACAGCATTTCGGAGTTTTTTTTTGGGTACCTCCTTGTAGGGGATACGACACAAGTGCTTTTTTTTTTTTGGGTACTACCTTGTTGGCGATACGACTCAAGTGTTTGATTTTTTTTTGGGATTGGCCTTGCTTTTACCAGGCACACTGCTTTTTCATGCCCCTATTTTGCACTTCTTCTCCTTGGACTTACACAGTCTTCTTTTATAAGCATTTTAGACCATGCTACTTGAATGATTGTCTTTCATCTTGCCCCAGTGTGGGGGATGATCACCAACTGGGTTTGACATGAAATGAATTTATAGGCTCAAGTGGGCTATGCAATAGTCAAAAGCATGAAGGATAAAGAAAGAACTGCTCTTCGTCATCCTAAGGCACTTGAATTACCGCGTAAGCTGCACTACAAAAGCGATGCTCGAAGATTGATGCAAGTGTGAGCAAAAAGATTCCTACCATTTATTTCAAATTTGTCCCAATGTGGGATGATTCTTGACAGGGATAATTTTAAAAAAAATCTCCATAAATGTATGGGGCTCAAAGGGGTTGAGCAATGGGTCACCTGTAGTGTTTGGGATAGAGAAACGAACGCCTCTCATCACCTTGGTTGACGTACCCTTTGCGAGATAGCCCTCTTCCTTGCGGGCATGGAATTTTTCACACAACTCACTGGGGGTTAGTGTATGAAACAGTATATGGAACAAGGCTTGCCTTTCGTCATTCCAAAGTACTTCATTTGACACATTCAATTCATTTCACACAATTCATCAAGGAAAATATGCAAAATTTGCAACAAATTTGAAGTAATTTACTCATCATAGAAATGCTCGCAGTTCAAAATATGACATGGCAAATTCTATCACAGATAATACTTCTTGACAACATCAGAATTAACTGGAGTGGAACACTCGTGACCATGTACTTCTGCCAAGATCAAGGCACATCCAGGAAGTATCTTTTTTTTTACCACATACGGGCCACTGTAATTTGGAGTGAACTTGCCCCTAGACTCCGGAATTGGATAGGACCATTTCCACACCTTTACATGCTACAAGACTGTCTCTGAAACAAAAAGTGGATGGGTCAAAAAGACAAACAGAGTAAATAAAGTTTATTTTTTGAAATTTTTTTTGAAAAGCATTTGGAAAAGCATTTTTTTTTAAAAGAACATTTTGACACGAGAAAGCATGATGAAGCCCGGGCCTCGAATTCTCCTTGGATTTTTCTTTTCTTTTATCGGTTGGATATCATCACCGGGCTGGTTTGGTATACCTCATCATGCCCTCAAATTAAAATTTGTAATTTCATTGAAATTCATCAATCAATTACATTTATTGAATGGAAAAAATGCAACACTCAATTACTAAAAGAAACTGAAAACATAATTCAAAAAATAATTCCCACGCAGGGGAAATGTGCAAAAGCAATAAAAGAGTTACTCTTGTGGGCCAAGGCCCATTTCTTTAGGGGGTCCTTCATCAATGATTTCTATAATGAGGTCGTCGAATAAGCTTGCAAATCCTTCCAGCTCATCATCAGGGTTCTCTGTCTCCAGGGGTGTCGGATCATCCATGCCACCCCATCCATCTGGAACTATCTCGCGAGGATCAATAAAAAAGCTTGGAGGGGCTGAATACTTCACCAAGTAATCGAATTTCCCACTAGGCTGCCCCAGCGTGTCTATCACTTCCGCTTCATCCTGCATTATTCTTGGAGGTCCGGGGAATATCTCATGAATGCCTGGAGGTAGTGGGTTTTGCCTCCCTCGCCCTTGGTCAGGTGACAAGTTCCGCATTTCCTGTCTTTGTTCTCCAGAGTTTTCTTCACCTCTTCCATGATGTCTTGATCTAGTAGAATGGGACCTCTGAGGGGCTTCAGTGGGATTTCGAATGCCTTGACCCATTCTTCCGAGACCATATGGCATCATCTTAAACCTCAAAAGTGAACAGTACGCCGGTTTTCCCTAATAAAACAAGACTAATGTGAAACCTTGTCAGGGACCGACGAAAATTGTGATGAAGTAAGTAAATTGTGAAGTGAAAATTCGGACAACTTACTTTTACCGAGAAGGGATGACAATCACATAGACACACGCATGAAGTGTGAGGCTCGATTTCTATCTAGATGGCTTAGCAAAGTGGAGTTAAAAGGGTGGGATGACTTAGTTGCAGCCTCACATACTAAGCCAAGTCCTCTTAACTCCGGCTACCAAGAATGATACCCCAATGCGACGCAGCCTCGCGGGCAAAGGTAAACATTCTTGACACCAAGAAAAACTTTCGGGATTGAGTTGGGCAACCTCTACTACGCGGCCTCGCGGTCGAAGTCGTATCCAGCTCAATACCATCCTATGTATCCTAGTGCGGCCCAGGTCTGGCCACAGGTTGTGTGTGCAATAGTGTAGTGTTAAATGCAAGGCATGCACAACAATTAAAATCGGGCAACACTTCGTATATGAAAAATAAACCATACATTCCTACACCTTCCTGCGAAACAAAGGTCAGCAAACACTTCCCCTTATACCTCCCAATCTGCAAAAACATTTAACACCTTAAATGTTAGGGACATACACAGGATCCTTGCCGCCAAACAAAAATCATTTTTCAAAAAGAAGAAAATTGGCCTAAGTCCACTATATGTTTTAACACAAGTCCCCAGCGGAGTCGCCAAGCTGTCGCGACCAATTTTTTCGAGGTGTGGACCACCTAAAATTTGGCTAATGGATTATTAAGCCTAGACCTAACTCGGGCTCTCCCAAGCCCATACCAATTCGCGACTTAAGTTCAAGTTCTTAACATGCAGATAGATTTTATCTAGGAGTCGCCACTAATCTATTTTTTGGTGGGTCGATTAGAAACCCAAGTAAAATAATGGGAGTTTCACTTTACTCCTACGAACCAGAGACTATGGGTACGGGGACTTGGTTACACTAGATTTCTCTAATGCCCCTTTCGGGTACCATTCTTTTATTTTCAAAAATGTTTTTGCAGACAGCTTAAATTAGTTTTAAATCTATTTTCCTAACATGTGAGGTGATCATGCGGGTGCGCAATCCACCAATTTAACACCCGGATAAACAATAAATAAATTGTAAGACACTTACCTCAAAGCAACGAAAGCATCCGCAATGTTAAGTTAAAACCACATCAACAACCCTAGATATGGTTTTAATTAACACGCAATTTCCTTTTTTTTTATTTGTTTTCACTTTTTTAATGAAAATCATGCAATATGCAATGCAATATTAACTGAATGATCTAGTTCTAATGTCATGCAATTTCTAATTAAATAAGCCTAGCAAAAATACTAAATGACATGCATCCCGGTGAATCTAGCCCTAATGATGTGCATATGACATTTTTTTCTTTTTCCTAAAAGAATGCATTTTATCATAAATAATAAATCTAATTTAACCTATGCCATTTTTTATTTTCAGGTAAAATGTGAAAATTACCTAATTGATTAAGATCCTATTTAATTTATATTAGGAATTAGGTTGGGCCAAATCCTAATTTAAACTAAAACATTATCTTAACCTAAATAATCCTAAAATGCAATATATCTAAAAAAAAATACCTAAAATTATGACAAATTAAAAAATATTATCTAGAATTGAACTAAGTGCAATTTAGTCCTAATATGCAATGACGTGCAAAATATGCTTTAACACTACATGACATGTATATGATGATTTTTTTTGTCTTTGTTTAATTTCGAAATTAATAATTGCCAAGTAATTAAACATGCAATCCAAATTAAAAATCTAGCAACCTAAACCGATTGATTTGATTTTTTTATTTTATTTTAGAATTGAAATAAGATTCCTATTCAAAATATTTAAACCCTAAAACATGCAATATTATAACCGAAACACATTTCAAGATAAGCAAAGCGATCAAGACGAGCTAAACCAAGGACATCATTCAGATCCAAGGATAATATTTCGCTGATAAAATCGATGAATTGATCTTAAGCCTTAAAGATCAAAATATCAATTTTATTCCCACTTAATTAATTATTTCATCTAAGGCCTTATAGATGAAATAAAAAATCTGGCGCGATTTGCGAATCCGGTAATATGTTGGATTTTCAATCATATATTAAAGACTAATTATACTAAAAAACAAGATAAAAGTAAAATAAATTAAATAAAATAAACTAAAGAAAACTACCTAATGTGTTTTCTCTTGTTTTTTTATTGGGCTTGGCCGTGGGGTCCAGCCAAGGATGGTCGACGGAGGTCCGGCGAGGCACGGAGCTGCGCGTCGCAGCGAGGGGCTTGCGGGTCGCGCGAGGCAAGGCGGAGGCGTCGGGCTGTGGTGGTGCAGCAGCAGGGATGGTGCCGACGTTGCAGGTGCTTGGCGCGGCAACCAACGGCGTCGAGCGGATCGGCACGGGCTGAGGTGGAGTTGGGGCGCTCGGGTCGTGGAGGTGCAAGCAGCCGGGGATGGTGCCGACGTTGCGGGTGCTTGGCGCGGCAACCGCCGGCGCGAGCGGATCGGCACGGGCCGAGGTGGAGTTGGGGCGCTCGGGTCGTGGAGGTGCAGCAGCAGGGATGGTGCCGACGTTGCAGGTGCTTGGCGCGGCAACCAGCGGCGTCGAGCGGATCGGCACGGGCTGAGGTGGAGTTGGGGCGCTCGGGTCGTGGAGGTGATCGGGTGTCACGGTGGCGCGGCTCCACTGGGTGCGTTGGGCCGAGGCGAGCAGCGACGCAGTGCCGACTCCCGGCGACGTCGGGCGGTGGATCCGGAGTTGCAGGCGTTGGCTGGGCCGTGCTCGGCGCTGGTCGCGGGTTGCAGAGACGCGGCGGCGTCGGGCTCCGAGCAGATGCGCGGGCTGGGCGACGCTTGGCGTCAGGCGGGGCAGCGACGGTGTCTGGCGGAGGCGCGGCGGAGCTTAGGGGGAGCGGCGAGAGCAGGGGTGTTGCAGCAGTGGGTGGCGCTCGGCGATCGTCAGGAGCGGCGGGCTTCGTCGGAGCTCCGGCGTCGGGTCTTAGTGAGTTGCAGCGCGCAGGTAAGGAGTGGATTTGGGGAAGAAGATGAACAGTAAAGGTCAAATCGACCTTTACCGTTTTTACTTTCTCTTTTCTCTCCCCTTCTTTCTCTCACGTTCGACTTTTCTTTTCTCCTTTTTTTTTTTTTTTTGCAGTTTTTCCTTTTGCACTTTCTGCAGAAGAAATTTTCTTCTCCTTCTCCTTTTTTCAATTTTTTTTCCAGAGAAGCCCCCTTTCACACGAAAAATGAAACTCCCTTTTATACTAATTCCGAACGGCCGTTTTGTATGGCATTTTTCGAGTTTCCATCTTCCGTCGCATTAAATCAAAGCTGTAAATCAGAGCATGATTTCGCAATCAGCTCGATCCTGCTCAGATTTCTTCCATTTTGCAAAATTCTTGCCCTTTGATCGCCAGATTTTTCAATTGTTTCTACATTTGTCAAAATCTGAATATTCATCAGAATTTCAAACTTCCATGCATAATCAATCAAATCAATCTTCCCCATTTTTATTTTTTCTTCCTTTTATTTGTTCAAAATGCAATTTTATTTTTTCCAAAATTAGGTGTCAACAATAATATAAGACATGTTCATGGCTTACAGGAGATGAAAAGAAGGTACGATGGCATCCTGTGGTAAATGAAGACAGAGCATCTAAGAAAGTAGGACTGATTCTGGGGTTTTGCAAAAGGGGTTTTCATTTATCAATGCTTGGGCTAAGAACCCTGTGATTTATATACGCTTTTTTATACAATCTTCAGAGGAGATGAGTACTGATTAGCATATTGTAGGCAATCATCAGTTGAGAATGTGCCATTATCTGCTCATACTGACTGTATTGTACATATGTCATAATTCGGATCGAAAATCGACTGTGGATAAAAAGGAGGAAATTTGAAATGAGGAACATGCCTTCTTGACAAGAAAAAAAAAAGTTTCATTATTTCTATCAGAAAGTTCTTTGTGCTCCACAATAAGCAAATGAAACTAGTTATCGCCTTGTTGACATATCTTCAAATTTTGATTAGAGATACATGGATAGCCTCTTTTGAGATATCTTGACATTCTCAAAACTGCTTTGGTTGAGGTGTCACATATGTTGATGAAGAAGATTATCAGCCTTCTCATCTTGAACTCCTTTCAAGAGGCCAAGAACAAATTTCCTGTTCAGAATTTAAGAACCCAACATCAGTTAATATGAGAGTAGCAAAAGGCAGCAACAATCAAATCCTTACAGAACTCAGATGCCCACTGATGTATATCTATTAACAGAGGATCAACAGAATGCAACATGGGATTATCACAAGCTCATTTTCTAAACCTCGACCAGTTACACAGCCTAGAAGGGCCTAGCAATCAAGTTCTTCAGCTGCCGCTATTGTTACCCACGAATCAAAATTCTCATAAACACCAATTATTGACAACCAATGTTTTGTCTACCCAGTAAGGCTCAGGTTGTGAAGAATCAAGGAAAGCACTTTTGCTCATTGGGATCTGAACGATTCAATTATGGTGAAAACGATAAGTACTGGAAATGGCACCAAAAACCTATATACAGCAATCTAAAATGCCTCTGGGATGTCATTGGTGAGCAAAGATGTGCTCTACCTGTGGAAGAACGGAATTGAGAATGAAGAAGAAGAAGAAAATGATTACCTGGCCTCTCGAAGCATTCTACTAGGGAACGGGTTTAGGTGATATTCGTGCATGACCCATGTCCGTGTGTTCCTAGACAACACCGGAACTGATTGGGGCACCGATTCACGGCCCGTTCTTTCAACTTCAAGTAATGATTGACGAGTACTTCGACAGAGGGCTTCGACCCTGAACCGCGTCGGCAAAGACCCCACAGCTTTGTTGAAAGGTTTTCCATCTCGGGTTTTCTGCACCAGAAACACAACGGAGATGAAGTTTCTGGACTTCGCTTGGAGATGAAGTTGTATACAAACATGAGAAGGGATGGAAATATATAACAGCACTCACACGGAATTTGAGTCGCGTCTGTTTCATCTGACCCTTTGGTGGATTCCACCTACTTTTTCCTCTGCTGTCCTTATCTTCCTCTCTTTTTTTTCTTTTTTTTACTTTTTTAACTTCAACTTGATTCTCAAGAGCTCCCAACTTCATCCGGAAGTTGAGTTGATGGAGACCCAATTGTTGGTCCCTACCAGGATGCTTGTAGTCCATATATTCGCTTTCTTTATTTGGGTCTTTTTCTTTTTCTTTGTGTTATGTTTCCGTTGTTTTCTCTTTCCTCTTTCTTTGACATTTCCCCATCCTTTCGGTGGGCATAACATTCCAGTGACCGTTGATGTGAGTGCCACCCAAGCAAGGGGATTTTCTTTCTTTTTTTATTTAAAAAAAAAAGGGTAAAAAGCTAAGCAAGAACTCCACTAGAGGTTACACCTCTTTTCTTATGGCTAGGAAGACGTTACACCTCCTAGCACTACTTTTTGTCGCTAGACTAAAAGGTTCTTGATTTAACACACTGGGGAAGCCATTATCAGAGGTGCGGGGCTCAACTCCCGCGCTCTACAAAGAGATTGAAAAAAATTCTAAGAGAAAAAAGAGTTAGAGATAGGATAGACAAAAAAAAAAAGTTCTTGATTTCATTTAGTGTATGTTTGTAAATTTAAAATGCATTATTTAAACCAAAATAACAAAAATTATTATTTCCTCGAGTTCAAACAAGATCTGTTAACATTTATATAATGTCATTTTTTATATACAAGAAAAGATATGTTTAGTTGTAACTTATGTTTCCTAGAGTAAAATAGTCAGGTAAATTTGATGAAATACCAAAGACAATGATTTTGTTTCTTTCCAAGTATTATACATATTGGAATCGCAAGATTTTGAGAAGTGATCCTTCCCTCTTAGAAACAAGCATCTTACTTGAGGGAAGAATTGACCGGTCGGTGAGCTTGGTGTCTTTTTTTAGACTAAATTTGTCACTTTAAGTCCTTATTTGAAACAAAGTCCATTTTAGATCCTTATTTGAAAAAAAAAATCCCACTTCATGCCCTTAACTAAAATTTCCCCAAAAGTGATGGAGCAGGAGGGACTAGAGAGGAAATATCCGTACCAATATTAGTGTCTAAAAGATCAAGATAATACACAAACTGAGAGACCAAGTTAATAATACAAAGCTTATGCACGATTGAGAATTTTCACTAGAGCATGATAAACAACACTGGAACACTTATATAGTAGCAAAGCACTAGCAATCCATAGTAACCACTAATATCTACATCATAATCTCTTCCCGTAGTATGACTTGCAATAAGGCCAACAAGTGGCGATGCCGTTCTATACATGTACGAAGAAGGCGGGCCAGTCCATGTTCGTTTTTAGCTCCAGAGATCAGAGAGGTAAATAACATCATCGCTCGGAGGACACGACATCGCAAAATGTTTGTCACTAGTTCCGTCAACAAACCAATTATCATTGCGCAACGAGCTTTCCATTCCGAGCATGTCAGGCTGCTGAGGAACATACGCACTGTGGTCCGGTAATTCATAATTGAACATAGTATGGTTCGAACTTTCGGATTCAACAGTCACTGCTGGAGATGCCTGAGGGAGACAATGGAAAGAAAACAACATATTCAAGCTTTAGTTTGCTTCATCATGTCAACCTAGACCGATATTTGCTTACCTGCAAGCTAAAATCTTGTGCTCCTTCATATTCGGAATTACTAAGAGTACTGGGAATGGTTAGATTGGCCCTGGTACTCATAATTGCTGACTCCGATCCTGCTTTTTCACATTTCCTGTTTGTTATGTGACAGAGGACAAATTCCCTCTGCAAAAAAAAAAAAAAAGAAGAAGAAGAAGATGTTGGATCTGAGTTTTATGCTGTGTTTGGAAGGTGAAAGAAAATAGAGGGCAAGAAATTTTGGGTGAGAACATGGAAAGCAAGATTAACATTTTTGTGAGAAAAATGAAAAGGGAAATTAGATTTTCAAGAGTTAGAACCGATAATAGGAAAATGATTTCTGTATTGCTTGACTTTATAATGAGTTACCATCAAGGGGTATTTATACCCTACAGATAAAGACGTAATATTATCTATCAAGGAAACTATCCTAGGAAATAAGGAAAAGTACAGAATTAATTACAATTTCCAAATATTTTGACAATATTATCAACACACACTATTTTAACCTGCATTTTCCACTCCTAGCATTTGCAAACAAAGCAATAGCGCCAATATTGCCTGAATATATTGAATCTTGTGGTGTATGCACTTTAATTTTTTTTTCAAAGCTTATAGCCTAAAACTTTCACAATATGCAAATGTTGACACACACATTCATATCACTTATTATGAGTTGCTACAAGCAAACCTAATAAGGTAAAGGTTCTCTTATTTGTTCAAAAAATGGGGAAAACAGAAAGAAAAGTGAGCTACGTTTAGTATGCGAGTGGAATGAAATTGGAATTCTTATTCCACCTTTCACTACTATTCTTGCATTTTGTTGACCTTCCAAAGGTTTGAATGGGCATTCCATTTCAAATTTTGGAGGGATGGGCATTTCTTAAGTACACCTATGCAATGCCCATTTCATTCCCTTCTCTTATCAAAATAATTCCATTTCAGATGTATAGCTTATTGGTTTAAAGTCAATATATATCTTACCTTCTACCAAAAAATAAAAATAAAAATATTATGGTACATTATAATTGTGATATAAAAATATATATTTTGTTAAATGCAAGTCTATTAATAAATCGAAAATCTAATTTACGGAAATGTCATTCCATTTCATTCTGACACAACCAGACAAAAAGAACTGCAAATCTATTTCATTCCAATTATTGTCTTTATGACAACCAAACAAAGAAATTGGAACTCATTTTTATTTTACAGTAATTTCTTTTCGATTCTGTTTCCCCATTCCAGTCCATTCCTTTCCATCGAACCAGATGCAACATAAAGGTTTCCATGCACACGGCAGGTGCGCTCCATGGAAAAAAATGTAGGCACTTCTATAATAATTTTTTTTTTATACTGAAAATTTAATCCGGACAATCAATTTTTATTTTGAGTGGTTTCCATTATTCTATTTTTCTAAAAATGATAATAATGATTGCTTATGTAGTAGCAAGAATTACCCCGGATTGCTGTGCTTGAAGGTCCACACCGGGGAAAAAATCTCTAATCATGGATCAGCAAAGCCAGAAAACGAAGACAATAGAAATGATCGGGCAATAATCCACAAGAAGCAGAATTGAGGAACACATGTAGCATGACAAGGAAGTCATATGCACATACTCAGACTCCTATATTCTGAACTGCATTGATAAAAATGTTAGAGATGCTCAATGACAGGAGGCAAAAGAAGAGAAATTGAGTACCGGGTTGGGAATTTCACTATTCGAAACATTCGAATTTAGGTGATATTCGTGCAAACTGAAGTGGGTTCTGCATGCATCCCCTTGTCGACCTTCATAGTAAACCAAGATCCTCTTGAACCCTATCTCCTCACCGGTGCCCGGTGCTTGCACGGCACGTTTCTTACTCGTATCTTTCCAATATCCGAACTCCGTCTTCCTACTCGAACGAAGGCTATTTGGGATCTTGTTATCACGGGGGCAGAAGAAGAAACACTCGTGCCCATCCGACGGTATCCTTGACAGGGCTATACAAAAAAGCAATTGGTAAAGTGTCGATTCACCAAGTCCTAGGAGCAACCAACATAAAGAACAGTAAGGAAAGAGTAAATCCGCTCGATATGAACCACACAGTTACCATTGTATCTGGCAAATAGATCCTGAGGCTCCCACTTGTAGATATACAGCTCCGGTATTACGCAGATAGTTTCCTTTTCTCCTTTCAGCTTTCTTCGCAAGTGATGGTCGACGAATTCGCTCTCTGTCGGCTTGAATCTGAGTCCCTTTGGCCATGTCTCCGTCGGGTCTTCCATAATCCAACCCTGCTTACTGGGAAAGATAAGAGAAGAGTAGAGAATGGGACTAAGGAAGAAAGTAGAGGAAAGAGATTTACTCTTGGCTGGACTTTGCTATAGACCATTGACTACAAACAGGTAATTTTCTTCGAAGACGACGACGTTTTTACAAGTAGCAGCTTCTTCGAAGGTCGAGATATGAAGTTGCTTAAGCGTTTCCTCAATGAATAATGTGGAATCTCTTGTCAATGCATACTTTGAGCGATGATGTGTAAAGTGGTAAAGATGAAAGGAATTCTTGTTAGTACGATTCCCAAAGCAAAGTCGATTCTCTTATATATCTTTAATATTATATCTTCCGGATGAGTTTAGAAAATTAAGTTCTATACTTTTGGCAAAATTGGTGTCCTTGACTAAAAGCTAAAGTTCTTATTGGAACCTTTATCAAATGTATTATATAATCACTGTGGGATGTGAAATAATGGTATATTTGTAGTTACATGACTAATTTTAATGTTGCCCAGATCTAGCGAGGGAGCCACGCCTGGGCAAGCCTCCTCTCCCCAAATTTGGGCATGAGGTGGCCAGCGAGCGTGTCTCTTGCCAACCTTTGAGACTATAGGCGAAAGGAAAGGAAAAAAAAAATCAAAAAATTAAAAGAAATTACAAAAACCATCCACGTTAGCTTCAACCGTTCCATGTAGAAGGGCTCTGGCCATGTTGCCATAGAGAGATTGAATTGACAAATTTTTGAAATGTTTATAACTAAATTGGCAATTGTACAATAAGTTTATGACTTTTTGAATAATTTTCCATCTTTCCAATGATTATTGCAATCAATTTTGGTCATCATGAATGGATTTGCTAATTTATCAAAAGTTTGTTTGTTGGTATTTATGAATAGAGCAAAGTAACTACTTTTTACTTTGCTTTCAAAATTTAAAATATTATTTAAATTTCAAAAATTTCAAAAAATAATAATATATGAATCTAGTTGTTGGTATTTACAAATCATAAAAGTTTTAGTTGTTTCATAATTGAAAAAAAAAAATCTTATGTTCGCATCATAAGATTTGAAAATAAAGTTAAAGTGAAAGCAACTCCAAACAAATCCTAATTTTGTTCGACATGTGTCACCTTGACTATAGGTATTTTTTATTTTTGGGAACAATGATAAGTATTGATCGATGCAAGTGTAGAAAAATTATCAATTCAATTATAAAACTATTTTATGAATTTTAATTTAATGATAAACATTTTAATTTTGTCAATATAGTCTAAACCTTTATGTAAAATTCCAATATAGTTCTTTTGAACATTTTTGTTTGAAATTGTTGACATGATAGCCAATCGACTATCCTATGCGGCACATCAACGATCTAAAGTAAACAAATTTACTCAAAATGAAGTCATTTTGTTTTTTATTTATTTATTTTTTTGTACCTTTCTAGATTTCTTCCATTTTTGGGTTAAGTGCATTGGAATTTCTAAAACTTGTCACAAAAGTACAACTGAATCCTAAAAATTTCAATAAACTTTCTAAATTTCAGCAAGCATTTCGCATGATTCTATATAAGATCATAAAAAAATAATAATAAAGCTTGACTTGAAAATTATCATTTGTCAAATAAATATAGAATAAAAACTAAGGCATGACACGGATTACATTGTCAGGCATTATAAGTAGGCAAAGTTTCTATAAAGATATTAGTTGGGAATCAAAGTTACAATAAGTAGTGTCCACTCCCATATCTCGTATAATTGGGTGCGCAATTTCTAGTTTCATACTATAATTATGTCAATACAATCATAATCATTTTAATTTTACCAATTAAGTTATAAATCTTTTGACGATTTACTAATGTAACAAGAAATCGCCTACATCGACGCTGGCAATACAACATGGCATAACGAACATTGATGTAAACAACTTTTTTGTGTACCGACATGGTTGCCAGTCGGCCATCGCTAGCCACGAGTGAGGTCTGAACGAGGGCCTCTATGCCCTTACCTAGATCCAGGAGAGAGCCGTGATTGGATAACGACGCCCTCACTTGGTTTGGGCAAAGGCCCAATACCTTTGCCTAGATCTTGAAGAGGGTACGGAGGTCCTTGCCCATGGCCAGTAAGGGCCACAACACACTCGCCTAGACAAGATGAATGTCGCTAGCCCTCACCTATGGCTAGCAACCTCACCAGCCCAAAGTTGTAAAGAAAACAATGAAAGAAAAGAATAAAAGAATTCAAAAAAAAATCAGAAGAAAAAATAGAAAATATATAAAATTTGTGCATATCAACATCAATCGTGCCACATAGGATGGCTGGCATCCATATCAATGATTTCCAGACAAAATTGATTGCATAGACAATATTGATAAAACATTGAAAAGTTTTGAACTCAATGGTTATAATTAGAATATTTAAAATTAAACTGGCACAAATACAATAAGTTTAAAACTTTTCCCCAATTGTGTTGTGTCATAATCATTCTATATCAAGTTCATGTTAAACACAAATTGGTCACAAATCTTGTTGTGAATTTGAAATTTGACCAAAACTTGATTATCAAACAAGGTAGAAGATATAGTCTCACCTAGTGTGAGCTTCTCTACCCATTATGTGGTAGCTTCTTCCTTCTCCAAATCCCAGATACCCATAACTGACCTCCCCTCCCATGGCTGCATCAATCCCACCATCTTCAGACTGGGGATTTGGCTAATTTTCCACCGAAATTGCTACAATTGGAATTCTTCGGTTTTGCCCCACCCCCTTCCTTGTCATTTCTTCCTTTTCCAAACCCCAAAAACCCAAAGTTTGTTTCTCCTCCACCATTCCCCCCATTTACAGATGTGGATTTGCCAATACTAGTTGCAGTAGAAATTATCCACAGTTCAACACTTCACTCCTTGTTATTAAAGTCCACTACCTTCGTTCTCCCCCCCCCCCTCCCCCTTCTTCCCCCAAAAGAAAATCTACAATGGGGATCACCTAAAACCACCTTCTGCCTATACACGAACCCAAAACCCCTTACAAATACACTTTTCACAACCGCCCAAAAAAAAAAAAAAAAATTCATTCAAACCAAAAACCCTAAGTACAACTTTCTAAGCTCTATCAAGAGCTCCCTTCACTCCATAATTTGGACAAAATCTAACCTGTCTCCACCACATCTATATATGGCTAGGAATTCTAAAAACCAACTGAGGCTAGCGAGATTATGCAGGAAAATGGGCAATCTGTGGCCTGAAGAAGATATCACATAGCTGGTAGCAGAGACCTTTGAAGAAGAGAAATAGGAAAGTCAACTACTCCTCTATGGAAAACTTTATTCTAAACCCAACATTAATTTTCAAGTTCATCTAAGTATGATGAGGAAAGCTTGGGAGCTAGATTCAGTAAAATGTGAGCAAATAGAACCTGGATTTTTCTCTTTCATTTTCAGCTTTGTTGAGGATAAAAAAAAGAGTGCTAGAAATAGGACCTTGGTCGTTTGCCAGCAATCTCCTCGTTCTACAAGAAGGAGACCCAAATATTCCAAAACATTGTTATGAATTCACACACTATGCTTATGGATTCAAATCTTGGGGCTCCTTTGAGCTCATACCAATGAGGCATCTATGTAGCAAATAGCAAAAAAATTAGGCAGGGTTGAAGAAGTAAAGATTGAGGCAAACACAGCAACTCACGCAAAGCTAGAAAAGCAAAAGTTTGCTTAAATTTGGCAAACCCACTTAAAACCGGCACCATTATCAGTATGGAAGATGAAAAAAGGTGGTTAGATTTCAAATACGAGACTTCCACATTTTTGCTACTAATGTAGGTGGATAGGTATTAATTACATGTGTCTAAAGCATCTTGAAAAAACATTAAAGAGTCATTCCGCATGCAACCCATTTATCATCCTGTATAAAATAGATTAATTAAGCTTAGCTCAAACACGCTCAATACATGTTAGAGAGTTGCTGGTCTGATTCCGTCGGATGCGCCAGGGACACTATAAAGACTACTTATCATTTGAACAGGAAATTAATATTCTGATTTTATGTTGGATGAGAAAAGCCATAGAGGTATCATTTCTTGTTGAATTTTTTAATCGATTAATTTTCTCTAACTGTAGAAGGGAAAGATTGTCGCAGCAAAAATTTAGTGGGGTCAAAGGGTCACATTATTACTAATATAGAAAAAAAATGTATAACAGAAAATATTTTGAAAATCTGCAATTACCCCCCGCCCCTGTACTCTCACGAACAATATTATAATAGTCCGACATGGCTTGCCGATTGATTTAGATGAAAGCATCTGATGCTGAATTGTAACTTGTGACATCCTGAATTTTCAAAATTCATTTTCAATTAAATAAATCGGGCTTTTCGTCGACGCACTGATAGTGCTATTCTCTGAGCTGATCACTCACGAGGTAACTGGACTATCTGGGGAAACAATTAAGGAATCTAAATGCAAATGACTTGAGAATTCGACCAGGAATCGACTGCTCGACCGTGTTTGTCTGCAAGGGTCATTACGACACTGTCAGAATCGATCAGAGATCAGAAATAGGTCAATTCGATCGAGATATGTGATCAGAGTGTGGGTGATTCCACCTTATTGCAAAATTCTCATTGATCGGCACTAAATTGATTTTCTGACGTTTTGGGTACCCTGTGTCTGTTATTGAAACCTTGAGATTTTCACGACAATCGAAAGTCGCCAATGTGTCGAAGATGTACAATGTGACTCGAGATAAATCGATCACGAGTCAATTGCACTGAAAATTCCTAAAAGTTACCCGGTAGACAGGGTCACACTAAAAGCGCACCGGATTGAAAATAACCGCGAATTTGAACCCGATTTCAAAAATTGAAAGTTTTGAGGTGTCACGATCTATTTTAGGAATGTCGACTCACTCTCCGAGAAATTTTCAGGAGATTCCGGGATTTTTAGGGAAAATCGATACGGACGCGGAAATTCGGATGAAATTAAATTGATGGAAATTGAGACTTCTAAACGGCCATGAGTGTCGGGAATTATGGAAAATCGTTTGAGATTTTTCTTCATTGAAATCGGATATCAATTTGAGAGATTGAGTAAGGAAATTGAATTTAATTGGTGAAATTCGGAATTAGAGAAAAGGCAGAAAATTTGGACTTCAAACTTCGGATTAATTGGTGGAAATTATGGGGGAAAGTAATAGGAGACAAAGTAATAAATTAAGTGGATAGGGATTGTTGACTCTTCCGCACGGTTGCTTCCTCGGCAATCTCTGCTAGCTGCTTCACGTCACTTTCTTCATTCCCTTGAAGCTTATCCCAATTTCCCCACCGCATGCAGCTCAGCCGAAGTCCTCTGTCTCTGCTTTCTTTCGATTGTCTCATTCGAAGCTCCTTCCTTCATCCCCTTCGAGCTAGCTGCCGCATCCTGTGTCGTCTCCAGGCCCGGTCAACCGCCAGCAAAGAAGACCGACTCAGCTTTCTTCAATTCAGCGCCCACGTCTCCATTTGCTACAGCTCAACACCACCGAAGACCTAGGCCCACGCGTCTTCAATTTTGCCGAGCTACCACCATCTGAAGAAGCCCCCACCAGCTTCTCCACCGAAACAGTTCCGGTCTTGCCGCGCTGCCATCTTCGAAGCCCACCGAAGTCAGCTGAGTTCCTGCTTTGTTGACCCTACTGCCGTGTGTCTTCATCGAACGAACGACCAGCTCGCTCGCGCCAGCAAGCTGTTCGGTCAACTTCAACAATCCACGAAGCCTTGCTGACCGAAGCCACACCCCACCGAAACTCCTTGAAGCTGCCACGTCCACGTTTTTCTTCAGCTTGGTCAGCCACCCACCGAATCAATCGAGCCAGCAGCTCAGCGGATTCAGTCCCCACGTCGGCCATCATCTTCAGCGATTTCATTTTTGGCCAGCTCGACGCCAGCGAATTTCTCAGCTCCGTTTCTGTTTCGGTTGTTCCCGCATCCAGCAGCGCACGAAGCCCAGCTTCATTTCTTCAGCCCGTATCAGCCCAACAGTTTCTTCAAAGCAAGATCAGCCCAGTGATTTTGAAGCCCAAGATCAGGCTCAAGTTCAGTTGGTTTTAGCCCATTTGAAGCTCAGCCCATTTTGGGCCTGCGAAGAAGGCCCAAGCCTGCGACCAGCAGCCCTGCAGAAGCCCAAGACCAAAACTCAGCCTTGCTGAGTTGTGTTGGGCCCGTTTTAGGCCCGGTCCGAGAGTTTGCCGACACCGCCGAAAATTAAGGTTTCGGCCGCCGTCGAGTCGTCGTTGCGGTGAACCGGTTTCCGCAATTAACCAGTGAGTTTATACTCTAAACTCTGCTTAGTATGCTAATGACGTTTAAGGGGTGTTTAGATTTATTTTATTAGGAATTAGGTGGTTAGTTAGATTAAATTAGAAATGTAATTATTTAATTGAGCATGTTAGGTGATTAGCATGGTTTAGCTAAGGCCTAAATAAATTGTATCTTTGTTTATCTAGAAGGGTTCGGGAATTTTCCGGGTCCGTATTGGTTATTAATTTAATGATTCTGGCCTAGGTTAGTATTTTTAGAATTTAAATTGATTTATTTAATTGATTCCAATAATTATTTAATTATTAATTATTTTTCGGAAATTAGGGGATAGCCGATGAAGAATTTTGTGCTGATTGCAATGATGTGGTTAAATTCTGCAATTGAGTGTTAAATTATGCAAATTGAGGGCTGATTGGATTTTTGTTATTTAATTCCAAAAATTGTGAATTTCCAATATTTATTTAGAAAATCCCGGGTGTCGGGTTTTAACACCGAAAATGGATTTTCAGTACTATATCAAATAGTGGGGTTTGAAAGAGATAGGTATCGTCTTCCGGTTCGAATTGACCGTGCACCCACACACGACTATTTTCGGGATATTTTTAATACGAAGGAAATAGGCGGGATCACTATTTTAATGGAGGCATTTGAGTGCAATGCACAAAGTGTCCTGGGCTGAGATTGAGTGGTCGTGTGTTGGTTAAGAGAACCAGTCTCGAGCAATTATGCCAGATGTTACTAAATCCCTTTTCGGGTTACCCATGCATTAGGGTAGCGGGTCGCAGTAGATTCTGGACCTACGCCCCTTCGGGGAAGCCGTCTAATTGAGAGACGTTGCCGTGCTCAAAGGGGGTGAGACGACGCCGGCAATGCCGAAGACCGCCAATAGAGTTGGCCGTACCCTTGAGGGGTGTAATTAACAATTGGAACGCATGATTGTTGAGTTTGATGCACCTGATTATGAGACCAAAACTGTGTGACATGGAATGGGACATGTCATAACGGTTTGGCCTTATAATTAGGACCCCGATGATTAATTGAATTGATGAGGTGTTCCAGTTGTTATGTGCATTGATTATATGCATTGCGATATGAACTATACTGACGTGCAGGGAAGGAAACTGAGGCGAGGTAAGTCCTCTATGCCAATTGAGTGGTTGTGTAGTTAGGACGCTTCTGGGCGTATTTCCCTCCTAATTGGGATTTAGAGCTTAGACTCGCTGAGATTTTATCTCACCCCGTTGTGGGACAACATTTTCAGGGTCGTCGAGTGGAGGATTTGGAGCTGAGAGAAGGTGATCAGAAGCGTAGGTCAGTTAAGACCGCTTCTTTTGGAAGGCTAGTCTTTTGTAGTCTTTTGGTCATAGACCTTGTGCTTGACATTATGTGAATATACAAAAGCATGTTTGTTTCGTGAATTCGTATCCTGCTTTTCTATCCCGAGATGATTACTGTCAAGGGATTTCTTTTCGCTTCCGCATGTGTAATAAAATGAAAAGGGTCGGCGACTCGTCCTGGGAAGTCGCAAAATTTTATCGACCAGAGAGGGATGGACATGCGCTCAGTGTTCGGGGCGTGACATAACTAATACATATAACATAGTCTCGACATGGGTCACTGCAAAATGCCCCAACGGTTGGAAACGGAAGGCCGCTATCGCAATCAGCATCTTCATTTATCAACTAAAGCTTCATATCCACAATTTTGTCCAACAATTTCGTTGAAACAAGTTCAATACGGAAGTGCAGTACAATACATCTCAAAATATATATTTTGGTGCCAAAAAAAAAAAAAAAAAAACACAACCCTGAAAAACTTTCTAAAGCGTGATCCTGCAAGGCCAGCTAATGGTGGTACTCTTCATGTTCCAAGGCTCATCAAAAACCATCGCCCTGCTGTACCAAACAAAGTGATCATTAATTTAATCAGGGATTACTAAATGGTCAATTTGTTTCGCCGAGTGAGTAAAACAATCGGCTCCGTTCCTCTTACCTGGCCATCGTTGTACATGTGGGGCTGCGGATGGAAAGAGCGATACGAATTGTAGTCCGGCAGGTTGTTCTCGAGCGTCTGAAATGGAGCAAGCGATTCCATGGTTGCTCGAAATGATGACTGACGTCAGACGAAAAATTTCGTATTAAAAAACACTCAAACTACTCCGGAATTTTCAGCAAACATTATTTTGATCGAAACAGGTGAGACTAGGGAAGGAACATCCGGAAAAGAGGTTCGATCCTTTCATTTATTTACCTCCTGATCCGAGTCCTCTGTCTGCTCATGTTGAGAAATAACCGGAGTGTCCTCGGTTACCCTAAAACCTCTTTCGAAACTGGGGGAAATATCCAAGCTTTCACTTGGTTTCCTCTTCAAGCGACAAAGGATATAGGGTATCTGCAAATATTTATAATTAGTTAATGTAACAAAGATTAGAGCCAGTAGAATCCGAAAGTTTCACTTTGATACGAGGCGGAAACTAAATGAAAGACAGAACCTGAAAAGTATATGTCACATAGTCAAAACAGAAACAAATAATAATGACAAGATACAAGAGTGTAATTGGCTCATTCTTTTCATTTTATAATCCCGGCACAAGGTGGGGCTAAGCTCATGGAAAATTGTGCAAGTCCCATGAACAGCTTAAATGAAAAATGTTGGCCTATGTGGAAGGTCCTAATCTAGAGCAGTTTATAGGCAAGTAGCTGGATTTGAATGGGTGACCTCTAATTTCTAGACCGAAAACCATTGACACCCCTAAACAATTGTGCCAATCATGAGTAATTAATTGGCTCATTCCATTGAAAGTCATTGATGTTATGTTATAGTTCAAAACAACCATCAACTTACTTTCTTCAGCACAGCCTAATGAACTATTAATTCGTTCCTCGCTAATTTATATTATAAATGAAAAACATAACAGAAATCTTAGATAGATCAAATGGGGAACCTGAAAAGTTGAGGAGTATCCGTTAAGAAGTTTTGGATTCAAATGATATTCATGAATGACCCATCCCGTCTTGATGCGACCCTTGTAAAAGACCAAAATCCTCTTGGTGCCTATTAAAGCCTTGGTGTCTTGAGTTTTTATCTCATCCTTTTGGCAAGTGATCTTCCATTTACCGCTTGTTGTTTGCCTTTTGATGCGCTCGCTATTTTGGGCTAGGTAAGGAGAAGGACAAAAGAAGTACCAATCCCACCCATCGGATGGAATATTTGATATTTCTGCACACATACACGGCAAAAGAGTTAGGACGACTCCTCAACACGCTATAAGTGCATATAATGTAAGAGCAATTTTTCAACTACTAATACGATAAAAGAAATTGATACTAGAACCAACAAAAAAGGGAAGGGAGTGGGCACAAAAAACTCACTTTGATACAATTCGGGTAATTCCCAAGGATCCTTAGCATAGAAATCCTCAAGCTCGGGAATGACGCAACCATTGGCGTATCCAAGTACCTTGCTCATCAAATATCCTTGAAGGAGTTCTTCCTCGGATGGAAGAAATCTGAATCCCACCTGAAATCGCTCCATACAGAGCTTTGAGCTTCGAGTATGGCTAATTAACTAAGACAAGTGATGAACTCGAGTGTGGGAGTGAATTTGTGAGTTCATATGTCAATCGGAGATTGCAATTTATAGCTGGACTCAGCACTAACCCAGGCTTCTGGTTATTGCTGCTTGTGGGTCCTCCCTTGTGCCACAAGCCCCTTTTTCCCTAAGCTCTTGCTTATGAAGGGAAGCTCGATGCATTTTCTGACTTCTCTGCTGAGGGTTACACGGTTACACCTAAGAGAAGCTACTGGTCAGATTCCCAATCTAAATATTTTTAATATTATATCTTCCGGATGAGTTTATAACTTTGGAAAATCAAGTTCCTCATATTTTTTGGCAAAATTGATGTTCTTGGCGAGGAGGGTCATGCCTGGGCAAGCCTCGCTTTTGCCAAATTTGGGCGAGGTGTGGCCGATGAGCGTGACCTTGCTGACCTTTGCAACAAGCTATAGGCGAAAAACAAGAAAAGGTAAAAAGAAATTAGAAAATTAAAAGAAATTGTAATAAACGTTCAAGTTAGTACCAACCATACCACGCAAAAGGAAACTATTTACATTGACAAGAGAGGTTGAATTGACAAATTGTCAAAAGATTTAGGACTAGATTAACGCAATTCATACTAAATTGGTCGTTGTACGATAAGTTTAGAATTTTTTGGATATTTTTTTTCACTTTTCAATGATTATTATAATCAATTTTGTTCATCAAGGGTGGATTTGATAATTTACTAAAATTTTGTTTGTTGGTATTCATAAATAGTGTAAATTAACTACTTTTTCATTTCCTTTTAATTTTTTTCAAAAACTTATATATGAATCTACTTGTCGGCACCCACTAGTGAGCAATTGAATTGGTTGGACTTTGGGCACTTCACCGCAGAGGTCCTAAGGTCAAAACTCCGCAGCTGCTAACACATCTAGGGGACCATGGTGGTGGGATATTGACGTTTGGTCCGAAGTGTACCGTGCACTATACGGGCCGTGGGTTGCCGATTAGCGTAAGCGAAAGGCGAGCTTGGCGGATTCTCAGTTACCAAAAAAAAAAAAAAAAAAAAATCTACTTGTTGGCGTTTACAAATCATAAAAGTTTTGGTTGTTTGAGAATGTATATATAGAATGGGCACCTAATAAGATTTGAAAATAAAGTTAAAGTGAAAGCAGCTCCAAACAAACCCTAATTTTATTTGACATATGTCACCTCGACTAATAGGTTCTTTTTTTCTTTTTTGGGTAATGAAACACACTTTTCCGGAAAAATTACGAAAAAATTACGAACTCAATTCTAAACTTATTTACAAATTCTAATGTAATGATAAAATTTTCAATTTTGCCAACGTACTCTAAACCTTTTGCATAAAATTTCAATGTAGTCAGCGTGCCACGTAAAATAGTCAGTGATGACTAGATTTCCACATTAATAATTCTAAATAAAACTTAATTCAAATGATTAAATTGAAATTTTATGTAAATATTAGAATTAAAATCAATACAATATATTTACGATTGAAATGATTTTTCCCTCACTTTTCCATGGAAGTTGGTAGATTTTGGTAGTAAATTCGTATAATTGAAATGTTTAACATTGAATTAGTACAGATGTAATAAATTTAGGATTTTTTCCCCAATTATGTCATGTCATATTCATTATATGTCAAGTTCATGCCAAACATAACTTTTTAACGAATATTGTTGTGAATTTGAAATTTGACCAAAACTTGATTATCAAACACATTGGAAGATACAACATGGTTAACACAATTTAAAAATATATATATAGGCTCTTCTGCATAAACATGTAAAATATGTTTGGAAGTATATGAACATATCTAAATACATTTAAACACGTCGTGCTAATAGGTATAAATTACATGTGTCTAAAGCATATTAAAGAAAATATTAAAGAGTCAATGCACATGCAACCCATTTACTATTTGTGTATAAAATGGATTAATTAAGCTTCGCTCGAACGCGCTTGATACATGTTAGAGAGTGGTGGGTCCGTTCCTGTCGGATGCACTAGGGGCACCATAAAGACTAATTATCATTCGAAACGGAAATTAATTTTTCTGACTTTATGTTGGACAAGAAAAGCTATAGCAGTACCATTTCTATTTCTTTTATGTTTTACTGTGTTCAGGTGGTCTAGGCTTGCTACAAACGTGAATTCTTAAATCGATTACAATTTGGATTTCGCTAACTTTAGAAGGCAAAGATTGTGGTGGCAAAAATTTAGCAAGGATCAAAGGGTCACACTATTACTAATTTAGGGAAAAAAATGTGTAACAGAAAATATCTTCAAATTTGCAATTAGCCACCGCCCCTATATTCAATCCAACATTATTATAACGTAGTCTGACATGGACCGCGATCGTTTTAGGTGACAACATCTGGTGTGGATTCAAACTAATACATATAACATAATCCCCACATGAATCACCGCAAAATGCTTGAAACGTTGGAAAGGAATGGCCAATATGACAATCAGCATCTTCATTTATCAACCGAAGCTTCATACTCAAAATTTTTGTCGAACTATGTCGTTGGCACAAATGCAATACAGAATACGCAGTACAATACTTCTCAAAATATATATGTTAGTACACACAAAACCCTGAAAAACTTTCTAAAGCGTGATCCTGCTAGACCACACTGTTGCAGAGCTGACGGTAGTACTCTTCACGTTCCTAGGCTCGCCAAAAACCACCGCCCTGTTGTACCAAACATGGTGATCATTAGTTTAAATTGGGAATTACTGAATTGTCAATTTGTTTCGCTAAGTGATTAAAACAATCGGCTTTGTGAACTGTACCTGGCCATCGTCGTACAAGTGGGGCTGCGGCTGGAAAGAGCCATACGAGTTGTAGTCCGGCAAGTTGTCGTCAAGCCTCTGAAATGGAAGGAGTGATTCCACGGTTGCTTGAAACGATGACTGACATCGGACAAAAGAAGTCCATGTTAAAAAAACTCTCGAACTACTCCGGAATTTTCGGCTAACAATAAATTCATCGAAACCGGTGAGACTTGTGAGGCGAAATCCAGAACAGAGGTTCGGTTCTTTCGGTTACTTACCTCCTGATTTGAGTCCTCTGTCAGCTCACGTTGAGAAGCAACTGGAGTGTCGTAAGTTGCGCTCGAACCTCCTTCAAAACTTGGGGAAATATCCAAGCTTTCACTTGGTTTCCTCTTCAACCGACAAAGGATATACGGTATCTATAAATATTCATAATTTGTTAATGCAACAAAGATTGAAGTCAGTAGAATCTAAAAGTTTCACTTTGGATACAAAGTGGAATGTAAAGAATAATAATGACATGGTGCAGGAATATAATTGGCTCATTCTTATTTTATTTTTTTTATAATCCACGGCACTAGGACAAGATCAAACTAAGCTTATGAAACATCATGCAAATCTTAATCTTAATTCAGAGCAATTTACAGGCAATTGATCGGATTTGAATGTGTGACCTCTAGCTCTTAGATTGTACACTATTGACGTCACAACCACACTTAAGTAGTTAATTGGCTCACTGTTTAAAAGAACTATCATTTTCATTTCTTCAACCTGCCCTAAAACTTATTTATTTTGCAAATGAAAAATATACGAGAAATCTTAGATAGATCAAATGGGGAACCTGAAAAGTTGAGGAATATCCATTAAGAAGTTTGGGATTCAAGTGGTACTCATGCATGACCCATCCAGTCTTGGCACGTCCCTTGTAAAACACCAAAATCCTTTTGGTGCCTATTAAAGCCTTGGTGTCTCGAGCTTTGATTTCATCCTTTTGGCTAGTAATTTTCCATTTACCGCTTCTTGTTTGTCTTTTCACTCGCTCGCTATTTTGGGCAAGGTAAGGAGAAGGGCAAAAGAAGTACCAATCCAACCCATCCGATGGAATATTCGATATTTCTGGACACATACAACGCAAAAGATTTAGGACAATTTCTCAAAACACTATAAGTGCTAGTAATGCGTGAACAACTTTTCAATGTGTAATTACTAATATAATATAAGAAATTCATACAACAACCAAAATAAAAGGGAAGGTAGAAGGTGCATGAAACTCACGTTGATATAATCCAGGTAAATCCCAAGGATCCCACGCATAGAAATCGTCAAGCTCGGGTATGACGCAACCATCAGCGTATCCAAGTACCTTGCTCGTCAAGTAACCATTAAGGAGCTCTTCCTCTGTCGGAAGAAATCTAAAACCCACTTGAAATCGCTCCATAGAGAGAGTGAGTATGGCTAATTAGCTAAGGTGAGTGATGTAGTTAGATGCTGAGTGTTCGAGTGAATTTGTGAGTTCATATGTCAATGGGAGACCACAATTTATAACTCGACTCAGCATTGACTCAAGCTTCGGGGTTTTGCTACTTGTGGGTCTTCCTTGTGCCACAAGCCTCCTTTTCCCCTAAGCTCTTGTTTCTGAAGGGAAGCTATATATATTTTACTTTGACTTCTCTGCGGAGGATTACACGGTTACACCTAGAAGAAGCTATTGGTACAATTCCCATTCTATCCCTCCCTAGGGAGGTGCGCCAAAGATTGAGCCAAAGCATGGCAGCCTAATGACCAAAGGTATAAGCACTCAAAGCTAGATATCATCAATATGCGGGGCCTAGGTAGATCAAGTCTAGTTCCGAGCGCCGCTCAGATTTTTGAAAAATGGGATGCGAGTGGCATCCAAAATGTGTTCCGACACTTGGATGGGATTTTGTCACGAGATCCATGATCAGGTCTAGTTAAAGTCAATGCATTTATGCAATCGCAATTGACGGTAGAGATGGCTCTCACTTCCCTAAATGAAAACAAATTTTGGAAAAATAAATAATAAATGAAATTCCTTGGACCGCCATCACACGTATTAACAATATTAAAGAAGGTGATCCTCGTAATGACTTGAACTTCGTAACTTTAACTTACCAAGTTACATGGAAGTAAAATAATAACTTATAGTAAGTATGTTCTGTTATTTTTCATACCTATTAGAAAAAAACTTATGTTTGATGAGTAAATTTAGAGAACAACCAAGAATGGTTGACTGTACTTCTAAAACACCAAAATCATTTCAAAATGAGTCATATTCTTTTCTTCTTCTTTTTTGTGAAGTTAAAATAAAATTAAAGTATTAACAGGAAAGTCGATTTATTTACATACTTTTTTACCTTGCGGTTTTGATTATTCAAATTCGCTTCCTTTTTATGAAATGTATCATCTGTCTTATGTTATAATAATGTAAGGGCTTTCCCACCAATTTAAGTCCTAAAATTTATGCTCAAAGTGAATCTTGATAGGATTGTGCTCTGTAATTGCTTTGGTCTAGCGTAACTCGCCCAGCATTAACTCAAGATCATTTTTCGCCCGTGTGGGCTGCGACCCTCCCATGTCAATGAGCTGGAATAATAGCCCCCTTTGCCCGTCTCGTGACTTATCCAATCATAGCATCGCGGCGTTGTGTTCAGTTCGACGCAAACAAGGACATGAACACGCTGCACCATATTATCCTATGTACTTTGCCTCTCAGGGTATGCCCATGTTAAAGCTCAGCGCATCAGCTCCATTGGTAACGTTCAAACCCATTCTAGGAAAAAGAATTCTGTCCTGACTGATTCTTCCTCTGATGAAGGTATCCGCTCGTCTGGGTCACCGGGGCATCCAATCAGTTCTTCAACTTTCACCACAAGTAATCAGGGCTAGGGCGACGATATGCAAGGGCGTGCTAACTAAATTGCCATCCGGATGCCATCATGAGCAAGTTAACAGCTAAGGAATTGAAATAAACCGATAAATGAGGGAATTCCATGAAAAGAAACTAAGAGGAGAGGTTATTTTTGAAAATCAATGGAAATTACCTAACCAGTTCTGAATCTATTATATAAACGTTAATTTAGTGTAAAAAAATTTTCAATTTTATTAATTTAATCATAAATTTGTGCACAAAATTTTAATATAGTCCTTTTTAATGTTGTTCTTTCGGTCAATTTTTGTCAAAATCATTGACCTAACAACAACTAACTAATTAGTACCGACATTAACACACCGTATGTCACACAACACGTCACATACCACAGGACGCGACATGACATGACAACTAATCTAATAAGATTTGAAATAAAGTTAAAGCGAAAGTAACTCCAAACAAACCCTAATTTTGTTTGACATATGTCACATCGACTAATAGGTTCTTTTTTTCTTTTTTGGGCAATGAAACACACTTTTCTAGAAAAATTACAAACTCAATCCTAAACTTATTTATAGATTCTAATGTTATGATAAAAATTTCAATTTTGCCAATATACTCTAAACCTTTTACATAAAATTTCAATGTAGTCCTTTCGAACATTTCCACCTAAAATTGGCACACCGGCACTTTGAAGTAGATAAAGTTATTCATAAAGAAATCATCTTATTTATTTGGGAAAATGTCACCAAAAACTTCAAACTTTGCCAAAAGTGACAAATTTACCCTAAGCTTCTTTTCGTGACATGAAAAACCTCAAATTTTGCCAACTGTGACACATTTACTTCAATTTTTTTTTTCGTGACACAAAAAAACCTTAAACTTATATCCGTGTGACACATTTATCCTAAATTAAAACTATATGGCATTTTCATTTTTACTATTTAAATTTGTTTTTCTTTTTTCGTTTGTTCTTCTTCTTCTCTCTTCCCTCCATGGGCCATGGCGGAGGAAGGCGAGGGCGGCCCTCATTCGCCATTGCCGGCGTTGAGCGAGGGTCGCCCTCGCCTAGGCTGGCTAGGGCTACCCCCGCCTGAGTCCGACTTCCCTTCGCCATGGCTAGCGGAGGGAAAAGAAAAGAAGAAAAAAAAAAGACGAAAATATCATTGATCGGATAAATGTGTCATGATTAGCAAAGTTTGTGGTTTTCATGTCATAAAAAAAAATGGGTAAATTTGTCACTTTGAGGAAAACTTGGGATTTTTTATAGCTTTTTCCCTATTTATTTTTATAAACTTTCTAGATTTTTTTTTCCTTTTTGGGATAAGTGTATTGGAAATTAAACTTATCATGAAAGTATAATTTATTTCTAAAACTTTCAATAAATGTAAATAAGTTATAAAAGTTCAATTAAGTTATAAAACTTTAAAAAAAAAAAATCAAAGTCCACATATTTGTCAGTTTAGTCTAATCAAGTCTTTCAATTGATTGCATTTTTTTGGAAAATTGTAGGACTCGGTTACACTTTTTTGATAAATTTTAAGATTCTATTGCACATTTTTTAAAGTTTTAACACTTCATTACACTTTCATAATAAGTTTTAGAATTTCATTACATTTATCACTTCTTCTATTTTTCTTTTCATTGTTGTTACTATTCATCTTCTTCCTCGAGTTTCTCGGTTGTCGCTCGTCCTGCCATGGTCGTCGTCTCCACCCCGCCACCAAGCCCTGCATCTCCCCGTTACTTGATTTCAACCCTCGCCACGCCTAATACAACGGGTTCCTAGATCTGGATGGCTCGATCTCCTATCCTCATCGAATTTGATCAACAACTGGGCCACGACCTCCTTAAGGGGATCCTAAGGAAGCAGAGGGCTCTGTAGCCAACTCCCTTCGATTTACTGCAGTATCACAGCGGACTCTGCATCCAGTTTCTCTCCATGGATGAGCCCAGTGATCTTCTTTTGAATTGGATAGCACCGCAACAACACATCGCCCTCCTACTCATACTTCTCTCCCTTTAGCTTGAGCGCCCACATGACTTTGCAGCTGAAGGGGCTAAGCCAAGCTCTTAGCAGTCTTCACTCCCAATACGAATCCTAACTTATCAGAACAATTTCCTTCTTTTTCCTGAGTCTAAGCAAAACGAAGACCAGAAAGTCCTGAGTCACTACGGCCACCAAGCTTAGGCCATATAGATCTCAGGGCAGCTTGTCATATTGGCGGGGCGGACGTTGGAAGTCGAACAGTGGGGAAACGCACAGCTTGGGGGCGATGGCGGACACTGCGACAACAGTGGATAAACAGTAACGCGGAAACCCAAGGAAGAAGATGAAGAGTAAGGAAAGAAAAGGAAGGAAAAGAAAAAGAAAAATGTGGAAAAGTCAAAGAAAAATAAGTAAAACAACGTCATTATGAGCAGATTAATCCAGGCCAAGTTGCCGGCGGTAATTGGTGATGGCTAGGCTTCTACATCAATAATTTCAAGCAAAACTTGACTTGAATGATTAAATTGAAATTTCATGCAAAAATTAGAGCTAAAATTAGTACAATAAATTTATGATTGAAATGATAATTTCCCTCACATTTCCATGGAAGTTGGTAGATTTGATAGTAAATTAGTAAAATTAAAATATTTGAAATTGAATTAGCACAAGTGTAATATATTTAGGACTTTTCTCCAATTATGTCATGTCATAGTCATTTTATGTCAAGTTCATGCTAAACATAATTTTTTCACAAATATTATCATTAATTTGAAATTTGACCAAGACTAGATGATAGATCATGTTAGGAGATACAACATGGTCAACACAATTTTTAAAAAAAAAAAATTATAGTCTCTCCGGCATAGACCTGTAAAATATGTTTACAAGTATATGAACATATCTAAATGCATTTAAGCGCGTCGTGCTAATAGGTTTAACATGCTAATAGGTATTAATTACATGTGTCTAAAGCATATTAAAGAAAATATTGAAGAGTCAATCCACATGCAACCCATTTACTATTTGTGTATAAAATGGATTAATTAAGCTTCCCTCGAACGCGCTTGATACACGTTAGAGAGTGGTGGGTCCGATCCTGTCGGATGCACTAGGGGCACCATAAAGACTACTTATCATTCGAACAGGAAATTAATTTTTCTGACTTTATGTTGGACAAGAAAAGCTATAGCAGTACCATTTCTATTTATTTTATGTTTTACTGTGTTCAGGTGGTCTAGGCTTGTTACAAACGTGAATTCTTAAATCGATTACAATTTGGATTTCACTAACTTTAGAAGGCAAAGATTGTGGTGGCAAAAATTTAGCAAGGGTCAAAGGGTCACACTATTACTAATTTAGGGAAAAAAGAATGTGTAACAGAAAATATCTTCAAATTTGCAATTAGCCACTACCCCTATATTCAAACCAACATTATTATAACTTAGTCTGACATGGACCGCGATCGTTTTAAGTGACAACATCTGGTGTGGATTCAAACTAATACATATAACATAATCTCCACACGAATCACTGCAAAATGCCGGAAACGTTGGAAAAGGATGGCCAATATGACAATCAGCGTCTTAATTTATCAACCGAAGCTTCATACTCAAAATTTTGGTCCAACTATGTCGTCGGCACAAGTGCAATACAGAATACGCAGTACAATACTTCTCAAAATATATATGTCGGTACACACAAAACCCTGAAAAACTCTCTAAAGCGTGATCCTACTGGGCCACAACGTTGCAGAGCTGACGGTGGTACTCTTCACGTTCCTAGGCTCACCAAAAACCACCGCCCTGTTGTACCAAACATGGTGATCATTAGTTTAAATTAGGAATTACTGAATTGTCAATTTGTTTCGCTGAGTGATTAAAACAATCGGCTCCGTGAGCCGTACCTGGCCGTCGTCGTACAAGTGGGGCTGCGGCTGGAAAGAGCCATACGAGTTGTAGTCCGGCAAGTTGTCGTCGAGCCTCTGAAATGGATGGAGTGATTCCACGGTTGCTTGAAACGATGACTGACATCGGACAAAAGAAGTCCATTTTAAAAAACTCTCGAACTACTCCGGAATTTTCGGCTAACAATAAATCGATCGAAACCGGTGAGACTTGGGAGGCGAAATCCTGAACAGAGGTTCGGTCCTTTCGGTTACTTACCTCCTGATTTGAGTCCTCTGTCAGCTCACGTTGAGAAGCAACGGGAGTGTCGTAAGCTACGCTCGAACCTCCTTCAAAACTTGGGGAAATATCCAAGCTTTCACTTGGTTTCCTCTTCAAGCGACAAAGGATATACGGTATCTGTAAATATTTATAATTTGTTAATGTAACAAAGATTGAAGTCGGTAGAATCTAAAAGTTTCACTTTGGATACAAAGTGGAATGTAAAGAATAATAATGACATGGTACAGGAATATAATTGGCTCATTCTTATTTTTATTTTTTTTATAATCCACGGCACAAAGACAAGATCAGACTAAGTTTATGAAACATCATGCAAATCTTAATCTTAATTTAGAGCAGTTTACAGGCAATTGATGGGATTTGAATATGTGACCTCTAGCTCTTAGACTATACACTACTAACGTCACAACCACCCTAAATAGCTGATTGGCTCATTGTATTGAAAGCCGTTGGTGTTATATTATGGTTTAAAAGAACTATCATTTTCATTTCTTCAGCCTGCCCTAAAACTTATTTATTTTACAAATGAAAATATACAAGAAATCTTAGATGGATCAAATGGGGAACCTGAAAAGTTGATGAATATCCATTAAGAAGTTTGGGATTCAAGTGGTACTCATGCATGACCCATCCAGTCTTGGCACGTCCCTTGTTAAACACCAAAATCCTTTTGGTGCCTATTAAAACCTTGGTGTCTCGAGCTTTGATCTCATCCTTTTGGCAAGTAATTTTCCATTTACCGCTTCTTGTTTGTCTTTTCACTCGCTCGCTATTTTGGGCAAGGTAAGGAGAAGGGCAAAAGAAGTACCAATCCAACCCATCCGATGGAATATTCGATATTTCTGGACACATACAACACAAAAGATTGAGGACAATTTCTCAAAACACTACAAGTGCTAGTAATGCGTGAACAACTTTTCAATGTGTAATTACTAATATGATACAAGAAATTCATACTACAACCAAAATAAAAGGGAAGGTAGAAGGTGCATGAAACTCACGTTGATATAATCCGGGTAAATCCCAAGGATCCCACGCATAGAAATCATCAAGCTCGGGTATGACGCAATCATCAGCGTACCCAAGTACTTTGCTCGTCAAGTAACCATTAAGGAGCTCTTCCTCTGTCGGGAGAAATCTAAATCCCACTTGAAATCGCTCCATAGAGAGAGTGAGTATGGCTAATTAGCTAAGGTGAGTGATGTAGTTAGATGCTGAGTGTTCGAGTGAATCTGTGAGTTCATATGTCAATGGGAGACCACAATTTATAACTCCACTCAGCATTGACTCAAGCTTCGGGGTTTTGCTACTTGTGGGTCTTCCCTTGTGCCACAAGCCTCCTTTTCCCCTAAGCTCTTGTTCCTGAAGGGAAGCTATATATATTTTACTTTGACTTCTCTGCGGAGGACTACACGGTTACACCTGGAAGAAGCTACTGGTACAATTCCCATTCTATCCCTCCCTAGGGAAGTGCGCCAAAGATTGTGCCAAAGCACGGCAGCCTAATGACCAAAGGTATAAGCACTCAAAGCTAGATATGATCAATATGCGGGAACTAGGTAGATCGAGTCTAGTTCCGAGCGCCACTCGATTTTTGAAAAATGGGATGCGAGCGGCATCCAAAATGTGTTCCGACACTTGGATGGGATTTGGATGGGATTTTGCCACGAGATCCATGATCAGGTCTAGTTAAAGTCAATGCATGCACGTAGTCGCAAATAGGTGTAAAGATGGCCCCACTTCCCTAGATGAAAACAAATTTTGGAAAAATAAATAATAAATGGAATTCTTTGGACTACCATTGCACGTATTAACAATATTAAAGAAGGTGATCCTCGTAATGACTTGGACTTCATAACTTTAACTTACCAAGTTACATGGAAGTAAATAATAACTTATAGTAAGTATGTTCTGTTATTTTTCGTACCTATTAGAAAAAAAAAAAAAAAAAAAAACATATGTTTGATGAGTAAATTTAGAGAACAATCAAGAATGGTTGACTGTACTTCTGAAACACCGAAATCATTTCAAAATGAGTCATATTCTTTTCTTTTTTATGTGAAATTAAAATAAAATTAAAGTATCGACAGGAAAGTCGATTTATTTACATACTTTTAGTCCTTGTGGTTTTGATTATTCGAATTCGCCTCCTTCTAATAAAATGGACCGTCTGTCTTATGTTATAATAATGATAAGGGCTTTCCCACCAATTTAAGTCCTAAAACTTATGTTCAAAGAGAATCTAGATAGGATTGTACTCTGTAATTGCTTTGGTCTAGCGTAACTCGCCCAGCATTAACCCAACATCATTTTTCGCCCGTGTTGGCTGCGACCCTCCCATGTCAATGAGCTGAATAGTAGCCCCCTTCGCCCTTCCGGTGACTTATTTAATCATAGCATCGCGGCATTGTGTTTGGTTCGACGCAAACATGGACATGAACATGCTGCACCATATTATCCTACGTACTTTGCCTCTCAGGGTATGCCCATGTTAAAACTCAGCGCATCAGCTCCATTGGTAACATTCAAACCCATTCTAGGAAAAAGAATTCTGTCCTGACTGATTCTTCCTCTGACGAAGGTATCCCGCTCATCTTGGTCACTGGGGTATCCAATCAGTTCTTCAACTTTCACCGCAAGTAATCAGGGCTAGGGCGACGATATGTAAGGGCGTGCTAACTAAATTGCCATCCGGATGCCATCATGAGCAAGTTAACAGCTAAAGAATTGAAATGAACCGATAAATGAGGGAATTCCATGAAAAGAAACGAAGAGGAGAGATTATTCTTCAAAATCAATGGAAATTACCTAATCAGTTCTAAATCAATTTTACAGATATCAATTTAATCGGAAATTTTTCAATTTTGTCAATTTAATCCAGTCCTTTCAGCTAATTTTTGCCAAAAATCATTAATGTGACAACAACTAAGTAAATAACACCGACATTGACACGGTGTACGCCACATGACACGACATGCCAACGCATCATTTATAAAAATAAAAAATAAAGAATTTCAACATATTATGACACGTTGTATACTAAATATATATATATATATATATATATATATATATGAAATTATCGTTTCATGATTATTTTAATAAAATTAATTTGATTCAAAGTCACAAATAAATAAATAATAATAAAAGATCCTAAAATGAATTTACACTAAAAACATCAATTCACCATTTGCTAATATCATTCATTATTTCAATTTGATATATTCAACTCCATTCCAATAATCTATAAAACTTGGAGGAAAAAAAAATAATTAATCAATATTATGGACTCACGTGTTAGAGTGTGTTGGAAGAAAAGAGAAAAAAATAAGCTTGAGGGTGAATTGTGTATTATGGAAAGTAAGAATTAGAAGAGAAAATAAAACTAAGTTTTTCTTCATTCCCCCTTTATTTTTTTTATTTTTTATTTTTTTTACATGTTTACGTTTTTTTTTTTTGGGTAAGGAACATATTTACATTTTGATACATCGTTTATTGAAAATTTTTAAAATTGACCATATACATGTCGGAATCATGCGTTAGAAATTGACCAAATGTCGGAAACTGTTCGAGAGTATTTAAAAATGTCGGATACGTGTTGAATTGTCCAATACGACATAAAAACTCTCGAAGAGTGTCAATGCTTTCTAAATAACTAGACCACACTGCTTTAGTCATTTTCAACCAAAATTAACCAAAATAAAGTTGACAAAATTAAAAATTTAAGACTCAATTGACATCAATATAATATATTTATGACTAATTTGATAATTTTCCTAATAATCAAGGAAAAGACTGGTCTATTTTTGACAATCATACATTTCACTTCACCTGAAATCCATTTGAATCGTTAGTTTCTCTTTCTTCCAATTAAGAGTACCATTACAACAACAGACTTCAAGCTATTAAAGCACGAGTTAGCATCATAAAAATCTCACATCATTTGGTCGAATTATCGAATCAACACCTACATTATTAATTGGACTAAAATGAAAACCAATTCCATCACCCCTACGGTCGATGTCAAAAATGCTGAATCAACACCCGTGCCGATATTGATCAAATATTGACCTAGAAAATGGGAGAAACCATGATTCCACTAGAACCTCCATCGGGTTGGTGGACAGTAAAATCACGGGAAAAGTGCCAAAAAAGTCCTAAACCTTTTGCCTTTGTGCCAATTTAGTCCTAAACCTTTTTTTGGTGCCGATTCAGTCCTAAACCTTTTTAAGTTGTGCCAATTCAGTCCTTTCCGATCAATTTTAGCCGGATTTTGCTAACTAGACGCCGGTCGGCTGACGTGGCATGATCGGCGCTGACGTGGACAATTTTTAATAATATTTTAATATTTTTACTTTTTAAATATTTTTTAAATACTTTTAATATTTTTTCTTTTTTTCTTTTTTTCTTTTTCCTCCAGCAGATCGCCGAGGTCCGGCGACCGGCCGAAGCGACCGCCAAAGCAAGGGCGAGGCCAACCTCGCCGGATCGGCGAGGTCGAGCCTCGCCGCCCTCGCCCATGGCCGGATCTCGGCGAGGTTGGGCGAGGGCCACCGAGGCTAGACCTCGCCGGATCCGGCGAGGCGAGCCTAGCCCATCGCCCATGGCTGGATCCGGCAAGGCGGCCATGGGCGAGGCTCGCCCGCCGGATCCGGCGAGGTCGAGCCTCGCCGGCCCTCGCCCATGGCCGGATCCGGCGAGGTCGGGCGAGGGCCGGCGAGGCGGCCATGGGCGAGGCTCGCCCTCGCGGATCCGGCGAGGTCGAGCCTCGCTGGCCCTCGCCCATGGCCTAATCTGGCGAGGTCGGGCGAGCCTCGCCCATCGCCCATGGCTGGATCTGGCGAGGCGGCCATGGGCGAGGCTCGCCCTCGCCGGATCTAGTGAGGTCGAGCCTCGCCGGACCTCGGCGACCGGCCGAGAGGAAAAAGACAAAAATAAAAATATTTTTAAAAATATTTTTAAAATAAAAAAAATAAAAAAATATTATTAAAAGTTGTCCACGTCGGCGTCGATCGTGCCACATCAGCCGGCCGACGTCCAGTCAGCAAAATCCGGCGAAAATTGCCGGAAATGACTGAATTGGCACAACTTAAAAAGGTTTAGAACTGAATCGGCAATTGGCACAAAGATAAAAAGTTTAGGACTTTTTTGGCACTTTTCCCGTGAAATCACCAAGCCTAAGCTATAGCGTAACGAAATCTAATCTATGATCTTAATAGTATTGAAAAAGCATACTGTTAAATTTTTCAGATCGGTCATTAAAATGAAACCTCACACCGCATCTAAAAAAGCATAAATACAACAGATCATACAAATTACAAGACAACTGATCAAAAAAACTCGATGTGATGCCACAATGGCCAAGTAGAATCTAGCTCCAGGTTCAAGATAAATACCAAATCACGGCAAACCTCCCACGGCTCTTAATAACTACACCATTGACTTGTACACAAGCTGCTGGTATTTGAAACAAGGCCAAATTCTGATTTTTTGTTCCAAGAATAAGTTTTGGCCGAGAATCGCGTTTAGTAAAATTTTTATTCTCCCGAACAATTTGTTCGCGGGAACAGATTGGGAGTGGAATCAATAATAATAATAAAAAAATTTAATACTTGTTTCGGGAACAAAATTGAGAATCAAAAAAACCAACTCTTCTTCTTCTTCCCTTTGGCCATCTCGTGACCGCCGTCCACCCCCGCTCGCTGCCGCCTGCCGCCGTCCGTCGCCGGTCACCATCCACCGGTCCGGCGAGCTCGCCGGAGGCTCGCTAGGCCAAAGCGAGGTCCAGCGAGCTTGTCGGAGGCAAGCGCAGCCTCGCTGGGGTTGGGCAAGCCTCGTGACGCCCAGCCCCAACGAGGCTCGACGAGCCCTGCCAATGGCCAAGCAAGCCTCGCCCAACCCCAGCGAGGCCGGCCTCGCCAGATCTAGTGAGGCCGCCAAGCCTCGGCGAGGCTGGGCGAGCCTCGCCCAACTGCCGGCGAGGCTCAACTGACAAGGGCCGGCCTCGCCGAGGGCCAGCGACGCTTCGGTGAGGTCATCCGCTTCATATAGGAGAAGCTAGTTACACAACTTTGGGAAAATAGACTCTCTACTAATACAACTAATCTCAGCATCAAATTATCTAGAATGGAGAAGCAACCGGAATTCCACCTTTTGGATTAGAATGGAGCAGCCCCAGGTGCCGGACACACTCCCAAATTCACCCCATTTCTGTCGACTTACATTGCATCCAGAGGAGAACTGGAACCACCTGAGAGAAGCCGACGAAAACCTGGATCTCAAATTTGAAGAACTTTTGCTCGCCCCTATCTCTAAAGGGGCGTAAGCACTTCACTCGCTAGGGGATGGGATTCATTCACTTGCATTCCTGCTAGCACTACAAAAAGCTCCGGTCTTAACGCCCTTACTACTGCTGTGCAGCCTTTCCTCGGGTTCGTAGAGTCGGGTTTCCCATTTACCCACAACAGAAGGTAAGCAGAAAATTACGTGTCGATAGATTCACAAACTTTGAAGGCATCTTTTTTATCAAGAAAAAATTGGGTTACACAAACATGGATTTAAAATAATAACATAAAAACCCACAAATTGAATATATATATATATATATATATATATATATATTAAACCCACAAAACTCACTGTATCTGATAAAGACACACTTCTGGGACTTAGCATCAAGTTTTTTTCTTATCCTCTCTGTCAATCCAAGCATATGCAATACAACTAAACACATTTAGATGTGAATAATTAATATTTTTACCTGACCACTGCTCTTGTGGTATTTTTCCATCCAACGCACTAGATGGACTTTTGTTAATAAGATAAACAACTGCATCAACTGTGGTAGCTCATAAGTATAGCGGGAGACTCATGTGTAGTCTCATGCATCTCGCACGTTCTAGAATAGTCATATTATTCCTTTCAACTACACCGTTCTCTTGAGGAGTTCTAGGAACAGTCTTTAACCCATATATATCTTCTCGACGCAAACATTCTACAAATTCCTAACTCATGTATTCACCACCATTATCAGACTTCAAAGCTTTAATCTGATAATATGTCTCTTTTTCTATCATAGTCTTCCACATTCTGAACATCCCGAATACTTCTGATTTTTCTCTAAGAGCATAGGCCCAAGTCTTCCTTGTCGTATCATCAATGAATGTAACAAAATATCTCTTACCATCATAAGAAAGTTCCTGAGCAAGTCCCCATACATCAATATGAACTAACTCTAGCTTCAGGCCTTTATTTTGTTGTCCATTCAATTGAAAACTAACAATCTTCTATTTTTCATAAATGCAACTCTCACAAAAATCTAACTCAACTTTTTGCAAACCTGAAAGTAATTTCCTTGAGTGTAACTGCTTTACACATTTTTTACCAAGATGTCCCAAACGATAATGCCAAAGAGTAGATAAATTACCTGTAGCCATTGTAGTTGCAACAATATCACTGATATTGTCTTCTTAGAGAAGGTAAAGTATACTCGTACGCTTTCTCTTTACTACTACTCTTGCCCCTGTTGTTATCTTCCACTCCCCACATCCAAAGGTTATTACCAAACCTTCTTGGTCAAGTATACGGGCTGAAATCAGATTTTTCTTTAATTCCGGAATATGCCTAGTTTCACAAAAAAAATAGACGTCCTCCAACTGAGATGTTCACAGTCACAGTTCATTTCCCAACAATGGGACACATGTGGCCATTTCCCACAATCACTTGTCCAAAATCTCCACTAGTATAATTATTAAATATGTCTCTTTGCGAGGTGCAATGAAAAGAAGCACCGGAATCAATAAGCCATTTATCTGTCATTAAGTCAAACCCTGCAAACAAACACAAATTATCTAACAGAGATACATCGTTAACCACATTAACTCCTTGATTCACATATCGCTGCTTCTTTTTGTAGGCTTCATATTGAAACCTCTGATGTCCGGTTTGGTGACAGAACCAACACTCATCTTTTGCAACTTGTCTCTTACCCCTTGATTGTGATCTGTCATGCCCACTGAATTTTCCTCTACTTTTACTTTTTCCATGGTTCTCCACCACGAGTGTTGTTGAAGATGTAGATGTAGAAAAATTATCTCCACCTGAGATTTTCGTTCACATCTCTTCATCCATGATACTACTCACAGCATCATCAAAAGTTAAATCATCCTTCATGGTGCTCGAAATTCCCTACACTACGGTATTGTAGGTTTCTAGAAGAGAATATAAAAATAATAAAACTTGAAGCTTCATATCTAAATTTATACCTGCGGATTCCAATTGACCCGTGACCTACGTGAAACTATTAATATGCTCTGCAACAGAACATCTATCAAATAACTTCATATTAACCAGTTTCTTAAGCAAAAATACCTGATTTGAACCACCCACCGTTGCAGCGTAGAGGGTAGAGCTTGTGTTCTCCACCGAGGAGAACCAGGTTCGAAGCCCCTGCGAAGCAGGGAGGCTGAAGCGCTGTGTGGTGTCTTGCCCGGGTGCGTGGGTGGTGGTTTCCTGCGTGCCTCCCCAGGGTTTACTCTCCGGCTGCCGGCCGTGCGGGGGTTCCCTAGGTCACCAAAAAAAAAAAAATACCTGATTTGATGTGGACGGCTTCTCATAAATATTCTTTAGAATATCCATGGCTTCTTTTGCAGTTTTTGCTTTCATGATGTGGTATCATGTCTTTTTTGTTAATCCTAGACGAATCGCACCTAATGCCTTTCGATCAATAATTTTCCATCCGGCTTTTGCAATCGGATCCACTTCCTCCATCTCGGGTTTCCAACCCTCAAGTGGTGGATAGAGATCTTTTTGATAAGGATAATCCTCGATTGGTAGTTTCTGAGAGTGCTAGTATGAATAAAATAAAGGAGTTAGGGAAGAGAATATAAACACAAGATTTATAGTGGTTCGGCTTAATCCAAGCCTACGTCCACTCTTCCACGCTAACAGCCTTCTTGGCTGGATTCCACTATGCAATCAACAAGAGATTACAACTTCGAGTGCAAACACTTAGTAGTAGATCACACTATCTCACTAAGTCACTCTTTTGGTATTTCTCTCACGATTACAAATGTTTAAGCTCTCAAGAGACAAGTATATGATCGAAAGTCGCTTAGACTTTGGAATTATAAATTCTATTCTCTGTCTCTTACTTGCTCATCGGTCCATGATCTCCTTAAATACTCCTCAACTTCCAAACTACCCGTTGGACAGTATCCCGGAGAATCGTCTTCCAATATACCCATTGGACAGCTCTATATCTAGAAGATTTGGTAGCCGTTGAGTGACAAAGGTAAAATCCCAAATTGATTCCGATCGCCCATACAAACGAAATATTGGTTTCCATAAGTAAAGCTTCTTCGTATAGAAAGTTCTTGTCTTCAAGATCCAATCGTCAATCAAATAGATTGAGTCAATCAAATCAATCTTGATGTGGAATCCAAACTAGATCACTAGCCGTTGTATGATTGGGCTTGAGTTACGATTCATCGAATCTGGATATAAAGTTTGAGTCTGTAGACTTTACAATATGAGTCTGTAGACTTTACAATCTGGGTCTGAACATATCTGCTTCTGAACAGATTTAGCTTTAAGGTCTGTACCCAGTTCAGCTTCTGAATAGAGTCTGTCTTCTGGTTCAGCTTCAGCATAGTCTGTCTTCTGGTTCAGCTTCAGCATAGTCTGTCTTCTGGTTCATCATTCACGTTCAGTCTGGAATTTGTCAGAGTGAGCAGACTTCTGATGTAGAGCAGACTTTGACACTAAAGTCTGGCAGTCTTTAGACTTTGAGTCTTGAGTCTGGCAGTCTTCAGACTTTGACACAGAAGCCTGGAAATCTTCAGAATATACTTTGGACATATGTTACGTTCGGTCTTCCGGTCGTCTTCGCACTTTGACAATATCCTTTACATGTTCTATCATCTGCATGGTCTATTACTCAACCATCAAACATGTTAGTAGCCTTTGATTTATTTTGTCATCTTCAAAACATCATAAGGGATTTCCCTAACAGTTTCCACCATCCGAAATCCTACCCATCGAAATTATCAATTCTGATTTTATTCTGCCATCCTGTTTGCTTTCAATCGAACGTCACCGAAAAACCCTCGATGTTTTCGATTAGCCAACCAGGCTCTAATACCAGTTGTTATGAAATCGCACATCGATTATAGAAAAATAATGCTTGCAAACAATTCATCAGGTAGAATATAATAATAAAACAATAGAATCAGAAGAACACATCAGAAAATTTGTTAACAAAGTTTACCCAAACCTAAGCTACGTCTCCACGCAAAGACACTTTGCAAATCCACTAGACTTTGAAAAAAGTCATAATACAACGATGATCTTCTCTCAAAATCAGGGTACAAAGAGATTGAGAACCCTCATAAAAAAATAAAAATAAAAATCTCACTTTTTTCTTCTCTCTTTTTCTTACTTCTCTATTTTCTTTTTCAGCGTCTTGACGGCTAACGTTTTGCCATCGCTAATATAAATATGTTACTTTTAACCTAAAAGCAAATCTGATGAAAAAAACAAAAAAGCCCCTAAAGATATTTGGCTTCATCTATAACAGAACCTATCATTGAAGAACTCCTTAAAGCTACATGTTGATGCCTCTTGGAGCAGCATGATGATGGAGGGATCGGCTGCTGCAATTCGCAAAGATGCACGGGGAAGGCTTGTCGACGGTTTTGCGAAGAAAATCTAAGCATCTTCGATGCCGATCTCGAAAACCCTAGCCATCCAAGAAGCCTTGTCGTGGCTGAAGGAAAATGAGGGGAGAACGGCAAGTACAGAAGATCCAACAGACGCACGAACTAATCTGAACTTAGATGAACAGGTGCTGCATGTGATGGTCATATCTGACAACTCTCAAGCGGTGGACAGCATAATGGGCCAAATCCCCTTGGGTTGCACAGTCAATAATTGAAGATCGCAAGAGCTTAATAGGCCAACTACAAGAAGTTGATTTAAAATATGAATCCAAAAATGCAAATCAAACTACAGATTGGATTGCCAAAACCCACTGAACAGATTCTCTACCACCGAATTGGAAAGGAGTCCCCCTTTCCACTATGTTCAATTTTATGTGTTAATCTTCGAACTTTATGTTATTTTCCTAATTGGCAGCAATGGAAATTTACTTTCTGACCTGAAAAAAAAATAACAAGATAGAAGATACAACATGGTTAACAAAAAAAAAATGATAAGCTCTCCACCATAGACATGTAAAATTTGTTTAGAAGTATCTAAACATGTCTAAATACAATTAAACGCGTCATTCTAATAGGTTTAGCATGTTAATAGGTATTAATTACATTTGTCTAAAGCATATTGAAAAAACATTTAAGAGTCAATCCGCATGGGACCCATTTATTATCCTGTATAAAATAGATTAATTAAGCTTAGCTCAAACGCGCTCAATACATTTAAGAGAGTTGCTGGTCTGATTCCGTCGGATGCGCCAGGGACACTATAAAGACTACTTATTATTTGAACAGGAAATTAATTTTCTGACTTTATGTTGGATGAGAAAAGCCATAGAAGTATCATTTCTATTTATTTTATGTCCTACTGGGTTCAGGTGCTCTAGTCTGGTTATAAATGTGAATTTTTGAATCGATTAATTTTTTCTAACTTTAGAAGAAAAGATTGGGTGCATTTGGTAACATTTCTGTTTAAAAATTGTTCCAGGAAACAGAAATAGAAAAAAGTGTTTCTGTTCCGGAGAACAATTTTTTAACAAAAAAACGCATTTGGTAAACTTGTTCCGAGAATAAAAAATGAACAGAAACACATTTGGTAAATTTGTATAATTTTTTTATTTCTTTTAATTTTTTAATATTTTTATTTTATTTTTTCTATTTTCTTTCTTATTTTCTTATTTCTTTTTCTTTTTCCTTTTTTTCTTCTTTTGGCCGGTGACCGGCCTTGGCCATGGCCGGCGACCGGCCGATGAGGGCCGATGGCCTCGCCCGGCCACGACAAGGCTCGGCCGCCGGGCGAGCTCGACCTCGCCGGATCTAGGCGAGATCGAGCTCGCCCAGCCCAACGCGGGTCGGCCTCGCCGACCCTCGACGGCGTCGCGACCCTCAACGACCGGTCGCCGGCCATGGCCTAGGCCGGCGACAAGCCAAAGAAAAAAGAAAGAAAAAAGAGAAAAGTGTTTTTAAATTTTATTCCAGAAACAAGAAACAACTTTTTTTTTGTTTCTTGTTTCATTCCAAATGTGTTTTTGGGAACAAAAAAATAGTTTTGGAACAAGAACGCAAACAAATGCGTTTATGTTCCTTTTTTTGTTCCCAAGAACAAAAAACAAAAAATTTGTTTAAAAACAGAAAAAAGAAACAAAAACAAACGCAGCCATTGTCGCAGCAAAAATTTAGTGGGGTCAAAGGGTCACATTATTACTAATATAGAAAAAAAATGTATAACGGAAAATATTTTGAAAAGTTGCAATTAACCCCCGCTCCTGCACGCACACGAACATTATATTAACAGTCCGACATGGATTGCCGATTGATATAGATGAAAGCATTTGATGTTGAATTGAACTAATACATATAACAGTCTCGACATGGGTCGCTGCAAAATGCCCCAACCGTTGGAAATGGAAGGCTGCTATCGCAATCAGCATCTTCATTTATTAACTAAAGCTTCATATCCACAATTTTGTCCAACAATTTCGTTGAAACAAGTTCAATACGGAATGTGCAGTACAATACATCTCAAAATATACATTTAGGTACCAAAAAAAAAAAAAACCCCACAACCCTGAAAAACTTTCTAAAGCGTGATCCTGCAAGGCCAGCTAATTGTGGTACTCTTCACGTTCCGAGGCTCACCAAAAACCATCGCCCTGCTGTACCAAACATAGTGATCATTAGTTTAATCAGAGATTACTAAATGGTCAATTTGTTTCGCCGAGTGAGTAAAACAATCGGCTCCGTTCCTCTTACCTGGCCATCGTTGTACGAGTGGGGCTGCGGATGGAAAGAGCGATACGAATTGTAGTCCGGCAGGTTGTTCTCGAGCGTCTGAAATGGAGCAAGCGATTCCATGGTTGCTCGAAATGATGACTGACGTCAGACGAAAAATTTCGTATTAAAAAACACTCAAACTGCTCCGAAATTTTCAGCAAACATTATTTTGATCGAAACAGGTGAGACTAGGGAAGGAAAATCCGGAAAAGAGGTTCGATCCTTTCATTTATTTACCTCCTGATCTGAGTCCTCTGTCTGCTCATGTTGAGAAATAACCGGAGTTTCCTCGTTTACCCAAAAACCTCTTTCCAAACTGGGGGAAATATCCAAGCTTTCACTTGGTTTCCTCTTCAAGAGACAAAGGATATAGGGTATCTGCAAATATTTATAATTTATTAATGTAACAAAGATTAGAGCCAGAAGAATCCGAAAGTTTCACTTTGATACAATGCGGAAAGTAAATGAAAGACAGAACCTGAAAAGTATATGTCACATAGTCAAAACAGAAACAAATAATAATGACAAGATACAAGAGTGTAATTGGCTCATTCTTTTCATTTTATAATCCCGGCACAAGGTGGGGCTAAGCTCATGGAAAATTGTGCAAGTCCCATGAACAGCTTAAATGAAAAATGTTGGCCTATGTGGAAGGTCCTAATCTAGAGCAGTTTATAGGCAAGTAGCTGGATTTGAATGGTTGACCTCTAATTTCTAGACTGAAAACCATTGACACCCCTAAACAATTGTGCCAATCATGAGTAATTAATTGGCTCATTCCATTGAAAGTCATTGATGTTATGTTATAGTTCAAAACAACCATCAACTTACTTTCTTCAGCACAGCCTAATGAACTATTAATTCGTTCTCGCTAATTTATATTATAAATGAAAAACATAACAGAAATCTTAGATAGATCAAATGGGGAACCTGAAAAGTTGAGGAGTATCCGTTAAGAAGTTTTGGATTCAAATGATATTCATGCATGACCCATCCCGTCTTGACGCGACCCTTGTAAAAGACCAAAATCCTCTTGGTGCCTATTAAAGCCTTGGTGTCTCGAGTTTTTATCTCATCCTTTTGGCAAGTGATCTTCCATTTACCGCTTGTTGTTTGCCTTTTGATGCGCTCGCTATTTTGGGCTAGGTAAGGAGAAGGACAAAAGAAGTACCAATCCCACCCATCAGATGGAATATTTGATATTTCTGCACACATACACAGCAAAAGACTTAGGACGACTCCTCAACACACTATAAGTGCATATAATGTAAGAGCAATTTTTCAACTACTAATACAATAAAAGAAATTGATACTAGAACCAAAAAAAAAAGGGAAGGGAGTGGGCGCATAAAACTCACGTTGATACAATTCGGGTAATTCCCAAGGATCCTTAGCATAGAAATCCTCAAGCTCGGGAATGACGCAACCATTGGCATAACCAAGTACCTTGCTCATCAAATATCCTTGAAGGAGTTCTTCCTCGGATGGAAGAAATCTGAATCCCACCTGAAATCGCTCCATACAGAGCTTTGAGCTTTGAGTATGGCTAATTAACTAAGACAAGTGATGAACTCGAGTGTGGGAGTGAATTTGTGAGTTCATATGTCGATCGGAGATGACAATTTATAGCTGGACTCAGCACTGACTCAGGCTTCTGGGTTTTTGCTGCTTGTGGGACCTCCTTGTGCCGCAAGCCCCTTTTTCCCTAAGCTCTTGCTTATGAAGGGAAGCTCGATGCATTCTCTGACTTCTCTGCTGAGGGTTACACGGTTACACCTAAGAGAAGCTACTGGTCAGATTCCCAATCTATATATTTTTAATATTATATCTTCCGGATGAGTTTATATCTTCCCAATCTAAATACTTTTTGGCAAAATTGATGTTCTTGGCGAGGAGGGTCATGCCTGGGCAAGCCTCGCTTTTGCCAAATTTGGGCGAGGTGTGGCCGATGAGCGTGACCTTGCTGACCTTTGCAACAAGCTATAGGCGAAAAACAAGAAAAGGTAAAAAGACATTAGAAAATTAAAAGAAATTGTAATAACGTTCAGGTTAGTACCAACCATACCACGCAAAAGGGTACTATTTACATTGACAAGAGAGGTTGACTTGACAAATTGTCAAAAGATTTAGGACTAGATTAACGCAATTCATACTAAATTGGCCGTTGTACAATAAGTTTAGAATTTTTTGGATATTTTTTTTCACTTTTCAATGATTATTATAATCAATTTTGTTCATCAAGGGTGGATTTGATAATTTACTAAAAGTTTGTTTGTTGGTATTCATAAATAGTGTAAATTAACTACTTTTTCATTTCCTTTTAATTTTTTTTTCAAAAAACTTATATATGAATCTACTTGTCGGCACCCACCGGTGAGCAGCTGAATTGGTTGGACTTTGGGCACTTCACCGCAGAGGTCCTAAGGTCAAAACTCCGCAGCTGCTAACACATCTAGGGGACCATGGTGGTGGGATATTGACGCTTGGTCCGAAGTGTACCGTGCACTATACGGGCCGTGGGTTGCCAATTAGCGTAAGCGAAAGGCGAGCTTGGCGGATTCTCGGTTACCAAAAAAAAAAAATCTACTTGTTGGCGTTTACAAATCATAAAAGTTTTGGTTGTTTGAGAATGTATATATATAATGGGCACCTAATAAGATTTGAAAATAAAGTTAAAGTGAAAGCAGCTCCAAACAAACCCTAATTTTATTTGACATATGTCACCTCGACTAATAGGTTCTTTTTTCTTTTTTGGGTAATGAAACACACTTTTCCGGAAAAATTACGAAAAAATTACGAACTCAATTCTAAACTTATTTACAAATTCTAATGTAATGATAAAATTTTCAATTTTGCCAACGTACTCTAAACCTTTTGCATAAAATTTCAATGTAGTTAGCGTGCCACGTAAAATAGTCGTGATGACTAGATTTCCACATTAATAATTCTAAATAAAACTTAATTCAAATGATTAAATTGAAATTTTATGTAAATATTAGAATTAAAATCAATACAATATATTTACGATTGAAATGATATTTTCCCTCACTTTTCCATGGAAGTTGGTAGATTTTGGTAGTAAATTCGTATAATTGAAATGTTTAACATTGAATTAGTACAGATGTAATAAATTTAGGATTTTTTCCCCAATTATGTCATGTCATATTCATTATATGTCAAGTTCATGCCAAACATAACTTTTTAACGAATACTGTTGTGAATTTGAAATTTGACCAAAACTTGATTATCAAACACATTGGAAGATACAACATGGTTAACACAATTTAAAAAAATATATATAGGCTCTTCTGCATAAACATGTAAAATATGTTTGGAAGTATATGAACATATCTAAATACATTTAAACACGTCGTGCTAATAGGTATAAATTACATGTGTCTAAAGCATATTAAAGAAAATATTAAAGAGTCAATCCACATGCAACCCATTTACTATTTGTGTATAAAATGGATTAATTAAGCTTCGCTCGAACGCGCTTGATACATGTTAGAGAGTGGTGGGTCCGTTCCTGTCGGATGCACTAGGGGCACCATAAAGACTAATTATCATTCGAAACGGAAATTAATTTTTCTGACTTTATGTTGGACAAGAAAAGCTATAGCAGTACCATTTCTATTTCTTTTATGTTTTACTGTGTTCAGGTGGTCTAGGCTTGCTACAAACGTGAATTCTTAAATCGATTACAATTTGGATTTCGCTAACTTTAGAAGGCAAAGATTGTGGTGGCAAAAATTTAGCAAGGGTCAAAGGGTCACACTATTGCTAATTTAGGGAAAAAAATGTGTAACAGAAAATATCTTCAAATTTGCAATTAGCCACCGCCCCTATATTCAATCTAACATTATTATAATGTAATCTGACATGGACCGCGATCGTTTTAGGTGACAACATCTGGTGTGGATTCAAACTAATATATATAACATAATCCCCACATGAATCACCGCAAAATGCCTGAAACGTTGGAAAGGGATGGCCAATATGACAATTAGCATCTTCATTTATCAACCGAAGCTTCATACTCAAAATTTTTGTCCAACGATGTCGTTGGCACAAGTGCAATACAGAATACACAGTACAATACTTCTCAAAATATATATGTTAGTACACACAAAACCCTGAAAAACTCTCTAAAGCGTGATCCGGCTAGGCCACAATGTTGGAGAGCTGACGGTGGTACTCTTCACGTTCCTAGGCTCACCAAAAACCACCGCCCTGTTGTACCAAACATGGTGAGCATTAGTTTAAATTGGGAATTACTGAATTGTCAATTTGTTTCGCTGAGTGATTAAAACAATCGGCTCTGTGAGCCGTACCTGGCCGTCGTCGTACAAGTGGGGCTGCGGCTGGAAAGAGCCATACGAGTTGTAGTCCGGCAAGTTGTCGTCGAGCCTCTGAAATGGATGGAGTGATTCCACGGTTGCTTGAAACGATGACTGACATCGGACAAAAGAAGTCCATGTTAAAAAACTCTCGAACTACTCCGCAATTTTCGGCTAACATTAAATTGATCGAAACCGGTGAGACTTGGGAGGCGAAATCCTGAACAGAGGTTCGGTCCTTTCGGTTATTTACCTCCTGATTTGAGTCCTCTGTCAGCTCACGTTGAGAAGCAACGGGAGTGTCGTAAGCTACGCTCGAACCTCCTTCAAAACTTGGGGAAATATCCAAGCTTTCACTTGGTTTCCTCTTCAAGCAACAAAGGATATACGGTATCTGTAAATATTTATAATTTGTTAATGTAACAAAGATTGAAGTCGGTAGAATCTAAAAGTTTCACTTTGGATACAAAGTGGAATGTAAAGAATAATAATGACATGGTACAGGAATATAATTGGCTCATTCTTATTTTTATTTTTATTTTTATAATCCACGGCACAAGGACAAGATCAAACTAAGCTTATGAAACATCATGCAAGTCTCAATCTTAATTCACAGCAGTTTACAAGCAATTGATGAGATTTGAATGTGTGACCTCTAGCTCTTAGACTATACACTACTGACATCACAATCACCCTAAATAGTTGATTGGCTCATTGTATTGAAAGCCGTTGGTGTTATATTATGGTTTAAAAGAACTATCATTTTCATTTCTTCAGCCTGCCCTAAAACTTATTTATTTTGCAAATGAAAAATATATGAGAAATCTTAGATAGATCAAATGGGGAACCTGAAAAGTTGACGAATATCCATTAAGAAGTTTGGGATTCAAGTGGTACTCATGCATGACCCATCCAGTCTTGGCACGTCCCTTATTAAACACCAAAATCCTTTTGGTGCCTATTAAAACCTTGGTTTCTCGAGCTTTGATCTCATCCTTTTGGCAAGTAATTTTCCATTTACCGCTTTTTGTTTGTCTTTTCACTCGCTCGCTATTCTGGGCAAGGTAAGGAGAAGGGCAAAAGAAGTACCAATCCAACCCGTCCGATGGAATATTCGATATTTCTGGACACATACAACGTAAAAGATTTAGGACAATTTCTCAAACCACTATAAGTGGTAATAATGCGCGAACAACTTTTCAATGTGTAATTACTAATATGATATAAGAAATTCATACTACAACCAAAATAAAAGGGAAGGTAGAAGGTGCATGAAACTCACGTTGATACAATCCGGGTAAATCCCAAGGATCCCACGCATAGAAATCATCAAGCTCGGGTATGACACAACCATCAGCGTACCCAAGTACTTTGCTCGTCAAGTAACCATTAAGGAGCTCTTCCTCGGTCGGAAGAAATCTAAATCCCACTTGAAATCGCTCCATAGTGAGAATGAGTGTGGCTAATTAGCTCAGGTGAGTGATGTAGTTAGATGCCGAGTGTTCGAGTGAATTTGTGAGTTCATATGTCAATGAGAGACCACAATTTATAACTTGACTCAGCGTTGACTCAAGCTTTGGGGTTTTGCTACTTGTGGGTCTTCCCTTGTGCCACAAGCCTCCTTTTCCCCTAAGCTCTTGTTTATGAAGGGAAGCTAGATATATTTACTTTGACTTCTCTGCGGAGGGTTCCACGGTTACACCTAGAAGAAGCTACTGGTAAAATTCCCATTCTATCCCACCCTAGGGAAGTGCGCCAAAGATTGAGCCAAAGCATGGCAGCCTAACGACCAAAGGTATAAGCACTCAAAGCTAGATATGATCAATATGCGGGGCCTAGGCAGATCGAGTCGAGTTCCAAGCGCCACTCTATTTTTGAAAAATGGGGGTTCCGACACTTGGACGAGATTTTGCCATTAGATCCATGATCAGGTCTAATTAAAGTCAGTGCACACATGCAGTCGCAGATGGGGTTAAAAATGACCCCCATTTCCCTAAATGGAAATAAATTTTGGAAAAATAGATAATATATGGAATTCCTTGGACCGCCATTGCACGTATTAATAATGTTAAAGAAGGTGATCCTCATAATGACTTGAACTTCGTAACTTTAACTTACCAAGTTACACGGAAGTAAATAATAACTTATAGTAAGTATGTTCTGTTATTTTTCATACCTATTAGAAAAAAAACATATGTTTGATGAGTAAATTTAGAGAACAATCAAGAATGGTTGACTGTACTTATGAAACACCAAAATCGTTTCAAAATGAGTAATATTCTTTTCTTTTTTATGTGAAGTTAAAATAAAATTAAAGTATCGACAAGAAAGTCGATTTATTTACATACTCGTAGTCCTTGTGGTTTTGATTATTCCAATTCGCTTCCTTTTAATAAAATGGACCCTCTGTCTTATGTTAGAATAATGTAAGGGCTTTCCCACCAATTTAAATCCTAAAACGTATGCTCAAAGAGAATCTAGATAGGATTGTACTCTGTAATTGCTTTGGTCTGGCGTAACTCGCCCAGCATTAACCCAAGATCATTTTTCGCCCGTGTCGGCTGTGACCCCCTTCGACCGTCTCGTGACTTATCCAATTATAGCATCGCGGCATTGTGTTCAGTTCGACGCAAACAAGGACATGAACACGCTGCACCATATTATCCTACGTTCAAACCCATTCTAGGAAAAAGAATTCTGTCCTAACTGATTCTTCCTCTGATGAAGGTATCCGCTCGTCTGGGTCACTGGGGCATCCAATCAGTTCTTCAACTTTCACCACAAGTAATCAGGGCTAGGGCGACGACATGTAAGGGCGTGCTAACCAAATTGCCATCCGGATGCCATCATGAGCAAGTTAACAACGAGAGAATTGAAATGAACCGATAAATGAGGGAATTCCATGGAAAGAAACTAACAGGAGAGGTTATTCTTGAGAACCAACGGAGATTACCTAATCAGCTCTAAATCTTTTATACATATATCAATTTAGTTATAAACTTTTCAATTTTTTCAATTTAATCCATTATTTTCGGCTAATTTTTTCCAAAAATCATTAATGTGACGACAACTGACTGAGTAACACCGACATTAACACGCTGCACGTCGCACGACACAACACGCCAATGCCTCATTTATAAAATAAAAATAATAAAGAATTTCGACGTGTCATGACACGTTGTATACTAAATATATATTTTTATATATACATGAAATTATCGTTTCATGATTATTTTAATAAAATTAATTTGATTCAAATTCACAAATAAATAAATAATAATAAAATAGCCTAAAATGAATTTACACTAAAAACATTAATTCACAATTTGCTAATATCATTCATTATTTCAATTTGATATATTCAACTCCATTCCAATAATCTATAAAACTTGAAGGAAAAAAAAAATAAGTAATCAATATTATGGACTCATGTGTCCGAGCGTGTCGAAAAAAAAAAGAGAAAAAAATAAACTTGAGAGTGAATTGTGTATTATGGAAATTAAGGTTGCATTTGGAAACATTTCTGTTAAAAAATTGTTCTAGGGAATAGAAATAGAAAAACTTATTTCTGTTCCGGAGAACAATTTTTTAACAGAATAATACGTTTAGTAACTATTCAAAATTTATGTTCCTGGAATGGAAAAAGAACATAAAAATGTTTGGTAAACTTGTATAATTTTTTTTTTTTTGTTTCTTTTAATTTTTTAATATTTTTATTTTATTTTTCCTTTTTTCTTTTTCTTTTTTTTTATTTTTTTTTCTTCCTTTTGGCTGGTCCCCCGGTGAGGCCAAGCCTCGCCAGCCCTCAACGGCCGGTCACCGACCATGGCCGAGGCCAACAACCGGCCAAAGAAAAAAGAAGAAGAAAAGAAAGAGAATGAAAAAATATGAGAAAGAAAAATTATTTCTCGGAAGTGTTCCCGGGAACAAAAAACAAGTTTTTCTTATTTCTTGTTTCTGTTCCAAATTTATCTCGGGAACAAAAGTATAAACAAACGCGTTTATGTTCTTTTTTTGTTCCCAAGTACATAAAAACATAATTTGTGTTCCGAGGAACAAAAACAAAAACCAAACAAACAGGCCCTAAGAATCAGAAGAGAAAATAAAACTAAGTTTTTCTTCATTCCCTGTTTATTATCTTTATTTTTTACATATTTACATTTCAATCCCTCTTTTATTGAAAATTTTTAAAATTGACCATATACATGTCGGAATCATGTGTTAGAAATTGACCAAATGTCAGAGACTGTCCAAAAGTGTCTAAAAATGTCGGACACATGTCGAAGTGTCCGATACGACACGAAGACTCTCGGGGAGTGTTGATGCTTTCTAATAACTAGACCACACCGCTTCAGTCATTTTCAACCAAAATTAACCAAAATTAAGTTGACAAAATTAAAAAATTTAAGACTCAATTAACATCAATATAATATATTTATCGGATAATTTTCCTAATAATCAACGAAAAGGTTGGTCTATTTTTGACAATCATACATTTGAAAACCACTGGGATTCGCCCCAGTGGCCACTCTTCCAACATGAAAGGGAGAGGTGAGGGGTTCAAATCCCCAACTTCTCAGGGGGGATGGGATGGGGATGCGTAAGTTTCAGGAGTGGGTTTCGACTCCCACGCCCTGCAAGAGGCAGGGCAAAATTCTGAAAGTGAGTGTAGTGTAGGAATAGAGTAGGACTAACCTAAAAAAAAAAAAAATCCATTTGAATCGTTAGTTTCTCTTTCTTCCAATTAAGAGTACCATTACAACAACAGTCTCCAAGCTATTAAAGCACGAGTTAGCATCATAAAAATCTCACATCATTTGGTCGAATCAACGAATCAATACCTACATTATTAATTAGAATAAAATGAAAACCAATTCCATCACCCCTACGGTCGATTTCAAAAATGCTGAATCAACACCCATGCCGATATTGATCAAATATTGACCTAGAAAATGGGAGAAACCATGATTCCACTGGAACCTCCATCAGGTTGGACAGTGAAATCACCAAACCTAAGCTACAGACTGTAACGAAATCTAATCTATGATCTTAACAGTATTAAAAATGCATACTGTGAAATTTTTCAGATCGGTCATTAAAATGAAACCTCACACCGCATCTAGTAAAAAAGCATAGTTACAACAGATCGTACAAATTACAAGCCAACTGATTAGAAGAACTCGATGTGATGCCACAACAGTCAAGTAGAATCTAGCTCCAGGTTCAAAATAAATAATAAATCACAGCAAACCTCTTACGTCATTCTCCTCTAGTATTCGTTCTCTTCTATCTTATTTGTCCTCTTAGTCTTCAATTTGTCAAAATCGAAATAAATAACTTCTCTTGCCACTCAACACTCACCTCACTTGCTTTGGGTCACTCGTGCCGCTCGCCACTTGATGCTCGCTTGGCTTATTGCGCCCCGCTCAACATTTGATGCTCATTCTATTCGACGTTTATCCCACTTGACCCTCATTGCTTGCATTTCTTAACTAACATCACTTATCATCAAACCCATTGAGTCGGTATGGTCATCAGTTGCCCTTTCAAGGAGTACAAAAAATGAAATAAAAAATTATTGATTAGTCCTAAGTTGACCTTGAAACATGACCAAACCCATTGGTTGTGTCTAGTCCTCAATTGTTTTTTTAAGGAGTACAAAAATGAAATAAAAAATTATCGGTTTGTCCCGAGTTAACTCTAGAACCGGACCAAACCCATTGGGTTGGTCCAATCTTCGGTCCCAAGCTCAATAGAGTTAGTCCTCGGTCCCAAAAATTAAGGATCAACACTATGCGGGTTGGGCCGGTTCAGAGTTTGGGACACTTGGGCTGCGCATGATAAAATTTCTGTTTCTTGATTTCTCTGTTTCTCTGTTCCCCGGAACAAGTTTGGAACAGAAATCCGTTTGGTAACATAATTTGATTTCTCTATTTCTAAAACAGATTTCTATTCCAGAAATAGATTTGAAGAAGAAATCAGAAGCTAAAATTTTTAGCTTCTCAGTTTCTGAAATAGAAATTGAGAAATCAATTTCTAGCCAGAAATCAATTTCTGTTTCAGAAATTTTGTCATGCGCACCCTTGGAGTGCCATAACTTAGCACGAGGGGACACTTAAGTACCATAACTTTGAAAATGTACACTTAAGTGTCAATTTCGAAGTTAAATGAAACACTTAAGTGACACTCTGGCAAAAATCCAGCCAAATAGCTGACGCGGCAATTTTCCGGCGAATTTAGTCCAAAACAACGTCATTTTGCACACTAACGTGGCGAGAAAATGCAAAAACGATGCCGTTTCATGTCTGATGTGTAAATACTAATATAAAAATAATTAAATTTAATTTAAACTTAATTTTATTCAAAATATTCTAAAAATTTAAAAACTAAAAATTAAAATTAAAATTAAGAAAAGGGGGCCTCAGCCGCCCCCTTCGGCCTCCCCCTTTTTAATTTTAATTTTTAGTTTTTAAATTTTTAGAATATTTTAAATAAAATTAAGTTTAAATTTAATTTAATTAATTTTTATATTATTATTTACACATCATACATGAAACGGTATCGTTTTTGCATTTTCTCACCATGTCAGCGTGCAAAACGACGCCGTTTTGGACCAAACTCGTCGAAAAATTGCCATATCAGCTATTTGGCCAGATTTTCGCCAGAATGGCACTTAAGTATTCCATTTAACTTTGAAACTGGCACTTAAGTGTACATTTTCGAAGTTATGTTACTTAAGTGTCCCCCTTTGCCAAGTTATAGTACTTGGGTTATTATTATGCCGGCCGGTTCACCCTCTAACCCTATATATGAATCTACTTGCCGGCATTTACAAATCATAAAAGTTTCGGTTGTTTGAGAATGAAAATATATATATATGTAATGGGCACCCAATAAGATTTGAAAATAAAGTTAAAGTGAAAGTAACTCCAAACAAAGCCTAATTTTGTTTGACATATGTCACCTCGACTAGTAGGTTCTTTTTTTCTTTTTTGGGTAATGAAACACACTTTTCTAGAAAAATTACAAACTTAATTCTAAACTTATTTACCGATTCTAATGTAATGATAAAAATTTCAATTTTGCCAATGTACTCTAAACCTTTTACATAAAATTTCAACGTAGTCCTTTTGGACATTTCCACCTACATGATGACCAATGGCACATCGGCATTATGAAGTAAATAAAGTTACTTGAAAAGAAGTCAACTTATTTATTTTTATGAACTTTCTAGATGTTTTTTCCTTTTTGGGATAAGTGTATTGAAAATTAAACTTGTAATGAAAATATAATTAATTTTTAAAACTTTCAATAAATGTAAATAAGTTCTAAAAGTTCAATTGAGTCATAAAACATTAAAAAAAAATGCAATCAAAGTCCACAGATTTGTCAAGTTGGTCTAATCAAGTATTTCGATTGATTGCATTTTTGAAAAATTTTATAACTCGATTACACTTTTTGATAAGTTTTAAAATTTTATTGCACTTTTTAAAGTTTTAGCACTTAATTACATGTTTGTAATAAATCGTTACATTTATTATCCCTTCTTCTTTTTTTTCTTTTCATTGTTATTACTGTTCATCTTCTACCTCGAGTTTCTCGGTTATTGCTCGTCCTGCCATGGTCGTCGTTTCCACCCCACCACCAAGCCCTGCATCTCCCCGTTACTTGATTTCAACCCTCGCCACGCCTAATACAACGAGTTGCTCCTAGATTTGGATGGCTCGATCTCCTTTCCTCATCGAATTTGATCAACAACTGGGCCACGGCATCCTTATGAGGATCCTAAGGAAGCAGAGGGCTTTGTAGCCAACTCCCTTCGATTTACTGCAGTATCACAGCGGACTCTGCATCCAGATTCTCTCCATGGATGAGCACAGTGATGTTCTTGTGAATTGGATAGCACCGCAACAACACATCGCCCTCCTACTCATACTTCACTCCCTTCAGCTTGAGGGCCCACATGACTTTGCAGCTGAAGGGGCTAAGCCAAGCTCTTAGCAGTCTTCACTCCCTCCAGAAATCCTAACTTATCAGAACAATTTCCTTCTTTTTTCTGAGTCTAAGCAAAACGAAGACCAGAAAGTCCTGAGTCACTACGGCGACCGAGCTTAAGCTATCTAGATCTCAGGGCAGCTTGTCATATTGGCGGGGCGGACGTTTGAAGTCAAGCAGTGGGGAGACGCACAGCTTGGCGGCGATGGCGGACACTGCGACAACAGTGGATAAACAGTAACGCGGAAACCCAAGGAAGAAGATGAACAGTAAGGAAAGAAATGGAAGGAAAAGAAAAATAAAAATGTGGAGAAGTCAAAGAAAAATAAGTAAAGCAACATCATTTTGAGTAGATTCATCCAAGTCAAATTGCTAGCGTGCCATATAGACTGTCGATGACTAAATTTCCACATCAATAATTTTAAATAAAACTCGACTGAAATGACTAAATTAAAATTTCATGTAAAGATTAGAATTAAAATCAATACAATAGTTTTACGATTGAAATGATAATTTCCCTTACTTTTCCATGGAAATTGATAGATTTGGAAGTAAATTCATACAATTGAAATGTTTAATATTGAATTGGTACAAATATAATCACTTTACAACTTTTATCCAATTATGTCATGTCATATTTTTTTTTTATGTCAAGTTCACTTTTACACAAATATTGTCGTGAATTTGAAATTTGACCAAGACTTGAAATATGTTTGGAAGTATATGAACATATCTAAATACATTTAAACACGTCGTGCTAATAGGTATAAATTACATGTGTCTAAAGCATATTAAAAAAATATTAAAGAGTCAATTCACATGCAATACATTTACTATTTGTGTATAAAATGGATTAATTAAGTTTAGCTCGAACGCGCTTGATACATGTTAGAGAGTTGTGGGTCCGATCCTGTCGGATGCACTAGGGGCACTATAAAGACTAATTATCATTCGAAAAGGAAAATAATTTTCTGACTTTATGTTGGACAAGAAAAGCTATAGCAGTACCATTTCTATTTCTTTTATGTTTTACTGTGTTCAGGTGGTCTAGGCTTGTTACAAATGTGAATTCTTAAATCGATTACAATTTCGATTTTCGCTAACTTTAGAAGGCAAAGATTGTGGTGGCAAAAATTTAGCAAGGGTCAAAGGGTCACACTATCACTAATTTAGGAAAAAGATGTGTAACAGAATATATCTTGAATATTTGCAATTAGCCGCCGCCCCTAAATTCAAACCAACATTATTATAATATAATCTGATATGGACCGCTTATCGATTTAGGTGATAGGTTTGGATTTGAATTAATACATATAACATAATCTCCACATGAATCACCGCAAAATGCCTGAAACGTTGGAAAGAGATGGCCAATATGACAATCAGCATCTTCATTTATCAACCGAAGCTTCATATTCAAAATTTTTGTCCAACTATGTCGTTGGCACAAGTGCAATACAGAATACGCAGTACAATACTTCTCAATATATTTTTTTGGTACACACAAAACCCTGAAAAACTCTCTAAAGCGTGATCCTGCTAGGCCACAATGTTGCAGAGCTGACGGTGGTACTCTTCACGTTCCTAGGCTCACCAAAAACCACCGCCCTGTTGTACCAAACATGGTGATCATTAGTTTAAATTAGGAATTACTGAATTGTCAATTTGTTTCGCTGAGTGATTAAAACAATCGGCTCCGTGAGCCGTACCTGGCCGTCGTCGTACAAGTGGGGCTGCGGCTGGAAAGAGCCATACGAGTTGTAGTCCGGCAAGTTGTCGTCGAGCCTCTGAAATGGATGGAGTGATTCCACGGTTGCTTGAAACGATGACTGACATCGGACAAAAGAAGTCCATGTTAAAAAACTCTCGAACTACTCCGGAATTTTCGGCTAACAATATATTGATCGAAACCGGTGAGACTTGGGAGGCGAAATCCTGAACAGACGTTCGGTCCTTTCAGTTACTTACCTCCTGATTTGAGTCCTCTGTCAGCTCACGTTGAGAAGCAACTGGAGTGTCGTAAGTTACGCTTGAACCTCCTTCAAAACTTGGGGAAATATCCAAGCTTTCACTTGGTTTCCTCTTCAAGCGACAAAGGATATACGGTATCTGTAAATATTTATAATTTGTTAATGCAACAAAGATTGAAGTCGGTAGAATCTGAAAGTTTCACTTTGGAAACAAAGTGGAATGTAAAGAATAATAATGACATGGTACAGGAATATAATTGGCTCATTCTTATTTTTATTTTTTTTATAATCCACGGCACAAAGACAAGATCAGACTAAGTTTATGAAACATCATGCAAATCTTAATCTTAATTTAGAGCAGTTTACAGTCAATTGATGAGATTTGAATGTGTGACCTCTAGCTCTTAGACTATACACTACTGACGTCACAATCACCCTAAATAGTTTATTGGCTCATTGTATTGAAAGCCGTTGGTGTTATATTATGGTTTAAAAGAACTATCATTTTCATTTCTTCAGCCTGCCCTTAAACTTATTTATTTTACAAATGAAAATATACAAGAAATCTTAGATAGATCAAATGAGGAACCTGAAAAGTTGACGAATATCCATTAAGAAGTTTGGGATTCAAGTGGTACTCATGCATGACCCATCCAGTCTTGGCACGTCCTTTGTTAAACACCAAAATCCTTTTGGTGCCTATTAAAACCTTGGTGTCTCGAGCTTTGATTTCATCCTTTTGGCAAGTAATTTTCCATTTACCGCTTCTTGTTTGTCTTTTCACTCGCTCGCTATTTTGGGCAAGGTAAGGAGAAGGGCAAAAGAAGTACCAATCCAACCCATCCGATGGAATATTCGATATTTCTGGACACATACAACGCAAAAGATTTAGGACGATTTCTCAAAACACTATAAGTGGTAATAATGCGCAAACAACTTTTCAATGTGTAATTACTAACATGATATAAGAAATTCATACTACAACCAAAATAAAAGGGAAGGTAGAAGGTGCATGAAACTCACGTTGATATAATCCAGGTAAATCCCAAGGATCCCACGCATAGAAATCATCAAGCTCGGGTATGACGCAATCATCAGCGTATCCAAGTACCTTGCTCGTCAAGTAACCATTAAGGAGCTCTTCCTCTGTCGGAAGAAATCTAAATCCCACTTGAAATCGCTCCATAGAGAGAACGAGTGTGGCTAATTAACTAACGTGAGTGATGTAGTTAGATGCTGAGTGTTCTAGTGAATCTGTGAGTTCATATGTCAATGGGAGACCACAATTTATAACTCGACTCAGCACTGACTCAAGCTTCGGGGTTTTGCTGCTTGTGGGTCTTCCCTTGTGCCACAAGCCTCCTTTTTCCCGAAGCTCTTGTTTCTGAAGGGAAGCTAGATATATATTTTACTTTGACTTCTCTGCGGAGGACTACACGGTTGCACCTGGAACAAGCTACTGGTAAAATTCCCATTCTATCCCTCCCTAGGGAAGTGCGCCAAAGATTGAGCCAAAGCACGGTAGCCTAATGACCAAAGGTATAAGCACTCAAAGCTAGATATGATCAATATGCGGGGCCTAGGTAGATCTAGTCTAGTTCCGAGCGCCACTCAATTTTTGAAAAATGGGAAGCGAGCGGCATCTAAAATGTGTTCCGACACTTGGATGGGATTTTATCACTAAATCCATGATCAGGTCTAATTAAAGTCAGTGCACGCATGTAGTCACAAATGAGGGTAGAGATGGCCCCCACTTCCCTAGATGAAAACAAATTTTGGAAAAATAAATAATAAATGGAATTCCTTGAACTGCTATTGCACGTATTAACAATACTAAAGAAGGTGATCCTCGTAATGACTTGAACTTCGTAACTTTAACTTACCAAGTTACATGGAAGTAAATAATAACTTATAGTAAGTATGTTATGTTATTTTTCATACCTATTAGAAAAAAAAAAACATATATTTGATGAGTAAATTTAGAGAACAATCAAGAATGGTTGACTGTACTTTTGAAACACCAAAATCGTTTCAAAATGAGTCATACTCTTTCTCTCTCTTTTTTTGTGAAGTTAAAATAAAATTAAAGTATCAACAGGAAAGTTGATTTATTTACATACTTTTAGTCCTTGTGGTTTATATTATTCTAATTCGCTTCCTTTTAATAAAATGGACCCTCTGTCTTACGTTATAATAATGTTAAGGGCTTTCCCACCAATTTAAGTCCTAATACTTATGTTCAAAGAGAATCTAGATAGGATTGTACTCTGTAATTGCATTGGTCTAGCGTAACTCGCCCAGCATTAACCCAAGATCATTTTTCGCCCGTGTCGGCTGCGACCCTCCCATGTCAATGAGCTGAATAATAGCCCCCTTCGACCGTCTTGTGACTTGGTATAATCCTACGTACATGAACTCGCTGCACCATATTATCCTACGTACTTTGCCTCTCAGGGTATGCCCATGTTAAAGCTCAGCGCATCAGCTCCTTCGGTAACGTTCAAACCCATTCTAGGAAAAACAATTCTGTCCTAACTGATTCTTCCTCTGATGAAGGTATCCGCTCGTCTGGGTCACCGGGGCATCCAATCAGTTCTTCAACTTTCACCACAAGTAATCAGGGCTAGGGCGACGATATGCAAGGGCGTGCTAACTAAATTGCCATCCGGATGCCATCATGAGCAAGTTAACAGCTAAAGAATTGAAATGAACCGATAATTGAGGGAACTCCATGAAAAGAAACGAAGAGGAGAGATTATTCTCGAAAATCAATGGAAATTACCTTATCAGTTCTAAATCAATTTTACATATATCAATTTAATCGGAAACTTTTCAATTTTGTCAATTTAATTCAGTCTTTTTGGCTAATTTTTGCCAAAAATCATTAATATGACAACAACTAACTAAGTAACACTAACATTGACACGCTACACGTCGCACGACACGACACGCCAATGCATCGTTTATAAAAAAAATAAAGAAATTCAACATATTATGATACGTTGTATACTAAATGTATATTTATATATATACATGATAAATTATTGTTTCATGATTATTTTAATAAAATTAATTTAATTCAAATTCACAAATCAATAAATAATAATAAAAGAGCATAAAATGAATTTACACTAAAAACATTAATTCCCAATTTGCTAATATCATTCATTATTTCAATTTGATATATTCAACTCCATTCCAATAATCTATAAAACCTGGAGGAAAAAAAAAAAATAAGTAATCAATATTGTGGATTCACGTGTCGAGTATGTAGGAAGAAAAGAAAAAAAAATAAACTTGAGGGTGAATTATGTATTATGAAAAATAAGAATCAAAAGAGAAAATAAAACTAAGTTTTTCTTCATTCCCCCTTCATTTTTTTTTTAATTTTTTTTTTACATATTTACATTTTGATCCATCGTTTATTGAAATTTTTAGAATTGACCATCTACGTGTCGGAATCATGTGTTAAAAATTGACCAAATGTCAGAGATTGTCCGAGAATGTCTAAAAATGTCAGACAAATGTTGAAGTGTCTGATACGACATGAAGACTCTCGGAATGTCGATGCTTTCTAAATAACTAGACCACACCGCTTCAGTCATTTTCAACCAAAATTAACCAAAATTAAGTTGACAAAATTAAAAAAAAAATTAAGACTAAATTCATATCAATATAATATATTTATGATTAATTGGATAATTTCCTAATAATCAACGAAAACGTTGGTCTATTTTTGACAATCATACATTTCACTTCACCTGAAATCCATTTGAATCGTTGGTTTCCCTTTCTTCCAATTAAGAGTTCCATTACAACAACAGTCTCCAAGCTATTAAAGCACGAGTTAGCATCATAAAAATCTCGCATCATCGAATCAACACCCGTGCCGATATTGATCAAATACCTACATTATTAATTGGACTAAAATGAAAACCAATTCCATCACCCCTACGGTCGATGTCAAAAATGCTGAATCAACACCCGTGCCGATATTGATCAAATGTTGACCTAGAAAATGGGAGAAACCATGATTCCACTAGAACCTCCATCGGGTTGGCGGACAGTGAAATCACCAAGCCTAAGCTAGAGACTCTAACGAAATCTAATCTATGATCTTAACAGTATTAAAAAGGCATACTGCGAAACTTTTCAGATTGGTCATCAAAATGAAACGTCACACCGCATCTGGTGAAAATGCATAGGTACAACAGATCGTACAAATTACAAGACAATTGATCAGAAGAACTTGATGCCGTGCCACAACGGTCAAGTAGAATCTAGCTCCAGGTTCAAAATAAATACTAAATCATGGCAAACCTACCACAGCTCTTAATAACTACACCATCGACTTGTACACAAGCTGCAGGTATTCGAAACCCTTCACATTTAGTGAGTACTAAATGGTTTCGTTCAACCTATCCATCAATACAAAGCTGCGGACCAATCCAAACAGATGATCTGTCCCATGGGATTGGAGAGTTAAATGAGATCTCTATGTCCTCCATATGTTTATCTGCAACAATAAGCATAAGGCAAATGGCAAATATGTATCGATAGATGCTCTGCAGAGATTGTTACACCAGTTAGCCATCTAAGTAGGAAGAAAAAGATCTGTGCATACACCATATAAGAGACTCTCAAGTGCTAGGTCACCTTGTCAATTACCTTTGAGATTTATTGAATAGTCGGTCTATTAGCAAATTACACTAACAAATTCCAACTGTACATCAGCAAACTCAATCCACCCTCCACCGACAATTCCATCACGATCAAGATAGTGAATTCTAGGAGGCATCAAACAGGACATGCAGCCCATACAAATGAGAGTGTGATGGTAAAGTCAAGTCAAGGTGTGATAGAATGACAAAAATCTGAGCTAACAAAATTTACCTCACCCACAAAAAGAAAAGAAAAAAATCGGTGCTATAAACAGACATAAACAACAATATTGCAAACATATCACCACCTTTCCAAATTTCACACAAACTTTCTCCTTGCTTAATAAAAAATAGGTCGTCCGCTTCATATAGAAGCTAGTTACATAAAGTGCTTTGGAGAATAATCTCTCTGCTAATACAACTAATCTCACCATCAAATTATCTGGAATGGAGAAGTAACCGGGAATCCACTTCTTGGATCAGAATGGAGCAGCCCCAGGGGCCTGACACACTTGCCACGTAATAACAGATGCTCAGAACACTCCCGAATCCAGCCCCTTTCTGTCGAACTTACATTGCATCCAGAGGAGAACTGGAACCACCTTAGAGAAGCCGATGGACACCTGGATCTCAAATTAGAACTTTTGCTCGGCCCTACCACTAAAGGGGCATAAGCACTTCACTCACTACAGGGTGGGATCCATTCACTTAGATTCCTGCTAGCACTACAGAAAGCTCCAGTCTTAACGCCCTTACTACCGCAGTGCAGGCTTTCCTCAGGTGCATAGAGGGGGGTTTCCCATTAACCCACAATGGAAGGTAAGCAGAAAATTACATGTCGATAGATTCACAACTTTAAAGGCATCTTTTTTATCAAGAAAAAACTGGGTTACACAAACATGGACTCCAAATAATAACATAAAAACCCACAAATTGAAAAAAAAAAAAAAATAGCAAAACACACTCTAACTTAAAAGAGACTTTTTAATTTCCATCTTGCATCTGAGGTGTCAAGCAAGTCCAATCAGCCATGTATAATTTTCTGCGTGAAAACAAAATGATGGATCCACATAATCAAATATATAGATTGAAGGAAAAAGCTTGCCTAACTTCAGGTAAATTGCCCAGTCTGTTCATATTGATGCCTTCAAAAACTACAAACTTTGGAGGCATAAGCTAAAACATCTCAATTCAAATACATGGATGGTGCTCTGATTTCTGCAGATAGACTAGGAAAAGGTTTTCCTCATCCAGAGCATTCAGATTACAGTATCCATTAGCTTGAAAGCACAGATGCCAATAGCATGCCCATCTAATTCTAAGTACCACTCGATACACCATTTTTACACCATCACGCAATCGAAGAAGGCATCAATATATAATCCGCCAAACACACTCTTCCATGGTAAATGCAAAAAACACCCAAAAAAAAAAAAGAAAAAAACACTCCGTGTTCAGATTTGTTCACATCATATCCAACAAAGAAATGCTTTTTCCTTCAAAATCGTCAAGCTTTCCACCCAATTCACGGTGGGTCGATGTTTTCAGCACATGGTTTGCCTGATTGGACACTATGACATAGTAACATCCACATGAATGCACAGCACATGATTCAGTACCGTCTCTTGAATCCTGTTCAAACCCATTTCAAGACCAACGAACACGAATCGAGACACGTCTACACTGATTTCAATCCAATCCCAGAATCATACGAAGTCCAACCCACATCCACACGCAGACAATTGAATAAACACACCGAAACAAACGACCCCAATAAGATCTCCCACAGATCCCAAAAGGGATTTTGGCCGATGGCATCGAACTCGGAGGGTGTGCAGGAATTCGGACAAATGGAGTACTCGTCAATCATTACTTGGAAATCCACCCCCTCGCGGACTGAACGTCCAGCTCGGAGAAGCCGAGATCTTCGGTGCCCCGTCGCGGGAGGGAAGAGCTTCAAGTAATGATGACGAGTGCTTCATGGGTCGAATTGGGTTGCTGAGCAGATGCAGAGAAGTTGGAGGAGGAGGAGGAGGAGGCGACGGCTGAAGAAGAAGAGAGCAGAAAATTGTTAGCTTGGAAGCTAGGGTTTCTGAGGTACCTCTCCATGGGTGGTTACCCTATCTCATTTTATAGGAGAGCAACTGGGCCAGTTTAACTTGGAAATTAAATTAATAATGTTGAGATGCAATATTAGTCATAAGCTGAAAACGACAATATATAATATCAATTATATGATTTTTACAAAATAAATGTGATTCTCGAATAGATTGGGAAATAATGTAAGACTCTTGACCCTAATTATTCAGAATTGAGATTTATTGGATAGGTTATTGAAACTGACTCATTGTGGAATTCAATACTCTCATGATTTTGGGTCGATTTTGTTTGATTTTGGGTCCAAGATTAGATTGAAGGATCCTGATGACAAAATTGGTCGAAGAGATGACCTAGGCCATTAGGAATGCCCAAAGACTTTTAGGGATTTTTAGGATACTTTAGAAAATTATTAAGAGTATTATGGGATATATAGCTTTATACTCTACGGCATTCTTATAATTAATGGGGTAAGTATTAGATTGAAGCATCACCATTAGATTGAGGGGTAATTATACTTGTCATTCAAGGGGATCTCGTATATTAAAAGGTCCCATCTTCCCTCGTTTGTAACATCAAATTCAACACATTAAGAAGCAATGAAGCATTCTCTTCCGAACACTTCTTTCTTAAGTCAGAAGTACACCTAGTGACCGAGCGAGCAATTGACAAGGGGAAGGCCGAGCTTTAAGTAACTTCTAATAAACATAATCGAGTCATTTGGAGTCTAGTTGTTGCACGATTGCAATCTCAAGCATTGCCTATCATAGGTGATATTAAAGCAAGTTGTAGAGAGCATGATTGAGAGATGGTAGTGCATACCAAGTGATCACAGGAATGTTGAAATCGGATGTCATGCGACTGGTGGAGACAAGGCTCAAGAGGAGTCTCATGCCAAGAGAACTCAATGGACAACGTCATTTCCAAACTCTAGGAGAATCTTACCAAGGAATTGGTAGTGTATATACTTCAACAGAACGAACATCTTCTCGTGAATTCAACAAAGGTATTGAAGACGAAAGTTTTATTGAAAATCACGCATCTGCATGTATTTCACGTAAAAACTCGGGTGTTTCACTAACAGAGATGATACCTCAAATATGATATTAATGGTGATCAACAATTACGGAGACAGAGAGTAGCTAATTTCTGTGCTTTACTTTGGATATAGCTCAAATATCAAATAAAATGGAGCTTGATGATGCATGACTCCTCTAGTTCAAGCAAAATTGAATGGTTAACTTTGCTATTTATATCATTATGAACATGAAAAGCCATGGATGTTATATTACTCCTAATCTCTAACATCCAATCTACATTAACACTCTAGCTTGAACCACGCTCAAGTGCCAGCCTAAGATGACCTGGACACAAGATTCATAGTTTGATGAGAAGGTTGATCTCGAATAAATCGAATTGCGAGCTATGTCAAGTCCACTCAGACAAGTAAACCATAACCTAGCAATTTTGAACTCGACACAACAATAGAATCTATCACGACGCAAGCTGGGAAAGGCCCCATCAGAAGTAAAAACCTGCCATTCGATATGGAATGACAAGTATTCATGTTCCTGCACCAGTTCTTGTTCTAAGAAGCACTCGAGGCTAAATGCTACAGTCCATTCTGCGATGCTTAGAAAAGGATTTGCAATTACCAAGAGTGAAACAAGAGATCATACAGTACAGAACATCCATTTGCTTATGAATTAAAGGACGGGTTTGCATATCCAGATGCAGGGATTGAGGAATAACGGCTTCTGCAAGTTGACATTCACCCACAAGAACACAATTTCTGCACTAGCTTGCGGCTGCTGAAGAATTGTTGATCATTTGTAAAACAGGTTTAGGGTTGTTCATTCTTGGAACACTTTCCTTCCACATTGTTTTCTGTAATGTCACTAGGGCGGTCTGGTCCATGAGGAATCCTTCCAGGAAAATTCGTGGTAGAGGGATCGGATCCAAGATTACTGACAATGAAGATCAGGAAGGGTGAGCAATTCAAAACAGAAGGAAATAAAGGAGCAGCGAGAGTCCACAAGCTCACCTTTTGTCCACGATAACCATTGACCGGAGTTCACAGTTTGCAAAGCTGCCCAAATATTATATGTTGTGTCATCTCATTGCAAGATTATACTACACTACGAGAAACACAGATGGCTCAACAACACTTCCAACCAAAAGGATACATGCAGTCACTCATTCGTCTAAAGCATAACAATAGGATGGCCGAAATTAAATCCTATTGAAGTCCAGACGCTGGAGCATAAAGCAAGAGAGTTCAGTAATTTACACGTTTCTACCAAGGACAAAATCTAAGAATTAATGAACAGGCAAAACAGGTACTCACTGTCCACATATTTCAGTTTTCACAATAGGTTGACAATCTCCTCCAAAAGAAGCTAATGTGTGAAACAAGAAACCACTATGTGTAACAACTGCTATCTCCTTTTCTTTCCGTGTCCACAACCTGCAGAAGCAAAGAGGGCCATTAAAGCCAATTTTTATTGTTCAGCCGAACCAGAAGATAGTTTGCACAGACTCCTGGCTGCCAAAGGAGGAGGCAAGCAGCTTGCATAACTGAAGGACTGAAGTCCCTATTATAGCCAAAAGTGTGTGCTCTTAATTATTGACCCTATTCATTTTATTAGCACTCTCTATCACTAGATACAGCTGTTGGCCGTCCATGAAATAATACAGTACATTTTCGCCAAACTTACATATCCACAATATCCACATAATACTTAGCTATACTTAGCTACTAGCATAAAAACCCAGGCAATGCATGGGATATCAAATTGAAAGATAAACATATTCATGAAATTTCAATTATTATTAGCATGAATCTGATTTTCAGAATGTTGTCCACATTGAAATGTTATTTATGTTGTTTTCCACCTATATATATATATATATAAAATCATATTATCTGTATCTTTCGAATTAAATAATCTTCCCATTTATTTTCCTTTTGCCATCAACTAAGCATTGTTTCTGAAATTCCCTAATTTTCTAGTGTTAATTTCTTATAGACATAATGATATAGATTTCAGAAGTCAGCTAATCCTCAAGGGGAGTATATTTGATAATATGAAAATAATGTACACGGTCACCTTTAGGTAGTTAAAGTGTGGAAGAAGTAAAGTAACACTAAATCCAAATACAGGTGTAATTCAGTGAAAGAATGAGGATATAAATTTTTTATAGTATTCGTGGAGACAATAAAAATTTCACAATGGATATACATTAATAAAATTTACAATACAATTCATTAAAGAACTTTGAATGCAATTTTATTTTAATGTGGTTTCTTTTCTATGATTACTATACATTAGTAATTTTCTATGTTATATTATCACAAATTCAGGGTTCTTTGTTTATCCTAGATGAATACATGTAGATCACACATAATACATCTTTTTTCTTTTAATCAGTTCATCAAAATTTGGAAAACAGAAAACACCATAGTATTATTATTATTAGTATAATTACATGAAACCCCTTTGTCTTTTTATTCTTTAGAGTGTTAAGTGGCTTTTCTATATTGGGAAAATTAAAAATATGGCATCAAAGTAACTTGTCAATTGTCATCACACTAAAATCACCAAAACTTTCAAATTAGTAGTATGATACGGTACTTAGCTACAGTTAGCTACTGTAAGTTGTCTGGGTTACAGAAGGCCTAATATAAGCTTACATGGGTCCTGCAAATCCAACTAGGTAGAAGCACTCAGGCAATTGAAAAATCCTGCCTAAGATTTTGTCATATATATAGCGCTACATCAAACTGGACTAGCATAAAGTAAAGCAAGAATAATCCTATGTATCAAAGATCCCAGTTGCATCTTCTGTTGTCTATCTCTTGCTACTTATCATGCTTGCCTATAGAGAGTAGAGAATTATCCATAGAGCTGACAAAGCATATCCACTAGTTTGACCACATCCAGTTTTGAAGCTGAACTTGGGGCACTTAGGGAAGGTTTAAAAGTATTAATTCAACCAAGTTGCACAAATGCAAGTTGAATTGGAGGCCAATGAAATCTTAAACTATCTGTTGTCAAATCTTCTGAACTAATGCCTCTAATAATGGATTGCAGGATGCTCCTCAACCAGGGAGGCAAATCAAGTTGCTGATGTGCTAATTGAAATGGGAAGGACAGCAAATCAAAGCTACTGACTTTGGAACCAAAGCCAGGATGAACACACAATTTTGGCCAAACAAGACTTCAAAGGCCTCCTTGCTACTAGACTTATTACTGTGGACTTGGATGCAGCTTCCTTAACCATTGAAATGGGTGACATGCAAGCTTCAAGTAGCTTATGTGATGGTAGAAATGTATTAGGAAATAAGCCTGATATCAGGGTGGGCTCTTAGTATTTTGACTACCTATTGGTGCTGTTTTACGCTGTTTTTGCTGGTTTGCTTGATACTCTGCTCTTAGTTCATTAATGGATGTCTATGTTTTATCAGGGGAGAAAAAGATTGTGGCATAATATGATTACAAGAGAAACCCATAGGCTAATGAAACTATTGAAATTGCAGTTTCATTATATTGTACAGTATATGATAGGACAGAGCTTACAAATAAAACTGAATTCCGTACAAATGTGAGTTACTTTTGCAGCTGTAATCCTGCTCACCGAAAAGTGAGTGGTTTGGCAGCATGTCAACACCTAAAAAGTAGTTAAGCAAACACTAACCAGTTTAGGAATTTCAGTCCCCTAGCTGCAAGTTCTTGTTTTGTCTCTCTAACATCAGCCTTCCACAATACATCCTCATTGCTCTCGATCTGCACATAATGAGACATAATGACCAAGCTGCCACAAATTAGAAAGATCGAAAGAAGAGCACATAAAGCAGACTAACTTAACACTTTGAAGCATCAAAGAGATTCTAGTGTTATATATAACAGAATATACTGATTTATTTGAGTATATACTAAGTCAAGTACTTTCCAGTGAGAAATCAACTCCTGGAAAAAGAAATTGGTAATCAGTAATACATCTTCTCTTATCACAAGGATGAACTCCCTGCAATCAGGAAAGGAGAAAAGAGTTTAGAATCCATGCATAACAAAATGCCAATGCTAAGGATTGCATTAATCTACTCAGGTAATTAAAAGGAAAACAAATGGAAAAGAGAAAGTGCCTAAACTAGTTAGATGAAGAAACTGAAGTTCTCTGCTACTTGCAAGACAAACTTGCTTATTACAACAAGTTGGCAAGAGGACATGATGCATCAAACAACCAAATGACATCCTTGACTATGAATGAAGGGAACTAGAGTCAGAAAAGCTTAAGGAGCCATGGATCTAATCATTTTCTAGGAAATCAACATGAAACACTCAGAACAAATGAGGGGAGGGTTACAAAAGCATTTGACAGCACCTAAATTGGCTATATTGATTGCACTACCTAACTGACAGAACCTACTAAAGATCGTCGGTGCAGTTTTAACTCTCAATTGGACCATGTCTATCCATCTCCTTTCTTTTGGTTAAGTGAGGAGCTTACTAACATTAAGCCTGCCGTGCACAATGTTAAACCACTTACTTTTAGTCTATGGATGTCATTCTCAGGTTTACCTACTGAGGGCCTCACCAATTGAACTTGCACTATCCAGATTCCTCATAGCTAGATAACTATAGGGAATGAATGGGACGAGATTTTCTTAGAGCAACTCTCTTGTTTCAGGAAAGCATGAATTACAGCATCACATAGCACTGCCCACAACCTTATGCACATGCAAAGACCAACTCAAACAGAAAGGCCCATTAATCAGCAAGAGGAATCTTTAAGGTTTATCCATTCTCATGTCCATTATCTGAAAGCTTTCAATGTGCTGTGAACTCTAAAAGAAACTTACATGCATACATATATAATAGATGCACCATATTCCCATTAAAAAGCATGAAGTGTAGCATTGAGTAGAGCACATGTAAACAACACATACCAAATGTTCTCGACAAAGTTCTACTGCTACAATTGGTGGAGAGTCTACACTTGAAATAGCAGCACGACCACTATTTCCTGCATTTGCAACCATAAGTGGTAGTACATCCAACTTATCTGTGTAGCCTTCGCCACCAAATACTCCAACAGCTGTTTGAAGAGTCCTACAAAGCCATGTTAATAAGAACTGCAAGAATCAAACATCTACTCGAGCATTACAAAGGAAATAGAATATTATTTTGCACAAGTTTATGATGAGCAGATATCACATTCTTTACTTAGCCATAGGCAAAGTTAACTCATACAGCACTATACATTGGCTGTTGAAGTAATTAAAAGAATTATTTGATGCAGTTTTCAAAAGCTCTAACAGAATGCCCATGTACTTCATTCAATCTTTTATGCATCTGCTGACATTTCAAGGCAAAGTCTTACCCTAGTCACTGTGCCTAGACAGAAGTAACAGTTAATCCATCTATAATCCTGCTCAAAGTTTCAAGAGGCAAAATTCCATATGACACTACTCAAAAGAAATTCCTAAAAAAACGACCCACTTCAGTACATTGATGCTACTTCCCATGGCTTTTGATACCAAATAGGCCTCATAGAAGACCCCCTTAAAATTCAATTTTTCCAAATCTTCCCTTTATTGGTCCATGGCTTATATTTAAAGGGATGATTTTATGTTGACCTTTTCAAGGAAATGATTAGCATACCTATTCTAATTCAGTGATGAACACTTTCTCCCTACCTAACAGATCACGATTCAGAATCCACAGCAAGAAGTAATAGCATTATTATCAGTTCCATCATACAAAAGAATTCTATCATAAATCAGTCAAAAAGCACACAAGCAATGGCAGCAGTACCTCAGCAAAGGGATGTTATGACTAAATCAATCTTCTTGGAAAGTCCACATGCCTGAACATGCTTCTTCAGATTATCGACCTGACCAACACAGCAAAGCACAACAGGTGTTTTTCTAAGATGCACAAGCCAGGAATAATATGAAATGTTTGGAAATGCGGAGGATTCTTACTGGAAAATAAGATTGTTGAAAGCAAAATTACCTGCTGCCAACCTAATGGAGTGAGATGTGCATCAAAATAATCAGGATTCATGTAGGCTTTGTAGTTCTTATCTCCCTCTACATTGTGAATCCCCTGTCCATGCCTCACCTGGATGTGAAGTCTCATAACATCATATTCTCTTCAATGCATTGCAAGAAAATCCGCTAAGAGGAATGCAATGATGTCCTTCACCAGGAGTTGCAACTTCAAATCCAGAACCGACACAATATATCCGTAAACAGATGAAATTGACACTAACCAGATGAATAGTCTTGCAGCGATGCAAAGGAAACAAGCTAGGTCCTGAAGCTCCCTCCATATCTGCCATAGATTGTTTACATGCAAAGGAAGCAACAACTATGTTGATAACAATAATAGCAAGCGAGCTGCTGCATTGACAGTACAATATGAAGTTATGAGGAGAGAATAGGCCCTCCAAAGTTGTGCCCCAAGCACGAGCAATCATGAGATGATAAAAAAAAGCAGGGAAGTTGAGGAAAAAGCCCACTAAAGAACTTGTAAGATATGATATCAACTAAAAGCAAACAAGAGGATGGTTAAAGTCATTGCGAAGCATCAGATCATGTCAACTGTCAAGAGCTCCATCAGCACTACTTTTGCATCAAGGACAAGGAATCAATGCTTTTGAAAAGTCACTAATTTGAAGATGTTCAGCTTTCATCTCACAAATGGGTCCAAGCCCAGCTCAAAAGCTAAAAGAATCACCCCCATAAAAATAAATCAATCCCAGTTCGAGCTGCTAATTAGCCCACCGTTCTTTCCCAAAAAATCAACTTGTACCACCCAACCGATGATGCTCCTTCCTAACGATGACAGAGTTCGTACACGCCATGCTAAGTTGCAAACAACAAAGACATACATCCAAAACAAGTTGCCAAGGAAACAGAAGAGAGAGCCCACTATTACCGGTCGAAAGAACTGAACAAAAGCAAATTCAAGAGCCTCCCAGTTCACCCATCAACCAATCGAAAACACCCAAAAAAAAAAGTTAAACCAAGAAAGACCACACAACACGCCACGGATCAGCAAAGATCCGGGGCAAGAAGACCGCGGAATCAAGAACCCATTTGCGAATGCGAACGTATCTCACCGGAAGGAGACGAGCGGCGGCAACAGCGGACCGAGAGAGGCAGCGGGAGGGACCGATGTGCGGTCCAAGTAGCGGGTGATGCTGCTGCTGCTGAAAAAGGAGGATAGATGGAGGTGAAAAGGGTGATGGCGCAGTGGTGAGTTGGGGCTGGGAGTGATATGACTGGCGAGTGAGGAGGAGCCGCCAAAGCAGACATCCAACGACCGAGACCGAGGGACTGTTCTCGCTCCCTTCGTTCGTTGGATGTGATCTGCTGAGGTTTTTGTCTCCTTGCTTCGGGGAGAAATTTCGGGTCGGGCTGAGGTCTTGGTCTTTTGCGTCTTGGTCATCTAGTAGTGTGATCAATTATCTTCCAAGAGGTGACGATTTGGACTCGACACGGTGATCTTGTGGTTCTCATATGTGCCTGCCTGATCTAGACTTTTTGACAGTTGGTATTTCGATCAGGGATGGAGGAAACTGCATTTACAAGACTCGCCATTCTAATCAATTTTTGAAGTAATTCATGACATACTCTCAAGAAAAGCTCGAACGGCCTTCTACAAAAGGGAATCTATATCTGAAGCCGACCGACACAGGGAAGTGAGTACAAAATACCTAGAGATGCGAAACAACCCTCTCTTAGAAACTCGGCAATATAGCCCTATAGCTTTGGGAGTGGGGTGCCAGACTTTTTCCAATTATGCTCAAACGGGTCATTAGTGGTGGGTGGTGGTCGTCTCTCCCCGCCCTTTTATCTTACAAATATATATATATATATATATATATATATATATATATATATATATCTCATTTTCTTTCCACTAAAGCGAATCTTGATCATGAAAAATCAATAGTTCTATGCGATTTACATGAGCCCATAGAAGCCCTCTCTAAGAAACTCAACAAAATAGCCCTATAACTTTGGAAGTGGGAGTGCCTTCTCAGTGAGACTTTTTCTGATGATGCTCAAATGGGTCGCTAGGGGTGGTCATCTTTCCCCGCCCTTTCACCTACAAAAAAAAAAAAAAATCTCATTTTCTTTTCACTAAAGTGAATTTTGATCATGAAAAATCAATGGTTCTATGTGATTTACATGAACCCATTGAATTAGGCGTGCAAATTCTTTATACTACATATCACATATGTTATCCAATAACTTTTCCTTGTGCTATAGGTGATATAGCCAATAAAATAAAAACCAATCAAATGCTAGAATGACATAGAAGTTCATCCTTTTAGTCAGACTCACTGTAGATCTTACCTAATCTTTGATAAGTCTTTCTCCTGATTCGGTAAAATGGTCCCATGCTAGTGCTCGCTATCAATATATATTTTCCCCTTCTCCTGGAATCCAAGCGGCATCTAGGATTCGATTCTTTTATGTGCACTTAATCTTAGTGTAAGCATGACCGTCATGCTGACAAAAAGAACATCCGAATCAAAGCATGAGGTCCAAAAGAGTCTGCAGGGGATGGCTGATGAAAGATCCAGACGTGCCGATGGAAACTCATATGGAGCAAGATTGGTCAGATCGAAGCATCCGATCTTCCTGCCCCTAGCGGTTGTCCCAAGTTAAAAATGAACTTGAAAGAAGGTTCAGGGCTTTCAGCAAATGTAATCATAGGCCCAGTTAATGCAAGCCCAGCCCAAGTTCTCAAAACTCAGCCCATCCTCCTTTCGTTCTTCAAATGATTCGCGTGAAGCCAGGCAAAGCGATATAACTCATTCTTATCTTGCACGAGTATTATATACTGGATTTGAGATAAGTGATTTTTGGTATTATTTTATAAAAGTGCATAGTAAATATTCAATTAGCTTAAAAGATATGTACTGTAGTTGCTCACATCATTCGTTTCAAACTTTTCCAAGTTTTTCAATTAGTAATGAGTAGTACGAGAACGATATCTATGGAAAACTTTTGGTGATTGAATTATGGGTATGAATATAGATTGTTGGATATGTTTGAATTGCTATACGTTGAGGTTTAGCTTCTTCTTTTGTAAAAATATATATATTCTTTGATGGATGGTAGAAACTCTTATATGTTATTTTGACCTTGAGGCTACGTCCTGTGTCATTACCCTTTTTCTATAGGATTCGGGGTTTGACACCAAAAGCCTGTCCAAAAGATCCGAGTTGCTGCTGATGGATCTATCGTTGCCAATCAAATTCATGTGCTCCTTGAGAAAACCCTAAAGAGATCATGTAATAAAACAGTTTTCTGTCTCATTTAAATCCTTAACTAGAGTTGTATAATCTAAGAACTGAGGTAGCACATTGCGCCCTAGACCATGGGTAAGCTAAGGTGGCACATCTCGCGAGTTCAACGAAAGCTATGAAAATGCTTCAGGAAGAATATGTCGTTTTTTGACATTATATTTATCCGGAGCCGAACTTCGTAGACAATCGGCAATAGATTGTGGAGAGGATTCTCGACTTCTCGTGTGTGAACATGATTGACCTCCCAAATTCTCATCAGTGTAGGTATGAAGCGACTGTTAATTACAATTCAAGTTGGAGGATCGATCAATTGCCGGGATCAACTAACTAAATCACTAGATAAGTTCCCTCATGAATGCTCCAATGCTAATGACACTTATTACGATAGTGACGACCGCATATGAGATTTATCAACAAACAAAGTGAACAATGGTCACAATTGAGTGCAACACCTGTCTAGATTTGTCACCAGATGTGATGGAGGCTTGGTACAACCTACGGATGAGGTTGCTACCTACCATTACAATCTGTTGAAATATCCTGCAGACAAGAAAATGAGAAAACATGCATATGGAACAATTCTCCTTTCATGGAAACGTTCGATTCTATACTCATAATTCATCATTGTCGCAGTTTACTTCCCAGCGATTGCATCTCAAGTCGCTGTCCCTGTTCTGCTTCTTTCTCTTTGGCTTCTACTCCTCTTACAAGCTTAGGCATGCTTGTTGATTGCTGATGTGCGTACACACCAAGCACACAAAACCAAAAGCCACACTGTTCCTAGCAAATGCTCGTCCAGATATGAGATAACAAGATTAATTCACACTAAGCCAACCCGAGGGGATCCAAAAATGGGCTGTGGCTGTGGTGTCATCAAAGCTTCATGGCAGCAAAAATATCAGTAAAAGAACTCTGACCAAGATCAATTCAATCCAATATCAAAAGCATGCAATATCCTGCAACAATTGAAATGGCTACTTAAGCCATCACTGTGCCATATCTGATTCCTACATGTAAAATGTAAGAGTACACAGAGAAAAATCTATAATTATTCATATTCACTAGATCACTGGAATGAATGGGAAAAGAATGGTAGCAAAAGGAATGCATCATCTATCTAGACTTCTTGTCACATATGATGGAGACTCAGTATGCCCAGATGAGGATGCCAATAAACGGCGTAGGTACTCACAAAAAGAGCAAAGCAATATATGCTGCTCAGACCGATCTAACTGTGGAGTGTGGACAATCCACCATAATATTTTGAGACACAGAAACGTGAAAACTGAAATGATTTTCTTTCACCAAAATGCTCATTTCTCCTCATCATCACCGGAGCTCTGCTTGCTAGATTTCATCTCAATTAGCTGCTGCTGTTCCTCCTCAGTCTCTTTGGCTTCTACTTGTTTCTCAGGCTTAGGTTTGCTTGTAGATTGCTGATACATGATCCCTCCAATCATGCAAATCAAAAGCCCCACTGTTCCTAGCAGTTTGGAATGCTTGTCCCAGATAACAAGATTAATCACAACTGTCAATAGCTTGTTTACAATGCCAAGCACTGTAAATCCAGTGGCAGAAATTGCCCTCCTACAGGAGAACCCAAAGAACGAAATCGCTAGACCAAATATGAACGATAATCCCACGGGCAAAACCACCTGAAAGGAGTGCCAATCTGACTCGTCGGAGATTTCATGCTTGATTTTCTTCAATTCACCCATTATAAAAAGCTCCAGAGGAAACAGTAGAAGAGCCTCAAGATTATTATACAAGACGAGACCCCACGTATTTAGTCCGATGGTCATGACCACGTGCTTGATGTACACAAAATCTATGGACATGCTCACGAGATAAGCCAGAGCCCAGCTGTATGCCATGAATGTGAACTGATAATCTGTAAGCACATAAAGAACACTTCCACCAAATATCGTGGCCAATGAGAGCCACGTTTTCATCGAAGGCCATGGTTGATGCAAGAAAAGAGTCTCTCCTATGGCAACAAACATGGGAACCGCAGAACGGAAGACGATGAACGTATCAACATTGGCATGGAGGAGGAGCTCGCTGTTGGTGAAGAGAGACAGGTAGAAAATTATAGCTGCAGGCAGAAACCGCCACATGGTCACTAGATCAAGTGGATCGTGCTCTAAGAGCTTCAACCGACCGAAGACGAATACACCAGCAGCACTCGTTAAGTACTGCAAAGCGGTCAGAGCACCGGGGTAAGGGAACTTCATAATCGCCCATTTATTGATGATCAAGAGCAACGACGCTGAGATGCAGTATCCAGCAGCTACACCATAAATTGAGGCTTGGTGAAGCAAAGCACTGTACCAAGAAGAGGCTCCAGTATCAACTTGAGCCACCTCAGCCTTCGGATTCTCCGCATCTTTCTCAGTAGACATCCTGGTGGAAAAGGAAAACATCAAAAACCCATTTTCCCCCCTATAGTAAACGTGCTCTCCAATTTAAAGCCAGACATCAAACATATAAAACCAGCTCGGTCGTGTATATTATAACTGATCACGAGTGGGTATGAAAAGCAACGCAAAAAACCCAAGAACCCAGCGTCATTCTCTCACAACTCCTCAAAATCTCCCTTCACAGCTATAAAAGCCCAGCTCATTGCTTTAAGAAAGAGCGAAATCGGGCATCCGCTAACTTTTCCATGTCGATACAACAGAAGAAACAATCAGAAGATTTGAGGACCCTAGCAAATGCAGCAAAAAGAAGCACTCTTTTCTTCAAAGTCAACGCATTTGGGAAGCGGCATTAGCACTTCCATGCTCGAGCGAGCCGAATTTGGAGGTTGAATTTAATTCTATACTATAACTAAATCCTTCCACATGTCAACAATTCAATACCGTGGGTAGAAGTTGATTTTTACTTTAACCACGGGCCTTATAAAAACCACAAACGGTTAACTTTATTATTAAATTAAGTCTACTCTCATTTATGAAAGTTCATGCCATATCATGTTTATAGTGAATGCTAGGTAGCGAAAGCTTGGTGATTCCAAGCAATGTTTGCTCTTCTTTTCAAAGTATCTATACACTTGTTTATCATAATACCATGAGATTTACTATCAATCTCATCATATTGTGAGTTATAAAACAACGAGACTTTCTGTTGTCAATTCTAATTATCCATCTTTGACTAACTATTATGATGGATTTTCTTAGGCCATTTTAAGGTATCTTGATCAATTAAATCATTACAAAAGTCCAACTTTATCCAAACATGAAATGTTAAGTCTCTTTAAAATTAAATAAAAGAAATTGGGAACAAAAATTTTAAGGTTGTACCAACCGCATTTTTGTTTTTACTCTATTCGATGATTATAAATTTTGTACAATTATTAAACACGTTCTCCTACTCAAAAAATCATTTAGGGAATATAAATAAAAAAAAAATTTCCAAACATAAATTGTTTCTAAAAACAAAAATGTTAACAAACACACCTCTAATATGCGCAACGGATCAATGCTAGGAAATTTGAAAAAGTCTGGTTTAAATGGACAGATCGGAGTCAGACAACTTGGGTTGAGAGATACCAAGGTTCAGATTAAAGTCTATAATTACTAAGGTTGACTTCATCCGGCTTTGTAAGCACAATATATTCTTCCAATCTCGATTAGCAGAAAACATAACCCGTGAAGGGGTTAATTTTTTTTTAAGTATTTTAAAAATTATTAACATTTCACGAACAGATGAAATAGTACTTGACTATCCGGATTTGTTAAGTAAATCAGTATAGTGCATTCCAATAGAAAGAAAAAAAGAAATCAATGTAGTGCTTAGGATGACTGCATTATTCTACACGTGTTAGGACTGTTGACCATGGGGACGTCCCGGCTTCAGACAAAGAACGAACGAAAATGGAACTTTACGAAGATATGAAAAGGTGTGGTTTTTGTTGTACTCAAGGGACAAGAAAATCTCCAAAACAAGAATCCGGATTTGACTGCCTGATTTTTAATCAGATAAAGTCTAGATTGTTCTCTGGTAACAGCACGACCATGAGAACGACAGATGAATCATTTTCTAGAATGCCGCTGCTGTAACAAGAGGATATTATTCTTAGTTTTTGAGATTCTATTGAAACTAGATAGGAACTTAGCCCTTTGATCCCTCCTCTATCCCGCACGCGTATGTACTGAGCCTACAAGCAAGTAGTTAAGGAGCTTGACTACTGGCTCTGCATCGCTTTCATATTTTAACGGATAAAGAGACCCTTTGAACAATCAAAGTAAAATGAATACAAACAAGATCCAGAGTTTGAAGAAAGAGCATTACAAGGATGATGCCAAAGCATTAGATAAGTCGAAATGGAGACCACACTCCCTCAAAACAGATAGACAGAAGCTGTTTCGAGAAATAAGAATTGTAAAGAAAAAACTCTTCAAAGCACAAAGATTCGCACCAACTGTACGTGATAACCATATGAGTCACACTTCAGGATGATTTTGACACCTTTTCACCTTTGTTTTGATGAAAAGTGAGAAGTGTAAGACTTCATAAGTAACCAAGATGCCAGTACTCATGCAGTAACAAATCCTTAGCACCCAACTGGAACCTAAAAGGGCCGACATTTCCGAATAAAAACTAAGTCTTTCCAAAAACAGGACAGTTCCAGAGAACTTCAGTAATAGCTAAAACCGTTCATTCCAACAAAAACCCAGAAAAATATAACCCTCCCCAGAACCTCGAAAAACACAGAGAACATCCTAACCTGCATTTCCTCAATGGTTTCTCCCATTAAAACGCAATTCACAGAGAATCCACCTCCAACACACACCGCTTGACGCACTAGAAATGTGTCGTACCGTGCTGAATCAAAACTCAAAACCCAATTCTGATTCAACCTATCACATTACAGCATAAACTTGTTTAAATTTTTCGCACGTCACATAAATAGACAACCCGAGTAAGCCTCATCGCACAGAATGTGTCTTAAACCTCGGTGTTCCCGAGCTTCAAGGAGACAGCATGGTGATCACGTCTAAACGAAACTAACCGAATTCAACAAACCCCAACCCAGTACAGAAAGCGAAGCATCAAGAAGAGCAAGAACCACAATCAAGGATGACAAACCCACAATCAAGATAAGCTAGCAGTAAAACAGAGACCCCAAAAAAAAAAATCAAGAGAATTCAAAGGAATTACTAACTCGGTCCCCTTCTGCATCAGGATACGGAACTGCTTGGGCGATAGGACCGCTTGCCACTCCTCCTCCGACTTCCAGACTGACTGAGCATAACGTTAATTTACCAGTCATTACTTTGCACGAAAGAGATACATAAAAAAATCAATTCATAAAGTTGCAACCAACGAAACATCCACGTAAAGGTGTTCAAAACTCAAGCAATTAAGCAAAATACCCCACTTTCACTGACCGAGCAAATCATTCTCTCCCTTAGCGTGCTCCGTGGAAGCCCTCTGTAAAATCTGAAAGCAATAAAAGCATTAGAATATTTGTACTCAGTCGAAGCCCAAAAGAAGGGCCTATAAATGGACATACTTAATCCCAAAACAGTAATACTTTTCTTGCTTTAAGTTGTCCCTCCTATCTCTTGATTGGAGCAAGTGCGGACCATGGACAATTATCACTCATGCGCTCTTCCTCACAGCAACAATAATAACGTTAAAACTTTCGTACCAAAGGTCACGATGACAAATACTGTGGTGGAAACGGCAGGACGCGACTTGCTTCAGGAGTCAAAAGGGCCGACGAAGAACTCTCCCCCTTAGCCTCCTGATAAGCTCTCCGACTCCGGCTCAACCTAGAAGAGAAAGCAGCTACTATCACCAAGCCTCCATGCCTCCCGAAACAGAGGCGATAGAAAAGAAAAAAAGGGAAAGGAGAAAGAGAGGTCTCACGATACCCATACGCCTCTCTCCTCCGCCACAATATCCCTCGCGGCTGTCACGGCATTGCCGAAATCCCAAAACTTAGCACCGCCACCAATATATCTAACCTCACAAACCTCTTTTGCTTCAACATCCTTGGCTACGTGCTCGAGCCCGAAATCGCATCCGAATAAGGAGTAGAAGACAAAGAAGCTCAAGAGGCCAGTCAGCGGCCGGCAAGGAGCTGCGACTGGAAAGTCGATGACGGTGACAAGGATAGAGGCGAGGAGGGATGCACTTAGGGTGAGTGAGAATATGTATGGTAGTGAGTGTGTAAAAGAAAAGAAAAAAAAGCAAATATCAAAATAGATCAGGAGATAAATCAACGTGATCTTCCACATCCAGAAAATCAAGGGAGATCGGAAAAGAAATCAAAGTGATCTTCTCAGATCTACAAAATCACGAGAGATTAGGAAATAAATCTACGTGATTTTCATATCGTACAATTCCAATTGGGATTGCCTTTGCTCCTATAAATAGGAGTGCTCCCCAACGGAGAAGAACCCACAAAAGCAAGAATATGGAAGAAACAACTTTCTTCTTCCAAAAAAGAGAGTTATCTTTTAGAGCAGCTAGAGATCCACCTTTGGCTAAAGTTGTGAGATCTACCTTTGGGTGAAGTTGTATCTCATTATTTATCAAAGTGGAAGTTTGAGGTGGACTACGGTCCATGGTTTTTCCCTTCACCTTGGAGGGATTTCCATGTTAAAATTCTAGTGTTATTTACTATTCATCTTTACTGCTTTCATTTAATATCCTATTTAATTTTCACAGAATTAGTAGCGGAAAAATTATCTAGGCCTTCTCCACAAATATTATTTTCTTTTTTTTCCCAACATGAGGAGTGGAGTGCTTGAGGAAGAGAGAGGCACAAGTGGGAAGAAGAAGCGCGTTTCGTTGAAAAAAGGAGAGAAAGTGGAGCAAGCGGTAGAGCAGAGGATTGTGCAAAAACATGCTTTCAATTTATTTTTTTAATCCACGTCAACGGACACGTGTTGACTTGTTAGTGGGCCAGCTAGGCTTGTGTGCGACAATGCCGATGTTTCAGGACAACAAAGTTAACTAGAATTGGAACAATAAATGTGACAATGGTGTCAATATTGTCTCGCTGATTTGGCAAGAAATTTGGCATTTTTGAATGCGGGGAGAGATGAGGGAGAAACAAAGGAAGAGAGACGAAGCTGCAAGAGCAGGGCGAATGTGCAAACGACTGGGGAAAGTGTATCGAATGATGGTCGGCTGTGAGGAGTGCCTGAAGAATGGAGGGGGGTTTATATATGCTTAGACCTTGTTCCAATTTCGTTGGTGAAGATCTAAATGCCGATCATGGGACAAGAAAGTCTCCATCCGAAGTGTACATTTCCACCCATGATCGGTATTTAGATGTTCACCAACGAAATTGGAACATCAGGGGTTTAAGCATATATAAACCCCCCTCCATCCTTCAGACACTCCTCACAGCCGACCAACATTCGATACACTTCCTCGGTCTTTTGCACATTCGCCCTGCTCTTACAGCTTCGTCTCTCTTCCTTTATTTCTCCCTCATCTGTGCCGCATTCAAAAATGCCAAATTTCTTGCCGAATCCGCGAGACAATAACGACGCCATTGTCACATTTATTGTTCCAATTCTAGTTAACTTTGTTATCCTGAAACATCATGGGACACCGGATTCTCTATTTGATACCCACCCCTTTACTATCTTTCTCATCATTTTCACGCTTCTTCTTTATTGCTTTTTGTCCCTTCCACTTATTTTTCTTCTACCGGTCTTTAGTACTGCTCGTGGTGCCCGCATCTTTTTCTTTCTCAAGGTCTTTTCCTTTCTCTCCGTAGCTTTCCTCACGTTGCTGTTGTTCCGAGGTCTCTCCTTTTTTTTCCTTGTATTTGCCATTGTTGATAATGCTCTTTCCAGCTTACTTATGGGGTCTTATTCAAAAGCTCAAGCAGAAGATGTTAGTAGTCGCAATCCGTATGTTCGGCTGCCGAGGAGGAGCTCTTTTGCCATATTGATTCGTAGTACTAGTCGGTGTTTGACTAGTCAATGTTTTTAGCCAAAAAAAAACTAGTTGCTGCTTAACAATTTCTTATGTCCTATTACATACTGACATTGGATTTGAGTAGTCCTTAAAAGGCTTGAGGGAAGAAGAAACGAGCGGGAGACGCGTTGGCCAACCTTTGCGTCCACCCACTCTCTCGTTTCGGCGGCTGAGTAGCAGATTTGGAAACGCCAAGCAGCGAGCTCGCGGCCAAGACTCCAGATCTCGAAGCTCGTCAACCTACGCGTGGGTGCAGATTAAAAGAAGACATAACATAGGGATTTCTTTGTATTTATGATTTTCCCTTTGCATCTATTTAGTTAAGGGAAGTTATGATAAAGAATTCTATATCTAAAATTCTGGTGTGGGTTGTAATCAAGACATCATTGGAATTTGATATGGAATATATTGTTGCTTTTTTTTTTATGCCTTTTTTAGTTTTGTATACGACTCAATTTTGTTTTACTTGATTTACTTGTTTATCCATAGGATTTTATATATTATTTAGTATTATAGATGATATTATTTTGCACTTAATTATCATGCCAACTTTTTGAGTTTTCTAGGTTACGACTTTTTTGCTTATAGATGTAATGAAGCTTGCCCGTTAAATATATATAGATAAAAATGAGTTTTTCTTTACCTTGCACTTCATGCATTATTAAGATTTCACTCCGTGGCACATTTCAATTCCTATTACCTTCCACCGGTGAGGTGGCATCAAAGCCAACAAAGATCACTGGAGAGCAAAGTCATGTCTGGTTTAACATTGAGCAGCCTTTTTCAACATGCCACATTAGAACAACTCGGCGATATAGCCAATAAAATAAAACCAATCAAATGCCGGAATGACGTAGAAGTTCATCCTTTTAGTTAGACTCAATGTAGATCTTACCTAATCTTTGATAAGTCTTTCTCCTGATTCGGTAAAATGGTCCCATGCTGGTGCTCGCTATCAATATTTATATATTTTCCCCTTCTCTTGCAGTCCAAGCGACATCAAGGATTCGATTCTTTTGGATTCGATTCTTTTATGTGCACTTAATTTTAGTGTAAGCATGACCGTCATGCCGACAAAAGGAACATCCGAATCAAAGCATAAGGTCCAAAAGAATCTGCAGGGGATGGCTGATGAAAGATCCAGACGTGCAGATGGAAACTCATACGGAGCAAGATTGGTCAGATCAAAGCATCCAATCTTCCTGCCCCTAGCGATTGTCCCAAGTTAAAAATGAACTTGAAAGAAGGTTCAGGGCTTTCACCAAATGTAATCATAGGCCCAGTTAATGCAAGCCCAGCCCAAGTTCTCAAAACTTAGCCCATCCTCTTTCTTTCCTTCTTTAAATGGTTCGCGTGAAGTCGAGCAAAGCGATGTAACTCATTATTATCTTGTCCAAGTAGTATATACTAGATTTGAGATAAGTGAGCTTTGATATTATTTTGTTAAAGTGCATAGTGAATGTTTAATCATATTGTAGTTGCTCGCATCATTCGTCTCAAACTCTTTCAAGTTTTTCAATTAGTAATGAGTAGTACGAGAACAATATCTATGAGAAACTTTCGGTGATTGAATTATGGATATGAATATAGATTGTTGGATATGTTTGAATTGCTATGCATTGAGGTTTAGCTTCTTCTTTTGGAAATATATATATATTCTTTGATGGATAATAAAAACTCTGATATGTTGTTTAAATTTTGAGACTACGTCCTTGTCCTTTAGGTTAAAAGAATTATGGATGTGTCATTACCCTTTTTTCTGTAGGATTCGGGGTTTGACACCAAAAGCCTTTCCAAAAAATCCAAGTTGCTGCTGATGGATCTATCATTGCCAATCAAATTCATGTGCTCCTTGAGAAAACCCTAAAGAGATCATGTAATAAAATAGTTTTGTGTCTCGTTTAAATCCTTAACTAAAGTTGTATAATCGAAGAACTGAGGTAGCACATTGCGCATTCTAGACCATGAATAAGCTAAGGTAGCACATCTCGCGAGTTCAATGAAAGCTATGAAAATGCTTCAAGAAGAATATGTCGTTTTTTGACGTTACATTTATCTGGAGCCGAACTTCATAGACAATCGGCAATAGATTGTGGAGATGATTCTCGACTTCTCGTGTGTGAGCATGATTGACCTCCCAAATTCTCATCAGTGTAGGTATGAAGCGACTGTAAATTACAATTCAAGTTGGAGGATCGATCAATTGCCGGGATCAATTGACTAAATCACTAGATAAGTTCCCTCATGAATGCTCTAATGCTAATGACGCTTATTTTGCAGTGATCTCACTAAAATAACCACTGCTATTGCCAAGTGCTGTATACATCTTCCTTTTACTTTTTAAAATCCATCGCGATATATGTACTTTTGACTTTATGTTTAACTCAAATTACTAAAATCTTGCAGAATGTATGAACATTGACATGTCGATTTGTTTAAAAACTTTTGACTTTACATGATGTTTTTAACTTCTGTTGGAAAAGACACTAATTAAAATTTGCAAACATAAATATGGGGTTGACTTGTAGAATAGTTGATGAAAAATTCAACGACTTTAAGTTCATAAAAGGCCATTTTCAACTCCGGAATAACCCTCCATTTTGTTGGGTCAAAACAAAAGCAGGGCTGCTAACCAGATATTGGCAGTGCAAACAATAAACGAGCAAGCTGACAGCAGCTATGTTTGGAGGCAAATGCTCAAACTGAGGGGCACTCTCAAGGGATCATAATGGATAGAAATCCTCCAAGGAGTTGTCTAGGATTCAACTCTTCAAAGAGAAGCTAGATCCAATGATGTTATTGCTGGAGATGATTGGTATTGGCCTGCATCAAGATCTGAGGCCAGTAGTTTTGTGGTTTTATGGTTCCCACTCCTGCTTCTGCAGACAGAGTTATCTTCTTGAGTCTCGAATCTGACTACGGCTCCTCAGCATAAACTAATCAGGTTTAAGCCAAATGTTGCTAGACATGGCAGGTAGCATGCAGACTAAAGTCCCAATGAGAAAGTGGTGTATGTTGATAAACTATGTATTATCAACATTCTAAACTGTCCTAGGCTGGCTTACGATGTGGAGCCAACTCTCTGTGTACGATTATAAGCAATCTGAGCTTCACCCTCTGTTAGAAATTGCATCAGTCGATACATTCAACTCACTTTTGACATTACACATAAATTTGAGTACAAGTTATACTGCTTGAATAAAGCCCTCCAAGATCTTAGCAGTCTCGTTTACATAAAATTACTCCCAAACTGGCTCAGACGACATACAAAACGTTAAGGTTTCAACCTTTGTGTGATTTAAATTTCGAAACACCTATTTTAGAGCCCTCAAAATTGCGCCCCGAATATCCAATGCACTCTCGAAACTGGTCACACGCCCAGTCCACAGGTACTGGATGTGCAGTTCACAGTTGCTAAAAATCCACAGATTCTGAACCACCTTCCCTATATTTATGGTATTCCGGACCCTCTTCCTTTTATTGGGCATAAAAAGCTAAAAAAGCCAAGAATTTTTATTAGCACATAATGCCAATTTTGAAAATACTTTTTCTTCTTTTCAGTCGAATGTTCCTTAGGGTATTGCTTGATACATTTGGACTGTCTTCATCTTTAAAAGAAAATGGAAAAGAGTGGAGCATGCGGTGATGGAAATATAACCCGTAAGTAAAGAAATAAACACGACAATAATATTATGGGGAGATGTTTCATGGTGTTGTTCTCATGGACTGTACCCGTTGTGGTTATTATTGCTAGCTACAACGCTGTTCTTTTGATGGCACAAAGTAAGCTATTTCACAACGTGCACGTTGACACAGAGAGAGAGAGAGAGAGAGAGAGAGGGATTCAAATTGGACATGACAGAACCAAGAGAAATCAAACCAACGAAAAGAATAAATGGATATTGTAGGAAAAAAACAAGAAGAGAGATCATTGTTCCCACATAGCCCAGACAGTTTCACACAAAATACTACTGGAACTGGAAAGGTAGGTTTCATGGCGTTAATAACAGCTGAAAGGTCAAATATTTTATTTAGAGAGAGAACGAACTATGGATTGGTCTAGTGATTAAAGAACGGATCGGGCCTATATACCAAATTGATTATCAAAGTCAACGGAGTGCAAACAGATTCACATTTGGTTTTAGTATTTTGGATTTGGACTTAGGTCTTATCTAATATGCAAAGCTAACAAGGTATTTCACGAACTTAGCATCTCACGTTCCAAAGGTGACCTTGATTGATAGAAAAAAGAAGAGGGGAAGTGTTACATTTTGTACATTGTGATTAGTGATTGCTTCACTGGAATTGGAGTGGAAAGCAAAAGAAGTTGACCGAGTCCAAAAAGCAAAAGTTGAAGAGAGACAGCTACCAAATGCAGGAATACATGACATGGAGGCGGAGGAACCTAAAGAGACATGCCTTTATATGGTCAAATGAGCTCGGTTTCTGAATTAGAGGAGGACAATTGAAAACATGAAGATGAAGATGCAAATCACGGCTGCCGTTCAAATATTGGCATTCATTGTCGGATTTCCCTCGTTTTCGACGTCGCAAAAGGCGATCCGGACTTGACTGTGGCGACCCAACTCTGCAACACCTTTTATTACCCAGCGTGCGGCAGCCTTGGGGCCAACATAATCCAGGTTTTCTACGAGCTAGAGCAAAATACGCCCAGTCAAGGTTATAAGTACTATTACGCATCTCCGGCAGGGGGTGATCGGTTCCCGGTTCGGTCTGATTCCACCTTGGAATCGAGAACCGGACTGGGAGCACCGGTTCCCAAAATTGGGAACCGTGGACCGGACCATTTGGTCCTAGGACTGGGAACCAGACCGGACCATCAATTCCCGTCCGGTCCGGTCCAGTCCGGTCCAACAAAATCGGCTCTACTTTTTTACACTAAAGTGTTACCGCGCTTCGGACTCGGACCGACTTGATCAATCCAATTCGGTTCTCGAGCGATTCAATAAAGCTAATCACACATGTTTCCACTTGCAAAATATTCAAACTTCACTTGTATGATTCACATTTCGTGTGTTTCATGGCCTTAACTATGAAGGCTATGAACAATTTGTCTAAAGGTTGTGCTTGGTTTAAGTTTTATAGACAATCTCTCTTCTACTCTTTGAATTGGAGACTTGAAGTGCCTTGTAAATCTCTTGGAGCCTTAGTCTCATATCGAGTAGAAAATGAAACTAACAACTACATTTTTTTTTATAAATAAAAGAGTAACAAGAAGGGTTTTAATGGTCTCTTGACCACATAAAATGTTGCTACCTCAAATCTCTGGATGTCGACCGCACCAAGTGCTATGGCCACGCCACTTGCAATTATGAGCTTTCGGAGCAGGATTGCTACGTGTGTTTATCACACGCTGACAACCTCGTAATGAACGAGTGTTTTCCAAGCATCGGCGCTCAGTTTGAGTTGAAGGATTGCAGAGTGAGGTACGAGCAATGCCCATTTTTCAGGTTAGCTTAGTATTTTATGAACTTAGGACTCACGTGCCAAAAGTGACCTTCCTTGTCATTAAGAAGAAGAGGGACAGTGTTATTCTTTGTGCTTCGTGATGAATGGTTGCTTCCCTGGAATTTGAGTGGAAAGCAAACAAAGTTGATCAAGTCCAAAGAGTAAAGGCTGAAAAGAAATAGCCACCCAACGCTTGAATACTTTCATGATATACCGGCGGAAAAACCAAAAGAGACATGCCTTTATATGGTCAAATAAGCTCTGGTCTCTGAATCAGAGGAGGAGGACGATCAAAGACAAGAAAATGAGGATGAGAGAACAAATTGTGGGTGCTGCTCAAATACTGGCATTCATGGTCGGATTTTTTCCCATTTTCGACATTGCGAAAGGTGACCCCGACATGACTATCGTGAACCAGATCTGCAACGGCTTTATGTTCCCAGCATGCGACAACTTTGGGGGCTACATAATTGGGGTTCTCCATGATTAAGAGATAAATACGCCCGATCAAGGTTATAACTACTATACTTCATCTCCGGATGTTGATGGCACGACCTATGCCCATGCGACTTGCAACAATGATCTCATGCGGGGGAATGCCTCATGTGTCTATCGTATATTAACAATTTCATACTCCATGACTGTTTTCTGAGCATTGGTGTGCAACTTGAGGTGGCGAATTGTAAAGTTAGGTACGAGCAATACCCGTTCATTGAATAATTTATAAGTTCTTTGCACGTGAATTTGAAGTTTGTGTGCAAATTGTTAGAATTATTAAAAGCAATGGAGTTTGGTCAATAACAAGACCGCTTCTCGTGGATGTTGAAAGTCATAAAACATTGTAGAATGCGTTTGTTATTTCATGGCTGTTGCGGTGTAATGGTAAAACTTCTCTCCAATTAAGTCGCATCGACTACATTTGATTTTGTTTTCGTTTGATTATCGGAATGTCTATCTCTCATGACCCACTTTCGGACACGTGGCTGAAGGGAGTCTCCCTCAATCCTGATTGGAGGATATTAATGCCGTTACAAGATTCTACCACCACTACAACGACATTAGAAATAAAATTGCAGCGACATTCGTACCATTCTGTGCGAAAATCTCAATGGTGATGCAATCTAGTTTAGCATATGAATAGAATGTTGTCGTGGTCTTGAAAGAGCAGAGTTGAGCAGAGAAGCTTTTCGTAGCCCCTACAGTGGCACTTATCAAGGTAACACTTACCATGACAACGTGCAAAAAAATCAAAATCAGTGAAGAATTTGTGACCAAGATCAATGGGATCAAAATTCAAAATCATGCAATTTCTTGCATCAGGATCGCTCGAGCTTATTACGATAGTGACAACTGCATCTGAGATATATCAACAAACGAAGCAAACAATGGTCACAATTGAGTGCAACACCTGTCTAGATTTGTCACCAGATGTGATGGAGGCTTGGTACAACCCACGGATGAGGTTGCTACTTACCATTACAATCTGTTGAAATATCCTGCAGACAAGAAAATGAAAAAACATACAGATGGAACAATTCTCCTTTCATGGAAACGTTCGATTCTATACTCATCATTCATCATTGTCGCAGTTCGCCAGTGATTGCATCTCAAGTCAGTGTCCCTGTTCTGCTTCTTTGACTTGGGCTTCTTCTTCTCTTACAAGCTTAGGCATGCTTGTTGATTGCTGATGCGCGAACACACAAGCACACAAATTCAAAAGCCACATTGTTCCTAGCAAATGCTCGTCCAGATATGAGATAACAAGATTAAACCACACTAAGCCAACCCGAGGGGGAACCAAAAATGGGTTGTGCATGTGGTATCATCAAAGCTTCATGGCAGCAAAATATCAGTAAAGGAACTCTGACCAAGATCAATTCAATCCAATTTCAAAAGTATGCAATATCCTGCAACAATTGAAATGGCTACTTAAGCTATCACTGTGCCATATCTGATTCCTACATGTAAAATGTAAGAGTACACAGAGAAAAATCTATAATTATTCGTATTCACTAGATCACTGGAATGAATGGGAAAAGAATGGTAGCAAAAGGAATGCATCATCTATCTAGACTTCTTGTCACATATGATGAAGACTCAGTATGCCCAGATGAGGATGCCAATAAACAGCGTAGGTACTCACAAAAAGAGCAAAGCAATTTATGCTGCTCAGACCAATCTAACTGTGGAGTGTGGACAATCCACCATAATATTTTGAGACACAGAAACGTGAAAACTGAAATGATTTTCTTTCACCAAAATGCTCATTTCTCCTCATCATCACCGGAGCTCTGCTTGCTAGATTGCATCTCAATTAGCTGCTGCTGTTCCTCCTCAGTCTCTTTGGCTTCTACTTGTTTCTCAGGCTTAGGTTTGCTTGTAGATTGCTGATACATGATCCCTCCAATCATGCAAATCAAAAGCCCCACTGTTCCTAGCAGTTTGGAATGCTTGTCCCAGATAACAAGATTAATCACAACTGTCAATAGCTTGTTTACAATGCCAAGCACTGTAAATCCAGTGGCAGAAATTGCCCTCCTACAGGAGAACCCAAAGAACGAAATCGCTAGACCAAATATGCACGATAATCCCACAGGCAAAACCACCTGAAAGGAGTGCCAATCTGACTCGTCGGAGATTTCATGCTTGATTTTCTTCAATTCACCCATTATAAAAAGCTCCAGAGGAAACAGTAGAAGAGCCTCAAGATTATTATACAAGACAAGACCCCACGTATTTAGTCCGATGGTCATGACCACGTGCTTGATGTACACAAAATCTATGGACATGCTCACGAGATAAGCCAGAGCCCAGCTGTATGCCATGAATGTGAACTGATAATCAGTAAGCACATAAAGAACACTTCCACCAAATATTGTGGCCAATGAGAGCCACGTTTTCATCGAAGGCCATGGTTGATGCAAGAAAAGAGTCTCTCCTATGGCAACAAACATGGGAACCGCGGAACGGAAGACAATGAACGTATCAACATTGGCATGGAGGAGGAGCTCGCTGTTGGTGAAGAGAGACAGGTAGAAAATTATAGCTGCGGGCAGAAACCGCCACATGGTCATTAGATCAAGTGGATCGTGCTCTAAGAGCTTCAACCGACCGAAGATGAATACACCAGCAGCACTCGTCAAGTACTGCAAAGCGGTCAGAGCACCGGGGTAAGGGAACTTCATAATGGCCCATTTATTGATGATCGAGAGCAACGACGCTGAGATGCAGTATCCAGCAGCTACACCATATATTGAGGCTTGGTGAAGCAAAGCACTCCACCAAGAAGAGGCTCCAGAATCAACTTGAGCCACCTCAGCCTTCGGATTCTCGACATCTTTCTCAGTAGACATCCTGGTGGAAAAGGAAAACATCAAAAACCCATTTTCCCCTCTAGAGTAAACGTGCTCTCCAATTTAAAGCCAGATATCAAACATATATAAGACCGGCTTGGTCGTGTATAGTATAACTGATCACGGGTGGGTATGAAAAGCAACGCAAAAAACGCAATAACCCAGCATCATTCTCTCACAACTCCTCAAAATCTTCCCAGCAAAGCTGTAAAAATACCTCTGCAGCAATAAAAACCAGGCTCATCACCTTATGGAAGACCAAAATCGGGCATCCCTGCTAACTATTCTACGTCGATACAATAAAAGAAACAATCAGAAGATCGAGGACTCTCGCAATGCAACAAAAAGAAGCACTCTTTCTTTCAAAAGCAAGGCATTCGGGAAGCGGCAGTAGCACTTCATGCTCGAGCAAGTCGAATTTAGAAGGAAAAGTGAAGGTTGCACCCTGCCCAATATGGCTATAAAAGCCCAGCTCGTTACTTTTAAGAAAGAGCGAAATCGGGCAACCGCTAACTTTTCCATGTCGATACAACAAAAGAAACAATCAGAAGATTGAGGACTCTAGCAAATGCAGCAAAAAGAAGCACTCTTTTCTTCAAAGTCAACGCATTTGGGAAGTGGCATTAGCACTTCATGCTCGAGCAAGTCGAATTTAGAAGGAAAGGTGAAGATTGCACCATGCCCAATACGGCTTTCAACGGGTTGGGCACTCCAAGACAATCATCATGCCAATGAAGGGGTTTTTGGCGGTTCAATTAGCAAGAGGTACGGGATTTCATCGAACATCAGACTTCAATCAAAGCAGCAAAGCAGCACCAAACCCCACCATAATCAACGCTCCCCATTCACGGAAGACTGACCGAACAACCCGATACGCACCGGCGACAGCGCATTGCCCCGAAAAACCGAATCGAACGAAAGGAAAAACTTACTCTCTATCTCTCTGCGGCTCGGGACTCCAGAACAAGAGGTGAGCTGCTGATCGGCTTTTTATCGCGCTCCGGCCTCACGAGATCTCGCTTCCGCCGACTCCGGCGGCATGGTTCCTCCGATCTCCGCCCCGGAATTCCTTCGAGTCGCGCGCGCGCCGGCGGGGCTCCGAATCTCGACGGAATGGACGGGAAGCGATCGATGCCGGGGCCGGATTCGGATTCGGATTCGCTGGATTCGGGCTCGCAGTTTGGAGATGGGAGAGCGATCGAGCAAGGGAGAGGAGAGAGGGGAGAGTGGAGACTGAGACGGCGGCGTTTCCGTGGGGGAAGGGCGAATGGATCTTGAAATTGGATTTTTTTTTTTTTTAAATTTTACTATGAAATAATATTGGGCATTGGCACGTGCAAGGGAGATTGCAACTGCCCTAATCTCCTTTCTTTTTAACGAATCGATTAGTAAAGGTAATTGTAACCAACTGCCATCATTTCCAAGATACTGAACTGGCAGTCGTCGAGAGGCCAATATTGAAAAGCTTGGATCAGGCCGGGGGTGTTTTCAAATTGGTTACAATTCCCCCCGCGGTTAACCCTTCCATTTTATTTACATGGAACGGAGACTCCAATAACCGATAACCACAGCCTTTGTTTAAGGTCCTTAGGCTGGACCAAAAGAATAATCGGTTCCCACTTCAGAACCAGAACCATCTCACTAAGGACTAATTCCAAAAAATTTGAATCGAAACCACCCGTTTCAATCTAGTTTAGGTGGATCCACAATACATGGATCATAATTTTTACAAAATTATATTTATTAATTAATATCGAAATGAACCTAGTTTCTATGTCGAGCATTAAAGCTTGTTCGGCTTTAAATTCGGACTGATGTGCGAGCCATTAATTTTATCAGGAATTGAAAATTATAAGGCTGAATAAATCGACAATACGCGTTAGCACATGATGCTCGAGCGAGCCGAATTTGGAGGGAAAAGCGAAGGTCGCGCCATGCCCATGAAGGGGTTTTTGGCGGTTCAATCAAAGCAGCAGACCAGCACCAATCCACACCATAATCAATGCTCCCCCCCGTTCACGGAAGACTGACCGAACAACCCGATACGTACCGGCAACAACAACAGCACATTGCCCAAAACAGAATGAACGGAAGAAGACTTACTCCCTCTCCGCGCCTCTCCGGCTCGGAATCCAGAACGAGAGCTGAGCTGCTAATCGGGTTTTTTATCGCGCCCCGTTCTCACGAGATCTCCCGTCCGCCGACTCCGGCGGCATGGTTCTCCGATCTTCGCCCGGAATTCCTCCGGCGGGGAGCTCCGAATCTCGACGGGATCGAACCAGGCGATCGATGCCGGGGCCTGATTCGGGCCGGATTCGGGCTCCGGAGGACGCGAGGGGAGAGCGAGTGGTCCGTGGGGAAATGGCGAGGGATCAGAGCGCCGGCGATTTGCGTCGGGATTTTCCCTCTCTCGTTCGTCGGCGATTCGAGCTCGCAGTTTGGAAATCAGAGAGCGATCGAGCGAGAGGGAGAGAGAGAGAGAGAGAGAGAGAGAGAGAGGGAGAGCTGGAGAGCTGGAGAGTGGAGACGGGGACGGCGACGTTTCCGTGGGGGAAGGGCGAATGTATCTTGAAATTGGATTTTCTTTTTTCTTTTCTTTTTTAAATTTTGCCACGAAATAATATTGGGTATTAGCGCGTGCAAGGGAGATTGCAATTACTTTGGTCTCCTTTTTTTTTTTTGTTCATAATGAATCTATTAGTAAGAGTTGGACCTAAACAAGTCCTTAAAAAGGCTTAAAGGGGAAAAAAAAAAAAACAAGCGGGAGAACCACCCTAAGGTGGGAGACCTCATAATGTCACTCTCGTATTCGCTTTATGTCGGAAAAATAAATATAAATAGGAGATTAGGGGTCTCACGGTGGTGAAAACAAACACCACGTCATAACTTCAATTTTAGCTACCATCAGGTAAGCAAGTAAAGTAGTTTCCCACGCCTAGGATGAGTGGGGTGGGTAAAAGGCCCCTTTACTCTTGGGTGGACTAAGATCTATCTATCTTATATGTCCTTCCTTGGCTAAGTTAGTGCGCCTTACAGCACTGCAACACAACCGAGGGCTAACGGCACTGCAACACAACTGCAGGCTAACTCGGTACCCTCAGTAGTGTTGCAGTGACGTATGACCTGGGCAATTCTTACCTTGGAATTGAGAACCGCCCTATTAAGGATTGATTCCAAAAAATTGGAACTAGAACCACCCATTTTGATCCACTTCCTGAGTGGGTCCCTATAACAAATCTTAATGTTTACAAAATTTTATTCATCAATTAATATCAAAATGAACCTAGTTTCTATGTCGAGCACTAAAGCTTGTTCAGTCTTAAATTCGAATTGAATTGCGAGCCATTAATTTTATTAGAAATTGAAAACTATAAGGCACAACAAATCGACAATACGCATTAGCGAGGAACTTAATTATTCCGAATGCCATAGTGTGGTTCTCTTAGGGTTCCTGACACCAGGAAAATGTGGAGAATTAACTCTACATTAGAAGTCATAACCTCTAGAGAAGTAAAACATTAATTTCTTGATCTATTATTTTCAACATTAACCTAATTTAATCGCAAGAATGGCCAAGGGGAGATTTAATTATGTTCTTAAAACAGCCACTGGCTACTATTTTTGTATCATAAAAACAAAGTGTTGCAACATTTATGGACATCTCAATCGGTCTCGGTCCCTCCTCTTTGTTTGTTTATTTTGCTTTTATTGAGAAAACAAGTAAATGGATTATTAAAATGATCAAAAAGTAGGGAGTTAATCCTATTATGCACCCAAGAGACAAAATTAGTCGATAATATCCAATAACTATAAAAATTTACGTACATATATATATTGTTCGAAGAACTACAAAAAAAAATTAACTACAAAATAAAAATTAAGTAATTAAGTTGGAATTTTGGTTTTTTTTTTTTAATATCATCTTAATTACTTAATCTCTTGTCCGGTTTGAGTGGACGACATGATTCCACACTTAGAATCGGAAATTGGATCAATACTCATCGATTCTAGTAAATTAGAACTGAGAACCGGATTGATCCCATGAGAATCTTGATGGTATAGAACCAGGCAATTGATGCCAGACTTGATTCATCAAATTTAGACTTCGAAGGATGCGAGGAGAGCAAGTGACTAGCGGAAAATGGCGTGGGATTGAGTTCAGCCACTTTGGGATTCTCTCTCATTCATCAGCAATTTGAGCTTGCAATTTGGAGTAGGGGTGATCAGTTCCAAGATGGGTAGATTTCAGAATTGGAACCTGGAACGTATCCCGTTATAATTGATTCCCAATTTTTGAACCCCGAAACATGTCCTATTTGCCTAAAAGCGATTCTTGAACCTATCCTATTTTTCCGGTCTAGTATTGAGGGTCTACCCAATAACCTATTTTTATTTATTGTTCATTTTTTACAGCAAAATTAAATGAGATTATGAGTAACAAAGCGATTCAAAGTAAAAAATGAACAACATAATCCGCCAAAAACAATCTATAAGATGAATATATAATCACATACAATTATAAGCAATAAAAAGTTCACACATATAACATAAAACATAAATTATAAAACTTTTTTTTTTGGTAAAGTAAATTATAAAATTCTATTTTCCATTAATCCATAAAAATTTAGGGGGAGAAGAAAGACTAGTGAGAAGTTATGAGAAAAGACAACAGACTAAAGAGTGCTAAGGTTAAAATTTAGGGAAAAAAAGAGTAAGGTCTTCTCCTTTTTGCTTATAAAACCGATTTTGAAACAGGGTGATTCGGTTGAGTTCCCGAGTCGATATTCACTTGAAACATGTTCCCGGACTAGTTATAACCGATTTTTGGACCTGATTTTCGAGTGATCTAATCCATTTCTCGGGTAGAACCAATTTAATTGCACACCCCTAGTTTGGACATGAGAATTACGAGAGAGAGAGAGATTGAAACGACAACTTTTTTGTGGGGGGGGTGAATTTATCTTAAAATTGGATTTTTAATTTTAGTATGAAATAGGAGTGATCGGCTCCCTAGGGTTCTAATTCCTCTCCGGGGACCAAGAATTAGACCATGTGGTCTTGGAATCGGATAGGGTCTAGATTCTCGGGCGGGCAAATGGAATTGGTGAGGTTGACAAGGTCGAGTTCCAATAAAGACGACCAGCCCTTCCTCCTCATCCTCTACAAGGTCGGCAAGCTCCTAGGCCACGATGCCTTCACCAATGTCTATTAGGGATGAGCACAGTTCCTAGCTCAAGAACTAGAGAATCAAACTGATAGGTCTAGTTCAGTTCCCGATTTTAAGGAGGGAGGTTCCGATTGTCAATTTCATTTCTTTGGGAACCAGCTTGCGTTACTCACAAACTCCACAAGCATGCTACAAAATTTGGTTTAAATCTCAATCAGATACTATTTTGTGACAATGCAAGGAAATCATAATGGGAGAGATGCTGACTGATCGCCACAAGTCAATACTTGGGTTCCAACACCCTACACAAGAGAAGCGAACAAGATATCATTGTGCCTGCAAATTTAAGTGCGGTCCAATTTCTAGCACCTGGTCATATATCCGTCGCTTCTCTTCATCTTTTAAAGCCTGCAAACAAAATAAATTTTATCATTCCTTTCACAATAATGAATATAGTCCATTGTCATCCAATCAATAAATATAAAATACTTACCTTACAAGCTTTTGAAGTAGCCAGTTAATAATTTTTTTCAGGTTCAGGGTCGCTTTTATTAGGGTGCACATGACAAAATTTTTGTAACAAAAATTCATTTCTCAATTTTTATTTCAAAAATTGAGAAGTTAAAAATTTTAACTTCTAATTTTTTTTCAAATCTATTTCGGAATAGAAATTTGTTCCAGAAATAGAAAAATCAAATTGCGTTATCAAACGGATTTTTGTTCAAAATCTGTTCCAGGGATCAGAGAAACAGTTAAATAGAGAAGTAGAAATTTTATCATGTGTGCCCTTAATATCTAGACAGAGCTTTATTGTTAGTTGCCAAACATTGAATAGGATAAAATTATTTATTTGAAAAGTGGGGAGAAAGGGAGACCATATTACAAGAAGAATCCTTGTAAAAAATCCACATCTGAACGAAGAAACCGAAACCATATCTCCCCAGAAAGACCAAAAAGGTGAAGAAATTGAAATGAGAAGGTAGACAGCAAATGAAGAACTTAAATATACCCCATAGTATGCTTTCTTGATTTCAGAAGGACTTGCATCCTCGTTTACACCAAGTATTTCACCATAATCCAGGGCATACCTAATTGCCGGTTCAACAGAAATGAAAAAAAAAACGATATTAACACGAGGTAGAGAACGGAGACAGAACCAAGCACATAGGATGGAGACCCTATAATGCAAAGAAGCTCAAGGAGGAAATGATGATGACATTAATATAAATTTCCCAAGAAAATCGACTCCCATCTATAAGGAAGCAGTTCAAAGTCCAACAGGAATATGTAGGCTAAACATATGGCTCAACAAGATAATCATAATGACTCTCGTTAATAGGAAATTTTTAGTTTCCTACTATAATAACAAATTCACAAATAAGTACCCACCCCATTGGTGGTTGCGTAGTTTGCACTCAATCCCTCTTCCGGAAGGGAGCGAGTCCAAATCCCCGTATTCGTTTGTGCGACTCACCCGCAGTCCGGGGGAAGTGACTCCCCTTGGGTTGCTCCGGGTTTACATTGCTGGCTGCCGACTGTACGGCGGTTCCCAAGTCAACGAAAAAGAAACAAAAAACAAAAAACAAATTCACAAGTAAGATAGCAAGGGAATGAGGGAAAGACAGAAATGAAGATCAGTTACCGGTGCCATGAATTGATCTTGTAGAACCCCAATTGGGATTGAAGGCACCCAAGAGAAAAGAACCTCTCAAATTGCCAGCGTCACCCAAGAACGCCAAAGGAATGACAGACGAAAACAAAGGAGCGACCAAAATAGGGGGACAAGTGTGCGTATGCGCAAAAGAGGAGAGGGGCTGGGGGTCGGGCCTTGCTTTCTCTTCTTGACGGGCCAAAAAAAGTAAGGGAAATGGGAAACTGGGTCTATGAGGCTCGAAGATTTATTAAAAGAGTGGGCCGGACATGCTGGCCCGCTCGGTTTTTTTATTTTATTTTATATTTTCCCTTATTTTTTAATTCCTTTTTTATTCATTTTTTGTTCGGTCCACTTTATTCATTTTTCAATTTTTTTTTGGCTTTTTATCTTTTATGATTTTTTATACTTTTGCAAAATAAATTGATATTTAAAACGTCAACAAAAATTCGGGTGTCAACACATGTAAAGATAGCTGCTTGTTATTATCGTATATCATTATATTAGGTCATTTAATTAAAATCGCATGACATATCGCTCGCACGTTAAGTTTATTTAATTGCACGTCACATATTATCGTAATGGGAAAATGTCACAAATGGTCCCTGAACTTTCATCTAATATTTAATTTCATCCCCGAGTTTTCAATTTGCTCAATTTGGTCCCTAAACTTTCATCTAATGTTCAATTTCATCCCTGAGCTTTCGATTTGCTCAATTTGGTCCATGAACTTTCATCTAATATCTCATCTAGTCCCTAACTATTTGAAAATTGACCAATTTCTTTTTTTTAATACCAAACTGTTTTTTTTATAAATAAAAAATACCAAACTAGGTTTTTTTTTTTTTTTGTCGAAAAAATACCACATTTATGCAAAGTAATAAAGGTCAATATTTCTTTCCTTTCTCCATTTAAAAAACAAATGGAAAGAGGGACAGTAATAATAAACAAAGGTGAATCTTGCATTTTGATTTCTTTTTTGTATATGCAAATTACTTGAATAATGTACAAAAGCCCATCAATCGATTTTTCCCTTTTCGGTGAAGTCCATAAAAAAAATCGATTGATGGGAAGCAAATATCTGAGTGGAAGATTTATGGGAATGGCTTATTGTACATTGCGCAGAAATCAAAAGCAAACAATCTCAGATAACAGCAACAATTGAAGGCCGCGTCCGGTGATCGACCGACCAGTCTAGCTGCAAAAGTTCACTGCGAAGGATGATAAGGTAAAGATGTCTTTGGTCACACTACTCCTTTGACCTTCTAGTCTTTTGCCTAAAGACCTCCAACGGGTTCGTTCGCCAAATAATTCTCGTCTCTAGGATGATAAGGTAAAGATGGACTGATGCGAGGACTACTACACCTATAAATATGAAAAAGAACAGCCCATCAAGAGTAACTTTCTTGAAGTAAAATATGAATTCTAAGGATATTAAACCGCTTGCTAGCCGGCTCACAACTACACTGATTGCACACCCCGGTGCATGCGACCTTAGAGGGAAGACCTCTTACCAACATATTTGATAACTTAGGCCTCCATTTAATTAGAAAATATTAAGTGATTACAAAGTATCACATCACAAGCCAATATTATCATCATCACTATCAGATTCTATGGGGATTTTTTTTCATGCAATTCCAACTCCTATATGCCGTGCATGTGCCAAGCATGTGCCGAGCATGCATTGTGCGCAACGTGTGCATATTCTAACACTAATATAAAAAGCTTAAAATTTGATTAAAAAAATATTATTAACTCAAATTGACATAAGTACTAAAAATTCACAATTACTTGAGTATACATATTCATAAAACACATTATAAATCAAATTGTATTTCACTCAAGGGCGAAGGGTTCCTGACACCGACCGATGAGCGGCATTGCGTCAATAGTATTTCACTCAAGTTCGTTCCTGCCAACTCTTATCGTTCCCAGTAAACTTTTGTAGCTAGACTGATTGGTCGATCACCAGACGCGACCTTCAATTGTTGCTATTTTCCGAGATTGTTTGCTTCCGATTTCCGTACTATGTACAATAAGCCCTTCCCATAAATCTTCCTAATCTGGATTGAACTCGGATATTTGTTGCCGTCTCTCGAGTAAATAAAAGTCGAAATCTTTTTTCTTGTTATCCATCTCGTAGATGTTTCTTGCCAAGCTATTCTAACGTGGCATGTCGAAAAAGGCTGCTCAATGTTAAACCAGACATGACTTTGCTCTACGGTGATCTTTGTTGGCTTTGATGCCACCTGACTAGTGGAAGGTAATAGGAATCGAAATGTGCCACAGTGAAATCTTAATCATGCACAAAGTGCAAGGTAAAGAAAAACTCTCAATTTTATTTATATATATTCAAGAGGCAAGCTCCATTACATCATGCATGGACATAAGCAAAAAACATGTAACCTAGAAAACTCGAAAAGTAGGCATGATAATTAAATACACAATAATATCATCTATAATACTAAATAATATATAAAATCCTATGGATAAAGAAGTAAAACAAAATAGAATTGTATCCAAAACTAAAAAGGTATACAAAAAAAATCGACGGTATATTCCATATCAAATTCCAATGATGTCTTGATTACAACCCACACCAAATTTTTAGATATAGAATTCTTTATCGGTTTTCAATAAATCCAATTTCTAAATTACTACAATGTTTTAAATATAAGATGTCGGTATATTTAATACTACTTGAGTGTATATATGAAGTAATGTCATGTTCGTAAAACACATTATAAATCGAATGAACTATTACATGGTAAAAGAGCAACACAAAGCATAGTAATACTGAGTGAATTATTGCATAGTAAAAGACTAACATTAATCATAGTAATATCGACAAATAAAATTAAATGTTTACAACTTTAATAACATTTGATTAAAATGTTCAAGATTTCTAGATAGTGTTAATTTGACATCATTTTCACAGGTGAGAAGAATTCAAAATGCTAGCATAATATTAAGCGCATTCAGTCACACTACTCCTTCGATCTTATAGTATGTTGCCCAAGACCTCCAATTGGTCCATTTGCCAAACAATTATACTATCTTCTTTAGAGTCCTCACCTTCGTCTCTAGCATAATAAGGTAGAGACAAATCCATGCGAGGATTGCCACACCCATAAATATGAAAAATGGTAACTCTTTAAGAGTAACTTTCTAAAAGTAAAACATGGATCTTAAGGATATCAAATAGCTAGCCAGCTGGTTCATAGCAATGCCGATTGTGCACCCTTATGCACGCAATTTTAGAGGGAATATCTCTTACTAACATATTCGATGACTTAGGTCTCCATCTATTTAGAATATATTTAGTGGTTATGAAGTGTCATATCACAAAGTCAACATTATCATCATTGGTATCAAATTATAAGGGATTTTCTTCATGCAATTCTGACTCTCATATGCCGTGCATGTGCCGAGCTTGTGTCAAGCATGCATCGTGCACATATTGTGCATGTTCCAACACCAACATAAAAAATCTAAAATGCGATTAAAAAAAATCACCAACCCAAATTGAATAAGTACTGAAAAGTCACGATTACTTAAGTGTACATATGAAACAATGTGATGTTTGTAAAACACACTATAAATTGAATGAACTATTGTATTGTAAAAAAACAACACTAAGCAATGTAATAACCAATGAACTACTGCACAATAAAAGAGCAACACCAAACATAGTAATATCAACAAATGAAATTCGATGATTACAACTTCAATAATATTTGATTGAAATGTTCAAAATTTCTAGATAGTTTTAATTTGACATCATCCTCACAAGTGAAGAGAACTCAGAATATTAGATATAATATTAAGCGCATTCGGTCACACTACTCCTTCGACCTTCTAGTCTTCTGCCTAAGGACCTCCAACAGGTTAATTTGCCAAACAATTCTGCTATCTCCTCTAGAGTCCTCCCCTTCATCAAGACACATGCGAGGACCGCCACACCCATAAACATAAAAAACGGCAGTCCATCAATATTAATTTTCTGGAAGTAAAACATAAATCCTAAAGATATCAAACAGCTAGTTAGCTAGTTCACAGCGATGCCGATTGTGCACCCCAATGCACGCAACCTTAGAAGGAAGACCTCTTATCAATATATTCAATGACTAGGCCTCCATCTATTTAAAAAATAGTCAATAGTTACAAAGTGTCACATCACAAGCCAATATTATCATCATCATTATTAGATCCTATGGGATTTTCTTATTGCAATTCCGACTCCCATATGCCATGCATGTGCCAAGCATGTGTCGAGCATGCATTGTGCACATGTTGTGCATGTTTTAACACCAACGTAAAAACCTAAAATTTGATTAAAAAAGCATCACAAACCCAAATTAACATAAGTACAGAAAATTCATAATTACTTGAATGTATATATGGAAACAATGTCATGTTCGTAAAACATGTTATAAATTGAATGAACTATTGTATTGTAAAAGAGCAATATTAAGCATTGTAATATCGAATAAACTATTGCAAAGTAAAAGAGCAACATAAAGTATAATAATACCAACAAATGAAATTTGATTAATACAACTTCAATAACATTTGATTGAGATGTTGAAGATTCTAGATAGTGTTAATTTGACATCGTCCTCACAAGTGAGAAGAATTTAAAATCCTAGACATAATATTAAGGGTCTTCGGTCGCATTGCTCTTTCAACCTTCTAATCTTCTAGCAGAGGATCTCCAATGGGTCAATTATCGAACAATATTGCTACCTCCTTTAGGGTCCTCCCCTTCGTCTTCGACATAATAGGATAGAGGCAGACCAATGCAAGGACCGCCATATCCATAAATATGAAAAACAATAGTCCATCAAGAGTAATTTTCTTGAAGTAAAACACAAATCCTAAGGATATCAAACTGCTCGCTAGCCAGTTCACTGCGATGCCGATTGCATACCCTGGTGTATACAACCTTAAAGAGAATATCTCTTACCAACATATTCGATGACTTAGGCCTCCATCCATTTAGAAAATATTTAGCGGTTACAAAGTGTCACTTCACAAAGCTGACATTATCATCATCACTATCATATTCTAAGAGATTTTCATCATGCAATTTCGACTCCCATATGTCATGCATGTGCTGAGCATGGGTCGAGCATGCATCGTGCAAATGTTATGCGTGTTCTAACACCAACATAAAAAACATAAAATTCAATTAAAAAAACATCATCAATCCATAACATAAGTACTGAAAAGTCGCAATTATTTGAGTGTGCATATGAAATAATATCATGTTCGTAGAACATGTTATAGATCGAATGAACTATAGCATTGTAAAAGAGCAATACTAGCCATAGAAATATTGAATAAACTATTGCATAGTAAAAGAGCAACACCAAGTATAGTAATATTAACAAATGGAATTCGATGATTACAACTTCAATAACATTTGATTGAGATTTCAAGATTCATAGATAGTGTTAATTTGACATCATCTTCATGGGTGAGGAGAATTCCAAATTATAGACAAAATATTAAGTGTCTTCGGTCGCACTGCTCCTTTAACCTTCTAGTTTTTTACCTAAAGACCTCCAACGGGTTCGTTTGCCAAACAATTCTCATCTCTAGGATGATAAGGTAGAGATGGACCGATGTGAGGACTACTACATCCATAAATATGAAAAATAACAGCCTATCGAGAGTAACTTTCTTGAAGTAAAATAAAAATTCTAAGGATATTAAATTGCTCGCTAGCTAGCTCACAGCTACACCGATTGCACACCTTGGTGCATGCAACCTTAGAGAAAAGATCTCTTACCAACATATTCGATGACTTAAGCCTCCATCTATTTAGAAAATATTTAGTGATTACAAAGTGTCACATCACAAGCCAATATTATCATCATCACTATCATATTCTATGGGGATTTTCTTCATGCAATTCCAACTCCTATATGCTGTGCATGTGTCGAGCATGTGCTGAGCATGCATCATGCGCAACATGTGCATATTCTAACACTAATAAAAAAACTTAAAATTCGATTAAAAAAGTATTACCAACTCAAATTGACATAAGTACTAAAAAGTCGCAATTACTTTAGTATACATATTCATAAAACACGTTATAAATCGAATAAACTATTATATTATAAAAAGAACAATACTAAGCATTGTAATATCAAATGAACTATTGTACAATAAAAGTGTAACACCAAGCATAATAATATCAACAAATAAAATTCGATGATTGCAACTTTGATGACATTTAATTGAGATGTTCAAGATTCCTAGATAGTGTTAATTTGACATCGTTCTCATGAGTGAGGAGAATTCATAATCCTAGACATAATATTAACCGCATTCGGTCACACTGCTCCTTCAACTTTCTAGTCTTCTAGCAGAGGATCTCCAATGGGTCATTTTACCAAACAATTATGCTATTTCCTTCATAGTCCTTTCCAAGCTCTTCCATCTCCATGATCTCCGATTGAGGTCGACTTTAGCAACAAGCATGGCGAGCCCAAAGCCTTGAGAAGAGAGAAGCGAACCTCCAGAACCTCGATCTCAAGTGGTTCCTCTCATTCACAATTTCTGGTGTCGGAAGTTCGCTCTAGGATTACTATTTCATCTTATAATTTCGCGCATGTGCATGTTTGTCATTTGCATCAAACTAAAATAGTAATGCACTTTGATATTGTCGAATTTAATACCAATCATCTGCTATCCTCTAGTGTTTGCAATATGCTTACTTTGCAGTGTTCTCAGTGATCAATTTGTGGATTGTAATTAGCTCGATCGGTCATCTTGTGGGGAAACAATTGTCGGATTTTTTTTTTCCCATGAACAACAAAGATCACCTACCTATGGAAGCAAAAACAGATGTTACAATTGTGGGTTTCCGAGTGGGATGATGTGCTCGATTCAAAGGTATGATAGGTGATCCGACTTAAAGGTGTCATAACAAATTAACCCTTCCAAATGAAGTGATTGACCAAAAAGGATAGGGAGTCCCCCGAAAGGTCCTAGTTAAGATTTATGATGAGGGTGTAGAGGTATGGGACGATGAGATCAAGACTTTTGAGTTTATATCTAAACATGGGCAAGGGCCCCGTCTTTTCTTTTTTGTCAAAAGGTAGAGTTTATTTATTGCATAGGCGGAAAACCGCGAAAGCCCATTATCGGGGCATCAACACATAAGAGAGCCCAAAGGCCTGAGGGAGGAGAGGCCCGCCAATTCGGAGGAATTGTCTTCATGCGTTGGTGGCGTGTGGCCCAGTCCGCCACTGAGTTGGCTGAACATGGACAGTGAGTCAGGCCCACTCGTGCAGCTGCTGAAGAAGTAAACGACACTCCATCAACGCCCCACGTGCGTTTGACTCAATTTGCTGTTCGTGCTTCAAGTTGTCGACCAAGAGTTTGCTGTCAGTCTCTACAACAGCTTCCCCGAGTGCTTTCTCCTTCAGAAATTTTAGGGCTTCGAGAACCCCTAGGGTGTTCAACCTGTAAAATTGATTCCGCCCATACCATCTTCGTGAATCCATCTAAGAGAGCACTGCTCCCTCCGTCGATCCTTCCCCCAACAACCTGTCGACGTTCAGCTTGAGGCAGCCGCTCTTCGGAGCTCGCCAGGTATGGGTTCTTCGATTCTTCATTTTTTTCGGTTGGTTCATCTCCATATCCCCATTTTTGGTAGCTGTTTTGCTGAGATCTTGCTAGATCTATTACTTTGCAGACCTCTGGTTTTGTTCCTTGAAAGATAAAATTATTGCGCTCCTTCCATACCGCCACAGGAGATTGCCGATTGTTTCCAGAGAGGGGAGGTTCGGCGTTTTGCTTGTGAATTTGACCAACCAGTCATCTATTCGTTTAACTTCTTGTGCATCAATTTGCAGGTTAATTTCCTGGCGATTCCATACCCTAGCAACCCATGGATAGAGGAGAAGGGTGTGTTCGGCCGTTTCCACCTTGGCTTTATAGAGATTACACAGCGGATTAGGTGAGATCTTTCTTTTTCATAGATTATCCTTGGTTGGTAAAGCGTTTTGACAAGCATGCCATACAAATAACTTCACTTTTGGGCTGGTTTTCATATGCCAAATTGCATTCCATAATGTTGTTTTTGATATGAAGAGGAAGGGTGCTCATTTGCTCTGTTTTTTGTGGTGGTGTCTCTTAGCAAGTTATAACCGTTCTTGACTGTAAATGACCCATGTTTTGTGCTCGTCCATAATAATTCATCACTGAAGAAAGGACCATTTATTGGTATTGCAAAGATTTCCTGCGTAGTCTGATCATCAAAAAGATTTCTTAGTAGTGGTTCATTCCACTTTTGTGTCCCCGATAGTATTAGCTTCGAAACTTTCTGGGGATCATTTCTATTTGCCGACCCTCCTATTAAGCCTCTTTTTAGCTATTTGTCTGTTCTGATGTTTACAGATTCTCCATTTCCTATCGACCATCGGATTGAATCCGCAATAGCCTCTCTTCCAATGAGCAAACTTTTCCATCCCCATGAAGGATTATAACTAGTATCAGCATGCTAGAGATTTGAACGATTGAAATACATCCCTTTCAGTAATTTACTCCATAACGCATTTGGATTTTTAACCATCCTCCAAGTTTACTTCCCCAATAAGGCTTTATTAACAGTGAGCAAATCTCTGAAACCCATTCCTCCTCTATCTTTCCTCATCTTCATGATTTCCCATCGTTTCCAATGCAAACCAGCCTTTGAATCACTGTTTTTCCACCAGAAATTTGCTATTTTTTTTTCTCTATAGCCTTACAAATTGACACTGGAATTTTAAAAACTAATATAGCATATTGTGGTACCGCTTGCATCACTGATTTAAGGAGAATTTCTTACTAGCTTTTGATATGAGTTGCTCCTTCCAGCCCTCCAATTTCATGTAGATCCGATTCAGAATCCACCCAAACACTTGCCTCTTTGATGCTCCCCAATCAGATGGGAGTCCCAAATACTTTCCTGTTTGTTCTAGCTTTGGTACCCTTAGTTCTCTCTTCATATTGTCCTTTAATAAAGGTGGACAGTCTTTACTAAAGAAAATCCCCGATTTATTTAAGTTAACAGCTTGTCCTGAAGCATAACAATATTGGTTAATGACAGCTGTAGCATTTTGGCATTCATGGAGAGAACCGTCTAAGAAAAAAACCGAGTAATCTGCAAATAACAAATGAGTTAAAGTAGGACAGAATTTGCTCAACTTGATTCCCTTGATGTTTCCTTCTTGTAACGCCTTTCCCATCAAAGTTGATAAGTTGTTTGCTACCAAAATAAATAGATAGGGTGAGAGAAGATCTCCTTGTCGAATGCCTCTAGTGGGAGCGAAAGCAAGAAGAGGTTCCCCATTAAGCTTAATATTAAATGTGACTGTGGTAACACACTGCATTATCCAATGAACCCATTGAGCACATAACCCAATTTTCAGCAAGCAACCTTCTAGATAATCCCATTCAATCCTGTCATAAGCTTTTTTCATGTCAAGTTTTAGCACCGCTTGGAAGTGCTTCTTTCTTTTCCTCTTTCTCAATTGATGCAACACCTCTTGTACGATGTAAATATTGTCTTGAATCTGTCTTCCACTAATAAAGGCGTTTTGCTCTCCTGAAATCAGCATAGGCAGCTATCTTTTCAGTCTGTTTGCCAAGATTTTTGCAATAATCTTGTAGGCAAAATTGCATAGGCTGACAGGGCGATATTGATCAAGTTTCTCCGGGTGGGAAACCTTTGGGATTAAAGTAATATGCGTTCTGTTAAGGGTTGGATCCAAAACTCCTGATAGAAAAAAACCTCGAACTTCCTTTAAGATATCGAGGCTGATTATATCCCAGTGATGCTGATAAAAAAGTCCGTTTAAACCATCTAGACCAGGGGCTTTCTGAGCTCCTAGTTGGAAAATAGTAGCACAAATTTCATCCATATTTACTTATGTTGCTAAACAGTCATTTATATCATTTCCAATTAACATAGGACATTGATCTAGTACAAGGATATAGTTGCGAGGTCCTACCGAGGTATATAGCTCCTTGAAAAAAGACATGGTGAGGTGCTGAAGTTGTTGTTTTCCTTTGACCCACTAATCTTCTGCATTTTTCAGCATATTAATTCTATTTTTTTTGTTTCCATTGGATCGTTGCTGCATGGAAATACTTTGTATTTTTGTCTCCCTAACGAAGCCAATTGATCCGTGATTTCAAACCCCAAAACATTTCCTCTCTGTGCCATAAAGTTTCCAACTCTTCTTTTATTCTCTTGATTCTGCTTGTGTCTTGATAACTCCAGTGGCTGTTTGTGATGAATTGAAACTCCTTCTTTAAGGCTGTAATGCGGGTATTATTATTGGGAAATTTCTTTTTGCTCCATGTTTTTAATGCTTGGCTGGTAGAAAGTAATTTATCTCTCAAGCCTCCTTGGATGCAAGGTTGAGATTGCCATGCATGCTTAACTATCTCCCTACATTCACCATCTTCAATCCAAAAAGCTTCGAAGTTAAAATCTTTTTGTTTCTTGACAGATTCAACACTGCTTACCACAAGGAGTGGACTATGATCGGACCCCACAGCTGGTAGGGTAAAAGGTTCAGCCTCCGGGAACGTAACTCGCCAATCCATCGAGCAGAAAACTCTATCCAATTTCTCCTTAACCAAATCAGCCCCTTCTCTATTATTAGACCAGGTAAACGCACACCATTTACAGTCAATTTCTATTAACGAACAGTCATGGATGCAATTTTGAAACGCCTACATTCTAAAACTTGCTGCCATCCTTCTTCCCACTTTCTCCCAATAATAAAGTATTTCATTGAAGTCTCCCATGCACACCCATGGGAGTGTATTAGAAGATGCAATCTGTCTCAGTTTCTCCCATAGCTGTAGTCTCTCCCCATACATGTTTGGAGCATGCACACAACTCAGCCGCAATTTTATGTTACTCTCATAATCAAAACATATCAAATATATCATTTCTTGAGAACTGAACTCCACTTCCACCGCCATTTCCTCATTCCATAACACCGCCATCCCCCCCACAATGCCTTGTGGTTCCTCCACAAAACTATTTTGAAAGTTCAGTTTTCTTTTAAGATGATCTACCACTGATTCTTTGTTTTTTGTTTCCATTAGCAAGATTAAATTGAGCATTTCCTGAGCCACCATGACTCTTAAATTCTGGACTGTCAGTGGTGTGCCCAACCCCTGACAATTCCAGCAAATCGCTCTCATTTGTGAACCGGTGGCTTATTTGGGCTAGCCACCAAAGCCCTTCCCCTAGTTTCTTCTAAAAGACTAATAGGAGTATCCTGCAAATTTGCTTCATCCAAATTGGCCAAATCAACAACTGAAGGGTGATAAGGAGTATACCTTTTTAACTTCTTTGCTGGTGAACTTTTCACAATCCTACTTTCCTTCTTTAAACCTGTTTTTTTTTTTTTCCAGGAAGAGGAAATGACAGCTTGTTGGACTTGCTGTGCTGGTTCATCTACATTCATGATGCCTTTTCCTTTCTCCTATTGCTGTTCCATTTGGATGTTAGGTAAGTTTACATCCATTTGTGCCCTGTTTAGAGAGTGTGTTGGTTTTGAATTTTTTCCTTCTGTTTGCTCTCCTGTGAATATAACAATTTGAGTATCATGAGAGGATATAGTGCTATCCTCCTGTAGTTCCACCTCTTTTTCAGCCACCTTTTCATCATAAAATATCTCCCAAAAATGGCTATTTTCTTTCACCTCTGCTTTTAGCCAATTGCCAAACTTGTTCTTCCTATCTTCAATTTTTGCCACATCGTACGGAATTTCTTCACAATTGGTTGTAAAGTGCTCAACTCTTCCGCATGAATAGCAGAATCTAGGTAACCTCTCATCTTAAAGTCTAGCCAAACCTTCTCTTCTCCTAGATTAAATAAGATACTTGGTTTTAAAGGTTTTTCCAGGTCCAATTCAACTCTAGTTCTCCCCACCTTCTGAAACGCCACTCCTTTTTTCTCCACTTTTACTTCCTTTACCCCTCCTATTTGTTGGGCAACAAGAGATACAATCTCTTCACTACACCATTTGATTGGGAGACCATGAACTTGAACCCAAAATTCACAGCTTGTGAACTTGTAACATTGCGCAAGTTTATTTGGCTCCCACGGTTTAAGTATTAGTAAATTACTCGCAAAAGACCATGGGCTGTTTACTAAGATTCTGTTTTTGTCCCTTTCAGATTCAAAGGTAAAGGATAAGATATCAAATTCGCGTTGCGCAAAATTCAGGGAATCTACCTTCCAAGCTCGCGTCATAGTAGAAATAAATGCCTAATAATTTATATTTCCTCCCGAATACAGCTTTCCAAATACTGTACGTTTACATTCATCTAATATCTCTGTTGAAATGACTCTTTCCTGAGGCGGGGCATCCACCTCTGTTCTTAGATTCCCAAGCCTCTTACACAATAAGGCTAGGCGACAATCTTTTTCCCCAGATTCATCCATTTAAAGTCCCCAATAAGCAGCAGTGAAGAAACACCAGAAAGAGCCAGAGATCAAAACCAAACCTTACCCACTTTCCGCCTTCCTTCCATTGTAGAAATGCTCTCGAATGAAGCCCTCGGAGAAAGCCCCATTTAATAAAGACTCTAGAACAACCCCGAAGGAACCCTCACTGGAAGCGAGCGAGGACGTGTCGACATCTTCAACAATCCAAGGAGCTAGCCATCCTGCCTCCCCAATCAATAAAGAAACTCTAGAATCAGCCCTGATAGAATCCTCACAGGAAGATAGCGAGGATACGTCGACATCTTCAGCGAAACAAGGAAAAGAAGAAGTAAAACTGACCGAAGAAAGCACAAGGGTTTTGGGTTTTTCAGACAAAATCATCCGGGTAGAATTAGGGTTTAGGGGCAGCTACCATAGGAGGTAGGGAGAGCTCTCAAGCGAGAGAGAGAACCCTTGAATTTCAAGTAGGGCCCCGTCTATTAGGCGGATTCTTGTGCATTTAACTCATGATTTATAAGTGGGGAACGTGCTCTTTGCCCAAGCCAAGAAAGAAGGCTTTTTCTCAATTCTCCTTTTTGTTCCCCTTTGTTGTCTTTGCTTTCCTATTTTTTCTTCTTCACGAAAACGAGTGCTTTTGAAATTGCATGATAATAATGGATATTTAGAATTTTTAATGTAATTAATTTTTTTTTTCATATTTTTGACTCTTTTGAAAATATCTTTTAAAAAATCATGGAATGATAGTAAGAAAGATAAATAAAAGTTGTATTAAATTCACCAAATGCATTCTTTATAACTAGTAGATGTAGTTTTACTTGTACTTTGGTTATTTTTAGAATAATGGTTTCTTAGTTAATAAAAAAAAACAACTCATTAACATAATAACTTTTTAGTTATCGATAAATATAATATTTTTTGGAAAAGAAGGGCAATGATTTTCCCCCAAATGGGGAAAAAAGAAAATTGAAAAAGAAAATAAGGTAAGATATAATCTTGAATTAAGAATAAGCCCCATATTTGAGATTAATCTTTGTTGTTTGAGTTTAAGATGGCAGATTTGTCTTTTAGTAAATTGAAATCAAACAAAAAAGAAGAAAAAAAATGTAAGAAGTAATCTTAAGTTAACGGTAGGACCCACAATGGATAATTTGGTCAATCCAAGATTATAGAGGGTGTCACAAGCCAAAAAAATGATGGAAAAGTGCGAGCCAAAAAATATTGCGATAGAAGAAAGTAACAGATGAGTTAGGTTCTATTTGTTTTTATAAAAAATGATTGATTTGGAAAATATTTTCCTAAAATGATCTCTTATCACATACAAAAATGAACAAACAAAAAATATCTTCATTGTTCATGAAAATATTAAAACATAAATTATCTTTGATAATAAAAATATTTTTAGTTGATTAATTATTTCAATTGATATGAGCGGTTGTTTTTAAGAAAATATTGTCCAAATCATGTATTTTTCTAGAAACAATAGACTTAAATTGGTGTAGGATAAAAAAATTACTTTTGTGTGGAATTTATACACAAGAGATTCATTAAGTAAATATGATAACTAACTTTCCCCAACTAACTTTCCCCTTGTTAGTATATAAAATAGTATATAGATATATAAATTACAATGAAGATATAGTTTGGTACTTAACCTACATAGACCAATATAGATTAAGTTTGTGAATACCTTTTTCTACTCGGAATAGAAAAAGAGCATAAATTTATTTGGTAACGTCATATAATTTTTGTATTCCCGATAACAGATCAATGGCTAAAAACGAATTTAGAACATAAACAAGAAGTATAAAATACTACTTCTCTATTCTTGGGAACAAAAGGAAAAATAAGGCCATCTTATAAAAACAAACTCAATATAACATAATGCTCGTCTTTATACACCGACACAAGAATCAACCTCCCGACCCAATTCAAGTCCCCATTTTTAGAAATAAAAAAATCAGAAATTTAGGAGGAAATTTAGAAATTAGAATTTGAGTATTTTCACTAGACTTCGGTGTTAATTCTAGTTTAAAATTAGTTTAGCATTAAAAAATGTGAAAATCTCTTGATGAAAATTGGATTCAAAATTGAATAAGCTTTTAAGGCTATATTATATAGATTTTTGAATGCCATTTTATTTTAGAGATAATGTTTGGTCGTGAAAACTTGGTGACTCTAGTCTTCTTCCCTTAAGATTATATTGGAGACATTTTTTGAAATCATCTATAGTTATGTTTTAATGAAAAATTAGATGGCTCTGAACAAGTCTTTTGTATTAGCATTTGTCTTGTATTCATAGCAGTTGAATAAGCATGTTCTATGAATTTTGGATGTCATTCACTTTGAAGGTTTGATGAGTTTGTGCAAATAAACATACCAAATATCGCCTCCATCCTCAATTGTTCCGTCATTACCTATTCTACCGAGCAACTTTTGCTCTTCTTCTTGTAGTCGAAAAAGCTCAAAAGCTCTATGCACATTTTTATTGTAATACCCAAAGATTGATTGTCAACCTTCTCACGTTGTAAGTTATAAACCGTTGAGACACTCTACTACCATTTCTAGCCATTCATCTTTGACTAACTATTAGTTGGATTTTCAAAGGCCATTTTAGAATATCTTCATCAATTAAATTTTTAGAAAGTCCAATTTTATTCAAACATGAATTGTTAAGTCTCCACTAACATTTTTATAATTAAATGGATAAAAATTGGAATAGAAATTATTAGGAGTGTACCATATGCATTCTTTTTATTCTATTTCGGAAATAGAAATTTTATATAATTACTGACATAAATTGTTGTCGGAAACAAAAATATTATTAAACGCACCACAAATGCACATTGGAATTAAAGCTCTAAAATGACGCATCTTTTTTTTTTTTTCCTTATTTTAGGAATAAGATTTTGATCACTCAAATTCATTCGGAGAAATTTAAATTTTGCATGGTGAGAGCACAATAAATTTAAGGCCATTAAACGAGCATGTTAGGTCAGGTCAAAAAAAGGTCCTACTCGAATTAATCAAAAAGGGTAAATCATAATAATTTTGGATAAGTTTAAGTAATTATATGCAAATATGGTGATAATTGATGGCAATGTGCCATGTCACTACTTATGGCCTTGCTCAAATCAATTAAAAACGGTAAACGATAATAATTTTGGATAAGTTTAAGGAATTAAATGCAAATATGATGATTCTTGATAGCAATGTACCAGTTCACTACTTACAATCTTGCTCAAATCGATTGAAAATGGTAAATCATTATGATTTTGGATAAGTTTGAGGAAATATAAGCAAATAGGACGGTGATTGATGGTAATGTGCCACATCACTACTTATGGTCCAACTCAAATCAAATATAAAGGGTAAACATAATTTTTTTATTAGTTTAAGGAATTATCTACAAGTACAACGACGATTAATGATAATGCGTCACATCAATATTTGCGTTCCTGCTCAAATCGATTAAACGGTTAAATCATAATAATTTTAGATAAGCTTAAGGAATTATATGGAAATACGACGAAGTTTGATGAGTAATTTGCGATTAAAATGGTAAATCATAATGATTTTAGATATGTGCAAGGAATTATCTTGCACGTACGATGTCGATTGATGGCAACCCGCCACGTCACCACTTGCCGAGATTCAGGTCGTCGTCTTCTACAGGGGCAGAATCCCTTCTTACCATAAACGGCACAGCCTCCCCAGATTCACACTCCGAACGGCTTTCGGACAGCTACAAATGGCGGCCGCACGGCACGCGGCGGCCTCTTAAACCCTAGCTCCGCCGCAGCAGCAGCAGCAGCCTCGCCCCGCCGTCGCTCCGCCTCCGCCTCCGCCTCCGGCCGCCGTCTCCGTCGCAGGTAACGGCGGCGACTCGCCTCTCTCTCCGCCCCTTTCTCCGCCGCCGGGTTTTTCCTCCCTTGTGCTCTTGCTGTCGAGTCGATGGCCGGTGCCCGGTTCACGGTCTCGTTCTACGATCGTCTTGCTTTGGCTGGTCGGAGAGTGGGGGAATGAACCGGTGGCCGGAACGAATTTGGATTCCGGAATGGGTTGACGTCTGTTGAGATTGTTGTCTGTTTGATCATGAACGTCCTAGAACCTGCCTGACGTGTGTTTGCTTGGAGGTTTTCGAGATGTTTTTTTTTTTTCAGTCCCAGATTGTGTGTCTCTTCTCTTATCTTGCATGTCATTTTGGTTTATGGTGGATTGTAAGTTTTTTTTTTTTCCTCAGTAATGGATGAACCTTTTGGGCTGATTGCTTGTCATTCTAATTGTAGTTGTCATAGTTGGATGCTCTTTTTTGGGGATTTTTGGGTTAATGTCTATGATGTGAGGGATTTCTTGATTCCATCTCCAGTCCAAAATGCGAGCAATTAAGAATTGGGTCGTCGAATGAGTTGAGAAATTTACAGCATGGATTCTCTTTCTTTTTAATCTTCTTCTTTTCCCGGTTTTTGGATGAGGAAAACGTTGTCTCATTTTATTCCCTTCGATAGCTTGATCCACAAGTGGCGGCTGGCTATGGCATGCATATCGAACCCTGTTGTGCCATTGGTTCAAGCTACTCGTTGCTTCAGTTCCCTTTTGGCTGGTGCCCGGTTCATGGTTTCATTTTTCGATCATCTCGCTTTGGCTGGTCGGAGAGTGGTGGAATGAACCGGTGGCCGGAACGAATTTGGATTCTGGAATGGGTTGACGTTTGTTGAGATTATTGTTGATTTGATCATGAACGTCCGAGACGCTGACATGTGTTTGCTTGGAGGTTTTCGATGTGTCGCTTCATTTGCCAAATGACATGTTTTTTGTTTTTTTCTTTTAGTCCCAGATTGTGTGTCTCTTCTCTTATCTTGCATGTCATTTTGTTTTATGGTAGATTGTAAGTTTTTTCTTTTTCCCTCAGTAATGGATGAACCTTTTGGGCTGATTGCTTGTCATTCTAATTGTAGTTGTCAGAGTTGGATGCTCTTTTTTGGGGGTTTTGGGTTAATGTCTATGATGTGAGATTTCTTGATTCCATCTCCAGTCCAAAATGCAAGCAATTAAGAATTGGGTCGTCGAATGAGTCGAGAAATTTACAGCATGGATTCTCTTTTTTTTAATCTTCTTCTTTTCCCGGTTTTTGGGTGAGGAAAACGTTGTCTCATTTTATTCCCTTTGCTGAGCATGAAGAATCAATCACGAAATAGCTTGATCCACAAGTGGCGGCTGGATATGTCATGCATATCGAACCCTGTTGTGCCATTGGTTGAAGCTACTTGTTGCTTCAGTTCCCTCTCGGCAAACACTTGTGAGCCTTGAGTATTAGCTGGATTGTACTGAGTTCATTGATCTGAGATATGCAGTGACAAGTGATTATATATGTGTATTATCTTTTAGAGATGGCAACATGCTACTTCTGTCACTCATTTTGTTTGGAAAGCTGCTACTATTTAATATAAATTGTTTTCCTTGTTAAGTGTTTGTTAATTCATTAATAGGGTTGAAGTGCAGGAGTAAGATTTCCAAAGGCGCTGGGTATGGCATTAACTCTTAAATCAACTTGCTTTGTTCAACTTAAGAGACCCAAAACTTGCTGTGCTTTTCGGTCTTCGCGGCAACTAGCAGTTGTTTCTACCAGAAGAAGTACGACAATGGCTGCTCTTAGCACTGTAGCGACAATTGGCATCTCTGAGACATTTGCTAAATTGAAGAAAGAAGGCAAGGTAAGAGAGTTTCTTCTTTTCTTTTTTTTCTTTTTTTTTTATAATGAATTCAATGATTATCTGTTGTAACTGTTTGCTTCAAAATTTTTGCTGTTTGTTGGTTTTTTGGGTGGGAAGGTCATCTTGATGTGACATGACATGGTTGCTTCCTTGTTTGATCTCAGTTGAACTATTGAGCAATTTATGCGAAGTGTTGGGAATTTGTAAGGTTCAGCAACTGAATTTAAGAGATTGTTGTACTATTGTTAAGATTAACCCTTGCTGCAACTAGTTCAAACTACTGAGGATTGATCCTTCTATTTTGTGTGTTACTTTCTGCTCTTATCCTGTAATACATACGTACATCATTTGCCCGGAAATTTTATATATTTGCAATTTGGAATGAGTAGCATCACACACCATTTCATAATCACAAGAGCATTAAATTTGTAAACTTCATCCTTTTTAGTTTGCAAGGCACATCATTTGAACTAAACAAGTCCAGGGGCATTCATTGACACTTTCCAAAAAGATGGCAATTTAGTCTGAATGCAGTTGTGATGTAGCAGCCATTATTTTAATATAGGAGGGATGCTCTTAAATGACAACTGTGTTCTTTCATTTTGTGAAGGTGGCATTTATTCCTTTCATCACAGCTGGTGACCCTGACCTTTCAACGACTGCACAAGCTTTGAAGTTGCTTGACTCATGTGGTTCAGATATAATTGAGCTGGGTGTCCGTATTCTGATCCTCTAGCAGATGGTCCAGTAATTCAGGTCTGGTATTTCAATATCTTATAGATTGTATAATCTAAGTTTTGGTCCTTCATCTTATACATCTTCGTTTTTAGGCTGCAGCCACTCGATCCTTGGCAAAGGGTACTAATTTTGATGCCGTTATTTCCATGTTGAAGGAGGTAAGACTGTTTGTGCCTTGTGTCATACTTGAAGAGACTGATTAATTGTTGCCAAAGCTGTGCTTATTCTCCTGTTAATGGACAGTTCAAGGTCCAAATGACTGATTTTTGTCACATTATATTTATTAATGTAGCCTTATCTTCTAGCAAAGAAATTAAATTTGTGATGCTGCTTTTGAAATTTTCCAGACTATATGTTACTCTCACATAGTGCCTTCTATCCTGATGATAGCAAGTTAATTTTTCTTGACATAATGCTACCTTTTAGGGTGAAATTTGTCTGAAACATTACATCATATTGTTCTTTTCAGATTCAGTGCTCCCATTTTGTACTAGTGATCCTCGTAATGTAGAAATGGTGATGTATATGTGAAACCATCCTTGGCGGTTGCAGAATGTTTACAGTACTATTAATTTATATTTTGTTTCCTTCATGCATTTTTGAGATCTCATTCTGATGCTGCAGTTTTCAATGAATAGGTTGTTCCGCAATTGGCATCCCCTGTTGCTTTATTCACATACTATAACCCGATTCTGAAGCGTGGAGTTGAGAAATTCATGTCCATCGTAAACGATGCAGGGGTTCATGGTAATTTGCAAGTTTCCCTCATCTTTTGACTTGAAACACTTACATCTGCATACAACACTTTGGTTAAATTTAGTAATATGAGGGAAAATAATTTTTTATTTTTTCCCACATCCTTAGCCAAGATGAGAAATCAGTTGAATGTATTCAATTTTGGATGTAGATGTCATGATGTAAGCAAGCATTGTCAACATGCCCATCATTACTGGCACAAACTCGATTGCATAGTTCAGTTCTTAAATTTATCCATGTTTAGTTTTTCATTGAACATTTATTGAAAGAGCTATCAAGGGAATAATCACCAATGGATCAAAGGAATACTACAGTCATAACATTACGAGCAAAAACCAAAAGGTTATTTTGGAAATCTATCATGTAGCTTTTTAACAAAAGTGACCCTTGGAAAAGAGTGAGAAACCATTTAAACCAATTTTTGGCTTAGGCTAGTATGCAGATCAAATTGCCAGGTCAATTGGAATCAGTTTTCAATCATTCTCACAGGTGTGAGGTGTTTTCTTTTTTTCTTTATAGGTGAGATGAGTATAACTAATTGATTGAAGGTCTCAATGGAAGTCTTTATGCTTTATAAGGAGCTACTAAAAAATTTTCATGTTCTCTCTTCTAAGTGATGCACCGATGTCTAAATTAGCTAGTGATAATAATTTCGTAGTATTAATGGAGGATGCTTTTTAAATTGAAAAAGTAAAACTGAAAGTACATTCCTGTTCATTCATGGTGTCTAGATCTGTTTTAGCTTGTAATCTTGTCTGTGCCCCCCTTTTTTTTTTCAGGGCTTGTAGTTCCTGATGTTCCTTTGGAAGAGACTGAAATCTTAAGAAAGGAAGCTCTTAAGTACAAAATCGAACTGGTTTGTCAGACTCTTAAGACAACTTAATGCTCTTGACCATTTACTTGTTTAAATTCCTGAGGATGACGCTATGCATTATGGATGTAAATTCTAATCATGGAATTAAGATGACAGATCTACTTTGAGTTTATGACATCACAGAATCGTAATTTACACATGTTTTTGCTGATTGTTTCTCCATAACTAGACAAAAAGTCAAATGGTTCTTCAGTTTGTGATTTTCGTAGTTAGTTGTGCACCTTGTTCTTTGTCTATGTCCATGTTGCTATCGTAGGATAGGTCTGTCTTTCGTTTTGTTGCAAACTGATGTTCACGTCAACGAATGTTTACTACATGGGACCTGCATTGAGGTCTGCTTTTAGTTATGTAATCTTGGCCTGCTTTGTTGAAGTCTGTTGAATCTATCTCACCTTACTCTAGCCTCTGGAACTATATGATTCAGGTTTTGCTTACTACACCTACTACTCCAACCAGCCGAATGAAAGCGATAGTTGAAGCCTCGGAAGGATTTGTATATCTTGTAAGATCTTTGATGCTGTTCATCCTTATCCAATGCTGGTCATTTGTATTGATGATGAGAATTTCTTATCCAAATTGATGCAGACTATTAGACATAGATTATTAATGTAATTGATAGTGTGTTGATCATGTTCTAGCTGCTAATTAGATCAAGCGTAGCACATCTGTCTGCATCAATGAAGTCAATGAAAGGACAGATACATCCTTGCACCTATGCTTGCCTGTATACAAGCATAAGCAAGTCTCCAGATTAGGACAGTATCTGATTTGAAGAGTTAAGGCAACATTGATGTTGCTTTTGTGGTTTCATTGCTCTTGCTGATCTATAATGGAAAAGTTTTTTGGTTTTGTGCAATAGATTCCGCATTCACTTGCTTCACAAATGAAAGTTTCACGTATAGTTGTCTTACAGCCACGGAACATGCATGAAATATATGCAATTGTTATTGTGGTTGGTCCAGTGTCAGCATTTCGTGTGATTGTATTGTTACATTTTTCTTTTTGAGTTTCTGCATTTTTTTAGTTCATTCACAAAGAGATGACATGGCCATTTATTTAATTTATTATAGGTGAGCTCTATTGGAGTAACTGGGGCTCGAGGATCTGTGAGTGCTCGTGTGGAAAATCTCTTGCGGGACATTAAGGAGGTCAGTTGATTCAGATCATTTCACTTGTTTCATAATGTGCGATTTCATGTCATCAACTACCTAGGAATACTCTTTAAGATACTTGTCATGATTAATTTAGTTTTCAAAGGATATCCTCAATTTGTGGATTATCCTCATATATTTGCAACAGAAGAAAATTCAGTACAACCTCAAATCCTATGGGTGTGAGCAGCCTACATTATGGCCATTTAAACATGATGGTAATAATGCATTCTTCAGAGAGCAGGAATATTGTCCTTAGAGCTTCGGTTTCATTCCTTTAATTGTTCTATGCAGCTTCAAACAAATCTGACCGGAGGCGTATTTGAAATAGACACATCAGTGGGTGTCATATTGAAACTTCTAGAGCTCCAAGACTGCAGGATAATTAAATAATTAACTGACCAAAAAGTTTGCCTGAAGTCTCCTATATGGTTTTCTGTAGCCTGTCTTGTTAGAATCATAATGAGTTCCTGTCTTGTTAGAATCATAATGAGTTCCTGGTTGGTTGATAAGTCTAGACACCAATAATCCACATGCAGATTAACAATCAACATTTCAGGAAGTTCACGTCACTTCCAGCTCCATCATGGGGTTTTTACCTAGCATCCAATTAGAGAGACACTTAAAGATGGTCCTGTGTATGTTCATCAACTTGTAGAACACTCTGTACCAATTTGAGTTGCTGTATTCTCCAAAGTTGGGCATGTTGGTGAATATGCTTCGACATTGTTAAACATTGAAGTGGGACAATCGGAGGGAAACTCCTTTTTTCAATCATTGAGGCATGCATGCTCTTGCAGGCAACTACTAAACCCGTTGCTGTTGGCTTTGGCATATCGAAACCCGAGCATGTGAAGCAGGTTAGTTTTTATTGGCCCACTTCGAAGTGAAAAGACTGTTATATCTCGTGTTTGGTACTCGGTTTTCACTGATTTTCTCACAGATTGCGGGCTGGGGAGCTGATGGCGTGATTGTCGGGAGCGCAATGGTGAAATTGCTCGGCGAAGCCAAATCTCCAGAAGAAGGGCTGAAAGAGCTAGAAAATTTAACTAGATCCTTGAAATCTGCACTGATTTGAGAGAGGGTTTGTTTGATCTGACCGGCTTGTTAGCTCTTCATCTCTCGGCCTTTTGGACACAACGGCAATTGTTTAGATCAATCCGTCCGGGGTTCCTTTAAAATTTTATGTCATATGTTCGGTCGGAATTTATAGTGTCCTGTGACGAGAACCCTTCCGAATAAATCAGACTTTTGGTGCCAGAAAAAAGGTTTTCATTGAACTGCATTTTTCAGGCTCTACTCTGAAGAGCAACCTTCACTTCGCAAAACGTTTTGTGAGATTGACCTACTGTAGATTGCTGCATGAGAGCTAAGTCGATTCAAGTTATCTTTTTGCAAATGATTTGATCTTGGAAATCGCAGTAGAGTCATCAGCTTCTTTTCCGGTTTATGCCTAACTTGATTTTTACCGGAGATGCATCAGCATGCAATATAAAATCTCCTGTGCAGCTATGACAAATAACATAGGGACTGCTCAGCAATGCATTTCGGTAGTACATTTCGATGTCATATTTGATGTTGACTCGGATCAAATTCTCGCCGATTTCAGCCGCGTGCTCTCACATGCAATATATTTTAGGAGCCATTCTACTATTTTATATACTCGCGTAACTGGGGTAAATTGCAAAAAGTTGAAAACTTGAGGGGAATTTTGCAACAACATAAAAAGCTTGGGGAGCAATTTGCAATTTGCCTAAATATTACGCCAACAGCCTTCCCACCATATCTGCAAATTTCAGTTGTACTCTCTCTCTCTCTCTCTCTCTCAGAAAAATAAAGAAATGGGCTTTGAAGCTTTCAAGCTCTCGTCATCACTCTCATCCTCCACCAGGTCCATCCTCTCCAGCGCCACCACCAGACCCTCCTCTCTCCTCGCTCCAAGCTCTTTACGCTCCTCTCCCCTGAAGACCCACTTCGCGTTCTGCCCGATAAGGCCGCCGCCACCGTCGTCTAGTGCCGCCGCCGCCGCCGCTGCTCCGTGCGGTGGTTTCGGCTCGCCGGGCCGTTCGAGGAGGAGCTTCCGCGGCGGGGTGGTTGCCATGGCCGCGTCCGGGTCGGTCCGGAAGTCGGAGGAGGAGTGGCAAGCGGTCCTATCGCCCGAGCAGTTCCGTATCCTGAGGCAGAAGGGGACCGAGTTAGTAATTCCTTTGAATTCTCTTGATTTTTTTTTTTTTTTTGGGTCTCTGTTTTACTGCTAGCTTATCTTGATTGTGGGTTTGTCATTCTTGATTTTTGTTTCGTTCCTGCTCTTGTTGATGCTTCCACTTTCCGTACTGGGTTGGGGTTTGTTCAATTGGGCTGGTTTCGTTTGAACGTGATTGCCATGCTGTCTTCTTGAAGCGTGGGAACACTGAGCAGGGAGCTTTAAACCACATTCTGTTCAATTGTGATGTCTCGGGCCGCATAATTATGTGATGGGCTAAAAAATTTCACCCACTTATGCCGCAATGTAATAGGTTGAATCGGAAATGGGTTTTGAGTTTTAAATAGGCACAGCAGAACACATTTTGAGTGCATCAAGTGGTGTGTGTTGGAGGTGGATTCTTAGTGAATTACGTCTTAATAGGAGAATCCACTGAGGAAATGCAGGTCAGGATGTTCTCTGGGTTTTTCGAGGTGCTGGCAAGGGTTATTCTTTTCTGGTTTTTTGAGGGAATGAGCGGTTTTAGCTATTACTGAAGTTCTCTGGAACTGTCCTGTGTTTGGAAAGACTTAGTTTTTATCCGGGAATGTCAGCCCTTTTAGGCTCCTCTTGGGTGCTAAGGATTTGTTACTGCATGAGTACCGACATCTTGGTTACTTATGAAGTCTTTTACTTTTCACTTTTCATCAAAACAAAGGTGAAAAGGTGTTGAAATCATCCTAAAGTGTGAATCGTAGGTTTATCATGTACAGTTGGTGCGAACCTTTGTGCTTTGAAGAGCTTTTTCTTTAAAATTCTTGTTTCTCAAAACAACTTCTGTCTATCTGTTGTGAGGGAGTGTGATCTCCATTTTGACTTATCTAATGCTTTTGCATTGTCTTTGTAATGCTCTTTCTTAACATTCTGGATCTTGTTTGTATTCATTTTACTTTGATTGTTCGAAGGGTCTCTTAATCTGTTTATGAAAGCGGTGCAGAGCCAATAGTCAAGCTTCTTAACTACTAGCTCTTAGGCTCAATACATTATACACATGTGCAGGATATAGGAGGGATCAAACGGCTAAGTTCCTGTGCTGTTTTTAAGAGAATCGCAGAACTAAGAATAATATCCTCTTGTTACTGCTGCGGCATTTTAGAGAATGATTCATTTGTCATTCTCATGATCGTGCTGTTACCATCGATTGCCTGCTAAGGCTGATCGTGATAGCTTAAGTTCTTATCAACCCTCTTTGTGGGGCTTTCCTGCTTTAGTAATCAATCAATTGGACCTCATGCACCCGATGGACTGCAGTTTTGCTACTATGCGTTGCTTGGGCAAATATTGACTAGAAAACAAGAAAAAAAACGCATGATATGGATAAATCAAATGACATTGGGAGCACAATGGTTTATTTTTTTGAAATGCTGTGTAAGAAGATACATTCTGATTAGTTATGTTAGTATGTGCTGCGACATAGGTATACACCCACTAGTAAAGAAAGCTGTTAAAATAGGCGGATGATCTCCTCATATCATGCTTAGGGGAAAGAATCCTATTCCTGTGGTCATGTGTAGTATTAAATTGTTGAGGTGTTATACACACAAACAATCCTCTTCAAATATTTAATGGCTTGGAAGTGATCTGAGAGGACTTAAATGTTGCCGAGCCTGATGCAAGTAGTTGAAGACTCATGTATATTCTTTTTGAATGCAATCTCCTCCTTTTTTTCTAATTCAAGTATCAAACCAATGGAGAACAAAGGAACATAACTGAATACTTTTCGATGCCTCCTCTACTGTGTTTTTGTACAAGAAGCAACTCTTTCCTCTGGTTTGATATTGGGTATCGTGTGCGGTAAATCAATATATATATATATATTCGTGTAATATCTTCAAACAAAAAAGTGTGATCTTGATCTGTCTCATCTGTTGCTGTTTCTCTCACATGTAGATATCCAGGCACAGGTGAATACGACAAGTTCTCTGAAGAGGGGGTGTACAATTGTGCAGGATGCGGGACTCCTCTTTACCGGTCTACAACTAAATTTAACTCCGGCTGTGGCTGGCCTGCTTTCTACGAGGGCCTTCCTGGAGCTATAACCAGCACTGTGAGTCTCTCTTTTTATCAAATAAACATGTGGTCACAGGTAACTAAGACGGTTCTGATTGAAGTCGATTTCTATTACGGCTTGCTATAGATGACATCTTCCACTTTGTGTTTGTCGAGCTTTCTAAACTGTGAAAATGACGAAAAATGCAAAATGGATCGGGCGTGTTCTGCTTCAAATCATTGATGGGCTTGCCTTGCTTTTTGATCTCAGCCGGATCCAGATGGGATGAGGACGGAAATCACTTGCACTGCATGTGGCGGCCATCTGGGTCATGTGTTCAAGGGCGAAGGGTTCCCGACACCGACTGATGAGCGGCATTGTGTCAATAGTATTTCACTCAAGTTCGTTCCTGCCAACTCTAATCCTGCCCAGTAAACTTCTGCAGCTACACTAATTGATCGATCACCGGATGCGACCTTCAATTGCTGCTGTTATCCGAGATTGTTTGCTTCCAATTTCCGTACTATGTACAATAAGCCCTTCCCATAAATCTTCCCAATCTGGATTGAACTCGGATATTTGCTGCCATCTCTCGAGTAAATAAAAGTCGAAATCTTTTTTCTTGTTATCCATCTCGCAGATGTTTCTTGCCAAGCTGCTCTAATGCGGCATGTCGAAAAGGCCTGCTCAATGTTAAACCAGACATGACTTTGCTCTCCGGTGATCTTTGTTAGCTTTGATGCCACCTGACTGGTGGAAGGTAATAGGAATCGAAATGTGCCACAGTGAAATCTTAATCATGCACGAAGCGCGAGGCGAGGTAAGGAAAAACTCTCAATTTTATATATTCAATGGGCAAGCTCTATTTCATCATGCATGAACATAAGCAAAATAAAAAAAGACATAACCTAGAAAACTCGAAAAGTAGGCATGATAATTAAATGCAAAATAATATCATCTATAATACTAAATAATATATAAAATCCTACGGATAAAGAAGTAAAAAAATTGAATCGTATCTAAAACTAAAAAGGCATACAAAAAAAAAAAAAAAAAAAAACAACGGTATATTCCATATCAAATTTCGATGATGTCTTGATTACAAGCGACACCAAAATTTTTAGATATAGAATTCTTTATCATAACTTCCCTTAACTAAATGGATGTGAAAGGAAAATCATAAATACAAAGAAATCCCTATGTTATGTTTTCTTATAATCCCACGCGGAGGTTGACGAACTTTGAGATCTGGAGTCTTGGCCGCGAGCTCACTGCTTGGCGTTTCCAAATCTGCTGCTCAGCCGCCGAAATGAGAGGGTGGGTGGATGCGGAGGTTGGCCAACTCGTCTCCCGCTCGATTCTTCCCTCAAGCCTTTTAGGGACTTCTCAAATCCAATGTCAGTATGTAATTGGATATGAGAAATTATGCACACCCTAAATATTTTATGGACATAACTATTTAAAGAGTGACTAGTTTTTTTTTTTTTTTTAGGCTAAAAACATTGACTAGTTAAACACCGACTAGTTCTATGAATCAATATGGCAAAAGACCTCCTTGGCGGCAGAACATTCGGACCGCGACTACTAACATCTTCTTCTTGAGCTTTTGAATAAGACCCCATGAGTAAGCTGGAAAGAGCATTATCAACAACGGCAAAAAGAGGAGAAAAAAGGAGAGTCCTTGGAACAACAACAACGTGAGGAAAGCTACGGAGAGAAAGGAAAAGACCCTGAGAAAGACAAAGATGCGGGCACCACGAGCGGTACTAAAGACCGGCAGACGAGCAATGAGTGGAAGGGACAAATAGCAATAAAGAAGAAGCGAGAAAATGATGAGAAAGATAGTGAAGGGGTAGGTATCAAATGAAGAGTCCCGTGTCCCCTGATATTTCAGGACAATGAAGTCAATTAGAACTGGAACGATGAATGTGACAATGGCGTCAATATTGTCTGGCTGATTGGGCAAGAAATTTGGCATTTTTGAATGCGGGGACAGATGAGGGAGAAAAGGGGAGGGCGAATGTGCAAAAGACGGGGTAGCGTATCTAATGATGGTCGGCTATGAGGAGTGCCTGAGGGACCGGCGGGGGGTGGGCTTTTATATGTCGCTTGGTGAAGATCTAAACGCCGTACAAGAAAGTCCCTCACCGAGATGCCCCTGATTCGTCAAAAAAAATAGATGCCCCTGATTAAAGCATTCACTGGGGAACCGGGGGTTATATCTTGTTGGTGAAGATCTAAACGCCGTACATGAAAGTATCCCACCGAGATGTCCCTGTTTAAAATATTCACTGATTGTTAATCACCACGTCATTGTCTCACAAGACTGGAAAAGTGTATTGAATGATGGTTGGCTGTGAGGAATGCCTGAAGAATGGAGGGGGTTTTATAGATGCTTAGACCCCTGCTATTCTAGTCTCGTTGGTGGAGATCTAAACACCATCATGAGATAAGAAAGTCTCCATTCCGAATCCGGAATTTGTCTGATTTTTAATCAGATAAAGTCTCTATAGTCTATAGGGACTTCATATTGTGGTCTCTAAAGAATCTATAGAGACCACTATCAAGTAAAGTCTCTAAAGAATCTATAGACACCACTATCATTAGAGACCACCATCAGATGAAAAAGAAATCAGTGTAGTGCTTAAGATGATTGCATTATTCTATGCGTGTCAGGACTGCTGACCATCGGATGTCAATGTGGGGATGTCCGGCTTCAGACGAAGAATGAAGGAAAATGGAACTTTCCGAAGATACGAAAGTGTGGTTTTTGTTGTACTCGTAGGACAAGAAAGTCTCCGTTCCAAATCCGGATTTGACTGTCTGATTTAATGGCTATATAGTCTAGAGAGACTTCATCTGAGAATCTTTAGAGACCACTATCAGACTCTCAGATGAAGTCTCTCTTTTAGAGACCACTTCATCTTTTAGAGACCACTATCAGAGAGACTTCATCTTATAGTTCTAAGACTTCATCTTATTTTAAACATACTTTAAAAAATAAAAAAAAATTATCCCTTTTCTTCTAATCCAGATTGGAAGAATATATTGTGCTTACAAAGCCAAATGAAGTCAACTATAGTCAACCTTAGTAATTATAGACTTCAATATGAACCTTGGTATCTTTCAACCCAAATTGTCTAACTCCAGTCTGTCCATTTAAACCAGACTTTTCAAATTTCCTAGCATTGATCTGTTGCCCATATTAGAGCCCATCTTAGAGGTGCATTTAGTAACATCTTTGTTCCCAAAAACAATTTCAATTTAGAAATAGTTTTATTCTTTTTCTATTCTTTGGACAAGTTTTTGAGTAGAAGAATACATTTGGTAGTTGCACAAAATTTTTAATTTTAGAATAGAAAAAGAACAAAAATGCACGACTATGAAAATTTTTTATTCCCAACTTCTTTTATTTAATTTTAAAGAGACTTAACATTTCATGTTTGGATAAAGCTGAAAATTTATAATGATTTAATTGATCAAGATATTTTAAAATGGACTAAGAAAATCAATCATAATAGTCAATTAAAGATGAATAGAAATGGCAACAAAGAGTCTCATTAGTTTATAACTCACAACGTGACGAGATTGATAGTAAATCTTTGATTATTATACTAAACAGATGTATAGATCTTTTGAGAAGAAGAGCAAATGTTGCTTGGAATCTTACTTTTTGGAGATCCAATCTCTTCTACTATTTGGCATCTTACTTTCTTTCTCAAAAGTCTTTCACATTCACAAAAAATACACTCATCATTGAATGCCATGAAATATTAAAAGAAAAAAACATAAAAACTTATTTCAAATTCACAAAAAACACAAAAATTTATTCCAAACTCACAAAAACACAAAAACTTATTCTAAACTCTAAATTATAGGTTATAGGTTTCAGTTCTATCGACCGAGAACCTGGATTCTACTGGTCGAAATTCAAGGAACCTAGAATATACCATGCATTTATTCTACTCTTTTATATACTTGCGCAACTGGGGTAAATTGCAAAAAGTTTAAAACTCGAGGGGAATGTTGCAACAACATAAAAAACTTGGGGAGCAATGTGCAATTTGCCTAATTATGACGCCAACAGCCTTCCCACCATATCTGCAAATTTCACAAGAAAATAAAGAAATGGGCTTTGAAGCTTTGAAGCTTTCATCATCACTCTCATCCTCCACCAGGTCCATCCTCTCCAGCGCCACCACCAGACCCTTCTCTCTCCTCGCTCCGCGCTCTTTACGCTCCTCTCCCCTGAAGACCCACTTCGCGTTCTGCCCGATAAGGCCGCCTCCGCCGCCGCCTCGTGCCGTTGCCGCCGCTCCGTGCGGTGGTTTCGGCTCGCCGGGCCGTTCGAGGAGGAGCTTCCGCGGCGGGGTGGTGGCCATGGCCGCGCCCGGGTCGGTCCGGAGGTCGGAGGAGGAGTGGCAAGCGGTCCTGTCGCCCGAGCAGTTCCGTATCCTGAGGCGGAAGGGGACCGAGTTAGTAATTCCTTTGAATTCTCTTGATTTCTTTTTTTTTTTTTTTTTGGGTCTCTGTTCTACTGCTAGCTTATCTTGATTGTGGGTTTGTCGTTCTTGATTTTTGTTTCGTTCCTGCTCTTGTTGATGCTTCCACTTTCCGTACTGGGTTGGAATTTGTTGAATTGGGCTGGTTTCGTTTGAACGTGATTGCCATGCTGTCTTCTTGAAGCGTGGGAACACTGAGCAGGGAGCTTTAAACCACATTTTGTTCAATTGTGCTGTCTCGGGCCGCATAATTATGTGATGGGCTAAAAAATTTCACCCACTTATGCCGCAATGTAATAGGTTGAATTGGAAATGGGTTTTGAGTTTTAAAAAGGCACAGCAGAACACATTTTGAGTGCATCAAGCGGTGTGTGTTGGAGGTGGATTCTTAGTGAATTACGTCTTAATAAGAGAATCCATTGAGGAAATGCAGGTCAGGATGTTCTCTGGGTTTTTCGAGGTGCTGGCAAGGGTTATTTTTTTTCTGGTTTTTTGTGGGAATGAGCTGTTTTAGCTATTACTGAAGTTCTCTGGAATTGTCCTGTGTTTGGAAAGACTTAGTTTTTATCCGGAAATGTCGGCCCTTTTAGGTTCCTTTCGGGTGCTAAGGATTTGTTACTGCATGAGTACTAACATCTTGGTTACTTACGAAGTCTTATACTTTCCACTTTTCATCAAAACAAAGGTGAAAAGGTGTCGAAATCATCCTTAAAGTGTGAATCGTAGGGTTACCACGCACAGTTGGTGCAAATCTTTGTGCTTTGAAGAGCTTTTTCTTTAAAATTCTTGTTTCTCGAAACAACTTCTGCCTATTTGTTGTGAGGGAGTGTGATCTCCCATTTGACTCATCTAATGCTTTTGCATGGTCCTTGTAACGCTCTTTCTTTACACTCTGTATCTTGTTTGTACTCATTTTACTTTGATTGTTCAAAGGGTCTCTTAATCTGTTAAAATATGAAAGCGATGCAGAGCCAGTAGTCAAGCTCCCTAACTACTAGCTCTTAGGCTCAATACATTATACGCATGTGCAGGATATGGGAGGGATCAAAGGGCTAAGTTCCTATCCTTTTTTTAAGAGAATCTCAGAACTAAGAATAATATCCTCTTGTTACTGCTGCGGCATTTTACAAAATGATTCATTTGTTGTTCTCATGATCGTGCTGTTACCATCGGTTACCTGCTAAGGCTGATCACGATATCTTAAGCTCTTATCAACCCACTTTGTGGGGCTTTCCTGCTTTAGTAATCAATCAATCAATGGACCTCATGCACATGATGCACTACAGTTTTGGTACATTGTGTTGCTTGGGCAAATATTTGACTAGAAAACAAGAAAGAAAACGCATGATATAGATAAATCAAATGACATTGGGAGCACAATGGTTGATTTTTTTGAAATGCTGTGTTAGTATGTTCTATGACATAGGTATACAGCCACTAGTAAAGAAAACTGTTAAATTAGGTGGATGACCGCCTCATATCATGCTTTAGGGAAAGAATCCTATTCCTGTGGTTATGCATGGTATTTACTTGTTGAGGTGTTATACACACAAACAATCCTCTTCAACTATCCTTAATGGCTCGGAAGTGATCTGAGAGGACTTAAATGTTGCCGAGCCTGATGCAAGTAGTTGAAGACTCATGTATATTCTTTTTGAATGCAATCTCATCCTTTTTTCTAATTCAAGTATCAAACCAATGGAGAACAAAGGAGCATAACTGAATACTTTTCGATGCCTCCTCTACTATGTTTTTGTACAAGAAGCAACTCTTTCCTCTGGTTTGATATTGGGTATCGTGTATTATCTTCAAACAAAAAAGTGTCAGGTGAATACGACAAGTTTTTTGAAGAGGGGGTGTACAATTGTGCAGGATGCGGGACTCCTCCTTACCGGTCTACAACTAAATTTAATTCCGGCTGCGGCTGGCCTGCTTTCTACGAGGGCCTCCCTGGAGCTATAACCAGCACTGTGAGTCTCTCTCTTTTTATCAATTAAACGTGTGGTCACAGGTAACTAAGACAGTTACTGATTGAAATCGATTTCTATTACGGCTTACTGTAGATGACATCTTCCACTTTGTGTTTGTTGAGCTTTCTAAACTGTGAAAATGACAAGAAATGCAAAATGAATCGGGCGTGTTCTGCTTCATATCATTGATGGGCTTGCCTTGCTTTGTGATCTCAGCCAGATCCAGATGGGATGAGGACGGAAATCACTTGCACTGCATGTGGCAGCCATCTAGGTCACATGTTCAAGGGCGAAGGGTTCTCGACACCGACCGATGAGCGGCATTGCGTCAATAGTATGTCACTCAAGTTCATTCCTGCCAACTCTTATCCTTCCCAGTGAATTTCTGCAGCTAGACTGGTCGGTCGATCACCTGACGCAGCCTTCAACTGCTGCTGTTATTTGAAATTGTTTGCTTCTGATTTCCGTACTATGTACAATAAGCCCTTCCCATAAATCTTCCCGATCTGGATCGAACTTGGATATTTGCTGGCGTTTCTCGAGTAAATAAAAGTCGAAATCTTTTTTCTTGTTATCCATCTTGCAGATTTTTCTTGCCAAGATGTTCTAATGTGGCATGTTGAAAAAGGCTGCTCAATGTTAAACCAGACATGACTTTGCTCTCTGGTGATCTTTGTTGGCTTTGATGCCACCTGACTGGTGGAAGGTAATAGGAATCGAAATATGCCACACATTAAAATCTCAATCATGCACGAAGCGCATGGTAAAGAAATACTCTCTGTTTTATCTATATATATTCAACGGGTAAGTTCCATTATATCATGCAAGAATATAAGTAAAAGAGTCGTAACCAAGAAAACTCGAAAAGTAGGCATGATAAATGCAAAGTAATATCATCTATAATACTAAACAATATATAAAATCCTATGGATAAAGAAGTAAAACAAAATTGAATCGTATCCATAACTAAAAAAGCATAAAAAAAAATAACAATATATTTAATATCAAATTCCGATGATGTCTTGATTACGGGTGCATTTGGTTGCACTTTTGAGGAAAGCTTTTGAGAAAATACAAAGAACTTCAAGTTAAGAGGAGTTTTCTAAAATGCAAAGTGTGTTTGATAAATTATATTTTGTAAATTCATTGGAGAGTACTTTCGAGCAAAATAGTGTTTAGAGAAATTTATATTTTTAAAGGACTTTTGTGATTAAAAAAAAAAAAATTGTTGGTTGGCAAAGGATAGGCAACCATTGGCGATGCTTGAAATCTATCACCGGCGATTTTTAGCCCGTTGTTATTATTTCAATTTGTATGAGGACTTAAAAGATTGGAATAGATAAATGCATGTTAAATGCACCTATAATAGTGTTCAATTATCAATAACTGAATTTCCAAAAATTAATTGACATATAGATCCTATTTCTTTTTGCCTTAAACCTTGGCACAAATATAAGGTGCTACCCCGAAAGATCCGCTGAGAAATAAAGAGCAAAGAAACAATGATTTTTGTTTTTTTAATAGTTTGGGGAATCGAAACTAACTTCCTTTTGGTTCTCCCTTAATTTTTTGAATCCATTTTGAAAGAATTCAGAAAAAAATTATAAAATTACAAAAGAATTCTTTTTAGTTATACAGGTTTTAAAAAAAAAAAAGAATATATATATTTTTTAAACCTTTCAAAAGAAAGAAAAAAATCCGTATCAGATTGCAAGATTTCATGCAGTGGCCGGGACGACAACATCTTCTCCTCTATCTTCTTCTCAACCGCAAGTCCTCCTTCATCTGCTGCTCCTTCCACGCCGACGAGTCCCACCATTGCGAGTTCCTCCGCCCCCTCCGCACCGAGCACCTCCCCACCGCCCTCGCTCCCTGCCCCAATGCTGTCGCCCTCGACATGTCCCTCTGCCCCCGCGTCACCGACGCCTCCCTCGTCGTCATCGCTGCCGCTCGCGAGGAAGCCCTCTGCTCCCTCACCCTCCGCGTCACCGATTCTTCACCGCCCGCCTCCCTCGCCGTCATCGTTGTCCCAAATCTGGGTCGTGGATTGCGATGACCCAGATCTGGGCCGCCGCGGCTCGCCGGGGGTCGCGCAACCCAGATCGGCGAAAAAAGGTCGCGGCGACTCAGATTTGAGCCGCGGGAACCCAGATCTGGGCCGCCGTCACTCGCCGGGGCGGCCCTCGCCATGGTCGCGCGGCGACTCACTAGCGGTCGTGCAACGCCGCGACTCGCGGAGGTCGCCCGACTCTCCGACGACGATCGCCTAGGTTGTCGCGACCACGCTGGCGTCACTCTAGCCGTCGCCGGCCCCTCGCAGTCATGTAGAACTAAACCGGCCACCCTCAACGGAGAAGAGGAACAGTGTGCGAAAAATGGAAAAACAAAATGTTCGTGAGGACAATTTCGGGAAAAAAGGAGTGGGCTCGGGCTTTCAGCTTTCTCCTCCAATAGGATTTGCAAAATTTTTGCCAAAAGGATTTTGGGTGTCCAAATCCCTTGCAAATTCTATTCCCGAACACATCTCACACCAAAATTTTAGATATATAATTCTTTATCATAACTTCCAAAATTTTGGATATAGAATTCTTTATCATAACTTCCCTTAAGAAAATGGATGTAAAGGGAAAATCATAGATACAAAAAAATCCTATGTTATGTATTCTTTTAATCTGCACCCACGCGGAGGTCGACAAACTTCGAGATCTGGAGTCTTGGCCATGAGATCATTGCACGTCGTTTCCAAATCTGCCGCTTGGCTGCCGGAATAAGAGAGTGGGTGGACTTGGAGGTTGGCCAAGATGTCTCCTGCTCGTTTCATGTCTTCTGCTCGTTTCTTCTTCCCTCAAGCCTTCAGTATATAATAGGACATAAGAAATTGTTAAACAGAGACTAGTTTTTTTTTTGGCTAAAAGCATTGACTAGTCAAACACCGACTAGTACTACAAATCAATATGGCAAAAGAGCTCCTCGGCGGCCGAACATCCAGCTTGCGACTACAAACATCTTCTGCTTGAGCTTTTGCTTGAGATTTTGAATGAGATCCCATAAGTAAGCTGAAAAGAGCATTATTAACAACGGCAAAAAGAGGAGAAAAAAGGTGAGTCCTCGGTACAACAGCGACGTGAGGAAAGCTACGGAAAGAAAGGAGAAGACCCTGAGAAAGAAAAAAATGCCGGCACCACGAGCAGTACTAAAGACCGGTAGATGAGCAATAAGTGGAAGGGACAAAAAGCAATAAAGAAGAAGCGTGAAAATGATGAGAAAAATAGTGAAGGGGTAGGTATCAAATGGAGAATCCTGGGTCCCTTGATATTTCAGGACAACGAAGTTAACTAGAAGTGGAACGATGAATGTGATAATGGCGTCGATATTGTCTAGCTGATTCGGTAAGAAATTTGGCATTTTTGAATGTGGGGTAGATGAGGGAGAAACAAAGGAAGCGGGACAAAGCTGCAAGAACAGAGCAAATGTGCAAAAGATTGTGATAGTGTATCGAATGATGGTCAGCTGCGAGGAGTGCCCGAAAGATTTGGGCGATTTATAAATGCTTAGACCCTTGATATAAAATATACAATTTCGATAGGGGGACGAGACCAAGCAATAAAGTATTCCTCTCAGCTTGGATGAGGGATTGTCCACCACAATTCCTCATCCAAGCAATTTCCATAGGCACAATCCCTGATTCAGCTTAAAGTATTCCTCTCAGCTTGGATGAGGGATTGTCCACCACAATTCCTCATCCAAGCAATTTCCATAGGCACAATCCCTGATTCAAGCTGAGATGAATACTTTATTGCTTGGTCTCGTCCCCCTGTGGAAATTGTACATAATATTAGGTGGGCTGGGTGCTCCACATCACCATGCGCCCTCCCAATCAGGATGCGCCACGTGGCTCCACCTGGAGCCGGGTCCCGCCTTTGTTTTTAGCCAAATTTTTGCTTACTCCTTTTCTCTCTTCATTAATGGCCGCGTCCTTCTCCCATCCTTCGCATTTGAAGTGCCCTTTCTCTTCTGTCTTCTCCCGAGGAAGTCTCTCTCTCAAAAATCGCTCGATCGCATCCGGCACGACGCCTCCACTGTCCTCGAGACCGAGGCCCTCGACCACGATCGATTCTGCTGGGCCAGGATCGATCCATGTCCGCATGGTGCATGGATCGATCCACACGACCGATAGACCGAGGCTCTCGACAGCCGAGGCTCTCGACCACGATCGATTCTGCTGGGCCAGGATCGATCCATGTCCGCATGGTGCATGGATCGATCCACACGACCGAGAGACCGAGGCTCTCGACAGCCGAGGCTCTCGACCACGATCGATCCGTTCGATCCAGATCGATCCGCACGGTGATCCTCCCTCAGGATGCACAATTTCAGTCGGAGCCGAGGAGCAACCGGTGGAAGTGGGACATGAGCGGCTTCGAGCCGCGGAAGTAGTCGTCGACCTCCGCCTCCTTCGACGCCGACGACCAGCACCGGCCGAGCACCCCCTCGTCCGGCGGTACTCGATCTCCGCCGCCGCCGCCGCCACCTCCTCGCCGCCCTCGCAGCTCCTGCCGGCCTCCAAGGTCCAGCGGCTCGCGGACAATGTCCAGGTTTTTCCGAAACGCTCCGATCGTCTCGCGCTCTGTTTTGGCTCCCGATTGAGTTGGGGGATTTGCCTGTTTCGAATTTTTGCTTCTTGCTTCGGTCGATTCCTTCTCTGTCGCCGAGCTCTGAGAAGAGCGATTTTCGGATGCAGCTTGCGAGGCAGGATTACTTGGAGCTAAGACAAGAGGCGAGCGAACTGCAGGAGTATTCCAACGCGAAGCTCGATCGAGTCACGCGCTACCTCGGCGTTCTCGCCGACAAGACGCGGAAACTAGGTGAGGCGGTGCGGCGTCTGTTGTGCCTCGACGCACGTTTGCTTTGTCATTTTGGTTTTTGAGAGGTTCTGTGATTTGTGTCAGATCAAGTCGCCCTTGAAGGTGAGGCTAGGATAGCACCGCTCGTCAGTGAGAAGAGGAAGTTGTTCAATGAGTTTGACATCCAAAGGTCAGTCTTTGGTTTCTTAATTGAATTCTCCCACTTTCCACATGAAGCACGCTGACGGGTGTTTGCTTGGAGGTTTTCAAGATGTTTTTTTTTCAGTCCCAGATTGTGTGTCTCTTCTCTTATCTTGCATGTCATTTTGGTTTATGGTAGATTGTAAGTTTTTTTTTTTTCCTCAGTAATGGATGAACCTTTTGGGCTGATTGCTTGTCATTCTAATTGTAGTTGTCATAGTTGGAGGCTCTTTTGTGGGGGTTTTGGGTTAATGTCTATGATGTGAGGAATTTCTTCATTCTATCTCCTGTCCAAAATGCGAGCAATTAAGAATTGGGTCGTCGAATGAGTCGAGAAATTTAGGATTCTCTTTTTTTTAATCTTCTTCTTTTCCTGGTTTTTGGGTGAGGAAAACGTTCTCATTTTATTCCCTTTGATAGCTTGATCCACAAGTGGCGGCTGGATATGTCATGCATATCGAACCCTGTTGTGCCATCGGTTCAAGCTACTCGTTGCTTGAGTTCCCTCTTGGCAAACACTTGTGAGCCTCGAGTATTAGCTGGATTGTACTGAGTTCATTGATCTGAGATATGCAGTGACAAGTGATTATATCCGTGTATTATCTTTTAGAGATGGCAACGTGCTACTTCTGTCACTCATGTTGTTTGGAAAACTGCCACTAATTAATATAAATTGTTTTCCTTGTTAATTATTTGTTAATTCATTAATAGGGTTGAAGTGCAGGAGTAAGATTTCCAAAGGTGCTGGGTATGGCATTAGCTCTTAAATCAACTTGCTTTGTTCAACTTAAGAGACCCAAATCTTGCTGTGCCTTTCGGTCTTCGCGGCAACTAGCAGTTGTTTCTACCAGAAGAAGTATGACAATGGCTGCTCTTAGCACTGTATCGACAATTGGCATCTCTGAGACATTTGCTAAATTGAAGAAAGAAGGCAAGGTAAGAGAGTTTCTTGTTTTTTTTTTTTTTTAATGAATTCAACGATTATCTGTTGTAAATGTTTGCTTCAATATTTTTGCTGGTTGTTGGTTTTTGGGTGGGAAGGTCATCCTGATGTGACATGACATGGTTGCTTCCTTGTTTGATCTCAGTTGAACTATTGAGCATTTTTATGCGAAGTGTTGGGAATTTGTAAGGTTCAGCAACTGAATTTAAGAGATTGTTGTACTATTGTTAAGATTAACCCTTGCTGCAACTAGTTCAAACTATGAGGATTGATCCTTCTATTTTGTGTGTTACTTTCTGCTCTTATCCTGTAATAATATGTACATCATTTGCCTGGAAATTTTATATATTTGCAATTTGGAATGAGTAGCATCACACACCATTTCATAATCACAAGAACATTAAATTTGTAAATTTCATCCTTTTTAGTTTGCAAGGCACATCATTTGAACTAAACAAGTCCCAGGGGCATTCATTGACACTTTCCAAAAAGATGGCAATTTAGTCTGAATGTAGTTGTGATGTAGCAGCCATTATTTTAATATAGGAGGGATGCTCTTTAATGACAACTGTGTTCTTTCATTTTTGCAAAGGTGGCATTTATTCCTTTCATCACAGCTGGTGACCCTGACCTTTCAACGACCGCACAAGCTTTGAAGTTGCTTGACTCATGTGGTTCAGATATAATTGAGCTGGGTGTCCCGTATTCTGATCCTCTAGCAGATGGTCCAGTAATTCAGGTCTGGTATTTCAATATCTTATAGATTGTTTAATCTAAGTTTTGGTCCTTCATCTTATACATCTTCGTTTTTAGGCTGCAGCCACTCGATCCTTGGCAAAGGGTACTAATTTTGATGCCGTTATTTCCATGTTGAAGGAGGTAAGACTGTTTGTGCTTTGTGTCATACTTGAAGAGACTGATTAATCGTTGCCAAAGCTGTGCTTAATCTCCTTTTAATGGACAGTTCAAGGTCCAAATGACTGATTTGTCACATTATATTTACTAACCTAGCCTTATCTTCTAGCAAAGAAATTAAATTTGTAATGCTGCTTTTGAAATTTTCCAGACGATATGTTACTCTTAATAGTGCCTTCTATCCTGATGATAGCAAGTTAATTTTTCTTGACATAATGCTACCTTGTAGGGTGAAATTTGTCTGAAACATTACATCATATTGTTCTTTTCAGATTCAGTGTTCCCATTTTGTACTAGTGATCCTCGTAGTGTAGAAACGGTGATGTATATGTGAAACCATCCTTGGCGGTTGCAGAATGTTTACAGTACTGTTGATTTATATTTTGTTTCCTTCATGCATTTTTGAGATATCATTCTGATGCTGCAGTTTTCAATGAATAGGTTGTTCCTCAATTGGCATCCCCTGTTGCTTTATTCACATACTATAACCCAATTCTGAAGCGTGGAGTTGAGAAGTTCATGTCCATTGTAAACGATGCAGGGGTTCATGGTAATTTGCAAGTTTCCCTTGTCTTTTGACTTGAAACACTTACATCTGCATACAACACTTTGGTTAAATTTAGAAAGATGAGGGAAAATAATTTTTTTATTTTTTCCCACAGCCTTGGCCAAGATGAGAAATCAGTTTAATGTATTCAATTTCGGATGTAGATGTCATGATGTAAGCAAGCATTGTCAACATGTCCATCATTACTGGCACAAACTCAATTGCATAGTTCAGTTCTTAAATTTATCCATGTTTAGTTTTTCATTGAACATTTTTTGAAAGAGCTATCAAGGGAATAATCACCAACGGATCAGAGGAATACTACAGTCGTAACATTACGAGCAAAAACCAAAAGGTTATTTTGGAAATCTATCATGAAGCTTTTTATCAAAAGTGACCCTTTGTGACCCTTGGAAAAGAGTGAGAAAAAGCTTAGGCTAGTATGCAGATCAAATTGCCAGGCCAACTGGAATCAGTTTTTAATAATTATCATGGGTGTGAGGTGTTTTCTTTTTTTCTTTATAGGTGAGATGAGTATAACTAATTGATTGAAGATCTCAATTGAAGTTTTATGCTTTATAAGGAGCTACTAAAAAATTTGCATGTTCTCTAAGTGATGCACCAATGTCTAAATTAGCTAGTGATAATAATTTCGTAATATTAATGGAGGATGCTTTTTAAATTGAAAAAGTAAAACTGAAAGTACATTCTTGTTCATTGATGGTGTCTAGATCTGTTTTAGCTTGTAATCTTGTCTGCGCCCTTTTTTTTTTCAGGGCTTGTAGTTCCTGATGTTCCTTTGGAAGAGACTGAAATCTTAAGAAAGGAAGCTCTTAAGTACAAAATCGAACTGGTTTGTCAGACTCTTAAGAAAACTTAATGCTCTTCACCATTTACTTGTTTAAATTCCTGAGGATGATGCTTTGCATTATGGATATAAATTCTAATCTTGGAATTAAAATGACAGATCTACCTTGAGTTTATGTCATCACAGAATCGTAATTTACACATGTTTTTGCTAATTGTTTCCCCATAACTAGACAAAAAGTCAAATGGTTCTTCAGTTTGTGATTTTCTTGTAGTTAGTTGTGCACCTTGTTCTTTGTCTATGTCCATGTTGCTATCGCAGGATTGGTCTGTCTTTCGTTTTGTTGCAAACTGTTATACACGTCAATGAAAAGTTTACTACATGGGGCCTGCATTGAGGTCTGCTTTAGTTATGTGATCTTGGCCTGCTTTGTTGAAGTCTGTTGAATCTATCTCACCTTACTCTAGCCTCTGGGACTATATGATTCAGGTTTTGCTTACTACACCTACTACTCCAACCAGCCGAATGAAAGCGATAGTTGAAGCCTCCGAAGGATTTGTATATCTTGTAAGATCCTTTATGCTGTTCATCCTTATCCAATGCTGGTCATTTGTATTGATGATGAGAATTTCTTATCCAAATTGATGCAGACTATTAGACATAGATTAATAATGTAATTGACAGTGTGTTGATCGTGTTCTAGCTGCTAATTAGATCAAGCGTAGCACATCTGTCTGCATCAATGAAGTCAATGAAAGGATAGATACATCCATGCACCTATGCGTGCCTGTAGGTATACATGCATAAGCAAGTCTCTGGATTAGGACAGTATCTGATTTGAAGAGTTAAGGCAACATTGATGTTGCTTTTGTGGTTTCATTGTTCTTGCTGATCTCTAATGGAAAGGTTTTTTGGTTTCGTGCAATAGATTCCGCATTCACTTGCTTCACAAATGAAAGTTTCACGTATAGTAGTCTTACAGCCACGAAATATGCATGAAATATATGCAATTGTTATTGTGGGTGGTCCAGTGTCAGCATTTCGTGTGATTGTATTGTTACATTTTTCTTTTTGAGTTTCTGCATTTTTTTAGTTCATTCACAAAGAGATGACATGGCCATTTATTTAATTTATTATAGGTGAGCTCTATTGGAGTAACTGGGGCTCGAGGATCTGTGAGTGCTCGTGTGGAAAATCTCTTTCGGGACATTAAGGAGGTCAGTTGATTCAGAACATTTCACTTGTTTGATAATGTGCGATTTCATGTTATCAACTACCTAGGAATACTCTTTAAGATGCTTTGTCATGATTAATTTAGTTTTCAAAGGATATCCTCAATTTGTGGATTATCCTCATATATTTGCAACAGAAAAAAATTCAGTACAGCCTCAAATCCTATGGGTGTGAGCAGCCTACATTTATGGCCATTTAAACATGATGGTAATAATGCATTCTTCAGAGAGCAGGAATATTGTCCTCAGAGCTTTGGTTTCATTCCTTTAATTGTTCTATGCGGCTTCAAACAAATCTGACTGGAGGCGTATTTGAAATAGACACATCAGTGGGTGTCATATTGAAACTTCTAGAGCTCCAAGACTGCAGGATAATTAAATAATTAACTGACCAAAAAGTTTGCCTGAAGTCTCCTATATGGTTTTCTGTAGCCTGTCTTGTTAGAATCATAATGAGTTCCTGGTTGGTTGATAAGTCTAGACACCAATAATCCACATGCAGATTAACAATCAACACTTCAGGAAGTTCACGTCACTTCCAGCTCCATCATGGGGTTTTTACCTACCATCCAATTAGAGAGACACTTGAAGATGGTCCTGTGTATGTTCATCAACTTGTAGAACACTCTGTACCAATTTGAGTTGCTGTATTCTCCAAAGTTGGGCATGTTGGTGAATATGCTTCGACATTGTTAAACATTGAAGTGGGACAATCGGGGGAAACTCCTTTTTCAATCATTGAGGCATGCATGCTCTTGCAGGCAACTACTAAACCCGTTGCTGTTGGCTTTGGCATATCGAAACCCGAGCATGTGAAGCAGGTTAGTTTTTATTGGCCCACTTCGAAGTGAAAAGACTGTTATATCTTGTGTTTGGTACTTCGTTTTCACTAATTTTCTCACAGATTGCGGGCTGGGGAGCTGATGGCGTGATTGTCGGGAGCGCAATGGTGAAATTGCTCGGCGAAGCCAAATCTCCAGAAGAAGGGCTGAAGGAGCTAGAAAATTTAACTAGATCCTTGAAATCTGCACTGATTTGAGAGAGGGTTTGTTTGATCTGACCGGCTTGTTAGCTCTTCATCTCAGCCTTTTGGACACAACGGCAATTGTTTAGATCAATCCGTCCGGGGTTCCTTTATAATTTTGTGTCATATGTTCGGTCGGAATTTATAGTGTCCTGTGCCGAGAACTCTTCCGAATAAATCAGACTTTTGGTGCCAGAAACAGGTTTTCACTGAACTGCATTTTTCAGGCTCTGCTCTGAAGAGCAACCTTCACTTCCCAAAACGCTTTGTGAGATTGATCTACTGTAGATTGCTGCATGAGAGCTGAGTCGATTCAAGTTATCTTTTTGCAAATGATTTGATCTTAGAAATCGCAGTAGAGTCGTCGGCTTCTTTTCCGGTTTATGCCTAAGTTGATTTTTACCGTAGATGCATCAGCATGCAATATAAAATCTCCTGTGCAGCTATGACATATAACATAGGGACTGCTCAGCAATACATTTCGGTGTCATATTTGATATTGACCCGGATCAAATTCTCGCCGATTTCAGATGCGTGCTCTCGCATGCAATATAATTTAGGAACCATTCTACTCTTTTTTATACCCGCATGACTGGGGTAAATTGCAAAAAGTTGAAAACTTGAGGGGAATGTTTCAACAACATAAAAAGCTTGGGGAGCAATGTGCAATTTGCGTAATTATTAGGCCAACAGTCTTCCCACCATATCTGCAAATTTCAGTTGAACTCTCTCTCTCTTCCTGTCTCACCATCACAAGAAAATAAAGAAATGGGCTTTGAAGCTGTCAAGCTCTCGTCATCACTCTCATCCTCCACCAGGTCCATCCTCTCCAGCGCCACCACCAGACCCTTCTCCCTCCTCGCTCCACGCTCTTCACGCTCCTCTCCCCTGAAGACCCACCTCGCGTTCCGCCCGATAAGGCCGCCCCCCCGCCGTCTCGTGCCGCCGCCGCCGCCGCCGCCGCTGCTCCGTGCGGTGGTTTCGGCTCGCCGGGCCGTTCGAGGAGGAGCTTCCGCAGCGGGGTGGTGGCTATGGCCGCGCCCGGGTCGGTCCGGAAGTCGGAGGAGGAGTGGCAGGCGGTCCTGTCGCCCGAGCAGTTCCGTATCCTGAGGCAGAAGGGGACCGAGTTAGTAATTCCTTTGAATTCTCTTGAATATTTTTTTTTTTTTTTTTTTTTGGGTCTCTGTTTTACTGCTAGCTTATCTTGATTGTGGGTTTGTCGATCTTGGTTTTTGTTTCGTTCCTGCTCTTGTTGATGCTTCACTTTCCGTACTGGGTTGGGGTTTGTTGAATTGGGTTGGTTTCGTTTGAACGTGATTACCATGCTGTCTTCTTGAAGCGTGGGAACACTGAGCAGGGAGCTTTAAACCACATTCTGTTCAATTCTGCTGTCTCGGGCTGCGTAATTATGTGATGGGCTAAAAAATTTCACCCACTTATGCTGCAATGTAATAGGTTGAATCGGAAATGGGTTTTGAGTTTTAAAAAGGCACAGCAGAACACATTTTGAGTGCATCAAGCGGTGTGTGTTGGAGGTGGATTCTTAGTGAATTACGTCTTAATAGGAGAATCCATTGAGGAAATGCAGGTCAGGATGTTCTCTGGGTTTTTCGAGGTGCTGGCAAGGGTTATTCTTTTCTGGTTTTTTGTGGGAATGAGCTGTTTTAGCTATTACTGAAGTTCTCTGGAACTGTCCTGTGTTTGGAAAGACTTAGTTTTTATCCGGAATGTCGGCCCTTTTAGGTTCCTTTCGGGTGCTAAGGATTTGTTACTGCATGAGTACTGACATCTTGGTTACTTATGAAGTCTTATACTTTCCACTTTTCATCAAAACAAAGGTGAGAAGGTGTCAAAATCATCCTTAAAGTGTGAATCGTAAGGTTACCACGTACAGTTGGTGCAAATCTTTGTGCTTTGAAGAGCTTTTTCTTTAAAATTCTTGTTTCTCGAAACAACTTCTGCCTATCTGTTGTGAGGGAGTGTGATCTCCATTTTGACTCATCTAATGCTTTTGCATGGTCCTTGTAATGCTCTTTCTTTACACTATGTATCTTGTTTTGTACTCATTTTACTTTGATTGTTCCAAGGGTCTCTTAATCTGTTAAAATATGAAAGCAATGCAGAGCCAGTATTCAAGCTCCCTAACTACTAGCTCTTAGGCTCAATACATTATACGCATGTGCAGGATATAGGAGGGATCAAAGGGCTAAGTTCCTATCCTTTTTTTAAGAGAATCTCAGAACTAAGAATAATATCCTCTTGTTACTGCTGCGGCATTTTACAAAATGATTCATCTGTCGTTCTCATGATCGTGCTGTTACCATCGATTGCCTGCTAAGGCTGATCACGATAGCTTTAGTTCTTATCAACCCTCTTTGTGGGGCTTTCCTGCTTTAGTAATCAATCGATCGATGGACTGCAGTTTTGCTACTATGCGTTGCTTGGGCAAATATTGACTAGAAAACAAGAAAAAAAACGCATGATATGGATAAATCAAATGACATTGGGAGCACAATGGTTTATTTTTTTGAAATGCTGTGTAAGAAGATACGTTCTGATTAGTTATGTTAGTATGTGCTGCGACATAGGTATACACCCACTAGTAAAGAAAGCTGTTAAAATAGGTGGATGATCTCCCATATCATGCTTTGGGGAAAGAATCCTATTCCTGTGGTCATGTGTAGTATTAAATTGTTGAGGTGTTATACACACAAACAATCCTCTTCAAATATTTAATGGCTTGGAAGTGATTTGAGAGGACTTAAATGTTGCCGAACCTGATGCAAGTAGTTGAAGACTCATGTATATTCTTTTTGAATGCAATCTCCTCCTTTTTTTTAATTCAAGTATCAAACCAATGAAGAACAAAGGAACATAACTGAATACTTTTCGATGCCTCCTCTACTATGTTTTTGTACAAGAAGCAACTCTTTCCTCTGGTTTGATATTGGGTATCATGTGCGGTAAATCAATATATATATTTGTGTATTATCTTCAAACAAAAAAGTGTCATCTTGATCTGTATCATCTGTTGCTGTTTCTCTCACATGTAGATATCCAGGCACGGGTGAATACGACAAGTTTTCTGAGGAGGGGGTGTACAATTGTGCAGGATGCGGGACTCCTCTTTACCGGTCTACAACGAAATTTAACTCTGGCTGCGGCTGGCCTGCTTTCTATGAGGGCCTTCCCGGAGCTATAACCAGCACTGTGAGTCTCTCTTTTTATCAAATAAACGTGTGGTCACAGGTAACTAAGACGGTTCTGATTGAAGTCGATTTCTATTACGGCTTGCTATAGATGACATCTTCCACTTTGTGTTTGTCAAGCTTTCTAAACTGTGAAAATGACGAGAAATGCAAAATGAATCGGGCGTGTTCTGCTTCAAATCATTGATGGGCTTGCCTTGCTTTTTGATCTCAGTCGGATCCAGATGGGATGAGGACGGAAATCACTTGCACTGCATGTGGCGGCCATCTGGGTCACGTGTTCAAGGGCGAAGGGTTCCCGACACCGACCGATGAGCGGCATTGCGTCAATAGCATTTCACTCAAGTTCGTTCCTGCCAACTCTTATCCTTCCCAGTAAACTTCTGCAGCTAGACTGATCGGTCGATCACCGGATGCGACCTTCAACTGCTGCTGTTATCCAAGATTGTTTGCTTCCGATTTTCGCACTATGTACAATAAGCCCTTCCCATAAATCTTCCCAATATGGATTGAACTCGGATATTTGCTGCTGTCTCTCGAGTAAATAAAAGTCGAAATCTTTTTTCTTGTTATCCATCTCGCATATGTTTCTTGCCAAGCTGTTCTAATGTGGCATGTCGAAAAAGGCTGCTCAATGTTAAACCAGACATGACTTTGCTCTCTGGTGATCTTTGTTGGCTTTGATGCCACCTCACTGGTGGAAGGTAATAGGAATCGAAATGTGCCACAGTGAAATCTTAATCATGCATGAAGCGCGAGGTAAAAAAAAACTTTCAATTTTATATATTCAACGGGCAAGCTCCATTACATCATGCATGAACATAAGCAAAAAAGATGTAACCTAGAAAACTCGAAAGATAGGCATGATAATTAAATGCAAAATAATATAATCTATAGGCATGATAATTAAATGCAAAATAATATCATCTATAATACTAAATAATATATAATATCCTACGGATAAAGAAGTAAAGCAAAATTGAATCATATCCAAAACTAAAAAGGCATAAAAAAAAAAGGTAACAGTATATTCCATATCAAATTCCGATGATGACTTGATTACAACCCACACCAAAATTTGTAGATATAGAATTCTTTATCATAACTTCCCTTAACTAAATGGATGCGAAGGGAAAATCATAAATCCAAAGAAATCTCTATGTTATGTCTTCTTTTCATCAACACCCACACAAAGGTCGACGAACTTTGAGATCTGGAGCCTCGGCTGCAAGCTCGCTGCTCGGTGTTTCCAATTCTGCTGCTCAGCCGCTGGAACGAGAGAGTGGGTGGATGCGGAGGTCGGCCAAGACATCTCCCGTTCATTTCTTCTTCACTCAAACCTTTTAAGGACTGCTCAGACCCAATATCAGTACGTGATTGGATGTAAGAAATTATGCACACACTAAATGTTTTATGGACATAACTAGTTAAACAACGACTAGTGTTTTTTTTTTTTTTTGGGCTAAAAACATTGACTAGTCAAACACTGACTAGTACTATGAATCAATATGGCAAAAGAGCTCCTCCTCGGCGGCCAAACATACGAACTGCGATTGCTAACATCTTCTGCTTGAGCTTTTGAATGAGACCCCATAAATAAGCTGGAAAGAGCATTATCAACAACGGCAAAAATAGGAGAAAAAAGGAGAGTCCTCGGTACAACAGCAACGTAAGGAAAGCTATGGAGAGAAAGGAGAAGACCCTGAGAAAGAAAAAGATGCGGACACCACGGGCGGTATTAAAAACTGGCAAACGTGCAATAACTAGAAGAGACAAAAAGCAATGAAGAAGAAGTGTGAAAATGATGAGAAAGACAGTGAAGGGATGGGTATCAAATGGAGAATCCTGTGTCCTCTGATATTTTAGGACAACGAAATTTACTAGAACTGGAATGATGAACGCGACAATGGCATCGATATTGTCTTGCTGATTCGGCAAGAAATTGGGCATTTTTGAATGCGGGGACAGATGAGGGAGAAACAAAGGAGAGAGACAAAGCTGCAAGAGCAAGGCAAATGTGCAAAAAATGGGGAAGTGTATCTAATGATGATCGGCTGTGAGGAGTGCCTAAGGGATGGAAATGGGGGTTATATACATCTATCTCTGGGGAAATTGAAAATGTCCCTCTTTCGACGAAAGAGGGACATTTTCAATTTCCCCATAGATAGACTTTCAAAAGGGCCCATATTGAGAAGGGGACAAGAATATTGGAACATCAGAAGTTTAAGCGTATATTGAGAAAGGGGACTTTCTTGTCCCATCATTAAAATAAAATATTCACTGATTGTTAATTACCCATGAGCCTACTAACAAGTCAACACGTGTCTGTTGACGTGGATTAAAAGAGTAAACTAAAAGCATGTTTTTCCTCTCTCCTGTGCTCTACTGCCTGCTCCATTTTCTCTCATTTTTTTCAACGAGGCGCGCGCTTCCTTCTTCCCGCGTCTGCCTCTCTCTCTTCCTCAAGCACTCCTCTCCTCTCTATCCCGAGCCCTCTCACTCACCCCAAGCGCTCCTCTCCTCTTTGTCTCGAGTCCTCTCACTCACCCTAAGCGCTTTCCTCCTCGCCCTGTCCTCGTCGCTGTCATCGACTTTCCAGCCGTGGCTCCAGAAATCGTCGGCCGGTGACTGGCCTCTCGAGCTTCTTTTTCTTCTACTATTTATTCGGTCCCGATTTCGGGCTTGAGTACGTAGCCAAGGATTTGAAGCAAAAGAGGTTTGCGAGGCTACATATACCGGTGGCGGTGCTAAGTTTTGGAGTTTCAGCAATGCCGTGATGGGGCGAGGGATATTGTGGCGGAGGAGAGAGAGGCGTGTGGGTACCGTGAGATCTCTCTTTCTCCTTTGCCTTTTTTTTCTTTTTTATCCCCTCTGTTTCAGGAGGCATGGAGGCTTGGTGAGAGTGGCTGCTTTGGCTTCTAGGTCAAAGCAGCCAGAGTCGGAGAGCTTATCAGGAGGCTAAGGGGGAGAGTTCTATGTCAGCCCTTTTGACTCCTGAAGCAAGTCGCATCCTGCTGTTTCCATCGGAGTATTTGTCATCGTGACCTTTGGTATGAAAGTTTTAACGTTATTATTGTCTGCACTTGCTCCAAGGAAGAGCAGGGGACATGAGTGATAATTGTTCATGGTTTGGGACTTGTATGTCCAATCAAGCCCTTCTTTTGGGCAACGATAAAGCAAGAAAAGCATTACTGTTTTGGGACTAATGCTTTTCTCGCTTTCAGATTTTACAGAGGGCTTCCACTGAGTGCGTTGAGCGAGAAAATGTTTGCTTGGTTCACTGAAGGTGAGGTATTTTGCTTAAATGCTTGAGTTTTGAACACCTTTTCACTGGTTGCAACTTTATGAACTGATTCTTTTATGTACCTCTTTCATGCAAAAGTAATGACTGGTAAATTAACATTATGCCGGGTCGGTCCGGAAGTTGGAGGAGGAGTGGCAAGCGGTCCTGTCGCCCGAGCAGTTCCGTATCCTGAGGCAGAAGGGGACCGAGTTAGTAATTCCTTTGAATTCTCTCGATTTTTTTTTTTTTTTTTTTTTTTGGGGTCTCTGTTTTACTGCTAGCTTATCTTGATCGTGGGTTAGTCATTCTTGATTGTGGTTCTTGCTCTTCTTGATGCTTCGCTTTCTGTACTGGGTTGGGGTTTGTTGAATTCGGTTGGTTTCGTTTAGACGTGATTACCATGCTGTCTCCTTGAAGCTCGGGAACACTGAGGTTTAAGACACATTCTGTTCGATGAGGCTTACTCGGGCTGTCTATTTATGTGATGTGCGAAAAATTTAAACAAGTTTATGCTGCAATGTGATAGGTTGAATCAGAATTGGGTTTTGAGTTTTGATTCAGCACGGTACGACACATTTCTAGTGCGTCAAGCGGTGTGTGTTGGAGGTGGATTCTTTGTGAATTACGTTTTAATAGGAGAAACCACTGAGGAAATGCAGGTTAGGATGTTCTGTGTTTTTCAAGGTGCTGGGGAGGGTTATATTTTTCTGGGTTTTTGTTGGAATGAACGGTTTTTGCTATTATTGAAGTTCTCTGGAACTGTCCTGTTTTTGGAAAGACTTAGTTTTTATTCGGAAATGTCGGCCCTTTTAGGTTCCTGTTGGGTGCTAAGGATTTGTTACTGCATGAGTACTGGCATCTTGGTTACTTATGAAGTCTTATACTTCTCACTTTTCATCAAAGCAAAGGTGAAAAGGTGTCAAAATTATCCTGAAGTGTGACTCATATGGTTATCACGTACAGTTGGTGCTAATCTTTGTGCTTTGAAGAGCTTTTTCTTTAAAATTCTTATTTCTCGAAACAACTTCTGTCTATCTGTTGTGAGGGAGTGTGGTCTCCATTTCGACTTATCTAATGCTTTGGCATCATCCTTGTAATGCTCTTTCTTTACACTCTGTATCTTGTTTGTATTCATTTTACTTTGATTGTTAGAAGGGTCTCTTAATCCGTTAAAATATGAAAGCGATGCAGAACCAGTAGTCAAGCTCCTTAACTACTTGCTTGTAGTCTCAGTACATACACGTGAAGGATATAGGAGGGATCAAAGGGCTGAGTTTTTTTTTTGGTAAGTATCAAAGGGCTAAGTTCCTATCCTGTTTTTAAGAGAATCTCAGAAACTAAGAATAATTTCCTCTTGTTACTGCAGCGGCATTCTAGAAAATGATTCATCTGTCGTTCTCACGGTCGTGCTGTTACCATCGATTGCCTGCTAAGGCTGATCACAATATCTTATGTTCTTATCAACCCTCTTTGTGGGGCTTTCCTGCTTTAGTAATCAATCAATCGATGGACCTCATGCACATGATAAACTTCAGTTTTGGTACTATGTGTCGCTTGGGCAAATATTTGACTCGAAAACAAGAAAGAAAATGCATGATATAGATAAATCAAATGACATCATGAGCAGAATGGTTGATTTTTTGGAATGCTGTGTAAGAAGTTACATTCCATTTAGTTATGTTAGTATGTGCTGCGACATAGGTGTACACCCACTAGGAAAGAAAACTGTTAAATTAGGTGGATGACCGCCTCATATCATGCTTTAGGGAAAGAATCCTATTCCTGTGGTTATGCATGGTATTTACTTGTTGAGGTGTTATACACACAAAAAATCCTCTTCAACTATCCTTAACGGCTTGGAAGGGATCTGAGAGGACTTAAATGTTGCCGAGCCTGATGCAAGTAGTTGAAGACTCATGTCTATTCTTTTTTAATGCAATCTCATCCTTTTTTCTAATTCAAGTATCAAACCAATGGAGAACAAAGGAGCATCCTCTACTATGTTTATGTGCAAGAAGCAACTCTTTCCTCTGGTTTGATATTGGGTATCATTTGTGATAAATCCTCGGACATATATATGCGTGTATTATCTTCGAACAAAAAAGTGTCATCTTGATCTGTCTCATCTGTTGCTGTTTCTCTAACATGTAGATATCCTGGCACGGGTGAATACAACAAGTTTTTTGAAGAGGGGTCGTACAATTGTGCAGGATGCGGGACTCCTCTTTACCGTTCTACAACTAAATTTAACTCCGGCTGCGGCTGGCCTGCTTTCTACGAGGGCCTCCCGGGCGCTATAACCTGCACCGTGAGTCTCTCTTTGTCTCAATTAAACGTGTGGTCACAAGTAACTAAAACGGTTCTGGTTGAAGTCGATTTCTATTACGGCTTGCTATAGATGACATCTTCCACTTTGTGCTTGTCGAGCTTTCTAAACTGTGAAATGCAAAATGAGTCGGGCATGTTCTGCTTCAAATCGTTGATGAGCTTGCCTTGCTTTGTGATCTCAGCCGGATCCAGATGGGATGAGGACGGAAATCACTTGCACTGCATGTGGTGGCCATCTGGGTCGTGTTCAAGGGCGAACGGTTCCCGACACCGACCGATGAGTGGCATTGCGTCAATAGTATTTCACTGAAGTTCGATTCCTGTCAACTCTTATCCTTCCCAGTGAACTTCTGCAGCTAGACTGGTTGGTCGATCACTGGACGCGACCTTCAACTGCTGCTGTTATCTGAGATTGTTGCTTCCGATTTCCACACTATGTACAACAAGCCCTTCCCATAAATCTTCCTGATCTGGATTGAACTCGGATATTTGCTGCCGTCTCTCAAGTAAATAAAAGTCGAAATCTTTTTTCTTATTATCCATCTCGCAGATGTTTCTTGCCAAGCTGTTCTAATGTGGCTTGTTGAAAATGGCTGCTCAATGTTAAACCAGACATGACTTTGCTCTACGGTGATCTTTGTTGGCTTTGATACCACCTGACTGGTGGACGATAATAGGAATCAAAATGTGCCAGAGTGAAATCTTAATCATGCACGAAATGCAAGGTAAAGAAAAACTCTCAATTTTATCTATATATATTCAACGGGCAAGTTCCATTACATCATGCATGAATATAAGCAAAAAAGTCGTAACCTAGAAAACTCAAAACGTAGGCATGATAATTAAATGCAAAATAACATCATCTATAATACTAAATAATATATAAAATCCTACGGATAAAGAAGTAAAACAAAATTGAATCGTATATCCAAAACTAAAAAGGCATAAAAAAAAAAAAAGAAAAAAAAAGCAACAATATATTCCATATCAAATTCTGATGATATCTTAATTACAACCCATACCAAAATTTTAGATATAGAATTCTTTATCATAACTTCCCTTAATGAAATGGAGGCAAAGGGAAAATCATAAATACAAAGAAATCCCTATGTTATGTTTTCTTTTAATCTGCACCCACGCGTAGATCGACGAACTTCGAGATCTGGAGTCTTGGCCGCGAGCTTGCTACTTCGTTTCCAAATCTTCTGCTCAGCCGCCGGAATGAGAGAGTGGGTGGATGCAGAGAGGTTGACCAAGACGTCTCCGCTCGTTTCTTCTTTCCTCAAGCCTTTTTAGATCCAATATCACTATGTGATTGGATATAAGAAATTATGCTCACGCTAATTATTTTATGGACATGACTAGTTAAATAGCGACTATTTTTTTTTTTTTTGGGCTAAAAAAATTGACTAGTCAAACACCGACTAGTAATACGAATAAATATGGCCAAAAGAGCTCCTCCTCGGCCGCCAAACATACGGACTGCGACTACTTCCATCTTCTGCTTGAGCTTTTGAATAAGACCCCATAAGTAAGCTGGAAAGAGCATTATCAACAACGGCAAATACAAGAGAAAAAAGGAGAGACCTCGGAACAACAGCAACGTGAGGAAAGCTACGGAGAGAAAGGAAAAGATATTGAGAAAGAAAAAGATGCGGGCGCCACGAGCAATACTAAAGACCGGCAGACGAAAAATAAGTGGAAGGGACAAAAAGCAATAAAGAGTGAAAATGATGAGAAAGATATTGAAGGGATGGGTATCAAATGGAGATTCCCGTGTGGCCTGATATTTCAGGACAACGAAGTTAACTAGAACTGGAATGATGAACGTGACAATGGCGTCAATATTGTCTCGCTAATTCGGCAAGAAATTTGGCATTTTTGAATGCGGGGACGGAGAAACAAAGGAAGAGAGACAAAGCTGCAAGAGCAGGGCGAATGTGCAAAAGACTGGGGAAGTGTATTGAATGATGGTCGGCTGTGAGGAGTGCCTGAAGGATGGACGGGGGTTATATATGCTTAGAGATGAGTGCCTGAAGAATGGAGGGGGTTTATATATGCTTGGACCCCTGATGTTCCAATTTCGTTGGTGAAGATCTAAATGCCGATCATGGGACAAGAAAGTCTCCATCCAAAGTGTACATTTCCACTGTTCTATGTCCCTCTCAGTCTCTGCACAGTCTATGCACGGTCTACGCACTGTTCTATGTCCCTCTCGGTCTGCACGGTCTATGCACGATCTCCGCACGGAGACCGAGAGGGACATGGAATAGTGGAAATGTACACTTCGGATGGAGACTTTCTTGTCCCATGATCACGAAATTGGAACATCAGGGGTCTAAGCATCATATAACTTCCCCCCCTCCATCCTTCCCGACTTCCCCAATCTTTTGCCCTGCTCTTGCAGCTTTGTCTCTCTTCCTTTGTTTCTCCCTCATCTGTCCCCACATTCAAAAATGCCAAATTTCTTGCCGAATCAGCAAGACAATACCGACGTCATTGTCACATTCATTGTTCCAATTAAAATATTCATCGGTTATTAATCATCACGTCATCGTCACACACATGGCCCACTAACAAGTCAACACTTGTTCGTTGAGGTGGATTAAAAAAATAAATTGAAAGCCTGTTTTTTCACACTTCTCTGCTCTACTAACTGCTGCATTTTCTGTTCTTTTTTCAATGAAGTGCGCTTCTTCTTCCCGCTTCTGCCTCTCTCTTCCTGAAGCACTCCTCTCCTCATGTTGGGAAAAAAAAGAAAAAGAATATTTGTGAAGAAGGCCCAAATAATTTTTCTCGCTACTATTTCTATGAAAATTAAATAGGATGAAAGCAGTAAAGATGAATAGTAAATAACACCAAAATTTTAACGTGAGGTGAAGGGAAAACCACTATGATAAATAATGGGATACAACTTATGTATCTCACAACTTCACCCAAAAGGTGGATCTCTCACTCAAAGATAACACTCTTTCTTGGAAAAACAAAGCGGCTTCTTCGACTTTGCTGCTCTAATATTTTTCCTTTTGTGTGTTCTTCTCCATTGAGGAGGACTCTTATTTATAGGAGCAAATGCAATCCAATTGGAATTGTACGATATGAAAATCACGTACATTTATCTTCTAATCTCTTGTGATTTTGTAGATTTGAAAAGATCACTTTGATTTCTTTCCTAATCTCCCTTAATTTTCTAGTTGTGGAAAATCACGTTATCTCCCGATCTCTTTTGATATTTCCTTTTTCTTTTTTTCTTTTTTTTTTCTTTTACACACTCACTACCATACATATTCTACTACAATATACATAATTGCATTGGTCTCTCTAATTGGGAGTGACCTACTCAACAAATCACTCCCCCCAAGCGCTCCCCTCCTCTCTGTCTCGAGCCCTCTCACTCACCCTAAGCGCTTCCCTCCTTGCCTCTATCCTTGTCGCCATCATCAACTTTCCGGTTGCGGCTCTAGAAATCGCCGGCCACTAACTGGCCTCTTCAGCTTCTTTGTCTTCTGCTCCTTATTCGGACCCAATTTCAGGCTCGAGTACATAGCCAAGGATGTTGAAGCAAAAGAGGTTTGTGAGGCTAGATATACCGGTGGCAGTGCTAAGTTTTGGGATTTCGGCGACACCGTGACAGCCGCAAGGGATATTGTGGCGGAAGAGAGAGAGGCGTATGGGTACCGTGAGACCTCTCTTTCTCCTTTCCCTATTTTTCTTTTCTATCGCCTCTGTTTCAGGAGGCATGGGGGCTCGGTGATAGTGGCTACTTTGTCTTCTAGATCGAGCCGGAGTCGGCGAGCTTATGAGGAGGCTAAGGGGGAGAGTTCTTCATCAGCCCTTTGACTCCTGAAGCAAGTCGCGTCCTACCGTTTTCACCGGAGTATTTGTTATCGTGACCTTTGGTATGAAAGTTTTAACCTTATTATTGTTGTTGTGAGGAAGAGCACATGAGCGATAATTGTCCATGGTCTGCACTTGCTCCAATCAAGAGGCAGGGGGACAACTTAAAGCAAGAAAAGTATTACTATTTTGGGACTAACTATGTCCATTTATAGGCCCTTCTTTTGGGCTTCAATTTGGTGCAAATATTCTAATGCTTTTCTTGCTTTCAGATTTTACAGAGGGCTTCCACGGAGCGTGCTGAGGGAGAGAATGATTTGTTGGGTTCGGTGAATGATGGGGTATTTTGCTTAATTGCTTGAGTTTTGAACATCTTTACGTGGATGTTTCGCTGGTTGGAACTTTATGAACTGATTTTTTTATATATCTCTTTCATGCAAAAGTAAATGACTTGTAAATTAACATTATGCCGGGTCAGTCTGGAAGTCGGAGGAGTGGCAAGCGGTCCTGTCGCCCGAGCAGTTCCGTATTCTGAGGCAGAAGGGGACCGAGTTAGTAATTCCTTTGAATTCTCTTGATTTTTTTTTTTTTTTTTTGGGTCTCTGTTTTACTGCTAGCTTATCTTGATCGTGGGTTCATCATTCTTGATTGTGGTTCTTGCTCTTCTTGATGCTTCACTTTCTGTACTGGGTTGGGGTTTGTTGAATTCGGTTGGTTTCGTTTAGACGTGATTACCATGCTGTCTCCTTGAAGCTCGGGAACACCGAGGTTAAAGACACATTCTGTTCGATGAGGCTTACTTGGGCTGTCTATTTATGTGACGTGCGAAAAATTTAAACAAGTTTATGCTGCAATGTGATAGGTTGAATCAGAATTGGGTTTTGAGTTTTGATTCAGCACGGTACGACACATTTCTAGTGCGTCAAGCGGTGTGTGTTGGAGGTAGATTCTTTGTGAATTGCGTTTTAATAGGAGAAACCACTGAGGAAATGCAGGTTAGGATGTTCTCTGAGGTGCTGGGGAGGGTTATATTTTTCTGGGTTTTTGTTGGAATGAGCGGTTTTAGCTATTACTGAAGTTCTCTGGAACTGTCCTGTTTTTGGAAAGACTTAGTTTTTATTCAGAAATGTCGGCCCTTTTAGGTTCCTTTTGGGTGCTAAGGATTTGTTACTGCATCTTGGTTACTTATGAAGTCTTATACTTCTCACTTTTCATCAAAACAAAGGTGAAAAGGTGTCAAAATCATCCTGAAGTGTGACTCTTATGGTTATCACGTATAGTCGGTGCGAATCTTTGTGCTTTGAAGAGTTTTTTCTTTAAAATTCTTATTTCTCGAAACAACTTCTGTCTCTCTGTTTTGAGGGAGTGTGGTCTCCATTTCGACTTATCCAATGCTTTGGCATCATCCTTGTAATGCTCTTTCTTCATACTCTGGATCTTGTTTGTATTCATTTTACTTTGATTGTTCGAAGGGTCTCTTAATCCGTTAAAATATGAAAGCGATGTAGAGCCAGTAGTCAAGCTCCTTAACTACTTGCTTGTCGGCTCAGTACATACACGTGCAGGATAGAGGAGGGATCAAAGGGCTAAGTTCCTATCCTGTTTTCAAGAGAATCTCAAAAACTAAGAATAATATCCTCTTGTTACTGCAGCGGCATTCTAGAAAATGATTCATCTGTCGTTCTCACGGTCGTGCTGTTACCATCAATCGCCTGCTAAGGCTGATCACAATATCTTAAGTTCTTATTGACCCTCTTTGGGGCTTTGCTGCTTTAGTAATCAATCAATCGATGGACCTCATGCACCTGATGGACTACAGTTTTGGTACTATGTGTTGCTTGGGCAAATATTTGTCTAGAAAACGAGAAAGAAAATGCATGATATAGATAAATCAAATGACATTGGGAGCACAATGGCTGATTTTTTTTTTTAAAATGCTATGTAAGAAGAGACATTCTGATTAGTTAAGTTAGTATGTTCTGCGACATTGGGAGCACAATGGCTGATTTTTTTTTTTTTAAATGCTATGTAAGAAGAGACATTCTGATTAGTTAAGTTAGTATGTTCTGCGACATAGGTATACGCCCACTAGTAAAGCAACCTGTTAAAATAGGTGGGTGATCTCCTCATATCATGCTTTAGGGAAAGAATCCTATTCCTGTGGTTATGTATAGTATACTTGTTGAGGTGTTATACACACAAACAATCCTCTTCAACTATCCTTGACGGCTTGGAAGTGATCTGAGAGGACTTAAGTATTGCCGAGCCTGATGCAAGTAGTTGAAGACTCATGGATATTCTTTTTGAATGCAACTCCTCCTTTTTTCTAATTCAAGGATCAAACCAATGGAGAACAAAGGAGCATAACTGAATACTTTTTGATGCCTCCTCTACTATGTTTATGTACATGAAGCTACTCTTTCCTCTGGTTTGATATTGGGTATCATTTGTGATAAATCCTCGGACATATATATGCGTGTATTATCTTTGAACAAAAAAGTGTCATCTTGATCTGTCTCATCTGTTGCTGTTTCTCTAACATGTAGATATCCTGGCACAGGTGAATACGACAAGTTTTTTGAAGAGGGGTTGTACAATTGTGCAGGATGCGGGACTCCTCTTTACCGTTCTACAACTAAATTTAACTCCGGCTGTGGCTGGCCCGCTTTCTACGAGGGCCTCCCGGGAGCTATAACCTGCACTGTGAGTCTCTCTTTGTATCAATTAAACGTGTGGTCACAAGTAACTAAAGACGGTTCTGATTGAAGTCGATTTCTATTACGGCTTGCTATAGATGACATCTTCCACTTTGTGCTTGTCGAGCTTTCTAAACTGTGAAATGCAAAATGAGCCGGGCATGTTCTGCTTCAAATCGTTGATGAGCTTGCCTTGCTTTGTGATATCAGGCGGATCCAGATGGGATGAGGACAGAAATCACTTGTGCTGCATGTGGCGGCCATCTGGGTCATGTGTTCAAGGGCAAAGGGTTCCCGACACCGATCGATGAGCGGCATTGCGTCAATAGTATTTCACTTAAGTTCCTTCCTGCCAACTCTTATCCTTCCCAGTGAACTTCTGCAACTAGACTGGTCGGCCGATCACCGGAGGCAGCCTTCAACTGCTGCTGTTATCTGAGATTATTTGCTTCTGATTTCCGCACTACGTACAATAAGCCCTTCCCATAAATCTTCCCGATCTGGATCGAACTTGGATATTTGCTGCCGTCTCTCGAGTAAATAAAAGTCGGAATCTTTTTTCTTGTTATCCATCTCGCAGATTTTTCTTGCCAAGCTGTTCTAATGTGGCATGTTGAAAAAGGCTACTCAATGTTAAACCAGACATGACTTTGCTCTCTGGTGATCTTTGTTGGCTTTGATGCCACCTGACTGGTGGAAGATAATAGGAATCGAAATGTGCCTAAGAGAAAAATCTTAATCATGCACAAAGTGCAAGGTAAAGAAAAACTCTTAGTTTTATTTATATATATTCAATGGGTAAGCTCCATTACATCGTGCATGAATGTAAGCAAAAAAGTCGTAACTTAGAAAACTTGAAAAGTAGGCATGATAATTAAATACAAAATAATATCATCTATAATACCAAACGATATATAAAATCCTATGGATAATGAAGTAAAACAAAATTGAATTGTATGCAAAACTAAAAAGGCATAAAAAAATAAAAGTATATTCAATATCAAATTTCGATGATGTCTTGATTACGGGTGCATTTGGTTGGACTTTTGGAAAAAGTTCTTGAGAAAATACAAAGGGCCTCAAGTTAAAGAAGTTTTCTAAAATACGAAGTGTGTTTGGTAAATTATACTTTGTAAGTCCATTAGGAAGTACCTTTAAGCAAAATAATGTTTGGAGAAATTTATATTTTTAAAGGACTTTTGTGATTAAGAAAAAAAAAATGTTGGCTAGCGAAGGATAGGCGACCATTGGCGGCGCTCGAAATCTATCACCGGCAATTTTTAGCCCATATGTTATTATTTCAAATTTGTACGAGGACTTAAAAGATTGGAATAGAGAAATGCATGTTAAATGCACAATTTCCAAAATATTAGTTGACAGATAGATCCGCTGAGAAATAAAGAGCAAAAAAAATAATTTTTGTTTTTTAACAGTTTGGGGAATGAGACTGAACTTCCTTTTGGTTCGCCCTCGACATGTGCCTCTGCCCCCCGCGTCACCGACGCCTCCCACGCCATCATCGTTGCCGCCCGCGAGGACGCCCTCCGCTCCCTCACCCTCCGCGTCACCGATTCTTCACCGCCCGCCTCCCTCGCCGTCGTCGTTGTCCCAAATCTAGGTCGTGGATTGTGATGACCTAGATCTAGGCCGCCGCGGCTCGCCGAGGGTCGCGCGACCCAAATCGGCGAGGATCTAGTCGCGGCGACTCAGATCTGGGCCGCCGTGACTTGCCGGGGCAGCCCCTCGCCATGGTCGCGCGGCAACCCAGATCTTAGTCACCGCGACTCCCGAGGGGTCGTGCAACGCCGTGACTCGCGGAGGTCGCCCGAGTCTCCGACGACGATTGCCTAGGTTGTCACGACGACGCCGGCGGCCCTCTAGCCGTCGCCGGCCCCTCGCAGTCGGGTAGAACTAAACCGGCTACCATTGAAGGAGAAGATGAACAGTATCTCATAACAAGGGCAAAAAAAGGGCAAAAAAAACGGAAAAATAAAAAGTTCGTGAGGATAATTTCGAAAAAAAAAAAAAAAGTGCGCAGTACCGGCGTCAAAGTCCCCTTCCAAATACTGCTCCCAAACGCATTCCAGGCCAAAATTTTAGATATAGAATTCTTTATCATAACTTCCCTTAGCCAAATGGATACAAAGGGAAAACCATAAATACAAAGAAATCCATAAGTCTTTTTTCAATCTACACCCACGCGGAGGTCGACGAACTTCCACGAGTTCCACGGGGAGGTCGCTGAACTTCGAGATCTTGAGTCTTGGCCGAATGCTTGCTGCCGGAACGAGAGAGTGGGTTGACGCGGAGGTCCAACAAGACATCTCCCGCTCAATTCTTCTTCATTCAAGCCTTTGATGGACCCCTCAAATCCAATATCAATATGTAATAGGACATAAGAAATTGTTAAAAAGCGACTAGCTTTTTTTTTTTTTTTTTTTTTGGGCTAACATTGACTAGTCAAACACCGACTAGTACAACGAATCAATATGGCAAAAGAGCTCCTCCTTGGCGGCCAAACATACGGACTGCAACTATTAACATCTTTTGCTTAAGTTTTTGAATGAGACCCCATAAGTAAGCTGGAAAGAGCATTATCAACAACGGCAAATACAGGAAAAAAAAGGAGAGTCCTCGAAACAACAACAATGTGAGGAAAGCTACGGAGAGAAAGGAAAAGACCTTGAGAGAGACAAAGATGCGGGCACCACGAGCAGTACTAAAGATTGGCAGACAAGCTATAAGTGGAATGGACAAAAACCAATAAAGAAGAAGCGTGAAAATGATGAAAAAAATAGTGAAGGGGTAGGTATCAAATGGAGAGTCCTGTCTTGCCTGATATTTCAAAACAACAAAGTCGACTAGCACTGAGATAATAAACATGACAGTAGTATCAATATTGTCTTGTTGATTCGGCAAGAAATTTGGCATTTTTGAGTGTGGGGACAGATGAGGGCAAAAAAAGGAAGAGAGACAAAGCTGCGCAAATGTGCAAAAGGCTGGGGAAGTGTATTAAAGGAAGTGGCTAGTGGAGGAGGTTTTTTTTTTTGGTCATAGGAGGAGGTTTATATAGGTCGTTCTTAAGACTTTATTCTATAGAGGCTTTGCCCGATTGTTGTAGACTTACAGAGAAAAGGCTTTGCCTGATTGTGGAGTGGGGTGGCGAGTGCGTGCGATTGCGGCTTCTGTGGACAGTGGAATTTTGTCAGTAACCTCACATGCATGATGATGTGTATGTAATGTATGGATTGTATATGGACAGAGAAGTGATGCTCCGCCATCTTGTGGATTAAGATTTGGGTGTGTAGTCTAGGTCCCTGCTTCACTTCACCCGTATTGACTTGCAATATGGTGTGATGTTACATAAACCGTTAATTTAGCTAATAAGTCTAGCAAGTGTCGCAGGGATCATTTATCTATATTTCTTTCTTTTTCCGGGATTGAATATAGCATGCACGAGTGACAAAACAAAGCGTCTGAAAACTGCTGTGAATGCCACAAATACATAGGTCAAGCCACTTACCTAGAAAGAAAGTCATTAATGGAGTTTCACGGTAATCAGAAGAGAAACACATATGGATGTTATGAAATGTCGAACGTGCACTAAATGATCCAATCCTTATTATATTAAAGGAGGAAAATGAGTATTTTTACCTCCAATCCCAAGATAGCTTAAGGAGAAGATAAGTATATATATTAACAATTCAATTGATTTCTTGTCATTTTCAAACATGCTATCAAAATCTCAAAGTGACAATTAATTAATTTGGTCACACGATGTCTCTATTGGCATTAACAAGTTGAGATAACAAGAAAGGGAAAAACCTTTTGCACTTGGCACACGTGAGTGTTCACATCAGCCATCGGGACGAGGTGGGGTCCACATGGACAACACGTTCAGGATAAGACAGCGAACGGAGGGTCCGTTCACAGAGCTCGCGTCTTCTGATTGGTACCGCCTCTGTCATTTTGCCTTTGTCGACTGATAGGTACCGCCCTCTCTCATTTTGCTCTCTCTCTCTCTCTCTCTCTCTCTCTACCCGATCTCCCTCCTTTCATTCCCGCGTCTCTTTTTCCCCCGTCTCTCTCCCTCCTCCCTATTTCTCCCCTCCTGTTCCATCTTACTTCGCCCTTCACATTGAAGTCGCACGCGCTTCCGTCCACGAGCTTGCCGGAAGCCATTGCCAGTGTCTCTCCGGCCCTCTACGTTTTCCATCTTTCTCTTTCACCGAGAACGGAACGATCTCCAATCCGCGTGTGAAGAGATTTAACATCTCATGTTTGGATAAAGCTGGAAGTTTATAATGATTTAATTGATCAAGTTTTTTTTTTTTTTTGGTTAAAAAAAAAAATTGATCAAGTTTTTTTTTTCTTTAAAAATAGCCTAAGAAAATTCATCATAATAGTTAGTCAAAGATGAATAGCTGAAAATGGCAACAAAGAGTCTTATTGGTTTATAACTCACAATACGACGAGGTTGATAGTAAATTTTTTATTATTACAATAAACAGATGTATAGATCTTTTAAGAAGAAGAGCAAATGTTGCTTGGAATCACCAAGCTTTCACTACCTAGCATTCACTATAAACATGAGATGGTATGAACTTTCATAAATGAGAGTAGACTTAATTTAATAATAAAGTTAACCTTTGTGATTTTTCTTAGGCCCATTGTTAGTGTAAAAGCAACTTCTACCCACACTATTGAATTATTGACGTGGGGAAGGATTTTATTATGGTATAGAAATAATTTCAACCCTGCATGTGGCTTATCAGGCAATGAATGTGTCAATAATTTATTTATATGACATAAAAATAAATTGGATACAGATATATAATTTTCAATAAGATTAATTATTAGTAAGTACTTTTCAACTTTCGATACTGTTAATTACTAGTTTTTTTTTTCAGGGTTAGTGATAATTTTCCGTGAAAAAAAGAGAGTAATTGCCAACTTATGAGTTTTGCATGCGTGACTATCAATTTCTCATATAAAAATTTTCTACATCACTAGTCATAATAAGCAACCTTTATAATGCAGCATATAACTTGTCAAAATAAAAAAGTAATTATCTATTTATCAGAAACCAATAATTTTCTCTTTATCTGATTTATTTATCTTATAAATTAAGTCACCAATCTACAAAACTGAAAGCCCATTCGCCCAATTGCCCAACTTTTTTTGAATTGAAAATTGATCCAACGGGCCACATCAGGTCACCAGAATTTAATGATTCAAGTCAATACAAGGGAAAAAAAAAAAAAAAGTCAATACAAGGGCGTTACCGTAATTTCAGCAACCACGTCGTCAACACGTGTAATAATCCACGTGGCGTCCACGTCAGCCGGCCAGCAGGTGAAATCGTGATCCAGACAAGGGAAGAGCAAGAATCCAGGAATCTCCTCCTCCCGCGGGCGCTCGCATCTCCTCCACAATCTCTCTCTCTCTCTCTCTCTCTCTCTCTCTAAATTCTTGCTGCGCGGCCTCGTCACAGCCTCACCTTCGCCACCTTCAAAGCATCACAAAGGACGACGGCGACCCAAGAAGCGTCGAGATTGGTTCTTGGAGCGGAGCTTCCGCATGCGATTGAGCTCCTCCTCGAGCTGGTCGCGCCGCCATGTGGGAGTCGCTCAACCTGTGCCACTTCCCGAGAGTACGTACCCTCTTCGCTTTCTGCTTCTGGGTTCGTCTGTCTATGCGCGCTTCGCTCTTTCGTCCATGTTTTGAGCATTTTGTTTCGGAGTTTTTGATAATTTGTGCCGAGTAGCCGCCTTTGGATTTAGTAGTGTCCGTGGGTCTGTCGTGTGAAACGGCTCAGAGTGTTTTGGAAAGATGGTTGCTCGTATGTTTATTCGAATGCTGAGTGCTGCTTCGGATCTCTTTTGCATACCAAGAATGCTGCCGTTTTGTAAAGTAACCCACAATACAAATTCTTGGATTCTTTTCTACTGGGTATCCTGAGCATCGTATGGATTAGCATCATTCTTGGCTGTGACGATACCATGATTAATTGAAGTGCATTCATATGATTATTCGAATGCTGAGTGCTGCTTGGGATCTCTTTTGCGTACCAAGAATGTTCCCGTTTTGTAAAGTAACCAACAATACAAATTCTTGAATTCTTTTCTACTGGGTATCCTGAGCATCATATGGATTAGCATCATTCTTGGCTGTGACAATACCATGATTAATTGAAGTGTATACATATGATTATTCGAATGCTGAGTGCTGCTTGGGATCTCTTTTGCATATCAAGAATGCTCCCGTTTTGTAAAGTAAACCCACAATACAAATTCTTGGATTCTTTTCTACTGGGTATCATGAGCATCATACAGATTAGCATCATTCTTGGATATGACGATGCCATGATTAATTGAAGTGATGCTATGCGTTACCCCTTTCTCGACTTCCAGGGATATGGCATGGTGAAGCATGGAAATGTGGTTGTAGCTTTCTCTACTCCCATCTCTTGTTATCCATCTCGCATATGTTTCTTGCCAAGCTGTTCTAATGTGGCATGTTGAAAAAGGCTGCTCAATGTTAAACTAGACATGACTTTGCTCTCCGGTGATCTTTGTTGGCTTTGATGCCACCTCACTGATGGAAGGTAATAGGAATTGAAATGTGCCATGAAGTGAAATCTTAATAATGCACGAAGTGCAAGGTAAAGAAAAACTCAGTTTTATCTATATATATTTAACGGGCAAGCTCCATTACATCATGCATGACTATAAGCAAAAAAGTTGTAAACTAGAAAACTCGAAAAGTTGGCATGATAACTAAGTGCAAAATAATATCATCTATAATACTAAATAATATATAAAATCATACGGATGAAGAAGTAAAACAAAATTGAATCGTATCCAAAACTAAAAAGCCATATAAAAATCAACAATATATTCAATATCAAATTCCTATGATGTCTTGATTACATCCCACACCAAAATTTTAGATATAGAATTCTTTATCATAACTTCCCTTAAGTAAATGGATGCAAAGGGAAAATCATAAATACAAAGAAATTCCTATGTTATGTCTTCTTTTAATCTGCACCCACGTTGAGGTCGATGAACTTCGAGATCTGGAGTCTTGGCCGCGAGCAGCATTTCCAGCTCCAGAAATCGTTGGCCGCTGACTGGCCTCTTGAGCTTCTTTGTCTTCTGCTCCTTATTCGGACCTGATTTCGAGCTCGAGTACGTAGCCAAGGATGTTGAAGCAAAAGAGGTTTGCGAGGCTAGATATACTAGTGGCGGTGCTAAGTTTTGGGATTTCAGCGACGTCGTGACAGCCACAAGGGATATTGTGGCGGAGGAGAGAGAGGCGTGTGGGTACCGTGAGACCTCTCTTTCTCCTTTCCCTTTTTTTCTTTTCTATCGCCTCTGTTTCAAGAGGCATGGAGGCTTGGTGATAGTGGCTGCTTTGTCTTCTAGGTCGAACCGGAGTTGGAGAGCTTATTAGGAGGCTAAGGGGGAGAGTTCTTCGTTGGCTCTTTTGACTCCTGAAGCAAGTCGCGTCCTACCGTTTCCACCGGAGTATTTGTCATCGTGACCTTTGGTATGAAAGTTTTAACCTTATTATTGTTACCGTGAGGAAGAGCGCATGAGTGATAATTGTCTATGGTCTGCACTTGCTCCAATCAAGAGGCAGGAGGGACAACTTAAAGCAAGAAAAGCATTCTGTTTTTGGGCTAAGTATGTCCATTCATAGGCCATTCTTTTTGGCTTCGACTGAGTGCAAATATTCTAATGCTTTTCTTGCTTTCACATTTTACAGAGGGCTTCCACGGAGCGCGAGGAGAGAATGATTTGCTCGGTTCAGTGAAAGTAGGGTATTTTGCTTAATTGCTTGGATTTTGAACACCTTTACGTGGATGTTTTGCTGGTTGCAACTTTATGAACTGATTTTTTTATATATCTCTTTCATGCAAAAGTAAATGACTAGTAAATTAACATTATGCCGGGTCAGTCTGGAAGTGGGAGGAGGAGTGGCAAGCGGTCCTGTCACCCGAGCAATTCCGTATCCCGAGGCAGAAGGGGACCGAGTTAGTAATTCCTTTGAATTCTCTTGATTTTTTTTTTTTTTTTTTTTGGGTCTCTGTTTTACTGCTAGCTTATCTTGATTGTGGGTTTGTCATTCTTGATTGTGGTCTTTGCTCTTCTTGATGCTTCGCTTTCTGTACTGGGTTGGGGTTTGTTGAATTCGGTTGGTTTCGTTTAGACGTGATTACCATGCTGTCTCCTTAAAGCACAGGAACACCGAGGTTTAAGACACATTCTGTTCGATGAGGCTTACTCGGGCTGTCTATTTATGTGACGTGCGAAAAATTTAAACAAGTTTATGCTGTAATGTGATAGGTTGAATCAGAATTGGGTTTTGAGTTTTGATTCAACATGGTACGACACATTTCTAGTGCGTCAAGCGGTGTGTGTTGGAGGTGGATTCTTTGTGAATTACGTTTTAATAGGAGAAACCACTGAGGAAATGTAGGTTAAGATGTTCTGTGTTTTTCGAGGTGCTGGGTAGGGTTATATTTTTCTGGGTTTTTGTTGGAATGAGCGGTTTTAGCTATTACTGAAGTTCTCTGGAACTGTCCTGTTTTTGGAAAGACTTGGTTTTTATTCGGAAATGTCGGCCCTTTTAGGTTCCTGTTGGGTGCTAAGGATTTGTTACTGCATGAGTACTGGCATCTTGGTTACTTATGAAGTCTTACACTTCTCACTTTTCATCAAAACAAAGGTGAAAAGGTGTCAAAATCATCCTGAAGTGTGACTCATATGGTTATCACGTACAGTTGGTGCAAATCTTTGTGCTTTGAAGAGTTTTTTCTTTAAAATTCTTATTCCTCGAAACAACTTCTGTCTATCTGTTTTGAGGGAGTGTGGTCTCCATTTCGACTTATCTAAAGCTTTGGCACCATCCTTGTAATGCTCTTCTTTACACTCTGTATCTTGTTTGTATTCATTTTACTTTGATTGTTCGAAGGGTCTCTTAATCCGTTAAAATATGAAAGCGATGCAGAGCCAGTATTCAAGCTCCTTAACTACTAGCTCTTAGGCTCAATACATTATACGCATGTGCAGGATATAGGAGGGATCAAAGGGCTATGTTCCTATCCTTTTTCTGAGAGAATCTCAGAACTAAGAATAATATCCTCTTGTTACTGCTGTGGCATTTTACAAAATGATTCATTTGTCGTTCTCATGATTGTGCTGTTACCATCGATTATCTGCTAAGGCTGATCACGATATCTTAAGCTCATATCAACCCTCTTTGTGGGGTTTTCTTGCTTTAGTAATCAATCAATCGATGGACCTCATGCACATGATGGACTACAGTTTTGGTACGATGTGTTGCTTGGGCAAATATTTGACTAGAAAACAAGAAAGAAAACGCATGATATGGATAAATCAAATGACATTGGGAGCACAATGGTTGATTTGTTTGAAATGCTGTGTAAGAAGATACATTCTGATTAGTTATGTTAGTATGTGCTGCGACATAGGTATAAACCCACTAGTAAAGAAAGCTGTTAAAATAGGTGGATGATCTCCTCATATCATGCTTTGGGGAAAGAATCCTATTCCTGTGGTTATGTGTAGTATTAAATTGTTGAGGTGTTATGCACGCAAACAATCCTCTTCAACTATTTAATGGCTTGGAAGTGATCTGAGAGAACTTAAATGTTGCCGAGCCTGATGCAAGTAGTTGAAGACTCATGTATATTCTTTTTGAATGCAATCTCATCCTTTTTTCTAATTCAAGTATCAAACCAATGGAGAACAAAGGAGCATAACTAAATACTTTTCGATGCCTCCTCTACTATGTTTTGTACAAGAAGCAACTCTTTCCTCTGGTTTGATATTGGGTATCGTGTATTATCTTCAAACAAAAAAGTGTCATCTTGATCTGTCTCATCTGTTGCTGTTTCTCTCACATGTAGATATCCAGGCACAGGTGAATACGACAAGTGTTTTGAAGAGGGGGTGTACAATTGTGCAGGATGCGGGACTCCTCTTTACCGGTCTACAACTAAATTTAACTCCGGCTGCAGCTGGCCTGCTTTCTACGAGGGCCTCCCCGGAGCTATAACCAGCACTATGAGTCTCTCTCTTTTATCAATTAAACGTGTGGTCACAGGTAACTAAGACGGTTATGATTGAAGTCGATTTCTATTATGGCTTGCTATAGATGACATCTTCCACCTTGTGTTTGTTGAGCTTTCTAAACTGTGAAAATGATGAGAAATGCAAAATGAATCGGGCTTGTTCTGCTTCAAATCATTTACGGGTTTGCCTTGCTTTTTGATCTCAGTCGGATCCAGATGGGATGAGGATAGAAATCACTTGCACTGCATGTGGCGGCCATCCGGGTCACGTATTCAAGGGCGAAGGGTTCTCGACACCGACCGATGAGCGGCATTGCGTCAATAGTATTTCACTCAAGTTCTCTCCTGCCAACTCTTATCCTTCCCAGTGAACTTCTGTAGCTAGACTGGTCGGTCAATCACCGGACGCGGCCTTCAACTACTGCTGTTATCTAAGATTGTTTGCTTTTGATTTCCGTGCTATGTACAATAAGCCCTTCCCATAAATCTTCCTGATCTGGATCGAACTCAGATATTTGCTGCCGTCTCTTGAGTAAATAGAAGTCGAAATCTTTTTTCTTGTTATCCATCTCGCAGATGTTTCTTGCCAAGCTGTTCTAATGTGGCATGTTGAAAAAGGCTGCTCAATGTTAAACCAGACATGACTTTGCTCTCCAGTGATCTTTGTTGGCTTTGATGCCACCTCACTGGTGGAAGGTAATAGGAATCGAAATGTGCCACGGAGTGAAATCTTAATAATGCACAAAGTGCAAGGTAAAGAAAAACTCAGTTTTATCTATATATATTTAACGGGCAAGCTCCATTACATCATGCATGATATAAGCAAAAAAGTCGTAACCTAGAAAACTCAAAAAGTTGGCATGATAATTAAGTGCAAAATAATATCATCTATAATACTAAATAATATATAAAATTCTACGGATAAAGAAGTAAAACAAAATTGAATCATATCCAAAACTAAAAAAGGCATGCAAAAAAAGAAAGCAACAATATATTCTATATCAAATTCCGATGATGTCTTGATTACAACCCACACTAGAATTTTAGTTACAGAATTCTTTATCATAACTTCCCTTAACTAAATGGATGCAAAGGGAAAATCATAAATACGAAGAAATCCTTATGTTATGTCTTCTTTTAATCTGCATCCACATAGAGGTCGACGAACTTCGAGATCTGGAGTCTTGGCCGCGAGCTCACTGCTCGGCGTTTCCAAATCTGCTACTCAACCGCCGGAACGAGAGAGTGGGGGGACGCAGAGGTTGGCCAACGCGTCTCCCACTCGTTTCTTCTTCCCTCAAGCCTTTTAAGGACTGCTCAAATCCAATGTCAGTATGTAATAGGACATAAGAAATTGTTAAATAGTAACTAGTTTTTTTTTTTTTTTTTTTTTTTTTTTTTTTGGTGGCTAAAAACATTGACTAGTCAAACACCGACTAGTACTGCAAATCAATATGGCAAAAGAGCTCCTCGGCGGCCGAACATACATATTGCGACTACTAACATCTTCTGCTTGAGCTTTCGAATAAGACCCCATAAGTAAGCTGGAAAGAGCATTATCAACAATGGCAAATACAGGAGAAAAAAGGAAAGACCTCGGAACAATAGCAACGTGAGGAAAGCTACGGAGAGAAAGGAAAAGACCTTGAGAAAGAAAAATATGGGGGCACCACGAGCAGTACTAAAGACCGGGAGACGAAAAATAAGTGGAAGGGAAAAAAAGGGATAAAGAAGAAGTGTGAAAATAATAAGAAAGATAGTGAAGGGGTGGGTATCAAATAGAGAATCCGGTGTCCCCGATGTTTCAGGACAACGGAGTTAACTAGAATTGGAATAATGAATGTGACAATGTCGTTGATATTGTCTCGCTGATTCGGCAAGAAATTTGGCATTTTTGAATGTAGGGATAGATGAGGGAGAAACAAAGGAAGAGAGACAAAGCTGCAAGAGCAGGATGAATGTGCAAAAGAGACTGGGGAAGTGTATCGAATGTTGATCGGCTGGGAGGATGCCTGAAGGATGGAGGGGATTTATATATGCTTAGAGATGAGTGCCTGAAGGATGGAGGGGGGCTTTATAGATGCTTAGACCCCTAATGTTCCAATTTCGTTGGTGAAGATCTAAATGCCAATCATGGGACAAGAAAGTAGTGTACATTTCCACTGTTCTATGTCCCTCTCGGTCTTCGTGCGGAGACCGTGCAGAGTCTCCGCACAATCTCTGCACGGTCTCCGCACAGAGAGCGAGATAGACTCTGCACGATCTCCGCACGGAGACCAAGAGGGATATAGAATAGTGGAAATTTACACTTCGGATGGAGACTTTCTTGTCCCATGATCACGATGATCACGAAATTGGAACATTAGGGGTCTAAGCATATATAAACCCCCTCCATCCTTCAGCACTCCTCACAAACCGACCATCATTCGATACACTTCCCCACTTCCCCAATCTTTTGCACATTTGCCCAGCTCTTGCAGCTTTGTCTCTCTTCCTTTGTTTCTCTGTCATCTATCCCCGCATTCAAAAATGCCAAATTTCTTGCCGAATCAGCGAGACAATATCAACGTTGTCACATTCATTGTTCCAATTAAAATATTCATTGGTTGTTAATCATCACGTCATCATCACACACAAGCCTAGCTGGCCCACTAACAAGTCAACACGTGTCCGTTGACGTGGATTAAAAAAATAAATTGAAAGCCTGCTTTTTCACACTCCTCTACTCTACTGCCTATTGCATTTTCTCTCCTTTTTCCAACGAAGCACTCTTCTTCTTAACCCTCCGAGATGAAGTGAAAAACCACGGGACCGTAGTCCACTTCAAACTTCCACTATGATAAATAATGGATATAACTTCACCCAAAGATGGATCCCTCGCTCCTATCTTCAATTTGTGTATTTGAACCTTTCACAAGTTGGATAACTTATTCAAAGATAACTCTCTTTCTTGGAAGAAGAAAGCTGTTTCTTCCCCTACGCTTCTTTGATATTCTTGCTTTTGTGTGTTCTTCTCCGTTGAGGAGGACTCCTATTTATAGGAGGAAATGTAATCCCAATTGGAATTGTACGATATGAAAATCATGTAGATTTTTCTCCTAATCTCGTGATTTATAGATCTGAGAATATCACTTTGATTTCTTTCCCACTTTCCCTTGATTTTCAGGATGTGGAAAATCACGTTGATTTATCTCTCGATCTCTTTTGATATTTTTTTTTCTTTTACACACTCACTATCATACATATTCTACTGCAACTACAAATATACGTAATTGCATTGGCCTCACCAATCAGGAGTGACCTACTCAACAAATCACTCACCCCAAGCGCTCCCCTCCTCTCTGTCTCGAGGCCTCTCACTCACCCTAAGCACTTCGCTCCTCGACTCTATCCTTGTCACCGTCATCTACCGCGGCTCCGAAAATCGTCGACCGCTGACTAGGCTCTTGAGCTTCCTTGTCTTCTACTCCTTATTCGGACCCGATTTTGGGCTCGAGTACGTAGCCAAGGATGTTGAAGCAAAAGAGGTTTGCGAGGCTAGATATACCGGTGGCGGTGCTAAGTTTTGGGATTTCGGCGACACCGTGACAGCCGCAAGGGGTATTGTGGCGGAGGAGAGAGAGGCGTATGGGTACCATGAGACCTCTCTTTCTCCTTTCCCTTTATTTCTTTTCCATCGCCTCTGTTTCAGGAGGCATGGAGGCTTGGTGATAGTGGCTGCTTTGTCTTCTAGGTTGAGTCGGAGTCGGAGAGCTTATCAGAAGGCTAAGGGGGAGAGTTCTTCGTCGGCCCTTTTGACTCCTGAAGCAAGTCGCGTCCTACCGTTTCCACCAGAGTATTTTTCATCATGACATTTGGTATGAAAGTTTTAACCTTATTATTATTGCTGTGAGGAAGAGCACATGAGTGATAATTGTCCATGGTCTGCACTTGCTCCAATCAAGAAGCAGGAGGGACAACTTAAAGCAAGAAAAGTATTGCTGTTTTGGGACTAAGTATGTCCATTTATAGGCCATTCTTTTGGGCTTCAACTAAGTGCAAATATTCTAATGCTTTTCTTGCTTTCAGATTTTACAAAGGGCTTCCACGGAGCGCGCTGAGGAGAGAATGATTTGCTCGGTTCAGTGAAGGTGGGGTATTTTGCTTAATTGCTTGAGTTTTGAACACCATTATGTGGATGTTTCACTAATTGCAACTTTATGAATTGATTCTTATAATTAAATGCAAAATAATATCATCTATAATACTAAATAATATATAAAATCCTACAGATAAAGAAGTAAAACAAAATTGAATAGTATCCAAAACTAAAAAGGCATAAAAAAAAAGCAACAATATATTCCATATCAAATTCCGATGATGTCTTGATTACAACCCACACCAAAATTTTAGATATAGAATTCTTTATCATAACTTGCCTTAACTAAATGGATGCAAAGGGAAAATCATATATACAAAAAAACCCCTATGCTATGTCTTCTTTTAATCTACACCCACGCGGAGGTCGATGAACTTCGAGGTCTTGAGTCTTGGCCGCAAGGTCGCTGCTCGGCGTTTCCAAATCTACCGCTTAGCTGCCGGAATGAGGGAGTGGTGGACGCGGAGGTCGGCCAAGACGTCTCTTGCTCATTTCTTCTTTACTCAAGCCTTTTAAGGACTACTAAGATCCAATATCAATATGTGATTGGATATAAGAAATTATGCACACGCTAATTATTTTATGGACATGACTAGTTAAACAACGACTAGGTTTTTTTTTGGCTAAAAATATTGACAAGTCAAACATCGACTAGTACTGCGAATCAATATGACAAAAGAGCTCCTCCTCGGCGGCCGAACATACAGACTGTGACTACTAACATCTTCTGCTTGAGCTTTTGAATAAGACCCCATAAGTAAGCTGGAAAGAGCATCATCAACAATGGCAAATAGAGGAGAAAAATGGAGAGTCCTCGAAACAACATCAATGTGAGGAAAGCTACGAAGAGAAAGGAGAAGACCCTGAGAAAGAAAAACATGCAGGCACCACAAGCGGTACTAAAGACTGATAGACGAGCGATAAGTGAGAGGGACAAAAAGGAATAAAGAAGAAGCGTGAAAATGATGAGAAAGATAGTGAAGGGATGGGTATCAAATGGGGAATCCCGTGTCTCCTGATATTTTAGGACAATGAAATTAACTAGAACTGGAACGATGAACGTGATAATGGATTCGGCAAGAAATTTGGCATTTTTGAATGTAGGGATAGATGAGGGAGAAACAAAGGAAGAGAGACAAAGCTGCAAGAGCGGGGACGAATGTGCAAAAGAGACTGGGGGAGGTGTATCGAATGATGGTCGGCTGTGAGGATGCCCGAAGGATGGAGGGGGTTTATATATGCTTATAGATGAGTGCTGAAGGATGGAGGGGGTTTATATATGCTTAGACCCCTAATGTTCCAATTTCATTGGTGAAGATTTAAATGCCAATCGTGGGATAAGAAAGTCTTCATCAGAAGTGTACATTTCCACTGTTCTATGTCCCTCTCGGTCTTTGCACAGTCACTGCATAGTCTCCGCACGGAGACTAAGAGGGACATAGAACAGTGGAAATGTACACTTCGGATGGAGACTTTCTTGTTCCATGATCACGAAATTGGAACATCAGGGGTCTAAGCATTTATAAACCCCCCTCCATCCTTTAGGCACTCCTCACAACCGACCATCATTCGATACACTTCCCCACTTCCCCAATCTTTTGCACATTTGCCCTGTTCTTGCAGCTTTGTCTCTCTTCCTTTGTTTCTCCCTCATCTATCCCCGCATTCAAAAATACCAAATTTCTTGCCGAATCAACGAGACATTATCGATGCCATTGTCACATTCATTGTTCCAATTAAAATATTCATTGGTTGTTAATCATCACGTCATCGTTGCACACAAGCCTAGCTAGCCCACTAACTCTGCCTGCTGCATTTTCTCTCCTTTTTTCAACGAAGTGTGCTTCTTCTTCCCGCTTCTACCTCTCTCTTCCTCAAGCACTCCTCTCCTAATGTGGGGAAAAAAAAGAAAAGTGCTCAACGAAGCGCGATTCTTCTTCCCGCTTCTGCCTCTCTCTTCCTCAAGCACTCCTCTCTTCATGTTGGGAAGATAATATTTATGAAGAAGGCCTAGATAATTTTTCCCACTACTATTTTTGTGAAAATTAAATAGGATGAAAGCAGTAAAGATGAATAGTAAATAACACTAGAATTTTAATGTAAGGTGAAGGGAAAAACCACTGGACCGTAGTCCACTTCAAACTTCCACTATGATAAATAATGGGATACAACTTCACTCATATCTCATAACTTCACTTGGATCTCTCACAGTTGTCTCTCACTGTTGTCTTCAATTTGTGGATTTGAACCTCTCACAAACTAGATAACTCACTCAAATATAACACTCTTTCTTAACTCAAAGATAACACTCTTTCTTGGAAGAAGAAAGCGGTTTCTTCCACTTCGCTGCTCTGATATTCTTGCATTTGTGTGTTCTTCTCAATTGAGGAGGACTCCTATTTATAGGAGCAAATACAATCCCAATTGGAATTGTACAATATGAAAATCACGTAGATTTATCTCCTAATCTCTTGTGATTTTGTAGATCTGAGAAGATCACTTTGATTTCTTTTCCAATCTTCCTTGATTTTCGAGACATGGAAGATCACGTTAATTTATCGTCCGATCTCTTTTAATATTTTCTTTTTCTCTTTTGTTCTCCCTTTTTTTTTTCTTTTACACACTCACTATCATACATATTCTACTATAGATATACGTAATTGCACTGGCTTTTCCAATTGGGAGTGACCTACTCAACAAATCACATACCCCAAGTGCTCCCCTCCTCTTTGTCTCAAGGCCTCTCACTCATCCTAAGCGCTTCCCTCCTCGCCTCTGTTCTTGTCGCCGTCATCGACTTTCCAGCCATGGCTTCAGAAATCGCCGGCCATTGACTGGCCTCTTGAGCTTCTTTGTCTTCTGCTCCTTATTTGGACCCGATTTCGGGCTTGAGTACATAGCCAAGGATGTTGAAGCAAAAGAGGTTTGCGAGGCTAGATATACTGATGGTGGTGCTAAGTTTTGGGATTTGAGCGACGTTGTGACAGCCGCAAGGATATTGTGGTGGAGGAGAGAGAGGCGTATGGGTACCGTGAGACCTCTCTTTCTCCTTTGCCTTTTTTTCTTTTCTATCGCCTCTGTTTCAGGAGGCTTGGTGATAGTGGCTGCTTTGTCTTCTAGGTCGAGTCGGAGTTGGAGAGCTTATCAGGAGGCTAAGGGGGAGAGTTCTTCATCGGCCCTTTTGACTCCCGAAGTAAGTCGCGTCCTACCATTTCCACGGGAGTATTTGTCATTGTGACCTTTGGTATAAAAATTTTAACCTTATTATTGTTGCGGTGGGAAGAACGCATGAGTGATAATTGTCCATGGTATGCACTTGCTCCAATCAAGAGGCAAGAGGGACAACTTAAAGCAAGAAAAGTATTACTTTTTTGGGACTAAGTATGTCCATTTATAGGCCCTTCTTTTGGGCTTCGATTGAGTGCAAATATTCTATTGCTTTTCTTGCTTTCAGATTTTACAGAGGGCTTCCACGGAGCGTGCTAAGGGAGAGAATGATTTGCTCGGTTCAGTGAAGGTGAGGTATTTTGCTTAATTGCTTGAGTTTTGAACACCTTTACCTAGATGTTTCGCTGGTTGCAACTTTATGAATTGAATTTTTTTATGTATCTCTTTCATGCAAAAGTAATGACTGGTAAATTAACATTATGCCGGGTCAGTCTAGAAGTCGGAGGAGTGGCAAGCGGTCCTGTCGCCCGAGCAGTTCCGTATCTTGAGGCGAAGGGGACCGAGTTAGTAATTCCTTTGAATTCTCTTGATTTTTTTGGGGGTCTCCGTTTTTCTTGCTAGCTTATCTTGATCGTGGGTTTGTCATCTTGATTGTGGTTCTTGCTCTTCTTGATGCTTCGTTTTTTGTACTGGGTTGGGGTTTGTTGAATTCGGTTGGTTTCGTTTAGACGTGATTACCATGCTGTCTCCTTGAAGCTTGGGAACACCGAGGTTTAAGACACATACTGTTCGATGAGGCTTTCTTGGGCTGTCTATTTATGTGACGTGCGGAAAATTTAAACAAGTTTATGCTGCAATGTGATAGGTTGAATCAGAATTGGGTTTTGAGTTTTGATTCAGCACAAGCGACGACACATTTCTAGTGCGTTAGCGGTGTGTGTTGGAGGTGGATTCTTTGTGAATTATGTTTTGATAGGATAAACCACTGACGAAATGTAGGTTAGGATGTTCTCTGTGTTTTTCGAGGTGCTGGGGAGGGTTATATTTTTCTGGGTTTTTGTTGGAATGAGCGGTTTTAGCTATTACTAAAGTTCTCTGGAACTGTCCTGTTTTTGCAAAGACTTAGTTTATATTCGGAAATGTCGGATCTTTTAGGTTCCTTTTGGGTGCTAACGATTTGTTACTGCATGAGTGCTGACATCTTGGTTACTTATGAAGCCTTTTACTTCTCACTTTTCATCAAAACAAAGGTGAAAAGGTGTCAAAATCATCCTGAAGTGTGACTCATATGGTTATTGTCGGAATTTTGTTTGTTAAAACAAAAATGAGTGCTTTTTACTTTGTCCCACATAGAAAAGGTGAGAGCAAGTGGGTCAGTTTAAAAATGCGGGGTTTCCTTTTTATAGTTAAAGGAATGATTGGGTGGGGCTAGACCCCACCATACCGCGTGCGGGTGCACGATTATTTTGGCGCGATTATTTGTCCCTCTCGGTCTCGCACGGTCTATGCACGGTCTCGCACTATTCTATATCCCTCTCGGTTTGCACAGTCTATGCACGGTCTCTGCACGGAGACTGAGAGGGACATAGAATAGTGGAAATGTACACTTCGGATGGAGACTTTCTTGTCCCATGATCACGAAATTGGAACATCAGGGGTCTAAGCATATATAAACCAAGCATATATAAACCCCCTCCATCCTTTGCCCTACTCTTGCAGCTTTGTCTCTCTTCCTTTGTTTCTCCCTCATCTGTCCTCACATTCAAAAATGCCAAATTTCTTGCCGAATCAGCGAGACAGTATCGACATCATTGTCACATTCATTGTTCCAATTAAAATATTCATTGGTTATTAATCATCATGTCATCATCACACACAAGCCTAGCTGGCCCACTAACAAGTCAACACTTGTCCGTTGACGTGGATTAAAAAAATAAATAGAAAGCCTGTTTTTTCACACTTCTCTGCTCTACTACCTGCTGCATTTTCTCTTCTTTTTTCAACGAAGTGCACTTCTTCTTCCCGCTTATGCCTCTCTCTTCCTCAAGCACTCCTCTCCTCATGTTGGGAAAAAAAAAGAATATTTGCGAAGAAGGCCCAGATAATTTTTCTCACTACTATTTCTGTAAAAATTAAATAGGATGAAAGCAGTAAAGATGAATAGTAAATAACACCAAAATTTTAACGTGAGGTGAAGGGGAAAACCACGAGACTGTAGTCCACTTCAAACTTCCATTGTGGGTGCGTTTGGGAGTGGCATTTGGAAGCCACTTTGAACCCCAAAAGCTCCTTGGGCTAATTGTTGGGTGTTTGGTAAAAATTCTCAAACCCCATTTGGGGAATGCCAAGCATTCCCAAGGCTGAAAGCCCAAGGCAGGTGGGGCGCCGCCATGGGCTTTCAGCCTTCTCGGCATGTTGAGAGCTAAGCTTAAAATAAAAAATTTTCTTCCCAAATTGTCCTCGTTGATTTTTCATTTTTCCCTTTTTACCCTGACTGTTTATCTTCTTCTTCTTTCTTCTTCGTGAGCGGTTGCCGACGAAGGGCACGCACTCGCTGGCAATCGTCGCGCCCGCCACGCCGACCCACCGTGCCATGACTTCCGCCGCCGCCCGCGTGACCCCGCTCGAGAGGTCGCCACGGAGGTCGCGACCGCGACCCATTTGGTCGCAGATCTGGTCGCCGGCTGCGACCTTCGCACTGCGACCAGATGGGTCGCCGATCGCGACCTTTAGGCGACCTTCGCGGAGGTCGCGACGCAGATCCGGTAGCGATCGGATCTGCGTCGCCGGTCGTGTTTAAGGCGACCTCTGCAGAGGTCGCGATCGGTGACCCATTTGGTCGCGACCTTCGCGCTGCAACCAGATGGGTCACCGACCGCGACCTTCGCGAAGGTCGCGACGGAGATCTGGTAGCAACCAGATCTGCGTCGCCGGCCATGCTTCAAGCGACCTCCGCGGAGGTTGCGACCTTCGCGCGACGCATCTGGTCGCAAATCTGGTCGCGACCAGATGTGGTCGCCGGCCTTCGACCTCCGTGCGTGACCAGATGGGTCGCCGACGACCTCCGTAGTGTGCGGTGGGTCGCGCGACAGCCGCGGCGAGGGTCGCGGCGACCCTCACCGGATCGCCTACCCTTGGCTGGCAGTGACCGGTGAAGCTGTTGGCCTGCCAACGTCCCTTTTTTTTTAATAATAAAAAGCCTTTTGTATTTTTAATTCATCCAAACATTATTTTGCACAAAGATATTTCACAATGCACTTTCACAAGTAAATTTACCAAACACACTTTGCATTTTGAAAAACACCCTTAACTCAAAGACCTTTACATTTTTTCAAGGACTTTTCCCCAAAGTGTTCCCAAATGCACCCTATGATAAATGGGATACAACTTCTGTATCTCACAACTTCACCCAAAAGGTGGATCTCTTACATCTGAACTTTTCACAAACTAGATAACTCACTCACTCAAAGATAACACTCTTTCTTTGAAAAAGAAAGCGGTTTCTTCCACTTTGCTGCTCTAATATTTTTCCTTTTGTGTGTTCTTCTCCATTGAGGAGGACTCTTATTTATAGGAGCAAATGCAATCCAATTGGAATTGTACGATATGAAAATCACATAAATTTATTTTCTAATCTCTCATGATTTTGTAGATCTGAGAAGATCAATTTGATTTCTTTCCTAATCTCCCTTGATTTTCTGGATGTGGAAAATCACGTTATCTCCCGATCTCTTTTGATATTTTCTTTTTCTTTTTCTTTTTCTTTTACACACTCACTACCATACATATTCTACTACAGATATACATAATTGCATTGGCCTCTCTAATTGAGAGTGACCTACTCAACAAATCACTCACCCCAAGCGCTCCCCTCCCCCGTCTTGAGCCCTCTCACTCACCCTAAGCGCTTCCCTCCTCGCCTCTATCCTTGTCGCCATCATCGACTTTTCGGTTGCGGCTCCAGAAATCGCCGGCCACTGACTAGCCTCTTCAGCTTCTTTGTCTTCTGCTCCTTATTCGGACCTAATTTCAAGCTCGAGTACGTAGCCAAGGATGTTGAAGCAAAAGAGGTTTGCGAGGCTAGATATACCGGTGGCAGTGCTAAGTTTTGGGATTTCAGCGACGCCGTGACAGCCGCAAGGGATATTGTGACGGAAGAGAGAGAGGCGTATGGGTACCGTGAGACCTCTCTTTCTCCTTTCCCTATTTTTCTTTTCTATCGCCTCTGTTTCAGGAGGCATTGAGGCTTGGTGATAGTGGCTACTTTGTCTTCTAGATCGAGCCGGAGTCGGAGAGCTTATGAGGAGGCTAAGGGGGAGAGTTCTTCATCGGCCCTTTTGACTCCTGAAGCAAGTCGCGTCCTACCGTTTTCACCGGAGTATTTGTTATCGTGACCTTTGGTATGAAAGTTTTAACCTTATTATTGTTGTTGTGAGGAAGAGCACATGAGTGATAATTGTCCATGGTCTGCACTTGCTCCAATCAAGAGGCAGGGGACAACTTAAAGCAAGAAAAGCATTACTGTTTTGGGATTAAGTATGTCCATTTATAGGCCCTTCTTTTGGGCTTCGATTGGGTGCAAATATTCTAATGCTTTTCTTGCTTTCAGATTTTACAGAGGGCTTCCACGGAGCGTGCTGAGGGAGAGAATGATTTGTTGGGTTCAGTGAATGTGGGGTATTTTGCTTAATTGCTTGAGTTTTGAACATCTTTACGTGAATGTTTCGCTGGTTGGAACTTTATGAACTGATTTTTTTATATACCTCTTTCATGCAAAAGTAAATGACTTGTAAATTAACATTATGCCGGGTCAGCCTGGAAGTCAGAGGAGGAGTGGCAAGCGGTCCTATCGCCCGAGCGATTCCGTATCCCGAGGCGGAAGGGGACCGAGTTAGTAATTCCTTTGAATTCTCTTGATATTTTTTTTTTTTTTTTTTTGGGTCTCTGTTTTACTGCTAGCTTATCTTGATCGTGGGTTCGTCATTCTTGATTGAGGTTCTTGCTCTTCTTGATGCTTCGCTTTCTGTACTGGGTTGGGGTTTGTTGAATTCGGTTGGTTTCGTTTAGACGTGATTACCATGCTGTCTCCTTGAAGCTTGGGAACACCGAGGCTTAAGACACATTCTGTTCGATGAGGCTTACTCGGGCTGTCTATTTATGTGACGTGCGAAAAATTTAAACAAGTTTATGCTGCAATGTAATAGGTTGAATCAGAATTGGGTTTTGAGTTTTGATTTAGCACAGTACGACACATCTCTAGTGCGTCAAGCGGTGTGTGCTGGAGGTGGATTCTTTGTGAATTACGTTTTAATAGGAGAAACAACTGAGGAAATGCAGGTTAGGATGTTCAGTGTGTTTTTCGAGGTGCTGGGGAGGGTTATATTTTTCTGGGTTTTTGTTGGAATGAGCGGTTTTAGCTATTACTGAAGTTCTCTGGAACTATCCTGTTTTTGGAAAGACTTAGCTTTTATTCGGAAATGTCGGCCCTTTTAGGTTCCTGTTGGGTGCTAAGGATTTGTTAATGCATGAGTACTGGCATCTTGGTTACTTATGAAGTCTTATACTTCTCACTTTTCATCAAAACAAAGGTGAAAAGGTGTCAAAATCATCCTGAAGTGTGACTCATATGGTTATCACGTACAGTTGGTGCTTGTGCTTTGAAGAGTTTTTTCTTTAAAATTCTTATTTCTCGAAACAACTTCTGTCCATCTGTTTTGAGGGAGTGTGGTCTCCATTTTGACTTATCTAATGCTTTGGCATCATCCTTGTAATGCTCTTTCTTTACACTCTATATCTTGTTTGTATTCATTTTACTTTGATTGTTCGACGGGTCTCTTAATCCGTTAAAATATGAAAGCGATGCAGAGCCAGTAGTCAAGCTCCTTAACTACTTGCTTGTAGGCTCAGTACATACACGTGCAGGATAGAGGAGGGATCAAAGGGCTAAGTTCCTATCCTGTTTCAATAGAATCTCGAAAACTAAGAATAATATCCTCTTGTTACTGCAGCGGCATTCTAGAAAATGATTCATCTGTCGTTCTCATGGTTGTGCTGTTACCAGAGAACAATCTAGACTTTATCGGATTAAAAATCAGGCAGTCAAATCCGGATTCTTGTTTTGGAGATTTTCTTGTCCCTTGAGTACAACAAAAACCACACCTTTTCATATCTTCGGAAAGTTCCATTTTCGTTTGTTCTTTGTCTGAAGCCGGGACGTCCCCTGGTCAACAGTCCTAACACGTGTAGAATAATGCAGTCATCCTAAGCACTACATTGATTTCTTTTTTTCTTTCTATTGGAATGCACTATACTGATTTACTTAACAATGCCGGATAGTCAAGTACCATTTCATTTGTTCGTGGAAAGCTAATAATTTTTAAAATACTTTTAAAAAAATGAACCCTTCACAGGGTTATGTTTTCTTCTAATCGAGATTGGAAGAATATATTGTGCTTACAAAACCAGATGAAGTCAACCTTAGTAATTATAGACTTTAATTTGAACCTTGGTATCTCTCAACCCAAGTTGTCTAACTCCGATCTGTCCATTTAAACCAGACTTTTTCAAATTTCCTAGCATTGCTCCATTGCGCATATTAGAGATGTGTTTGGTAACATTTTTGTTTTTAGAAACAATTTATGTTTAGAAATAATATTTTTTTATTTCTATTCCCTAAACGATTTTTTTTAGCAGAAGAACGCGTTTAATAATTGTACAAAATTTATGATCATAGAATAGAGTAAAAACAAAAATGCGTTTGCTACGACCTTAAAATTTTTGTTCCCAATTTCTTTTATTTAATTTTAAAGAGACTTAACATTTCATGTTTGGATAAAGTTGGACTTTTGTAATGATTTAATTGATCAAGATACCTTAAAATGGCCTAAGAAAATCCATCATAATAGTTAGTCAAAGATGGATAGTTAGAAATGACAACAGAGAGTCTCGTTGTTTTATAACTCACAATATGATGAGATTGATAGTAAATCTCATGGTATTATGATAAACAAGTGTATAGATACTTTGAAAAGAAGAGCAAACGTTGCTTGGAATCACCAAGCTTTCACTACCTAGCATTCACTATAAACATGGTATGAACTTTCACAAATGAGAGTAGACTTAATTTAATAATAAAGTTAACCTTTGTGATTTTTATTAGGCCCATTGTTAGTGTAAAAAACAAATTCTACCCACAGTATTGAATTGTTGACCTGTGGAAGGATTTAGTTATAGTATAGAATTAAACATGTCGCTTATCGAGCAATGGATGTGTCGGTAATTTATTTTTATGACGTAAAAATAAATTGGATACAAATAAATAATTTTCAGTATGCTTAATTATTACTAAGTACTTTTCAACTTTCACTACTGTTAATTACTAGTTATTTTTTCTTTTGGGGTCAGTGATAATTTTCCATGAAAAAGAAAGTAATTGCCAACTTAGGAGTTTTGCATGTGTAATTATTAATTTTTTATATAAAAAATTTTCTACATCACTGGTCATAATAAGCAACCTTTCTAATGCGTCATATAACTTGTCAAAATAAAAAAGTAATTATCTATTTATCGGAAATCAATAATTTTCTCTTTATCTAATTTATTTTTCTTATAAATTAAGTCACCAATGTACAAAACTGAAAGCCCATTCGCCCGATTACCGAACTTTTTTGAATTGAAAATTGATCCAACGGGCCACATCAGGTCACCTGAATATAATGATTCAAATCAATACAAGGGCGTTACCGTAATTTCAACAACCACGTCGTCAGCACGTGTAATAATCCACGTGGCGTCCACGTCAGCCGGCCAGCAGATGAAATCGTGATCCAGACAAGAAGTGCAAGAATCCAAGAATCTCCTTCCCCACGGGCGCTCGCATCTCCTCCACAATCTCTCTCTCTCTCTCACAATCTCTTAATTCTCGCTGCGCGGCCTCGTCACAGCCTCACCTTCACCACCTTCAAAGCATCACAAAGGACGACGGCGACCCAAGGAGCGTCGAGATTGGTTCTTGGAGCGGAAATTCCGCATGCGATTGAGCTCCTCCTAGAGCCGGTCGTGCCGCCATGTGGGAGTCGCTCAACCTGTGCCACTTCCCGAGAGTACGTACCCTCTTCGGTTTCTGGTTCTGGGTTCGTCTGTCTATGCGCGCTTGGCTCTTTCCTCCCTGTTTTGAGCATTTTGTTTCGGAGTTTTTGATAATTTGTGCCGAGTGACCGCCTTTCGATTGAATGGTGTCTGAGGGTCTGTCGTTTGAAACGGCTCAGAGTGTTTTGGAAAGATGGTTATTCGTATGTTTATTCAAATGCTGTATGCTGCATGCTGCTTGGGATGTCTTTTGCATACCAAGAATGCTCCCGTTTTGTAAAGTAACCCACAGTACAAATTCTTGGATTCTTTTCTACTGGGTATCCTGAGCATCATATGGATTAGCATCATTCTTGGCTGTGACGATACCGTGATTAATTGAAGTGTATTCATATGATTATTCAAATGCTGAGTGCTGCTTGGGATCTCTTTTGCATATCAAGAATGCTCCTGTTTTGTAAAGCAACCCACAATACAAATTCTTGGATTCTTTTCGACTGGGTATCATGAGCATCTTATAGATTAGCTATGACAATACCATGATTAATTGAAGTGATGCTATGTGTTACCCCTTTCTCGACTTCCAGGGATATGGCATGGTGAAGCATGGAAATGTGGTTGTAGCTTTCTCTACTCCCATCTCGTGTGGCTGTGGACATTTGGATTCATATTCCTATAGCCAGCAAGTCCATGCGCCGCCTTATGCCTTAAAGTATCGGATTGGTCGCCGCTCTTTTGTTTCGGGAGATACCTGTGAATATGTAAGTTTGTTGACTTCCTCGAGATTGGGTCAGAGACAACTTCGTCACAACAACTATAGGCTGGGCCGCTCTGGAAGAGCACGGATTCGAGCGACGATTGACGTCGCCAGTGCTGTTGATGTCATCAATGATTTAGGATTGGATACTCTTACATTCTTAGCAGTGATTGTAGCAGTCGTCCCGACATTCAAGTTATTCAGAGAGTCCTGTAAGAAATCCATTTTGATTCATATTTATCTCTTTTTGTGTCGGGGCCTACCAATGGTCCTCATGCATTGACAACACGCACATGTTTGTTAATTGAGTATATCAACAGCAAGTCTAAAATTCACTATGTTATGTCAAAGGGAAAGAAGAATATCTAGTGCTTAGGTCTTTAGTCAATAAAAGCCTGACTTCAGCAATAAAAGTTGGGGAACTGCAAGGTGCTTCTTTTAATTTTCTCTGTCCCACCTACTTAAGAGGTTGTCGTGCTATGGGCCATGGCCATCAGAATCTTTGTTTTCAACCATCGTCCATCAAACAGACCATGCATAACTGCATAGACGGATCCTTTTTAAGTGAAAAGTTTAAGTCTCTTATTGCAAGATGCTATAAGGATGGAGCCATGATTGGTCTAAGAGCTATTGCTTTGTCTTCAGATACTTGGTTTCTTCTTTGCCGGAGTTGTACTCAATCAGTTTGGATTTATAAGAAATCTCACAGATGTCAAAGTGCTGTCTGAATGGGGCATCCTTTTCATGGTAAGCTAGTTTCTCTCTGCCAATAATCTGAATTGTTGCTGCATCTTTTTCTTTTTGTCGCAGTTAATGACGTTTCTAACTTTTATCAGTCACTATATTCTGAAAGAATTGTGACTTTTAAGTGTGGCCGCCCTTGCTTAGCAGCAAAATAACAAGTGAAAGTAGTGATAAGTCACAATGTTTCTATTTCAGTCAAGCTTCTAACTTATTAATTGGATGACATGATACATTCAATAGACATCCAAGTCCCATCTATTGTTTGGATCTTGGCTCTAGGGTGTGGAGTGCGCATCAAGAAGACTCTCCTTTGCTTGATTTCACAAACTTTCACCTCCATTAGTGACCATTCCTATGTCAAAAAGCTGGAATTATCCATTTTTTTTGGTTTATAACTGAAGTGTGAGCAACTTATCACTTACTCATATTCTATACATGCTAGTAAGTTAGGAAATGCAGCATCTAATTTTTCTGCCAAGTGGCACATGATAAGATCAAGAAGGACAATGATTTCCCATCTGCTGTCTTTGTTACTAGATTTGAGCCAAAAAGACTAAGGTGATATCTTGAAGAAAGATCTTGAGCATTTCTAACATAGTGATCCATGTGACTCCATTTGATGGGTGGCTTTGATTTATTATTTTCCTTCCCTTTTCCCTCTAGATAATCGGCTTAATTTTTAACCGGGGGAGCAAGATACACATGTAAATAGATATAGCTCAACTATCATGTTTTTTTATGGAAATGACTCTACTCATGAAAGAGCCATGCCTCTTCCTCTCCAGCTGTTCGAGATGGGATTGGAGCTATCATTTGCACGCTTAAAGGCTCTCGCAAAGTTCGCCTTTGGCATGGGATTGACTCAGGTAAAGTGTTGTAACATGCATGGATAACAGTTTGAGTTGAAATGCTTGAGATCCTATCTCTTCTACTATTTGGCATCTTACTTTCTTTACTTTCTTTCTCAAAAGTCCTTTCACATTCACAAAAAATACACTCATCATCGAATGCCATGAAATATAAAAAAAAAAAAACATAAAAACTTATTTCAAATTCACAAAAAACACAAATTTATTCCAAATTCACAAAAACACAAAAAGCTTATTCTAAATTCTAAATTATAGGTTATAGGTTTTAGTTCTATCGACCGAGAACCTAGAATCTACTAGTCGAAATACGGGAAACCTAGAATTTACCATGCATTTATTCTACTCTTTTATATACTCGCGCAACTGGGGTAAATTGCAAAAAGTTGAAAATTCGAGGGGAATGTTGAAACAACATAAAAAACTTGGGGAGCAATGTGCAATTTGCCTAATTATTATGCCCAGTGCCAACAACCTTCCCACCATATCTGCAAATTTCAGTTCAACACTCTCGCTCTCTCTCTCACCATCACAAGAAAAAAGAAATGGGCTTTGAAGTTGTCACTCTCATCATCACTCTCATCTTCCACCAGGTCCATCCTCTCCAGCGCCACGACCAGACCCTTCTCTCTCTTTCCTCTCTCCGCGATCTTTACGCTCCTCTCCCCTGAAGACCCACTTCGCGTTCTGCCCGATAAGGCCGCCTCCGCCGCCGCCTCGTGCCGCTTCTGCCGCCGCTCCGTGCGGTGGTTTCGGCTCGCCGGGCCGTTCGAGGAGGAGCTTCTGCGGCGCGCCCGGGTCGGTCCGGAAGTCGGAGGAGTGGCAAGCAGTCCTGTCGCCCGAGTAGTTCCGTATCCTGAGGCAGAAAGGGACCGAATTAGTAATTCCTTTGAATTCTCGTTTTTTTTGGGGGGGGTCTCTGTTTTACTGCTAGCTTATCTTAATTGTGGGTTTGTCGTTCTTGGTTTTTGTTTCGTTCCTGCTCTTGTTGATGCTTCACTTTCCGTACTTGGTTGGGGATTGTTGAATTGGGTTGGTTTCGTTTGAACGTGATTGCCATGCTGTCTTCTTGAAGCTTGGGAACACTGAGCAGGGAGCTTTATGCCGCAATGTAATAGGTTGAATCGGAAATGGGTTTTGAGTTTTAAAAAGGCACAGCAGAACGCATTTTGAGTGCATCAAGCAGTGTGCGTTGGAGGTGGATTCTTAGTGAATTACGTCTTACTAGGAGAATCCATTGAGGAAATGCAGGTTAGGATGTTCTCTGGGTTTTTCGAGGTGCTGGCAAGGGTTATTCTTTTCTGGGTTTTTGTAGGAATGAGCTGTTTTAGGTATTACTGAAGTTCTCTGGAACTGTCCTGTGTTTGGAAAGGCTTAGTTTTTATCCAGAAATGTCGGCCCTTTTAGGCTCCTTTTGGGTGCTAAGGGTTTGTTACTGCATGAGTACCGACATCTTTGTTACTTATGAAGTCTTTTACTTTTCACTTTTCATCAAAACAAAGGTGAAAAGGTGTAGAAATCATCCTAAAGTGTGAATAATAGGTTTATCATGTACAGTTGGTGCGAACCTTTGTTCTTTGAAGTGCTTTTTCTTTAAAATTCTCGTTTCTCGAAACAACTTCTGTCTATCTGTTGTGAGGGAGTGTGATCTCCATTTTGACTTATCTAATGCTTTTGCATTGTCCTTGTAATGCTCTTTCTTAACACTCTGGATCTTGTTTGTATTCATTTTACTTTGATTGTTCGAAGGGTCTCTTAATCTGTTTATGAAAGCGATGCAGAGCCAGTAGTCAAGCTTCTTAACTACTAGCTCTTAGGCTCAATACATTATACACATGTGCAGGATATAGGAGGGATCAAACAGCTAAGTTCCTGTGCTGTTTTTAAGAGAATCTCAGGACTAAGAATAATATCCTCTTGTTACTGCTGCGGCATTTTAGAGAATGATTCATTTGTCATTCTCATGGTCGTGCTGTTACCATCGATTGCCTGCTAAGGCTGATCACGATATCTTAAGCTCTTATCAACCCTCTTTGTGGGGCTTTCCTGCTTTAGTAATCAATCAATCGATGGACCTCATGCACATGATAAACTTCAGTTTTGGTACTATGTGTTGCTTGGGCAAATATTTGACTAGAAAACAAGAAAGAAAACGCATGATATAGATAAATCAAATGACATTGGGAGCACAATGGTTGATTTTTTTGAAATGCTGTGTTAGTATGTTCTGCGACATAGGTATACAGCTACTAGTAAAGAAAACTGTTAAATTAGGTGGATGATCGCCTCATATCATGCTTTAGGGAAAGAATCCTATTCCTGTGGTTATGCATGGTATTTACTTGTTGAGGTGTTATACACACAAACAATCCTCTTCAACTATCCTTAATGGCTCAGAAGTGATCTGAGAGGACTTAAATGTTGCTGAGCCTGATGCAAGTAGTTGAAGACTCATGTATATTCTTTTTGAATGCAATCTCATCCTTTTTTCTAATTCAAGTATCAAACCAATGGAGAACAAAGGAGCATAACTGAATGCTTTTCGATGCCTCCTCTACTATGTTTATGTACAGGAAGCAACTCTTTTCTCTGGTTTGATGTTGGGTATCATTTGTGATAAATCCTTGGACATATATATTCGTATATTATCTTCAAACAAAAAAGCGTCATCTTGATGTGTCTCATCTGTTGCTGTTTCTCTAACATGTAGATATCCAGGCACGGGTGAATACGACAAGTATTTTGGAGAGGGGGTGTACAATTGTGTAGGAAGCGGGACTCCTCTTTACCGGTCTACAACTAAATTTAACTCCGGCTGCGGCTGGCCTGCTTTCTACGAGGGCCTCCCCGGAGCTATAACCAGCACTGTGAGTCTCTCTCTTTTTATCAATTAAACGTGTGGTCACAGGTAACTAAGATGGTTCTGATTGAAGTCGATTTCTATTACAGCTTGCTATAGATGAAATCTTCCACTTTATGTTTGTTGAGATTTCTAAACTGTGAAAATGACGAGAAATGCAAAATGAATCGGGCGTGTTCTGCTTCAAATCATTGATGGGCTTGCCTTGCTTTTTGATCTCAGCCGGATCCAGATGGGATGAGGACGGAAATCACTTGCATTGCATGTGGCGGCCACCTAGGTCATGTGTTCAAGGGTGAAGGGTTCCCGACACCAACCGATGAGCGGCATTGTGTCAATAATATTTCACTCAAGTTCGTTCCTGCCAACTCTTATCCTTCCCAGTAAACATCTGCAGCTAGACTGGTCGCTCGATCACCGGATGCGACCTTCAACTACTGCTGTTATCTAAGATTGTTTGCTTCCGATCTCCGCACTATGTACAATAAGCCATTCCCATAAATCTTACCAATCTAGATTGAACTCGGATATTTGCTGCCGTCTCTCGAGTAAATAAAAGTCAAAATCTTTTTTCTTGTTATCCATCTCACAGATATTTCTTGCCAAGCTGTTCTCATGTGGCATGTTGAAAAAGGCTGCTCAATGTTAGACCAGGCATGACTTTGCTCTCCGGTGATCTTTGTTGGCTTTGATGCCATCTGACTGGTGGAAGGTAATAGGAATTGAAATGTGCCTCGGAGTGAAATCTTAATCATTGCGCTAATTGAAATGTACCACGGAGCGAAATCCAAGGTAAAGAAAAACTCTCAATTTTAATACATATATATTCAATTGGCAATCTCCATTATATCATGGATGAATATAAACAAAAAAGTCGGAATCTAGAAAACTCGAAAAATAGGCATGATAATTAAATGCAAAATAATAATCATGTATAATGCTAAATAATATATAAAATCCTACGGATAAAGAAGTAAAACAAAATTGAATTGTATCCAAAACTAAAAAGGCATAAAAGAAAAAAATAGCAACAATATATTCCATATCAAATTTTGATGATGTCTTGATTACAACCCACACCAAAAGTTTTGATATAGAATTCTTTATCATAACTTCCCTTAACTAAATGAATGCAAAGGGAAAATCATAAATACAAAGAAATCCCTATGTTATGTCTTCTTTTAATCTGCACCCACGCGAAGGTCAACGAACTTCGAGATCTAGAGTCTCAGCCGTGAGCTCGCTGCTCGTCATTTCCAAATCTGTCGCTCGGCTGCCGCAACGAGAGAGTGGGTGGACTTGGAGGTTGGCCAAGACGTCTCATGCTCGTTTCTTCCTCCCTCAAGTCTTTTGAATAAGAAATTGTTAAACGATATTGTTTTTTTTTTTGGCTAAAAACATTGACTAGTCAAACACCGATTGGAACTACGAATCAATATGGCAAAATAGCTCCTCGGCGGCCGAACATATGGCCTGCGACTACAAACATCTTCTGCTTGAGCTTTTGAATAAGACCCCATAAGTAAGTTGGAAAGAGCATAATCAACAACGGCAAAAAGAGGAGAAAAAAGGAGAGTCCTCGGTACAACAGCAACGTGAGGAAAGCTATAGAGAGAAAGGAGAAGACTCTGAGAAAGAAAAAGATGCGGGCACCACGAGCGGTACTAAAGACCGGCAGACGAGCAATAAGTGGAAGGGACAAAGAGCAATAAAGAAGAAGCGTGAAAATGATGAGAAAAACAGTGAAGGGGTGGGTATCAAATGGAGAATCTCGAGTCCCCTGATATTTCAGGACAACGAAGTTAACTAGAATTGGAACGATGAACGCGACAATGGCGTCGATATTGTCTCGCTGATTCGACAAGAAATTTGGCATTTTTTAATATGGGACAGATGAGGGAGAAACAAAGGAAGAAAGACAAAGCTGTAAGAGCAGGGCGAATGTGCAAAAGACTGGGGAAGTGTATTGAATGATGGTTGGCTGTGAGGAGTGCCTGAAGGATGGAGAGGGGTTTATATATGATTAGACCCTAATGTTTTAATTTCATTGGAGAAGGTATAAATGCCGATCATGGGACAAGAAAGTCTCCATCCGAAGTGTACATTTCCATTGTTCTTTGTCCCTCTCGGTCTCCGTGTGCTGAAGTGTACATTTCCACTGTTCTTTGTCAATCTTGTCTCCATGTGCTGACGTTTTTGATGTAAACGTTAGCACATGGAGACAGAGATCGAGATAATATGGCTAATAAGGAGAAAACATAAAACAGATTAAAGAAACAGAGCATTCTTGGCTCGAACCTCAAATGCACACCAGTAGATACTGTTTTAAGTTCGGTTAAGCATTATAATGCGTATTTAAGGAGCGGCCAGCTTTGAGACTTCGGTGAGAGCATTCAATATTTCACAAGAATAACAACAAAGAAGGATTGGGAAAATTGTGGATGGACCATTTTCAAGGAACCAAGAACGAACCGATTTCAAGGATTTATCGGTATTGTTGATTTTTAATTGCCCACCAAGAATGAAAGAAACTTGGAGAGATCAAACAGCGTGGTCCTCGCCCTCAGATTGTCCGCAAACAAATATAATCTTTGGTTTGGACGGCTCAGGCATAAACACAAACAGCTAGAGGTCAGTCCAAAAAGAATGCACTCCTGGGTTGCAATACACCCTTTTCGCTGCCTTAGGCGCACAAAGAAAAAACACACAAATCATAAGCACGAATCATTGGCCAAAGAAATTGAAACAATGCTGCCCGATCACTGTTGTGCATTCTCTATTCGAAGTAAACGGGAGCTAGCTAAGTCCGAGAATCTTCAATTGTTTTTGCGCACGTTCGAGGACCGGCTCAACGTGGAGTCGCTAGCTTCCAAAAGAAAGATGCTTTAATAAAGGGTTGGGTTCGCGGGCGAACGGAGCACCTTCCCTCTACTCGCCTCAACTAAGATTTTGAGATAATATGGCTAAGCTTTGTTCTCCTCGTTCCATAATAAGGAGAAAACATAAAACAGATTAAAGAAACAGAGCATTCTTGGCTCGAACCTCAAATACACACCAGTAGATACTGTTTTAAGTTCGATTAAGCATTATAATGCGTATTTAAGGAGCGGCCAGCTTTGAGACTTCGGTGAGAGCATTCAATATTTCACAAGAATAACAACAAAGAAGGATTTGGAAAATTGTGGATGGACCATTTTCAAGGAACCAAGAACGAACCGATTTCAAGGATTTATCGGTATTGTTGATTTTTAATTGCCCACCAAGAATGAAAGAAACTTGGAGAGATCAAACAGCGTGGTCCTTGCCCTCAGATAATCTTTGGTTTGGACGGCTCAGGCATAAACACAAACAGCTAGAGGTCAGTCCAAAAAGAATGCGCTCCTGGGCTACAATACACCCTTTTCGCTGCCTTAGGCGCACAAGGAAAAAACACACAAATCATAAGCCCGAAGAAATTGAAACAACGCCGCCCGATCACTGTTGTGCATTCTATATTCAGATCACTGTTGTGCATTCTCTATTCAAAGTAATTGGGAGCTAGCTAAGTCCGAGAATCTTCAATTCTTTTTGCGCACGTTCGAGGAGCGGCACAACGCAGAGTCGCTAGCTTCCAAAAGAAAGATGCTTCATAAGCCCAAAAACTGTGGTCGAGTGGGCGTTGCCAACGTTGACTCTTGGCAGCTTTGTCCTGTCCTATGCAGGGACACATCCAGTCCACGGGACCGTCAGACGCGTACCTCCTCAACGCCCTCTCTCCTGTGGACTTATACCATCTTGGGTAAGGTTTGACTGCGGACTCCGTATCCATACATGATGGCTTAATGAGCATTTGATGGGGGTATATTTTTTAGTTCACACTCAGATCTATGTACTCGTAGTTTTGCAAAGAAATCTTAAGTTGGAGTTGTGGGTTAGGCAACATGGATCGTGTTTGACCTCGAGTCTTTAGCGGGACTCGTTAATGATCATTCATGACAAATGAAATATAGTCAATTATCTCACGAAAAAAATGTTCCTTTAGAAAGAGAGAATCTATTGCTTTCAATTTTACTAATTGATAGTTGAAATGAGTTTAGGATTGCAATTCTCAAGGCGCCCAAAGATTTCCTGATGAATTTGTGGAAACTGTCATTATATTAACATTTTAGCGCTAAAATGATTTGCTGAATTCGTCCTCGAATCATTAGACATACGGGACCCTTGTAATTTCCTTTCGTATTTTTTTTACTGGGCACTATAGATTGTTCTTGTGCTTGTATGTTTTCAGACAGATCGAACTTGTGGTCTCCGTTTATGATGAATAAAAGTATCCCGATGGTGTTTCAGTTGGTGAAGCCACGAAAAATCTGAAAGCGAGAAAAGGAGGAGCTAAAAGAGCCTACGTAACATCTGGACCCCTGATAAAGATGACCTTCAAATTAGATTGTCCCGTTCAAAATGCTTTTCTCTAATGAGTTCCCATTAAATCTTCTCGGAAGAACCTCAACTTCTGATCGAGGTAAAGCGAAAATGCGCCCTTATCCTTGACACCAGCTTGGAGAGACGACCTCTTTCGGTCGCTGAACAAAAGGAGATCGAGCACGTGGCCTTTCAACCCCACATGTGGCTTATCGGGCAACGAATGTGTCAATAATTTATTTTTATGTTAAAATACACGGCCGATGGCCATGTAGGGTTTTAAAAGGGGCCGATGCTAACATAGATAAAATTTATTATTTTCAATTATTTATTATATTTTAAATTTCTTTTCTCTTTTTCTTCCCTTTTTTTTTTTATTCCTTTTCTTCCTTTGGCCGGTTGCCCAGAGGCCATGGACGGACTGTTCTGAAATTCACTTGGTGTTGGGAAAAATTATATGAGGAGAACGCCCAGAAAATTTTTCCCGCTACTATTTCTGTGAAAATTAAACAGGATAAAATACTAACTAAAAGCAGTAAAGACGAATAATAAATAACACCAGAATTTTAACGTGGAAAACCCTCCAAGGCGAAGGGAAAAACCACGGGACCGTAGTCAACTTCAAACTTCCACTATGATAAATAATGGGATACAACTTCACCCAAAGGTGGATCTCTCTGTCTTCATTTGTGGATTCGAACCTCTCACAAACCTGGATAACTCACTCAAAGATAACTCTCTTTCTTGGAAGAAGAAAACGTCTCTTCCGCTACGCTGCTCTGATATTCTTCTTTTGTGTAACCTCTTCTCCGCTGAGGAGGACTCCTATTCATAGGAGCAAATACAATCCCAAATAGGAATTATACGATACAAAATCACGTGGATTTATCTCCTAATATCTCGTGATTTTGTATATATGAGAATATCACTTTGATTTCTTTTCCAATCTCCCTTGATTTTCTAGATGTGGAAAATCACGTTGATTTATCTCCCCATCTCTTTTGATATATTTTTTTTTCTTTTTCTTTTACACACTCACTACCCTACTACTACAAATATACATAATTGCATTGGCCTCTCCAATTGGGAGTGACCTACTCAACAAATCTCCCCCTCACGAGCAATTTGGAGAAGGTGTCAAACCTGCAAAAGTTCGACAGGCTTGCATCTTCACTGTAGATAGAGATTTTGTCATCATATCTGAGACGTTGTTGTCAGTGTGTATCTTCTTTAGCTGTAGGGCTTTTTCTTCCAACACATCACGTATCCAATGATATCTGACGTCAATGTGTTTGGATCTGGAGTGGAAAGTTGCATTTTTGCTGAGGTGTATTGCACTTTGACTATCTGAATACAAGATATACTCCTCTTGGTTGTGGCCCACTTCTTGTAGAAACTTCTTCATCCACAAGAGTTCTTTACATGCTTCGTTATCGCAATATACTCGCCTCGGCAGTAGATAGGGCAACACATTTTTGTAGTCGAGATTGCCATGAAACTGCTCCCCCCGCAAAAGTCATTAGATATCCCGATGTAGACTTTCTTGAGTCCACGTCCCCCGCCATGTCCGAATCCGAAAAACCTTCTAACACGGTTTTACCATCACTAAAACATATGCAGTTATTAGATGTACCACGAAGATACCGAATAACCATTTGATCTGTTGCCCAATGTTCCTTACCAGGATTAGATAGAAATCTACTTACCACACCAATCGCATACGCGATATCGGGCCTCGTACATACCATCGCATACATTAGACGCCAACCGCCGATGCATAAGGGACTTTTTCCATTTCCTTCTTTTCTCGTCTCACTTTTTGGGCACTTTGCTCTAAACCGAGTTTGAAATGATTTGCAAGTGGAGAACAAACTGCTTTGGAGTTATTCATATTAAATCTTTCAAGAACTTTATTAACATACCGTTCTTGAGATAACCAGAGTTTACGATTCTGCCTGTCTCGCAAGATTTCCATCCCAAGAATTTGTTTTGCGGGTCCCAAATCCTTCATCGCAAAGCACTTGCTCAATTCCTTCTTTAAGTTGTTGATCTTGCTTTTATCCTGGCCAACAATTAGCATGTCATCAACGTAAAGCAAAAGAATGAGGAAATTACCATCAGTAAATTTCTTGACGAAAACGCAGTGATCAGCGGTGGTTTTGTTGAACCCGTTTTCTTCCATGAAGGAATCGAATTTTCTGTACCACTGTCTTGGTGCTTGCTTGAGTCCATAAAGACTCTTCCTCAATCTACACACAAGATTTTCTTTGCCTTTGATTTTGAAACCTTTTAGCTGATCCATGTAGATCTCCTCATTTAGATCTCCATGTAAAAACGCGGTCTTCACGTCAAGTTGCTCGATCTCCAAGTTCAAGCTTGTTGCCAAGCCAAGAATAACTCGGATAGAGGACATTTTAACTACAGGAGAAAATATCTCATCGAAGTCGATATCTTTCTTCTGAGCGAATCCCTTCACAACCAACCTTGCTTTGTATCGTGGCTGTGAGTTACCTTCTTCAGTCTTTAGTCTGAACACCCACTTGTTTTTGAGAGCTTTTCTTCCCCGTGGCAACTTGACTAAATCATAAGTATGATTTTCGTCTAAGAATTTCATCTCCTCCTGCATAGCTTTTAACCACTCCTCTTTATGCTCGTGGTATATAGCTTCTTGGTAGTTCTCTGGTTCTCCCCCGTCAGTGAGCATCACGTACTCATTGGGAGAATATCTACGACTAGATTGTCGTTCACGAGTTGATCTCCTCAATTGAGGTTCTGATGGGACCTGTTCAACAATTGGTTCAAGTTCAGTTGAAGTAGTCATACCTTCAATCCTAGATTCAGCTTGCTTGTTGATAGGAGGAGCAACTGGGCCAAGATCAACTGGGTATTCGTCTGTTTATGGGGATTTCTCATGCTTCTCGAAGTCCTCGATTGTCTGATCTTCAAGAAATACCACGTCCCTGCTTCTGACTATTTTTCGGTTAACAGGATCCCAGAGTCTATAGCCGAATTCTTCATGTGCGTACCCCAAAAAAATACATTGCTTTGATTTTCCATCAAGCTTTGATCTCTCATCCTTTGGAATGTGAACAAATGCTCTACAGCCGAACACCTTCAAGTGGCCATAAGAAACATCCTTACCAAAGTCCAGACACTTTGTGGTACATCACCGTTAAGTGGAGTGAAGGTGATAGGTTGATTAAATCAACCACCGTTCTCATTGCCTCACCCCAAAAGTGGTTTGGCAGCTTTGCGTTGGAGAGCATACATCGATTCTTTCACATATGGTTCTATTTATCCGCTCTGCGACACCGTTGTGTTGAGGTGTTTTTGGTACGGATCTTTCTAGTTTGATCCCAAGGTTTTTGCAATAATCTTCAAAAGGTCCTCGGTATTCACCACCGTTGTCGAGCGTACACACTTCAATCGCTTGCCTCTGTTTCTCTTTCAACCTTCATATGAAATTGCTTGAAGATTTCCTGCACTTGATCTTTAGTTTTCAAGGCAAATGCCCACACCTTTCTAGAGTGGTCATCAATAAATGTTACAAAATAAAGCGCACCTCCAAGTGTCCTAGTTTGCATTGTGCATACATCGGTATGTATCGATCTAAAACTTCAGCTTTTCTAGATGGTGGGGAATTGTGAAATGCTACTCTATGTTGTTTTCCCATAATGCGTCGACACAAGTATTCAACGGTGTACCTTTTATTCCAGGTAGAAGTTGCTTTCTAGTGAGAATCTTAAGTCCTTTCTCACTCATGTGTCCGAGTCGCTTATGCCATAACTCGGTGGTGACTCCTTTTCCGGTTACATTCACCTCTCCTCTACACGGCTTGAATTGTGTGATATAGAGAGAGTTAGTCTTTTCTCCTTTGGCTATCACCAAATTACCTTTGCTGAGCTTCCATTTTCCATCACTAAAGAAATTGATGTAGCCTTCGTCATCAAGCTTGCCGGCAGATATAAGATTATGGCGTATGTCCGGAACATGTCTCACATCTTTGAGTAGTAGCCTACATCCAACATTAGTCTCCAAATAAATATTACCCATACCAATAATTTTGGACGTACCTTCGTTTCCCATCTTTACGAGTCCAAAATCACCAGTGGTGTAAGAAGTAAAAAGATCTTGACGAGCCGTGACATGGTAGGATGCACCAGAATCAACAACCCATGTCGAATCTTGGGATGCAAGATTAATGGAATCATCACTTTGAATAATGATCACCTCATCCGCAATATTTGCGGTGTCATTCGTCCTGGGTTCTCGTTAGCTTTGTTGACGTTATGACTTTTTGATTTTTCCGCCTTTAGCTTTCTGCATTCTCGGATGAAGTGTCCTAGTTTACCACAATGATGGCACTTCTTGTCTCGTCTAAAGTTGGATTGGGACCTTCCTCGTTGCTGATTCCGGAAGTTTCAGCTTTTGCTTCTCCCTCTCTGTTCTTGATTTTCTTGTCGATTAATGACAAGAGCCTCAGATGCAGGGTTGACTCCACTCTCTTTTCGCCGGGATTCTTCATTTAACATTCTATCTTTTACCACGTCCATGGTAAGCTTGCCGTCGTGGGCCGAGTTGCCGATCGACACAACAAGTGTGTCCCAACTATTTGGCAAAGAGCTAAGCAGAGTAATGCCTGCAATTCATCATCTAATGTCATCTTCATAGAATTGAGTTGGTCTACTATACCTTGGAACTCGCTCATGTGTTCTGAGACACTGCTCCCATCTTTGTATTTCAGATTCACAAGCCGCCGCATGTGATCTGCTTTATTTTGCGCCGTTGTTCTTGCGTACATCTTCTCTAATTTTTGCCAAAGAACACTAGCATCATGTTCATTAGCAAAATTTTGAAAAATACTCTTATCAATCCATTGTCGGATTTGAGCGGCACACTTCCGATTGAGCACCATCCATTCGCTATCGACATTGTCGTTGGTTTGCCACCGGAAGATGATGCCATTTGGCTTCCGCTACAGGATCTCGACTCCTCGGGCCGGTACCGGTACCTCCGTCGATATCACAATTGGCCTCCAAAGATCTTTAATGTATAGCAGATCCTCCATCTTTGGTTTCCAGATTGCATAATTGAATGCAGTCAATTTTATCATGTTGCCAAAATTTTCCTCCATTTAATTCTGCACAGAAAAATAATAAATAGAGCAACCTCGCTCTGATACCACTTGTTGGGAAAAATTATATGAGGAGAACGCCCATAAAATTTTTCCCGCTACTATTTCTGTGAAAATTAAACAGGATAAAATACTAACTAAAAGCAGTAAAGACGAATAATAAATAACACCAGAATTTTAACGTGGAAAACCCTCCAAGGCGAAAGGAAAAACCACGGGACCGTAGTCCACTTCAAACTTCCACTATGATAAATAATGTGATACAACTTCACCCAAAGGTGGATCTCTCTCTGTCTTCAATTTGTGGATTCGAACCTCTCACAAACCTGGATAACTCACTCAAAGATAACTCTCTTTCTTGGAAGAAGAAACTGTCTCTTCCGCTACGCTGCTCCGATATTCTTCTTTGTGTAACCTCTTCTCCGCCGAGGAGGACTCCTATTCATAGGAGCAAATACAATCCCAAATAGGAATTATACGATACAAAATCACGTGGATTTATCTCCTAATATCTCGTGATTTTGTATATATGAGAATATCACTTTGATTTCTTTTCCAATCTCCCTTGATTTTCTAGATGTGGAAAATCACGTTGATTTATCTCCCCATCTCTTTTGATATATTTTTTTCTTTTCTTTTTCTCCTTTTTTTTTTCTTTTTCTTTTACACACTCACTACCCTACTACTACAAATATACATAATTGCATTGGCCTCTCCAATTGGGAGTGACCTACTCAACACTTGGGTCGCTCTGCGAGTTCAGACGGAGCTCTGCGACAGAGAGAGAGACAGAGAGAGAGAGAGAGAGAGAGAGAGGGAGAGGGAGAGAAGGGGTGTGAATTGAAATGGTAAGGAGAGTGAGTGAGTAAGGGGGCTTTACAAAGGAGAGGGGGGAAGTGGGTGAGGGGGAAGTTGCGTGACAAGTGGTCGGAAGCGAAGCGAAGTGGCCTCTCCCCTCACTCCAACCTTTCCTTCCTTCTTTCCCTGTCGCATGCGAATATTAAAAAATTTAGTAAAAAAGAGGAGGGGAGCACGTTCTCGGCGATTGGTTAGAATAAGGAGCAAGGGGGAGTTTTGCTTGGTGGCCATGACCGACTTGAAGTCGGTCAAACAGTGTCTTCTCTCTTTTCTCTCCCTAGAGAGGCCAAGAGGCGGCCTTTGGCTGCTGTGAATGGTGGGTAAAACCCCAAGCTAATATATTTATAATAAATTTATAAAAAAATTAATTTTTTAACTACAAAAATTCATTAGATCCATAAAAACTTTACTCTCTATTAATTTTTATTAAGAGGGACAGGATATTTAAGTCCGCGTCAGTAGATCCTACTTCCCCTCTCTCTCTCTCTCTTTCACTGAAAAAATGACAACGTACGGGTTGGTGTCCGGGGGTTTGGTTTTCTCGCCAATTTCTCGCGACACGAGATGCTCCGGGCAACCGAGTCCGTTTCACGGGCGGGCGAACGGCCGGGTTTGACCGTTAAGCTCTGCGTTGACCCCTCGGAAGAGAGTACGTACCCTCTTTCAGTTTCTGGTTCTGGGTTCGTCTGTCCATGCGCGCTTGGCTCTTTCGTCCATGTTTTGAGCATTTTGTTTCGGAGTTTTTGATAATTTGTGCCGAGTGACCTCCTTTGGATTGAATGGTGTCTGAGGGGCTCAGGGTGCTGCCACCAGCCCCTTCTCTCTCCTCGCCGCCCCGCTCTCTTTTCGCCTCAAGACCCACCTCGCGTTCCTCCATAAATTGGAAAGAGTCAAAGACCCACCACGGACGATTCTTGGAGAATCACGGCTCATTTCTCACCAAACCCAAAGACCCATTCAATATGGAAGGGGAAAGTGAGGAGTTCAAATCCCAACCTTCTCAAGGGAGAATGGGGGGTAGGGACGCGTAAGTTTCAAGAGTGGGTTGCGACTTCCACGCCCTGCAAGAGGCAGGGCACAAGTCTGCAAGTGAGTGTAGAATAGGAATAGAGTAGGACTGACCAAAAAAAAAAAAAAATCTCATTTGCATTTTTCTATCGACCTCATTGCTTCAGCAAGCAAAAGGTCATTCGACATTGTGGACGTGTGGTGCCTTCTCCTATTAGTCACCTAATTGAAACGAATTTGGGACCATGCGCGGAAAAATCCGTGATACTAAACCCGATTTGTGTGAATCCCTGAGTGCAATCTAACTCGTTTAAAGCCCCGCAAGGGGTTTAGTGGTAAGGATATGAGTGTAACAAACATGCACATTATATGTTGAACTATTTAGATTGCATTTTTTGTTTGAGCCATCTAGTCCCATTTTGATTTGCATCGTACTTAGTAAGGTTAAATACAAGGTTGGAATTTACCTATCTAAATAGGATTTGTGGATCTTTAAAAGGACAAATTGCCTCATCCAAAAATCTGAATTAAGCAGGCCAACATATACTCGAACTGAATCCAAATATATCGAGATGACATAAATTGAGTATATATTCTATATTTGTTACATCTAACAACGAAATACTTTACACAATATTCACATCTCATGATATGCTACATATATATTAACAATTCAATTGATTTCTCGTCATTTTCAAACATGCTATCAAAATCCCAAAGTGACAATTAACTAACTTAGTCATGTCATGTCGCTATTGGCATTAACAAGTTGAGATAACAAGAATTGAAAAAACCTTAGATGCACTTGGAACAGGTGAGTTCAAGTTCACATCGGCCATCGGGACGAGGTGGGGTCCACCCGCTCTAACGCAGGGTACACCCGAGCTCACATGAATTTGAACGCAGCGGATACTAGCTCGACAGCGAACGGAGGGTCCGTCCGTGGGCCGGGGCGTGCGAGCGATGCTTCTCCGTAAGGAAGGGGCTCAGACTTCACTTTCAGGATTACGACAGAAAATCAATTATCACGTCACGGAATCCGGCCACAGTGCTCGCTCGCGTCTCCTGATTGGTCCGCCCTGTCTCATTTTGCCTCCAACTCTCTCTCTCTCTCTCTCTCTCTCTCTACCCGATCTCCCTCCTTTCATTCCCGCGTCTCTTTTTCCCCCGTCTCTCTCCCTCCTCCCTATTTCTCCCCTCCTGTTCCATCTTCCTTCGCCCTTCACATCGAAGTCGCACGTGCTTCCGTCCATGAGCTCGCCGGAAGCCATCGCTGGCGTCTCTCCCACCCTCTCCATTCTCCATCTTTCTCTTTCGCCGAGAACGGAATGAGCTCCAATCCGCGACATATCGAAACCCGAGCATGTGAAGAGACTTAACATTTCATGTTTGGATAAAGTTGGACTTTTATAATGATTTAATTGATCAAGTTTTTTCTTTTAAATAGCCTAAGAAAATTCATCATAATATTTAGTCAAAGATGGATAGCTAGAAATGACAATAGAGAGTCTCATTGTTTTATAACTCACAATATGACGAGGTTGATAATAAATTTTTTATTATTACAATAAATAGATGTATAGATCTTTTGAGAAGAAGAGCAAATGTTGCTTGGAATCGCCAAGCTTTCACTACCTAGCATTCACTATAAACATGAGATGGTATGAACTTTCATAAATGAGAGTAGACTTAATTTAATAATAAAGTTAACCTTTTGTGATTTTTCTTAGGCCCATTGTTAGTGTAAAAAGCAACTTCTACCCACACTATTGAATTATTGACATGGGGAAGGATTTTATTATGGTATAGAAATAATTTCAACCCTGCATGTGGCTTATCAGGCAATGAATGTGTCAATAATTTATTTATATGACATAAAAATAAATTGGATACAGATATATAATTTTTAATAAGATTAATTATTAGTAAGTACTTTTCAACTTTCGATACTGTTAATTACTAGTTTTTTTTTTCGGGGTCAGTGATAATTTTCCGTGAAAAAAAGAGAGTAATTGCCAACTTAGGAGTTTTGCATGCGTGACTATCAATTTCTCATATAAAAATTTTCTACATCACTAGTCATAATAAGCAACCTTTATAATGCAGCATATAACTTGTCAAAATAAAAAGTAATTATCTATTTATCAGAAACCAATAATTTTCTCTTTATCTGATTTATTTATCTTATAAATTAAGTCACCAATCTACAAAACTGAAAGCCCATTCGCCCAATTGCCCAACTTTTTTGAATTGAAAATTGATCCAACGGGCCACATCAGGTCACCAGAATTTAATGATTCAAGTCAATACAAGGGAAAAAAAAAAAGTCAATACAAGGGCGTTACCGTAATTTCAACAACCACGCCGTCAGCACGTGTAATAATCCACGTGGCGTCCACGTCAGCCGGCCAACAGGTGAAATCGTGATCCAGACAAGGGAAGAGCAACAATCCAGGAATCTCCTCCTCCCACGGGCGCTCGCATCTCCTCCACAATCTCTCTCTCTCTCTCTCTCTCTCTCTCTAAATTCTTGCTGCGCGGCCTCGTCACAGCCTCACCTTCGCCACCTTCAAAGCATCACAAAGGACGACGGCGACCCAAGAAGCGTCGAGATTGGTTCTTGGAGCGGAGCTTCCGCATGCGATTGAGCTCCTCCTCGAGCTGGTCGCGCCGCCATGTGGGAGTCGCTCAACCTGTGCCACTTCCCGAGAGTACGTACCCTCTTCGCTTTCTGCTTCTGGGTTCGTCTGTCTATGCGCGCTTCGCTCTTTCGTCCATGTTTTGAGCATTTTGTTTCGGAGTTTTTGATAATTTGTGCCGAGTAGCCGCCTTTGGATTTAGTAGTGTCCGTGGGTCTGTCGTGTGAAACGGCTCAGAGTGTTTTGGAAAGATGGTTGCTCGTATGTTTATTCGAATGCTGAGTGCTGCTTCGGATCTCTTTTGCATACCAAGAATGCTGCCGTTTTGTAAAGTAACCCACAATACAAATTCTTGGATTCTTTTCTACTGGGTATCCTGAGCATCGTATGGATTAGCATCATTCTTGGCTGTGACGATACCATGATTAATTGAAGTGCATTCCTATGATTATTCGAATGCTGAGTGCTGCTTGGGATCGCTTTTGCGTACCAAGAATGTTCCCGTTTTGTAAAGTAACCAACAATACAAATTCTTGAATTCTTTTCTACTGGGTATCCTGAGCATCATATGGATTAGCATCATTCTTGGCTGTGACAATACCATGATTAATTGAAGTGTATACATATGATTATTCGAATGCTGAGTGCTGCTTGGGACCTCTTTTGCATATCAAGAATGCTCCCGTTTTGTAAAGTAAACCCACAATACAAATTCTTGGATTCTTTTCTACTGGGTATCATGAGCATCATACAGATTAGCATCATTCTTGGATATGACGATGCCATGATTAATTGAAGTGATGCTATGCGTTACCCCTTCTCGACTTCCAGGGATATGGCATGGTGAAGCATGGAAATGTGGTTGTAGCTTTCTCTACTCCCATCTCTTGTTATCCATCTCGCATATGTTTCTTGCCAAGCTGTTCTAATGTGGCATGTTGAAAAAGGCTGCTCAATGTTAAACTAGACATGACTTTGCTCTCCGGTGATCTTTGTTGGCTTTGATGCCACCTCACTGATGGAAGGTAATAGGAATTGAAATGTGCCATGAAGTGAAATCTTAATAATGCACGAAGTGCAAGGTAAAGAAAACTCAGTTATATATATATATATTTAACGGGCAAGCTCCATTACATCATGCATGAATATAAGCAAAAAAAGTCGTAAACTAGAAAACTCGAAAAGTTGGCATGATAACTAAGTGCAAAATAATATCATCTATAATACTAAATAATATATAAAATCATACGGATGAAGAAGTAAAACAAAATTGAATCGTATCCAAAACTAAAAAGCCATATAAAAAATCAACAATATATTCAATATCAAATTCCTATGATGTCTTGATTACATCCCACACCAAAATTTTAGATATAGAATTCTTTATCATAACTTCCCTTAACTAAATGGATGCAAAGGGAAAATCATAAATACAAAGAAATTCCTATGTTATGTCTTCTTTTAATCTGCACCCACGCTGAGGTCGATGAACTTCGAGATCTGGAGTCTTGGCCGCGAGCAGCGTTTCCAAATCTGCTGCTCAGCCACCAGAACGAGAGAGTGGGTGGATGCAGAGGTTGGCCAAAGCGTCTTCCGCTCATTTCTTCTTCCCTCAAGCCTTTTAAGGACTGCTCAAATCCAATGTCAGTATGTAATAGGACAAAAGAAATTGTTAAACAACAACTAGTTTTTTTTGGCTAAAAACATTGACTAGTCAAACACCGACTAGTACTACGAATCAATATGGCAAAAGAGCTCCTCCTCGACGGCCAAACATATAGACTGCGATTACTAACATCTTCTGCTTGAGCTTTTGAATAAAACCCCATAAGTAAGCTAGAAAGAGCATTATCAACAACGGCAAATACAAGAGAAAAAAGGAGAGACCTTGGAACAACAACAACGTGAGGAAAGCTACGGAGAGAAAGGAAAAGACCTTGAGAAAGAAAAAGATGCGGGCGCCATGAGCAGTACTAAAGACCAGCAGACGAAAAATAAGTGGAAGGGACAAAAAGCAATAAAGAAGAAGCGTGAAAATAATAAGAAAGATAGTGAAGGGGTGGGTATCAAATAGAGAATCCGGTGTCCCCGATGTTTCAGGACAACGAAGTTAACTAGAATTGGAATAATGAATGTGACAATGGCGTCAATATTGTCTCGCTGATTTGGCAAGAAATTTGGCATTTTTTAATGCGGGGACAGATGAGGGAGAAACAAAGGAAGAGAGACAAAGCTGCAAGAGCAGGACAAATGTGCAAAAGAGACTGGGGAAGTGTATCGAATGTTGGTCGGCTGTGAGGATGCCTAAAGGATGGAGGGGGTTTATATATGCTTAGAGATGAGTGCTTGAAGGATGGAGGGAGGGTTTATATATATGCTTAGACCCCTAATGTTCCAATTTCGTTGGTGAAGATCTAAATGCCAATCATGGGACAAGAAAGTAGTGTACATTTCAACTGTTCTATGTCCCTCTCAGTCTCCACACAGTCTCTGCACGGTCTCCGCACGGAGACCGGGAGGGCATAGAACAGTGGAAATGTACACTTCGGATGGAGACTTTCTTGTCCCATGATCATGAAATTGGAACATCAGGGGTCTAAGCATATATAAACCCCCCTCCATCCTTCAGGCACTCCTCACAGCCGATCATCATTCGATACACTTCCCCACTTCCCCAATCTTTTGCACATTTGCTCCGCTCTTGCAGCTTTGTCTCTCTTCCTTTGTTTCTCCCTCATCTATCCCCGCATTCAAAAATGCCAAATTTCTTGCCGAATCAGCAAGACAATATCAATGCCATTGTCACATTCATTGTTCCAATTAAAATATTCATTGGTTGTTAATCATCACGTCATCATCACACACAAGCCTAGCTGGCCCACTAACAAGTCAACATGTGTCCATTGACATGGATTAAAAAAATAAATTGAAAGCCTATTTTTTCTGCTCTATTGCCTGCTGCATTTTCTCTCCTTTTTTCAATGAAGCGCGCTTCTTCTTCCCGCTTTTGCCTCTCTCTTCCTCAAGCACTCCTCTCCTCATGTTGGGAAAAAAAAAAAAGAAAATAATATTTGTGAAGAAGGCCCAGATAATTTTTCCCGCTACTATTTTTGTGAAAATTAAATAGGATGAAAGCAGTAAAGATGAATAGTAAATAACACAAGAATTTTGATGTGAGGTGAAGGGAAAATCACGAGTCCGTAGTCCACTTCAAACTTCCACTATAATAAATAATGGGATACAACTTCACCCATATCTCATAACTTCAGGATCAAACTTCCACTATGATAAATAATGGGATACAACTTCACCCATATCTCACAACTTCACCTGGATCTCTCACTGTTGTCTTCAATTTGTGGATCTGAACATCTCACAAACTAGATAACTCACTCAAAGATAATACTCTTTCTTGGAAGAAGAAAACGGTTTCTTCCACTTCGCTGCTTTGATATTCTTGCTTTTGTGTGCTCTTCTCCATTGAGGAGGACTCCTATTTATAAGAGCAAATACAATCCCAATTGGAATTGTACGATATGAAAATCATGTAGATTTATCTCCTAATCTCTCATGATTTTGCAGATCTAAGAAGATCACGTTGATTTTTTTTCCAATCTCCCTTGATTTTCAGGACGTGGAAGATCACGTTGATTTATCTACTAATCTCTTTTAATATTTTCTTTTTCTTTTTTGTTCTCCTTTTTTTTTTCTTTTACACACTCACTACCATACATATTCTACTATAGATATACATAATTGCATTGGCCTCTCCAATTGGGAGTGACCTACTCAACATATCACTCACCCATGTGCTCCCCTCCTCTCTGTCTCGAGGCCTCTCACTCACACTAAGCGCTTCCCTCCTCGCCTTTGTCCTTGTCGCCGTCATTGACTTTCTAGCCACAGCTCCAAAAATCGCCGGCCGCTGACTGGCCTCTTGAGCTTCTTTGTCTTCTGCTCCTTATTCGGACCTGATTTCGAGCTCGAGTACGTAGCCAAGGATGTTGCAGCAAAAGAGGTTTGTGAGGCTAGATATACTAGTGGCGGTGCTAAGTTTTGGGATTTCAGCGACGTCGTGACAGCTACAAGGGATATTGTGGCAGAGGAGAGAGAGGCGTGTGGGTACCGTGAGACCTCTCTTTCTCCTTTCCCTTTTTTTCTTTTCTATCGCCTCTGTTTCAGGAGGCATGGAGGCTTGGTGATAGTGGCTGCTTTGTCTTCTAGGTCGAACCGGAGTTGGAGAGCTTATTAGGAGGCTAAGGGGGAGAGTTCTTCGTTGGCTCTTATGACTCCTGAAGCAAGTCGCGTCCTACCGTTTCCACCGGAGTATTTGTCATCGTGACCTTTGGTATGAAAGTTTTAACCTTATTATTGTTACCGTGAGGAAGAGCGCATGAGTGATAATTGTCTATGGTCTGCACTTGCTCCAATCAAGAGGCAGGAGGGACAACTTAAAGCAAGAAAAGCATTCTGTTTTGGGGCTAAGTATGTCCATTCATAGGCCATTCTTTTTGGCTTCGACTGAGTGCAAATATTCTAATGCTTTTCTTGCTTTCACATTTTACAGAGGGCTTCCACGGAGCGCGAGGGAGAGAATGATTTGCTCGGTTCAGTGAAAGTAGGGTATTTTGCTTAATTGCTTGGGTTTTGAACACCTTTACGTGGATGTTTTGCTGGTTGCAACTTTATGAACTGATTTTTTTATATATCTCTTTCATGCAAAAGTAAATGACTGGTAAATTAACATTAAGCCGGGTCAGTCTGGAAGTCGGAGGAGGAGTGGCAAGCGGTCCTGTCACCCGAGCAGTTCCGTATCCCGAGGCAGAAGGGGACCGAGTTAGTAATTCCTTTGAATTCTCTTGAGTTTTTTTTTTTTTTTTTTTTTTTTTTGGGTCTCTGTTTTACCGCTAGCTTATCTTGATCGTGGGTTTGTCATTCTTGATTGTGGTCCTTGCTCTTCTTGATGCTTCGCTTGTCTTGGGTTGGGGTTTGTTGAATTCGGTTGGTTTCGTTTAGACGTGATTACCATGCTGTCTCCTTGAAGCACAGGAACACCGAGGTTTAAGACACATTCTGTTCAATGAGGCTTACTCGGGCTGTCTATTTATGTGACGTGCGAAAAATTTAAACAAGTTTATGCTGTAATGTGATAGGTTGAATCAGAATTGGGTTTTGAGTTTTGATTCAACATGGTACGACACATTTCTAGTGCGTCAAGCGGTGTGTGTTGGAGGTGGATTCTTTGTGAATTACATTTTAATAGGAGAAACCACTGAGGAAATGTAAGTTAAGATGTTCTGTGTTTTTCGAGGTGCTGAGGAGGGTTATATTTTTCTGGGTTTTTGTTGGAATGAGCGGTTTTAGCTATTACTGAAGTTCTCTGGAACTGTCCTGTTTTTGGAAAGACTTGGTTTTTATTCGGAAATGTCGGCCCTTTTAGGTTCCTGTTGGGTGCTAAGGATTTGTTACTGCATGAGTATTGGCATCTTGGTTACTTATGAAGTCTTAACACTTCTCACTTTTCATCAAAACAAAGGTGAAAAGGTGTCAAAATCATCCTGAAGTGTGACTCATATGGTTATCACGTACAGTTGGTGCGAATCTTTGTGCTTTGAAGAGTTTTTTCTTTAAAATTCTTATTCCTCGAAACAACTTCTGTCTATCTGTTTTGAGGGAGTGTGGTCTCCATTTCGACTTATCTAAAGCTTTGGCATCATCCTTGTAATGCTCTTCTTTACACTCTGTATCTTGTTTGTATTCATTTTACTTTGATTGTTCGAAGGGTCTCTTAATCCGTTAAAATATGAAAGCGATGCAGAGCCAGTATTCAAGCTCCTTAACTACTAGCTCTTAGGCTCAATACATTATACGCATGTGCAGGATATAGGAGGGATCAAAGGGCTATGTTCCTATCCTTTTTCTGAGAGAATCTCAGAACTAAGAATAATATCCTCTTGTTACTGCTGTGGCAATTTACAAAATGATTCATTTGTCGTTCTCATGATCGTGCTGTTACCATCGATTATCTGCTAAGGCTGATCACGATATCTTAAGCTCATATCAACCCTCTTTGTGGGGTTTTCCTGCTTTAGTAATCAATCAATCGATGGACCTCATGCACATGATGGACTACAGTTTTGGTACGATGTGTTGCTTGGGCAAATATTTGACTAGAAAACAAGAAAGAAAACGCATGATATGGATAAATCAAATGACATTGGGAGCACAATGGTTGATTTGTTTGAAATGCTGTGTAAGAAGATACATTCTGATTAGTTATGTTAGTATGTGCTGCGACATAGGTATAAACCCACTAGTAAAGAAAGCTGTTAAAATAGGTGGATGATCTCCTCATATCATGCTTTGGGGAAAGAATCCTATTCCTGTGGTTATGTGTAGTATTAAATTGTTGAGGTGTTATGCACGCAAACAATCCTCTTCAACTATTTAATGGCTTGGAAGTGATCTGAGAGAACTTAAATGTTGCCGAGCCTGATGCAAGTAGTTGAAGACTCATGTATATTCTTTTTGAATGCAATCTCATCCTTTTTTCTAATTCAAGTATCAAACCAATGAAGAACAAAGGAGCATAACTGAATACTTTTCGATGCCTCCTCTACTATGTTTTTTACAAGAAGCAACTCTTTCCTCTGGTTTGATATTGGGTATCGTGTATTATCTTCAAACAAAAAAGTGTCATCTTGATCTGTCTCATCTGTTGCTGTTTCTCTCACATGTAGATATCCAGGCACAGGTGAATACGACAAGTGTTTTGAAGAGGGGGTGTACAATTGTGCAGGATGCGGGACTCCTCTTTACCGGTCTACAACTAACTTTAACTCCGGCTGCAGCTGGCCTGCTTTCTACGAGGGCCTCCCGGAGCTATAACCAGCACTATGAGTCTCTCTCTTTATCAATTAAACGTGTGGTCACAGGTAACTAAGACGGTTATGATTGAAGTCGATTTCTATTATGGCTTGCTATAGATGACATCTTCCACCTTGTGTTTGTTGAGCTTTCTAAACTGTGAAAATGATGAGAAATGCAAAATGAATCGGGCTTGTTCTGCTTCAAATCATTTACGGGTTTGCCTTGCTTTTTGATCTCAGCCGAATCCAGATGGGATGAGGACAGAAATCACTTGCACTGCATGTGGCGGCCATCCGGGTCACGTATTCAAGGGCGAAGGGTTCTCGACACCGACCGATGAGCGGCATTGCGTCAATAGTATTTCACTCAAGTTCTCTCCTGCCAACTCTTATCCTTCCCAGTGAACTTCTGTATCTAGACTGGTCGGTCAATCACCGGACGCGGCCTTCAACTACTGCTGTTATCTGAGATTGTTTGCTTTTGATTTCCGTGCTATGTACAATAAGCCCTTCCCATAAATCTTCCCGATCTGGATCGAACTCAGATATTTGCTGTCGTCTCTTGAGTAAATAGAAGTCGAAATCTTTTTTCTTGTTATCCATCTCGCAGATGTTTCTTGCCAAGCTGTTCTAATGTGGCATGTTGAAAAAGGCTGCTCAATGTTAAACCAAACATGACTTTGCTCTCCAGTGATCTTTGTTGGCTTTGATGCCACCTCACTGGTGGAAGGTAATAGGAATCGAAATGTGCCACGGAGTGAAATCTTAATAATGCACAAAGTGCAAGGTAAAGAAAAACTCAGTTTTATCTATATATATTTAACGGGCAAGCTCCATTACATCATGCATGATATAAGCAAAAAAGTCGTAACCTAGAAAACTCAAAAAGTTGGCATGATAATTAAGTGCAAAATAATATCATCTATAATACTAAATAATATATAAAATCCTACGGATAAAGAAGTAAAACAAAATTGAATCATATCCAAAACTAAAAAAGGCATGCAAAAAAAGAAAGCAACAATATATTCTATATCAAATTCCGATGATGTCTTGATTACAACCCACACTAGAATTTTAGATACATAATTCTTTATCATAACTTCCCTTAACTAAATGGATGCAAAGGGAAAATCATAAATACGAAGAAATCCTTATGTTATGTCTCCTTTTAATTTGCACCCACATAGAGGTCGACAAACTTCAAGATCTGGAGTCTTGGCCGCGAGCTCACTGCTCGGCGTTTCCAAATTTGCTACTCAACCGCCGGAACGAGAGAGTGGGGGGACGCAGAGGTTGGCCAACGCGTCTCCCACTCGTTTCTTCTTCCCTCAAGCCTTTTAAGGACTGCTCAAATCCAATGTCAGTATGTAATAGGACATAAGAAATTGTTAAATAGCAACTAGTTTTTTTTTTTTTTTTTTTTGGGTGGCTAAAAACATTGACTAGTCAAACACCGACTAGTACTGCAAATCAATATGGCAAAAGAGCTCCTCCTCGGCGGCCGAACATATAGACTGCGACTACTAACATCTTCTGCTTGAGCTTTCGAATAAGACCCCATAAGTAAGCTGGAAAGAGCATTATCAACAATGGCAAATACAGGAGAAAAAAGGAAAGACCTCGGAACAATAGCAACGTGAGGAAAGCTACGGAGAGAAAGGAAAAGGCCTTGAGAAAGAAAAATATGGGGGCGCCACGAGCAGTACTAAAGACCGGGAGACGAAAAATAAGTGGAAGGGACAAAAAGCAATAAAGAAGAAGTGTGAAAATAATAAGAAAGATAGTGAACGGGTGGGTATCAAATAGAGAATCCGGTGTCCCCGATGTTTCAGGACAACGAAGTTAACTAGAATTGGAATAATGAATGTGACAATGGCGTCGATATTGTCTCGCTGATTCGGCAAGAAATTTGGCATTTTTGAATGTAGGGATAGATGAGGGAGAAACAAAGGAAGAGAGACAAAGCTGCAAGAGCAGGATGAATGTGCAAAAGAGACTGGGGAAGTGTATCGAATGTTGATCGGCTGGGAGGATGCCTGAAGGATGGAGGGGGTTTATATATGCTTAGAGATGAGTGCCTGAAGGATGGAGGGGGGCTTTATAGATGCTTAGACCCCTAATGTTCCAATTTCGTTGGTGAAGATCTAAATGCCAATCATGGGACAAGAAAGTAGTGTACATTTCCTTTGTTCTATGTCCCTCTCGGTCTTCGTGCGAAGACCGTGCAGTCTCCGCACAATCTCGCACGGTCTCCGCACAGAGAGCGAGATAGACTCTGCACGATCTCCGCACGGAGACCAAGAGGGACATAGAATAGTGGAAATTTACACTTCGGATGGAGACTTTCTTGTCCCATGATCACGATGATCACGGAATTGGAACATTAGGGGTCTAAGCATATATAAACCCCCCTCCATCCTTCAGGCACTCCTCACAGCCGACCATCATTCGATACACTTCCCCACTTCCCCAATCTTTTGCACATTTGCCCAGCTCTTGCAGCTTTGTCTCTCTTCCTTTGTTTCTCTGTCATCTATCCCCGCATTCAAAAATGCCAAATTTCTTGCCGAATCAGCCGAGACAATATCAACGTTGTCACATTCATTGTTCCAATTAAAATATTCATTAGTTGTTAATCATCACGTCATCATCACACACAAGCCTAGCTGGCCCACTAACAAGTCAACACGTGTCCGTTGACGTGGATTAAAAAAATAAATTGAAAGCCTGCTTTTTCACACTCCTCTACTCTACCGCCTATTGCATTTTCTCTCCTTTTTCCAACGAAGCACTCTTCTTCTTAACCCTCCGAGATGAAGTGAAAAACCACGGGACCGTAGTCCACTTCAAACTTCCACTATGATAAATAATGGATATAACTTCACCCAAAGATGGATCCCTCGCTCCTATCTTCAATTTGTGTATTTGAACCTTTCACAAGTTGAATAACTTATTCAAAGATAAACTCTCTTTCTTGGAAGAAGAAAGCTGTTTCTTCCCCTACGCTTCTTTGATATTCTTGCTTTTGTGTGTTCTTCTCCGTTGAGGAGGACTCCTATTTATAGGAGGAAATGTAATCCCAATTGGAATTGTACGATATGAAAATCATGTAGATTTATCTCCTAATCTCGTGATTTATAGATCTGAGAAGATCACTTTGATTTCTTTCCCACTTTCCCTTGATTTTCAGGATGTGGAAAATCACGTTGATGTATCTCTCGATCTCTTTTGATATTTTTTTTTTCTTTTACACACTCACTATCATACATATTCTACTGCAACTACAAATATACATAATTGCATTGGCCTCACCAATCATGAGTGACCTACTCAACAAATCACTCACCCCAAGCGCTCCCCTCCTCTCTGTCTCGAGGCCTCTCACTCACCCTAAGCACTTCGCTCCTCGACTCTATCCTTGTCACCGTCATCTACCGCGGCTCCAGAAATCGTCGACCGCTGACTAGGCTCTTGAGCTTCCTTGTCTTCTACTCCTTATTCGGACCCGATTTCGGGCTCGAGTACGTAGCCAAGGATGTTGAAGCAAAAGAGGTTTGCGAGGCTAGATATACCGGTGGCGGTGCTAAGTTTTGGGATTTTGGCGACGCCGTGACAGCCGCAAGGGGTATTGTGGCGGAGGAGAGAGAGGCGTATGGGTACCATGAGACCTCTCTTTCTCCTTTCCCTTTATTTCTTTTCCATCGCCTCTGTTTCAGGAGGCATGGAGGCTTGGTGATAGTGGCTGCTTTGTCTTCTAGGTTGAGTCGGAGTCGGAGAGCTTATCAGGAAGCTAAGGGGGAGAGTTCTTCGTCGGCCCTTTTGACTCCTGAAGCAAGTCGCGTCCTGCCGTTTCCACCGGAGTATTTTTCATCATGACATTTGGTATGAAAGTTTTAACCTTATTATTATTGCTGTGAGGAAGAGCGCATGAGTGATAATTGTCCATGGTCTGCACTTGCTCCAATCAAGAAGCAGGAGGGACAACTTAAAGCAAGAAAAGTATTGCTGTTTTGGGACTAAGTATGTCCATTTATAGGCCATTCTTTTGGGCTTCAACTGAGTGCAAATATTCTAATGCTTTTCTTGCTTTCAGATTTTACAAAGGGCTTCCACGGAGCGCGCTGAGGGAGAGAATGATTTGCTCGGTTCAGTGAAGGTGGGGTATTTTGCTTAATTGCTTGAGTTTTGAACACCATTATGTGGATGTTTCACTAATTGCAACTTTATGAATTGATTCTTATAATTAAATGCAAAATAATATCATCTATAATACTAAATAATATATAAAATCCTACGGATAAAGAAGTAAAACAAAATTGAATAGTATCCAAAACTAAAAAGGCATAAAAAAAAAAAGCAACAATATATTCCATATCAAATTCCGATGATGTCTTGATTACAACCCACACCAAAATTTTAGATATAGAATTCTTTATCATAACTTCCCTTAACTAAATGGATGCAAAGGGAAAATCATATATACAAAGAAACCCCTATGTTATGTCTTCTTTTAATCTGCACCCATGCGGAGGTCAACAAACTTCGAGATCTGGAGTCTTGGCTGAGAGCTTGCTGCTCGGTGTTTCCAAATCTACCGCTTAGCTGCCGGAATGAGGGAGTGGTGGACGCGGAGGTCGGCCAAGACGTCTCTTGCTCGTTTCTTCTTTACTCAAGCCTTTTAAGGACTACTAAGATCCAATATCAATATGTGATTGGATATAAGAAATTATGCACCCGCTAATTATTTTATGGACATGACTAGTTAAACAACGACTAGTTTTTTTTTTTTTTTTTTTGGCTAAAAATATTGACAAGTCAAACATCGACTAGTACTACGAATCAATATGACAAAAGAGCTCCTCCTCGGCGGCCGAACATACAGACTGTGACTACTAACATCTTCTGCTTGAGCTTTTGAATAAGACCCCATAAGTAAGCTGGAAAGAGCATCATCAACAATGGCAAATAGAGGAGAAAAATGGAGAGTCCTCGAAACAACATCAATGTGAGGAAAGCTACAGAGAGAAATGAGAAGACCCTGAGAAAGAAAAACATGCAGGCACCACAAGTGGTACTAAAGACTGATAGACGAGCGATAAGTGAGAGGGACAAAAAGGAATAAAGAAGAAGCGTGAAAATGATGAGAAAGATAGTGAAGGGATGGGTATCAAATGGGGAATCCCGTGTCCCCTGATATTTTAGGACAATGAAATTAACTAGAACTGGAACGATGAACGTGATAATGGATTCAGCAAGAAATTTGGCATTTTTGAATGTAGGGATAGATGAGGGAGAAACAAAGGAAGAGAGACAAAGCTGCAAGAGTAGGACGAATGTGCAAAAGAGACTGGGGAGGTGTATCGAATGATGGTCGGCTGTGAGGATGCCTGAAGGATGGAGGGGGGTTTATATATGCTTATAGATGAGTGCCTGAAGGATAGAGGGGGGGTTTATATATGCTTAGACCCCTAATGTTCCAATTTCATTGGTGAAGATTTAAATGCCAATCGTGGGATAAGAAAGTCTTCATCGAGGAAGTGTACATTTCCACTTCTATGTCCCTCTCGGTCTTTGCTGATCCGCACATCTCCGCACGGAGCGAGAGGGACATAGAACAGTGGAAATGTACACTTCGGATGGAGACTTTCTTGTTCCATGATCACGAAATTGGAACATCAAGGGTCTAAGCATTTATAAACCCCCCTCCATCCTTTAGGCACTCCTCACAGCCGACCATCATTCGATACACTTCCCCACTTCCCCAATCTTTTGCACATTTGCCCTGTTCTTGCAGCTTTGTCTCTCTTCCTTTGTTTCTCCCTCATTTATCCCCACATTCAAAAATGCCAAATTTCTTGCCGAATTAGCGAGACAATATCGATGCCATTGTCACATTCATTGTTCCGATTAAAATATTCATTGGTTGTTAATCATCACGTCATCGTTGCACACAAGCCTAGCTGGCCCACTAACTCTGCCTGCTGCATTTTCTCTCCTTTTTTCAACGAAGTGTGCTTCTTCTTCCCGCTTCTACCTCTCTCTTCCTCAAGCACTCCTCTCCTAATGTGGGGAAAAAAAAGAAAAGTGCTCAACGAAGCGCGCTTCTTCTTCCCGCTTCTGCCTCTCTCTTCCTCAAGCACTCCTCTCTTCATGTTGGGAAGATAATATTTATGAAGAAGGCCTAGATAATTTTTCCCACTACTATTTTTGTAAAAATTAAATAGGATGAAAGCAGTAAAGATGAATAGTAAATAACACCAGAATTTTAATGTAAGGTGAAGGGAAAAACCACTGGACCGTAGTCCACTTCAAACTTCCACTATGATAAATAATGGGATACAACTTCACCCATATCTCATAACTTCACCTGGATCTCTCACAGTTGTCTCTCACTGTTGTCTTCAATTTGTGGATTTGAACCTCTCACAAACTAGATAACTCACTCAAATATAACACTCTTTCTTAACTCAAAGATAACACTCTTTCTTGGAAGAAGAAAGCGGTTTCTTCCACTTCGCTGCTCTGATATTCTTGCATTTGTGTGTTCTTCTCAATTGAGGAGGACTCCTATTTATAGGAGCAAATACAATCCCAATTGAATTGTACAATATGAAAATCACGTAGATTTATCTCCTAATCTCTTGTGATTTTGTAGATCCGAGAAGATCACTTTGATTTCTTTTCCAATCTTCCTTGATTTTGAAACATGGAAGATCACGTTAATTTATCGTCCGATCTCTTTTAATATTTTCTTTTTCTCTTTTGTTCTCCTTTTTTTTTTCTTTTACACACTCACTATCATACATATTCTACTATAGATATACGTAATTGCACTGGCTTTTCCAATTGGGAGTGACCTACTCAACAAATCACTTACCCCAAGTGCTCCCCTCCTCTTTGTCTCAAGGCCTCTCACTCATCCTAAGCGCTTCCCTCCTCGCCTCTGTTCTTGTCGCCGTCATCAACTTTCCAGCCATGGCTCCAGAAATCGCCGGCCGTTGACTGGCCTCTTGAGCTTCTTTGTCTTCTGCTCCTTATTTGGACCCGATTTCGGGCTTGAGTACACAGCCAAGGATGTTGAAGCAAAAGAGGTTTGCGAGGCTAGATATACTGATGGTGGTGCTAAGTTTTGGGATTTCAGCGACGTTGTGACAGCCGCAAGGATATTGTGGTGGAGGAGAGAGAGGCGTATGGGTACCGTGAGACCTCTCTTTCTCCTTTGCCTTTTTTTCTTTTCTATCGCCTCTGTTTCAGGAGGCTTGGTGATAGTGGCTGCTTTGTCTTCTAGGTCGAGTCGGAGTCGGAGAGCTTATCAGGAGGCTAAGGGGGAGAGTTCTTCATCGGCCCTTTTGACTCCCAGTAAGTCGCGTCCTACCATTTCCACGGGAGTATTTGTCATTGTGACCTTTGGTATAAAAATTTTAACCTTATTATTGTTGCGGTGGGAAGAACGCATGAGTGATAATTGTCCATGGTATGCACTTGCTCCAATCAAGAGGCGGGGAGGGACAACTTAAAGCAAGAAAAGTATTACTGTTTTGGGACTAAGTATGTCCATTTATAGGCCCTTCTTTTGGGCTTCGATTGAGTGCAAATATTCTATTGCTTTTCTTGCTTTTAGATTTTACAGAGGGCTTCCACGGAGCGTGTTGAGGGAGAGAATGATTTGCTCGGTTCAGTGAAGGTGAGGTATTTTGCTTAATTGCTTGAGTTTTCAACACCTTTACCTGGATGTTTCGCTGGTTGCAACTTTATGAACTGATTTTTTTTATGTATCTCTTTCATGCAAAAGTAATGACTGGTAAATTAACATTATGCCGGGTCAATCTAGAAGTCGGAGGAGTGGCAAGCGGTCTTGTCGCCCGAGCAATTCCGTATCTTGAGGCAGAAGGGGACCGAGTTAGTAATTCCTTTGAATTCTCTTGATTTTTTTGGGGGGGTCTCCGTTTTTGCTAGCTTATCTTGATCGTGGGTTTGTCATTCTTGATTGTGGTTCTTGCTCTTCTTGATGCTTCGCTTTTTGTACTGGGTTGGGGTTTGTTGAATTCGGTTGGTTTCGTTTAGACGTGATTACCATGCTGTCTCCTTGAAGCTTGGGAACACCGAGGTTTAAGACACATACTGTTCGATGAGGCTTTCTTGGGCTGTCTATTTATGTGACGTGCGGAAAATTTAAACAAGTTTATGCTGCAATGTGATAGGTTGAATCAGAATTGGGTTTTGAGTTTTGATTCAGCACAGTACGACACATTTCTAGTGCGTTAAGCGGTGTGTGTTGGAGGTGGATTCTTTGTGAATTATGTTTTAATAGGATAAACCACTGAGGAAATGTAGGTTATGATGTTCTCTGTGTTTTTCGAGGTGCTGGGGAGGGTTATATTTTTCTGGGTTTTTGTTGGAAGGAGCGGTTTTAGCTATTACTGAAGTTCTCTGGAACTGTCCTGTTTTTGCAAAGACTTAGTTTATATTCGGAAATGTCGGATCTTTTAGGTTCCTTTTGGGTGCTAACGATTTGTTACTGCATGAGTGCTGACATCTTGGTTACTTATGAAGCCTTTTACTTCTCACTTTTCATCAAAACAAAGGTGAAAAGGTGTCAAAATCATCCTGAAGTGTGACTCATACGGTTATTGTTGGAATTTTGTTTGTTAAAACAAAAATGAGTGCTTTTTACTTTGTCCCACATAGAAAAGGTGAGAGCAAGTGGGTCAGTTTAAAAATGCAGGGTTTCCTTTTTATAGTTAAAGGAATGATTGGGTGGGGCTAGACCCCACCATACCCGCGTGCGGGTGCACGATTATTTTGGCGCGATTATTTGTGCCTCTCGGTCTCTGCACAATCTATGCACGGTCTCCGCACTATTCTATATCCCTCTCGGTCTGCACAGTCTATGCACGGTCTCTGCACGGAGACTGAGAGGGACATAGAATAGTGGAAATGTACACTTCGGATGGAGACTTTCTTGTCCCATGATCACGAAATTGGAACATCAGGGGTCTAAGCATATATAAACCAAGCATATATAAACCCCCTCCATCCTTCGCCCTACTCTTGCAGCTTTGTCTCTCTTCCTTTGTTTCTCCCTCATCTGTCCCCACATTCAAAAATGTCAAATTTCTTGCCGAATCAGCGAGACAGTATCGACATCATTGTCACATTCATTGTTCCAATTAAAATATTCATTGATTATTAATCATCATGTCATCATCACACACAAGCCTAGCTGGCCCACTAACAAGTCAACACTTGTCCGTTGACGTGGATTAAAAAAATAAATTGAAAGCCTGTTTTTTCACACTTCTCTGCTCTACTACCTGCTGCATTTTCTCTTCTTTTTTCAACGAAGTGCACTTCTTCTTCCCGCTTCTGCCTCTCTCTTCCTCAAGCACTCCTCTCCTCATGTTGGGAAAAAAAAAGAATATTTGCGAAGAAGGCCCAGATAATTTTTCTCGCTACTATTTCTGTGAAAATTAAATAGGATGAAAGCAGTAAAGATGAATAGTAAATAACACCAAAATTTTAACGTGAGGTGAAGGGGAAAACCACGAGACTGTAGTCCACTTCAAACTTCCACTGTGGGTGCGTTTGGGAGTGGCATTTGGAAGCCACTTTGAACCCCAAAAGCTCCTTGGGCTAGTTGTTGGGTGTTTGGTAAAAATTCTCAAACCCCATTTGGGGAATGCCAAGCATTCCCAAGGCTGAAAGCCCAAGGCAGGTGGGGCGCTGCCTTGGGCTTTCAGCCTTCTTGGCATGTTGAGAGCTGAGCTTAAAATAAAAAATTTTCTTCCCAAATTGTCCTCGTTGATTTTTCATTTTTCCCTTTTTACCCTGACTGTTCATCTTCTTCTTCTTTCTTCTTCGTGAGCGGTTGCCGACGAAGGGCACGCAGTCGTCGGCAACCGTCGCGCCCGCCACGCCGACCCACCGTGCCACGACTTCCGCCGCCGTCGCAAGACCCTTCGGTGAGGGTCGTGTGACCCCGCTCGAGAGGTTGCCACGGAGGTCGCGACCGCGACCCATTTGGTCGCAGATCTGGTCGCGCCGACCGCGACCTTCGCCTTTGCGACCGAGATGGGTCGCCGGCCGCGACCTTTAGGCGACCTTCGCGGAGGCCGCGACGCAAATCTGGTAGCGATCAGATCTGCGTCGTCGGCCGTGTTTCAGGCGACCTCTGCGGAGGTCGCGATCGGCGACCCATTTGGTCGCGACCTTCGCGCCGCGACCGGATGGGTCACCGACCGCGACCTTCGCGAAGGTCGCAACGTAGATCCGGTAGCGACCGGATCTGCGTCGCCGGCCATGCTTCAGGCGACCTCCGCGGAGGTTGCGACCTTCGCGCGACGCATCTGGTCGCAGATGTGGTCGCCGGCCTTCGACCTCCGTGCGCGACCGGATGGGTCGCCGACGACCTCCGCGGTGCGGTGGGTCGCGCGACAGCGCGGCGAGGGTCGCGGCGACCCTCACCGGATCGCCTACCCTTGGCCGGGCAAAGGACCGGTGAAGCCGTTGGCCGGCCAACGTCCCTTTTTTTTTTTTAATAATAAAAAGCCTTTTGTATTTTTAATTCATCCAAACATTATTTTGCACAAAGATATTTCACAATGCACTTTCACAAGTAAATTTACCAAACATACTTTGCATTTTGAAAAACACCCTTAACTCAAAGACCTTTACATTTTCTCAAGGACTTTTCCCCAAAGTGTTCCCAAACGCACCCTATGATAAATAATGGGATACAACTTCTGTATCTCACAACTTCACCCAAAAGGTGGATCTCTTACATCTGAACTTCTCACAAACTAGATAACTCACTCACTCAAAGATGACACTCTTTCTTTGAAAAAGAAAGCGGTTTCTTCCACTTTGCTGCTCTAATATTTTTCCTTTTGTGTGTTCTTCTCCATATAGGAGGACCCTTATTTATAGGAGCAAATGCAATCCAATTGGAATTGTACGATATGAAAATCACATAAATTTATTTTCTAATCTCTCATGATTTTGTAGATCTGAGAAGATCAATTTGATTTCTTTCCTAGTCTCCCTTGATTTTCTGGATGTAGAAAATCACGTTATCTCCCGATCTCTTTTGATATTTTCTTTTTCTTTTTTTTTTCTTTTACACACTCACTACCATACATATTCTACTACAGATATACATAATTGCATTGGCCTCTCTAATTGAGAGTGACCTACTCAACAAATCACTCACCCCAAGCGCTCCCCTCCTCCCTGTCTTGAGCCCTCTCACTCACCCTAAGCGCTTCCCTCCTCGCCTCTATCCTTGTCACCATCATCGACTTTTCAGTTGCGGCTCCGTAAATCGCCGGCCATCGACTAGCCTCTTCGGCTTCTTTGTCTTCGCTCCTTATTCGGACCTGATTTCAGGCTCGAGTACGTAGCCAAGGATGTTGAAGCAAAAGAGGTTTGCGAGGCTAGATATACCGGTGGCGGTGCTAAGTTTTGGGATTTCAGCGACGCCGTGACAGCCGCAAGGGATATTGTGGTGGAAGAGAGAGAGGCGTATGGGTACCGTGAGACCTCTCTTTCTCCTTTCCCTATTTTTCTTTTCTATCGCCTTTGTTTCAGGAGGCATTGAGGCTTGGTGATAGTGGCTACTTTGTCTTCTAGATCGAGCCGGAGTCGGAGAGCTTATGAGGAGGCTAAGGGGGAGAGTTCTTCATCGGCTCTTTTGACTCCTGAAGCAAGTCGCGTCCTACCGTTTTCACTGGAGTATTTGTTATCGTGACCTTTGGTATGAAAGTTTTAACCTTATTATTGTTGTTGTGAGGAAGAGCACATGAGTGATAATTGTCCATGGTCTGCACTTGCTCCAATCAAGAGGCAGGAGGGACAACTTAAAGCAAGAAAAGTATTACTGTTTTGGGACTAAGTATGTCCATTTATAGGCCCTTCTTTTGGGCTTCGATTGGGTGCAAATATTCTAATGCTTTTCTTGCTTTTAGATTTTACAGAGGGCTTCCACAGAGCGTGCTTGAGGGAGAGAATGATTTGTTGGGTTCAGTGAATGTGGGGTATTTTGCTTAATTGCTTGAGTTTTGAACATCTTTACGTGAATGTTTCGCTGGTTGGAACTTTATGAACTGATTTTTTTATATATCTCTTTCATGCAAAAGTAAATGACTTGTAAATTAACATTATGCCGGGTCAGTCTGGAAGTCGGAGGAGGAGTGGCAAGCGGTCCTGTCGCCCGAGCAGATTCCGTATCCCGAGGCGAAGGGGACCGAGTTAGTAATTCCTTTGAATTCTCTTGATTTTTTTGGGGGGGGGGGGGGTCTCCGTTTTACTGCTAGCTTATCTTGATCGTGGGTTTGTCATTCTTGATTGTGGTTCTTGCTCTTCTTGATGCTTCGCTTTTTGTACTGGGTTGGGGTTTGTTGAATTCGGTTGGTTTCGTTTAGACGTGATTACCATCTTTGTCTCCTTGAAGCTTGGGAACACCGAGGTTTAAGACACATACTGTTCGATGAGGCTTTCTTGGGCTGTCTATTTATGTGACGTGCGGAAAATTTAAACAAGTTTATGCTGCAATGTGATAGGTTGAATCAGAATTGGGTTTTGAGTTTTGATTCAGCACGGTACGACACATTTCTAGTGCGTCAAGCGGTGTGTCTTTGGAGGTGGATTCTTTGTGAATTACGTTTTAATAGGAGAAGCAAGGCGAGGAAATGCAGGTTAGGATGTTCAGTGTGTTTTTCGAGGTGCTGGGGAGGGTTATATTTTTCTGGGTTTTTGTTGGAATGAGCGGTTTTAGCTATTACTGAAGTTCTCTGGAACTGTCCTGTTTTTGGAAAGACTTAGCTTTTATTCGGAAATGTCGGCCCTTTTAGGTTCCTGTTGGGTGCTAAGGATTTGTTAATGCATGAGTACTGGCATCTTGGTTACTTATGAAGTCTTATACTTCTCACTTTTCATCAAAACAAAGGTGAAAAGGTGTCAAAATTATCCTGAAGTGTGACTCATATGGTTATCACGTACAGTTGGTGCGAATCTTTGTGCTTTGAAGAGTTTTTTCTTTACAATTCTTATTTCTCGAAACAACTTCTGTCTATCTGTTTTGAGGGAGTGTGGTCTCCATTCCGACTTATCTAATGCTTTGGCATCATCCTTGTAATGCTCTTTCTTCACACTCTGGATCTTGTTTGTATTCATTTTACTTTGATTGTTCAAAGGGTCTCTTAATCCGTTAAAATATGAAAGCGATGCAGAGCCAGTAGTCAAGCTCCTTAACTACTTGCTTGTAGGCTCAGTACATACACGTGCAGGATAGAGGAGGGATCAAAGGGCTAAGTTCCTATCCTGTTTCAATAGAATCTCGAAAACTAAGAATAATATCCTCTTGTTACTGCAGCGGCATTCTAGAAAATGATTCATCTGTCGTTCTCATGGTGGTGCTGTTACCAGAGAACAATCTAGACTTTATCCGATTAAAAATTAGGCAGTGAAATCCGGATTCTTGTTTTGGAGATTTTCTTGTCCCTTGAGTACAACAAAAACCACACTTTTTCATATCTTCGTAAAAGTTCCATTTTCGTTCGTTCTTTGTCTGAAGCCGGGACGTCCCCATGGTCAACAGTCCTAACACGTGTAGAATAATGCAGTCATCCTAAGCACTACACTGATTTCTTTTTTTCTTTCTATTGGAATGCACTATACTGATTTACTTAACAAATCCGGATAGTCAAGTACTATTTCATTTGTTCGTGAAATGTTAATAATTTTTAAAGTACTTTAAAAAAATTAACCCTTCACAGGGTTATGTTTTCTTCTAATCGAGATTGGAAGAATATATTGTGCTTACAAAGCCAGATGAAGTCAACCTTAGTAATTATAGACTTCAATCTGAACCTTGGTATCTCTCAACCCAAGTTGTCTGACTCTAATCTATCCATTTAAACCGGACATTTTCAAATTTCCTAGCATTGATTCGTTGCGTATATTAGAGGTGTGTTTGGTAACATCTTTGTTTTCAGAAATAGTTTCTATTCGGAAATTTTTTTTTTTTTAATTTCTATTCCCTGAACGATTTTTTGAGCAGAAGAACGCGTTTGATAATTGTACAAAATTTCTAATCCTAGAATAGAGTAAAAACAAAAATGCGTTTGGTAAGACCTAAAATTTTGTGTTCCCAATTTCTTTTATTTAATTATAAAGAGACTTAACATTTCATGTTTGGATAAAGTTGGACTTTTGCAATGATTTAATTGATCAAGATATCTTAAAATGGCCTAAGAAAATCCATCATAATAGTTAGTCAAAGATGGATAGCTAGAAATGACAATAGAGAGTCTCATTGTTTTATAACTCACAATATGATGAAATTGATATTAAATCTCATGGTATTTCAATAAACAGGTGTATAGATCCTTTGAAAAGAAGAGCAAACGTTGCTTGGAATCACCAGCTTTCACTATCTAGCATTCACTATAAACATGATACGGTATGAACTTTCATAAATGACAGTAGACTTAATTTAATAATAAAGTTAACCTTTTGTGGTTTTTATTAGGCCGATGGTTAGTGTAAAAAGCAACTTCTACCCACAGTATTTAATTGTTTTTTTTTTTTTTTAATCATATACAGTATTTAATTGTTGACATGTGGAAGGATTTAGTTATAGTATATAATTAATTTCAACCTCACATGTCGCTTATCGACAATGGATGTGTCAATAATTTATTTTTATGACGTAAAAATAAATTGGATACAAATAAATAATTTTCAGTATGCTTAATTATTACTAAGTACTTTCCAACTTTCGCTATTGTTAAATACTAGTTATTTTTTCTTTTGGGGTCAGTGATAATTTTCCATGAAAAAGAAAGTAATTGCCAACTTAGGAGTTTTGCATGTGTAATTATCAATTTCTCATATAAAATTTTTTCTACATCACTGGTTATAATAAGTAACCTTCCTAATGCGTCATATAACTTGTCAAAATAAAAAAGTAATTATCTATTTATCAGAAATCAATCATTTTCTCTTTATCTAATTTATTTTTCTTATAAATTAAGTCACCAATGTACGAAACTGAAAGCCCATTCGCCCGATTGCCGAACTTTTTTTGAATTGAAAATTGATCCAACGGGCCACATCAGGTCACCTGAATATAATGATTCAAATCAATACAAGGGCGTTACCGTAATTTCAACAACCACGTCGTCAGCACGTGTAATAATCCACGTGGCGTCCACGTCAGCCGGCCAACAGATGAAATCGTGATCCAGACAAGAAGTGCAAGAATCCAAGAATCTCCTTCCCCCACGGGCGCTCGCATCTCCTCCACAATCTCTCTCTCTCTCTCACAATCTCTTAATTCTCGCTGCGCGGCCTCGTCACAGCCTCACCTTCACCACCTTCAAAGCATCACAAAGGACGACGGCGACCCAAGGAGCGTCGAGATTGGTTCTTGGAGCGGAAATTCCGCATGCGATTGAGCTCCTCCTAGAGCCGGTCGTGCCGCCATGTGGGAGTCGCTCAACCTGTGCCACTTCCCGAGAGTACGTACCCTCTTCGGTTTCTGGTTCTGGGTTCGTCTGTCTATGCGCGCCTGGCTCTTTCGTCCATGTCTTGAGCATTTTGTTTCGGAGTTTTTGATAATTTGTGCCGAGTGACCGCCTTTCGATTGAATGGTGTCTGAGGGTCTGTCGTTTGAAACGGCTCAGAGTGTTTTGGAAAGATGGTTATTCGTATGTTTATTCAAATGCTGTATGCTGCATGCTGCTTGGGATGTCTTTTGCATACCAAGAATGCTCCCGTTTTGTAAAGTAACCCACAGTACAAATTCTTGGATTCTTTTCTACTGGGTATCCTGAGCATCATATGGATTAGCATCATTCTTGGCTGTGACGATACCGTGATTAATTGAAGTGTATTCATATGATTATTCAAATGCTGAGTGCTGCTTGGGATCTCTTTTGCATATCAAGAATGCTCCTGTTTTGTAAAGCAACCCACAATACAAATTCTTGGATTCTTTTCGACTGGGTATCATGAGCATCATATAGATTAGCTATGACAATACCATGATTAATTGAAGTGATGCTATGTGTTACCCCTTTCTCGACTTCCAGGGATATGGCATGGTGAAGCATGGAAATGTGGTTGTAGCTTTCTCTACTCCCATCTCATGTGGCTGTGGACATTTGGATTCATATTCCTATAGCCAGCAAGTCCATGCGCCGCCTTATGCCTTAAAGTATCGGATTGGTCGCCGCTCTTTTGTTTCAGGAGATACCTGTGAATATATAAGTTTGTTGACTTCCTCGAGATTGGGTCAGAGACAACTTCGTCACAACAACTATAGGCTGGGCCGCTCTGGAAGAGCACCGATTCGAGCGACGATTGACGTCGCCAGTGCTGTTGATGTCATCAATGATTTAGGATTGGATACTCTTACATTCTTAGCAGTGACTGTAGCAGTCGTCCCGACATTCAAGTTACTCAAAGCGAGTCCTGTAAGAAATACCTTTTGATTCATATTTATCTCTTTTTGTGTCAGGGCCTACCAATGGTCCTCATGCATTGACAACACACACATGTTTGTTAATTGAGTATATCAACAGCAAGTCTAAAATTCACTATGTTATGTCAAAGGGAAAGAAGAATATCTAGTGCTTAGGTCTTTAGTCAAGAAAAGCCTGACTTCAGCAATAAAAGTTGGGGAACTGCAAGGTGCTTCTTTCAATTTCCTCTGTCCCACCTACTTAAGAGGTTGTCATGCTATGGGCCATGGCCATCGGAATATTTGTTTTCAACCATCCTTGATCAAACAGACCATGCATAAATGCATAGTCGGATCTTTTTTTAGTGAAAAGTTTAAGTCTCTTATTGCAAGATGCTATAAGGATGGAGCCATGATTGGTCTAAGAGCTATTGCTTTGTCTTCAGATACTTGGTTTCTTCTTTGCCGGAGTTGTACTCAATCAGTTTGGATTTATAAGAAATCTCACAGATGTCAAAGTGCTGTCTGAATGGGGCATCCTTTTCCTGGTAAGCTAGTTTCTCTCTGCCAATAATCTGAATTGTTGCTTCATCTTTTTTCTTTTTGTCGCAGTTAATGACGTTTCTAACTTTTATCAGTCACTATATTCTGAAAGAATTGTGACTTTAAGTGTGGCCGCCCTTGCTTAGCAGCAAAATAACAAGTGAAAGTAGTGATATGTCACAATGTTTCTATTTCAGTCAAGCTTCTAACTTATTAATTGGATGACCTGATACATTCAATAGACATCCAAGTCCCATCTATTGTTTGCATCTTGGCTCTAGGGTGTGGAGTGCGCATCAAGAAGACTCTCCTTTGCTTGATTTCACAAACTTTCACCTCCATTAGTGACCATTCCTATGTCAAAAAGCTGGAATTATCCATTTTTTTGGTTTTTAACTGAAGTGTGAGCAACTTATCACTTACTCATATTCTATACATGATAGTAAGTTAGGAAATGCAGCATCTAATTTTTCTGCCAAGTGGCACATGTTAAGATCAAGAAGGACAATGATTTCCCATCTGCTGTCTTTGTTACTAGATTTGAGCCAAAAAGACTAAGGTGATATCTTGAAGAAAGATCTTGAGCATTTCTAACATAGTGATCCATGTGACTCCATTTGATGGGTGGCTTTGATTTATTATTTTCCTTTTTCCCTCTAGATAGTTGACTTAATTATTAACCAGTGGAGCAAGATACACATGTAAATAGATATAGCTCAACTATCATGTTCTTTATGGACATGACTCTACTCATGAAAGAGCCATGCCTCTTCCTCTCCAGCTGTTCGAGATGGGATTGGAGCTATCATTTGCACGCTTAAAGGCTCTCGCAAAGTTCGCCTTTGGCATGGGACTGACTCAGGTAAAGTGTTGTCACATGCGTGGATTACAGTTTGAGTTGAATTCCTGGTGATCCCATCTCTTCTGCTATTTGGCATCTTACTTTCTTTCTCAAGAGTCATTTCACATTTTGACATTTCATTTGTTTTCACCTTAAAGGTCTTCTTATCCACTCTGGTCTTCACGGCATTTGAACTTCCACCTAATGGAGCTATAGGGACAAAAATTCTAGAGTTCCTTTTCCACTCAAAGCCAGATTTGGTGAGTATGTTGTCAACCAAGTAACACTTTATTGCATCTACCGCAAGACATCACTTCATTCTTGTGCTTGTATATTGTGTCTTAATATCATCTCACTTGTCATGAACATTCCAGCACAATATTTCGCTCACATATATATCTTGCTATGGGTCCTTAAATGGGAAATGTTACCCCATGTACTTAAATTTCAAAGATTTTGTTATTATGCTGACCATAGGTCCTCCTTTGAACTGGAAGCTTGCTTTGAATTTGAAAGGTAGGCCTGGGTACTTGCTCAGCAGGCTGGCTGCTTATTATGGCCGCTCATGCCTATCTACTTACGAAGCCAGTAACCTAGTATAAAATTTAGATAGTGCTCCATCTTAAATAACGAAGATTCTTTTAATGCACCATTGCTGAAGATTGCTTTGGCTTGTAAATTGTAAAAACTATTGCACTGGGATTGCCCAAGGTCCATACTGAAAATCCTTGTGTTGCTTTTTCATTGACCAAACTTTGTAAATTGCAGGTTAACATCAGAAGTGTGGATGAGGCAGTAGTGATTGGTGCTGCTCTCTCTCTATCTTCTTCTGCTTTTGTCTTGCAGGTAGTTAAATTTTCAGAACTCATGATTTATTTGGTATTTGCACTTTTCGTTATTCATACAGGTGGACTTTACCCTACTTTTTGCCAATTATGAGATTATAGTTGGATGAATACATAGAATAGTATGGCAATATAGAGACCTCACTAAATAGTTATCACTCAAAAGTGTATTCGAAGATGATACATAGAGTTTAATGCGTGACCTTGTTAACCCTGTCCTACACTTATTCTTATTTCTTTTTTTCGTCCTCTCAGTGCATGACAACAGAGTCATTCTTTTGACCGCTGATGGTAGATTAATACAGATTTTATTCATCTCGTGAGCATTTGCTCATAAGAAATCATTCACCAGGTTTCAAGAGTTTACTAAACATAATGTGTAGCTTCTTGCAGAGAAAGGTGAGCTGGCAACGAGATTTGGTTCCGCAACTCTGGGGATACTTCTTTTTCAGGTTATATTTGGTTCTAATGATATGAAACTTTCTTTGCTGCTAGTTTAGCCTGCGACTAGTTATTTCAATCTTTTACTTCACAAGCAGGATATCATGCTAAGTAGAGGAGCATGACTTTTTGGATTGAATGACTTGTTTCATTGCAGGATATTGCTGTCATCCCTCTTCTAGTTATCCTTCCGGTGCTGGAGAGCCAGGTTCTCTCTCTCTCTCTCTCTCTCTCACACGCGCGTGCGCACAGTGTGTGTGTGCTTGTGCGTGCATGCGTGAGATCTTACTTGTGCACGATGAGGAGGCGGCATTTACTCAGGGAGGGAGGGGGATAAGTTTAGGGGCGACACAACTTTTATTTTTTTCTCAGAAGTCCTTTGGGTGGTGCATATGGGTACATTGTGTGTCTGGCTTGATTGTTTTTTATTTCTAGGATTACTTGTGTGGAATCTTCATATCGTAAAATACAAACAAATAGTAAGAACTAGCATTCTTTCCAAGAGCAGAACTCATAGGCAAGAAAATCGATTATAGATGGAAGCATTATAGGTCGAAATGCATGAGATAGTATAATAAATGGTTGAAGACAGCCTTTTTTCTTTTTTCCCCTCTTTTTGATGTTTTGCATTAGTTGATTTCGTTGTTTTAGTTGATTGAGAGTGTAACTCAAGTCTTTTTTAGTGTCCTCACTGTAAACACTGGGGATTCCATGGTTTCAGATACTTTATTCAGCTTATAAAACCTTTGCTTGTGGTCATCTGACTCTTCTTTTGCAGAATTTGGTTGAGGAAAGCATCTGGCCTGTGCTTGCTCAAGAAAGTTTAAAGGCTTTAGGTGGTCTTGGATTACTTTCTCTCGGAGGGAAATACCTGCTTAGGCGAGTTTTTGAGGTGTGCTTCAGGTTTCTTCAATCGTAAGAAAAATTGAAATAACATTTATTCTTAATTAACTTCATTACATCAGGTTGTCGCAGAAGCAAGGAGTTCAGAAGCTTTTGTTGCTCTTTGCCTGTTGACCGTTTCTGGGACGTCCCTTCTCACCCAAATGTTAGGCTTCAGTGATACTGTTAAGTATCCCTACCCGCAGGATGCCTTGTACTCTGAAGTGACTTCCCTTTCAGAAATTTTTACAAGATGTAAACATTTCATGTGCAGCTTGGAGCTTTTTTGGCTGGGGCATTGTTAGCTGAAACTAACTTCAGGACACAGATTGAAGCAGATATCAGACCATTTAGAGGCTTACTGCTCGGATTGTTCTTTGTGACTACAGGGACTTCCATTGACATGGAGGTGGGAATAAGTTCTTTTCAACACTATTAAACTTTGGCACCAGCTTGACCCAATCATAAATTTTCTAGTGAGAAAATCAGTGGACCTTGGTACTTTTTCTGTGAGAAGATGAGAAATTTTTTTAGTGTTTTATGAGTTGAGTAAGTGTTTTGATCATATGTTTGCATTGCTTGTTCTGAAAAAATTTGAAAGACACCAGCCATTAAAAGAGCATTGTAACAATAGCAAGCCTGTTTTTTTTAATGCAACAGAAAATTCTACTCTTTGCAGGTGCTTTTGCGAGAGTGGCCCAATGTGCTTGCTCTCCTGGGAGGTTTGATCTTCATCAAGACCGTGATTATAACAGCGATAGGTCCCCGTGTTGGACTCACTTTACAAGAAAGTGTAAGAATAGGATTGCTCTTATCACAGGGAGGGGAGTTTGGATTTGTTGTGTTCTCCTTGGCAAACAGGTTAGTTATGGGTACTTGTTGGTTTTTTCTTAAAAGTCATTGGCTCACAAAGATTTTTTACCATCTGGCCAGGCTTGGGGTGCTGCCACTTGAGCTGAACAAGCTCCTTATAATAGTTGTCGTGCTGTCAATGGCATTGACACCTTTGCTCAATGAAGTTGGAAAGAAGGCTGCCGATTTTATTGATGACAAGTTCGAAACTGAGGAAGTACGTTTTTTGTCATGTATAAAGTTTGCTGTTTAGAAGAACATCCAAAGTAGTCTTTCTCAGTGGCCTTTAGTCATTTGGATCAATCAATTAATCTCATGACCAGTGCATATTCATAAAACTGCAACTCGTGCATTATGCCTAAGAAAATTGACCTTTCTTTGTTGAACTATTAAAAACTATATTTATTGAGTTAAAAATCTTAAAAACAAAACTCAAGGAAGAAATTTATATGAATCATCTCATAGGCAGCATTCATATGCTTTTTGAGCCCTTAAGTCAGTCTCATGTCTTGACTAAAGGTGGCAAAAACTGATCTGACCTCAGAAATTTGCCCAAAATTCTGATTTGATATTAAACCAATTTGACCATTGTGTCAATTGCGTGACACTCGATTTACCTGGAAGTGCGATAACCAAACTTGACAAAACTTGGTCAAGATGATATCCCAAACTAACCTGATTCCAATACGAAAAACATCTCTCTGATAGAACCATAGATTGAAGTACAACAAATCATAATCAAGAATTATTCCAAATATTTGAGATCCTTGTCTGATTGGTTCCTAAAAATGCATATTATTTTGCAAAATCTAAATTATGAAATTTGTGAAACTGAGCCTCTGCAATCAGAACTTGAAACTAACTTGTATCTAGTAAACTGAAACTAACCCTGCATCTCGAACTAACTCAACCTGCCAGAATGCCAGCTTTAGTCTTGATGGTTTCATTTACATAAATCACTAGTCAGCTGAGTGAATAGCCTGGGCTAGCTTGTTTAGCTCGCTGAAGGAATTTTGCAAGTTGTGCTGCAGATTAACTCTTACATGTATTCTTGCAGAAAGCCGTGGAGATTGCGAACTTTGATGCTAGGGATCCTGTTGTAATTCTTGGATTCGGACAGATGGGTCAGGTGTGATTTGAGCATCAAGTTCTTCCTTTGATTGAATTAGCGCTTTGACTGCTTTTTTACACCACAATTGTAAATTCTATCCATTCAGGTCCTTGCCAATTTCTTGTCAGCTCCATTGGCTTCTGGAATTGATGGTGACCTGGCTGGTTGGCCTTATGTTGCTTTTGATCTCAATCCTACTGTAGTAAAGGTTAGTTAGACCTTTTCATAATTTCCCTGTTTTAGTAAATGCCGTTGGGCTTGTGCAGCTGCTTGGTGTTTGCTGTACTTGTTCAGGTCACATTACCTAGAGCCAGAATGAAATACTGAAGTTGGTAGTGCTTTGATACTATTTTAGGTAAGTTCATCTTTTTTTATTGAACTCTCAGGCATCTGGAAAGCTTGGTTTTCCTATTCTTTATGGGGATGGATCAAGTCCAACTGTGTTGCAATCTGCTGGTATCACTTCCCCAAAAGCTGTCATGGTGATGTACACTGGACGGAAGAGAACAATAGAGGCTGTTCAAAGGCTTCGACTTGCCTTTCCAGCTGTAAGCTCTCTCTCTCTCTCTCTCTCTCTCTCTCTCTCTCTCTCTCTGCGTATGTGTTTTGAGGTCCATGCATTTCATTTGTCCGAGTTCACACCTACATAATTATATGTACTACCTTTTGTTCTTATGCCCCTATAACAAAAATAATGAAGCCAATATGTGTACCTAGCCTCTCAGAGTTTTTAAATGGAGGAGTTAGGCCCCTCTTCTTTTTTTATGTTGGTTGACATCAAATTCATGAACGTGGGTTTCGAGGAACAAGGAAGAAAATTTCTAGATCTTTAGACAATGACTCTCGTGTCAATATAAAAGCTTCTTTAATATAGGTTCCTCCTAATTCTCAGTTTGTGGACATCATATAATTTATGCATATATTGTGCTTGCCTGTTGTAGTCACTTCTGAAGTTAAGATATTTCTTTGTCCCACATTAGTAGTTGTCTCATTTTCTGCTTCAGATTCCGATATATGCAAGGGCTCAAGACATTACTCATCTTTTGGATTTGAAGAAAGCAGGAGCTACAGATGCTATCCTAGAAAATGCTGAGGTAACTAGCAATATACTTTGTATGCTTTTGACTATGGTGCAAGAAATTAATTTAAGTCAAGTTTGATTTGTTCCTGCAGACAAGTTTACAGCTTGGCTCTAAGCTTTTGAAAGGATTTGGTGTTATGTCCGATGAGGTAACATTTCTGAGTCAGCTTGTCCGAGACTCTATGGAGCTACAAGCTCAAGATGAGGTCAGGCAAAATGATGGTCGAGAATCTAATGTGATGAAGCCCCTGCAGGTACTTAAACCTCACGTGTTTTGCAATCTGTATGACTTGCTGCACTGAATGGGTGATGTCAATGTGATAATAATCTAATGCAGTGGTTTGTTAACGATGAGAATTCACTACAAAAGCCTTGAGCAGTCTTAGACCACTATATTTAGATGCCCTAGTTCTTGAGTTCAGGTTAATAGGAATGTTTGAAAATCATTTTGCACCAGAATAGCACTGGAAAGTTGACGGTCTTACATGGTGGAGTTTCAATGGTGGACCTAAAAAAGATGTAGTCCCAAGACTGTCTAAGCTTTCATTAAGTTGTTGCTAAAGATCGAGTTTTGTGTCTTTTGCCTGTTTCTAGGCAATCTTACAGTTGACTTTCTAATTGAGCCACTAAGAGCTTTCATCATCAACTCTTGGCCAAGTACCTCTTTACTAGAGTTATTTTTCCAACACGAACCCATATTATGTCACTCTTAAGGTATAAAAGTACAAGAGATTCCAAGAGCGGATATGCATTTTACTGAAAGGATCAACCACCTGAACAGTGGGCGATTGTTACTCTTTCCTTGATAAAGATACTCTCTGATCAATGTCGCAATCTTCGCCTTTTAGCATCAAAATCAGATTTTTAAGTGCAACCCAGATACCGTCCAAAGCGTTTGCATTCTTTCACAAATGTTATGATTTCACCATTTGTCAGGTAAAAGTTGGTGACTTAGTTGGGAAACGGAAATCCTCTTTATTATCTGTTGCTGAAGAGAAAACTTATAAAAAGAACCTGGAAGAGGCTGCAACAGGAATTCAATTCGAAGAGAAAGAAGCCCGAGCAGGACATGATAGAGAATTTCAGATGTCTGAGGATCTAGACAGTCGTGTTATAAGTTGTGAGCAGGAGCCCGAGAACGGTACCCTTGTTGGGAAATCCACTGGTGCTACCTCTGCACAAGATGTAGCAGACCCAGACCGCAAGTGAAGACCACTGAAGAGGCTAGAAATTTTGTAGCTGACGCACTTTGGTAGGGAACGACACTCACAAAATTACTGAGAAAGTTCTGGACAGCTTCGAAGTAGAGGATAGTGTGTACATAATCAAGTCTCGTGCAAACAAAATTGAGAGGGAAAATTGATCTGTTTCGAGTGATGTACTTTTCTATTCATACTTCTAAGGAGCGATGGAGCTTCAAATGGAAGTCGGCAATTACTCTCGGAGGTGGCGGACAGTTATTCATCTTGCTGCTGTGTTGGTTGGAAAAGGTCTTGGAGGTGGTGATGCATATATGCTCGATCTTGAAGGGTCGTCCAGCAGTTTCATACATGTATATATTCATTCAATCATTAGGAACAAGATCTTATTATTCGCGCACCATGCCACCATATTGAACTTACTTTGCGCGTTTAAATTCTCTGTGACATGACTATTCATTACATTTCAAAGAGGAATGTGCTGCTTCAATGCATCATGATCCCTTTAAGCATCTTGATTTGCAGGGCAATTTCAGGATTGCAATCCTCCTCAGTACTGGAAAAAGGGGCGTGTGGTCATCGTTTCCAGAACCAATACGGTTCTTATCTCATCTATTTTTTCAATGGATTTTGTTAGAAAATAGTAAGAAAATATTGCAATTTCAATCTCCCTAACATGGGCAATCAATCCTTTGAAAATCGAATGTTTTCTCATTTAGGCTCCATCCCTCCTTTATCACATTTATCTTATTCTGTCGTTTATGGCTGTTATCTAATAATAGTAACGGATGAAAAGCAAGGAAAGTGATGAGAAGATCAAGCAATTTTTGCGGTCTAAGGCTATGAAATGTGTCCTACTTGAAATTCTTGCAAGTGAAGCTATCAAAGGGAGCAAAGCCTTTCAGCACACGATCATTGATGCATTTCTGCAAATCATGTTATACATGATGTGTTCTCTTGAGTTCAAAAGAGTTATTTCATAACACATTTTCACCTACTTAAAAAGTGGAGACAGATTAATCTCTTTTATAAAACTGTGCAGAAATTAAGTAGAAGTCATTAGCATTAATAAGAAGTTCAGAATTGGATGACATAACCACAAATACTTTTTGTTTAGTTACGGTGCCAAAGACTCATATGCATTCTTTCTTATTATCGTTTTATCGTTAGAATTGGATGACCTTTTTTCATAGCATGGATTTTATAACGCGAGTTTTATGTGTCCTCTTGATATGATCCATCAACTATAATTGATTTATGGCTCACTTTTTTAATTACCTTTTAGATTAAAATAAATTTGATATTGAATTTTTTTCAGAAATTAATATTCCAAATAATGAATAGTGCATATCATTTTAGAATAAAAAAAAGGTTGATAACATAAAATTAAAAACTTCAACAAATTTATCTTAAAATAATTTTTTTATTACAAAAACTCCAAATTGATACATTTATGATAAATTTACTCTTAATTAACCATTAAATTGAATTAAAATCACAAAAAATTACAAACTGATACATCTGTGATAAATGGAGGGTAAAACCCCAAATCAGTGTACTCGTCATCCAATTTGGTAATTTAATAGAAAAATTTAACGAAAATTAAATAAAAGTAAATTTATTATGAAAAATGACAAATTAGTGAATCCATAACAAATAAAGGGTTGAAATATTAATTTATGATAAATTCATCATACATGTATTGATTTGAAATTTTTTATGTTATTAATCCTTTGAAAAATAGAAACATATATATATTTTTTCCAAACGACCAAAAATAATTATCAATTCATTTTTAGCTTTCGGCCAAAACCGGAAAACAATTTTTGGAAAACACTTTCCAGTTTCCAGTGATGTCAATTTTTCTGTAGGCCAAGTAAGCGAGCTAGTCAAAGGACTGCTCGCGAGCAGCACAATTTTACTCCATGAATCCCGTCATGAGGAGGGGAGTCAGGGCCTTGGCAGAGCAAGGCAGCCGCCTATTCGACCAGAACTCGAGGATCGTCCAGCTGGGTCGGTCGGCCCGGGTCGAGGAAGCCTTCGACGTGTTCTCCAACATGACCCACAAGAACACCGTGACGTACAACTCCATGATCTCCGTGTACGCCAAGAACGGGAGAATTCGGGACGCCCGGAAGCTGTTCGACGGAATGCCGCACCGGAACTTGGTTTCTTGGAACACCATGATCTCCGGGTACCTGCATAATGGTCGGACCGAGGAGGCTTATGGGCTGTTCGAGAAAATGCGTAGAAGGAATCGTCACACGTGGGCTTTGGTCATAACGTGCTTGACGCGGAGCGGGCAGCTCGAGAGAGCGAGGGAGCTGTTTGATGTGGTGCCTGATAAGGAAGATGTGGTTTTGTGGAATGCCATGATTGCGGGCTATGCGAAGAAGGGGAAATTCGATGAGGCTAGGTTGCTTTTTGATGAGATGCCGGTTAAGAATTTAGTTTCTTGGAATTCAATGCTTGCGGGGTATACAAAGAATCAGGAAATGCATTCGGCATTACGGTTTTTTGATGAGATGGTGGATAGGGACATCGTGTCGTGGAATTTAATGGTGGATGGATTTGTTCAGCTGGGTGACATGGACTCTGCTTGGGACTTCTTTAGAAGGATTCCAGACCCAAATGTCGTTTCTTGGGTGACTATTTTGTGTGGGTTGATGCAAAATGGAAGGGTTCTGGAGGCCAGGAAACTCTTTGACGAGATGCCTACTAGGAATACGGTTTCATGGAATGCAATGATTGCAGGGTATGTTGATAATTGTCGAATGGATGAGGCCATGAGCCTATTTATGGAAATGCCAGATAGGGACTCTGTGTCATGGACTACTGTGATTAATGGATATGTTCGCATTGGTAATCTTGACAAAGCAAGAAACCTTTTAGAAGAAATGCCCTTCAAAAATGTTGCAGCCCAAACGGCAATGATACGTGGATATGTGGAAAGTCAGAGAATGGATGAGGCTACTCAACTATTCCATCAGATTGAAACCCGTGATGTTGTTTGTTGGAATAGTATGATTGCAGGATATGCTCAAGTTGGAAGGATGGACGAAGCCTTGGACCTGTTCAATCAAATGTCAATGAAAGATGCAGTAACTTGGAATACCATGATTACGGGTTATGCTCAGGCTAGACAAATGGATGATGCATTTGCAATGTTTAAGGAGATGAAAGAGAAAAACATAGTTTCTTGGAATTCTTTGATAAAAGGTTTCCTTCAAAACGATTCATATTTGGATGCTCTGAAGAGTTTTGTGTGCATGTATAAGACCGCAATAAAACCTGATCATTCAACATTTGCATGTGGACTCAGTGCTTGTGCCCATCTTGCTGCAGTACAGATGGGAAGCAACTTCACCAACTTGTAATAAAAAGTGGTTATGTTGGAGATGTGTTTGTTTGCAATTCCTTGATCACCTTGTATTCTAAATGTGGACATATGATGTTCGCTCAACTGGTATTTGAAACTATGGACAATCCTGATGTTATCTCTTGGAATTCCCTGATCACTGGATATGCTTGGAATGGTCATGGAAATGAGGCTGTTGCACTTTTTGAACAGATGTTTCTGGAAGGGTTACTCCCGACGAGGTGACCTTCATCGGAGTTTTGTCTGCTTGCAGTCATGGTGGCCTGATTGATCAGGGAACAAAATACTTCAGAAAAATGATGGAAATGTTCGCCATCAAACCTCTAGCTGAACACTATTCTTGCATGGTGGATTTGTTCTCAAGAGCAGGAAAATGTGAAGAAGCATTTGAAATAGCTTGTGATACAAACACTAAAGAAAATGCTGGATTGTGGGGCGCACTACTCGGTGCTTGTCGGAAGCACCAGAATCTAAGAATTGCCAAATTAGCAGCTGAGAAGCTCTTAGAACTTGAATCCAATAAAACCTCGAACTATGTACTCACATCCAGCATTAACGCCGAGGTAGGCAATTGGAATGAAGCGGAGAAAGCAAGGATATCAATAATGGGGAGTGGAGCAGAAAAGCAAGCTGGCTGTAGCTGGATTGAATTGGGAAATCAGGTTTATATATTTGTATCCAACGATCAAGTGCTGCCCAAACCACAAGAGATCTACACAACATTGAACTCTTTAGCTGCAAAGAGTTTTGTCTCATGCATGGCATAAAAACCAGGTTCCATCTAATTTTCCAAAGCTCTAACATTTTAAAGAAAATGGATTATTGATCATTCTGTTGCTTATCATTATTGACGTCCCATGCTTGGCAAACTGTATAGTACTTCACTAAGATAAGTGTTCTCTCTCTTTCCTTTTTTGCCAGATTGTACGTATGCAAGTTGACATCTGTTTTTCTGCTGTTGAGAAGCCTTCCATTTTGTGTAAATTCTTCAGAGGGGTTTATGGTGCAAATTTTCTTCACATGCTTCAAGAAGAAAAGATTTTGTTGTTCAATATATCTCAGTGGGCAATAGGAGTCGGATACAATTTTGGCTTGACACTTGTGGAGACTAAATTCTTAAATATTGGTTTCCTGACCTTTTTGACATCGCCAGAAACAAGGAGGGGCCATGGACTCTGATTTTGGGGAAAATCTGTCCCAAGTCATTATCCTTAAGATGGCCTGAGCTTCATCTTATCTGTCATACTTCTAAGATGAGGTTTAAGAGGGTGCAAGGAGACATCGTGCATTAGAAGACATGCATCCAAGCTTCCTACAGGATCTGAAGCATCGTTTAGCAGGTTGCGGTCTTGGGGACCTAGATTGCAAATGACTGGCAGAGGAAGCTATTCAAGGTTCAGGAAATTCATTTAAATAGGCAGAGCCATGGGGTTGGGGTGCAGCGTTGTGCTGATGCGAGCTGCTATGTTGGGAAATTCAAGTCTGGAGTCAAGCATGGACTTGGGTGTTCCTATTTCAGGTGAATATTTTTTTCTGTTCTTTGTTGTGAATGCTTTCTTGCCTCTGATTTGGCTGTGATCATGTTGATTTTTTTGTTGAGTTCAGTCTCTTTTGATTGTAGAGTTAGGACATTACAATTTGATTTCTATCTGCAAAGCTCTGTGATGGGTGCTATGCTTAATTTGCTGTTTGAGTGAAATGGATAGGTTCTTTTGTGATCAGGAAGTTGGTGATCGTTTTTTATCCTGTCATGTCCAAATCTGGGGTTTTTACCCAATGGATTCAACCTTGAGATATATGTGTCCTCAACGATTTTGGATACGATTTCTCAAGATCATAGAGAGTGAACATTCATCATCATGTGCTCTGGTTGATGATCTACACACAAATGCGCACACAAATCCCGGGAGTTCTGTTTATTTCTCAACTTAGAAGATCTGAGGACAATAGAGGCCATAACCATTGAGCTAATTATTCAACAGTATCTTTTGCTCTGGTGAGTACTGGTTGTTTCTTGTGTCAATGATTTTTTGTTGTTATAGGAATGGAGACAAGTATGCTGGAGAATATTTTGGCATTGGTATTCATGAATTCGGTGTCTACCGTTTTTCCAATGGCCACCGTCACGAGGGTTCTTGGCCTGATGGTTCGAAGCAAGGCTATGGAACGGACACTTTCCAAAATGGCGATTCAAATTGCGGTGAACAGGACTCTGGTTCCCTCAACAAGTCTTTACCCCCACTAGCTGACGCAGTTCTTCAAGCGAATTTAGGTACTTGAGCTTTCAGCCCTCATTTCTGTTCAACGCTGATTACTAGATTCATGTGAAATTTATGGTAGAATTGGCAGTTGGATATCTGAGCTGATAAACACTCCAACTGATGAGTTTTGTCGGATCTTATCTCTTTTAGTATTGCCCCAAAGGGATCCTATATCTTTTAGTATTCTGTTGCCTCATTCTATGTTTTGTTAATTCCCAATTTGCATTGATGCACACACTTTCTTGAGTTCTAAACGCAGGCTGCAAGAAAGGGCAGTTGAAAATGCAATTTACCTTTTCCGAGTCAATTAAGGGGCTGGAGTTGCCGGTGATAGCTGTGCAGAACCAGATGGAAAGCAAGTTTTGCGACATAGAATCTTGACCCGAGAGTGGCTTTAGGTTTTGGCTGAAAGCGTACATTTCACTAATCTTTATGGGCATGGAAGTTGTCGGCCCGGCGAGCACAAGCTCCTCGGGAGGTCGAGTTCTCCTTTTTCCTCGTTGATTGCAGACCGTAACTCATTACATGAGCGACGTGTATCGATGGAAATGAGGAATGTTCTTTCTGAATATTGTTCCTGCTCTTCAAAGGATTGGATGATCTGTTCTTGTGGGGCTTGCTTCAGGATCACTCCATTGTCACGTTCTCTTGCAGTAATGAGATCATGGGCTTGATCCCAACTTGTCCCTTTGCACCATTATCTTCCATGGAAAGTCAAAGGACCTGGGAAACCTCATCTCCCACATTTGCTTCTTTGCTCAAACCTGCTCTCCCAGATTGCTGCTAATCAGTTATTTTCACAATGAAATTCCACAATACTGATAGAATAAAAGAAAATACGCGATGTTGAATCGTCGCTGAATTTTTATATTTTGCATCGAAGTTCATATTATCTCTGTTAGGAAAATTATTGAGCTCATGTGTTTGAGATTGCTTAAAGCAAAAGCACTTTTAACTTTTCGGTTAAATTTGGGAAATCCTGGATCTTACATGTCAATTATAAGGTTTTTTTTTCAGGTGTTTTGAATTATTAAAAAAAAAAAAAATCCAATATATGCACGACGGTATTTAACGAAAAAGGAAGAAGTGAAAATCAATCTACACATGCCCGTGGTTGATGTAATGAAGAGTGATGATCAGCGTCGTCGAGATTTTTGTGATTTTGGAGAAGGTTTTTGTATGATATAGAGCAACATTTCGAGTATAGAAATTGCAGCTTAAGCGCGTAGTATGTGAGTGAAATTAAACCAAGAAAAGGTTAAAAATAAAATAAATAAAATAAAAAACAGAGAATTGCAAGCTTATTGAAACAAGAGTGAATGGAAGAGATTTAAACTCACGTTTAAAATGCGAAAGATCAAAAAATTTATTTGATACTTTACCCCTAGAAAGTGGGGATTTGAATTCCCACCTTTCCCTTTTATGTTGAAAGAGTGACCAGGCTGGACAAATTCCGATAGTTGATAATTTGTCAATTTAATTATAAATATTTTAACGATTTACTAATTTAATTTTTATGATGAATTTTGGTTGGAAAGTATTGATATGACGATCTAGTCAATGTCAACTATCTAAGCACTTACGTGGATCAATTTTGTAATAATTTTGTTATTATTTTTATTTTTCTCTTTTTACCTCCGTTGGCCGTCAATGAGCCTTATCGGTGGTCGGCGATTTGCTAACCTCAAGTGAAGGTCTAGGCTGGTAAAAGCCATCCTTACTTGAGGTTGGTAATCTCTGTTGACCATCTATTAGATTAAGTCATGGGTGACGTAGGGAAAAAAAAAAAAAAAAGTAACAAAAAGAATTCACGAAATTTCTAAATATTATAAAAATTATTAACATCAACGCCAAATAGGTCATTGCATAAGACAATTGACATTGACTAAATTGCCATGTTTATGATTTTTGGTCAAAATTGAATAGAAAGACTAGATTGACAAATTATTAAAATATTTTAAATTATATCATCAAATCATGATTAAATTTAGAAATAAATTAACACAATTGAAAATTTTAAGATTGAATCGATAAATTATCAAAAGCTCTAGTATTAAATCGGTACAATTAAAAAATTTATGATTGAATTGACAGTCGCTCAATGGGACTTTCTTTTTTATAATTTTTTTTCACATATATAGGTATGTGCGTGCATGTTTATGTATATATATATCTAATGCAACGACAAATCCTTTAAGTTAAAAATCCTTGGCATCTTACTCAAATTCAAATCCTCGGATGCCTCTTGTCGTCTAGCGTGAGAGAGGGAATATTCGGAATAATCGTTTTCTCTACCGTTATTGAAATATCTATTTACGATGATGTCACAATTTGTTTGTTTCTTTTCTTTACCCTTTTCAGGATAAAATGTATTCAAAATTTATCATAAAAATATAATTAACTTCTAAAATTTTCAAAAAGTAAACTTATCATAAAAGGCGTAATCAAGTCCTACAACTATTAAAAAGTGCAATCAAATTCTACAATTTATCACAAAAGTAGATCGGGTCTTAAAATTTTTAAAAAGTGTTGTTCATAAAATGATTTACTTTGATCAATTTGATAAGTTTTAGAATTTGATTTACACTTTTCGAAAGTTTTAAAATTTAATTATATTTTTAAAAATTTTAAGATTAAATTATACGTTATTACCAAGTTTTATAGAACTTCTATCATACTTATTTTTTTTTAATTATTATCTTTGTTTGCTTCTTGGTTGGTCCCTTGCTTCCTCCTCCCTCCTCCTCCCCTCCCCGTCAACAACTAACATTCCACCGTTGCAGGAGTCCAAAAGCCGATGACTCGCACTGCCGTCCTCATCGAATTCTGAGCCGAGCTGAGGAGGAGGAGGAGGAGGAGGAGCTCGGAATCCCGCCGCCGCCGCCGCCGCCGCCGCCGACGAGCAGCTTCTGAAGTCCGCCGCGAGCGACGAACGATCTCGCTCGAGCCTGGAGATAGAGAGGGAAAGGGAGGGAGACATGGCGGGGGTTTCAGTGTCGCAGGCTCCCGAGCATCCGTCGTGGTTCTCGCCGAAAATGTACTCCCGAACTCGATTCCCCGATCGCTCCTCCCTTCGTTTCCGTTGCTTTTCTCGTAGTCGTTTGTGCGAATTGCGGAAATCGTGGACTTCGGATTGCGCGATCGCCGCGCGGTGCGTCGTTGCGGGGGAAATTTAGTTTGGAATTGGAACGTCGCCGGCGAAGTTTCGGTTTCGTTCGTCCTGATTCTCTTGCACTGCGTGGGGTGAGCGTGGCCGGATTAGTCGTTAGCTTGAGAGGTTCGAGGTTTTCGCGAGGTGTTGGGGGAAGTGATGAGGATGGAGAATCGTCGCGCGGTGATGATTTCTTCTTGCTACGTTCTTTGGTAAAAGCTGAGTTCGAATAGGCAGACGCCGTGGCGCGACTTCAGCTAGTCTGTTGAAAAGCTGTTGAATTCCGTTTGCGAATTCTGCAGCTTAAAATAAACAGTTAGTAGTTTTTTCTGTAATGTCTCGCGCATCTAATGTGCTCTGCTAAAAGAAGGATATATTTGAGATACATGAGAAAGTGCATCATCCTCCGAGGATCCTATGATGTGGCAGGGCTTGCATGGCTGAAGATGTTTCATTTATAGAAGACGTCTTATTTTCGAAACCATGAATGGATTGCTTGAGTCTTAACTTTGAAGGCTCTGAAAATATGATCTAAATATAGAAAGAATGCAGATAGCAAAGATCTGGATAGCCAAATTGAAGACTATGACTAGGCGGAGGCAAAGCAAGTTATTTTAGCTGTTCCTAATTACACATGTGATGCCCAGTCAAGGATAGGTGTAAGGAGGACAAACAGAGGAAATAGAAGGAAAATATGTATTTGTTAAAGTGATTAACTTTATGTTTGTTAAAACAACTACTTTGCTAAACATCATCCTTTTTATGAATTTGCAGATTGCTTACCATGTTTTGCATAATCAACATGCTGACCTACATTGACCGTGGAACTATAGCAAGCAACGGTGTAAATGGAAGCAGCGGAACGTGCACAGAAAGTGGTACTTGCACTGCCGGTAGTGGAATACAGTAAGGCTGTCAGAAGCTTTCGTTTTACATGAGTAGCCAAAAATATATTGCTCCTGATATAAAATGTCATTTCCTTCATTTGGTTGGTTCATCTCCAGCAGTTTCAGAGACTTGTTATCTTCCTTTCTCATTTTGTTTGACAGTTGTGTTTGGTACATATTCTCCAAATTTTCAGATGTCTTTTTCTGCTGGATTTATCCCAGTGAATGACCACATGTAACACTCTGTATGTGCATGTGGAAAGATGTGCGCAAGTATTCCCCTTTTTAACTTATATCATGGGCCCCCGGAGATCTATCTGCTATAATTCTGTCAACTCATCAAGCAGTATAAATTACACCTGTTGCTATGTGTGGTTTTTTTTTTTTTTTTTTTTTTTGCATTGAGATTGCTCAAGTTCCTTTTCATATGCAGGGGTGAGTTTGACTTGAGTAATTTTGAAGATGGAATTCTATCATCTGCATTCATGGTCGGACTTCTCATTTCTTCTCCTGTATTTGCAACATTAGCAAAGAGGTAATAAACTTCTGCTATGATGTTGGTCATTGGTAAAGCATGAAAGTAGTTTGTTGAAGTAAAAATACATCGTGTGGTAATCTGATGGAATTCTTAGATAAAAAGAGCATCAATGATTAGGCAATACATCAGATAAATCACACAGCATAGAAAAAAGTTAAGGGAACTTTAAGGGGAAATTGGTAGCTCAAAATGTCTTTTCAGAAAAATATACACTAACATTGAAATTTGCCCAAGTTTTCCTCTCTTGTACGTCTTCAGCAATGCTTATTTTTTCAAATTACTATTTCTTGCTTTAAGCGAAGTGGCAGGTTGCCCTGTTAGAAATAGTAGCTCTTTAACATCCTAAAGTGTGTGCTGTAACTACATTTCGAGCAAAGCTTTTGATCTATTCCCTGGATGTGTAGTACAGTAAATTTAGCAGAGCATCCATAAGTTATTGAAATTCATTTTGAGATAAGTGAATTTGTCATGTAGGATTGATTTTCACAAAGAAAAAGGATTTTTGGGCCCTATGCTACGTCATAATCTTCCTTAATTTGAGTGAGCAATGAGACTCGTGTCTGTCATTGTCATAATCATTTGAACATGCAAGTTTTGAGTTGTCGTAATGATTCCATTTTCTCTGATCCATTCTTATGTACCTTTTCTTTTGCAGCATTAACCCATTTAGGCTCATTGGGTTTGGACTTTCAGTATGGACTCTTGCGGTGATTGCTTGCGGCTTCTCATTTAATTTTTGGTCTATTACAATCTGCCGCATGTAATGCTTTACATTTTCCCCTTGCTTTTATGATGTTGACCCTTTGGATTGTTTTGTAATAGCTCATGACAGTGCTTGATTCCGTATGGTTATCTTTACTCATGATCATGTTGTTGGTTAGGTTTGTTGGTGTTGGCGAAGCTTCATTTATCAGTCTTGCGGCCCCTTTCATTGATGACAATGCCCCGGTTGCTCAGGTTTTGTCTCTAATATTTGTGCCACGCTATTTTCAAATGTCGCCAGTCTGTTAATTCAGTTGTGCGGCTAACATTAGAAGAGAATTACTTCTTGTGAGTTCTAAGTCGGTTACCTGTCCGTGATGTCCCTTCTTGACCTTCATAAATGGATTTTTTTGTTCTTTTTTTTTCTTCCCACTTGTAATGGTGTTTATATTGGACCTATCAAATAATTTATAGAGTTCCTTACTTTTAAACAGTTTTACCTTTTTTATTTTTTTATTTTCCCACTTCATTCTAAGCTCTGGTTTATGCCTTGTGAGATCTCTGTCTAGCATATGAGCCTCCATATTGATATTGACATCTTAAGTGTGGAGAAATAGGTGTTAGCACTTTCATTTAGCAGTATAGGGTACTAGTTTTAAGTTTTGTTGATGAGGCTATTGTTGTCCATTTATTCTGTCTATCCAAGAATATTTGCTGATTAGTCGAGAGTACGGTACTAATTGTGATTGTCGCAAAGGCAAAGATTCTACTGGTCCTTTTCTGCAGAGTGACAAGTTTAGTGGGTGGGAAGGGAGCAATCATAAAGCAAGATGACCCATGTCGTTAACTTTATCTTTTTTACCTTATTTGATGTTGTTCGATTTTCCTTTTGTTTTAGTGTACACACCTCAATTCATTGCGAAGGTTTGTCTAATAGTTGAGAAAAGTTCAACCAAATAAAGACTGGAGCTGATACATGTTTTCTTGAGTGTTGAGATCCCCTACCTGTAAAATGTTTTCATTCAGAATACCGACATTTGTTAATTCCTTTTAGCCACTATTTGGAATAAACAATTAGAAGGTAACAACTATTTGCAGTCGTCTAAAAGGTTCCTGCATTCTTGTGGAGCGTCAAGTAGTTGTCATGATTGAAGATGTTTGTGTGGATTGTCTCGCACTTTTTTAATGGTCTGACTGAAACTTATGATTTATCATGCTGACTCTGAGTTGTAGCTGAAGGATGACAATTCTGCATTTTTTTGGTATTGAATCCACTTCTTCAATATACTTTACTAACCTACTCCATTTGCTTTGTCTCTGTTATGAATGACCTACTTAATGACCCTTCTGTTTTATGTTTGCCCCTGCATTGTGTAATAACATAATTTTCTGGTGATACCCTGTCTTTATTGCAGAAAACGGCTTGGTTAGCTACATTTTACATGTGCATACCAACTGGCTATGCACTTGGATATGTTTATGGTGGACTAGTAAGTTTATATTTCATGATCTTCTGATGTTGTAATTAAAGTATTAAGAAATCTTAGTATGTGACAGTTTGCACCTTTTGTTGTCTATCATGAAGTTGCTGAGGAGTAGTTGTGATTACTAGCATAGGTGTCTACAGGGGCTTATAGTAAAGCTCAACCAGTCAGTCTGATATTTCTCTCTTGTTCTTCTACATTGGCAGAGTCAACGTATTGTTTATGTAAAATTTGAGCCGCATCATAAATAATTAGGAAACCTCACTATGCACAACAGTTTGCTAGGGGTACGCATGACAAAATTTCTAGAATAGAATTGATTTCTAGCAAGAAATTGATTTCTCAATTTCCGTTTCAAAAATTGAGAAGTTAAAATTTTAGCTTATGATTTCCTCTTCAAATCTATTTCAAGAATAGAAATCTATTCAGAAATAGAAAAATCAAATTGCGTTACCAAACGGATTTCTGTTCCAAACCTGTTCCGGGGAACAGAGAAATAAAGAAATAGAGAAGTAGAAATTTTATCATGCGCACCCTAGATAACCACAAAAATTAGAAACCTCAGCCCGAACTTCACTTAGACGTATATCCTAACTTGATATTATTTGTTGTCCTCATCTTGTAACTGTCCCTTTTCTTATGATTCCATAGGTTGGTAGTAATCTTAATTGGCGTTATGCATTCTGGGGGGAAGCAATTCTGATGCTTCCGTTCGCCATCCTTGGTTTTGTCGTGAAACCTTTGCAATTGAAAGGCATGTGTTCCATATGAATTCTGTTCTCATATTGCTGGCTACTTCAGCTGCTTCTCATATAAGACTTTTTTAAATGCAGGCTTTGCTCCTATTCAATCAAAAGAAGGACTGTCAGACGTAGAGACGCCTTCCTATGAAACTGAAGGTTCTCCTTGTTATGAATTACTTTTTGGAGACATATCACCATGTTTATGTCTGCTTATTATGTCAACTGATGTCTCATAGAGCAATGGCAAGATTTCAGTATAATTGTTTGCTGTCATCACCAATTAACATGTTTGTTCTCTCCCTCACTTTGCATATTCTGTCGGGATTGGGGTGGGTGGTCAGTGTGGGTATAGTCTGTGGAGGTTACATTTTTCTTTTTTGTTTGATTTTCTCACGTTTTAAATGATTTGAACTTGTGACTAGATAAAAAGGCTTAAGTCACTATGTATAACTTTTTATCTCACCTTAAAGTGCAACTGCTGTCTTGACTCAAGTAATGTTTATCTACATCCATTATACTCTCGTTGGATTGTTCTAACGTCATTTTCCATAATTGTATTGTACTCCTTCAGAGCAAACATCTCTTGGCACTTGATTGATGATGTAGCAGAGGGTTAAGTTCCAAATGGAAATTTATTCTGTCAGTCTTATTATTAGTTGTTGAATGCAGATGTGGAGGTCAAAGATGGCAAAATATCCATGAAGGATGAATGCACTGGCAAATGCTCAAGTATATCATCCAGGTACTTCAAGTATCTTCAGGTTGAGAATAATTGGTTTAGTGAAGTTGTACTGAATCTCATGTCAATAGAATAAAGTGTAGTTTTTTGGATTGTCACCTGGTCTGTTACATAAAAACTCAGAATAAGTTACTTATCCAAGGCATATTTACAGAAGTTTACATTGCAGATACCAAATAGTAGTTAGATTTGTAATTTGCGTTGCTGCAGCATTTTACCCTTAGGTCGCCATGGCATTTTGGAAGCATAAGGGACATTCAAGCTGTCAAATTCCCACTTAATCTCACTTAAGTAGATGCTGCATGAATTGACTTGATGCATCATGGGGCACTTGCTATTTGTACGTGCTTCCGTATGATTGTTGGGCCAATGGAAGTGATGTATCCTGTTTTTTATCATAGTACAGAAGCTTCAAACTGGATAACACTGATGATATAATTTTCATATGAACTGGATATAGGGCAGTGTCAGTGAAGTTCATGTCAAATTCTAATTTTCATATCATGATTCTTTTTTGATTCAGGTTGATGGGCTCCAGCCAGTGGGATCATTTGTCAAGATTCGTTAAAGATACTAGAGTTCTATTGAGCGATAAAGTATATGTTGTCAATGCTTTAGGTAATTCTATTTCACATGTTTACCTAGTTTATGTTGGTTCTGCACAAAATGAAGAGGCAACTGCCTAACTATCTTTCTTTACCTGGGTAGGGGGTTGATGAATAAGAGAATCTATTAGCATGATTATTAGGTGTCTGATATGGGAGTGGCAATTTTTTTTTTTTTTTTTTTTAGGTCGGTAGATGGGAGTGGCACATCATTTTGATGGTTTGTGTCCAACTTTTTGTGTCATACCAACTGAGGATATGCTTCTAAACGAGTCAATTTGAACATCGCCAGTAGCATTAATTGTGTGGAAAGCCTCAACCCCAATATATCCTGTATATATAATAGATAACACAAATCAAATTATCATGTAATCCAATTGTGCCTCTGCAACCGAAAATTCCATGTAATAAAATTGTTGCAGCTATTTGATCTATCTGTTGCCTTTTACTCATGGTAAGGCTTGGAAGCTTCTGGAGCATTCTTTGTACAATCTTTATTTTCTAAGATTGTATATTATCAGAAAGTTGTGAATAATAAGACAAAGATTTCAAAAAAGTTTTGTGGAAAAGTCAACAAATTTATGAGCTTCACTTCCTTCTCTTTTGTTTTCGTTAGAAATACAAGAACCTCAAAGATAGGAGATTACTTAGATATAATAGTAGATTTATGAGATAGAACTAATACCAGATATGATAAATGCTCAAACTCAGTTATGTTCTGGGAATATTTAGCATGACCTTATATTAAATTGTTTACACAGATTTATTTTGGGTTTAACTGATACGATCTATTTACTTAAATGTCTTTTTCCGGTTTTTCTTGTGTTATGATTTAACTTCTCATCTCATGTTAGACTTAAAAATTATTGCCTTAGTCTCTGGTGGCTTATGGATGAGATACCAATACAATAGTCATATGCGGATACAGTGATGCTTAGCTGTTTCTCTTCCAGTAACAGTTTACATGGCATCTGGCTGCTTCAGGTACCATAGCATACAACTTTGTCCTTGGTGCATACTCATATTGGGGACCCAAGGCTGGCTATGAAATTTACAATATGGTACTTTCTTATACTTGATTGGCTTCTTCTGTATCCAATGGTCTTATATTTAATTATGCAGCAGAAATCCTGCATGGCTTCACTAAGAAGCTGAACAAGCATTTTATTGAATTTCTCCACCTAAACTTAGGTGGGCTGCATTTTGTAGATGTTATCTTATAGATTCCACCTCTTTGCAGACTGATGCAGACCTGATATTTGGAGGGATGACAGTTATCTGTGGAATAGGAGGAACTCTCGCGGGAGGTTATATTCTTGATTTTATGTCTTCCACAATCCCAAATGCATTCAAGGTAGTGGATGCTCTTGATCTTTCAGATTAATATTGTCTTATTCGTCTGAGTATAGGTGTTCATTTTCTTTGAATTGATGCATTTTCTCCCATTTTCTTTTTCTGGATTTGTCAAAGAGAAGCAGCTGTTTACTTGGATACTTAAAGAATCTGTTTAATATTGAATTTTATAGGACATAAATGAGGGCAGCAATCCTTTATGGCATGCAATGTTGACTGCTCCATCACTTACAAACTAAACTTGAATGAAGTGATAATAATCTGATGGACACACGAAGTACTTTAAAAAGATGAAAATAAAAATTTGTAATTTAGAAAGGTTTGAGCATGGAAAAATTCAGAATTACTCCTATGGCTCCTTCAATTGAAATCGATAGTTAGAAACGGTGCTGTTGTTGAGGGAATGTAATTTATATTCAGGAGGAGCTTGTAAATTAGACAGACCGATGGACGAAAGTTGAAATTGTCTCCGATGTAGTAATGTGCCCTTTGTGAAAGAACAGAATGAATGCGCACTGTTTTTCAGCATATCATGCTGCAACAGGAGTTGTGGACTAGTAACTGAGGAAAGTTGAAGTTAAAATGTGGCGCCCTTTTTACTATTAGCATAACTTGCAGCCTATTATCTGTGTTTAAACTTCTTTTCCAATGTTTCCTACAGCTCCTTTCAATATCAACATTCCTTGGGGCAATATTTTGCTTCTCTGCCTTTTGTTTCAAGAGCATGTACCCTTTTCTGGCTTTTTTTGCTGTTGGTGAGCTGCTGGTGTTTGCTACACAGGTACTATATCTTATCACCAGTCAATATACTGTTTCATCTAGGTTTTCCATTTTAATTTCGCTTCTGGTGGATAGTACTTTAATATAGTAGTCAAGTCTCCTTGAAATTGTACATTCAGAATGGCCTTAGATAAAAAGTGTATTTGTTGAGCAACAAAAGATTGATTTACTGGATCCCTGAAACAAAGCTAAATCTGGAAGCCATTTATTTTTCAGCTGTGTATTCTAAATTTTCCACTTTTCTATTTTTCCATCTGGAAGTTATTACAATTAATTGTCTTCAAACATCAGTATCAGGCATACATTATCTACTTACTAACATTAGCTTCCCCATCATTGACCCACCGATCGTATCTCCTCAAATAATGTTTGCTGAGAAAACCATTTATTTGCCACTTTATTTCTGCACAATGCTACAGTTTATCTAGTGTATTTTTATCTTGTTACTGTCTTTTTTCAAACTGCGAGATAGTTTTACATGTAAAAGATGAAAATTTCTAGGGCAAGGAAATTTCTGCAGTTTTGTTGGATATGAATGTGTGGAACATAAAAAAAAGCAAATAATTTTTAGGCAAAAAAAAAAAAAAAAAAAAAGCAAATAATTTGGAGTGAAAGGCCAAATACAGGAATCAATCTCATTTTCTGTTTGACTCTATATCCATTTAGCCTGCCATCGTTGGGATACAAATTTTTCTGCCTAATAGTCGTGACCTGACTCAAATGCTTGCTACTTTTTATTCTGCAGGCACCTGTAAATTATATAAATCTTCACTGTGTTAAACCAAGTATGAGACCATTATCTATGGCGATTGCAACTGTTGCACTTCACATCTTTGGAGATGTGCCATCATCGCCCCTAGTTGGTGTTCTCGAGGTTAGATAGTGATCTTTTTGTGCTTGTTCTGAATGTAATTATTGTTATTTGGTGGACCGAGACCAATATTAGTGAAAAATTTGGAATGCATATGTTGTCTGTAAAAATTCTGAAATCACAACATGCCAAACACATTTTATTCTTGAAACCAAATAAACTTAGGTTTCTTTTGGACACAGATTACCACTTTTGAGATTGATTTAGAGCATATTCCTGAATGAATTGGTAAAACTTCCGTAAATTACCTGTTTCAAGGTAGAGTATAGTTCACAAAGGCTTTTATAACTAATAAATCTTAGGCTAGGCAGCAGACCTGGTAGTACTGATCATGTTAAGAAACAAATATCTTTAAAAACATATTAGACGGAGGACTTTGCAATAAAAAAATTGGCTGACTAATTTGAGCTGCCACTTTCAGTATGATAATCTGTATATCTTTGCTTGCGACTGAAATATTTTGGATAGGCATGACAAGGATTTTCAATTTAGCATCAAAAGGTATAACAGTCCACATATCAGAGGATGTGCCTCTTATTTGTCTTGTTTATCCTAAGACTATTGACAGTGCTTCTTACAAGTTGGAACTAATTGAGAGATTGTGCAGGACTATCTCAATAATTGGAGGGTGACTGCTCTCATTCTGACGGCAATCTTGTTTCCTGCAGCTGCCTTTTGGTTCATTGGTAAGGATTCGATTATACTTATATATTTTTTCTTGACCTGCATTTATCTATTCCAAAGATGATTTTATTGGAAGGGCTGAAGAAAATGAAAATATAAAAAGTAAAACACACTCTCAGTTAGAGGGCTCTGGGTGCCGGGACCAATTACTTAGAAGAAATAATTTTAGGCATAGGATAAAAAATGAAAATTTGATCCTTTCCAGTTGCATTTTTTCTTGACTTTGTTTAAATCTCATTCTCTTACCATTGGCGCTCTTAACTTATTGTGGCCATGCTTTGTGATCCTTCAATGATCGTTTATCATTAGTTCCTTTGTCAAAATGCTGGTATGGCTTTCCTTAAATTGAATTATATGAATAATACGGTAAAATGACATTAGGGTAAATGTATCTTCTATTGGCTATTTGTTCATCCGACTTTTGTCAAGTCCAATACATTCTGCCAAGTTCGACCGAGTTTATCTTTCCCTTGTTAAATGGGCTCCCTAACTTCCTTGTGAAGATCAGATTGAAAAAAGTGTGGCGATTTTAGAGGACTTGAGTGAACTAGATGAATAATTTGCCGGACAAATTTTGAAAACACTATTAAGTTAGGGAGGCCAACTTAGACTTAACCATAACGATCTTTCCACTTTGAGTAATTTCACGTGAGACATGCCGCATCATTGTTTCATTGGAGCATGTGATGACCGATGAGGGATGGTCAGATTGCTCAAGCCATGTTAAGGGACTCAACTGCAGAAAAGAAAAAGGTTGAAGGACGATATGGAAAAATAAAACTATAATTTAAAAGACAAAAAGTCTGCTTTACCTTGGTATTATATGGACAATTTGGATATCACTGTCATACGTCAAATGGAATAGTTGTTCTGCACGGTTATGGAAGGGGACCGGAAGAGAAGCTTGGCATTGATGTATAAAATTCAACCTGGAAAATATTTTTGGACAGGTCATGCTGCTGAGTGAGACCTGACAATTGGGTCGGGTTCGGCATTTACAGCCAATCCTTACTAGGCCTCAACCCTACTATGATTCTTCTGTGTGCCTCCCGTTTCACTCCCAAGAATTATAACTGATGCAGTTACTTAAAATGTGTGCAGGAACTTTTCTGCCCAGTGTTGATAGATTCAACGAGGAAAGCGAGTTTGATATCACTGCAACCCATGAGTCAAGCACGACGCCCTTGCTGGAAGAGAAGACAGAAACGACGGAATCTAACACGTGACCGTGAAACATCCAGATTCTTTCCCCTGGAGCAGGTCACTGTCTATACGCTTCCTTCCTGTGCATAACACTAGTCCACACGTTTTCGGATGTCTATGGAAATACTTTATTGACAGTCCATCGATGGATGCAAGTAAATCCATACTTGTAACAAAAGAAGAAACAGAGAAATGCAAAGTGAATAGTTTGGCAGTCTGTTTTGTAAACCAAGTGATGTGTATATTTATAATCTGGCAATACAGCTGGTTGGTTTAGTTCCCAAAGTCAACCCAAAGTGGGCCAACTCTTGCCTTTCAAAATGGGGAATCTCTTTGCAGGATGACCACTTTCTCAGTAGCAAGTGATCTGCATCTAGTAGATTTTAAGACTACTTTGGTCTTTATTTTGTAGTCGATACTCTCCATCACAACCTCCATCAGAAACCTTAATGTATCTCTCTGGTAATCGTCGGAGTTTGCTGGTGAAGTTGAGAGACACGGTGACGAGATAATCAGTTTGTTTCCTAGACTGACCTGGGTAGGTACTGGTTGCGTCAACGGTCGGACCATGTTCGTGTTTCGGGCCGATTTGAGCAAGAAGTATGTGTTTATTGGGACCAGACTGAAAAAACAGTTTTGGGTCAAGTTGGGTTTCGGATAGGAGTTCAACTAAATGAGGAAGCTCCCGAGGACAACACAAACAAATAGATCAGAAAAATTGTCCGAAAGGTCTTAAACTTATTGCATTTTTACCGATTCAATAATATATATATTTCAATTTTTCTAATTGAGTATTATACTTTTGACAATTTATCAATAAAGTTAATTCTATCAATTTTAGTTGGCAATCGCTAACATGGATATTGTTCATTTTTTTCTTTTCTTTCCCTTCCTTCCAATCTAGGGCTGACAAGAGTTGGTCAATGACCCTTGTCAGGCTTTGGAAGAGCAAAAACAAAAAAAAAAGTTACAAAAATTATCGACATCAGTGTCGATTATTTGATGTCGACTATTTGATGTGACATTATCGACTGGTTAAAATTAATTGACTTTATTTTATTATTATTTTTTTTTTTTTGGTGATCCAAGAACCCTGTACAGCCGGCAACCGGCGGGTAAATCCTAAGGAGATGCTAGCGAATGACCCATTACCTCGATATCACACTTAAAATCCCATGCGTCCCGCGGGATTCGTACTTCTACGTTGTGGGTTGACATCATGGGAGCTCTTATCCAGCTAGGCCATCGCAGGTGGTGGTAATAAAGTATTATATTGTTTATGACTCAATTGGTACAAATTCGAGTATACATGCAGCTCTATAGGTAAAGGGATTAGGGTGGGGCTAGAGTGAAGTTTGGAGTTTAATATCCGAGTATCACATACACATGTACATAGAAGAGAGGAGTGAGACAAAATAAAAAGATAAAACTGAAAATTGAGGACACAATTGACCAAAGTGTAACATATTTAGAATTTTTGGATAATTTTCCCCGAATAACCCTAGGCTGTTTTGCCCGGATCTCAATATTAATCATCACCAAACCCATCATTTTCTCCCACGCATTACCAGGCATGAAAACGCCCACAGTTTCAGGCTTCAGCCTGTTTCCACCAAACCCCTCTCTGTCTCCCAAAATATTATTTTTGTAACCTACAAAGCTCTCTCTCTCTCTCTCTCCTGTGTGTCTATACTTTCATCTCCATCAAGAAATGGCACCGACTGCTGCAATGCTGATACTCCCCTACCAAGAGAGAACCACTTCACCATCATCATCTCCTCCAACTCTCTCCCAAACTCCATCGCCGCTCCATGTCAAGTTCTCAGCCACGTTGAAACGTTTCTTGCAGGACCATCCCTCCATAAGAGCCAAAGCACCAATGGACCAGACGATGGAGGATGCATGCATGTCTCGCCGGGCTTCTCCTCCGCCGCCGTCGCCGTCGGAAAGGGAGCTCGAAGAAGCTTTCCAGCTCAGCTGCTGCTAGGGTCTCCTCACCCAAGTCTAGTATTTCCAATGTTTTCCTGGTTGATATGTGAATCTGAATTTTAGCTATGAAGGTGTACATTCATCTACGGTCAATCTCCTATCATTCTTGTTCAAGAAAACCCAATGATTTCTTCTCTTTTTCTCCTCTCCAAAGCTCTTATGTACGCACCAGTTGACTTAGAGGCGATCCGTATCTTGTACGTTGGGGTAGAACATTTCTGTCTTTCGTTTTCCCTCCTGTAAAGTCGAATTGGATCTGGGTACAAATTTCCTAATGGGTCACATCGGCACCATATGTGCACAATCCAGCACCGCTTGAATCATATTTTGCTCCTTTGTCTGTCGGTTTAAGGAATATTTATAAGTATTTTTAAAAATTTTATTTCATGTTTCGAAGAATTGATGCTCTGTACAGACTAGGCTAGATGGGTTGTGGTGAATATCTTTTTTAACATCATTGTTATTTTGGCTGATGCTGTTGCTAAAGTGTGTAAATTCATTCAGCAATGATAAAGGTTCCTCTTGTTAAATCATGCAGCACTTTCATGCCGAGATCAGAAGCCCTTCTACGGCATGTAAATCCACAGGGACCAATTTGGACAAGATTGAAAGAAGAGGACTGACTCAACACCATATGACTTAAATCTTTTATTTTTTTCCAAACTGTGACTTTCTGTTTAGTCTTTGTGGACGTCTGGAAATTGAAAATTAGAAAACTATTTTTTGTCAATCAGATTACACAGATAGTCACTGTGCCCTCTGTACTTTTGGTACTTGCATTTGCCCTTAATCCTTACCTTTGAATTTTTTTTCTTTCTTTGGCTGAGAATACATTCGGTCCTTAAAGCACAAGACATTGGAAAGGAGGGCAAAGATGCTCAAGGAACATAATGTTATGATAGTGGAGGATACCGTGACATGAAAAACTCCAAGTGCTAACTCATACAAAAGACAAATTCCAGATAGTACCATAAGCCTAAAAGAGGACCCATTTGTATTCTTGGCTTTACCTTTCAGTTGCATCAACTGATTTTCGTGTTTTAATCGGCCACATTCTGTTGCTGCCACACACAAGGATACGTACTCGTGCCTGAGATGCAACACCTCAAGAAAGAGGTTGTTCTAGTGTTCATGATGGTACATATAAAGACAGTCATGACATTACGCACTTTCAATCCTGACATCACCTAAAAGCACGTGGCGGGTGAAAGATACATATGACTCGAATGCTCCATATGAATAAGCAGCCAGAATTTCAGAGAGGTTAAATTTCCAAAAGAATACACTAAGTCTGAGCTTTTTGACAACTCCACATGAAGATGGGGGGTACTTTAGCTTTTGTCTAATCTCAAATCTCAAGCGTTCAGAGCTAAATACTATTCGGATACAAAATATCCCGAACCTTAGCATTCACTGTTCTATAGTACAGTACAAAAACTTCAGTTCCACAAGAAAGACTTGAGGGGAGGGACTACAGAACCTCCATTGCTCCAACACTTGTTAAGCGAGAAAGACTTGGAAGGGGCAAAATCCTCCGTTCGCTGAAATTAGTCATTGCTCCATGTAAAAGGTTAGCAGGGGAATTCCCTAATTACCAGGCATGTCACTGCAGATGAAGCTCACATTGCTCTTTAAGTCATAATCAGACTACTTTTCATCAGCAAGCCTCCAAATGCGAATATGAGCCTAACTGCAGCAAGGACAAAGCAAAATCATAGATTTATAAGCTGGTTTGACAAAAACTTAGTTGGCCTGTTGCGCATGCCTTCTAGTAAGGTCACAAATTGTAAGTCCTAGTCCTAGGCAAGTGTCAGAAACCAATACCCAATATTTCAAATGGTTAACAAGTATGCACCCGCATGTAACATTTTCATGTGAAAAAAACAAACCATGTGTGTTTTGTGTGTGTGTGTCATCCGTGGCAAGTTTATAGTCATGAATTACAGAATTCTCACCAAACAGGGACTTTGTTGAAGAAACCACAAACATAGAGGCTGTGTGGCTTATGTATCTCCCGCCTTTCTTTTCTTGTTAGGTTCTGAGGCAGCCTCTGAGTGGGGCTGACCAAAAACAGATCTACATAAAAAGAAAAAATCAAGTAAATTGACCAAAAAAGACAATCTGCACAGCCAAACTGTGAGAACGTTCATCAACTCTTGCTAGTGCCAGAAAGAAAACACCAGGTCCCATCCATGTCCATTCATGGGAGAACAATGGGTCCATTCATACTGGGGCCATTCATAGTCAGGATTTGGTCAATCAGAGTCTTTGCACCACCATAAGTAAGTAAATGTTATTATTATCCAAGTTTCAGAAAACTATGTAAAATTAATATGTGAGTTCAAGTGCCAATATTGATACATGGTGAAAGTTCAGATGTTTGGGGTTAAAAATGCATCTGTCACAAAATTTCAGTTAAGAAAAATGTAAAAAGTAAAAGTCTATCCAGACATGCCCTTGTCCATTTTGGTCAACTAGAAATACTTGAGAAACAGAAACAAAGAGCTATAGTTTAAAAAGAGGCAAAAGATCATGGAAATGCAATTGACAGATCAAATCACTCACCCACAGGTTGAACATTTCTTGTGGTGCTTGCAGAATATAGACAAGCATACAGAACAGATGTAGCCCATGTCAATAGTTTTTTTGTGACAAAAGCACCTGCACATTCCCAAGTTCCATTAGATGCACCAAGACTTCAAAAATAAGAGTTCTATGGCACAACTTGTTCATCCCTCCCAAAATATGAGTTAATCAGAGATTTTCTAAAGCATAGAAGTTTGTAAGCTGTTTGTCACAGTTCATGGGATTGCATGAGTACAAACAAAAATGTAGGTTAGCAGAATCCAGAGATCAAACTAATATGCCTCATGCTCATTGTCAAGCATTCCCAGGAACCATAATTAGACAGATGATGAATGCCATAAAAGTAGCTGGCACCACCAAAGTCACCCTTGTCCAGACACAATAAACTTGCAACATGACGTCCCTTTGTACAATATAACAAGAAGTTCCAGCAGAACATGAACTAATATTGAGCAAGAGAAAGTAAGAAGAAAAGGTAAACTGTAGAATCTTAGCCTCTCTTATTATATGCAGATCAAATTACTGAAATTAAGCCCTTTCACTTTGCAAACCCATTTAAAAATGTGGCACATGCTCAAAGAAAGCAATTCCTTTTTCCCCAGTCCACCTTCCACCAAGAGCAAATAAGAACCATGAAGCTGGAAGTTTAATATGTTTTCTCTATGGTTAATTTTCCGTTTTGACCAAACATGGTGGAAGTATGACCACCGAAAGCAATAGATCCAATGCCCACATCATATTCATTTGAGTCAATGAGAGAATTAAACACGAGTTAAGGAACATCTATTCTTGAGGCAGAAACAGAAGAAAAAGGAGATGAAAATTTAGAGGAAGAGAGCAAGAAAAAAGCAGATGGAGCACACAATCCAGAGAAAGCCAACGTACGATGCGCGAAAATCAACACCAACGGACTTAGGCAATTGCAAGAATCCACGAGAATGCAAATCAGTGCCAAAAACTGTCTGCAAGATCCAGTAAGATTGCATTAATGCAGGGAGAGGAGCCTGTTGATGAAGTAAATAGATACCAACAAAAAACCACAATATTGAAATAAAAGAACATGCTAATGCTTTGTGCATCAAAGATTTGTCCCCCTTTTACAGATGAGAGAATGCATTCACTACTGAAATGTTAATGTTCAATTATTTTTCTGATTTTCGGTTTGATCAGTGCTTTCTCAAACTGTTGGGCTCTTCTTTGACAAATGGCTCGTGCTCGACTTTTTGGGTCACTGAGATTAAATCAGGATGTCATCTAATCTTAAAATTATTAAGCCTCTCTAGTCGATCTTATAAAAACAGGAAGGAGATTGACTAGAACAAAAGAAAAAGATAGAGGACAGATGAATCTCTATCTCAATTAACTTCCTAATCTTAGGCATGGGCGATCAATCTTGTGAAGCCATACACCAGTCACAATCTCAATCTCAAACATGAAGGAAAAACAGTTGTAGCCAGGGTCCATGTTCAAATTTAATAACAGCAACTTCAGCATAAAAGACACCAATGTCTCAGAATTGGCCTCACAGAAGTGGAAATTTCAATTGAGACCATGAGAAAGGAAACATAAAATTAACAGATAACACTTTTTTTAAACTGACAAAAGGAAAACCTATACTAACATCAGTTACTTAAGCATCATATCTTAATTCTGGTCCTGTTGTTTTTAAACCAGACATGAGAAAGGAAACATAAAATTAACAGATAACACTTTTTTAAACTGACAAAAGGAAAACCTATACTAACATCAGTTACTTAAGCATCATATCTTAATTCTGGTCCTGTTGTAAAATGAATTTTTTCATTGATTAGCAAGAACAAATTAAGAGCTTTTAATTTCCCACTGCAGATAAACAAGGTGCATATTTAGAACTTCATTGTGCCAGTCAGCAGAGCAAAATTAACTCTAAAGTAAATTAAACACAGGAGTACCATATAAAGGCATTAGCTTATAACTTCATTAAAGATTACTTTGAACATGAAATTTCAATATGATCACATCCAAGGGGCGACCAAGTAGATGGATTCATAAAAATACAAGTGCTTCATTGAAACTTTTTCCTTTTCCAACAAGTTGATTCAGCTCAATTATTACAAACCTTTACAGCCAACTTAAGTTACAGAGCAAAACGAATACCCCAAACTAACAACTTGATGTTGCTTCCTTGATAAGAAATATACTTATCTCATACCGATAAATACTGAAATGTTCCCTCCAATAGTTGTGGCTTCAGATATACACCACCAGTAATATAGGAAGCCTGATCAAGTAAAACCAACATCAACAGGACATAGTGCAGACAGAAGCCCAACATCAGCAAAACAAACAATATAATACTCTTTGACCTCAAAGTTAAAAGATGCTAGACTGAGAAGAAAAGGAACTGGATTTCATTTTTCAAGAAAAAAAGTACCTGCTGGAGAAAGGCAGAATTTTGAGCTCCGATGAAACAGGAATCAATAGGGACCTGCAGAAACAAAGTTTCACGAGATTATACCCACCCTATAACCAGACCAGCTTGCATTTGAAAAATTAAAATTGACATTGACACCAAAGCACGAGGGAGTTAGACATGGAAACAATCGTCAGCAAAAAGAGTTGCCATAAAATTCGAGATGGTAGCTTTAAAGCAGAGTAGAACTAGACGAGAACTATATCAAATTTAGATGGAAAGTAAGAGAAGTATATTTGTACTAAACCCTATGCCTCAAAGGACAGCTGTAACTCTAATACTACAAAGTTCTGAAATCAGAATCAAGGACAACCCAATATATAGGAAGTTGTCCCCACAAAGATGAATCTTTTACAGTTAAAGTAATATTGAAAAATAATTTCAGGGTCATGACCTCAAACTGAGGATCTGCCATTTAAAGGCCGTTATCTGCTATAGGGACCAATCAAAAAATCGGTAGCAATTATTGGCATTTGCAGAGTGACATGTGGCAAGAAAATAACGATACTGCCATGATGTAGTTTATTTGTTTCCTTTTGTGAAGAGTAGATCAGTCATCATTTAGTTATTTTGCACGAGATAGAAAGTAAATAAATACATACCATTGAACGCTGTGCAGAGAATATTGCATTCATGATGGCCACATATCTGAAAGGAAGAGAAGGTCTTTGAGTAACTTATCCACAACAAAGATACACAAAAACGAAATGGAAAAGCAGACTGAGCACATACTGTTCAGGCCCATCCTGAGATCCATGCAAGCATAAAATCTGCAACCAGAAAAATCAATATCACTAGAAATAAACCTGGTCAAGGAACATAAAGCCACTAGATGACAGGTGTGGAAAAGAGAAACAATGAAAATGTGAAGTCCAAAAATTTTAAATGTACCCAGGAAGAAATCCTATACCTCTGTGCCATTGCCATGTTATAAGCATTTGAATTCAAAATTTACAAGAAAGGTATATTGATAGATCCACTTGATGCAATATCTTCTCTGATAATCCATGGCCAATGTGCTCAACAAGTGAGCCTTTAAATATAGCGAAATCCCCATTTGTATATTAGAACATTGCACAGACTCAAGTTCAGCAAATTCACTCTATTCCTGAGCACCACAATGACGGGAAATCATAGTGATAGGATGAAGGAACAACTAAATTTGAACTGTCTATAGTTTTTTCTTCTTTTTATGAAGGATTAGTCAGCTCTTTGCTACTAAAAATTTACTTCCCCTTACCCACGTGATGATTATGCATATTACATTCAGAACATCTCAGTAGGAGAAAGAACAAGATCCTTATCTATCAAAAGGATAGCCATCTCAAATCTATGTCATCATCTTAGTGTCTGTTCAAATTAAACCACAAAATAAAGATACTCATAAGGCTGGGTTACTATCATCAGTAATTCTGTTGTAACTTTCTCAATGTCATAAAATGTAATAAGCTCATAGGTTGACATTGCATAATAGAACAGAAAAGGTATTGACAAACCAAAACCAACATCACCTCTGTAAAAGCAGAGAACTTCCCTTTGGTCAGGTATATATTAACATTACAAAATCATCACATGCTAGTCCTTTTCTAATGCAAGAAGGAAAAATTTACAAAATATAGGGGATCAAGTGGGAACCCCACATATAATAGATATCGGCATCTTTTGTGTTGGTTCAGGTACTATCCATTTTACATTTAAAGAAAAGATTCATTACTTAAATTCACAATCAAAACTGGACCTCTCAAGGATCTGACTGTGGCAGCATCAGTAAATATCTCCAGAAAACTTTTGCCACTGTTCAATTTTATTGCTTGCATGGGAATAACTGGACATTTCTATCATCCAAACCTAAAAACAGTTAGCCAACTTATACACCTGCAATATCTGCAACATCTAAAGGAAGTATGAACTCCTAAGTTCTATCAAACCAAGCTATCATAAGCAATCTACTTTCAGTTGTAATTATAATACTTATATTGCCTTACCATCACATTCCTAAGATAGATCCACTTCAGGAACTCAATGCATGGAACCACGAGAGCTTAGAATCTTGCTATAATGAAACTTCAAAATCCAGTTATAAACTCAATCGACGCATTGTAGACGAAAATAACTTCAGGATGTATAATACTTACTCGGGGATGTGGATGTCGCGGTCCTGAACGAAAAACCCTCTGAATGTCTATCGGTCAAATCAAATCAAACACATTTTCCAGAAGTCCCATAAATATTTCACGCTATTTGTTAAACAATTTGCTAATTTGTGAATGATCCCAAAGCCGAACTACAGTCCCTATTGGTATAAAAACTACGACATCAATATGAAAAAGTACCATTTTTTCCGCCGATTGCAACTTTCAGAAAAGAAAATTCAACCTTTTAGCACTACAAAAATAACACTCATTTCATTTCCATGACATCATCAGGATCACACTACCCACAACTCTCAAGCAATCACATTTGCAAAGGATACAGCAAAGCGCCATGGACAGCGACCCGGACAACAGCGAAGACGATATCGACCCTTCCGGCTCTTTCTTCAGCAACTTCTCATCCCGCCCCACGAATTCCTCCAACTTCTCCAGAAGATCCACGGACAGGGCCGACAACTTCCCCGTCCCCGCCGACCGGCTCGCCGGCGAGGAAGAATCATACACGTAGTCGCAGCAGTTGTGACCGGTAGCTATCACCACGATCTGGTTCAGCTGGTTGAGCAGCAGGACCGAATTCAGGAACGAAATCACCTAGGACAGAGTTCCCAAGAAACGATGACAACACAAAACAGACAAATGGGTAATCTCCAAAAACGAAATCAAAGTCACGGAGAAGGAGAAGGGGATCGAGGGTAGGCTACGTGAGAGATGAACTTGGAGAAGGGGAGGGAGGAAGCGCTCCAGAAGAAGGGGTTCGCGTCCAGCAACACCACGAGGAGGCTGACGTCATCTGCGGCAAACCCAGATGATCAGAGAGGAAAGGGTCCGGAAAACAAGCGTCAGCAGGAGGTATCGGTGGAGAGAGAGGAACCTGCGTATAGCTTGGAAGGAGCGGACGCCATGGGAGTGAGCTTGCTCCGCTCTGTAATTGAACGGTGCAGCGGGACGACGGTCGGAGGTACATGACCTGGGTTTCGGGTCTTTGGATCTTATATATAATATTTACTACTTTGCATGATATTACTTACAATTAAAGTAGACCTATCAAATGGATGGACGATATCATAAATTGTCCGACTCAAATTGACCGATTAATCAATTTATGACCAATTTGTTAACAATATGAATTTATTGACCATATCAAATCCAACCTGATCCGACTCGGCCCATATTACTAAAATATTTTTATATTTAACTAAATTTAGAAAAATTTTTTTTTTTTTATGATTTTTTAAAAATTATATTGTTAAAACACTTCCCATACAAATACAAATTGAAGGGATAAATTTTATAATTTTTTAAAAATTGAGACTTAATTTATTTCACAAAAAAATATGGTATTTTTGAAAATTATAAAGATAAATTAGAAAATATTTTTGCTTAGCATAGAAGATCTTATTTGATTTCCAAGCAATCCTTCTAAGTATTTTTATTTTTCTAAAAAAAAATTAAATTTCTCTTAAAAATTTGATAATTTACTTCATTTTCAAGGCTCTCTTATTCCTCTTTTTTTTTAGATAAGCTCGAGCTTGCCCAAGGCTGGCAAGGCAATGGCCTTGTCCTATCAGGAAGCTTGAGGCTTGCTAGTGTAACTGGCGACTATTGACTACGGCTTTGCGACCCTTGCTTGATGGCCGGCGAGGGCCGCCGAATTTCATAGAGAAAAAAGAGCAAAAAAAAAAAAAAAACATTATTAAAATCAAAAAAATTTTAAAATATAAAGATTATAAAAATTGATCAAGAGGATGATATATCATTAATTGATTAACTCAAAATAACCTTTATAAATTAAATGGGTTTTAAGATAAACTCATTTACAATCCATGTATTATTAGACTTACATACAACCCAAAATCCATTAATAATCCATTTATAAAAACTTAACTAACCCATACATGAGCCACCTCATCATAAATGGGTTTTCAACTTATTCTTACACCTCTAATTTAAAGTAGAGCTACAGCGTAATATCGTTTCTCATAATTAGGAGAGAAAGGGTTTTCCATTAAATTTATTTGAATAAATTGTGGAAAGAAAAAAAAATTAAATAAAAATGACAATTTATTTATATTATCATTACGCATCTCTCTCTCTCTCTCTTTTTTTTTTTTTTTTTAAGGCAAAACGATGTCTCCTTAAAATTTCGTCACCATCACCATCATATTTTTTCCCTCGCATGACACAAACCTCCCTCTCTTTCCTTCTCCTATGTCGAATAGTTTAAAAAATAAAAATTTTGCATGCAAAATGACGTCCCCTTCTTCGTCACCATCAGGTGTCTTTCTTTTCCGAGTGTCCCCTTCCCAGGCGTCTATTTTCCTTCTTCATTCTCTGAATCATGAGCCCCAAAATACGAGGCAATCATATGTCTTCTTCTTCTTCCCAAATTTGTCTGAACCCAAAGCCCAAACTTGTTATCGTCTCATTCCATTTGAACAAAATTGAGGCTCGATCTCCCTTTGAACCCTAAGCCCCAAATCAAATTTGTCTAAACCCTATGACAGCCCCACAATTATACTTTTAAAAAAAAAGATAAGTGCAATAAAGTCTTAAAACTTATCACGAAAGTGCAATTGAATATTTAAATTTATAAAAAATGCAATCAAGTTGAACTTTAACTTGGAAGGGGACCCAAATTGCGAAGAACTCCATATCATCGAATTTGATTTAGGGCTTAGGGTTCAAACGAATTTGATTTGGGGCTTAGGGTTCAAAGGGAGATCGCATCAATTTTGTTCAAAGGGAATGAGATGATAACGAGTTTGGGCTTTGGGTTCAAACGAATTTGGGAAGAAGAAGAAGACATGTGATTGTCTAGTATATTGGGGCTCATGATTCAGAGAATGAAGAAGGAAAAGAGATGCCTAGGAAGGGGACACTTGAGAAGAGGAAAAGGAAAGAGAGGGAGGGGGGAAGGAAGAACACGATGGTGAAGAAGAAATGAGGATGCCAACTAACGTCATTTTGCAATTGTGGAATTTTTTTTTTTTTTAACAACTCACCGCGTTAGAGAGAGCAATGACTAAAAAATGCCACATCTACGCCACATTAGTATTTTCCAATAATAAATTTGAATGTGTTAATAAATTAACATAAAAGATCCCTACTAAACTATTCTTAGTCGATAAGTATTTTTGAACTTGATTAAACTTTTTGATAAGTTTTATAATTCAATTTTATTTTTGACAAATTTTAAGATTTCTATTGCATTTATCCATTTTTTAAAAATATAATTGTGGGCAGCTGTAAGGATATGGTCCTCAAAATTACCTCTTGCAATTTAGTTTTATTATCTACTTTTTCTCCTTCATTATTATTTTTTCTCAAAATAAAATAAATTGTAAAATGCATATTTACATCTAAAAAAAGCCTAACTAATATGATTAGTGAAAATTTTTTATTTAAAGAGACCAATTCAATCAATGCACTTGGAGAATGGAAGAGAAAAACATCTTGGAAGAAAGGTTCGTGTCTGGTAATTTGTGGATGAAATTATCAGATACGAACCCTTGATGCAAACTAGTACTAGCAAACTAGTAGTAGCAATTGATTATATCTTTCACCAATTAATTATAATATTTGTAAGGTCATCTTCTTCTTTTGAAAGTGAGCAACAATTAATTATAGCTGATATTATAATATTTATTGTTTTGTGTGAATTCTCACTTGTTTTGATATGTATTTAAAAGTGTGCAGCCTCATCATTACTCATAATTAACGAGAGGAATGGCAACTGATAATTAAATTTATTTGGATATATCGAGAAAAAGTAAAAGACAAATAGAATTCTAAATTTCCCTCCTACTCCTAAAAAAGTTGACTATTTATTTAAAAATTAAAATTGATTTGAAATAGAATTAATGAACACGCTACCAAACCATTTTTTAGTTCCCTTAATAAAAAGAATCATTTTCTTTCAAACCCTCCCTTTCTTTCCCTCCCTTCCCCTCTTTTCGAAACAAAGAATAAATGGACTACTAAAATTGTGAACTCGTCCAATATCTAGAGCACTAAAAGTGATGCCAAGAGATACTAACTAATCAATCAATCAAAAATTAACATATGTAGCATAAAGAAAGCACCACTTGTCATATATGCATGGTTATCCATTCTAAGTTTCTATCAGCATAGATCTTGACAGTCGTGCAATCCTTCGAAATTACTTTTTTATTGTCTACTTTTTTTCTTCTTCATTTATTCCTTCTTTTTTGGAAAGAAAACAACTCATCAAATTGCGCTTTTACATGGAAAAACCCGACCAACATGACTGAAGACAAACGTTTCAATTGAAGAGACCAAAATATAACAACGACAAGAGCGGATGATCTAGTAACGGGACCAATTCCTTGGTTCTTGTTCTCCATGGTCGTGAAAGTCGCCGTCTCCATCATTCGTCGATATGTTCCCTTCACCAAAAAGACCGGCAGCACTAAAGTTTCTTGCAGGGCTAATCGCTGCATTACCAGTGGTCCTAGATTGAACTACAGGAGGAGCATGCCGCTCCCTACTTGCATCATTTTGGAATAGCTCAAATACAAGATCAGCATGTTATGGCAAAACGAGTAACCACCTGTTTCGGTCGCTTATATGAACAATAGGCACCGAGCTACTTTTTATCTAAACACAAATTTAGAGATGAATGAGCTAATTTTGCTGGTTGGTCTCGGGCCAAGTATAAGTACCGATAACATGTATATCTGGCGTGATTATTTCAATTACTCTACATTTGGTCATTTAGATTTCTAATCGGTATATGCATAATAAAATATGAAATCTAGGGATTTTACTTTATTCTATCAATTGTTAAGTAAATCACAGTAATAAAGTCTAATATATTGATTTAATATTATGCACATTATTTGGTATACAAAGATATGTTAGTATAAATGAATCTAAAAATTCATAAACAAATATGGTAAAATCTCTTACAACAACCTTGCCTAAATTATTTTTATTTGCTTTTTCTTTTCTCTCCTTTAATTATTTTATTCTTTAGTTCCTTTTCCCCCTTCATCATTCTCTAACAAATTTATTGAATAGTATACTATACTAATATACCTAAAATACTAAAATACCTAAAATATGTAATAATAATAAATATATATTAATATTAATATTTTTAATTATATATTATAAGATATAATTAAATTCCAATATATAAATAAAATATAATATTAAATTAAAAATAAATTGTTACTTTTTGTTATTTTGAATTTCTTATATTGGAATTCAAAGATTATTTATATTAAAACATAATTTTAATTTTATTAATCTAAGAAATTTGTTATTCGAGAAAAATAACTTTCTATTATGTATTATAAAAATTATATTTATCTTTATCTCACCATTTCTCATTTGATAAATTTTCTGGGTCATATTCTTCTTATATTTGACTTTATCTTATCTTGAGTATCCACTAAACGTATAATATGCTAAATTTTATCATGACTGCTAAAAGCAGTCTAATTGTTTAAGGAAGGTGAAACGATTAAAATTAAGAAATCAACTGCCCACTTTTTATTTAAGAAATTGCACTTGATAAAATTCCCTGGTTATCATTAAAGTGCAATTACCAACTCTATGTGAGATAAATATTATTCCATCACAATTTGGGCCTCCGGTTCTGGGCTTTTAGTTAAAACCTAAAGTCCAATCGAGATCCCGAGCCCAATTCGGCCTTACTTCAACGCCGGCTGACTCGGCCTTCCTCGCAGAGCTCGCGCCACCCGCATCTCGCCGTCGACCAAAGCGGTTGAAGGTCAGCCCCGCATCTCGCCGTCGACCAAAGCGGTTGAAGGTCAGCCCCGGACGACAACGGGCAACGCGCCGATGGAGGAAGACGATGGCGACGACACGTTCTGCGGAATCCACCTGTGACGGAGAAGGTAATGAGCCATCGGAGGCCGAAACTCGGCTCACAAGATGAATGGTTTCTGCTGCTCTGCGATCTCCGCGACTCGGCTGCTCATTCTTATCGTGTGCGCTTAAGTGTCACTGCATGTTCCAAGGGCATTGGTTTTGCCATGGCCGTGCTGTTCCGAGGGATGAGCATGCCGAAACTGTCCTAGGAGAGAGAGCCGCAAATCGGGCATGCATCGAAGCCACATCGACCGAGCCGCGAGTTTACATGCAGGATTATTGCAAGAGATATAGCAGTGCCTCCGACGTCGGGGCGGCCGGCAACCGGTGTAAATAGAAGTGGCGATAGCGAATGTGCAGCACCTTTGCAGCACAAGGTCAGTCACGTTGCTGAAAATCGTCTAGGCATGAGTCCCCCAGGTATCGAAAGGCAGAAACTGGAAGACATCCGGGATTACTCAAATAAATCTGCCGGACCATCGTCGCCGTGCTGCGTTACTGATCGAGAAGACGATTGCTGAGTCCTTCTGCGGCATCTTCGGCCGCCTCGGCGTCGGGATCTCGTAATACTTCTTCTGCCACACTTGGGGGCAAGCGTTGCTTGTCCGATCTCCTCTTGTCGAGCTCAGTTCGAAGCTGCTTAGCCGTCAGTAAACAGCTATGCTCGTCAAGCGACCTTCTGCTTATTCACGGATTGCAGTCAGTGAATAGATATGATAACACCGACATCTTTAAGGGCGTAATCTTGATTTTTCTTCGGCATAACATAGTTGCACACAGCTTAATTTTCGTGAGATATTTAGTTTTTACTAGTGACATATTCATTCGTCCCGAGTTTGTTTTCCTTTTTCCTTTTAATTTTTTGAGTGGCATGTCTTGAGAAAAATTATTCGATTAGTCCTAAATTTTTCAATTTTAGTTATAAACTTTTACATGAAATTTCAATGTAGTCTTTTCAACTAATTTTTGTTGGAAATGGCGGATGTGACAGTCCAATAATTACTGTATAGGAATTTCAAGAGATGGTTTAGGACTGAACTTGACAAATTTGACAAATTTAGGAATAAATTTCCGTCTATACAATAAGATTATGACTAATCGGGGCAAATTTCCCCTCGTATCTTGGACTTATGTGCATGTGGACCCGAACAATTCATTGATCATGTTTGCGTCAAATCTGCCAAGAGAAACTTAGGAATAATTTCAAGAGGACATGCCTACCTAAACTGATCCTGAAGCGGACAAGAACAGAGAGTAAAGAAAGGAGGACACCCACTTCCATCGCTTGCTATAGCTGGGTGATTTTGTCGTTGAATTGGACATTGGCTTTGTCTTTTTCTTTTTTCCTCGAGCAAAAGGTTCCCAAAAAAGAAGAAGAAGATGAATGGAGCACATGGTTGTTTATGTGGACAGAAAGTTAGGTGTGGGGTCAGTTGGTCTCTATCTCACCTTCAACGTCAATCATCCCTTTTCAGCGTTCAACCGCTTGTGGGCATTTCTGTGTCCTTTTTTTCTTTGACATCGTTTGTTTCCAAACAATGATTGATTTATAAAATGTTTTTTAAAAATAATCATTTATATCGTGGGTTAATACTCTGAAAAACTCCAAACTGGTACACTTATGATAAATTTACCCTAAATTATTTTTTTGACCACAAAAAATCCCAAACTGGTATACCTTTGACAAATTTATCTCAAACTTGTACACTTGTGACAAATTTACCCCATGTTAGTTTTTGTTAAATTTTATTCTCAAATTATTAAGTTAAATGACATGTGACCGGTATACAAATGTAGGATTTTACGTTCCGTTTGTCACAGTTTACAATTTTTGTGATTTTTTTTGTGGTATTAATCCAATTTAGAATGGGGTATATTTATCACAAATTTACTATTTTGGGGGTTTTTTTTTTGTAGTCGAATAAATTAGTTTGGAGTAAATTTGTCATAAATGTACAAGTTTAGGGTTTTTTATAGTCAGTCGGGGTAAATTTATCACAAATATATAAGTTTGGGTTTTTCATGGTCAAAAATATAGTTTGTGGTAAATTTGTCATAAGTGTACCGGTTTAAGATTTTTCAGAGTATTAACCCTTATATCATTTGTAAAAGTGAATGAATGGATTTTTTTTTCACAATCTATAAAAATATTTTAGATATAAATTGTTGTCAATAGTGAAAATAATTTTTATTGACTAATTATTTCAAGTAATACAAACGATTATTTTTAAGGAAAATGATTTTCAAATCATTTATTTTTCCTGTGAAATAAACAGAGCTTATATGTTTATAAATTCCTCCTCAGTCTTAGCATGTTCTTCTCTAATTTCACGCTAAGTCCCTCCTCCACAGTTGTTTTGATCGCGCCTTCTAATTTCTTGTAATTTCACGCAGTTCCCCACCTCCGGGCCCTTCATGTGGTTGTACCTTCTAGCGGAATCCACAGGTTGACCATTTTGATAGGGGCTTTTACCCCCTTGGCGCGGCAGCCTTGGGCTCTAATTTTTCTTTCTAGGAATGTCCAGGGCGGTTCTCCCGCCTGTTGGAGCCGGTTTGAGCCTTTTAAGGTCCTGCCCAGGACCAAGCCTTCTAATTTCTTGTCCGCAAGCTATCTGGGTTATTGCAATCACGTCATTCTGTTAGTGCAAAGAAGGGTCCGGACATTTTAGCATTTGAAGGGCCGCCACCGGATCGTGCAGTCACTTCTTGTTTACTTAAGTGTCTTAATCTTTATTGATTGGTCTATCTTTCTCTAGGTTTATCTTTCTCTCACTAGTTTTGAGTGCTTTCCCTGGTGGTCAAACATGGGTCCGATTCAAAATCCTAGAGAGAGAGCTCAATTTCAGCATGGCATTCATGTCTTGACTGTCTTATCTTGTCATAGCGATGTGATGTCCTGTGGAGACCGGCTCTTCCACAGGCGAGAAGGCTGGAGGAGTCACCGGCGGTTCAATTCGCCAGCTGAACCTAACCTTCGGATTCTTGGACGGAGGAGGAGGAGGTAGAGACACGTTTTGGTTGGTGCAGCTATCAAATTTATGATTTTATAATACGGCAGCAGCCTTTTTTATCACATGGTTCGCGTGGCTAATTATCATGTGCAAACATTAGCTCCAAGCACTTCTAAGAGGTCATATTCTAACTCGGAATTTCGTACTCAATTGCCCAAATTTCAAAATCTTCAATCACTCATCAACCTACCTAAAGTTTTTTAGCTCAAGTATTGTAATTTTCTACGTTGAATCATTGGTTAGCTTAATTTATTTCGTGACTGAGAATTTTAAAGTGCACTGTACTTATCTTGGCTTTTAGGCTTCTTTTCTTTTTTTTTTTTTTTAAATAAATAATTTTAAAAATATTTTTCTAAAATCAATCGTTTATATTGGTTGACGTTATCAGTTAATGAGAAAACTTTTTATTATCTACAACAATTTATGTCTCAAAATTTTTATAGATAATAATAATATTTTTCGTTTGTTCATTTTCATACTTAATAAAATGGTCATTTTTAATTATTTTTTTTCTAATTACTCTTTTTGCCATGAAATACACGGAGCCTTAATTTTTGCCCATTTGTTAGTATTATTGTTGTTTGAAAATTAACTATTGTCTAACATTACAATTCACGGGTTCTCCTCTTCGTCTCTTCATGTTTTCTCTATATTGGTAATTGCTTCAAGGCTTGAATCATTGTTCGGTTGGTATTTCGAAACTTTCAAAACATAACATGTATCATAAAAACTACCAAAAAAAAAAAAAACTATGTAATTTGAAAAAGTAATGTATCTCGAATCGTGATTGGGAAAGTTATAAAAAGATCATAAATCTAATGTACTTGTGTTAATTCAGTGCTAAAATTTTCAATTTGATCAATTTAGTTTTAAACATTTTGTTAATTTACCAATTAAGTCATTTCAGCCGGTTTTTGTTAGAAATCGCTAACATAGACAATTTTGGTAATTTTTAAATTTTTTTTGAATTTCTTTTTTTCTTTTCTTTTTTTCATTTTGCCGGCGAGGGTCACTATCGACCACATCAACGTCTCGCCGCGAAGGCCTTGAACGAGGCCATCGTAGCACGTGATTCATCCAAGTTCTCTTGATTCTCTTATATTGTGATAGAGATATGAAATCCTGTGGAAAAATCTCTTCCGCCGGCGGTTCAATCCGCTAGGTGAACCTAACCTTCGGATTCTTGAACAGAGGAGGAGACAAGTTTTGTTTGGTATAACTATAGAAATTATGATTTTATATTAAATTCTATTTTATCGTATGGTTCTCATGGCTAATTCTTTAATGAAGACCAAATCCAAACATACATTCCAAGCATGAGGTTTATTGCTCTAAGAAATCATATTCAACTTGAAATTTTCTATTAATTGTCCCGATGCAAAACCTTTGAAAAAAATTACCAATTTAGTTCTCGACCTATTGTACGGATGAATGCCATTTCAATTATAAAATTTCCAATTTTGTTAATATAGTCCTAAACTTTCATGCGAAATTTTAATAGTCTTTTCAGCCAATCGCCACTAAAAAATCGTTAACATGGCAATATCCTAGTTGTTAGGGCGACATGCGATGGCTAGATGTCACACTGGCAATATCCGGCATTAATTGACCGGGGAAGGACTACACTGGAATTTTGTGAAAAGATTTAGGATTATATTAACAAATTTGAAAAGTTTAAGACTAAATTGATATTCATATAATAAATTTATGACTAAATTGTTAACTATCCCAAAATTCTTAAATCACCTGTCAACTTAGCTAAACTAAATCACTAACTTTGTGGGGCATTTTTTCTAAAAAAGGATGTATTGATTAATTTAATTTATTTTTGGACCGAGAGCTTTAAATTGTCTATTAATTATCTTGTCCTTTAATATCTATCCATTGATTCGTTTATTGCGGTTTACAGATTTAGCAATCTACATTGGAACGAAAATATTTTTACCAAATGGTTGCGTCCATTAATTTCATTTTCCTAAAAAATGAAAATAAAGAGAGCACCATTAATGTTACTTAATCCTTTATCTCCTCTTCGTCTTCTTCGTGCTTTCTCTATGTTGGCCATCTCTTCAAGGCTACAGTGGTGCTCATCGGAGCTAATCATATCGAATCATGAATTCCGTCAACAAATCATTTGTCTCTAAGATGATATCATCGATTTGCCTTACTTGGAAATTTAATCTCTTTCCTAAATTTCAACGGCAAACTTAGCTCTGTCGTGGAAAAAACGAAACTCATTCAACCATGTGAAATTGCGATTGTCGAATTGAGATGAGAATATGGTCAAGTCAAAATATCGAGCTTATGGATGAAATAATTGAAAGTTGGATCCGAATTGCATGATTAAATTAGACTGAAAGTCACCCTCTCATTTCCACATTTAAATTGGCGGTGCACTAGGTGGAATGTTAGGTACGGAGATTGTCGGATTTCCATGGCCAGCACGTGTTATAATATTATATTGTACTCTCCCAATGGGCCACGTTAGCCGAAGCGGCGGAACGGATGCAACACAAAGGCAAAAAAGACCGGTAGGACTGAGGATTAACGTGAGGTCCGACCCGGAGAAAGGCAATTGAAATTTTGTTCTCTTGGCTCATGACCTGAATTCGAAGCATCGCACCTCTTGCTTCTCTTGGAGCACCTCAAGGAGCAGGCAATTAGATCCTCTAGCAAATTAGTCTTATCGGCTCGGGACCAGCGATTGTTGCACCCAGTGGAAGATTGATCAAGCGATCAGAGAGACCGGACACTCTGTAATTAGTGAAGATGCGCGTAAAATGAACTCGGGCTCATTGTAAACATTGCTAGAACTAAAGTTATTAGATAAATGCGTTGTTTGATATTTAAATATTTTAACACTGCCTCAAAGTTGGATTTTAACTGAATTATAGAGCGTCAAAACTTAGGGGCCTTAAAAGATTTGAATTCGGGATCTTTTGATAGCTTAAAAGATTTTGTGTTAACTATTCTAAAAATTTAAGTTATTAGATAAATACAGTTCTTATGTATCATGAGCATGCAAGTAAAGCTCCACATACATTGGATGACATTGTTATAAACTGAACCATAAGCTTTGGATTTTGAACATTCATGCCGGAGAGATATAGAGAGTTGAAAGGGAGTTAGACCAACTCGCCTCACAGGCTAACACCTAACTTTCTCTAGCAAAACCCACGGACAAGCGCATTTGATCCCCCTGTCCGTGCGCTCCATTTAAGATTTCCTCTCTTTCCTACTTCAACCCTAGGTTCAACTTCCCCACTCTATCCCCTTCTGTTCCAGGGGATGGCAAGCAAGTGAAAGCAGAGAGAGAGAGAGAGAGGGAGAGGAGGAGGGAGGGAGACAATGGCTGTGCAAAAGGCAATGTTGAATTCAACAAGCAAAGGCATTGAGAAGAAATGGGTGTGCATTTTGCTTGTGCTGGCGTCTGCCTCAGCTGCTTCATCTCAGTACATTGTGGAGACACTCCCCGGGTTTCCTGGAACACTACCTTTCACGCTGGAAACCGGGTCAGTTTGGATTCTTTGTCGTCTTTCTCTCTCTCTCTCTCTCTCTCTCTCTAGACAGTGATTTGAACTGGAGTTGCTTCATAAGTTGCGATCCACGACACTTTGCATTGGACTGCAACAATAATGAGCCGACTTAGGGCAGTCTGTGGCCGGAGGTGTGGTATCACGGTGGCGCCATACATAGAATATGTGATTGCTTTTTCACCAATAGTTTCTTTGATATTAGCATTTGGTGATGCATGATGGTGCTAAGATTGCAGAATTATTTAAAAAATGAAGACACACCAGCTAAAGGGAACTTTGCAGTTTAGTCCCTACAATTTATGACTTATCTCAACTGGGTCCTAGAGTTTCTGATTGCATCTATATAGGTCCTTCCACAGTCCTTCTGTTCAGCAGAGTCCTTTCTAATCTTGGAATATAAACTGATAGAAGATTTTGAGAACAATTCTGACCTTGCAGCAAAATAACTGCCAAAATTGCGTACTTTTCTTTTGAAGGGTGATGGTTCGACGGATAAAATCGACAGGATTAAAGTGAGACAAACAAAATGTGTAAAATAACTCTAATGACGTTGGGTACCCAGTAAACTTATTGATAGTTAGCCTGCACAAATAATCACTTATTAACCACCCACCTGGGTGGCGCTGTTGGCGGCAAGCTTCTCTCCTTAACGCAAGGGGAAGAGTTTGATTCCCGGGTGTCGCAGGGTGACTTACCCAGTGACACATGTGTGGTGGCTAGCACGTGTTACCCCCAGGGTTTACCCCTCGTTACCCCGGGTCTTTCGGGCTGTTCGTGTTGGTATGGTGCGCGGGTTCCCTGGGTTACCAAAAAAAAAAAAAAATCACTTATTAGATGTATTGATTCGATGTTGAATCACAACCCATTCGATTTTCTAGTGCATATACGCTAACGTTGGAAATGTTTTGCATAAGAGTTCTTCCTTCAAGCAAGTAAAATTATGTTCTTTTAGAGGATGAGAATGCCCACCTAAATTCCTGGTGTGCACGAGCAGAATTTTGATGTACTTACTGACATACATCAGCTGCACCAGAATTTTCTCTACCCACTATGCTTTAGCCATCAGGTTCTCCTAACTTTCCATAACAACAACACTCAAAACTCACTACAAAATGACCAATCTTTCGAAGAATTTTGCTTACCTATGTTTGGCTCTTCCCAACAATATTGGAATGCTAGCATGAACTCTCTAACAATGGCTTGTATCAGTGCAAGCAAACTCGACTCCACTTGCTTTTGCATTCTCTTTCTCTGTTTCTGTACCTTTCTGGCTCTGCATTTTCTAGCTGGATTGCTAAGGAATTACTGGTTTATCCCGGTTTGATTCTTCCAACTCTTTAAACAGGGTGAACTAGTGTTGCGACTGTACTTCTGATTTCAAAATGCAGGGATGGATTTGACTTCTTCAGCGATCTTAATAGGGTATGTTGGTTGATGCAGGTACATAACCGTTGGCGACGTTGAGTTCTTCTACTACTTCGTGCAGTCTACCGGGAATCCTGGAGCCGATCCTCTTCTGCTTTACATGAATGGAGGTCCTGGGTGTTCGGGTTTGAATGCCTTCCTGTTCCAGCTCGGTCAGTTTCTTATTCTACACAATACCTCCCTATTATGTTATCACTTTCATTATGATGCTGCAATTCTGTCCAGGTAGGCGTTAACGTGTAGTATCTTGATGTCATGCAGGTCCACTTAAATTCAATATTACTGATTATACTGGGGGTTTGCCGACGTTAATTTACGAGCCAGATGCGTGGACTAAGGTAACGTGAGAAGTAACATATGTGCCCATGATTTCGGATTATTTAACAAAATACTGAACCTCAATTTCATCGAGATCTCGTCCTCTTATTGAGTTCGTACTGACTTTTCACCCCCCAAATCTATCAGACAGCCAACATTATATTCATAGATGCACCAGTTGGCGCGGGTTTCTCCTATGCAACGACGGCATCAGCGTACGCTTCGACAGACACATCCAATACTGCACAGATGCAGGCCTTCTTAAGAAATGTGAGTGAAATTCTTCACAGATCATGGTGGTTGTATCATGCGGGTTTGAAACGAATGCTAATTTGTGTATGCGATGCAGTGGTTGGCGGAACATCCGAGTTTCCAAACCAATCCGGTGTTTGTTGGTAGCGATTCTTATGCCGGTGTATATACTCCCATGCTTGCTACAGCGATTCTACGAGGTATCAAATCTATTCTATTAACCTGATCGAATGGGATAAAAATGCACGTTGTCTTCTTTCCACAACTATCGATGGTTATGAAGTATGCATTTTCGCTTCTTGTTCCAAAATCTGCAGGGAATGAAGCTGGATTTAAACCATATGTCCACCTTAAGGTGTGAAAAAGCTTGCTCCTCATCCTAATTTTTCCTTCTTGAGTTTGACATAAACTGTACCTTCGGTTAATATACTGATCCTCTCTTTGTTGAATCATTTTCAGGGGATGATATTATCATGTCCCCACACGTTCACCGATCTTGAAACGAACTCAAAAATTCCATTTGCTCATAGGTTGGCCCTCGTCTCAGATTCACTTTATGAGGTAAATGAATGAAAAATCATGTGTGGACTTATTGATGCGAGACTAGTTGAGCATTTGTGATTCCTGGGTATGACAAAATCTTATCCCTTTATCAGTCTTTAGAAGAAAATTGCGGTGGGAATTTTGTGGATTCAACGAACACGACCTGCACGGAGGATCTGGCAGCATACGATGAGGTTAGAGAATGTGCATCCTTGATGGATACTTATGAAGTAGACTTGTTCTTTTTCCTCACCAAAACTCTTGTTTGGTTTGAGATTTATTGGACATAAAGTTTGAGCAGAGATGTTTGCTTCTTTCTGTCTTATTTCCAGCTAATGAATTGATCAGCAAGCAAAATGTTCTTGAACCTGATTGTGCTTTCCTCTCACCAAAATCGAATGAAGCTTTCAAATCAGCAGTATCAAACCAAGAGAAGCACAGGAGGTCCATCCAAGAGTTCACCAAGGATTATCTTGTGTCACTGCCGAGACCTCGCGATCTTTGGTGCAAGGTCTCTCTCTCTGTCTCTCTGTCTCTCTGTCTCTGTCTCTGTCTCTAAATCTGTTTTCTGATTCTTTCATTGAATGTTACAGAATTTCGACTATCTACTTGTCGATATATGGGGTAATTATCCAGGCGTACAAGATGCTCTTGGTGTTCGACAAGTATGTACATGTTTTGCCAGTCTCTCATTCAAATTTGTTCGGTCTTGAGAAAACTAACCGGATAGTCTTATCTTTATCGTGTCAATTTGTAGGGAACCGTCAGCGAATTTTTCAGGTGTAACATTTCCTTATCCTACACCGTAGATGTCAACAACGTGCTTGATTATCATAAGAATCTCACCAGTCTGGGCATGCAAGTTCTAGTTTTCAGGTAAAATCTGATAAAACCCATGTTGACAATATTTTAGGGCAGATGTGAAATTCAGTAAAAAGAAAGAATACTTCGTTCGACCGGTGATGAATAGCTCTTTCTTTGCAGTGGCGATCATGACATGGTTATTCCACATAACGGTATTGAAACCTGGATAAAGTGGCTTGATTTGACGACGGACACAGATTGGAGACCATGGTTTGTAGATGGCCAAGTTGCAGGGTAAGCTCATGAAGAGTTTGGTCTATCGCAAGCTTTCGGTTGAAGTTATTCTTCATTCTCCCTCTCGTTTGACCTTGATGATTTAAGAGCTTCCAAATTCACCATGTTTTAACAGGTACACGGAGAAGTATACAGATGGCGGATATCGATTGACTTATGCGACAATAAAGGTAAGAACTCCGACTTCAGTGCCGTCTCTTCCTTCTCTTCGAGTTGTTTTTGGTGTGGTAATACTTTTGTTCTTCTGTTAATGCCTTTAATACAGGGATCGGGCCACTCGCCTCCGGAGTACAAACGCAGAGAATGTTACAAGATGTTTGACAGATGGATTCATTACTATCCTTTGTAGATCCACACGTTCAAGAGCGGGTGCTATAATAACGTTCTGTTGCTAAATTATCAGAAAAACTGTATTCATGAGTCGTTTGGCCTCATCTTGATTCATGTAATCGGAAGAACATCCATTGAGTCACCAGAATAATTGACATGTATTAGGCAAGGTATGGAAGGGCCATTGAGCAACAGCTCCTACATTTCAAGCTCAGGTCATAAGTCCACGTCGAAAGCCGATTACTTCACTTTGCGTTCAAGAGCAATTAGAATGTAACCAATGATATGATGATATGACGATCTACGTAAAATGACCTAGTAGACGTATTTAAACATAAAATCTGCAGTTTCCGTATCAACTGAAGAAGAAGGAATGCGCAATTATATGTTTGTAGAACTAAAGCCAGGAGTCATCACTTAAAGTCATTTCACATCGATGTCTTTCTTTCAAGATGAAAGAGAGATTTCTTTTTGGTTGCCCTAAAGTTGAAGGCAGAGCCACAATGAGACTGAACCACCCTCCTTGATGAAGTTGTAGCCATTGGACAGTACCCGCTACCTAAAACCAAGAAACCTGCCCAATTAGCGCATAGATTTCCCCTTACCTCAGTCTAAGAAACTGATCTCCCATCATCTGCTTCCTAAGGCGTGATTGAGAGAACGCCCTCGCCAGGGGCAAAGCAGGGGAATCGATGAAAGAGAGCGAAGCCAGCAGTACCTCATTAGAAACAAAACATAATACTGTTTGATAAACTGCAGATGCACATCACACATGAAAATAGAGCCAAAAGTTGACATGCCTTTTGGGTAACAATTCCCACACTACTCCAGAAAATGCACAGCAAGGCAAGAGGAGGATCAGGAGAGACCCAGCAATAGATTTATCCATCCCTACACACTAATCAAGGAAATGCACAACGATTTGCTTACCATCTACACAAGCTATTGACAACATAATAGACAATCTTACATGTTTGTCAATCAAAACTGATGGCAGACTGCACTCTGTTTTGCCGCCCAACTTCCCACGCACTGACCACCACCAGTCCTATGCCCCGTCATACTGCAACGAAAGCATATGTTCTCCAGGACTTCGAAGTCAATCCTCTGCGTTAAATGCCCGAACCTCACCGCAGTGGCTTTGCGAGGTCAACTTCCATGCACTCTCAAAAAGGGCCTACTAAAGCACAAAAAAATCTGTTTCTTAACCGTCTATTAAGCCAATCTCATTTGATGCATGGTGTGTATCTCAGGTTTATGTATCGTGCCATGTAATTTTTGTGGTTTGTGGTGATGCAACCTTCAGTAGCAGCATGCCTTCAGCTAAAATTGAACCCTCTTATCACCAGCAAGGATGGCCCAGTAGACGTGCCCTTATGCATCCAAAAGATCGTGAGGAGAGCCAGGGGTGAGGTAACTTGCTTCATCTCTACCAGTCACCCATCACCGCCCTATTCCTTCGACATAAGGGCATGAACTGCACTTGCAGAGGGAATCTCAGAAAAGTAATGTTATCATCAAATACAACTGTAAAAAAAGCCACAACTGTTGGATACATTGATCTTGTTGAAGATATGTGAGCAATCCTGTGTTGTTGCAGATTCTTCATCAGCATCGAAAGAACATTCATTCGTCTGTGCACAACTTTTCGAGCAAAAATTGTATTCCCCTTTCCAAATTTGAATGCAAGTGTGGATATATATACAGGGGATATTATAAATACATCTGTGATGCATAACATTCTTTGGGTTTGTGCTCTGCAGGTGAGTGACCAGCAGCTCGCTGTAAAAGGGCAACGGATAATCCTTACCTTAAAAGGGGGCATAAGTCTATTGATATCCGCTACTTGAATTCTTCCCTATGCACTCATTAAAACATGATATATAAGAAGCCTGTAGGAGCTTTGGATTGAAAAAGGAGGAAAAAGGGGAAATTACTAAAGACTTCCCTTAAACTTCGTGGACAATATATTTTTGCCCCTATACTTCGATTGTTACACATTACCCTCTAAAGTTTCATTTTGTTATAGCTGTTATGTTCCGTTCATTTCATGGAAAATAATTTTCAGAAATTTTTTTAAAAATTTTCCAGTGTTTATTTATGAAAAATGAATTGGTTGGGCAAAATACTTTCCATCAATGGGAAAAAATTTTCTAAAAGGGAAAATGTTTTCTACTTTTTAAATAGGGGAAAACATTTTCCATATCTTCTTTTACCTCAATTTCTTTCATCAAACACATTTTCCTTTAATTTTTTTTTCTTTTTTTTTTTTCCTTCTTCTTCGTTGACCTTGGCCAATTGCTAGCCATGGTGATGGCCGGTGATCGGCCTTAGGCGAGCTCCAACCTTGCCATTGGCTGTCGAGGCTTGGGCTCACTTGACTCTAGCAAAGTCGAGCCTTGCCACTGCAGCAAGGCTCTGCTTTGTCCATTCTAGTGAAGCCAAGGGCGAGCTTGGGCCTTGTGCGATCCAATGAGGCTCGACTTCGCCAAAATTTGGTGAGCTTGAGCCTCGCTGGGTTGTGACAAGATTGCAGCTCGCCAAATTCCAATGAAGTCACCATGGCCGATGACCAGTTAAGACCAAGGAAGAAGAAGGAAAAAAAAAAAAAAAAAGAAAAAGTAAATTAAAAAATTTTAAAAATCAATTTAAAAATAAAATAATAAAAATTTATTGAAAAGGAATCCATGGACGAAAAGATGCTCCTTACTGAACAATGGAAAATATTATATTTCATTTTTAAATTTCAGCCAAACATTAGAAAATATGATTATTTTCCTAAAAATTGACTTTTGGAAAATAATTTTTGGAAACATCATATTTTCCACGAAATGTATGAATTAGTCCTTCCTTATTCTTTCCAAGCATGGGCAATGCACGTGATTTGTAAGGGGTTATAATGTATTTTCATATCATTTTTGAAGGAAATCTCTCTTTTACCTTTAATTTCTATAAAAAAAACGAAAATGTAAAGAAAATAGAGAAAACTAAATTAACCACGACATTAATAATAGAAAAATAGATATCAATAAAAATATGACCTAATAAATATATGATGAATATATTTATAGAACTAAGCAACATATTGTAATAAAAAGCACAATTGATTAAAAAGGAAAAACAACCTCAATAAGAGAACGATCAAATTAAACAAAAAAAAAAAAATCAACATTGGTTATGTATATTTAAATAGTCAATTAATGCAAAAAGTGCTTCATCAATAAAAAAATATCAAAAAAGATTGAAAAAATTACCAAAGAAGTCCTAAACTTATTGCAATTATGCCAATTCAATCCTAAACTTTTTTTTTTTGTTAATTGAGTCTTAAATATTTTGTATTTGTATCAATTCAGTCCATTCGACCATTTTTAATTAAAACGTTAACATGGATGTTAGGCATTCTACGTGGCGCGATCGGCACTAACATGGATAGTTTTTAATAATATTTTAATTTTTTGAGTTATTTATTTATTTATTTTTGTTTTGTTTTTCTTTCTTTTTTTGGATAAGTGCATTGAAAATCCTAAAATTTGTCAACAGAGTTCAATTTAGTTCTAACGTTTTCAAAAGTGTAATTAAGTCCTAAAACTTATTACGAAAGTTCAATCGAGTCCTAATTAAGTAAAAAAAAAACCTTGTCAAATATATCTAATCAAGTCCTTCTTTTGATAGCACTTTTTAAAAATTTTAAGACTCGATTATACTTTCATGGCAAGTTTTAGAACTTGATTATACTTCTTGAAAATTTTAAGACTCAATTATATTTTTGTAACAAGTTTTAGAACTTAATTGCATTTAAAAAAATTTTAAGACTCAAGTGTACTTTTTGTGACAAGTTTTAGGACATCTAATGCACGTATTCACTTTCTTTTTTTCTCCCTTACCTTCTTCCTCTAGCCGATTGTTGGACTTTGGTGATCAGCCAAAGGTGAGGGTTAGCAAGGTTGACCTCATCAGCCTTTAGTGAAGCTTGCTCGCCCCTGATTTCTCTATCTTTGGGCAAGGTTGGTCTCACCATGATTGGGCAAGGCTCAATATCGCTAGTGGCCAATGAGGTCGACCTCACCTAGTGATGGTGAGGGCTTGACCTCGCTAAATCCGACGAGGTCGAGTCTTGCCTAGTCATTGGCAAGGGCACTAAGTGATGCTCTACCTTGCCAGATCAAGCAAGTCTTACCTTGTTAGGGTTAGGTAAGGCTTGCCCTTGCTTGTGGCCAGCAAGGTCGACCTTACCAACTCTCGCCTCTGGCCAATCATCAAGGTAGAAGAACTAGGAAAAAAAAAGGAAAGAAAAAGAAAAGAAAAGAAAAGAAAAGAAAATTAAAATAAAATTAAATAACATTAAAAATTGTTTATATTATCTTCAGTTGCGCCACGTAGGATGATTGACGTCCAAGTCAGCAATTTTTTATTAAAATTGACCAAATGAACTGAATTAACACAAATACAAAAGATTTATAACTCAATTGGTCAAGAAAAAATGTTTATGATTGAATTGACACAACAATAGGTTTAAAATTTTTTTGGTAATTTTTCCAAAAAGATCACTTGAGATTCTGATTAATAATAATTCTTTTTTCGTGAGTTGGGGACATCATCTCTTCTTATAATTTTTCCAAATAATCTAGTTAATCATATCCACTTTTAACATTAATTATCCCTTTAAAAATGCATATCAAGTAACCAATTATGAAATGAGGAGGCAACTGATCATGAAGCAGATACTACATGTACTAGAGGCACTTATCATATATGCCAAAAGAGACCTTACCCTTTGCGTTATCTCTCTTCATATATGATGTTGTTAGAATTTAATGGTTCTCTAACCCTAGAATGCAAAGGTTATCACCGAACGGCTGCTCCATGGTCGTGTGCATCGTTTCCTTTATTAGTTCTCTTTCCTTTGTTTTTCTCCTCCTCTTCGTCTTCTTCATGTTTTCTCTATATTGGTTATCCCTTCAAGGCTTGAGTTCATCCTTCATTGGTATTTTGAAACTGTCAAATTATGACAGGGAAGAGTACCAAAAAAGTCATAAACTTATGGTATTGATATCAATTCAGTCTTAAATCTTTCAATTTGATTCATTTAGTCCTAAATCTTTTCACATTTGTATAAATTCAGTTTATCTAACCAATTTTTAAGGTTGACACTGACGTGGATGCAATCGGGTGGCGAATACTAATGTGGCAATTCTTAATAATTTTATATTTTTATTAATTTTTTATTAATTTTTTCCTTTTTCCTTTTCTTTCTCCTCTTTTTCCTCCTTTGGCTTCTTCTTGTAGTGGCCGGTGAGGCTCTAGCGATTGCTGTGGCCCTTGCCTAGCCTTGCCCAATGGCCGACAAGGCTCTGGCCATTGGGCAAGTCTCTAGCCACTGCTGGGAGAAAAGGCCAAAAGGAAGAAGAGGGAAAAGAAAAGGAAAAGAAAATGAAAAAAATTAATAAAAAAATATAGAATTAATTAAAAATTGCCAAGTAAGCATTCGCCAGTTAGTCAATTAGCATTTACGTTAGTACCAATTGGCCAAAATTAGTTGGGTGGACTGAATTGATACCGATATGAAAATATTTAGGATTAAATTGGTTAAATTGAAATGTTTATGAATGAATTAGTACCAACGCCATAGGTTTATAATTTTTTTTTTTGTACTTTTCTCAATTATGACAAGTAATAGATGTCGAATTGTGACTTGATGCTTTTCATATTGAATTGTTAGCTTTTAGTGGTGAATCCATAAAATAACTTGTTATTCAGCATTACCAACATTAACCATATGGGTAGTATTGCTATGGGAAAGAAAAGATGTTGTTATATGTTAGAGTTAAAGCTTAAATTAAATTAATCAAAAATCGATAAGATATAAACTCCAGGTGAGGTGATCGTGATTTTAAGGGCTTGTTAGTTTTGGCTTAAGCAAAGTAATTTTTGTTGTTCCTAGAGAATTTTCAAATGAAAAGTGATATGCTTCAAGGTTGCGAACAATTAGGACAAAAAATTCTGGATGACTTTATGTTAGGACAAAAAATTCTGGATGACTTTATGTATATTGAATTGATGTGTTTTATATGATTTCTAGCGTAAAACTCATACCAAAACTCAAATTCCAAATCCTACGAGAAAAGAAGAGATAAAAAAAGATGAAGGTGACCTCAAATATATCCAAATGAGGCGAATATCGGACTTGCTATGTGTGAGTGTCAAACGATAAGACTCCTTTTATCATCTGTCAACATGGGAACTGAGACTTTGACAAATTCACTCTTTCATTTCCACGTTTGAGTTTGCAGCGCATCGGATGGAATGTTAGATTTGGAGAGTTGGGTAACAATAGCTGTCATAGCCAGCAGGGTCATACAACTCCTCCAGTGGTCCCCTCAAGTTAGTTGTTACATTTATTTTGTGGCTTGGGGTGCATCATCGGCAACAAAGTGCAAGCAGAAACTAGAGAGAGAGAGAGAGAGTGGCAAGGCAAAAGGCAATGTTGAATTCAAGAAGCCAAGGCATTGAGAAGAAATGGGTGTGCATTCTGCTTGTGCTGGTGTCTGCCTCAGTTGTCTCATCTCAGTACATTGTGGAGACGCTTCCTGGTTTTCCTGGGAGACTTCCTTTTAAGCTCGAAACCGGGTCAGTTCGGATTCTTTCATGTCATCTCTCTCCTCTCTCTCTGTGTGACAATGATTTGAACTAGATTTCTTCATGCATTGCAATTTCCGACACTTTTTATTGCGATGAAAACAACCTATGTACAACGGTCCACGACCAGAGGGCATGGTGCCCCAGTGACACCATAGATGGGAATATGTGATTGATTTCTGATATGTACGTACTTATCTTTTCAAAGGTGATGGTTCAATAGTTGCAGTCAGGATTCAATGTTGCATGTTCTCACAAGCTCATCTATTTTTGCCATTTTGCCATTATATTGGAGTTCTGACTTCCTGGTATTTGGTAGGTAAAGCAATTCTGAGTTCTGATAAGGTCTTATCTTTTCTCCTCTTTTTATTTCCATCTTTTTCTTCTATTTTGCCAAAATTGGCTGATAAGAACATACTTACACCTGACACTTTGGCTTCCATTCATTCGTTTATCCCTCATTAGTTACTTTAACCAAACTGACAAAGAAATAATATATTTGGCTAGATTGGTTTTTTTTTTTTTTTTTTTTTGGAAATACATTATACTCCTATTATCAAATTCTAAAGCTACCTTCATAATTAGTGTCAACAAGCGTGCTTCAAGCTACTAAGTTCATCTATAGTTACATTGTATGGGGAATCAAAGGGATGGATTTGATTTATTACATGGGTGTAATGTGACTACTACAAGTAAAATTGGTCCTGAAATGCAGGGATGCATGCATTTAACATTTTATGTGATGTTAATTGGGTATTTTGGTAGATGCAGGTACATAAGTGTTGGCGAGGTTGAGTTTTTCTACTACTTTGTGCAGTCTACCGGAAATCCTGGAGCTGATCCTCTTCTGTTTTTCATGAATGGAGGTCCCGGGTGTTCGGGTTTGAACGCCTTCTTGTTCCAGATCGGTCAGTTTCTTCTTCATTTTTCCTCCTATTATGTTACCACTATTCAAGTAGGTGTTAACATGTAGTATTTTGATGTCTGCAATATGCAGGTCCGCTTAAATTCAATATTACCGATTACATTGGGGGTTTGCCGTCGTTAATCTACGAGCCAGATGCGTGGACTAAGGTAATGCGAGAAGTAAAATATTTGCCTTTGATTTGTGATTATTTAACAAATTGCTGAACCTCAATTTACTCGAAATATTGTCCTCTTATTGACTTCATACTGACTTTTCACCCCCCGAAATTATTAGACAGCCAACATTATATTCATAGATGCACCCGTCGGCGCAGGTTTCTCCTATGCGACGACAGCGTCGGCGTACAATTCCACAGACACATTGAATACTGCTCAGATGCAGACCTTCTTAAGAAATGTGAGTGAAATTCTTCACAGACCACGGTGGTTATATCAGGAAAAAAAATGGGTGGGAAATGAATGTTTATTTATATATGCAATGCAGTGGTTGGTGGCTCATCCAAATTTTGAAACCAATCCGGTATTTATTGGTAGCGATTCTTATGCTGGTATATACAATCCCATGCTTGCAACGGCAATTCTACAAGGTAAGAAATTCTTTTTTATAAACCTGAATGAATGGGATAAGCATGCATTTTATCGCCCTTCCCCATCTATTGATAAATTATCAAGCACACATTTTTTTTCTCTTTTCTTGTTGTAAATATGTAGGAAATAAAGCTGGACTTAAACCATATGTCCACCTTAAGGTATGCAAAAGCTTGCTCCTCATCTTAATTTTTCCTTCTTAAATTTGACATAAACTGCATCTTATGTTAATGTACTGTTTTTCTCTATGTCGAATCAATTTCAGGGAATGACACTATCATGTCCCAAGACGGACAGCCATCTTGAAGCAAACGCAAAAATTCCATTTGCTCATAGGTTGGCCCTTATTTCAGATGCACTTTATCAGGTGATTGAATAACAAGTCATGTGTGAACTCATTGACAGAAGACTAGTTGAGCATTTGTTAGTACTGGGTATGATCAATTTTTTTTTTCTTTCATTATTAGGCTTTAGAAATGGATTGTGGTGGGGAATTTGTGGATGTGACAAATGCGAACTGCACAGAGGATCTGGTAACGTATGACGAGGTTAGAGAATGTGCTATTTGAAGGGTTACTTTTGAAGCGGACCTGTTCTTTTTTCTAACCAAGCTCCTTTTTGGTTTGAGATTTTGTTGAACATAAAGTTTGAGCAGAGATGATTGGTTCTTTCTTTCTTATTTCCAGCTAGTTGAATTAATCAACCAAAAAAATGTTCTTGACCCTGATTGTGCTCACCTTTCACCAAAATCGAAAGAAGCTTTCAAATTAGCAATATCAAACCAAGAAAAGCACAGGAGGTTCCTCCAAGAGTTCACCAAGGATTATCTTGTGTCGCCGATGCCTCACGATCTTTGGTGCAGGGTCTCTCTCTCTCTCTCTCTCTCTCTCTATCTATCTATCTATCTAAAAATGTTCTCTAATTATTTCATTGAATGTGACAGAATTTTGAATATCTACTCGTCGTTATATGGGGTAATTATCCAGGCGTACAAGAAGCTCTTCATGTTCGACCAGTATGTACATGATTTGCCATGAATTCCTCTTTCAAATTTGTTTCCCTCAGGAGAGAACTAACCATATAGTTGTATGTTATCGTGTCCACTTGCAGGGAACTGTTAGCGAATTTTTCAGGTGTAATATCTCCTTGGCCTACACTGAAGATGTCGACGATGTTCTCGATTATCATAAGAATCTCACTAGTCTGGGCATGCAAGTTCTAGTTTTCAGGTAAAAACTACCAAAACCAATAATTACAATCTTGTTGGAACATTTTGGCGATTGTGAAATTCAACAAAAAGAAATTTTACTTCACTAGAGCGGTGATGAGTAACTTGTTCTTTGCAGTGGTGATCATGACTTTGTTATTCCGCATAATGGTATCGAGGAGTGGATAAAGTGGCTTGATTTGACGGTGGATATAGAATGGAGACCATGGTTTGTAGATGGTCAAGTTGCGGGGTAAGATTACAAAGAATTCACTTGAGAAAATTGTTCAAAAAGTCCTAAATCTATTGCATGGCAACTAATTCAATTCTAAACCTTTCAATTGTTATAACTCTGTTTTAAACCGGTAGCTAATTTAGTCCTAAAATTTCAAATTGTAATTCTAAACATTTTAATAATTTGTCCATTTAATCCTAAATCTTTTAACAAATTGTAACTATAGTCTTTTCGGCTAATTTTGGTCGAAAACAGTTGACATGACAGCTCAATCAACCCCAACTATCCTACAAGGCACGGTCGGTGTAGACATAAATAATTTCTTAATTTTCAATTTTTTTCATATTTATTATAATTTTTTTTTTTTTTCATTTTTTTTTTCTAGCTCAAGGGCCAGCCCTCGAACAATGGTTGGCAACAGTCGCTGGCCCATAGCGAGAGCTCACAAGGCCTCACTATGGCTGGTGAGGGCTCATGAGCCCTCGTTGTGGCCAGCAAGGGCTTGGGTGAGGGCTTGTGATGCCCTTGTTGACCATAGAGAGGGCTTGCGATGTGACCCTTGACTACAATAGCAAGGGTTTTGTGGCCCTTGCCTAGGCTAGCATATTCAAGAAAATAAATAAAATAAGAATTTTTTTAAATAAAAGAAAAATTATTAATGTCAACTCCAATCGCGCCACGTAAAGTGGTTGGCGTTGATTAGACCAACACGTCAGCAATTTCTTACCCAAATTAGCTAGAAGGATTGTATTAGTAATTCGTTGAAGGATTTAGGATTAAATTGACTAATTATCAAAATATTTAGGACTGAACTGGTACAATTAAAAGGTTTACAACAGAATTGGTTGTCATATAATGAGTTTAGGAGTTTTTTGGACAATTTTCCCGAATTTAGTCTCTTGAAAGCTTTTTGTTGAACTTCTTTTTCAATTCTACCTTCATTTTGTCTTCGATGATTTAAGAGCTTCCTATTTCACCATGTTTTAATAGGTACACGAGGAAGTATACAGACAACGGATATCGATTGACTTATGCAACGATAAAGGTAAGAACTTAAGACTTCAATGCCGCCTCTTCCTTCTCTGCGTGGTCTTTGGTGTCATAGTACTCTTGTCCCTATCTTAACGCCATTGATACAGGGAGCTGGTCACTCGCCTCCAGAATACAATCGCAGAGAATGTTACGAGATGTTTCGTAGATGGATTCACTACTATCCTCTGTAGATCCAGACGTTTAAGAGTGGCTCCAAGATTCATTACTATCCTCTGCTACTTTAATATCGAAACAGGGATGTGGTGTCTGGCCCGTAGCGTATAGAATGTTGTGAGATGTTTCCTGGAGGGATTTATTTCAGTCTGCTGTAGATCCACGAGTTTAAAAGTTGGCTATGGAATAAACTAGTTGTCCCTCGACTATCAGCAAAACCTAAATAAACAAGTTATTTAGTCTTGTCATAATTGATGTGATCATACAGCAGATCCTGCGGCTCCCACGAAATTCAACGGCGGTAATTACCAGGGTTCTGGCAAGAATTTCCCCATACAACACACCAGAAAGAAACTATACGTGAGAACGTTGATAAACCACAGTTGATATGCACGACACGTCAAGAACCAGAAAATAGCTAACTTGCCTTTCGACTTCGAGTAACATTTCACGGGTTTACTTGGATTGCGGACAGCAAAAACATGGGGATATATTTTGCCTAAGAGTGTTGATGAAATACCTTTCAAGTGTGGATCAATGAGTGAATTGATAAAGATTGTGAAGGGTCCTATGTTGATTCTTGGATAGGAAACGTAAATGACCAGAAAATGAAAGTACTGAGACTGAGGTTGATTGTGTCCAGCCATATAAAAGATACTCAAATGTAAAGGTAAACCAAAAGTAAACTGAACAATTGGATTATTTGATTGATTAGCGGTACCTTCTATTAATTGGAACATTTATAGCCACTATCCACCTTTAATATCAATTTCAAAAAAATCAAACATCTCCTGCCTAACTTCTACAATCTAGCAGTTCTTATCAATGGTTACCTAGAAATAAATGGCTCCATTACTTTGAAGGTTGTGCTCCTTCTCTTCTCCACAATTGCCGCTATCAGTTGCTTATGGACTTCTCACTCTACTACTTGACAGTTGCACTGGGTTTACTCTTTTACAGATGCCCCTTTGACGGTTGAATACCAAATCATCGGCACCGACATTTAGACAATTTTTTGGATCTCATTCCATTGGCAGGTACATCAAACGTGATCTTTTCTGATAGGAAAATTTCCAATGTTGTTCTGAAGATGATAAGATAAACAAACGATACTAATGTGTGCTTTCATGGAATAGACAGGGTCATAGATTCATAAACCGATATATAGACGGTGTCCTAACCAAGCGGACTAATATGAGGAGTGGTGTGCAATTATCAAGGGATTGCGATTTGTAGTTGATTTGGCTATCAGGCATTGCAATTTGTAGTTGATTTGGCTAGTCAAGATGTTCGAATCAGCTACGCTTTTCGCTTTTGCCTATGCCTATGCCTTTCGCTTTTGCCCATGCTTCGATCCAGTCCTCTTGAAGAATGTGACCGCAGGAACATCTGATAGTTGGTCTCATGGCTTTGAATAGATTATGACGAGCTTTTGCCCTGCCACCTTTGAAAGTAATATGTCAAAGTAAAGTTGAGATCGCGGCAAGGAGACTATGGGAGTTCTCTCTGAGGAACTTGTTACTAATCCAGTACACACGAGGCAAAATAATCTAGGAATTCCTGTCGAAATTCGTTATACAAAATTCCGGGGCGGGTTGCATAACAGGTTGGATTAAAGAAATTCGCAATCTTGCCTAAGGCAATACTCAATGCAGACACGCTATTCTCGAAAAGCAATGTTAATGATTTCTGAATGTGGAAAATGCAAATGCAAAGGCATGCAATATGGATATTTTTTTGACAGATTCAAATAATGATTTTACGTGAAGAGCAAGACATTTGGGTGAAAAAATTTAGGTGTCATGAGGTGTTCAAATGGATTGAAAGTTAGGTGTGGGATCAGTTGGGTCTCTTAACTCACCTTCAACACCATCTCTATCTCTTTTTACCATTCTTCTGGTCTGATTGGATGTCAAGTCGTTTCATAGGGGTCCACATTTATACGACGTCTGGAAAACTGACATTAAGTCGCTTGGGTGCAACCACATTAGACCCCACAATCAATGGTACAGAGGATCATAGCGCAAAATGTAAAATCTTCAATCACCTATCAATCTATCTAAAAGTCAATGGCTAGCTCTGCTCCATATAACAGTAACGGGCGATTTCATAGCTGATCGTGTGAGAGGGAAGAGGGGGGTGTCATTGGCACCAAAGTGGAAGCAGAAACGCGCGTACGAGAGAGAGAGAGAGAGAGAGAGAGAGAGAGAGAGAGAGAGGCAAGGCAAAAGGCAATGTCAAATTCAAGAAGCCAAAGTATTGAGAGGATGTGGGTGCCTATTTTGGCCGTGCTATTGTCTGCCTCAGCTGTTTCACCTCAATACATAGTGGAGACACTTCCTGGGTTTCCTGGTAGACTTCCTTTTAAGCTTGAAACCGGGTCAGTTTGGATTCTTTCATGCCATCTCTCTCTCTTCCCCTTTTCCTGCCGCAGCGGGTTGCAAAAAAAAAAAAAAAAAAAAAAAAAAAAGAAGCCATCCTTCACTTAATGCAATTTTGCAACAATTCTCATTTCTGTCGCAATTCTCATTTGACCGCGACGGAAATGAGCCACTTTACAACAGCCCACAAACGGAGCGCACGGTGTCCCTGTGGCACCATAGATGACATAGGTGATTGATTTCTGATAAGTTGATGCTCGTCTTTTCATGGGTACCGGTTGGGAAAATTATCAAAAAAGTCATAAACCTATTATAATTGTGTCAATTTAGTCATAAGCTTTTTTTTTTTTTTTTTTGGCCAATTTAGTCGTAAACCTTTTACAATTGTGCTAGTTTAGTTCATCCGGCCAAAATTGGTTGGTCGGCGCTAACATGGACACCGGCCGTTCGATGAAAGCTGACATGACAATTTTTTTTTCCTACCTTCTTCTTCCTCTGGCTGGCGAGGCCGGCGAGGTCGGCCTCGCCGATGGCGAGGCCTCACCTAGCCATTGGCGGCGAGGCTGATCTACTGGCTCTCATCTCTGGCGAGTGCCGGCTGGCCAGAGGAAGGAGAAGGTAGAAAAAAAAAATCCAAAAATTCAAAAAATATTTAAAAATTCAAAAATAAAAATAAAAATTATTTAAAAATTGTCATGTTAGCTTTCACCGGACGGCTGGCCTCCACGTCGGCACCGACTGGTCAATTTTGGCCGGATGGACTATACTGACATAATTGCAAAAGGTTTAGGACTAAATTAGCCAAAAAAAAAAAATTGTGACCGAATAGGCACAATTGCAATAGGTTTAGGACTTTTTAGTAATTTTCTCCTATAGATGCAATGAGAATGGTTGAGGGAGAACTTTTCAATGGATTACTTGAGTATTATAACTTCTAAATCACCATAGGCAACGGAAATCCAATGCGACATGACATTTGTGTGAATTTTTTAAAAGTCATTGCGCTCAAGTGAAACTCTTTTTAAAAGTTATGGCATTCAAGTGATCAATTGAAAAGTTGTGACACGCAGTTAAAGGGATAATTGTCCAAAAATTCCTTAACCTATTGCATCACAGTCATTTCATATATAAACCTTTTAATTATACTAATTTAGTTCTAAACCTTTTGATGATTTGTTAATTTAGTTCTAAAACTTTATTTTTATGTTAATATAGTCTTAAACTTTTGGAAGATTTGGTAACTTAGTCATACACCTGTTATTTGGATATTTAGCTAGAACGACTACACTAGCAAATCGTCAAAATGTTTAAGATTAAATTGGCAAATCATAAAAAAAATTGAGGACTAAAATGTTAAAATTGAAAGGTTTAGAATTTAATTGGTTTCTATACAATAAATTTAAAATGTTTTGAACAACTTTCCTGCACTCAAATAAGTGCCATAGAAAAGCTATGGCATTTATGGCGTTTGTATTCCGATTAAATGGTGTATATTATATTGGACTTATGACTTGAGGAATTGCTTCACTCTTGAAACTGGGTGATTATTAATGTGACTACAAACAAGTGATTTTGGTTTCGAAATGCAGGGATCTTAAGTGGGTATTTTGGTTGATGCAGGTACATAAGTGTTGGTGAGGTCGAGTTCTTCTATTACTTTGTGCAATCTACTGGGAATCCTGGAGCTGACCCTCTTATACTTTTCATGAATGGAGGTCCTGGGTGTTCAGGGTTGAATGCCTTCTTGTACCAGATTGGTCAGTTTCTTCTTCTTCTTCTTCTTCCTCATTATTCCTCCTATTGTATTGTCATTGTTTCGTTACGACGCTGTAAATATCTTCAATTGTGAATATACAGTATTTTGATGTAAGCGATATGCAGGTCCACTTAAATTCAATATTACTGATTACACTGGGGGTCTCCCATCATTACTCTATGAGCCAGATGCCTGGACCAAGGTAAAGTGAGAAGTCATAAATTTGCCCTTGATTTTGGATAATTTAAGAGATTACTGAACTTTGATTCCATTTAAATATTGTTGTTCTATTGAGTTCTTACTGACTTTTTTACACCTAAAATAATCAGACAGCCAATATTATATTCATAGACGCACCGGTAGGAGCGGGTTTCTCCTATGCGATGACTACATCAGCATACAATTCCTCAGACTCATTGAATGTTGCACAAATGCAAACCTTCTTAAGAAATGTAAGTGAAAATTTTTAACGGATCACGATGGTTGTATCAATATTAAAAAAAAAAAAAAATTGGGTATAAAATGAATGCTAATTTATATATGCGATTCAGTGGTTGGCGGCTCATCCTAGTTTCGAGACCAATCCAGTGTTTGTTGGTAGTGATTCTTATGCTGGTATATATCCTCCCATGGTTGCTACAGCAATTCTACGAGGTAATGAATTCTTTTCTATAAACCCGATTGAATGGAATTAACAGACATTTTCGCCTTTCCACATCTATTGATGGACTTTGAAGGAAACATTTTTTTTTTCTCACTTTCTTTGTTAAAAATTTGCAGGGAATGAAGCTGGACTTAAACCATATGTTCATCTTAAGGTATGAAAAAGCTCGCTCCTCATCTTATTTTTTCCCTTTTTAAATTTGACTTAAACTGTATCTTATGTTAAGCTACTGTTCTTCTCTTTGCCGAATCATTTTCAGGGAATAATTCTATCATGTCCTCACACGGACACCAATCTTGAAGCAAACGCAAGAATTCCGTTTGCTCATAGGTTGGCCCTCATTTCAAATGCACTTTATCAGGTAACTGAATAACAAATCATGTGTGAACTCATTGACACAACAGCAGTTGAGCATGTGTGAGTCATGGGTATGATCAAATTATATCCTTCATTATCAGGCTTTAGAAAAAAATTGTGGTGGGAATTTTGTGGATTCGACAAACGCGAACTGCAGCGAGGATTTGACAGCGTACAATGAGGTTAGAGAATGTGCATTCTTAATGGATACATATGAAGTAGACGAGTTATTCTTTTCTCTCCAACTCTTGTCTGGTTTGAAATTTATTTATCATACAGTCTGAGCAGCGATGTTTTGTTTGTTCTGTCTTATTTCCAGCTTATTGAATTGATCAGCAAAACAAATGTTCTTGACCCTGTTTGCACTTTCATTTCACCAAAATCGAACGAAGCTTTCAAAATAGCAATATCAAACCAAGAGAAGCACGGGAGGTCCCTCCAAGATATCACCAAGGATCATCTCATTTCATTACCGAGACTTCGCGATCATCAGTGCTCGGTCTCTCTCTCTCTCTCTCTCTCTCTCTCTCTCTCTCTCTCTCTGTCTCAATCTGTTTTCCAATTCTTCCTTTGAATGCAACAGTATTTCGAATATCTACTCTCCGATATATGGGGTAATTATCCAGGCGTACAAGAAGCTCTTCACGTGCGACCAGTATGTACAAAATTTTCCTATGAACTTTTTGCTCAAATTTATTCCCTCTCGAGAGAACTAACCAAATACTTGTATTTTACCGTGTCAAATTTCTAGGGAACCGTCAGCGAATTTTTCAGGTGTAATATTTCCTTGGCCTACACCGAGGATGTCACCAGTGTTCTCGATTATCATAAGAATCTCACCAATCTGGGCATGCAAGTTCTAGTTTTCGGGTAAGACTTACTCAAACCAATGATTACAATGTTGTAGGAACATTTGGCGAATGTGAAATTCAACAAAGAGAAGAATTACTTCAATCTAGCAGTGATGAGTAACTTGTTCTCTGCAGGGGTGATCATGACATGTTTATGCCGCATAACGGCCTTGAAGAGTGGATAAAATGGCTTGATCTGACGGTTGATATAGATTGGCGACCGTGGTATGTCGATGGCCAAGTTGCGGGGTAAGCTCAGAAAGTGTTCCGTCTAATGCAAGCTTTTTAGTTGAACTTCCTTTTCCATTGTCCCTTTCTTTTCGTCCTTGATAATATTAGAGCTTCCAATTCCACCATATTTTAATAGGTACACGAGGAACTACGAACACAGCGGATATCGATTGACTTATGCAACAATAAAGGTAAGAACTCAGACTGCAATATGGCCTCTTCCTTCTCCTTGAGTAGTCTTTGGCGTCATAGTACTCTTGTCCCTAACTTAACGTCATTAATACAGGGAGCTGGTCACTCGCCTACAGAATCCAAACGCGGAGAATGTTACAAGATGTTTAACAGATGGATTCATTATCATCCTCTGTAGATCTACTCGTTTAAAAGTGGGTGCTAGAATAAAATTCTGTTCCTAAATTATGAGAAAAACTTTATTTGCTAGTTATGACTAGTCAATGTCGAAATGACTTAGTAGACATTTATAGAAACATAAAGCATGCAATTTCTGTATCAACTGAAGGAACATGCAATTATTTGTATTGAGAACTTAAACCGGTACTCATCGCTCGGAGACATCTCGCACTGATGTCTTTCTTTTAACATGGAAAGGGATTTCTTTCTGGTTGCCTAAAAGTTGAAGGCAGAGCCACAGTCCGATTGACACCAACCCACCCCACACCACCCCCCGCCCCCGGCCCGGCTGGGGCGCCCTTTTCCGATGAAGTTTTAGCGCCCGGATTTGTACGCATCTCAGGAGAAAAATTGACCACACAAAATCCGCTTGCTAAGGCGTGATTGAGCGGGGCAAACCAGGCTGGTCGATGAGAGAGAACAAACCTAGCAGCAGCTCACTAGAAACAGAACGCGACACTATTTGATAAACCCGAGTACATGCACATCACACATCAAACTGCAGCCAATAGTTAACAAGCCTTTTGGATAAGAATTCCTATACAAATTATAAAAACCCAGCCGAAGCTTCCATCACTACACTAATTCGAGTGCACAACGATTTCCTTCCCTTCTCCATGAACTATTGACATCATAATAGACACTAGTAAGGAATCATGTTTAATTATTAAAAACGATTGTGGACTGCACTCTGTTTCCTTGCCCAACTTCACACAATTCCATCATGACCGCAGCAAAAGATTGTCATCCAGGCTATTGACACCAAAATTTTGACGATTCATTTAGTCATCAATTGTATAGAGAATTAGGGTTTGACCCTCACCAATAAACAAAAACATTGATAATTTGCATTTGCATATTAGGAGCTTGTCATAAGCCCATATAAACTACATTATAATTGCACTGATTTAAGTAGGAAAGCTTTGAGCTTAATTGACTTATCTAGACCAAGTCCATGGGTGTGACATCCTGATTTTCAGGTTCTGATTTCGATTGGATAAGTTGGGCATTTCATCAACGTGACTATAGTGTTTTTCTTTGAGATTGCCACTCATGAGATAACTGGCATATTAGGTGAAGCCGTTAAGGGATTTTAATGCAACCGACTTGAGAATTCGACCAGGAATCAACTGCTTGACCGTGCTAGTCTGTAACGATCATTACGACACAATTAAAAATCGATTAGAGACCGGAGATATGTCAATTCGACTGAGATGGTGATCAAAGTATGAGTGATTCCACTTGATTGCAAAACTCTCGTCGATCGACACTAAACCGATTTTTTTGTCGTTTTGGGTATCTTGTGTCTGTATTTGAAATCTCGAGATTTTCATGATCACTGAGAGTCGCTAATATGTCGGATGGGTTCATTGTGGTTTGAAGAAAATCGACCACGGGTCAATTGCACTAAAAATTTCTAAAAACTACCTGATAGGTAAGGTCACACTAAAAGAGTGTTTGATTGAAAATAACCGCGAATTTGAATTCGATTTCAGAAATTGAAAGTTCTGTCGTGTCAAGAGTCATTCTAGGAATGTTGGCTTACTTTTTGAGGAATTTTCGGCAAGTTTAGGATTTTTTTACGGAAAATCGAGACGGACGATTCGGAAAACGAACGGAAATTCAGATTGACCAGTTTGGAGAGATTTTTGGCATCTGGTGTGAGTGATTTGGTGAATGGAAGTTATTTGGGCTTTTTCTGAATTCAAATTTGACTTCAACCGAATTTGTTTGTTCAGAAAATCGGATTCTGAAAAGAAAATGAATTAGAATTCGGAATTGAAGGAAATTGCCGTTTTTGTGACCCGAGACTTGTTGTTTAAAGGAAATTTGATGTAAGAAAGCAAGTGAGGATCAAGTGTTATGGGAAAATACCGAGCGTCGGTCTACAGCGCCAAAAGTCTATTTTGGGACTGCGGGAAATAGTGGGAGGTTCAAAACTGAGATTATGATATTTTGGCTAAGGCTAACCGTATACCCACACACGATAAATTTTTATCGGGTATCATTAATACGAGGGAAATTGGCCAATTATTATTTTGATTGAGGATTCTAAGTGTGAAGCACACAATCCTTGGCCAAGAGTAATTAATCGTGTGAGAGTTATTAGTCGTATTGAGAAAACTATTGAAAGATGAAATGATGTATGATGGGTGTGGAACAGTGTAGAATAGGGCATGGAAACCATCAAATTTGGAATCGGTTGTGCTCGTTGACCCGTAATTCAGCATTACCATCAAAGTATTGTATATCCATTGGACCGTAGGTTACCACCTAATCTAGGTTGTGCTTGTTGAGCCATAATTCAGCACCACCACTGAACTTGGAACCAGTTGTGCTCGCTGAGCCGTAATTTAACATTAACCGCCAAAGAATTACTAGCCGTGCTTGCAGAGCTGTAATTCAGCGTTGGGGTTGAGTATTTGAGATGACCGTGTAGGCCGTGCTCGCTGAACCATAATTCAACAGTGAATTTGAGTAAATGAGATGAGCCGATCAAGAAAGGGGTTGTGATGACATGTAATCAACCGAGTCGATTAATTAATGTTTTGATATGATGTGGTGAATTGATTGATTGATGATTCGATCTGTCGTGATTGATTGGATGTTTATTTGATTTGTATTATATGTAGGAAGGAACAGATGCCAATGTAAGTCCTCTAACCCGTGTTGTGCTTAGACAGGCCTTAGGGTATATTGGTTTCCTAATCGAGTCTTAAGGGGTAAAATTTGTTGAAACATTGTCTCACTGGTTATTAAATAACCATTTGCAGGTCTTTAGGTAGCATTGGTGAAGGACTAGAGGCCCAAAGTGAAGAAGGTGAAGCCTGAAGAATTGACGATCCTATTGGACTAGTTAGTCATAGGGCAATTCTCTTTTGATGGGAGTCGAGTCCCTGTTTTAGACTTTGTCTTATGAACTTGTGGTTTAAAACTTGACTTGACAATTCGCTTTGTATATATTTACACTATGGTTTGCAATGTATATAAGGGTAGTTGCATTTAAAGTGCAAATTTGGAGTCCTACTTTCCTATCCTATTGTTTTATTATCTTGAGATTATTTATTTGCTTCCGCATGTGCAATTAAAATGAATGGGTCGACGATACATTCTGGGACGTCGCTATTTAATCGACCAAGGAGGGATGGGCACGTGCTCGGAGGATCGGGGCATGACAATGGGAATATAATAATCAGCAAAACCCATAATCTTCTTCTTATGGCCAATTTTCATAGCACATGTGATGTCCTAATTAGGAAAGATTGTATATCTAGTGGAATGGGGGGAGAATAAGTTAATATCTTGATCATGGGGGAACTTAGAAAGAGCAATACATTAATTTTGCATCTTGATCTCTCTTCCACCTTCCCGCCCCCCCCCCGAGAAAAAGCCGAAAACGGAGTGTGCTTCATGTATGTTTTTATTGAGATCAAATTGCAAATAAGCATTGTTGTCAAAATCTACTATCAAAGTAAAGACAATAACATAATGGTGAACATTGCACAACAACTGCTGTTCGAAGAGATGACCAATTGCATCCCCAAATGGTTGCAAGCTTTCTATAGGAAAGGTCAATTGATTTCTGAATATATGTTTACCAAAGACAATAAGTTGTGGAGATTTGTTGTATATATTATCATGATGAGGAAGCTCACCTTACATATACTAAGGCTCCGTTCGTTTCACGGAAAATTGGCCAATTCCGGAAAATATTTTCCTGGAAGTCATTTTCCAGGAAAATGACAATATTTTCCGGTGTTCGGTTAAAACTTGAAAATGTTTCGGAAAATATTTTCCGATATTTGGCTAAAACTTGAAAATGTTTCGGAAAATATTTTCCGGTGTTCGGTAAAGAAAATATTTTCTAACCATTATGCTTGGGAATAGTTTAACATGGTTTGGATTCATGTTTCGCATCTATTGCCATTTTAGATAAAAGGATTCAGACCCTACATCGAGTTTGCAGATTCGATGAGTAGGATTTTACTTCAAACCGTTTGTAAATTAAAATATTATGTCCTTAGATTTGAGGTAATTTGTAGAGTTTGAGCAAATCGGAAAGTTGGAACGGTGTTTCACTCTTGCAAAGTAGGGTTCTTTGTGCCAATCAAAACTAGGGGTTGAAATCATAGATTCAAAGAAAATCGAGTAAATAATCCCTTGTAAGATAAGCAAAATGGCATCATTCTGGCTCAACAGACATGTAACTTCATCGTCATTGGTCACATCGGATCCCAAATAAGCTTTCTTGAATGAAAGAGTTAACAATAAACATTTTTTGTCCTTCAAGTAAAGGTTTGTCTCTACATTTTTTTTTTCATTTGACCGAAAATTTTTATATGAAATTGAACGATATATTACAATACATTTATCAATAACACTCACGTTAAGGGGCGGCGGTTCCCATTGCTCATAGATAATGTCAATGCCCCGTCGACATGAACCAGATCTTGTTTCTCTTCTGACCCTCTGTGGGAACTCATGCGATTCAGCACTCGAGATTTACTGGGCTTGTACGCACTCAGAGTCCACCGATAATTTCTTTTTCTTTTTCTTTTTGGGGACTTGGGTTAGTTGGGGGGTGGGTTTAGTTCTCATGGATAGTATGTGCACATCCTTTAGCAGCCATTAGTCTGTTTTGATGGTCAATATTGTGAGACGCTGATGAAAGCTTGGTTACAGGTTAGAGTGAGGAACGACCCCCGCTTGTTCGGCAAGAGCCTGCACAAGTCACTTTATGTTATATTGTATAGGATGCTTGACGATGCACAGGTCGAGCAGAAGATCCCTTGCATATGGGTCATGACAAAGAAACTTGTGTCCATGGATGATTGCTATCTAAAATGAGAAAATTGTTCAAAAAGTTAAAAAACTTGTCATGAGTTTGTTGATTCAGTCATAAACCTTTTAATTTTATTAATTTAGTCGGGCCAGCACCCACTTCAAGGACCATGATGGGGAAACAGTGCAGGAGAAATACACAATTAGCCCTCCCCTCAACCTTTAATTTCTTTTGCACCCTTCTCATGTCCTCGCTAGCAAGCACTGACTTCATATCTTTTCTGTTCCCATCCCTATCTTAGGACAAGGAACAACCTTTTCTCCCCCATTCCCATCACTCGCCTCGCACTGAGTGGGGCAGTGCAGCCTAAGTTAGACGCTTTGACTTGGGTGTTAACTGACCTTTGTTCGCTGAGATTATTCATTGTCCAACGCATCGCGTGAGCATTGCCGCCATTTCCTGTGCATCGTATGAGTATGCTGTAACAAAAAGTGAAGCTATTCTTGTTTCCATTTACCTTGGAGATTAATCACTTGTAACAAACATGTTAAAGCTCATGTTGTGAAAATCCAAGTCATTGGGAAAAATTAAACAATACGGCACACCCGCAAATCCACAATCAACAATCAAACATAGAACAGTTCGAGCAAAGGGCCTTTCAAGAACGCCGGAAAGAAGCCAAACAACACACACACACAAATGAAATTGTATTGACATAACAGCTAATACGGGAAAAGTAGGTCTTACGTAGCAATTTCACTGCCTTTACAACAGGTTCTACTAATACAATTCTAAGTTCTCTAGTGACACTTCAGGTGATGAAAGACTTCACTCACCTTTGCAATCCCCAATCTGCCAAGTTGAATGGCCAGTTCAAATCTATAATCTGGATCTGTGGCTACTTCAAGAGCATCTTCTACCATACCTCGTGATTCCAAAAAACGGGCTTGGTCTTCTTGCCACTATCTGTTTCTTACCCATGCTAAAATGTAGTTCCAAAATCTTCCACAATATTTGTGGAACCCATCCTGGTAATCATCAGTGGAATATTAACAAGTAAATAGTGGCGAATTCTCCATATGAATCCATAAGAGCATCATAGATAAATTAGGAAAGCAGAGGGTCAATTACAAAACACTGCTATTTGACTACAGGTGTTAAATGTCTGAATCCAAAAGACAATAATAACTACCCAATTGACCTATGGATTTCATAAAGGCAAAAGCACCCCTACTTTAAGCAACTCATTCAGTTCATACTCTTTTGACCAGCAAACTCATCAGATCAAGCTATCAAAAATCTTGTGTTACCTCTATTACCTTAACACTTCTACTGAGCACCTTGCATAAAATTACACATCAGTGGAATTTTGGCAGCCATAATATGTCTACACACCTATCTCTTCATCTACTTTGCAGTAGGTTGTCTAGCCAAAAATGCTTGTTGATGCAATCAACAGAGCATCAAAAATCAGTTCTCGATCACCATCACAATCATGATCACCAACCATACACCCAGAGACAAGTATATCACTAATGATGATCTCATTTGTTTAGAAATTTATCAACCCATACTTTGCGAAGAGTCGCACTCTTCACCATGAATGCTTTTCCAATTTTTTCATTTTCAATTAGATGGTCAAAAACTGATTCAAGGGTAATTTCATCGTATCCATCCACCTTCATCACCTCATTGTAGAGTTGAGAGTAATAGACTTGAGAGTGATCCACATCCGTATGAGCCAATGACTTAATTGCCGAGGCCATCTCTCCAAGTTGTGTTGAAAGTGCAACATACTTGTCATCATTGTTGGAATCTTTTCGCCTTTTGCGAGACCTCTTTTCTAAATGCATAGTAGAGGAACATGTTTTCGAGCCCTTCATCAACTCATCGAAGTCATTGAAGTCATCACCTAAGTCGACAGGTGAGGAGTCAACTTCCGTTGCATCGATGTCCCCGAACCGCTAGCAAAGCTTCCGGTGGCTATATCTCTCCCAACCACCACAGCCATCTCATCATACATGTCAATCATTTTATTCAAATACTTTCCATGAGAAGGATGGACCTGTAAATGCACAATATTCATTCAATTATTAGTTCCACGGTTAGATATGAAAAAGAAGCTATTAAGCAGACAACACCAACACGATAACCTACACCAACACAATAACCTATGGCTTCAATGAAATAGGGGTGACTAACAAGTTAATAATCTGCTCTCTTTTTTTTACTTTTTTCAGTCCAGCATGTTAGCAAACGCATTAAAGTTTAAAAATGTTGACTGAGATGGTTAGAAAATTATCCCTTATATGCTAAGTAAATATATAAAGACACATAAAACTACTTATGTGAAACATTAGCTAAAAGAATGTATTGAGCAAGTGATGAGAAAAATTTCCGACACATATTGATCAAATTCATTTTTTCCAGCTATGACCATTTTCAACATGTCATCCCAACTAAATCCACTCTTGCCATGCATAGTTTGAATCGTCTTCCAATTGCTTTTGACTGTCTTCAAATGGTTCTCAACATGGTCGGGCTCACAACAAACACTAAACTTCTCATTTATTGTATTGACAACTCGAGTAATTGAAGAAAGTTTGAATGTACTTGAAGGCTTGTTTCCTTTACTAGCTTCATCGGCGAGAATTTCAAGTAAAACACGTTCCATAGGCTTCGACCATCTAAATTGCTTGACCTTCTCATCGTTTGCCTTACTTTTACTCATCATGATAACTAAGTAACAGCTTTAAACATTAGAATAAGAAAAAATATGACGAAGATGGACACATAATAAATATTTAGAGATGATTATCATTAAAGAAATGAAAAGCACATGTTCAAAATAAAGCACTCAAAAGAAATAAAAGTAAAACTATTGGCTTCTTCTAATATTTTGATAACTAATCCACATTACATGTGCAATCCTATCCCTCTTTGATGCCCATATCCTATTTTCCTCCCTTTCCTCCCTTTGAGAAAGTTGGATTCTTGGATTTTCTCTTTGAGATTCCATTTCTCTATTCATCTCTTCCATGATAGAGTCATTGGGATCAGCTTTCATAATAAAATTGTGAATAATACAACAAGCTAAGACAACATCGACTTGTGTTCTAAATGACCAAAAAGGTTCTGAACCCAATACTCGAAAATGCTTCTTTAGAACTCCAAATGCTCTCTCAATAGTAGTTCTTAGAGATAAATGCCGCAAATTGAATAGTTCCTTCTTGTTTTCAGGAGGGCGATCACTAAACTCCTTCAAATGGTATCTAACACCACGATAGGGAGAGATGATGCCATTTTGGATTCCATAACCAGCATCAGCAAGATAATATTTTCCTACAAGTTATAAATAAGTTTATTATCAAGTTACTAATCTCAATTCATATAATGTGTGTAGATTCAATTTTCTTACCTCTAGGAATGTTCAATCCATTCGGCCTTGAAAGTGCATCAGACAAAATACGTGAATCATGAGATGTGCCTTCCCAACCAGCTAATACATAAGAAAATCTCAAGTCAAATGTAACGGTGGCTAATATATTTTGTGTTGTTCCATCCTTTTGACCACGGAATCTTCCTTGAATTTCAAGAGGAACTGATGCACGTACATGAGTTCCATCTATTGCTCCAACACAATCCTAAAATAATCAATATAGTTACCAACCAAATACTAATGAAACTTCTCAAGCAATTTATAGACTTGTTTTTTTCAAATTCCATACCTTAAAATATGGATAAAACCTTCGATTGTTACTTATCTCAGGAGGAGTGGAATTGCCTGGTTCTTTCACCACATGCTTGTATAATTTCAAAATCGCTTGTAGGACGATTTTGAAATATCTATGAACGGTGTCTATTGATCTATGAAATCTTCCCCCAATGACTCTAAACCTCACATTATGTCCAATGATATGACAAAATATCATAACTTGCTCCACAATGGAAACATTTACAGTAGAACGCAACAAGTTACTTGCACCAAGTATCTTACAAAGGTCTAAAAGAGCATTCGGCGTCATCCGTATTTGATCTACACAATGAGTATCACCACTATATAACACACGATTCATATATAACTCTCTCTCATAATCTCGATTCACATGAGGCTCTCTCGGTATGCGATTCTCCGAATGATCATAATTATCCATAACTACCGTGATAATCTGTCATAACCGCCGCAGCCGCACCCGTTACCACTGCTTGAATTTTGTTATCCATCTATATTGGAACATAATAATCATGAAACACAAATTCATATGAAATACAAGAACAACAATACTAGAAGAACCAGAAAAATAGGGGACAGCAGATGATTGTAAGAATGTATTACCTTACTTTGTCCGTGTTAATGTGGATGTCTAGCTTAATCAATTTCCCTTTGTAGATATCTGTAATATTATCAAGTTTAAAGTGAGAAATATATCATCTTCAAAGAAATATGATTTAACTTATGTATTAATCATGCAAACGAGCATAGTTGCTGAAATATCCACCAATTCTCAAAATGTTAAAGTGAGAAGACATACGATCTTACTGATTATTCATAATATTATAGGACCCATCATCATATAAAAGAATGACAGAAAAGAAGAAAGCTGAGGAAGAATCAGAAAACCACACATGGCTGACACCACATGAAGGACATGTACATATACATGGCGAGAGTGACAAATCTTCAGTTTTTACTCAGCTAATCATTGTAAAGTTCTATTTAGAAATCATACATTACGGCTTACCATAATATATACCCGATCATAATTATGACAGTAATATGTTAGTCTACAGATATAAGCATATATCCATGAATTCTGCAGAAAGAGACATGGACTGAGGAGGAGGATAAGATACTAATTCAAGCACATGCGGAGATTGGTAATAAATGGTCCGAAATAGCAAAGAGACTCCCTAACAGGACCCAGAACTCGATCAAGAATCACTGGAATGCCACCAAAAGAAGGCAATACACTAATTCATCTACATCTGCACCAGACTTGGACTCGCTACATCAAGCTTTAATGTTATCTCCAAGATTGGTCAGCTTTTTATAGCATTAGCGTCCTCCTTCATGAGAGCCTTACAACTGGGCAATAGTCCTGTAGTACATGTCTCCATTGTCCTTCCCATTGGTTCTCTGAATCACATCTTATTTCACATTTTTCACCTAATCTATCGTCTTCAGTATATATTATTGAAAGAGAAAGCATAATATTAAGAACGTTTGGTAGCAGAAGAACAACTCAACTTCGATGACTCGACGAGATAGGCTTTGACCCAGAAGAATTTAAGGTTCTCACTGTTGAGGTAAAAAGCATCAAGAGAGCCTGTTATACTGGAGCAGAGCGAGATGTAAGAAAGAACAGAATTTGGTTAGGCGGATATGGTTGAGAATTTTTTTCTTGGCACAGAGCAGGCCAGAGATCTCAGATTCGTAACTCTTTTACATTGATGAGGCTGTGTCCATGGCCTCATCCCACAATGGAAGAAAAATCATACAATAACGAATATAGGGAAAAGAAAATGAAACCTACCATAAATCGAAGGATCATCTGCGGAGGCTGCTGCATCTTCGCTGGGTCTCATCTTACTCCTCCTCCTCCTCCCCAACGCGCATTCAATCGAAGGATCGATGGAATCCTCCCCCAAAAACCCTCTATACATGCAAACAAGAGGAGAGAGATCTATGAGGACGCTTCAATCCGTACATACGCCGCTTGAAGACAACTACGCGTGGAAGAGTATGAACTGACCAGCAGTGAAGAGGAAGCAGGGCGGGTCGCGGAGAGCGAGCACCGCTGGACGAGGGGGAGGCTCAGCTGTTGCTAATCATCGATGTCGAAGGAGGAGGACGAGATCACAGGGCTTCATGAGGGTGGAGATCCAACACCGCCGGCCCTGCTGCTGCTAATCTTCGGCGTCGAAGGAGGAGGACGAGATCAAAACCTAGGGCTTCGTGAGGGCAGAGATCTAGCACTGCCGGCCCCGCTGCTGCTAATCGTCGGTGTCGAAGGAGGAGGACGACAAGATTAGAAGCCCTAGGTTTTGTGAAAAAGAGGGCATAACGAGAAAGAGGGCAGAACAGATGAGTAATGAAAGAAGGGAGCACGCGATGGGAAAAGATTTCCTCCGGAAAATGATTTCCTCTTTTCAAAAGAGGAAATCATTTTCCAAGATTTGATGGGCAAATTTTCCTTTGACCAGAAAATATCTTCCTTGACCATTTATTTTCCTCCATCCGAACACCGGAAATTCCGGAAAATATTTTCCTGGAAGTTATTTTCCACGAAACGAATGGAGCATAAATCTTGGAACGTAAAGCACCTTATTATTTTGATGGTCCAGTTAAGAGGGTGACCCAAAGCCCCAATTAATGGCCCAAAAATTAAATTACTTCCACATGAGGAAACAAGGAACTAAATTTGTGTCATCACCTAAACCACATGTACAACTCAATTTCTTAATTACATATTAAGCCGCTCCTTTGGAATGATCACCCAATGGCATATTCTTATGCCTATAGTGAAATGGATGCGTGGTGTGTATCTAGGGCCTATGTCATCTGCCATGTTACTGTTGAGGTTTATTGGGATGCAATTGTTTGATATATGCCTTGAGTAACCATGAAATAGTTGTATGCTAGGGATTTCAATTATACTATTAATCTTATTATTTAATTAATGGCAAAGACGTATTCATTCATTTGTCCAATTTTATATATTTGTATGTGTGTATTATATATATAAATGATCCCCTAAGATTAGTTGTGACTAGACCTATTCTTGAGACGTTAAAAATATGTGTAGTGGGTTCACAATTACCCTATATTTTTAGACTCTTTCCGGTCGGTGGATCACAAAGTAGATGTTAACGATGTTATTGAAACTAGTGTGTCCTTAGCTTCATCGATGATCCACAAGATTAATTCAAAGGGCCACATTTCAAACTAGGAAAGGTATATAAGCATTTTTCACTCCAAAATTTGGGTGGATTGGCCATTTTTAGAGAACTCTCTCTCTCCCCCGCCTCCCCTCCCCTCGCCTTCTCTCTTCTTGCCTCGCCATCTTCGGCCAATCGCCGGCCATTCTCTCTCTCTCACCCTCCCTCCCTCTTTCCTCCCTCCTTCCCTCTTCAGCTATTTATTTGTGCACCGACCATCTTCATAGTGTCCCAATGCTACTTGCAAGTGGCAACTATCGGATTTTTCAATAGTTTTTAAACATCAAAAGTTATTAATTGTGCAATAGTTTTTTACCGTTATCAATTTGTAATGACTTTTGTCTGCCATTAATATAAAATAGTTTTGTATCATTATATAACGGTCATATAATGGCTATTTAACGGTTACGTAATGACTTTATAATGGTTTTCTAACGTTTGATTTATTTCTTCATAAACCTTTCATTTTGTTACAATGAATTTTGTAATGGTTTTCAAACAACTTTCTTTATTTTTCTTTTACATATAAATTATTACTCTTAACATAATTGGAAAATGATATCGATATATCAAAACCAAAATATCCTTATTTCCCTTTTTCTATCTTGTTACATATTTTTCTTTTTATTGCTGGATTATACACATAATGTTATTCCTGACCCTTTTAACATTCAGTGTGGAGTATAAAATAAAGTCTATTGTATTTTGGGAGGATGGTTGCTAAAACCTTGCGAACCGAGTTTCGTTTTCCGAGGGGCCAAATTATCGTTAAAGATAGTGCTTACACTCCTTAGATAATTGATTTTGTTTTATTTTCTTTTCCCATAGATTCTATTAATTTCTTATTTTTCATATTATCTAATATTTTTCCAACGACATCCCAGAGGATCGTTGGAGCCCCCTGATTTGAGCCAATTTCTGATGGGCCCTCTTCCGTGCCCCATGCTAGTGTGCTGCCCGCCGAGTTCCAACGGCTGTTCTGGCCATCGGCGATGTCCGTGACCAGTTACTTTGTTCTATCCTTGAAGTGGTGGTGGCGCGACCAACCAAAATGTCATTGCATCTCTCTCAATTTGATCATTTGCTTCAGTTGTTCGTTTGAGCTCTTAATCTGAATTTTTACATAGTTTCTTTGTGTTGTGATCTCAGTGATTTGCCGAGCTATCTTTTGGCATTCCATGAAGTCCTTGAATTATATATGAAGGCAAGATCACTCGGTCAAGTGTCAAGGCATCGCAAAGAAGGTTCGTTCATCAACAAATTTAGCCTAGGATTGTGGAGGTTGGATGATGAGGCCGATTAATTTTGGAGTAATGATGGCCATTGCTGCTAATATGTTGCCGTTGTAGGATTTACAATGATGATGGAGTGGCATGTATTGTGTAGAAATTGTTTGCCAATTGCTTGTTGATCGATTGATGATTGCTGGCATGTTCTGCACAATTGTAACTCACTGAGTCTATAGGCTTCATGTAAGGATTCGAGCATGAAAATATCGAAATCTCAAAAAGGGTTTACCTAGAGAACCAAAATAAACATCCTAAGCTTTGAAGCAATACGTCATACGTCAAAATCAGAGTTCATTTGCTATGTCAAAATCAGCCCGTAATCTGAAGTCAGAATCTGGAAAAATTGACTGAGGTTCTGTTATAGCAGTTTCTGATGCGACCTTGCCCCGTTCTTTGATTTTTATTGTTTTTCGTCTTCACAACCTCGGAAAACGTTCTTGATGAAAGTTGTAGCCGAGATTTCAAACTGTTGCATTCTAAATTTGCACGTTTAGATGATTTTTGAAATAGATTAGGGTTGGATCAAAATAACCCTTTAAAATAATCTCTTAGATAATGTTTGCACATTTTAGGAATTTCATTTTCCTAAAAGAATATTTTTCTAAGATAGGATAGGGTTTAAGTCAAATTAATCCCTAAAATAAATTAGAAAATTATTCATTTTTAGATAGTTTAATTAGGGTTTTTATGAATTCCAAATTTTAATAAGAAAATACAAAAATATTAGGTGCGCGTCAATTAGTTTGCATGCTAAGTTCATTTAATTAGAAATAGCTTGTTAGTAAAATTAGGTCATATAGTTTAAATGCATGATTTATGATAAAGTTCTAGTTTAAAGAAAAATCCAAAAATTACTTGCTTTTGTGTGTGGAATTCATTTGGTGTAATTTATTTTATTCAATGTTTAATAATGATCGAGCATCTATGTGATCACCCCATTGCATGATAATAATTTAGCTTAAAATAAATCCAAGCTCCCTACAAAAATATTTTTGAAAATTAAAAAAAAATGGTACCGAAAGGACATTAGAGAAATCTAGTGTAACCAAGGATCCGTTCGTTTCGCGGAAAATGAACCATTTCCGGAAAATATTTTCCCATAAGTCATTTTCAGGAAAATAACAATATTTTCTAGTGTCCGACTAAATTCTGAAAATGTTTCGGAAAATATTTTCCGGTGTTCGGTAAGGAAAATATTTTACATTCACTCACCAGATTGGCGAGCGCGAGCGCAGCTCGAGGCTCGCCAAATTGACGAGCACGGGTTTGAAATCGACGGGCTTGAGGTTCACCTAGTCTAACGACTAGCCAAGAAAGAAGGAGATGGGAAATAAAGAAAAGAAAAAGAAAAAGAAAAAAAGAAATTAAAAATACTTCGAATTAAAAAAGAAAAGAAAAGTAAATAATAATTTAAATAAAAAATAAAAAGAAGAAGAAGAAAGGGGAGGAGGAAGTGAGACTTTGTAGATGTGTGAGGTAAGAGAGATCAAGTGAGGAAAATGTTTTTTCACTTTTCAAAAGTGAAAAATATTTTCCCCTACTTTAGAAGACTTTTTTTTTTTCCTTTGATGGAAAACATTTTCCCCAAGGAATTCATTTTCCGTGAAATGAACGCCTGAAAATCCGGAAAAAGTTTTCTCGGAAATTATTTTCCGTGAAACGAACGGAGCCCAAGTCCCGTACCCTTTAGTCTCTGGTTCGTAGGAGTAAAATAATTCTCCAATTATTTTACTTAGATGTCTAATCAACTTACCGTAAATCGATTAGTGATGACTCCTAAATAATAATCATTTGCATGTTAAATATTTGAATCTTAAGTCGCGAATTAGTATGGGCTTGGGAGAGCTCGAGCTAAGTTTAAAGACTTAGTAATCCATTAACCTAAACTTAGGTGGTGCACCCGAAATATAGGCTGAGACAGATTTCAAACTTTTTGTTGATATCAATTTACTTGAAATTGAAGCTAGTCTGGTTGCCCAAAAGGTTTAATCAATGTGCCAAACTTCTCCGAACTTACATCTGGGAAATAACCGACCAAAAAAAAAAAAAAAATCTGGGAAATAAATTCCCTGTATGTATGGATGTGTTTCACAATTTTAATGAACTTGAGGTCCTTTTGTGCAAAAAATAAAAATTATGAAGTTGTTTATTAAGGTCTGAAATAGTAAAAGTGGACAATTTGAGGACTAAAGCAAGATTAGAATGACCTTAAGTGCAAAAATCTCGGATAAGGTCAGTTTGGCCTCTATAACAGAATCCTGCTGAGCTTCTGTAAATAACCGATTTACTGGCAAGAGTCTATAATTAATTTCCAAAAGGTCAAAGCACAAAAGTTGTTATTAACAGCATAAGCTATCTCGTTGTAAACTTTTGCAAGATTTGAAAGCCATTTGATACTTTTCCCAGATTTTTTTAAAAGCGGGTCGGGATCGAGTTAGAAACGGAGCATCTAGTGTAAACCATTAATTTCACATCGACGGGACCCAAGCAGAAAATGTGATCTTCATCACTTTTAAAGAACACTTCTTAAGTTTTCTAATGACACCTGAATTGTTCAAATTGAAGGTCGTTTAGTCCTTTGATTGATTGCAAATATAATCAAACTGAATTTCAGTAATAACTGAATAAGTGACCCTACCTTGGTTCACTTTACTTTGCTTGGTTGTTAGTGAGACTTGGTCAAATGACCTGAATGCGTGCCTTACTTAATGCATAGACATGTCTTTGTTAGATGAATCAGTAGGCACGGTGTATAATCGATTGGGTATCCTATTGGATTTAATTAGAATTGTGTTAGGGGTTAATTGACATCGACCATCATTTTGCGAATACAAATGATGGCTGATTATCATTAACTACTAACCAATTAACATCAGTCATTAGGGGGTCGAGATAGTCGAAATGCTTGAAATCCAAAGCCCACCCTGAGGCTATTTCTCGTTTGATGATTTGAATCTTGTTTAGTTGAATGAATCGGATGCCTGAGTGCGTGTTTGAAATGAATGGGTTGAATATTGTGACATCCTAAATTTTTCAATTTTGCTTTCAATTATATTAATCGGGCCTTTCATTGACACGTCTATAGTGTTATTCTCAGAGCTGATCACTCTTGAAATAACTAGATTATCTGGGGAAGTCATTAAAGAATTTTAATGCAATATACTTGAGGATTCGACCAAGAATCGATTACTTGACCGTATTTTATCTACAGAGATCATTACGGCACAGTTAAAAATCGATTAGAGATCAGAGATAGGTCGGTTCGATAGAGATGTGTGGCTAAACGTGGGTTTTTACACTAAATTGCGAAATTCTCGTCGATTGGCACTAGACTAATTTTTCTGTCGTTTTGGTACAATGTGTCCATATTTGAAACATCGAGATTTTCACGACAACCGATATTCGCCAATGTGTCGAATAGGTTCATTGTGGCTCAAAGAAAATCGACCACGGGTCATTTGCACTAAAAATTTCTAAAAGCTATCCGGTAGCTTAGGTCACACTAAAATCGTGCCATAGTGAAATTAACTGCGTATTTGAATCCGATTTCAGAAATTGAAATTCTGTCATGTCACCAAAGTCATTTTAGGAATGTTAACTCAGTCTCCAAAGATTTTTCTGCAAACCGAGACTTTTTGGGAAAAAGTCAAGGTATGGTAATTTTTGTCCAGAAAATTCAAAAGACCGTTTTTTTATCAAGGTGGGAGAAAAGACATATGTTTAGAGGTATTGCTTAAAAGATTGGCTCATGACCATTGTTTAAATGTGTGCTCTCCCAAGCCCATACCTCGCATAACGTTAGGGTATTTAATTTTAGCTTCGAATGACACTATTAGGTTTTCTAATTGAGAGTCACTACTAGTCTATTGAGGTTGATTAGAAACCAAATAAGGCATATGGATATACTTCACTTCTTATGCAACCAAAATATCTAAGATTGAGGACTTGATTACACTATTTCATCAACTAATGCCATTTGGTACTTAAACTCTCTCTTTTCAAGAAGACGTATTTTCGGGTAGTCTGGGTTGGTTTTAAGCCTATCCACTAACTTTTGAGGCGATTATATGGGTGCGCAATTATTAAAGTAACAATTAATAACCAAGGAAGTACTAAATAAATTGCAAGGCAAAGTGAGAATCTAACGCTAAGAAATTAAAAAAAAAAAATGTCCTTCACAATTAGGTTAAAGGGAAACCACAATCGATATATTGAAAATGCGCAATCCATTGAAATAGAAATGCACAAATAACAATTTAGCATCCGTCTCTAAGAACATTCAAACCCTCTTGTAAAGCCCTCGAACTCGTTCAATTTTTAGCACAATTCTCTTTTATCAAGGAGTTTCACGCATATTAAGAGAAAATACTCAAAAACTAATTTTTTTAGCTTTTTCATAACTTTTAGAAAAAGTAAATTTTACAAAATAAATTTTTAATCCAAACAATAGGGAACCAAGTTTGGGTGTCTAGATCTAGACTGAGTTGCCAAGCCCCTCGCCGGACTGGGGTTGACATGCGGGCTCAGTCCAACTCAAAATTTAGCCCACCCAAAAAGAACACATAAATAAGTAAGTCCAGCTCACAATTAAAAAAAAAAAAAAAAAAAAAAAAAAAAAACCCCAAACTCGGCCCAAAAACTACAATAAAATTGTTGGGAATTATTTTGAAAAACAACGAACATGTGCATAGGTAAATTGAATAAAAAACGATTTACGGTGGAAGCAAAAATGTCCATACATATTTATTACTTTCACCCAAAAAAAAAAATGCCCATACATGTATCTCATTGACATTGTTTGTGCATTTTAATAAAAAAGCACGTAGAAATAAAAAAGGAGGCTAATCAAATTTACCTAGTACCGTGCTCCAAAAGTTTGGTTATAATGTTCTTCAAATTTTGACCATTAACATTTGATGTTCTCATAACTTGGTTCTGACGTACTCCAATTATGATGTTCTTTAGTTACAATCTCACAAATGTCGAATCTCTAGTTCGAGATACACTACCAATTTCGTATTGAATGGTAGAGAGAAATTGAGAGAGCCCACCATTGCGGTTGTGCTAACAATTATTCTCGTGTGTGACTAATTTGATTGATCACTATCATCTTTCGCAATAAATGCATTCTCTCAATCGCCTGTTATAAATAGTCTCGAGATCTCATTAATTTGACTCATTAACTCTAAAACAATTTAAAGCATTAATTCGGCCATAACATCTAAACTCACTTTAGAATATGAATTTGAAGGTAAGTTCTAAAACCATTTTAGAGCATTAATTCAGGCATTAATTTGGTAACCCTTATAGGGTATTATTATGGGCATTAATTTGTAACCATTACAAAATTTTATTCCGGGTATTAACTTTGTAATCATTACAAAACTTTAATTTAACTGTTAAGTCTGAAACTGTTTCAGAATATTAATTTGGTTATTTGAACCTAAAATCGTTTGAGATCATTAAATTAATCATTGATTCTGAAACCGTTTTAGATCATTAATGTGGTCATTAGATTTGAAACCATTTCAGATATTTAATTTAGCCATTAAGTCTGAAACCGTTTAAGATATATGATTTAGCCATTGATTCTAAACTCACTTCAAATCATTAATGCGGCCATTAAATTTTGAACTTACTTTAGATCATTAATACGGCCATTGATTTTGACTTACTTCAGATCATTAATTCGGTTATTGAATTTGAATCCGCTTCAAATCTTTGATTCGCCTGTAAAGTTTAAAACCGTTTTAGAATTTATATTTTCAACCTAACTCAATCTGAGTGTCTCAATTGCAAACACATTTGTAATATCATCTCTCCCATTCTAATGTCATTTTAGATTGATTATGGTGTGAGACATCTCTAGGTTCATTACTAAACTGACAATAAAACTTGTACTAACATATTAGTACAATCAAAAGAATTGACCATTCGGATCAATCTCCCATTTCTACAAACTATGAATGACATCTAGCAATATGTCATAACTATCCAAACAATGTGAATTTTTTTATGAACATAATGAACTTGTAGCTTCAACGACTATGTAATTTAATTCTTTTGTCTTACTATGTTTCGATCGAATAAAGACTATAAAATTGTTTGTCAAGCTATCAATTCGATCATATGCCCAAACCTAACTGGCATGTATTTCTACAAGACACAGATTATTCATTCTCGCTTGCAACCCTTGTTGAGGTTTTTAATACAATATCACGAGTAAATCGCATACGACATTAATCTTCTGTCTTTTATATCTACACATATATAACGAGAAGACAGATAGATTCTATATTGTCCATGCTTGTACCTTTGTATGTGAACAAAATGTGACCATCAAGTACAAAGATAGTTTGACGAAACGTCAACATGCACAATGTGAACCATAGCCATCCAACATACAAGTCAATATCGTGCATCAAGTCTAAGAATTTTACATAAGACCAAAGCATGAATGATTAGTCATGGACCCCACTAAGAGCTTCCATGTTGCTAATCATTCTATGCATCTCATGTTCAATGAACTTATCTAAGACAAGCACCTGCATTTTAGCTTAAATGTCACAATACCGTATGACTTTTGACCCATCATCCTCTGAGGTATCCAATACTCAACGGTGAAATTTAAGAACACACCAGTCTCAATGGGATGATCAGTATCCTCTTAATGATCTACTATTGGAAACCTTTTAAAGATTCAGTCTAATTATAAACCCGTCACACATATTCTTAACACTTTAAGAATATATTGAATTGCAATTGATTATTGGACTCATTCATATAAATAGGACGATAAATGAATTTCTTTGCCATTAAATAAGTAACGTAACTTAAAGTTTTAATATGTAACTATTACATGATGCTTTAGGGCATATAGTTAACAAAACTAACCTAAAATAAGCCGGCCCTACGCAACGGAAGCCCAAGTCGCTTTGACCAGCAATTCAGGCCAACACCACTCGAGTCTCCCCCTAGCCCATGGCAATTTCATCCGACGGAACGGTCGCGGTGAGTAATGCCGCTCGTCTACATTTGGCTAAGGGTGTCTCCAGTTGTCACCCCAGCCAACTCGGGCTGAACACTCTGCCCCGGTCTGGCCAGCAACACTTCAATGATAGCCACAATGGACGCTACTCGGGTGCCCAATTCGCGAGAACTAGGGAGACGTTCATGAATGACCACAATGGTGGCCATGAGCTGAGCAACAACGTAGCCATCCTGATTACAATGCCTCGACAGAATGAGGCCAAGCACGGTCGACTCGGGTTTGGCCAAAACGGGGAACAAAAACTGGATATCATTGGGGCATTTTATCGACAGTTGAAATGTGCTATTGAAACGAGGGATCCCTGGCCTGAACGAAAGCAGAACCTCCACCAGCACCGACACTTTCGTCAACAAACCAGAACATGCACAATGATCAACAAACCAGAACAGGGGCTGGAGTCTTAAAGATCTGACAATGTGCCCAAAATAGGGCACTTGGTAAAGGGAAAAGAAACAGGGGCGGTTGGTGATGCACCCCACCTGGCTTGGCAGCGGTGAATAGGGTGAAATGGACGGATCGGCCTATGTCCAGTCGCCTTGCAAGCCTTCAAGCCAGGAAAACGTCCCCAAATTGGAAAAAATCAAGAAAAAACCAAATCAAAACCTACCATGGCTTCAGCGCGGGGAAAAGGACACGACAACGGGCTGTTTGCTCACTCTTATTCTTTGCCCTCACTCCCACTCTCTCAATTTCTTTCTCTCAAATCTCTCTCTGCTCTCTCTCCAAACGAACCCCCTAGTCTCACACCCCTCTCTCCCTTAAAGCTCCCCGACTTGCATGACTTCCTACCCTACGAGCTGCCATTGCCGACCTGCCCTCGACCAGACTTCTTTGCGCAACGTTCCCTGCGACTGTCCTGTTCCCTGTCGCAGACTCGTATGAGTGTCCTCGTCGCACTGCATGGGGTCGGGCCCGAGTGGAGAAGGAAAAAGGAAAAGAAGAAGGGGCCTGGAAGGCCCAGCGTTGCCCGACCCCACTACGTTTCTTTTTTTATAAAGTAAAAATATAATAGATAATTATTTTTTTAATTTTTTAATTTAACAAATTTTAATGAATTATATCACTGCTCAATATAGATACTTCCAATGTCTATATGCTATGCAATTTAAATGAAAATTAATTTTTAGGGATTAAAAATTAATTCCTATTTTTCTTTGGAATTAAATCCTAAATAACTTGCCAAAATTTTGGTATCAACACACGGTAAACATTATACTAAGAATACTTTGAGGTCATAAAAAAAAAATTTGAGATGTTTCTCTAACAACTTTGCTTGGAAAAACAACGTGAGAATGTTAATGTGGAGGAGGACGCCATGGAGTCTAAACCCTTACCTTAAAAGTCGCATAAGTCAATCGATTTCTGCTATTTGTGTACTTTACATTATTTCCTGTCTAATTTCATGTTAAGTCCTTCTGTAGTTATTTCGATTGCATCTGTCAATTTCCTAACTGCAAGCTATCTTGTACTTGTAATTTGGTCCTTTCATTACCACAAAGAGGAGTCGACATTTTGTGTTGAGGGGCCTAAGCACATTTAGTATTAAGGGGTAGACCCTTAATCGATAGTAGAAAGGATGCCCACCCCTCACCTAATCTGCGGGCTTAACTTAGTGAAGAAGAAGAAGAAGAAGAAGAAGAAGAAGAAGAAGAAGAAGAAGAAGAAGAAGAAGGTAAAAACATATGGTCTTTGTCCATTTAATGAACTTTAGTCTAATGCAAGCAGAAAATCCAACCATTAGGTGTATTTCTCTAGGTCGTACTCAACTCTAAATTTCATGCTAAGAGTAAGGGCCAAGATGTATATCTTCAATAGCCTATCAAACTATGTAAAGTCTATTGCTAGCTTTGTTGTGTATTGGTTATTTTAAATTATTTTGTGGCCGAGAGTGTTAAGTTGTCTAATAGTTACCTTGTCTTTCAATTCTTATCCATGAGTTTATTGCTGTTTAGAATTTAAGCTCCATTTATTTCGTGAAAAGTAAATGATTTAAAAAATATTTTCTTAAAAATAATCACATGTATAGCTTGAAATAATTAATTAAAAAACATTTTTATTATTGAGAATAATTATGTCTAATCATTTTCGTAGATGAGGAAAATATTTTTGTCCATTTGTTTTTATAAATGATACAAGCTATCGATTTTAGGGAAACTTTTTCCAAATCAATCATTTTTCACCAACACAAACCTTTTCTAACTTGGTATTCAAAGGTTATTAGTAAACAATTGCGTCCATTAGCATGTGAGTCAATTCCTTCATCTATTTGTCCATAACTCTAGAAAAACAAAAATGAAAAGAGCACCATAACCTTACTCTATCCTCTGTTCCTTCTTCTCCTCTCCGTCTCCTTCATGCTTTCTCAACATTGGCTATGACTTCAAGGCTTGAATCGTGTTCATCCTTCTCTTTGTATTTTGAAACTGTCAAAACATAACGTGTACCATGAAAAAGATAAACAACTTCATAATTTGACAAGTAATATATTGATGCATCTCCTATTGTATGGTTAATTATAATGGGGAATCGTTAAATTTACTTAAGATTTGGCATTATATACATTAACCAAATAGGAAGTATTGCCATGGGAAAGAAAATAAGTTAGTATGGGTTAGAATTCAAGCTTAAACCAATTGAATCGAAAATAGATAGATATGGACCCGCGTGAGGGGATCGTGATATTGAGGGCTTGTCAGTTTGGGCTTAATTCGACCAAAAAAAAAAAAAAAAGTTTTGGCTTAAGAAAATTTTTTTTTTGTTCCTCGGAAACTTCAAAACGAAAAGTGATATTCTTCAAGATTTTGAAAAAGTCAGGACAAAAATTCTGATGACTTTGTGTACTTAGAATTTGTTTATGTTAAAGATTTCCAATGTAAAACTTATATCGAGTCATATCGCTATTGCTACAAGAAAAGAAAAGGTAAAAAAAAAAAAAAAAAAAAAGAAAGTAAAAGTCACTCCAAACGTATCGAAATGAGTTGAATTTCGAACGCATTACAAGTGTGAGCTTTAATTCCGACCCATTACATGCGCGAGCGTCCGACGATTAGATTCTTTTATCATCTGTCAACATGGGAAATGAGACTTCGACAAACTCACTCTCTCATTGCCACGTTTAAATCTGCTGTGGTTAGATACGGAGATTTGGGTAACATTGACTGTAGGGGGGTATCATAGCTAGTGCGGGATATGATATAAACTCTGCCCCACCCATTCTCTTAATAAAGAAGTTCACTCTCGTTTCCGCTTTTAGATTTACAGTTTAATAGGAGAGTGTCTGTTAAACACAGAGATTTAGGTAATAGTAGCCGGCTGATTTCATAGCTGATATATATATCATAGGTGTGAGGGGGGTGTCATTGGCACCAAAGTGAGAGCAGAAACGAGAGAGAGAGAGAGAGAATGGCTAGGCAAAAGGCAATGTTAAATTCAAGAAGCCAGCTGATTTCATAGCTGATATATATATCATAGGTGTGAAAAGGGGGTGCCATTGGCACCAAAGTGAGAGCAGAAACGAGAGAGAGAGAGAGAATGGCTAGGCAAAAGGCAATGTTAAATTCAAGAAGCCAAGGTATTGAGAAGGTGTGGGTGTCCATTTTGGCTGTGCTATTGTCTGCATCAGCTGCTTCATCTCAGTACATAGTGGAGACACTTCCTGGGTTTCCTGGTAGACTTCCTTTTAAGCTTGAAACCGGGTCAGTTTGGATTCTCTCATGCCCTCCCTCCCTCCCTCCCTCTCTCTCTCTCTCTCTCTCTTCGCCCCGTGACAATGATCTGAAGTAGATTTCCTTAACGTAATGCAATTTGCAACACTTCTTATTTGACTGCGACAAAAATTAGCCAATTTATGACGGTCCACAAATGGAGGCGCGCGGTGTCACTGTGGCACCATAGATAAAGAAGGTGATTGATTTCTGATAAGTAATTACTCTTCTTTTGAAGGGTAACAGTTCAATCGATGCAATGAGACTGGCTGAGGGAAAAGGAATTTTTAATGGATTACTTGTACGTCATAACTTTCAGGACTGTGTTCACTTTGAATGTTGTAATTTTTCGATTGTTTGAGTGCCGTAACTTTTAAATCAATACAAGTGATAGAAATCCAATGTGGCATGACACTATGTGAATTTTTTAGAAGTCATTGCACTCAAGTGAAACTTTTTTAATAGTCATGGCATTCTTGTGATTGATTGAAAAGTTATCATATGCACTCAAAGGGATAATTGTCCAAAAAGTCCTATATCTATTGCATAATAGCCAATTCAATCATAAAATTTTCAATTGTATCAATTCAATTCTACACATTTTAACGATTTGCCAATTTAGTCAAAAACTCTTTTTTTGTGTCAATTTAGTGCTACACCTTCTGAAATTTTGTTAACTTAGTCCTAAACCTATCATTCGGATATTTGGCTAGAATAATTACATTGGCAAATTGTCGGAAGGTTTAAGACTAAATTGACAAATCATCAAAACATTTATGATTAAATTGTCATAATTGAAATATTTAAGATGAAATTGGCAAATCGTCAAAAGGTTTAAGATTAAATCAATACAATTGAAAGATTTAGGATTGAATTAATTTCTGTACAATAAGTTCATGAATTTTTGGACAACTTTTCCACAATTCAAATAAGTGCCATAGAAAAGCTATGGCACTTATGGCACTTATGGCATTCGTATTCCGATAAAATAGTGCATATTATATTGGACTTCTGACTTGAGGATATATGGTTGGTAAAACAACTCTGAGAATCAAAATCTTAGTTATAAGTTCCCTAGGCACATTCCATCTTTTTTTTCTTTTCTCCTTTTATTTCCATTTCTTTCACCTATTGTTTCCATTGCCAACTCTTGGTGGATAAATATCTGAGAAAATTTCAATTAAGGGCCTAAAGTGGAACCGTTTTCTCAAAAAATAACCCAAAATGGGCATTGTCTCAAACAAGAACCTGAAGTGACTAACTTAGTTTCAAATAAGGGCCTCAACTTAAAAGCCAACCAAATCTTATTTGCATCTAGGGGTATTTTCGTCTAAAGACTTTTTTTCCTTCTTTTCTTAATTTATTTTCTCCTTCTCTTTCTTTTCTCCATCATCATCATCGAGCCTTCACCTTTTTCACTCTTTAGATTGCGTTCTCCAAAGTCCATCTCTATCTTCCTTGCCGAATTAGCCATCAACGCCCTCAACCTCATTTGTCATTGCCCTCAACAGCAATTCCAGTACCTTTGTTGAAAGATGGAGGTCAATCTAAGCCCTAGATTGAGCACAAGTGGACCAAGATGTGACACTCAGCTCGATTCGATCCCCACATCTTGTGGTTGTGGTCAAGCACGAAGCATGATGAGATGTAAGCCATTAGCTTGCTACCCTCGTTGTCATCGATGCTTGAATTCAAATTGGTGCTCACGCAAGCTATGATTGATCTTAGCGAGGAGAAGCCAGATTGAAGTGCCTAAGCCAAATTTATTAGAGGTTTTTGAGGAATCTCTGTGATACTCATGTGCATTGATTTGTTAAGTGAAATACGTGGTTTTGGAAATTTTTGAGCGATTTTGCACTTTTTTCATCTTGTTATTCTCTCTCAAATCTTTGTAGATAATATTTCAGAGTGAGAGAGGCAAATTTGTTTGAACATGTGTAGACTAGAGTCATTCATTTTTTAGATTGAGTATTGTCTGATTTGGATCGCCACCAAAGGTGAGTATCTTCAATCACGGGTCAAAATGATTCAGCAGGCTTTGAAAATAACCAGCATGCACGACACAATTGGACCCTATCAAGAAGCCACATATTTCACCTCAATGCAAGCTATGTCTGTGAATGTTATGAATAATCCAACCCGGGCCCAATAAAACATTCCCAAGAAGCTACGAGTGAAAGTTATCGTGGCATAGGCAATTTCATTGGCGGGGAGAGCATGAAACTGTTACTTTAATTGCCATAATAAGTTTTTACAAGCAAATTGAATAAAAACAAAACCCACTTATGGATATTTCTTGATTCTCAAGTTTATTATCGTCATCGGAGAAGGTGAGTGGTGGCGAATAACTTAAAAACCGACTCAAGCTGAAATCGATGAGTTCTTGGGTGAGGATGCAAAATTGCATAATGTAGAGCATGCGCTTTGAAGTTTGCTGATGGGGAGGCTGCAGAACTGAAGCACACAATTTGCAGTTTTACAAAATTGCATAACTTCTCGAATATCTTTTTGCTTTCTTCTTTTCCTAAATTGTTCAAATTGTTTTGCACCTGTGCAAGCTCGTGTGTCAGGAGTCCGATGCATTTGTCAAGAAGGAGGTGAGCAAGATGAAAAAAGAAAGAAAAGAAAAACAAAAAGGAAAAAGAAAAAAAGTCTTTAGACGAAAATACCCCTAGCTGCAAATAAGATTTGACTGGCTTTCAAGTTGAAACCCTTATTCGAGACTAAATCGGTCACTTAGGGCCCTTATTTGATACAATATCCACTTTAAGCCCTTTTTTTGAGAAAAAGGTTCCACTTCAGGCCCTTAATTGAAATTTTCCCTAAATATCTCTTACGCGCTACCTTCCATTCATTCTTTCATGGCTGCCTACTTACTTTAACCAAACTGACAAACAAAATGCTCTATAGTTTCTGCTACATGAATTAAATGATCACCTTTTGGACAAAAACGAAATTGAGTTGTTGCACTTTCTGGCTCTGCATCTTCCAGCTGGATTGTCGAGGAATTGCCGGGTTATCCTGGTTTGCTTCCGTAGTAATGTCACTACACCACAAGTGATATGGGTTTGAAAATGCAGGGATGGATTTGACCGTTTAAGTTATCTTAATTGGGTATTTTGGCTGATGCAGTTACATAAGTGTCGGTGAGATCGAGTTCTTCTACTACTTTGTGCAGTCTACTGGGAATCCTGAAGCTGACCCTCTTCTACTTTTCATGAATGGGGGTCCTGGGTGTTCAGGGTTGAATGCCTTCTTGTTCCAGATCGGTCAGTTTCTTCTTCTTGTTCTTCATTATTCCTCCTATTGTATCATCATTGTTTAATTACGATGCTGCAAATATCAAGTGTCAATACACAGTATTTTGATGCAAGCAATATGCAGGTCCACTTAAATTCAATATTACTGATTACATTGGGGGTCTGCCGTCATTACTCTATGAGCCAGATGCATGGACCAAGGTAAAGTGAGAAGTAATAAATTTGCCATCGATTTTGGATAATTTAACAGATTACTGAACTTTGATTCAATTTAAATCTCGTTGTCTTATTGAGTTCCTACTGGCCTTTTTAAACCCCAAAATTACTAGACAGCCAACATTATATTCATAGACGCACCGATAGGCACCGGTTTCTCCTACGCAATGACTGCATCAGCGTACAATTTTACAGACTCATTGAATGCTGCACAGATGCAGACCTTCTTAAGAAATGTAAGTGAAAAACTTTTCACAGGTCACAATGGTTGTATCATGATATAGGAAAAAATTGGGTATAAAATGAACTCTAATTTATATATATGATGCAGTGGTCGGTGGCTCATCCAAGTTTTGAAACCAATCCGGTGTTTGTTGGTAGCGATTCTTATGCCGGAATATATACTCCCATGGTTGCTACGGAAATTCTGCGAGGTAATGAATTCTTTTCTATAAGCCCCATTGAATGGAATTAACATAGACAATTTTGCCTTTCCACATCTATCGATGGACTTTGAAGCAAACATTTCTTTTTTATAATCCTTGTTGCAAATTTGCAGGGAATGAAGCTGGACTTAAACCATATGTTCACCTTAGGGTATGAAAAAGCTTGCTCCTCATCTTATTTTTTCCTTCTTAAATTTGACTTAAACTGTATCTTATGTTAATGTACTGTTCTGCCCTTTGTTGAATTTTTCTTAGGGAATGATACTATCATGTCCTCACACGGACACCAATCTTGAAGTAAACGCAAAAATTGCGTTCGCTCATAGGTTGGCCCTCATTTCAGATGCACTTTATGAGGTAACTGAATAATAGATCATGCGTGAACTCGTTGACACAGGACCGGTTGAGCATATGTGAGTCCTGGGTATGATCAAATTATTTCCTTCATTATCAGGCTTTAGAAAGACATTGTGGTGGGAATTTTGCAGAGTCGACAAACGCAAACTGCACAGAGGATCTGGCAACGTACAATGAGGTTAGAGAATGCGCATCCTTAATGGATTCATATGAAGTAGACGAGTTCTCTTTTTCCCTTCAAACTCTTTTCTGGATTGAAATTGATTGGTCATAAAGTTTGAGCAGACATGTTTGGTTTTTTCTGTCTTATTTCCAGCTAATTGAATTGATCAACCCAACAAATGTTCTTGACCCTGTCTGTACTTTCATTTCACCAAAATCGAAAGAGGCTTTCAAATTAGCAGTGTCAAACCAAGAGAACCACAGGAGGTCCCTCCAACATTTCACCAAGGATCATCTCGTGTCACTACCGAGACTTCGCGATCATCAGTGCTCAGTCTCTCTCTCTCTCTCTCTCTCTCTCTCTCTCTCTCTCTCTCTCTCTCTCTCTATATCTGTTTTCTAATTCTCTCATTGAATGTAACAGTATTTCGAATATCTACTTTCCGATATATGGGGTAATTATCCAGGCGTACAAGAAGCTCTTCACGTGCGACCAGTATGTACAAAACTTGCCTGTGAAATTCTCGCTCAAAGTTATTCCCTCTCGATAGAACTAACCAAATAGTTGTAATTTACCGTGTCAATTTGTAGGGAACCGTCAGCGAATTTTTCAGGTGTAACATTTCCTTATCCTACACCGACGATGTCACCAGTGTTCTCGATTATCATAAGAATCTCACCAATCTGCCCTTGCAAGTTCTAGTTTTCGAGTAAGACTTACTCAAGCCAATGATTACAATGTTGTAGGAACATTTTGGCGAATGTGAAATTCAACTGAGAGACAAATTACTTCAATCTAGCGGTGATGAGTAACTTGTTCTCTGTAGTGGTGATCATGACTTCATTATGCCGCATAATGGCATTGAAGAGTGGATAAAATGGCTTGATCTGACGGTTGATATAGATTGGCGACCGTGGTTTTTAGATGGCCAAGTTGCGGGGTAAGCTCAGAAAGTGTTCCGTCTAATGCAAGCTTTTCGGTTGAGCTTCCTTTTCCATTGTCCCTTTTTTCGTCCTTGATAATATTAGAGCTTCCAATTCCACCATATTTTAATAGGTACACGAGGAACTACAAACACAGCGGATATCGATTGACCTATGCAACAATAAAGGTAAGAACTCAGACTGCAATATGGCCTCTTACTTCTCCTTGAGTAGTCTTTGGCGTCATAGTACTTTTGTCCCTAACTTAACGTCATTAATACAGGGAGCTGGTCACTCGCCTACAGAATCCAAACGCAGAGAATGTTACAAGATGTTTAACAGATGGATTCATTATCATCCTCTGTAGATCTACGCATTTAAGAGCAGGTGCTAGAATAAAATTATGTTCCTAAATTATGAGGAATAACTTTATTCACCAGTTATAGCCAATCAATGTTGAAATGACCTAGTAGACATGTATAGGAACATAGAGTATGTTCTGTATCAACTGAAGGAACATGCAATTATTTGTATTAAGAACTTAAACCGGTAGTCATCGCTCGGAGACATCTCACACTGATGTCTTTCTTTTAACATGAAAAGGGATTTCTTTCTGGTTGCACATCACACATCATACTGCAGCCAAAAGTTAACATGCCCTTAGGATAAGAATTTCTATACAAATTATAAAAACCCAGCCAAAGCTTCCATCTCTACACTAATTCGAGTGCGCAACAATTTCCTTCGCTTCTCCATGAACTAGTGACATCATCATGGACACTCGTAAGGAATCATGTTTAATTATAAAAAACCATTGTGGACTGCACTCTGTTTCGTTGCCCAACTTCGCACAATTTCATCACGACCGCAGCCAAAGATCAGCATCCAGGTTATTGACACTTAAATTTTGACAATTCATTGAGTCATCAATTGTATAGAAAATTAGGGATCAACCCCACCAATAAACAAAAACATTAATAATTTGCATTTGCATATTAGGAACTTGTCATAAGCCCATATAAACTACATTATGATTCCACTGATTTAAGCAGGAAAGCTCTGAGCTTAATTGAATTATCTCGACCAAGCCCATGGGATTATAATAATCAGCAAAACCCACAATCTTCTCCTTATGGCCAAATTTGACATGTGCTATGCACATGGGATGTCCTAATTAGGAAAGATTGTATATCTAGTGGAATGGGGGGGGAGAATAAGTCAATATCCTGGTGATGGGGGAAATTAGAAAGATCAATACATTAATTTTCCATCTTGATCTCTCTCTCTCCCCCTCTTCCCCAACCCCCCCAAAAAAAAAAAAAAAAAGCTGAAAACGGAGCGTGCTTCATGTATGTTAATTGAGATCGAATTGCAAATAAGCATTGTTGTCAAAATCTACTATCGAAGTAAGACAATAACATAATGGTGAACATTGCAGAACAATTGCTGTTTGAAGAAACGACCAATTGCATCCCCAAATGGTTGCAAGCTTTCTATAGGAAAGGTTGATTCCTAAAAATATGTTTACTAGAGACAGTCAGTTGTGGAGATTTGTTGTACATATTATCATGATGAGGAAGCTCACCTTACATATACTAAATCTTGGAGCGTGAAGTACCTTATTATTTTGATGGTCCAGTTAAGAGGGTGACCCAAAGCCTCAGTTAATGGCCCAAAAATTAAATTACTTTCGCATGAGGAAACAAGGAACTAAATTTGTGTTGTGCATCTAAACCACATGGACAACTCAATTTCTTAACTACATATTAAGCCACTCCTTTGGAATGATCACCCAATGGCATATTCTTATGCCTATAGTGAATTGGATGCGTGGTGTGTGTCTAGGGTCTATGTCTTCTGCCATGTTATTTTTTAGGTTTATTGGGATGCAACTGTTTGATATATTCCCTAAGGTAACCATGAAATAGTTATATGTTAGGGATTTCAATTACACTATCAATCTTATTATTTAATTAATGATAAAGACATATTCATTCATTTGTCCAATTGTGTGTGTGTGTGTGTGTGTGTGTGTGTGTGTGTGTGTGTGATCCCATAAGATCAATTGTGACTAGACCTATTCTTGAGATGTTAAAAATATATGTGATGGGTTCAAAATTACAATAAATCTTTAGACTGTTTCCGGTCGGTGGATCACAAAGCAGATATTAATGATGTTATTGATGACCCACAAGATTAAGTGCCACAATACTAGGGAAGGTATATAAGCATTTTTCACTCCAAAATTTGGGTGGATTGACCATTTTTAGAGAAGTCTCTCTCTCCCTTTCTCTCTCTCTCCTTCTCTCCTCTTGCCCCGCCATCTTTGGCCAATTGCTGGCCACTCTCTCTCTCTCTCTCTCTCTCTCTCTCTCTCTTTGGCGATTTATTTATGCACCAACCATCCTTTTGTCAAGATTGCCTACATAATCAAAATCAATGAAACCAACAACTAAATGTCCTATATCATCATAACCTTTATTAAAGACCAAAGCCCATTTGAGATATCCTAGATATACCGAAGAATCCATTTCACGACTTGCCAGTGACTTTTACCTGGATGTATCATATACCTACTCATAACACTAACAGCCTATAAAATATCTAGACGAGTGCAAATCATAGCACACATGAGCTATCCACAATATTAGAATATGGAGCTCGAGATATCTCATCTTCATCTTCTTTAGTTTTAGACGACAAAGAATCCAAAAGCCTAAAATGAGACACCAAATGAGTACTTACCGCTTTAGTATTCTTCATGCTAAAGCACTCAAGCACTTTTCCAATATACTTCTTCTGCGAGAGGCATAACTTCTCAACCTGTATGTCTCTACGAATTTCCATACCTAAATTTTTCTTGGCAATTCCAAGATCTTTCATCTCAAATTCCTTGCTAAGTTGCCTCCTTAAATTTTATATCTCTAATATGTTCTTTACTACAATAAGCATGTCATCTACATATAATAGTAAATAAATAAAAGAACTATTATGCAATCTCTTATAGTACATACAACTGTCATGCGCACTACTCGAGTAGCCATGACTCAATATAAAGCTATCAAATCTCTTGTACCATTACTGCGAAGGTTGCTTGAGACCATACAAAAAATGTTTCAACTTGCAAACATAATCTTATTTACCCTCAACAACAAATCCCTCATATTAAGACATATAGATTGTCTCCTCAAGCTCGCCATGAAGAAAAGTGGTCTTGACATTGAGTTGCTCAAGTTCTAGATCATAAAGGGCTATTAACATGAGCAACACACGAATAGGATTATGTTTCACAACCGGAGAAAACACTTCATTGAAGTCGATTACCTCTTTCTAATTAAAACCCTTCTCTACTAAACGTGTCCTAAATCTTTCATCTTCAACCTCTAGAGTTCTCTATTTTCTTTTGAAGACCCACTTGCACCCAATAAGTCTTTTCCCCTTAGGCAATTTCACAAGTTCCCAAGTTTGGTTCTTATGAAAAGACTCCATCTCTTCATTCATCGCAATAGGCTACTTTTTAGATTTAGAACAAATAGTAGCTTAATGGAATATAGAAGGCTCTTCAATACTAAGCTCTTTAGCAACTGTAAGAGTATATGCGGTCAAATCAGCGAAACCATGCCTTTGGGGAGGCTTAATTTGTTGTTTAGCCCTCTTTGTAGCCAAATTTTGAGATTGCTCATTTCTTCTACTTTTTCTTTGATAGAATATGAATCTTGTTGCTCATTATCACTTTTCAGCTGAATAGGAACTTCTTCAACCATTTTTTGTGGATGCTCTAAATGAAACTCCACCTCTTTCCGAACATTCTCCTCATGAATACCTATAAACTTAGTAACAAACTTTTCCTGCTCAAATATAGAATTTTCATCAAAAGTAACATCCCTACTATTATAAACTTTGATGACTGAGAATCAGAACACCATAACCTATATCATTTAACGCCATCTATATGACTAATGAAAATACACTTCTTTGCCCTAGGTTCAAGCTTACTCTCTTTTACATGATAATAAGTAGGACATCCAAACATTTTAAATCAGAATAATCAGAAGGTTTACCTAACTATACCTCATTAAGAGTCTTACATTCAATTGTGGTTGAAAGAAAACGATTCACTAAATAACATGTGTTCAGCACTTCAGCCTAAAAATCTTTCCCAAGTCCAACATTAGAGAGCATACATCTAGCTCTCTCTAAAAATGTCCAATTTATGTGCTTTGCCACCCCACTCTGTTGAAGTGTATACCCAACTGTTTGATGTTAAACAATTCCTAAATCTTCACGATACTTGTTGAAAAGACCTCCGCACAAATCAAAGATCATTGTCCGTTCTGGAACGCTTTATCTTCTCCCCAGTTTGATTTTCTATTAACATCTTTCACTTCTTGAATGTATCAAAAACATTACTTTTACGCTTCGAGAAATAAACTCAAACTTTCCTAGAAAAATTATCAATAAATGTCAAAAGATAAACTGCACCACCCTTAAATATTACCTATGCTGATCACCACAAATCAGAGTGAATATAGTCAACTATGCCATTCGTTGAGTACACCACAGTACTGAAACTAACTCTGTGATGTTTGCCGAAAACAACAATGTTCGCAAAAGTTAAGTGAGATCATATGATCCCTACAAAGTAAACCACGTTTACCTAAGATAGTTATTCTTTTTTTGCTCATGTGGCCCAACCACATATACCACAACATTGATTTTTCAGAATCTAAAGAGGATGACATATTTAAAGAACCCACAACTGCACTTTCTTGCAAAACGTAAAGATTTTTCTTTATGTTACCTATCATCACAATCAATAAGCCTTTTGAAATTTTCAAAACTCACCTCCACCTGTGTACATACATTTAATGAAATCTAAACTGCTCAATGAAATAAGGTTCTTCTTTAAATCTGGGATGTGCATAATGCTTGTCAAATTTTTACTATATTGTCATGACATTTAATATGCATAGTACCAATACCTACGTTCCTACAGATTGCATTGTTACCCATCAAAACTAAACCTCTACTAACTTTCTCATATGTGTGGAACCAATTTCTATATTGACACATATGGTATGAACATGCTGAATCCAAAATCCATTTATCATCAATATGAAAATCTGAAAACAAAACAATATGAACATTGTATGCATTAGCTGACTCATTATTTTTCACCAAACTAGTCGAATCAGAATTCTCCATCAACATCTTCCCCTTAGCTTTGAGTACTCGATACTCACTTTTGTAATGTCCTAATTTGTGACAATAATAATACTCCACCTTACTCTTATCTCTATCTGATTTAGATTTCGAATGCCCTTTACTATTACTACGTCTATCATGATGATTCGACCTTCTCTTAAAAATTAAGCCATTAGCTTTATCACCACTACTACTCGTATTCAATTTTGTACGCATCTCCGTAGAATTCAATGAGACTTTCACATCCTTAAGAGTTATAGATTCACTTCCATATAGCATAGAATTCACAAAATTCCCATACGAGCTCGGTAGTGAACATAACATAATTAGAGCCTGATCTTCATCATCTAACTTCAAATCTAGATTTTTCATATCCATAACAATTTTATTAAATTCATTTAGATGTTCTTGGATTGAACATAACATAATTAGAGCCTGATTTTCATCATCTAACTTCAAATCTAGATTTTTCATATCCATAACAATTTTATTAAATTCATTTAGATGTTCTTGGATTGGAATACCTTCTTGCATCTTTAACGTGTAAAGACGATGCTTCAAAAATAATCTTGTCATAGGAGATTTCTTCATGTGGAGGTTCTCAAGCTTATTCCACAGAAATAATTCATTAATTAAAAATAATTAATTAGGGGCTTAAACATGATTATGCTCCCGAAACTATATCTTCATCTACAACTTCACGAAGCACCTTATCGAATAATGACAATTGAATAGTGCTATGCATCTTTTCTTCCACTTGGGGATCGCAGAAACTGGAACGAGGGGAAAACAAGGGAGGAAAACGGCCGACGATGGCCTTCCGGGCGTGCGACGATGGAGGGGCTGGTGAGCTCGGTTTCCTCTGGTTCTCTTGAGCTTTTCCTAAGCCTCAACCATGGAGAAAGCCATGAATGAAGGAAGAAGATGGTCTGCTGAAGAGGGGGCCTCCTTGGTGGCTCACTAGGCTCAACACTTGTCTAAACCTCATTTGCTTTGCCCCCACCATGACATCACATGCCATCAGCCACTCTCTCCTCAAGCTTCCTCCACAAGCTTGTTAATAGGTGCAAAATGTCCCTAGCCCCATGGCATACGAATTATAGACATTTTGTGCATCAAATTCAATCAATTCTCACTCAATTCCATCCAATTGAAGCTCAATTAAATCAACCCATGTGTCCTCGGCCTTCTCATGACATTTCCCGTCAAATGACCCAACTTGCATCCCGAAGATTCAATTAAAAACGGCCCTCTGACAATCTCGAACAAAAACGGCTTTACTTTACTTTTCTGCCAAAAATCTCGGTTTGTAGAAAAATCTTCCTGGAGATGAGTCGACATTCCTAAAATGAATTGTGACCTCAATCTCACGGTTAAATTCAATGCGGCGCGACTTTAGCGTGTCATATCATTGGGATAATTTCCGCATCTTCGACACCAAGGCTCTAACAAAACAAACCTTCTCAACAATTAGGTGGAATCACCCACACCGAATTACATGGTTCTGTTGAACGCCTTCATCTCGATCCTCCATAGCCCAAAATTATTTTGGCCATCGAATAGACGCGAAAATGAAATGGTGAAACCAAAATTGGAAAATCGAGATGAACTTGATAGATGCTATCTTGAATGAAAAGACCGAAATTCCTTCACTCTAATATCAATTTATTGCGGAAAAACGTCGATCAAAGATGCACCAATCTAAGAACAAATAGCAAAGGATGAAAGAAAATTGAAATCACACGAGATGCAAGATTTACATGAAAAATCCAAAATGAGAAAAATCATGAGGAGAGAGAGGGGTTTCAATATCTTTAATAGAGAGCACAAAAGTACCATCCAAAAAGCTCTAAAACCATTTGGTGAGCCAGAAGATTTAAATATCTAACAAAAAGATTGGAAAAAAAAACAAAATAGGAAATAATATAGAGGTTAAGGTTGGAGATATGTTATTAAACACATTTCTTTTTAGTCTCCCTTCAAAAATTCCTAAAATAAATGTGCATGGTTTAAAATACTCTTATTTCTTAATTTGAAAGTTAAAATTCAACCCATTTCAACTATGGCAATTTAGTCCATAACCTTTTGTCAATTTGTCAATTTAATTCTAAACTTTTCATTGGTACCAATTTACTCCTAAGCTTTTTCTTTTTCTTTTTTTAATTTGCCAATAGTTCTAAACCTCTTTTGATGATTTACCAATGTAGTCCTTCCAAACAAATATCCAAATAATAGGTTTATGACTAAATTGGCAAATCTTCAAAAGGTTTAGAACTAAATTGACATAATTGAAAGTTACATGACTAAATTGGCAAATCGTTAAAAATTTTAGAACTAAATTAGCAAAATTGAAGGTTTATGACCGAAATGGCCGTCGTACCATAGGATTTAGGACTTTTTACGCATAGATTGTTATCGAAGATGAAAATATTTTCCGTTGAATAATTTTTTAAACAATATAAGCAATTACTTTTTGAAAAATGTTTCCCAAATCACTCATCTTCTGTGAAACAAATACACCCATCGAGTTTAATAGTTTTCTAACTTAGAATTCAAAGATTATCACTGAACAATCACGTCCATTAACATGTGCATCGTTTACTATATCTTATTTGTCTAAAAGCCTTTTCTAGTAGAAGAAAACGAGAGAGCACCATTCACGTCCTCTATATTGGCTATCACTGCGAGGCTTGAATCATGTTCATCCTTCTTGGTATTTTATCAAATTATTACATGTATCGAAAACACAAATAAAACCTAAGTAGTATATATCGAATTGCTAGGATTAGTGGTAAATCTACAAATTTACTAGCCCAGTAGGTAGTATTGCTGTAGGAAAGAAAAGAGGTTAGTATAGGTTAGAGTTGGCGGAGATTCACGTTGAGACGTCCGGAAGGATACCTAAATTAAGACGAATGTAGGTTAGAGTTGGCGGAGATTCACGTTGAGACGTCCGGAAGGATACCTAAATTAAGACGAATGTAGGTTAGAGTTGGCGGAGATTCACGTTGAGACTCCGGAAGGATATCTAAATTAAGACGAATGTACCTAACATTAAACTCATATGTGAGGAGGATATTATTAAGATGCACATGTTAGTTTAAAAATGTCTCACATGAAAGAATTGGTGTAATATGAAATAATTAATAGATCCTAATTGGTTCATAACTTATTGAATTAAAGTTTTTAGTGAAGATAGATCCAAATAGATATTGATAGGCTTGGACTTTTGCCCCCTCTTGGTGGTCTCTCCCTAGATGAAGGGATTGGGCTTTTGATACTTGCTTCTTGAAAATTAGTATCAAAGCCTGACTTGATTAAGTTAAAGTGAATCAATTTTGACTAAAGAATGAAAAGTGAAAATAAACATATTTGATGGGGTGGATTTTGGTTTTAAAGCTCATAGTTGATTAGTGGCTATTCCTCAAATATATCAGTGCACGGTGAATTTCTTAAGAAAGGAATTTCGTGACTTACACGGTTTCCTAGCAATCTTCATGGGACTAGCGAAAGAGACACCGGTTGAGAATGGACATTGTGGTGTAAAAACAAGGTCCTTCATGATTTAATTGTCCGATGACAGCCTTCATAGTTGGGACTAGAGAAAGAGACTAGAAATGAAGATGTGCATTAAACATGATAACAACAATGCATTTGAGAAAGAAATAACTTCAAAAACTCCAAATAGAATGAGTGCGTATATACTAAACAAAAGTTTTATTTTTCATATGATAAATAATCTCACACAAATGAGCGGAAATAATAATGATGCCTAAGATACACAAAGGTAAACGTCATCTCAGAGTACAAACTACTGGCAAATCCCGTCTCTAGAGGTCATTTCCAGCTCTATAATGGGGAAAAATTGATGTCTTAAATGTGCATGCGGGAAATCAATGATCAACATTACACAAGAGACAGTTCGCCCGACGGAATTGATCTCTTCACAAGTTTGGTCCAAGATTCATTTGTCTCACTGATAACCTTCAGAGCATAAGCCTGCAGCATCATATCTCACAGTATGCAATTTATTATATTCAAGTTAAAAGCAATAATAGCATATGTAAACCTCCCAAACTATAGAGCAAGATGCGTTCACCAATGCCTGAGCAACCTGATCTAATAATTGGAACATTCCCTAACTGTTGGTTGGCCGGGCCTTCAGGGTGGGTAAGACCAGAGACCTTTTCATTTCAAATATTCAAGACAAAAAGATGAAGGCCTATAACCAAAGGTGGAGAAACCATTCAGATCAAGGCCTATCTTACTCATATGTAGCAAGGAAGCAACGCTGTTGTGACTCTGGCAAAATGCTCAAGTTGGCCAGTATACTTGCTTATCAACCTAAATTTCAACATGGGCCCAATTGATGAATGTCATCAAGCAGGTGGTCTAAGTAGAGCGACTTGCTGGCTAGTGGGGAAAAGTAGGAAAAGGAAATTTTCACAATCCTAATGCCCATGGAGCATTGCTATAAACTTATTTTATGAATGGGTAAGAGAGAACTCTCAACATAGCAATTTGCTGAAGATGAGCATGCTATTAATAGGTAAACCACTCAAACACAAAGATAAGATAAGTCTTTGGTAAAGTAAATTGCTGGTAAACATAGAGTGCAAGCTGGGCCATGGCATTTTATCGCCTCTGCACAAAAGTTTTTCGGTTCTTTGGGTATCAAAATAGATGCAAACTACGTTAACAACATTGAATATTCACCTTATCAGCTGGCTTGTTTCCAAGACCAAACTTATTGGCTGGCTTGCCATCAGGAATTTTGTAGTCACGAAACCAGTCCCTGATTGCAGTTAGAGTACCCTGAGGATACAAAATAATTCTTAATCAGGATATAATTAACAAAAAACCACAGCAGTCATGGATAATTAGAACACTTCTAGGGATAGGAATAGAGTTTTTTTTTTTTTTTTTTTAATTTCTTTTTCAATGTCTTCATCAATTAACACACATGCATACACACAAATGTTGAGAGTACCATATACGTTAAGATAGTAGGTGTATATCCAAGCTAAAATCTTGGAATGTGGTAAGTATTCTTTTGACTTTTGTTTCTTCACGAATCTTGCAGAGTACTTTCGTCCTTTCTAATAGGTGAATGGCTTTTGCACCTTTGTTGCCCTTTCAAACATACTATCATGTTTTACCAAAAGAAAAAATAAGCACTCTTCTTCTTTTGCCAATGCCAGACAATTTCCCTTTCCTAGTCCAGACATCTGTAGCACTATGATAGACCAATCATTTCTAATATCACCTCTTACAAATTTTACAAAATCCTGAAGCCTTTTTCATAAATTGAGACCCTTCCAGAGGAAAAGTTCATCTGACCAGATTGCTATTTTACACATGCTTTGAATAAACTAACATACTCAAACAAACTAATTGTTATTCCAGATTAAGCATCAGAGAAAGAGAGAAATAAAAGTTAGCACCAGTTTGTAACAATGAACATATCAAAGTTGCAAAACAATGAAACTATGGCGCATAACAGCATATTGTTGAGAGTGGGGTGAATAGCATGAGAGAAAAGTACAATACTCATCCAAATAGAACATACCGGGAAATGCTTCTCAACATCATCTATATCATTTACGAGGGAAGCCTTAGGATCATCCAGGGAAATTGCTATTATTTTCCAGTCGAGTTCCCCCTCATCAATCATAGCTAATGCAGCCAAGGGCTTGACCTTCAAAATCTCACCAATCTGTCTCTGACTTTCACCAATCTCAACAACATCAACTACACAGTCAAAAACATGAAATACTAGATTAATATCATTCTATAATGGCATTAACAATCTTGAAGAAAGAAATGTTTACAAAAACTGGATGAAGTTTGTTAATACCTGGATCATTATCACCAAATGCCCCTTCAACTTCAGAGTTAGCAAAAGATGGGTCTTCCCATGTTTGTGGAAGCAATCCATAATTCCAGTGGATATTGTAGCTGAGGAAAACAATTAAGATGCTTCAGCTTGGAATTTTTTATAAAAAATAAAAAAATTATTAGAATACATGACTTCCCTCTAGACCTAGCTGAACTCAATTTGGAAGGGCTTCTTCCTATTCCTGTGAATTCCAACCTAATTGGCTACTTCCAATTACGTAATAAGCAATTTATTATAATTTTAGACTGTAAGACATAAATCCAGTTCAAATATGAGAGGACCATAACCTGAAAACTACTTCTCTTAAAATGTATCTGTATCCTCCACAGCAGCTATGGGTCTTCTAATAAAGTAATATGTAGAAGTATCACAAAGGAGGTCCCCAGGAACAGATACATTTGAGAAACATCAAATGAATAATGATGCAGAATTTTCATTGTTCTAACAAATATTACTAGAAGGAAATGGGCAATTACTCATTTAGGTATACATTTGTGAGATTTAACATCAAGATGGTCAAAAACCACAACACAATGGAAGCTCCAGTCAAAATGAATAAGAACCCCAAAAGGATAAGAATGCTATAAGAACAAAGATCTTGAACATAAGTACAGGCTATCATGCTAGAAATACAAAGGCATGGAGCATCAGTGTAGGCTACAAGTGCACATTGGGTCTCTCCTCACTGCTCTCGACCAAAGATTCATAGCTTAAAAACAGAAAATTAGCAGATCTTCCACTAAATGAGAGATAAAGACGAAAACAACAAGGAAAACTACAATTCAGGGAAAAAACGCACTGGATATTAATCATAATGACCATGCATATTGAGGAGATTTACAACATGTCAATCAGAAATTCTGGAATTAAAAACTCAAAGACATTGATATCTGACATTCACGAGAGGAACTAAAACTCATAAGTGACTGTGGCCATGACATATTACGGAGAAATCAAAGTGCCTAAAGTGCTCAGAAAGTAGACACCAGGATATCTTGGTTAAATGTGTGAAGAGCACCTTTTAAATAAACTATTATAAGTACTGGTCAGCCTATGCCTCACAGTTGAACATATTGGCAAACAGAAAGACTCATATCAAGAAGCTGACATAGAGATACTTCAGCTTAGACCTCAGGGAAGGGAATAATACACATTAACAGAGAAGCATATCTTACGGATAATATCGAAGATTTCCCTTCTTAGTGTCCTGCTTGATGGGAGTGAATGGCTCATCCGTGGCAACTTCCATCTTTGCACTGGACTCCTTGGGTATTTCAACTACAAAGTTGAAAACCCCATCGCCCAGTTGCAACGGTATATCATGCCATGGGGATATCTGCACCAGTATCATGATTCTTCTTCATGTTTAAGCCCAAGAACGGGAAAATCGAATTTTCTTAAACCAATGCTTAGTAAATGAGATCTTTTCATTCGCACAACGCCTCTATGCTAAACAACAGAGACAAGATGAACGTGAGACACTTCCCCGTGTGGAAATGTAAACTCGCAAAACAGAAACCAGTTCAAAGTCTGGCGTTCAAACAATCCCCACATCAGGCATTTTCCTGCAAGACAAACATACTTCAAAAGTCCCATCCATGCACATCGCAACAACTACATTCCATTTCTCGCGACCACACTGTCCAGTGACTCAGAGTACACTACTATCGAATCAGGCGCAGCCAATTGCAGCATCGGAAGCCGTCTGTAAACACGCTCATTTGTCCAAAAACATGATTTTGCCGCAAATACAAGATAAGACGCGGATCATAATCGAACAAAGTCATCTTTTTTTGCGCTCGCTTGTCGCCATTGATCGCCAACAATCACCAATCCAACGAAAACAATCACAAACCCGAAGCTTCGAATAAAGTAACGGTCTTGGTAAAGACTAAAAGCTCCACATCTTCCTATCCATCATCCACTGATTTCCGAAACGCCCAAGCGAAATCCACCCCCATTTCCATCGTCTTCTCGAGAATCAAACAAGCACGCTCGCAGAGAGAACAGAGAAGAGAGAGAGAGAGGGAGAGGGAGGGAGAGGGAGACCTTCTTGCCGGAATCCTCGACGAGGAAGACTCGGTAATCGAGCGTCTCGGGCTTGCCCTCCTCCTTGACCTTGACCTGAGGGTTGTAGATGGCCCTGCAAGCGAACGACCTCCTGCACGACGGCGGCGCGGCGGCGGCGGGCCGCCCGAAGAGCCGCAGCCCGGCGGCGCCCCGCTTGAGCGAGCGCGGCGTCCTGGAGAGCAGGCAGGAGGTGGTGGCGGCGGCGGCCGGGATGACCCTGACGGTCGCCATGGCCGGTCGGAGGCGCTCTACTTTCCGGCTGCTGACGGCGACGGCGACGGCGACGGCGGATGGCGATTGGGAGAGCGTTCTTTGGAGGAGTGTAGAGTGAGCCACAGAAACAAATAGCGCTTGTTTTTTCCTTTATTTATTTATTTATTTTCTCTCGGGCCCAGAAAATAAAAAACAAAATGCAATAATATCTGGTGGGCCCCGCGTAATATACTGGCCAATTGTCATGGAGCGACTGGTCGAGGTTGGTGCGCCCCACAGGCAAGATCTCTTGGAAATGGATGATTACAGCATGAATTTCGATTTGATATTTAATATTTTTCTTCAATTATTCATTTATTTAATATGATTTATGAATTTTTGCTCCATGTTCGATTTAATATATTATTCTTGAATTTGAATTAATGAAAGAATGGCATGAACCATTTTTATATTGTTCATAGACTAAATAAAAAAATATCATATTAAATAAATTAAAATTTTAAGGGTAATGTTATACATTAAGCCAAAGTTTAGGAACCATTTATGTTATTACTCTATTTGGAAATTGTTGTTGACACCATATTTCGAAAATTAAATTTTTAAAAAAAATATACGGTTCTATAATTCCACTAATATTTATTGCCAAAAAAATATTTAATAAAAAAATTGAAAGAGAAAAATTAATTTGTGCTGGAAGAAAATATTAAGTAAAATAATTTCTATTAGAAAATTGTTAGAAGTTTTATCAAAAACTTCGTTGCTCGATGTATGAAACAAATAGGACTCTTTGCTTTTAATGATAAACTCGTTTAGACACTCCACATAAAATTGCTCTATCCCTTCGTGAAAGAGTTTTTATACCCAAAAAAAAAGTGTCTCTTTTATTTCTAATAAAAAATGAATGAAAATGCGTCTATTATTGCAATGGATCAATGCAGCAATCTAATTCAAATCCCCAACGAGTCACAAATCCAGAAATTTAAGGATTTTGCCAATAATTTAGGACATTGATTGTAATTATTACCATAGGAAATATTCTCTGATAAATTCACAAGAGGAAATGCCAAAAAGGAAAAATAGAAAAAGGAAAGAAAAAAATTGCATTATCAACACCTCTGGTATTTTATCTGATACAATCCCTCAATTTAAAGCAAAGAAAGCAGGGGAGAATAAGTTCCACTGAAAAGCTCTTGATCCTTATGGAATGTGAACCCAAATTTAAAGCAACACATCTCATGATGAATTATTCAAGACAGGAAATGGGATAAAGTGGATACATCAATACAAACAGATCAAACATCGAGAGTGATACAAACTTTCAGCTCTGCTGGATCCCGCTCGGCCATGTCAGGTTCTTCACCGGCTTGAGGATGGCTTCAACCTCGGAGAGCGTCTCTTGATCCATTCCCACGGACACCAGCTCCGCTGCAGCGGCGACATTCTCCTCGACCTGACATTGGCACGCGAGAGTGTATCAGGGAAGCTCATTCCGACGCTGCTACATGCTGCGCCTTCCTATTTAAACTAGCAGCGATATCACCCATGTTCTTCTCATTGCAGTAGAAGGTGGTTGATGAGTTAGCTCAGAATCTTTTTGACCACAAATGCACACTTGATAGTTATCTAAATGGCATCGGGCATACCACATTCCTCGACTTTACCTTTTTTAGGAGGATGAACCAATTAAGCAATCAACAAGGACTATATGTATCTTTAGCAGAATGACAACAAACCCGAAATTTTTAAATTGGCCCATTCCCTAACTAAAGCCAAAGCCAATGTCCCACTACACTCCCAACTACCCTCTAAATTATATATTGTCCTAATCAAGAAGTTTGGATGCATATTGCACTCTGGCCCTTCTCTGCACTGTCCAGAAACCAAAGGAGACAAACTAGGCAAAGACATAATGGACATTGGTAGCAACCCACAAAAAACTTAGAAGTAGGATGACAAACTTTATGGGTGTACACAGGCAAAAAGCATCTGTCAATGAGAAAAGCAAAGATTACACATCCAAGCATAAAGCAAGACTGCAATATGACTTTTATCTGAAATGCTTTTCTCAGTCATGCTGTGATCAGTGCAAAACAAAGATAAGCCAACTATGCAATTTTTTCACTATAATTTGGTACGACTGAAATCAGGGAAATGAAAAAAGGATGTAAATTAGGTAAGTAGTGCTTTGGTCAACAAAACAGATATGGTTTTTTTTTTTTTCAATTTACAAAACAGATATGGTTAAGAGAAGGCAAACGTCATTCACAATACAATCTTGATGAATCACCAAGCCCCTAGCGTAAACATTAATTCATACCTGTTTGACGCAGTTCATGCCAACCAGCACCGAGGAAATGTCCTTGTTTGTCAAACTGTATTGCATAGCTAACTTTGAGATGTTCTTCCCTTTCTTCTGGCAAAAGGCCGCAGCATCTTGACATGCAGACTGAAGACAAATCAAACGCATGATGATCATTCTTCTAACCAAGGTTATAAGAGTACCAACAATGTTTACCAGTTACCATAAAAAGACATATGGCTCCCACTCCTGTCAAGCACACAAGTTAGGTAGCTATCAAGGGCTAAACAACGAAAACTTTGATTAACCAGAAGATCAACCAAGACCATCACCTCAGTAAGTAGCATGTTAATTTTCTTCCAGCTCAGCCTTGATCAATATTACACAAACGATGTCCTCAAATCCATCAAAAATCCCAAAACTATACTCACGACCTTCCTGTACTGCCAATCTTTTTCTTACTTAAATGAGCATCCTTCTGCACAAGGGGAAGAAATTATAAACCAACCTTTAGCTCAGGGGGAGCTGGATGCCACTCTGGTGGACCACTCTCGGTAAGAAGCCCCATTGCTAGGGGAGAGGCACTTATTATACCGACACCTTTGCTCTTCAAGTATGGCAGCAAATCTTCCAAGCTACTGTCGTTGATACTGAAGTGGCAGTAAGAAAGGACTACGTCGACTGAACCTGGTGGCACACGATCAAGCACATATGTGAAGATCCCCAATGGTAGTCCAGTAATGCCAATGAAACGGATCTTTCCAGTTTCCTTCAGTTTCAGAAGTGCAGGAATAGTCTCATTGACAATCTGTCAGTGTGGGAAAGCCAAGCGTTCATGCTCATGTTTCAGAATACATGTGACAAATCAACAATATAGTTCAGAACAAGAAAGGTAAGCACCTGATCCAGGGAGCCAAACTCAATATCGTGGCACTGAAGTATATCTACATAATCAAGTTGCAATCTTTCTAGACTCTCATCAATGCTCCTTGTCACTCTCTCAGCACTAAAGTCAAAGCCCTCTTTATAACGTCCACATTTCGTTGATACAATATACTGATCTCTCGGTACACCTGAAGCTTTAAGTGCCATCCCCAGCATCTTCTCTGACAACGTTCCTCCATAGTACCTTTAACAACAGGATATATCAGGAGATATTTTCAAGCTTAAAATCAGCGCATAGTGCAAGTCCAAAATGCATGGTGCAAAAACAACAGGCAGAGCCTCCTTAAAAGCAGGTAAAACGAATTGTAGATCAGAAACTATGTGAGAGTATCCACCAATCCAAAAACATAGAGAGACCTCAAATGAGCTGAACAAATGCCTAAGAGTCACTAAGTCCAGATCAATTTCTCCGCTTCTCATCGGTTCAATGCTTGCAGAAAGTAGTAAATTTGGATGGAGATTAATGGGAAAGAAGAAATTGAGTAGATAATGGCAGTGTATTATGCATGCCACCTTTAACATAATTAATGCAAATGATCTCTTATCTCCATCATCGAAGAATTATAAATACCGTTATCTCAGCAACTTCCACTAGTCCTCTTCTTATGCGATTAACTCCCACTGATCTCATCGCTCATCAAGATTTCGAGCAAAAGAACAAATCCCCTCATCATCGTACTATCTCAAAAGCTTTCGACTGTCTTAAGGACCCCTCTCTCAAATTACAACAATTGTACCATATTAGCTCACTCTGATTCCTAAGCCACTCGTGCCCACATTCTCAGCAACAAACAGTTGAGCATCACCAATCCAGACATAGCTCAAGAACGCAAAACCAGCCCCTTTCTCTATCCTAGACCTTCATCCATTCTCGAGATTCAGGCAACAAAATGTCCCCAATTCGACAAAAAGTACAGGAAAAAGGAAAGCAAAAGTTTTTTCGAATTTGGCTTACGGGGAGGTGTCGAACAAGTTGATGCCGAGGCGGAAAGCTTCGCGGACGGAGGCGACGGCCTCGTCCTCGGAGACGGGGCCGAAGACCCTGCCGAGAGGGGACGCGCCGAAGCCAACGCAGCTCACCTTCAGCCCCGTGCCGCCGAGGGGCCGGAGCTCGAGCCTCGCCGGCGGCGGTGCCGCCATCGGAGGACCGGCGCGTGGCGGTTCCTTGACTCGTGGGTCGACGGCGGGAGCTGGAGCTCGAGAGGCAGCGACGACGGAGGAGGGAGTGGAGCGGAGTAGAGTGGAGCGGAGAGCAGAATTTAAGAGAGAGAGAGAGAGAGAGAGAGGTGGGGCCCGATCGGAGGGTGTGCAGAAATTTCGAGGAAGACGATGTAAGGGGACGGGGCGATCGTGCGGCACTGAGAATTGGATAGATCTCCCCGTGGATGCAAACTGCAGTTTCCTGTCTGTTTGGTACAAGTGTGCTTAAGTTGCATGATTGATCCAAAAAAAAAAAAGTTGCATGATTGGTGTGCTTTTTTTTTTTTTTTTTTTTTGTCAAACCATGGTTGGATGAATCATGACACTCAATTTTATCGAGATTAGAGATAGATTAGGAAATTGAACCTGTCACTTTCGGTTTGGACATAAATCCGTGAAGATTGATGCCCCCAGGATAGGGAATTCGTACCACATTAACAATTGATTTTAAAAAGGATCTATAACTTTTGGAGCACGAGACGCCTCACCATTATAGTAATTACCCAACTACCATATTTTATGATGATGTGTAGAAAGTTGTCTCGTCTCACTTGAAGATAGTGCAACTTTTGAGCATTGTTTACGTAAAAAAATAATCAACTTTTTGTGATCAACAAACGATAGGGATAAGATGATTGATGAAAGTAATTAAGTCACTCGAAAGTTAACAGGTTAAGTGACATGGGCATTGACACCTCTATGGCGATATCATTGACAACTGCACAATATCGATGGAGCACATAGGGTTGGCTATATTGAAATTTGATTTAGTGTTGGGGATAAAAGAGAGAAGAATATATGGATCAAGATGTCAAATTAAGAAGCCAATATAGATTGATGATTAAGCATTACAGTCTCTCTAGAGGCTGGTGAGGTCGAGCCTTTGGCCAATTGCCAACCATCGTTGAGGACTCACAACTAGCAAAAAAAAAAAATATATAAAAAAATAAATATATAAAATAAAATCAAACAAAAATTCAAAAATAAATTGTAAAAATTATCCATGTCGACGTTGGTTATACAAAAAGCCTCTTTATTTGGTACAAGTGTGCTTGAGTTGCATGATTGGTGCTTTTTTTTTTTTTTGTCAAACGATGATGGATGAATCATGACACTCAATTGTTTCTCGAGATTAGAGATAGATTAGGAAATTGAACCCATCATCTTCAATTTGGACATAAATCCGTGAAGATTGATTCCCCTAGGATAGGGAATTCGTATAGCATAAACAATTGATTTAGAAAAGGATCTATGCCTTTTGGAGTACAAGACTCCTCACCATTATAGTAATTTCTCGATTAATATATCTTATGGTGACATGTCAAAAGTTGCCTCATCTCACTTAAAGATAGTGCAATTTTGAGCATTGTTCACCTAAAAAAAAGCCAACTTTTGGTGATCAACAAATAATAGGAATAAATTGGTTGATGAAAGTATTAACAGGTTAAGTGATGTGGGCATTGACACCTCCATGGCGATATCATGGACAACTGCACGATATCGATGGAGCACAAGAGGTTGTCTACATTGAAATTTGATTTAGGGTTGGGGATAAAAGAGAGAAGAACATATGGATCAAGATGTCAAATTAAGAAGCCAATATAGATTGACGATTGAGCATTACAGTCAATTTAGAGGTTGGCAAGGTCGACCCTTTGGCCAGTTGCCAAACATCATTGAGGACTCACGACAAGCGGAAAAAGAAAAAATATAAAATAAACATAAATTCAAAAAAAAAAATTGTAAAAATTATCCATGTCGACGCCATGTAAAAAGGTTAACATTCACATTAGCAATTTTCGGCTAAATTGGCCAAATGGTCTACATTGGTCAATTTTCAATATGTTTAAGACTAAATTGGCCAAATTAAGAAATTAAGAACTAAATTAGCACAAATACAATAGATTTCCATCTTTTTCAGTAATTTTCTCATGATGCTACCTATATTCAATAATCATCCTCAATAGTTGTAACTTTTTTTGTAAGTTCTCATAAATGACGAGTTAGTATCCACGCATTACGTAATACGTAGAATAATTGCTTCAAAATCTCATAAGGTTGAATATTCCTGCATTTGTAAATTTCCTAGAAAAATCGAAAACAACTTGAGTTTATTGTAAGTCTTTTTTTTTCCTCATTCTAAGTAACTTATTTTCATGATCGTAATATTCCTCCTCTCTTCATAAAATTAAAGGCCCTATCGGCTTGTAAATTATGCCTAAATGTCGTAATTTTTCTTAATCTATAGTTATGTTTACTTGCATGCAAAAAGGATATTTATAGACTTATTTGCAGAGTTCATATTTAAAAAAAAAAAAGGATCGCGTTCTCTTATTATAACCTAAAGGACCCGAAACTTTCATGGATTTGACCCGCCCCAATGCCATTGTCTTAAGGAATGTAATAATTGGGCCAAAGCCCTAGGGCTCAAAGTCGGCCCATCAGATGAGCTCTCATCTTCTGCAGGAGCCGTGAAGAAGGGGAAAAAAGGACCGACGTTATCGAAGGAAAAGAACGAAGAAGAGAGAGAAAGAGAGAGAGGAACCTTTGCTCATCTGACGGGAAGGAATTTTGGGAATCTATGTAGATTTCAGTTTTTTGGATTCATTATAGAGTTTATTAAGTTATGAAATTATATGGCAATAATAGTTTAGGGTATCGTAGAGTCAATTCAAAGTTTCGATTGATTGGAATGAATTTTTAAAGTTTCGTGCGTACTGCTGCCTAATTATAAATTACTGTGTTTGGCAATGGTTTTGGCCCATCTTCTTTCATCATTTGAGTCAGTAAAGTTTAGAATCTTTTAGTATCTAAGAAGCTTTTTCTTTTGATAGTAATCCTATTTATATTGAAATTCAATAGAGAGATATGGGGTGTGAAAAAATTTGTTGCACGTTCGTCACGAAAATGGTTGTTCGTAGTGCGAATGGCTATTCGTTGTAATTGATTGCTCTTGAGGTCTTTAATCGACGCATAGTAAACGATTTGACTCCAAAATGGTGTCTTCGTCTCGTCATGTTTCAGTTATGGCTTTTTACTTAATTGATAAAATTATAAGTTCGTCAATTCAAGTAGCCACTTAATTGATAAGATTACAAGTTTGTCAATTCAAGTAGCCTTCGTTGTTTTGTTATGGCATTTCCAGGTGAGTGGTTGTCGTAAACTTCCCAAACTTTTTCAATGCGTCGGAAATTTTTTGCTATATCACGGCAGTGATGCTTATCTCTTCTTTAAATTTGTAAAATCATATTTCGAAAGTGATAATGATTTCATATATTATGTGGAAGGTATGATTTGGTCAAAAGACAAAAGTGAGGTTGCAAGTTGCTGCATAAAGACTTAGCGAGGCAAATACTACCCTTTTTGGTTATCTGTGATGACGAAATATCTTTGAACTAGTTTTAGTTGATTATTTATGAACGGTTGATAAATGCTTTGTGAAAAGAAATACAAAAGGATATAAGGATTGGTTTATGAAATGAATATTGGTTGTTGATTTATGGGTATTGGAAGATGAGTATATAGTTCATGCTCATGTTGCTATTATTAAAATCCATTGAGGGTTTGAGTATGCATACTATTTTCAAGATATCCTTTTGGGTCAAGTTATCACTTGATATAAGTAGAAACCTAGCCAAGGGGAATCCTGGTCATCTTTGTCACAGAAATTAAGCGTCACCATAGTTGCTATATTGAGCAAGAGATTAATCAATGCATTGACCATTGACGTTTGTTTTAATATTATTGATTGAAGGATTATTTTTTATATGTCTATGATTATATTAAAGTGATATAACTCATTTTAATTGTGTACGTATATTGTATACTGGATTTGAGAAAAATGAGTTTGGATATTGTTTTATAAATATGCATAGTGATGCTTGATTTTCCTAGAAGAGATTTGTATTACTCACTAGGGTGTAGTTGTTCTTACCATTCATTTTACATATTTTTGAGGTTCTTCAGTTAGTGACAAATAAAGTAGGAACGCTATTGACAAAAATTTTTGGTAGTTGGATTTTGGATATGGTCCCATGCTATTGTATATAAGTCTGGTGATAGTTGACGTGTTTAGCTGAGTCATGAAATGTATATATTCTTTTCGTGGATTAGAGAAACCTTAATTTTATAACCAACTTACTATTTTATTGGATATCTCGATGTATATATAGCAATTTTATGTTGGTAAGGTCCTTTAGGTAGGAGAACGACTGTGTGATTCCCTTATATTTGTAGGAGTCGGGGTGTGACAGTTAATGTTGTTTGGGGACTAAAAGCATTTTTTGTCTAGCAAAAACCATCTATGCACAATTATATATTCTTAGAGTAGAGTTTTATGAACAAGCTTCATCATGACAAATCTCCATTCCATCCCACTTCCCTTAACACTAATTAGACACACTTCTTTCTATCAAACAGAAAAAAAAAAAAAAAAAAAAAAAAAAAAAAAGCACTTAATGATCTCCTTCATCGTATCCAATGTTGCTAGAAGAACATATTATCATCAATTTGCCTTACTATTAATCTAGATGGAATATCATATACAAGTCAATAAATCTAAACTCACCAATCAAGGATATTACTTTTCTTCCGTTTTATCATTATGTGATACACAAGTTATTATGTATGAATGTGCTTTACATGTTTATCATATAAACACGCCAGTGTATCAAGCCATGTCGACACCTAAAACGATTGACACGTTGATAGTCATAATAAATAGTGTCTTGTCATATGATCCGCTTTCTTAGGGATATTATCTTCGTATCGAAACAAATCACCATGTCTATTAAACACGTTTTCGAATTAGCTATCTCATTTTGACACGACACTGCACGAATTGTCTATTTTAATTCGTTATTATAGGCTTAAATATTACATTTAAGCCATAGTTATATGATAACTTGGCAATTTTTCTTGGGCAAGTGCCTTCGGAAGATTTTGCTTTTTTAGGGATGGGTCTAATCCCTAGTCAAAGTAGACAACTCGAGCTATCCGCGGAAGTCTAGAAAGGACAAAGATCGTGGACAGCAAGTCAACGATTTTGTGTCTCCTTTTTCTCCAACGAAAGCGACATTCGAGTGGAAATCAGGGTCCACCGCACATGCTTCACGGCACTTCTTGAAGCATTTATCACGTCATTTTCAGCAGCATAATTTATCTTAATTGGACCAACGGCAAAGAATTATCTGTACAATTTACTTTTCGTACTTTACTTTTTAATTCGAGAAGCGCTTTATATGCTCATGAACGGATTAAGTTTGGACTTTAACTTGTACAAATGACCTATTCCATAGTAGCTCACACATAATCACTAGAATTTGGACACACGACTCCCCAGTTTCTTAGCTAAATCCTGGTGTAACAACTTCCAACCAACCGTATCAACCTAAGCAGATTAATTAACTTTTTTACATTTTATTAATAAACAAACTTCCCACATACTTGTGAAGTACCCTTAAAAAGTTAATGCTTATATTTTCAAAATATTAATTGCACATAAAACTAGTGCATCGCAAACATTTTAGTCAATGGATTAATAAATGTATAATAAACACTCGTCAATCATTAATATAAAAGGCTTACTTTGACTTATATTACAAATAAAATGGGTTTGATGGTGGAAATTGAAGTGGTCATTATTATTGAAAATCATACAGGGAACTTGAATTCATACAAGGTAAAATTAATTGGATCTTATGAATCGGGTCAGTTAAGGCATTTGTGTGAACTCTATGAAAAACTAAATTAATGGTTGTGATTGAATTTGGTACATAAACCCTAATACACGTAAGCATTATACTTTATTCTTAGTATTCATTTTTTTTCTTCCTTCTACCCCTTTGAAGATATCTTTCTAGAGAATTTTTTCCAGGTGAAACAGACCATAAAATTAGGGTGGCAATTCGTGTTCATTCATCGTAATGAGTTCTACAATAATGTCAAATGATATTGTCAATAATTCGTGTCATTTTGAATATATGATGGACAAGGCCATTCTCGTTATGAATTGCACTTTTCTTATTTTCCACTTTCGAAAATCAGAATACATTGTTTTCTCCTAGCGCTATCGAAATTCATTATTCTCTCTTTTTTTCTTTTCCAGGGGGGAAGAATGTCGACTAATCTACGCCGGAGGATTTCATTCATTAAGAACGACATGGTCGGTCGGTCCCTTCGACGTGGCAAACACAGAAAGTGGAGTCAATCATGGCGGCCATATCAGTCCAGGTCGGCCTCAATGGAGGGAGAAGTCAAAGAAGAGCGGTGCAAACTCTCGACGTGGCACAATTTAAGAATGTTAGGCTAGGCTAGGGTTACTTCAAAGTGTCCCTTCTCGTAATTCGTGTCCTTTCCGCATGAATTTGAATTGACCATGTTAGGTGAGTCGAGTCACGTTAAATTGGATTATTTTATTCGCATTACATGAACAAATCGTGTCCAGTATTATTAACGCTGTCTAAATCCTTCCAAACGAGAAATCATTAGACACGTTTTCAACTAATCCTCCTCAAAAACAGGTCAACTAGCGACAGAAAGAATAATTAGTATCGGTCGCATTCCATGGCCACGCAATTCTTAGCTTCTTGTGCTCGTAATTTACATTGATTCGTATTGAATCAACTTCCTTCTTTATACTTCGTAAATCATATGATGTTTTGTTAGCATGATATGAATGGGAAAAGATCATCAAAAATCCTAAATTTTGTCAAAGTGACAAATTTACCTCAATTTTTTTTTTTGTGACATGAAATACCCCAATTTTGTAAACTGTGACATATTTACCCCATTAAAGACATTTTCATCTTACTCTTTCTATTTTTCCTTTTTTTCTTTTCTCTTCCCTTTGCCATCCATAGCAAAGCTGGTGGAGGGAAGCTGGCATCGAGCGAGGGCTACCTTCGCTAGCGTTGGGCGAGGGTTGCCCTCGCCTAGGCTGGCTAGGGTGGCCCTCGTCGGACTCGGGCAAAGGGTGCCCCGCCGGTGTCGGGCGAGGGTGCCCTCGCATTTGGCCAACGAGGATCGCCCTAGACGCCAGGTGAGGGGTGCCCTTGCTGGCGTTGGGCGAGGGCCTCCCTCTAGGTGAGGGGTGCCCGGTAAGGGCACCCTTGGGCGAGGGCCGCCCTTGCCCTCGCCAGATCTAGTAAGGGCACCCTCACCCAATGCTAGCGAGGGCCGCCCTAGCCAGCTTAGGCGAGGGCGACCCTTGCTCGACACTAGCAAGGGTCACCCTCGCTAGACACCGACTTCCCTCTGCTGGCTCTGCCATGGCCAGTGGAGGGAAGAAAGAAGAAGAAAAAAAGAAACAAAAAATTAAAAAGTAAAAAAAACCAAAATGTTGGGAAAAATATTTGTGGAAAACGCCTAGAAAATTTTTCCCGCTATTATTTCTATGAAAATTAAATAGGATAAAGTCCTAACTGAAAGCAGTAAAGATGAATAATAAATAACACCAGAATTTTAACATGAAAAACCCTCCAAGGTGAAGGGAAAAACCACGGGCTTCAAACTATGATAAATAATGGGATACAACGTGGATCTCTCTTTGTCTTCAATTTGTGGATCTGAATCTTTCACAAACTGGATAACTCACTCAAAGATAACTTTCTTTCTTGGAAGATGAAAACTATTTCTTCTGCTACGCTGCTATGATATTCTTGCTTTTGTATATTCTTCTCCGTTGAGGAGGACTCATATTCATAGGAACAAATGCAATCCCAATAGGAATTGTAACGTAGATTTATCTCATAATCTCTCGTGATTTTGTATATATGAGAATATCACTTTGATTTCTTTCCCAATCTCCCTTAATTTTTTAGATATGGAAGATCATGTTAATTTATTTCTCGATCTCTTTTGATATTTTCTTTTTCTTTTTCTTTTTTCTCCTTTTTTTCTTTTTTCTTTTACGCACTCACTACCATACTACTACAAATATACATAATTACGTTGGTCTCTCCAATTATGAGTGACCTACTCAACACAAAATGCCTTATAATTTAGGGTAGATGTGTCACACGAATCAAAATTCAGAGTTTTTTGTGTCAAAAAAAAAAATTGGGGTAAATGTGTCACGGTTAACAAATTTCGGGATTTTTATATCACAAAAAAAGTTTAGGGTAAATTTGCCATTTTTGATCAAATTTAAGGTTTTTGGTGTTTTTTTCCTAATATGAATGGGTGGTGCTCCACGTTACTCGATGCCGCCTAAGTCCTTCGGCAAGAGGAATTATTACGCGAGCTTTTCAACCAAATCCTCTTCGAAAGCAGGTTGATTTATTAGCGAGGAGAAAAGAATAATCGATATTAGTCGCAATCGATCACGAGGCAATTATTAGCCGCTGACGATCGTGACAATCCCCAACCGACCTCTCCCTCGTCTTTTTCGCCTGTCCGCTTTGACTCCATCGTGCCCAGCAGGCGACTTCGTGCATGGCTGCGTCCGATTTTGGACTCTCCTTTCGCCATGTGAAGCTCCTCTGTATTCAACTCTCTCTCTCTCTCGTGTGTTAAATGCCTTTTGACTACATTTCTCTACAAGCTCCTTCTGTCCTGACAAGCTCTACTTCTTCTTCTTCTTCTTCTTCTTGTTTTCCGGTGGCTCGCTCGGCCGGCAAGGATGGAGAGGCCGTCCGGAATGTCCGCCGGGGTTCTTATTCGGCGAGTGTTGATGCTCTGCCTCTCTCTGAGCGTAGTTTCAGCCTCACAGGCAGATGAGCTTCAGCTGCTCCTGAAGCTGAAGTCCGCGCTTGCAACACCATCGACCACAGGCGTTTTCAGTTCATGGAGGGTCGGCAACGACAAGTGCAGCTTCGCTGGGATCGTGTGCAATTCAGACGGTTTCGTTACTGAGATCAACCTCTCTCAAATGGGACTGGTGGGTACTCTCCCTTTCGAGTCGATATGCTCGCTCGGCTCTCTTGAAAAGATCGATCTTGGGGAGAATCGTTTCTACGGTAAGGTAGTGGATGATCTGAGAAACTGCACGAGGTTGAAGTACTTCAACTTGGGGTTCAATTCCTTTTCTGGGACTGTTCCTGATTTGTCCACTTTGAGCCGCTTGGAGTTCTTGAATCTGAACAACAGTGGATTCTCAGGGATCTTCCCATGGAAGTCGCTTGAAAACATGACCAATCTTGGCTTTCTGAGCCTGGGAGACAACTTTTTTGACGTGACTAGTCCATTTCCTATGGAGGTTATCAAGTTGGAGAAGTTGTATTGGCTTTACCTGACCAATTGCAGCATCAGAGGGCAGATCCCCGAAGGCATCGGGAACCTGACGCTTCTCGAGAATCTCGAGCTCTCGGACAATGAATTGTCCGGCGAAATACCTCGGGGCATCGCAAGGCTTGGCCGGCTTCAGCAGCTCGAGCTCTACGACAATTTCTTGACTGGTAAGCTTCCTCTCGGGTTTGGGAACCTCACAAGCCTTGTGAACTTTGACGCGTCGCATAACAGGCTCGAAGGCGATCTCTCAGAGATCAGGTTCTTGACAAGCCTGGCCTCCTTGCAGCTTTTCGAGAACCAGTTGACAGGGGAGATTCCAGAGGAGCTTGGAGAGTTCAAGAATCTTGCTGAACTGTCTCTCTACTCGAATAGGCTGACCGGTCCGCTTCCTCCGAAGCTTGGCTCGCGGGCGGACTTCAATTTCGTAGATGTTTCGGACAACTCGCTCACGGGAAGTATCCCACCGGATATGTGCAAGAATGGGAAAATGACCGATCTTCTTCTGCTGGATAACAAGCTCACCGGGACTATCCCAGCGACCTACACAGATTGTTCATCCTTAAGTCGGGTACGCTTGAACAATAACTCGCTCTCTGGTGCCGTTCCTGCTGGAATATGGGGCTTGCCAAATCTCACCATAATTGATCTTGGGGCAAATCAACTCGAGGGATCGATAACGTCTGATATCAGAAGGGGAAAATCTCTGGCTCAGTTATTGCTGTCTGATAATAAATTTTCAGGCGAATTACCGGAAGCAATGTCAGAAGCATCTGCTTTGGTCTCAATTCAGCTGAGTTTGAATGGATTCGTGGGAAAGATTCCGTCGACAATTGGGAACTTGACGAAATTGAATACGCTCAATTTGAATGGAAATCTGCTCTCCAGTAGCATACCTGTATCTATTGTCTCCTGCGTCGCCCTTGATGTTGTAAACCTCTCAAACAATTCGTTGACCGGAGAAATTCCCGACGGCATCAGAAACTTACAGACTCTGAACTCCCTGAACCTATCCAATAACAAACTTTCTGGTGAAATCCCATTGAGCCTGGGATTAATGAAGCTAAGCCTTCTCGATCTCTCGAACAACCAGTTAACTGGTCCCATACCGGACTCCCTATCAACAGAAGCCTACCATGATAGCTTTGATGGGAATCCCAGCCTGTGTAGTCAGAGGCTTGAACAATTCCGGCCATGTATTTCGAGTTCGCAGGCAACCACTCCCGTCGGGGTTATTCTCTCGTGCTTCTTTGCTGGAATAAGTTTGTTGCTGATCATGTTCGCAATTATGATGTATGCGAAGTTCAGAAAGAGAAGCAAGAGTCTCAAGAGTGTCAACAGTTTGTGCAGGCCAGATTCTTGGAACATGAAGCCGTACTGCGTACTAAGCTTCACAGAGAGGGACATAATTGATTTCATAAAGACTGAGAACTTGATCGGGAGGGGCGGATCCGGGAACGTGTATAAAGTCGTCTTGGGGAATGGCAAGGAACTCGCGGTGAAGCACATCTGGGCATCGAGTTCAGGCAGCTTCAGCAGCCATCCCAGCAGTTCAGCCATCCTCAGCAAGAAAAGCAAGAGCTCGCCCGAGTACGATGCCGAGGTGGCTGCATTGAGTTCGATCAGGCATGTGAATGTGGTCAAGTTGTACTGCAGCATCACGAGCGAGGACAGCCACCTGCTTGTTTATGAGTACTTGCCTAACGGGAGCCTGTGGGACAGGCTACACGAGAGCAAGAAGATGGAGATGGGATGGGAGGTGCGGTATGAGATTGCGTTAGGGGCTGCCCTGGGATTGGAGTATCTGCACCATGGATGTGCTCGGCCAATCATACACCGCGACGTGAAGTCGAGTAATATCTTGTTGGACAAAGAGTGGAAGCCAAGGATAGCGGATTTCGGGCTAGCGAAGATCGTGCAGGCCAGTCCTGGTGGTAATTGGACACATGCCATTGCAGGGACTCTTGGATACATAGCTCCAGGTAAATCTGATTTTAGATTACGACCCTTCAAGAATGGCCTGAGTTAGACTCTTGTAGTGATCAATTAGAAAAAGGAAAAATGAGATTTGCGCTTTGTATTACATTGGATTTCGTCCTTTCATTCTCTAAAGGCGGTCCGTGCTTCTGTTCTCTTTCCTATAACTTTTTATTGTTCATTTTTCCTTTCACAAACTGTCCCTTTCTCGTGCTTGCTGCAGAGTATGCATACACCATGAAGGTCAATGAAAAGAGCGACGTCTACAGCTTTGGTGTCGTCCTGATGGAGTTGGTCACAGGAAGGAGGCCCATTGAGTCGGAATTCGGAGAGAACAAGGACATTGTTTATTGGGTACGTGAAAACATGAGCAGCAAAAACTCTCTGCTCGATTTGGTGGACTCGAACATTTCCGACACCCTGAAAGAAGACGCCGTTGAAGTGCTCCGAATAGCCATCCTTTGCACGGCTAACATCCCAACCGTGAGGCCGTCAATGAGGATGGTGGTTCAGATGCTAGAGGAAGCTGAGCCCTGCAGCCTCAACAATATCCTCGTCGACAAAGTAGACAAAAACAGTGAAAAGACCGAAGGAAAACAGCTAAATTCAGGCTCTCAAAACTGAATTCTGCTTCTCTGCGTTAGGAATTCATGTAGCAGACATGACATTAGCATAAAATAAACCTTGAGGGAGCCCATCTCGGTTCAGTTTGGTTAAAGTGCATCAGATTTTGGAGCTGATGTGCTGAATCCTGATTAGAGCTGTTATGAGAGAGTTAAAAACTTCTGATTTTAGCTTTTTGGGTTAAACCGGGAAAAGATCTGGAGTTGTATTTTAGCCATTATAATTTCCTTCTGAGGACAGAGAGTCACAGCAAAGCCATCGCTTTTTTTTTCTTGGATTTTTGTCCTTAATCGAATGGGACAATATGTAAACCAAAATCCGAACACGGACTTCTGATGAGGTCTTACTTCTTGGTCTTGTCCTTAGCTCATATAAGGTCCTTGTACTCTTTAGATACATGGATCTGGAACCGAGAAATATGCACAAATTCTCCAGAATATGGTTGGAAAATTGATGAAAGAAAGGTATGCGATTCTGCAAATTACGATCGACTCTTGTCGCACTTTCGTCTATCCACAGGCTATATAACTAGTAACAAAAAATCGACTCCTGGTTCAATATCGCGCCCTGTTTTCTGAATCGACATCTCCAGTTTAGAGTGGTTAGTTTAAGATTGTCCGACATTCTCAGTGAGCTCAAACTTTTGAGTAGGAGCAGACAGATGTAAATAGCAGGGGCCGGATTTTACGTCCACCAGAGATGAGACAACGTCCACCATTTCTAAGAGAGGCATCCGACTCTGCAGATTCCAACAAGTTTGATTTTGATATCCAACACTTGATTGCATCATTTATCGAACAGCATAGATGTTTTGATAATGTTAGTTGGTATTTCAGGTTACTTGTGCTTTGTCTATAATCACCCCAAAAAATTATCAGCAGCGAGCTGAAATTCAAGCCTCGTTTATAATGGAAGGACAGAATGCAATCGCAGCTTCATTCCGTCTCAAGAAGCGTCTATCTTCATCAATGATCAAATGATTCTTATTTCTGATAAGCAGGAATCACTGGTCTAACGAGGAATAAGTAAAATACTAACACAAGTTTCTCTGGCTACACCTTTCTTTCTTTCTTTTTCTTTTTTTTTCTGATTCCTTCCCCAACAATAAAGCAGCAGAGACAACCCCAAATAATGGCGTTCACTTGTATAGCTGCTTAAATCTTCTACATGCCTCGAGGATGTTGTCTCTGTGTCCAAAAGCACTAACCCGGACAAAGCCTTCACCACCAGGTCCGAACCCGCTGCCGGGTGTGGTAACCACGTGAGTCTTCTCAAGAATCTCGCTGAAAACATCCCAAGAGCTTCGCCCTGGGAAGTGGACCCAGACATAGGGTGCATTCTTCCCTCCATATACCTTGAAACCAAGAGAGCTAAATGTATCCACAATTATCTCGGTGTTTTCTTTGTAGAAACCAATCACATCACGCATTGCCTGCAAGAAAAGTAATAACTTCATGGCATTATGAATCGAAACTTAAAGGAAGAGCATAGGCAGCCCTCTCGAGGCCAAGGCCAACAAAATTAAGGTTGTAAATAGCAATCAGCAATCACTAGAGTAACGTCATTTAATTAAAAAAGATAGCACAAAACAGCTCACAGATAGTCCTTCGGGAGAAAGGCATGCCAATCCACCAGCTTGAGCAATACTGGATGCACCGTTGAAGCAAGTGCAGACAATGCGGCTGAAGTCCTTAGCAACAGGGAAACCATCTGAAAACAGCAACTCTTTGGGAACCACAGTCCAACCAAGACGAACGCCAGTAAATCCAGCATACTTGCTAAATGATGACGTCTCAAGTGCAACCTTGAACAACCACAGCAAATTTTATGGGCTGGATAAAAAATGCATTAAGAACAAGTAGAGAGGTAGAAGGATAACAAATATTCACAATAGGAAATACAGATCTATATGTCAAAATAATTTGGTAGAAAGCATCCCGATAACTCAACTGATGCAAACATGTAAAAGGAATAAAGCAACTTGCAAGGGAAAAATGTGGATGTAAGTTCAGCATTACCTCTTTGGCACCTGGAATTTCAAATATGCTTCGAGGGTTGTCATCTGACACGTACAGTGCATATGCAGAGTCATAGACAATAATGGAGCCATTGTCCTTAGCGAACTTAACCAGCCTTGTCAGTTGCTCCCTCGTTGCGGCAGAGCCAGTAGGATTGTTTGGTGAACAGAAGAATATGATATCCGTTCGAGCTACAGTCGACAAATCAGGAAAAAAACCATTCTCTGGTGTGCACTTCATGTATTCGATTTTTGCATACTTTCCAATGTCTTCTTGAAACAGCCCTGTCTGGCCCATTATAACACTTGAGTCTACATAAGCCTACAAAATACAGAAGTTTCAAAAATTGTTATTAAATGTCAAGTTGAGATAGACACGTCATATTAACCAGCATGAAGTTGCCCTATTTCCAATCACAGTGAGTTTTACATGTTTTCTGGGACAGCATCTCCATCAAACTTTACTAAAGCTGCAAGTGCAAGACAAAGAATCCAAATCGGTTTTTCTATGATGCATCAGAGCAGAATGTGGTACAGCCACCTAAAAATGTTTTCCTTGAGTAGGTAAATCAATGAGAAGTAAAGTAACTTATTTTTTGGATAAACGAGTTACCTCATTTCACATAGGATTACCAACACAACAAAAGAAGTTCACCATATTTTATAGGTGTTTACAACCCAGTTATACAGTGCCTCGGGGTATTGCAGACATGCCTTAATCTGAGCATTCACCTCTAAAAGAGAATGCAATGAAATGCTTCAACTTACCCACAGAAAGCTTACAACTCTTTAACTGCGGCCAAAGGAAACATAATAATTTCTCTCATACATTGAAGAAACAAAAATTCAAACTCCCGAGCTGTTTGTCATTTCTCAGTAAAAACGGAGGACCGATACCCTGACAGAACTTAACACTAGGGCTCAATGAGGCAACTGAAGTCTTTCACTTTATGCAATATATAGACAGAATCAAAAATAGATTATATGGTCTCGTCTAGAAAGATCATGATTACCGGGTATGATGGATCTTGTACAGCCATTGTAACATGTGACCCAAAAGCAACCTGACATAAGCAAAGCAAACTAATTAGTGTCCACAAAAGACAAATAAAGTAATTTAAGAACCTCCTTGAGATGGAGTAATCGCAAATTAAAAATCTTGCATCAAACTAGCAGTCAACAACAAAACACACCTAGGTAAGGATTCAACGTAAAAGACCACCTGGAGGAAGAGAAGTTGTACCTGAAGGCGAGAAATATCACATTTTGCCCCATCTGAAACAAAGATATCTTCTTCCCCTATGCCAAGGTCTCTATAGAATGTTGAAGCAATTGCAGCTCTCAGTGGCTGCAATATTAAGAAGGATATCGCGTTGGCTCGATTGCAATAGAGTGAGAAGACTTTAAAGTTTACTGCATCACCCAGCATTTTATATCTTTGATTTTCCTTTTAAGTTCCACCAGACTAATGTCAACAATCTATCTTGAAGAAAGTTAGCTATGAAATAACTCAGGACCAAACACATCTGCAATGCCATATAGGTAAACATAATAGGTCATGGAATCAAACAAAAGCTTAAATTGATGTTTAGTTTAGCTTAGCTATTCAAGAACTTTGGTTTTATGTCCTGTGCTTGATTACTGAGCAGTTTGATACTAAAGAAAGCTTGATCATACAAGAGGATACATGACATCACTTTGTGGAAAAATCATCACTTGTTTTTACTTCTGTACTCTTCCTCAAATAGATATTTTAAACATATTTAAGTTGCATATCCTACTATCCATTGCATGGACATAGCAGGTCAATAGTAAATGGGAAATAGAGACAGATGCAAGGCCATGAAAATCAATTGAGGAAACTCTTAATAATATTAGCAAAATGTAGAAGGATTGTTTCGTCTGATTAGACCTTAAGAGTACATAACAGACTGATGCACAGCAATGCTGTTAAATCATAAGCTGTATGAGCAACATGTATACAAAACCTCTGTAATATTAGCAACTAAGGTTTCCAAACTCAATAAGTCTAACCAGCAAAAGAAGAAATGTGGTTGAAAGACAAGTACCTTTTCACCCTGCTCTGCACCATACCCACTGTAGCCCTCCAAAGTTGACAGTGCGTAAGATCTCTGTCAAATTTAAAGAAGTTAACTATTTACCAAACAATAAAATTACTAGAGATATTAAAACATCAAATAGGCATGTTCACATAGAGCTGAAAGACATATCTGAAGCATGCAACAACAATTTCAACCAAGCTCTTAGAGCAAACAGTGAGGCTTGAAATCAAAGGACAGAACACAAATAATTCATCCAGGAAGTACTATACAATCGACTATCTGAAATTTGGGGGTAACGAAAGCAACAGGTGGATCCATTCATATGGCATGATCACTAACCAGAGGCCTCCTGTGACAAAAAATAGACATTTCTAACTTACATCACCAGTTCAATTATGACAGTTTGTGGCTTCATGGTACCAATAAAGATATTCAAAGTTGTTCCATAACTGGCTTTATCCAGCCATCTTGGGAAGTAAATGACGGTAAATTGTGCAAAAAATCCAAAAGAATGGATGCCTTAATTCCATCTCTTCAAACGACAATTGATAAAGATTTAAAAATTACTGAAAGAAAGGCAACCACTCAAGGTAGGGGTCATAAGAAATATGATCTAGCCACAAGACTACAGGCATATAAATGATAAGAACCAGAATTTCACAAAAGAATGATTTGTAGCAATTGAATAAAATTGAACCACGATGTGCACTTCAATGAACCACAAGAATTAACCCAACAATTTACTGTTCTATTAATTCCACTGTCAGTTCAAAATTACAGAGAATGACCATAGATTAAAAAAATAAATAAAAAACCGTATTCAAAATAAGAATGACCAGGCATCTTCCTTAGAATATAGCAGCACCTTTGCCATGCCCGACGTGATAACATCTGGAATGGGCTCAGTGGTATCCCCAATCCCCAAGCTAATGACTTTCGCGTCGGGGTACTTTTGCAAGTGTGCTGCCTTTCTTCGAGCAATCTAAATTAAAAAAAGGATTAGCTATACAAATAATACACAGGAAAAGAATAGTCTCCACAAAATAAGAGAGTTTCTTGTTTAACAAGAGAGTAATCCATGGTAGATATTAGACAAAGCCCAATCCTGGAGGCAAATTTAGAAATGCAAACGTAGTAGGAAAGGATTCTGCAGAAAGCCGAATAAATCAATACAATGACAATGATGGCAGACCTCGGGAAAAAGGTAACCAGCTTGAAGCTTGGCCATGTTGGCATTGCGGGAGACCTTAGTCTTGTAAGCTACAGACACAACAACAAGAAGTCCAGACCATCAGCAATCTATAGGGAAGACACCTCCCATGACTCTGAACTAATTCTAAAATGGTCCCATTTTCACTTCAACAAGAGAAAAGGAAATTAAAACCGCCTAATGCACCAAAACTAAACTGACTAAATTTCACTCCACTACCACATTTTAAATCAAGAGACACCTTATTCCACGCACAGTGATCTTATCGCGCGCGCCCACACACGCACACACATAGAGAAGGGCTCTTACTGGTCTTTTCCTCATGAGGCACGGCTACACATCGGACAGCTCCAGTCTTTTTCGCAGGGACGGACACGTTAGAAGCCCTGTTCACCAAAACGAATGAAAAATAAGTACAGCAAACGCAAAACTCTGAGATCGCTCCGCTCTCATATGGGTCGTCAAGCGACACAGAATCACGTCGAGTTCCGGGCATAAAGATCCTACCTTTCGACAGTACACAAGAAGAAACGCAACTAAGCAAGAAAAGCTTCGGCTTTTCGACAGCCACAACCTCGGGCCAGGCGGAAACAGAGGAAAAGAAGAAAGATGGCAATCGAAAAGGGCAAAGAAGAACACGTTCGAGCGCAAAAGGGGCGACTTTTCTGTCGACCCAGAAAGGGAAACCTGTACCTGGAAGAGCCCAAGTTGGCGGGAGCGAGGAATGCGGAGGAAGACGAAGAGATCGCGGTGGAGAGGTGATTCTGCAGAGCCATTCTCTCTCTCTCTCTCTCTCTCTCTCTCTCTCTTCTCCAACTTGGTGCAGAGAGAAGGACCAAGATAGGGAGGGGAAGGGAGACTGGACCTAGTGACGAAGCAGCAGAAGAGAGAGAGGAGAGAGAGCCGCCAAAAGAGTGGAAGTGGAGAACGGTGCGTGCAAACGCAAACCCTAAGGTTGACCAAGACGACCGACACGTCGGACGACTGGCCTGGCCGCATATGGAGTTGGCAGGGGACAGGCATTTTCGTGGGCCCCGCCGCGCTGCCCTTGTCTGAATCACGTGCGGCGCACGGACCACTTCTTTATGACTCATTGCAGCAACGTGTGCGGCATATCTTTTTTTTTTTTTTTTTTTTTTTTTTTCTGTTGGGAGCCTCAGACTCCAAATGGGAGATCCGCAGTTCGAAACCCCTTCAAAGCGAAGAGGTTGGCCTCCCAGCCATCTAGTGTCTTAAATGTGATGTTAAGACAAATATCGTTTGTGCGCATTTACCTCACCACTCCAGAAGTTTAATCAAACTATACAAAAAAATTCGGTGCCAAAAACTTACATTCATAAAAACAACAAGTAAAAGGGAGTCAAAAGAAAATAAGGAAGACAGCGAACAACGTAGAGAAAAAACAAACAGAAACAAAATGCCTAAACAGTAGGCAAGACAACAGCACAACCAGACCGGCACCTAAGACGTCAACAAGACAGGAAAAGACGCATGAGCAAGCAACCACGGGTCCCGCCAGCCCAATCGCATCACCCAGCCAGGTGTGCAGCATATCTTAATCCCGGGGAAATGACTAAAACATCCATGAATTTTTGTTTGTTACCTAACGTAATCCTTAAATTTTGATTAAAGATGTAACGTCTTCCTTAAACTTTTAATTTGTTCAATATGAAATCTAAACTTTATTCTAATGTTCAGTGTGCTAAATTTGCATGTCTAATCAAAGTACAAACATAGTATTGCATATATTAAAAGTTTATAAACGATATTGTACATTAAACCAAAATTTAGAAACTATTTACATTGTTATCTCTTTTAATCTTTTATAATTTGTGGATCTGCCCCTCTCAGTGCAGTTGCTCTTGTCGTGAAGACGGAGCAATGTGGATTGAAAGTGCATACGAAGCATTCTGCTCGATGTTCAAATTGGGCGTTTTCTTTTGTATTTGGTTCTTATAACTGGCCTTTCCCTCTGTTCTGCAATGCGATATGAAGGTCAGCAATGTTGCTCATGAGAGAATGGGCAACGTTCTTGTAATGAAGGTGAACGGTGCCTCCACAATAGCCAGTAATGGGGTGTGGCACACCGATCCTTTCAAGGTCGGAATGACACGCTCATAACTCACCTATCGAAAAAACATGACGGCCACATACCATATCAAAGGCGGCAGCTCTTTTTCTTACATGTTTAGCCTGATGTCATGAAGCAAGGCAATGGAGATCAATCTAGCTTCTTGCAAATGAACAGTTTAGCCTGTTGGAGTGAGATCAATCTGGCTATGCACGCCTGGTTGGAGTGAGGATCTTGTTGCCCCTGACGCCTTTGTTTGCCCCTTTCTACAATGAGTTAAAGTAAAAGAATTCCTTGAACAAAGAACTTACAGATCAATGCAAAGGCGAACCACTTCCTAATACAAAGGCACCAGATCATTCGGCAATCAGAACTTATAGATCAATGCCCTGTTTAGAACAAAGAGATTGTACAAAGATACTATCATATTTTCATCAGGTCCTGGAACCCAGTGGCAGAAGCCTAGTTCTGAGAAAAACTAAAATGTCATGTTGAGAAACCAGATACAGCACTTGATCTCAGCCAAAACGCCGAGAAAGGTGCTCCTCTCACTTTAGTGTTACTCTCGGCTATGCATGAGTCCAGATACCACTAAATAGTCAGGATAGCTACATGAGCTGTAAAATAACCATTGAAAACTCGGCTCAGTTTGCATTCCCGACAGAGAACATGAAACATTGTAATTCTCATCCATAACTGATTACTAAAGAGCGTTCCTGTACTCTGGACTTCCATGGCAGCATCATTGGAAATCAGGAGATTGTGGAGCTATAGGCAATGATCCGGGAAATGTAAAAACTAATTGGTATCGCAACAGAGCATGAAGTCAGTATGTGCTAAGTCAATGCATATTTGAAATGTAGCTGGAAAATATTTAACTATGCCAGGAACCATTTAAAGAAGATCTATGGAATATAGCAACAGTAAAAAGATCAATGGGATACAAACAAAACTGGAACCACATGGAAATAAGCATTAAATCGTCCCCGCAGTGAACGCTTCCCCGTGCATTTTTATAGCAACAGCAGTTTTAAAGGTTTTTATTTCCTGCTTTGTGAGTTCCCGGAAGGCTATTAGTTTAACTATAATGAGTGGTGTCCAGTTTCACCAGATTACCAGTTTCGTCTACAAGAAAGACATCATATCCTTCCTTCCATTAGTTTGAACTCTCCAACAGTCCCTATCTAGGCAAAGTTTCAAAAGAATTGTGCAGTGATTTAACAATTCTAATCGATGTAATCTTTAGAAATCTAGCAATCTGCAAATGGATTTCCTGACCAGGAGAGTCGAGATATCCTAGTGGCTCCATATCGATAAGTACATAATTTATTGGCATAAGAAAGCCATGAATGAGTTTCACAAAGTCGCCAGATACCAGATCATTGAAGCTGTTCCAGGGTTGGCATGACTGACTGTTCCAAGGTCTCGGATCATGTGTGTCGATCCTCCACCTTCTTCCAGATCATCGAAGCTGAGCACAGGCTGTGAAGATAACAAAGAATAAATAACATGACCCTGAATAAACGAATGAAAAACAAGCACAGCAAATGCAAAACTCTGAAATCGCTCTGCTCTCATATGGGTCGTCAAGCGACACAGAATCACGTCGGGTTCTGGGCATAAAGATCCTACCCTTTCGATGGTATACAAGAAGAAACGAAACTAAGCAAGAAAAGCTTCGACTTTTCGACAGCGACAACCTCGGGCCAGGCGGAAACAGAGGGAAAGAAGAAAGATGGCAATCGAGAAGGGCAAAGAAGAACGCTTTCGAGCGCAAAAGGGGCGCCTTTTCCGTTGACCCAAAAAGGGAAACCTGTACCTGGAAGAGCCCAAGTTGGAGGAAGACGAAGAGATCCCGGTGGAGAGGTGATTCTGCAGAGCCACTCTCTTTCTCTCTCTTTCTCTTCCGACTTGGTGCAGAGAGAAGGACCAAAGATAGGGAGGGGAAGAGTGACGAAGCAGCAGAAGAGAGAGAAGAGAGAGAGCCGCCAAAAGATTGACAGGTAAAAAGGTTCCGTAACCACCGGCCGTGGTGGCTCTGTTGGGTAAGCTCCTGACCTTTAAAGGGAAGATCAGGGAGGCTGACAGTCATTAGATGATTTACGCATTGTGCTCTGGTGATGGGTGGTGGGCAAGCTATTGCAGGAAGGCTGACAGATCATTGTCGACCAAACACATGATGTTTCCTCTAGTATCAAAAAAAAAAAAAAAAAAAAAAGGTTTTGTACGTTGTGTCACAATTCATTTGTACATAGCTTGTCCTCCTTTTGATGCTAATGCTTTATACTTCTTTTTGCATTAACGGAATTTGGAGTTCTCATCAGTGAGACTGCTCTGTAATTTACTTTCTTCACTCCCCTCTGTATATAATGCGAAGAATCCAGACCTAGGCATGTTTATAAAAGTCCTATAAGAAAATAGAGGGGAGAACCCCCTAGGGAAGGTGACCCCTTACAACCCTATTCCCAAATGATGAGGCTTCAAAGACAAGACTTTGAAGTCACCTGATGGGGGTTGCCCTGACTTGAGGGGCCCCTCTGACCTTAAACTAAGGGGGTATTGGCACTCCCATGCCAAGAAAAATATAACAGCTAGATTTAACACTGTAAGACTTGTCAGATCTTTGATGCTAATGCTTTATACTTCTTTTTGCATTAACGGAATTTGGAGTTCTCACTGGATGTGAGACTGCTCTGTAATTTACTTTCTTCGCTCCCCTCTGTATATAATGCGAAGAATCAACTGGGTCAAATAGTTCCCCCGGTTATTGAACTGTGCCAACAAAATGCAATAGTGATGTCTCCTTTAAAAGTTCATTTTCAGTCCATCATTCCATGTTTCTTTAGTTTATCAAACTCAACGAAGGATCGATCACATGAGATTGGTTGTTTTTGTAGGCGCGCTTCAGGGACACAGAATGCAAGCTAATCAGTCTACATAAGGAAAAACCTACTTTATACAATGTTAAATCTGAGTCTTCCTAGAATCACACACGTGTACTCAGAACACAAAAAATAGCAAATGAAGACCAAGAATACATTCCAACACATTGAATTTCAAGAGTGAGAAATAGGGGAGAGCTTATATTTAGAGACATTCGGTACGCCAATGACCTATATCGGGCTGCCCAACAAAATCCAAAACACAATTTATGATGTGAGGAGGGCCATAAACATATGGATCACCTTATGACAAGGTCCCCCACGGCACGTTCTCATATATGTAACAGTAACCTGCATTCTTGGCAGACTAGAAATGTCCTAGTATAGATAAAAGTTCACATGAAGATTTCCAACATAACAGCCTCTCTCTCTCTCTCTCTCTCTCTCTCTCTCTCTCTCTCAGACACGCGCACCCCATCTACTATGTAACATAATTTGTCACGCCAGCACAGCTAGTGATGTTATTAATGGCAATTGAAGATAAATCTTGACAGAACAGACTTAGAGTGACCCGATTGTTCTAAAAAGAAGATGAAAAGACAATGTTGCAGGAACAGTACAGGTTAGAGACCATATTCAAGCTTGACCAGTTAAAAAGATTAATTTACACTACATCTTTCTAATTTTGACCAAATTGTCACTGTATTTTTACAGTATTTTTCCAGGAGCATCAGAAAGGATTTAACTAGGGAGACTTCATTCTATCAAGTCCCATGAGACGACTAAAGGTGGTGATTTGAGGGAGATCTAGTTCCATTTGTTTGAGCTTTAAAAAACATACCCATGGTGTTATTTCGTTCCCTCCAAATTAGAGCGGTGATTCAACCAAAAATAAAATAAAATATAGTAGCGTTAATAGTAGGGTTTTGGAAATAGAGCGTGTTACCGTTCCTTTGCACACTATTCCAACTCAAAACAGTGCAGCTTTGGAGTAATAAGTAGGGAAAAAGATAGAAAAGGATTCCCATTCAAATGCCAACTTTTAAGAGCTAAAAAAACAAACAAAATGCCAACTTTAACTTCTTTCCTCCTTAAATTATTCAAATGCCGACTTTTAGGGATTGTTTGTTTAAATTTGTTTCAACCGTAACACAATTTTTTGTTATTTTGTTATGGGGAAAAAAAAACGAGTTTATTTATATTTTTGTTCCTAGATAAATCTCTGAAAAAAATTGTTTCTTAAATTAACCAATTCGGGAAATTTCCCTGGGCCCAATTCTCACTATGTCTTTCTCAGGGTTGCCTGGGTGTGGTACAAGGAAATGCCACTTTTAAGAGCTAAAAAAACAAAAAAAAATGCCGACTTTAACTTCTTTCCTCTGGCAGGGGAAGGGATAGAGAAAAGGATAGCAGTGGAGAAGGACATTGACAAGACTAAAAGATTTATAGCGATGGCCATAAAACTTCCTCAAGAAGCTGAACACAGTCTCGCGGAATTCTGGAAAGAGGACAAAAGGGAAAGAATAAACAAGGCCAGATGTGGGATCCATCAGGCACGGTGGATTAACTTCTGAAGCAAGGGGGAGACTTCACCAGACAAAGTTGCTTGGCACGAGTCAAGCGTCCATCATAAACAAGGACAGATGTGGGAATCCATCGAGCACTATGGGTTAACTTCTGAAGCAAGGGGGAGACTTCACCGGACAAAGTTGCTCGCCATGAATCGTATTCTATAAATTTAAGCATTTCCATGTTCAAGTTTAAGAAACAGCTCTAGCCAAAGCCACTCTCTCTCTCTCTCTCTCTCTCTCTCTCAGCATAGCCAAGAATCAGCAAGAGAGTATATCATCTGAAAAAAATATTGTCTGGTGTCCTAGTTGTTGTTTACTACCTTATTGAGATTTTTAATGCTTATGGAAGTCCTTTAATTATGCCATTTTACTCCTCTTTTGACTGTTTATTAAAGTGATTGGTGATGTTTTAGAGATTAGTTGAACAGATTCAGAGCAACGTGAGTTCTTCAATTTTTCAGCATCTACTATGGTTAACAATTGTTAGATAAGAAAAATGTAGTCTAAACGTTTAAGCACACCTTGATGGTGGAGGACATAGTTAACGAAATGGAAGAAATTATAAGTGAAGTTTTCCTCCTGGTACAGAGTTTCATTTTCATCGACATGCTATGCACTTATTTCATGTTAGTCCATCTCTAACTTTTCACTAATAGATTTGTCTCTCATCTCTACCGTTTCACTGTCTTATTAAGTTCCATAATAGAAGCATGTATAACGTATTAAGTACAGTGACTAAGCAAAACAGTCGGTGAGTGACTAAAATGAAGAAAAGATGTGTAGAATAGGGATGACAACATCTCTGCGCTTCTTATATATCTTCGTTTTTTGTTTTTTGTTTTCCTTTGGTGTTTCCCTTGATGATTAGGAGTACGGCAAGAACAAAAACTAATTTTTTGCTACGGAAAACACAAGATGGAGAAAAAAAAAGGTATTGCAATTACAAATGGAGTTTAGTTACCAATTTAGTTAGTCGTCTTCTCAATTGAAGTAGGCAATTTTACGAGAATTGTTGATCTCACGATAGTTATAGGTCCCCGATTAAGACTGTTAATGTGTTTCCACGCACGAATATAACCTAAATGCTTTGGTTATGCCAGAAAGATCGACCGTCATGCACGAATATCTCTATCATTTTTGCCGCTAGAAAATCACTTTATCCTGAAAAATCAGTCCTCTAATTCCCCCCTCCCCCGCCTTTTTTTCTATTTAAGAATAGTAAGTGTTCTGTCACAGAAAGAACTCAATAGTTTGGTATACACATAGAAGTTCGGACTTGTGGAACTAGTTTTCACTAGAATCTACCCGGATGGATACATATATGTTCCTGTTAGTATAAGGATTGTGCTACTACCAATCAGAGTATGGTTTTATACATTTTTTATTTTTACTTTTTTGGTGTAAAATGTAAGTATTATTAAGCAAATGAAGTACAATAGCTTAGGGACATCCCTTAGCATTACAAATAGAGCTAATAATTTGAAAAGATGGAGGTAGGAAGTCTTTGTATAGCGACCACGTTAAATTGCGCTTGTTAATTGCTTGCATTTTGATAACCTCTTTGCTTTGTTTGTTGCTCCCTTATGTTGCAAGGTTGCATAGTGGCATGGGAAAATGGTGCTCTTGATGCGGTGGCTCTGTAATTAATTCAAATAAGCGAATTCGAGGATGCTTTATTCTCGGCGAGATTAAATTCAAGTATCTCCAATCCGAATCCTCTTCACTCAGCCAAAGGCCAGTTGTCTTTATTTATTTCTTTATTTATTTCTTTCTTTCTTTCCTTTGCTGAAAAGGAGATGGAAGAGTCCTTGAATGATCTATGTCGCGACTCTTTTGATGTGAAACTAGAGGGAGTTTGCGTCAAGCGGTCTTGCAAGGTGGTGTTTTTGTTTAGTGTCGACACCTAAATTTTGGTCATATTATTAAAAACTTTATCACGTAGAAAATTAGGAATTAATTTTTAACCCATAAATAAAAATTAATTTTCATTAAATTGCATTACATATAGACAATTAGGAGCATTAACATCACTATTGTTAATTAATAAATTTTAATTTTTTTCGATTTTAAAAAAAATTAATAAATTATTACTAAAAAATTAGTTAATAAAAAGAAAAGAGTGAAGTAAATAATTTTCATGCATCACTTTTATATTAGAGATATTTGCATCGATAGCATTAATTATTAAAATTCCCAAAAAATATTTCAAAAAGATCGAAAAATTATTATTAAAAAAGGGGACAAGAGAAAAAAAAAAGAAAAAAAAAGAAAAAAAGCTGACCGTGGGCCAGGCAAGACTGGCCCGCCCCTTTTCTTCTCTTCACCCCCTGCTATTCCTTTCCGAGTGGACCCGGGCCCATCTCCCTTCGTGTCGGCCCAGCCCACGCAGGGGTCTTCCCCACCCTCCGCGCCGGTCACGCCTCTGCAAAACGAAGAAAAAGCCAGGGCACGCAGAGGATCGCGAGGGGGGCAGGCGGCGGCGGCGTGATCCGCGGCTCGGGATCAGTCCAACCGGCGAACTGGCGGCGGCGGCGAAGGCCATGCGCGCCTGCCGGTCGCCCTTAAGAGCGAGGGGGCGAACTCGAGAGAGAGAGAGGCTCCGGTGGCCACCGCGCCGTGCACGAGCTCCGTCCGACGACCACGCCCAGCCGGCTTTTCGCTGTGGGCAGATCTCGAGGACGAAGACGACGCCACAGATCCAGAAAGGTCTGCTAACGCCCAAGATCGCTCTCCGAACTTCCCGATCCCTCCATCAGACACCGTCAACCCATCAAGCCTCCATTTTTCGATCGGGCTTCGCGATGGGGACGAATTCGTCTCGACCCCGTGAAACCATACGGGCGACGCTGCCCATGCTCGCGTTCTGGGGGTTCTCCTGCTGATGAGCTTGAACCCTTGCGAGTCGCTCGATTTCGACCCACGAGACGAGTCCGTGCTTTTGCTGTTCGGGTCTCGACGCAAAGGCACCATACGATCCGCCGGCTCGTGTCGATTGTAGCGAAGGAGCTCCTGAACGGCCAGCGGGTGGTGGTGGTGGTGGTCCGGCGAGGGAGGTTCCCGGCCTTCTGCGAGAGAAGAATCATCTGCGTTTCCTGCAGTTCCAGTAGCAAAACCGAAGGCAAGTCCTCTCTGCCTTCTTTGGTTTTCGAGTTCTGTCCAATTATAACACTTGACTTCTTGCCATTTCATACATATCCAGCAGTGAGTGAGCACGAGGGGGACTCGAAGATCGTTCTGTTCTTTTGAATTCCACGCTCTCGGACGCTCACGAACCCCCTCACCTTTCGCCTCACCCGGCCAGCCACTTCCACCGTCCGGCGAACGGCGATGGTGATGGGCGATGGTGATGGTACTCATCTATTCATGGAGGTTCGGTGCTTTTTCTTTCTTTCTTTCTTCTTCTTTTTTTTTTTTTTTTGGGGTCATAGACGGGTGATTTATTAATGATAATCACAGGATAAAGGAACCATACTCCCTGACATAAAATATTCTAAAGAGGGTGGACATGGGAAGAAGCCCAACTGAGGAGGAATTTATTTTGTCACGGTGGGCTCTCGCTACCCAATTGACGGCTCGATTTCCTTGCTCGAGGCAATGGGTCGGCTTTACTTGGCTGAATTGGGTTAGGATTCTTTTTCTTCATTTACTATGTTGCTCACGGCCCAAGCTTCTTCTTGTGTTTAAGATGCATGATGATGGATTATGTTATGCTTGGTTCAAGATGAGATAGTAAGGGTACTATTTTTAAATTTGTTTTATTCTGAAATTGATATGGGATGTTGAAGTCTCTGGGTGGGTGCTGTCACACGAAGGAAACCCTCATCTGGGCTTGTGGAAAAGAGAAGAGAAAACGGGCTTCCTTCACGGTGGGCTTCGGGCTATTGTGGGCCGATGGTGTAAATGAGGGAATTGTGAGTGGGCTGAGTGGGCCATCTTTTGAAAAGTGTTCTTAGTCCAACCCGAAGTGATAGGGTCCAGGTCGGTTTAGTGCGGCCGAGTCTCAGCCCATTCCGATTTTTATTTTTTTTATTTTTATAATGTTAAAAATCATAGAAAAATATTAATTAACGAAGTCATAAAAATATTCAGAAAATTTTAAAAATTCGAAAAATAAAATTCTTTTTTAGAAAATTCAGAAAAATATTAAAAAATCCTAAAAATTCTTAACAATCCAAGAAAAAATTTCAAAAACTTTAATTTCTCATAAAAATAGTCTTTTTGAGTAGTTTTCTCGTTAAATATGCTATAATCCTCGGTAAAAATCGTGCTCAATTTGAACAAACTCTTAAGGCTTTATAGTAGGGTTTCAATATTCCCTTTTAGGGCGAATTATCAATTGATTGAGCGCTTTCATTACATTGATCATGTTTTTCCTTAAGCCAAGTGATAAATGATTTTTCTTTTTTCCTTAGCGTTAGACTTTTACTGTCTTGCAATTTATTTAATGCTTTCCTTGGCTGCTAATTGTTGTTCTAATGAGTATGCACCCGCATAGTCACCTCATATGTTAGTGGATAGATTTAAAATCAATCCAAAGTACATAACAATTTTCTTTTTTTCTAAAATGAATATATTAGGTACCAAAATAGCACTAATTGATTAATTAGTGCAATCAAGTCCTCGACCCTAAATTCTTCTATTACATGGGAAGTAAAGCACGCTTCCATGCTTTACTTAGTTTCTAGTCAACCCCAATAAATTAGTGATAACTCATTTTTAGAAAATTCTCATAGCATCAATTTAAACACTTAACGTCGTACATGATATGAGCTTAGGAAAGTTCACGTCTAAATCATAGCTCGTAGTCCCGTCCTTTAGGTAATATCCTAAAACTATGATTTCCCCCTACTAAGAGGTAGATTGGGACACTCAACACGGCTTTGTTAATCACAACTTAATTTCTCAATAATTTTTTTTTATTTGGTTTTGCTTTAGGAATTGCCAATTATTTATTGTGGATCGATTATGGGCCAAGTAAAGTCCATCTTACTTGTGCGAACTAGAGATTTATGAGTTTGTGAACTTGATTACGCTAATTTTAATAACTCCCATGAGGGGTTTTTTTTTTTTTTTTTTTTTTGCCTTTTATGAAAAGGATAAGAGAAAATGACATAAATGGTCTCTTCACTTTGGCCCAATGTACAATATCATTTTTGAACTTTTAATTCATTTAATGTGGTCCTTGAACTATTCATAATATTTAATCTAGTCTATAAATTTCAATTTGTTCAATCTAGACCCTCAACTTTCCATTAAAAAAGTCAAAAGTTTTCAAAAAGTATACTATTGCCTATATTTAAGAATATCTTTTTATTGCAGTCCATTTCATAGATTAACAAAAAAATATCACTATCTTTTCATTACTTTATTATTTTTTTGGTCTTTATAACCATTACGATAGTTCCATTTAAGTCTATTTCAACTTATGATCTATCCATTAGTAAAAAAAGAACCTCATTTAGAGTTGTATCAAGTCAATTTAATTTTCTAATTTACAATTTTAACCAAATTTAAATAAAAAAATTGAAAATTCTACCTATCTACAAACAATATTTAGATTAATGTAAGTACATATATAGATAAAATAATATCAATATTAAATACTCTTATAAAAACACTTATTTTTAGAATAAGAGGAATATGATATGGTATAACTTAAATGAGTCATATTTTTGCTTTCATAAGTTAAAGTATACTCAAATAGAACTATAATAATATTTATAAAGACCAAAATGGTAAAACGATAATAAAAAGATAGCATATCTTCTTTTGATTCAGGAAATTGATTAAAATGAAAAAAAATTCTAAAATCTGGGCAAGAATATAATTATAAAAACTTGTGAATAGTACCTTAGAACTAATTTAACTTTGTTATGAAAAGTTGAGATACTAAAATGAATATGTTAACAGTTTAAAAAGTATATTAAAAATTTAGAAATAGTTTAAGGACCACATTAAACGTATGCAAAATCAAATAATAATATTTTATATTGGACAAAATTTTAAGATTTTTTTTCCCAAATAATTATTCATGCATTCTTCTCAATTTTATTGTTGCCTATTTTATCATCTAGATTATGCCAAATAGATAGACCATGTGCGAATCATCCAAACAGGCACATATACATAATCAAATAATATCAAAGCAAATAAAATACAATAATGGAACTGGTGGACCCCGCTGTTGACTCTTGTGGCCCAAGAGTCAACGTGTATAAAAATCCTCACTTCGCTTAGAGTTCTCACTCCGCTCTCTCTGAACTTCAGCGGAAGAGATAAAAAGCCTAGTTATAAATGATTTTTTTTTCCTTAGCATTAGACCTTTACTTTGTCTTGCAATTTATTCAATGCTCTTCTTGGCAGCTAATTATTGTTCTAATGAGTACGCACTTGCATGGTCACCTCACATATTAGTGGATAAATTTAAAATCAATCCAAAGTACATAACAATTTTTTTTTTCTAAAATGAATATATTAGGTACTAAAATGGCACTAGTTGATTAATTAATGCAATCAAGTTCTCAACCCTAGATTCTCCTATTACATGGGAAGTAAAGCATACTTCCATACTTCACTTAGTTTCTAGCCAACTCCAATAGATTAGTGATGACTCATTTTTAGAAAATTCTCATAGCGTCAATTTGAACACTTAACGTCGCACATGATATGAGCTTGGGAAAGCTCATGTCTAAATCATAGATCGTAGTCCCGTCCTTTAGGCAATACCCTAAAACTATGATTTCCCCCCTACTAAGGGGTAGGTCAGGACACTCAGCACAGCCTCAGCTTTGTCAATCACAACTTAATTTCTCAATAATTTTTTTTTTTTATTTGGTTTTGCTTTAGGAATTGCCAATTATTTATTGTGGATCGATTATGGGCCAAGTAAAGTCCATCTTACTTGTGCGAACTAGAGATTTATGAGTTTGTGAACTTGATTACGCTAATTTTAATAACTCCCATGAGGGGTTTTTTTTTTTTTTTTTTTTTTTTGCCTTTTATGAAAAGGATAAGAGAAAATGACATAAATGGTCTCTTCACTTTGGCCCAATGTACAATATCATTTTTGAACTTTTAATTCATTTAATGTGGTCCTTGAACTATTCATAATATTTAATCTAGTCTATAAATTTCAATTTGTTCAATCTAGACCCTCAACTTTCCATGAAAAAAGTCAAAAGTTTTCGAAAAGTATACTGTTGCCTATATTTAAGAATATCTTTTTATTCAGTCCATCTCATAGATTAACAAAAAAATATCACTATCTTTTCATTACTTTGTTATTTTTTTGGTCTTTATAACCATTACGATAGTTCTATTTAAGTCTATTTCAACTTATGATCTATCCATTAGTAAAAGAAGAACCTCATTTAGAGTTGTATCAAGTCAATTTAATTTTCTAATTTACAATTTTAACTAAATTTAAATAAAAAAATTGAAAATTCTACCTATCTACAAACAATATTTAGATTAATGTAAGTACATATATAGATAAAATAATATAGATATTAAATACTCTTATAAAAACACTTATTTTTAGAATAAGAGGAATATGATCCGATATAACTTAAATGAGTTATATTTTTGCTTTCATAAGTTAAAGTATACTCAAATAGAACTATAATAATATTTATAAAGACTAAAAAGGTAAAAAGATAATAAAAAGATAGCCTATCTTTTTCTGATTTAGGAAATTGATTAAAATGAAAAAAATTCTAAAATCTGGGCAAGAATATAATTATAAAAACTTGTGAATAGTACCATAGAACTAATTTAACTTTGTTATGAAAAGTTGAGATACTAAAATGAATATGTTAAAAGTTTAAAAAGTATATTAACAATTTAGAAATAGTTTAAGGACCACAATAAAATGTTTGCAAAATCAAATGATAATATTTTATATTGGTCAAAAGTTTAAGAACTATTTATTTTATTTTCCCAAATAATTATTCATGCATTCTTCTCAATTTTATTGTGGCCTATTTTATCATCTAGATTATGCCAAATAGATGACCATGCGCGAATCATCCAAACAGGCACATATACATAATCAAATAATATCAAAGCAAATAAAATACAAGAATGGAAAGAACTGGAGCCAATGCAAAATAAAACAGTGACTTGTTATTAAGGCTTGGGACAGGACAGGATTCCATGAGCTATATGGGGCATCCCGATAATTATATACCTGCTAATCTGATGTCTACCCCAACAATTGGGGGATTAACTTGTGACATTCGGAAATTTGAGTATTCGATAATATTAAAGCTAAGTAATATTTAGCTTATAATTCGGATTGACACATAGAAAATCTCGTCAATTATCATTAAACATGTACATCATATAGAAATATATAAGCTGTGTAATCTGTTTTTTAATGAGCCACTTCTATTATTAATCATTTTGGTTCCTTAATTTCCAAAAAATTTAAGTATACATATGGACTTAGCTGGCTAGTTTTTTTTTGGTCAGTAGCTGGCTAGTTAAGAAGTGCAGAATTTCTGTAGAAAGCTAACGATTTTCAGATTGTAAATGATTGTAATCACTACATAATCATCAGCCGTCGCGCCCATTCAGACGGCTGAAATGATACGAAGAAACCGATCGAGCATAGAAGATTATTTCTATAAATAAAAAATAACTGTATTTTTAATTCTTGTAAAGGTGGTCGGCTCGCTGTTGACTCTTGGGGACGAAGAGTCAACGTGGGCCCGCTCATACCGTTGCGGCCTTGCCCGCTCATACCGTTGCCTGCTAACACTCCCGCGAGTTATAAAATCCTCACTTCGCTTATTTCTCACTTCGCTCTCTCTGAATTTTGCTAGTGTGAGGGAAGAAAAGGAGATGGCAGGCTCCATCTGTTCGAAAGAATTTTTAGTCTCGCAGATTTTACTGCTATCTCAGAAGGCAATAGAAGGCTTCCGGTTCAGCCCAACCGAGCAGGAGCTGATTAATTATTTGAAATCGGAAAACCCGGACACAGAGGAGGCTTCTGCATCATTCCAACACTGGAAAACATCACCGACTTCAATCCAGAAGATTTACCTTGGAAGTTTTTTGGTGAGTCATTTTCAACTTCAAAGAGAGAGGAAAGCAATAGTCCCCTTTACCCTTGACTCGAGTTTCTTAAATGTGCATTGCAGAGAAATCGATCATTCCGTCCGATGGAAGAGAGTGGTGGTTTATATGTCCCCAGATGCAGAAACAACGAATTCACAGGAAAACGCCGTGCGGTTCTTCCTGGGGCATCACCGGTCAACCTAGAGATATTATAATTGAAGGAAAAAAGATAGGTTTCAAAAGAATATTGGGTTTCCCTTATGACAAACGCCCAAAGGGCAGCAAGAGCGACTGGATCATCCATGAATATCATCTACCCGAAGATTCACCCAATGTAAGCCTCATTTATTTGTTGCAATTAATTAGATTCACAAGATGCATGAATTTGATGATGTATCAATCTGCAGAAACATTAGATTTTAAAGTTTCCAATAGTCCTAAACAAGCAGAGACATTTTTGGGCTCTGTTTCTGCTACAGAAGATTTGAATCTTACCCATATGTAGAGAATTATATTATTTTTGCCGAATTTGAGAGCAGTTTCTTACTGTTGAAGAAAATCTGAGAACTATGGTGGGAATTGATCTAACACGGTCTTTGACAGCAGAGCAGAAATAATGTTTTGTGTCACTTAATGAAAAAACAAGAATCACCGACAAGATCAGAGGATGGGAAATTCACCCTAGCAGAAGCTGAAAGATGGTACGATCAAAGAAATGAGAAGGTGTGGAGGAATAGATGTTCTGTTTATACACTCAATATGTCTTAAAGAGCATGTGGAATGTGTTAATGACTAATCGTTTATTTGCAAATACAGCCTGTGGTCCAAGAAGGGATATCACCAACACTGCACGCTTTTTCTTTGCCTTACCTCCTGCAGCTGATTCAGAGGGATATAAAATCAATCTCCATACATCAGTCTACGAATATTGGGAGTTTGTATCATAAGGACTTGTCATTGGAAAACAGTCTTACTGATAAATCTATTGAATTGAAAACTTTTACTTGGAACAACTAAAGAGGATGAATGGGTTGATGCAGGGCCATATGCTAATTTTCAGAATGGTGAAGAGCCTGATAAATCTATCGAATTGGAATCTTTGCTCGGAACAACTGAAGAGAATGTATGGGCTGACTCATTGTTTGATTGGGATACCAAAGTGCAGCAGGGTGAAGGACCAAGATTAGAAAAGGTTTGGTATTCAGATGAAGCAGCAGCCGATAGAGCAAAGGTCTTCATTTCGTCTTATTACTATTCTTTTATGTTGACTTGCACTGCTTGGATGTTAACTGGATGTGATTCACAGACACATTAGAAAACGGTTTATTTTGTTGAAATCCGCTTTGAGAAAACATTCCATCAGTCCTCTACAAAAAGGAAGTGAAATTTCACTCTGAAACACTCATGCATTATAAATTTTGATTCAAATAATAAGAAGAATGATGAAGAACTACGGAGCAGAAAATATAGTAAAAAAAATTGCAGCTGAGATATTGTACAAGGTTGAAGCAGATTACCAAGGGGCTGATTATGTAATTAGGGCTTCCAGACAATTTGAGAACAAAACATGAATGTTTTCCATGAGATAGAGATGGAGATAGTGCCTCAGTTTTTTTTTCGTTGATGCATTTGATCTTATGCAATGCTTTGCTGCAGAGTGACCAAATATTTACAACGGAGAATCGCCGAAGTAAAGTCAAACCACCCAATTGTGTTTTTCCTCCTGAGGAAACGAAAGGCATCCCATCGAGTCCATTCCGCAGCTCAGGTTTTTCGGACTTTAGAGAATTTGGGGGATATTTCGATCAACCTATAGATCAAGAAAAGGTGAAAGAACCTCCTAGTTTAGTGGATTTCGTGTTGCTATTCTCTTCCTGTCTTGATGTCCATTTAGTTTGATTAGCAAGGTTCCATATTTTTCGGAGTGTCATATGTAGAACGAGGGAAATTCTCCATTTTTCTCTCCCCTGTTAATCCTTTCTTTCTTTTTACCTATCAGCTCACTGTTCGAAACTCTATTGTGGCAGGGACCAGAACACGAAGAGCACAATTTAGCTGATAATTCACTCAAAAAGAGGAGAATGAACGTGTCAGAGGAAAATCAAATTCAGTGACTGCAAAAGCCCCGCAAAGGTTCCCTGCTTAATCTTTGTGAACTTGCTCATTGGTATTTTCCTGTTGATCGCCACATTTAGAGATACAGATATATTTAGGAGATTACTCTTGATTGATCCTGACATATGGTAATTGATATCTTACTACTTTGTATAGAATCTCTATATTGTCAAAATAAGCTCGTGTTTTCTTTTCCAACATCTATCGAAATATATAAAAAATTCAACCATTTTTTTTTCCGCATTATTATTCTCAACATGATATCAAGCCATTATTGTACGAGGAAGCCGTCATTGAGTCTTTATAAGGTGGTGGTTGTGTTGCGAGCTGATTTCACCGCTCTCAAATCCCTCATTATCACGAGGATAGAAAATGGGGAAAGGTCGGGTTTAGGGGTACTTGATCACGAGAGTTCCCTTACGGCTCGCGTTTCAAAAGACGTTATCACCTCGTCTTTCGGATCAAGCTTCTCATGAATTCCCTTCATGAGATTGCGAGCTTTCCCAAGCTCGTACCCTACACCCCAGGAGTGTCATATGATCCATACCCACACGGCGACACACCTTAGAAGGAGTCGGGTGTGGATATCGAATTTAAGGGCGCCTTTACCATGGTAGTCCTCTCGACATTACCTTTGAGCATGCTCTCATATCGAGTATGCTAAACTATAGTGAGTTTTATCGAAACTCGTATCCTGCGTGACGGGTTTATTTATATGGTCTAGTTGTTTCTGACAACCTAAAAGTAAGACGAGAGTCCTCACTAGTCTCATTTTGGGGGTCGGCTAAAAAACCCAATTAAGGGTCGGGAGTGTTCCCTTCGATACCTAAACACGTGTTTTACTAACATGTCCATGCATTTCTTTTTACATTTTCAAGATTATTAGTCATAAGTTAAGCGATCATGCATGATTGGTCATTTTCATTCTATTCTATTTTTAGAAAAACAAGAAAAGAAAGCAATCAATGGAATTGAATTTATGAGACAATAAGTAAATAATCAAGGAAAGTAGTAAATTTACCATATAATTCTAGAAAATATAAAAGAAAAACACAATTGAAAAAGATGAGAGAAAGAGAGAAAACTCGCAACTCGTCGGGTTTTATACAACAAATGGAACCGAGACATATGTCAGGAATATGAATATTACATGATAATAATTGGAATAGATATCGACCTCCACTGTCTTCGCGCTTTCTCTATCTTCAGAGTCATAATCTAAACCTAATCTAAGAAACTTATAACTATGTGCATACACATCAAAACAAGCATACACATCAAAACAATAAAAAACAAGATATCATGTCGAGATTAATCATTTAAAGAAAGTGCAATACAAAAGTCAAATTTTAGGGTCTTGAGGTTGGCCTTTTATCTTTCATGCGAAAGTGCCACTAGGACACCTTCGCACTCCATTTTTGTGACTTTAAATATCAGGTCTCTTAACTGATTCTGCTTCTCTGCGTTAGGAATTCATGTAGCAGGCAACAGTACGTTGGCATAAAATAAACCTTGAGGGAGACCGTCTAGGTTCAGTTTGGTTAAAGTGCATCAGATTTTGGAGCTGATGTGTTGAATCCTGATTAGAGCTGTTATGAGAGAGTAGAAAACTTATGATTTTAGCTTTTTTGGGTTAAGCCGGGAAAAGATCTGGATTTGTATCTTAGCCATTATAATTTTCCTTTTGAGAACAGAGTCACAGCAAAGCCATACTTTTTTTTTTCTTGGGGTTTTGTCCTAATCTAATGGGACATTATGTAAACCAAAATTCGAACACAATGACTTATGATTAGGCATTACTTCTTGGTCTTGTCTTTAGCTCATATAAGATCCTTGTCCCCTTTAGATACATGGATCTGGAATCAAAATTATGCACAGATTCTGCAGATTATGGTTGGAAATTGATGAAAGAAGGATACGAGATTCTGCAAATTACGATTGACTCTTGTTGCACTTTCGTCTATTGCAGGCTATATAACTGGCAACAAAAAATCTGACTCCTGGTTCAATATCGCGCCCTGTTTTCTAAATCGACATCTCCAGTTTAGAGTGGTTCAGTTTAAGGTTGTCCGACGTTCTTGGTGAACTCAAAGCTTTTGAGTAGGAGTAGACAGACGTACATCGTGGGGGCCGGATTTTACCTCCACCCGAGATGAGACGAGCTCCACCATCTCTAAGAGAGGCACCCGGCTCTGCTGATACCAACAAGTTTGATTTTGATATCCAACACTTGATTGTATCATTTATCGAATAGCATGATGCTTTGATAATGTTAGTTGGCATTTCAGGGTAGATGTGCTTTGTCTATAATCACTCGACAAATGATCAGCAGCAAGCTGAAATTCAAGCCTCGTTTATAATAAGGACACAATGCAATCGCAGCTTCATTCCATTTCAAGAAGCAGTCAGCATAAAATCACAATGAGCAGCGTCTATCTTCATCAATGATCAAATGACTCTTATTTCTGACAAGCAGGAATCACTGGTCTAACGAGGAATAAGTAAAATCCTAACACAAGTTTCTCTGGCTACACCTTTCTTTCTTTCTTTTTCTTTTATTTTTTTTTTTTTTTTTTTTCGATTCCTTCCCAAACAATAAAGCAGCAGAGACAATCCCAAATAATGGCGTTCCACTTGTATAGCTGCTTAAATCTTCTACATGCCTCGAGGATGTTCTCTGTGTCCGAACACACTAACACAGACGAAGCCTTCACCACCAGGTCCGAACCTGCTGCCGGGTGTGGTAACCACGTGAGTCTTCTCAAGAATCTCGCTGAAAACATCCCAAGAGCTTCACCCTGGGAAGTGGACCCAGACATAGTGTGCATTCTTCGATCCGTATACCTTGAAACCAAGAGACCTAAATGTATTCACAATTATCTCAGTGTTTTCTTTGTAGAAACCAATCACTTCACGCATTGCCTGCAAGAAAAGTAATAACTTCATGGCATTATGAATCAAAACTTAAAAGAAGAGCAAAGGCAACCTCTCGAGGCCAACAAAATTAAGGTTGTATATAGCAATCAGCAATCACTAGAGTAACATCATTTAATTAAAAAAGATAGGACAAAACAGCTCACAGATAGTCCTTCGGGAGAAAGGCATGCCAATCCACCAGCTTGAGCAATATTGGATGCACCGTTGAAGCAAGTGCAGACAATGCGGCTGAAGTCCTTAGCAACAGAGAAACCATCTGAAAACAGCAACTCTTTGGGAACCACAGTCCAACCAAGACGAACGCCAGTAAATCCAGCATACTTGCTAAATGATGATGTCTCAAGTGCAACCTTGAACAACCACAGCAAATTTTATGGGGTGGATAAAAAATGCATTAAGAACAAGTTGAGAGGTAGAAGGATAACAAATATTCACAATAGGAAATACAGATCTATATGTCAAAATAATTTGGTAGAAAGCATCCCGGTAACTCAATTGATGCAAACATGTAAAAGGAATAAAGCAACTTGTAAGGGAAAAATGTGGATGTAAGTTCAGCATTACCTCTTTGGCACCTGGAATTTCAAATATGCTTCGAGGGTTGTCATCTGACACGTACAGTGCATACGCAGAGTCATAGACAATAATGGAGCCATTATCCTCAGTGAACTTAACCAGCCTAGTCAGTTGCTCCCTCGTTGCTCCCTCGAACTTATCCGTTCGAGCTACAGTTGACAAATCAGGAATAAAAACCATTCTCTGGTGTGCACTTCATGTATTCGATTTTTGCGTACTTTCCAATGTCTTGTTGAAACAGCCCTGTCTGGCCCATTATAACACTTGAGTCTACATAAGCCTACAAAATACAGAAGTTTCAAAAATTGTTATTAAATGTCAAGTCGAGATAGACACGTCATATTAACCAGCAAGAAGTTGCCCTATTTCCAATCACAGTGAGTTTTACAACATGTTTTCTGGGACAGCATCTCCATCAAACTTTACTGAAGCCGCAAGTGCAAGACATAAAGAATCCAAATCGGTTTTTCTATGATGCATCAGAGCAGAATGTGGTACAGCCACCTAAACAAGTTTTCCTTGAGTAGGTAAATCAATGAGAAGTAAAGTAACTTATTTTTTGGATAAACGAGTTACCTCATTTCACATAGGATTACCAACACAACAAAAGAAGTTCACCATATTTTATAGGTGTTTACAACCCAGTTATACAGTGCCTCGGGGCATTGCAGACATGCCTGACTCTGAGCATTCACCTCTAAAAGAGAATGCAATGAAATGCTTCAACTTACCCACAGAAAGCTTACAACTCTTTAACTGCAGCCAAAGGAAACAGAATAATTTCTCTCATACATTGAAGAAACAAAAATTCAAACTCCCCGAGCTGTTTGTCATTTCTCAGTAAAAACGGAGGACCAATACTCTGACAGAACTTAACACTAGGGCTCAACGAGGCGACTGAAGTCTTTCACTTTATGCAATATATAGACAGAATCAAGCATAGATTACATGGTCTCGTCTAGAAAGATCATGATTACCGGGTATGATGGATCTTGCACAGCCATTGTAACATGTGACCCAAAAGCAACCTGACATAAGCAAAGCAAACTAATTAGTGTCTACAAAAGACAAATAAAGTAACTCAAGAACCTCCTCGAGATGGAGTAATCGCAAATTAAAAATCGTGCATCAAACCAGCAGTCAACAACAAAACACACCTAGGTAAGGATTCAACGTAAAAGACCACCTGGAGGAAGAGAAGTTGTACCTGAAGGCGAGAAATATCACATTTTGCCCCATCTGAAACAAAGATATCTTCTTCCCCTATGCCAAGGTCTCTATAGAATGTTGAAGCAATTGCAGCTCTCAGTGGCTGCAATATTAAGAAGGATATCACGTTGGCTCTATTGCAATAGAGTGAGAAGACTTTAAAGTTTACTGCATCACCCAGCATTTTATATCTTTGATTTTCCTTTTAAGTTCCACCAGACTAATGTCAACAATCTATCTTGAAGAAAGTGAGCTATGAAATTACTCAGGACCAAACACATCTGCAATGCCATATAGGTAACATAATAGGTCATGGAATCAAACAAAAGCTTAAATTGACGTTTAGTTTAGCTTAGCTATTCAAGAACTTTGGTTTTATGTCCTGTCCTTGATTACTGAGCAGTTTGATACTAAATAAAGCTTGATCATACGAGAGGATACATGACATCACTTTGTGGAAAAATCATCACTTGTTTTTACTTCTGTACTCTTCCTCAAATAGATATTTTAAACATATTTAAGTTGCATATCCTACTATCCATTGCATGGACATAGCAGGTCAATAGTAAATGGGAAATGGGGACAGATGCAAGCCCATGAAAATCAATTGAGGAAACTCTTAATAATATTAGCAAAATGTAGAAGGATTCTTTCATCTGATTAGACCTTAAGAGTACATAACAGACTGATGCACAGCAATGCTGTTAAATCATAAGCTGTATGAAGTGACAATTGCAACATGTATACAAAACCTCTGCAATATTAGCAACTAAGGTTTCCAAACTCAATAAGTCTAACCAGCAAAAGAAGAAATGTGGTTGAAAGACAAGTACCTTTTCACCCTGCTCTGCACCGTACCCACTGTAACCCTCCAAAGTTGACAGTGCATAAGATCTCTGTCAAATTTAAAGAAGTTAACTATTTACCAAACAATAAAATTACTAGAGATATTAAAACATCAAAAAGGCATGTTCACATAGAGCTGAAAGACATATCTGAAGCATGCAACAACAATTTCAACCAAGCTCTTAGAGCAAACAGTGAGGCTTGAAATCAAAGGACAGAACACAAATAATTCATCCAGGAAGTACTATACAATCGACTATCTGAAATATGGGGGTAACGAAAGCAACAGGTAGATCCATTCATATGGCATGATCACTAACCAGAGGCCTCCTGTGACAAAAAATAGACATTTCTCACTTACATCACCAGTTTAATTATGACAGTTTGTGGCTTCCTGGTACCAATAAAGATATTCAAAGTTGTTCCATAACTGGCTGTATCCAGCCATCTTGGGAAGTAAATGATGGTAAATTGTGCAAAAAATCCAAAAGTACGGATGCCTTAATTCCATCTCTTCAACCGACAAATTGATAAAGATTTAAAAATTACTGAAAGAAAGGCAACCACTCAAGGTAGGGGTCATAAGAAATATGATCTAGCCACAAGACTACAGGCATATAAATGATAAGAACCAGAATTTCAGAAAAAAAAGATTTGTAGCGATTGAATAAAATTGAATCACGACGTGCACTTCAATGAACCACAAGAATTAACCCAACAATTTACTGTTCTATTAATTCCACTGTCAGTTCAAAATTACAGAGAATGACCATAGATTAAAATAATAAATAAAAAAACCGTATTCTAAATAAGAATGAACAGGCATCATCCTTAGAATATAGCAGCACCTTTGCCATGCCCGACGTGATAACATCTGGAATGGGCTCAGTGGTATCCCCAATCCCCAAGCTAATGACTTTTGCGTCAGGGTACTTTTGCAAGTGTGCTGCCTTTCTTCGAGCAATCTAAATTAAAAAAAGGATTAGCTATACAAATAATACACGGGAAAAGAATAGTCTCAACAAAATAAGAGAGTTTCTTGTTTAACAAGAGAGTAATCCATGGTAGCTATTAGACAAAGCCCAATCCTGGAGGCAAATTTAGAAATGCAAACGTAGTAGGAAAGGATTCTGCAGAAAGCCGAATAAATCAATGCAATGACAATGATGGCAGACCTCGGGAAAAAGGTAACCAGCTTGAAGCTTGGTCATGTTGGCATTGCAGGAGACCTTAGTCTTGTAAGCTACAGACACACAACAACAAGAAGTCCAGATCATCAGCAATCTATAGGGAAGACACCTCCCATGACTCTGAACTAATTCTAAAATGTTCCCATTTTCACTTCAACAAGAGAAAAGGAAATTAAAACCGCCTAATGCCCCAAAACTGAACTGACTAAATTTCACTCCACTACCACATTTTGAATCAAGAGACACCTTATTCCACCCACAGTGATCTTATCGCGTGCGCCCACACACGCGCACACACAGAGAAGAGTTCTTACTGGTCTTTTCCTCATGAGGCACGGCTACACATTGGACAGCTCCAGTCTTTTTCGCAGGGACGGACATGTTGGAAGCCCTGTTCACCAAAACGAATGAAAAACAAGTACAGCAAACGCAAAACTCTGAAATCGCTCTGCTCTCATATGGGTCGTCAAGCGACACAGATTCACGTGAGTTCCGGGCATAAAGATCCCACCTTTCCATACAACACAACAAGAAACATAACTAAGCAAGAAAAGCTTCGACTTTTCGACAGCCACAACCTCGGACCAGGCGGAAACAGAGGGAAAGAAGAAAGATGGCAATCGAAAAGGGCAAAGAAGAACACGTTCGAGCGCAAAAGGGGCGCCTTTCCCGTTGACCCAAGAAAGGGAAACCTGTAAGTGGAAGAGCCCAAGTTGGAGGGAGCGAGGAATGCGGAGGAAGACGAAGAGATTGCGGTGGTGAGGTGATTCTGCAGAGCCATTCTCTCTCTCTCTCTCTCTCTCTCTCTCTCTTCTCCGACTTGGTGCAGAGAGAAGGACCCGAAGATAGGGAGGGGAAGGGAGACTGGTGACGAAGCAGCAGAAGAGAGAGAAGAGAGAGAACCGCCAAAAGATTGACAGGTACGATTGTCGAAAGGGTTTCGTACGTCGTGTCACAATTCATTTGTATGTTGCTTGTCCTCCTTTCGATGCTAATGCGTTATACTTCCTTTTGCATTAACGATATTTGGAGTTCTCACTGGACGTGAGACTGCTCTGTAACTTACTTTCTTTGCTCCCCTCTGTATATTGGACGTTCTTAAACTGCTCACGAAGGTAAAGACGGGAGAATCACCTTGGGGTGGATGACTCTGTACTTGCCTCCCCATTCCCTTGGTCGGGTGGATAAATATAGGCTGAGGATTTGGGGGCTATTCGGTGGTGAGTAAACACCACGTCAGTAGGCTTGCTTGCTAACTAAGACTGGGTAAGCTTAGGGTAACCAACCCTTAACCCGCGCCTAGCTTGAGAATAGGTGGGTGAAATGCACACAAGCTCTTGACATGCCTTCAGCACAGGCTCTTGACATGCCCTGTCATTATCGGGGAAGCAGTTTAAGGACCTGCTCAGATTCGAAATCTTACGAGTTGTTACCCAGCCGCTATATTTATCGAGATACGGGAGCTGCCTCTATCCCCATTTTCTTTACACTCGGGGGAGAACCCACGCAGGCCAAGTCTACCCAACTCGGCTGATGCCCCACCAAGGGAAGACTCCCCAAGGAGGCCCTGTCATTGCCAAGGGAGCAGTTTAAGGAACTACTCACGTCCAATCTTATGGGTTGTTACTAGGAGCTGCCTCTACCCCCTATTCTTTCCACTCGAGTGGAACCCATGCGGGCCGGGTCTGCCCAACTCGGCTGACGCCCCACTAGGGGAAGACTCCCCAAGGACGCCTCGTCATTGCTGGGAGAACAGTTTAAGGACCTGCTCAGGTCCAAATCTTACGGGTTGTTACCCAGCCGTTATATTTATCGAGGCACGAGAGCTGCCTCTACCCCCTATTCTTTACACTCGGGGGGGAACCAATGCGAGCTGGGTCTACCTAGCTCGGCTGACGCCCCACCAAGGGAAGACTCCCCAAGGATGCCCTGTCATTACCGGGGGAGTAGTTTAAGGACCTGCTCAGTCCATCATTTCATGTTTCTTTAATTTATCAAACTCAACGAAGGATCGATCACATGAGATTGGTTGTTTTTGTAGGCGCGCTTCATGGACACAGAATGCAAGCTAATCAGTCTACATAAGGAAAAACCTACTTTATACAATGTTAAATCTGAGTCTTCCTAGAATCACACACGTTTACTCAGAACACAAAAAACAACAAATGAAGACCAAGAATACATTCCAACACACTGAATTTCAAGAGTGAGAAATAGGGGAGAGCTTATATTTAGAGACATTCGGTACACCAATGACCTATATCGGGCTGCCCAACAAAATCCAAAACACAATTTATGATGTGAGGAGGGCCATAAACATATGGATCACCTTATGACAAGGTCCCCCGCGGCACGTTCTCGTATATGTAACAATAACCTGCATTCTTGGCAGACTAGAAATGTCCTAGTATAGATGAAAGTTCGCATGACGATTTCCAACATAACAGCCTCTCTCTCTCTCTCTCTCTCTCTCTCTCTCACAGACACGCGCACCCATCCACTATGTAACATAATTTGTCATGCTAGCACAGCATTATAGTGCTGTTATTAATGGCAATTGAAGATAAATCTTGACATAGCAGACTTGAGTGACCCGATTGTTCTAGAAAGAAGATGAAAAGAAAATGTTGCAGGAACAGTACAAGTTAGAGACCATATTCAAGCTTGACCAATTAAAAAGATTAATTTACACTACATCATTCTAATTTTGACCAAATTGTCACCGTATTTTCACAGTATTTTTCCAGGAGCATTAGAAAGGACTTAACTAGGGAGACTTCATTCTATAAAGTCCCGTGAGACGACTAAAGAGAAATAATTGGTGATTTGAGGGAGATCTAGTTCCATCTGTTTGAGCTTTAAAAAAAGTACCTATGATGTTATTTTGTTCCCTCCAAATTAGAGCGGTGATTCGACCAAAAATAAAATAAAATATAGTAGCGTTAATAGTAGGGTTTGGAAATAGAGCGTGTTACCGTTCCTTTGCATTATTCTGACTCAAAACAGTGCAGTTTTGGAGTAATAAGTAGGGAAAAAGATAGAAAAGGATTCCCATTCAAATGCCGACTTTTAGGGGCTGTTTGTTTAAATTTGTTTCAATTTTCAGAACACAATTTTTTGTTCTTTTATTAGAAGGGAATAAAAAAAAAAAATAGAAACGCGTTTATTTACATTTTTATTCCCGAAAAAATCTATTTTTTTATTTCCGGGAATAAATTTGAAACAAAAACAAGAAGTAGAAAAAAATTGTTTCTTATTCTCGGAAACAATTCCGAGAAATACTTTTTTTTTTTTTTTTTTTTTTTTCTCATTTTTCTTTTTTTTTTTTTTGATTCCAGAACGCTTGCAGAGGCGTCGGCCCGATGAGGCTTAGCCTCGCCTTGGCTAGGTGAGCTTGAGCTCATCAGGGGTCGATGAGCCTCGCCGTGGCTGGGCGAGGTCGCCGGCCCTCATTGATTGATTCTAGGCGAGATGAGATCGACCAGCCAAAAAAAAAAAGAAAAAAAAATAAAATAAAAATAAAAATATTTTTAAAAAAAAATTATACAAATTTACCACACGTGTTTTGTTTTTTATTTTATTTTAGGAATATAAATTTTATACATTCTACTAAACGCATTTCTTTGTTAAAAAATTATTTTCAAGAATTATATTTAAAAATTATTCTTTGAAATAGAAACGTTACCAAATGCAATTGTAAAAGCTAAAAAAACACAAAAATCCCGACTTTAACTTCTTTCCTTTGGCAGGAGGGGGAGGGATAGAGAAAAGGAGAGCAGTGGAGAAGGACATTGACAAGACCAAAAATGATAGCGATGGCCATAAAACTTCCTCACGATTCACGAAGGTGAACACAGTCTCGCGGAATTCTGGAAAGAGGACAAAAGGAAAAGAATAAACAAGGCCAGACGTGGGGTCCATCAGGCACGGTGGATTAACTTCACCAGACAAAGTTGCCTGGCATGAGTCAAGCGTCCATCATAATAAACAAGGACAGATGTGGGAATCCATGGAGCACTATGGGTTAACTTCTGAAGCAAGGGGGAGACTTCACCAGACAAAGTTGCTCCCCATGAATCGTATTCTATAAATTAAGCATTTCCATGTTCAAGTTTCACAAACAGCTCTAACCAAAGCCACTCTCTCTCTCTCTCTCTCTCTCTCTCTCAGCATAGCCAAGAATCAGCAAGAGAGTATATCATCTGAAAAAAGATTATCTGGTGCCCTTGTCTGAATCACGTGCGGCGCACGGACCACTTCTTTAATGCCTCGTTGCAGCACCCGGCATATCTTTATTTCGGGAGGATAACAAAAATAATTTATATATTTTTGTTCATTATAAAATATAATCCTTAAATTTTAATTTAACCTTTAAACCGGGGGTATTGTTGTTTCATTACCTATCTAAGCTAGGTTTAAAAGTTCACCTGGGTAGGCTCCACAACAATATGGAAGAGGTCTAGCCTCTCCAATCAAATCTACCAATGTCTACACACGTCCTAAGGAGAGGTGGCGGGCTCCTTGGATTCGCTCGATATAATACCTCAAGGACACGGCACTTGGCTCCTCCTACAATTAGTCCCATATTTTTCTTCTCAAGTTAGCAAGGAATACAAGCCACAGCCAAGTGGGGTCTCCTAACCCAAGGCAGTTCTCCCACCTATCTGGAAGACCCTTAAGCTTTTTATAAACGTGCTCAGGTTCGAGCATATCTTTATCTCGTGAGGATGCCAAAAATATTCCATAAATTTTTGTTCATTATGACATGCAATCCTTAAATTTTAATTTATTATACAATTTCTTCCTTAAATTTTTAATAGTTTCAGAATTTTGATCCAATATTTAATATAATTTAGTTTAGAGACTATATAAAACATTTACTAATTATTCATGAATCAAATTTAACAAATTGAAAGTCTAGTATAGGTATTGCACATATTAAAAACTTATAGAAAATATTGAACATTAAATTAAAATTTGAAGACCATTTGTGCGATTATCTCTTGATGCAGTTGCTCATCACTTGAATACGAAGCTCTATGGATGCAAGGCGTGCATGCAAAGCATGCTGCTGGATGTCCAAATTGGGTGTTTTCTTTGTATTTGGTTCTTCAAACTGGTTTTTACCTCCGTTCTGCAATGGGAAATGTCTTGTGATGAAGGTCAGCAACGTAGCTTATGAGAGAATGAGCCACATTCTTGCAATGAAGGTGAACAGTGTCTTAGCAAGAGCTAGTAAAGGGGATCGGCACGCCCATCATTTTGATGTCAGAACGACACCCTTTAGGGCGCGTTTGGTAACAATTCTGTTCCCAGGAATAGATTCTGACTAGAAATATTTTTATTCTGTTCCCGGGAACTAATTCTGAATAAAATAAGGCATTTGGTAATTGTCCAAAATTTATAATTCTGTAATAGAATTGTATTTGGTCTTGTCTTCATTAATTCTGTTCCAAATCAATTTCTTTTAATTTGTAAATAATTTTTTACTTTTTTTATTTTTTTATTTTCTTTTTTCCTCTTTTTTTTTTTTTTTCTTTTTTTTTCCCTTTTTTCTTTTCTTTGTCTCCTTTTTCTCCTATTCTTCTTCTTCTTCTTGTAGCGACCTCACTAGAGCGTTACTAGCCCTTAGCGAGGCCGGCCCTCGTCGGTTGAGCCTTGCCTAGCCACCGGTAGGGCTAGGCGTCACGAGGCTTGCCCAGCTTCACTGATAGCCAGGCAGGCCTCGCCCCCGCTGGGCAAGCCTCGCCGTTGGCCTCGCCAGATCTAGGAGGCCGAGCCTCGCCGAACCAACGGACGGCGGACGGCAATTGTGAGATGGCCAAAGGGAAAAAGAAGAAGAGTTGGTTTTTATTCTAAAATTTGTTCCTGGAACAATAATCAACTTTTTTTTTTGTTCTTAATTCCACTCCCAATCCGTTCCCGAGAACAAAAATTTTACCAAATGCAATTTTCGGCTTAAATTGATTCTGGCAACAAAAAATCAGAATTTGGCCCTATTTAGATGGTTACCAAACAAGGCCTTAATTTATCTATCAAAGAGCATGAAGGCATGGCCATCGTCGTCATACATTTTTAGGCCTGATGTCATTAAGCAAGGCAATGGAGATCAATCTCGCTTATTGCAAATAACCATGGAACAGTTTAGCCTGTTTAAGTGGCTGGGTAGGCCTGATTGGAATGAGGATCTCGTCGCTCCCGACGCTTTCCCGACGCCTCTGTTTACCCCTTTCTATGATGAGTAAAAGAATTCCTTGTGCTAAAGGGTGTGCAGGCGAACCGCTTCCTGATACAAGGCACCGGATCATACGGCAATCAGAACTTACATATCAAAGCCCCGTTTAGAGCCAAGAGATCGTGCAATGATACGTTCACATTTTCATCAAGTCCTGGAGCCCAGTGGCAGAAGCCTAGTTCTGAGAAAAACTAAAATGTCAAAATGAGAAACCAGATACAGCACTTGATCTCCGCCAAAAGTCCGAGAAAGGAGCTCCTCTCGCTTTAGTTACTCTCAACCATATCTGAGTCCAGATATTAATAATAAAATAATAAGGATGGCTACACGAGCTGTAAAATAACCGTAAAAAACTTGGCTCAATTCGCATTCCCAACAGAGAACATGAAACATTGTAATTCTCATTCATTGCTGATTACCGAAGAGCGTTCCTGTACTCTGGACTTCCATGGCAGCGTCATTGGAAATCAGGAGATTGTGGAGCTATAGGCAATGATACAGGACATGTAAACACTAATTCGTACTGCAACAGAGCATGAAGTCAGTATGTGCTAAGTCAATGCACAGTTGAAATGTACCTGGAGAATGTTTAACTATGCCAGGAACCATTTAAGGAAGATCTATGAAATACAGAAACGGTAAACAGATTGATGGGATACAAACGAAACTGGAACCACATGAAAATAAGCATTAAATTGTCCCCGCAGTGAACGCTTCCTCATGCATTTAAAAGGTTTTTATTTCCTGCTTTGTGAGTTCCCGGAAGGCTATTCATTAACTATATTGAGTAGCGCCTAGTTTCACCAAATTACCAGTTTCGTCTATAAGAAAGACATCATATCCTTCCTTACATTAGTTTGAACTCCTCAACAGTCCCTATCTGGGCAAAGTTTCAAAAGAATTGTGCAATGCTTTAACAATTATAATCGATGGAATATTTAGAAATCTAGCAATCTGCAAATCGATTTCCTGACCATGAGAGTCGAGATCTACTAGTGGCTCTGTTTCGGTAAGTACATCATTTATTGGCATAAGAAAGCTATGAATGAGTTTCACAAAATCGCCGAATACCAGACAGATCCATCAAGCTTGGCAAGAATGACTGTTCCAAGGTCTCGTATCATGTCATCTTCTCTATGAGATCACGAGCATCAAGCTTGGCATGAATGACTGTTCCAAGGTCTTGTATCATGTCATCTTCATCGTGTGTCGATCCTCCACCTTTTCCCAGATCATTGACGCTGAGCACAGGCTGTGAAGATAACAGTGAATAAATAACATGACCCTGAATAAACTAGGAAAAGAGTCTGGAAAACTAACAAATCTAGGTGGCATACTAACAACTTTATATAGCATCAGGAACAAGCTATCTACTCACTAACAAGTTCCAACTCCATGTCCATAAAATAATGGGTGCAGAAGTAGAGAAACAACCTTATTGGCAGGCCAAATTTACTCTTATACAGCCATAGCATAACATCTCAGCCGTAAATGAAATGAAGACATATATCGTACAAATACCCGCATAAGGTTCTCACATTCATACAAGGCAAAGAAACAGCAGTATGAACTGACAACCGTGTCAAGTCCAATAGAAATTTCTCTTGGCAAAAATTGAATTTGTAAAGTGAAGAAAGAAATTCACAGAATCTGGAATAACTGGAGCAAGCAATTTCCAGCATTGTGCTGGATAAATACCTAGCCCTTGCTGCTCATGTCAAGTCCAAGAGAAATTGATAAGTTTCTCTTGGCAAAATTAGATTTTAAATAAAGTGAAGAAAGACAATCAGGATCAACTGGGAGATTAATTCCTTCAAATAGTACTAATTTTCTATGTGACAATCTAGCTCCCATTGGGACGAAGCTGCACTTTTAGCTATGATATAGCTGAGCAACAAATAGGACCGATTAATTTACCAATTTCAAAAGCTTCACAAAGTCAATTCCTCAAGCATCTGGTGCCACTGCTTTTGATGCAACAATCAGGTAAATGACACGGCACAGCAAATCTCAGCATGCAAAGGCAAGCACTGGTGATCAATTGCAATTCTCAGGAGATTGTTCTTAGGACTGAAGTATTCTCATCTTCTCTGATAAGTTCTGGAGGGCCTCGGACCTATTTGCCAATTCCATCAGGACCTTAATTCTCCTAAAGGAAACATGACTTGGCTTTTGACCTTTCTCTACCATCTGCAGGAAACACTTTTCAGCTTCCGCCAACTTCCCCAAATCACAGAGCAAATCAAGTAATATATCTGATACCAATGTGTAAGATCCAAATCCTTTCTCGATCATGTCATTCCATAGCTTTAAGGCAAAGTCCACATTCTCCTGCCTCTTACACAACTTAACCAGAAACATACAACTCTGTGTATTGGGAAGACATCCAGCATCCATCATCCTCTGATACAAGCCATCAGAACGCCGCAAGTCGTTCGACCAAAAGAAAACTCTAAAGAAGAGATTGTATGTCGTAGCATTTGGACTCAAACCCTTACTCTCCATCTCATCCAGCAAGCTATACGCATCGCCAAGCCTTTTTGCAATACAATAATTTCTAATAGCAGCATTATATGCGGCGACATCTGGGTAGAAACCATATTCCTTCATTTCCTTCAAAACATCTCTAGCTTTATCCGGCTGACCGATTAGCCCCAGCCCACCGATAATGCTAGTATAGGTGATCACATCAGGCGAGATATCTTCTTCCCTCATTCTATCAACAACCTTATATGCATTGTCAATTTCTCTACCTTTACAATACACATCAACTAAACAATTATATGAAACAACATCAGGCTTCACACCCATCTCCTTCATTTCCTTGAAGAAACTCTCGGCCTCTTCTGCAGATTTCCATCCCGACAAAAGTATATTTAAAGTCTGCAAATTCGGCCGGAAATCGTGCTTCAGGGCGTGGTAAACATTCCTAGCATCGTGCATGCTCTTTTCCTGACACAAGGTCCTCAACAGCGCGTTAAAGCTGGTCGTATCGAACTCGGGGACGAACTTCCTAAACATCCGAAACGATTCCACGGTCTGCCTCACGGAGCAGGCCTTGGCGATCCTGCCGAGGACCACCATCACAGTCCGCGGCGTGATCATCGACCGATCGGTCCGCTTCATCTCCGTCAGGACCTCCCAGACCAGGTCGAACTTGCGGCTCCTCCCCAGGATGTACAGCATCGTGTCCACCGAGAACGCGGAGTGGTCGAACCCTCGCCGGCGGCTCGCGTGGCGGAAGAACTCGAGCGCCTGCAGCGGGTTCCCGTGGCCGAACCTGAACCTCTTGAACACGCCGTCGACCACCTCGTTCGACAGCACTATCCGGCTCGACTTGAAGTACTGCTTCAGCTCGTCCGGAGACGAGAAGCTCCGTATCGTGTCGTACAGCCGGTCCGCGTCGACGTCCGCCCGCGTCTCCGCAGAGGCGAAGGAGCGAGCGACCATGTCGGCGCGCCATGGGCGGCAACGATGCGACAGCGCCCTGAGGTTTCGCATTGCTCCGGTCCGATGGCGAACGGTTCCCGATCGGAGCTACCTCCCGAGGTCGGAATCGGTGGTCTCCGGCCGGCGAGGCGAAGAGGTTCAGGCGAGCACGGCGGTGCCGAGCGGAGGGGAAGGGGACTAGGGTTTTAGGATGAGCAAGTTGGGGAAAGGCGGAGGGAAAGAGAGAAGGATCAAAACTTCGAATTTGCAATCTGGCCCTCTAATTTTTGGAAGCTTTACATCTGTAGTCCTCGATCCTAAAGTCTGTTGTATCTAAGGACTTATTTGGTAACACAGGAATAAGAAATAATTGATTCTAATCTTTTATTCCCAACAACAAACTAAAAACAGAAATTCATTTAATAAATTTCTTACTCCTAAGAATAAAAATCTGTTTTTTGTTCCCAAAATAGATTTGGAAGATAATTAAAAACTATAAAAAAAATTTATTTCTCATTCTCAAGAATAATTCCTAAAATCAAGTTTAATTTTTTCTTCTCTTTCCTTTCTTCTTCTTCCTTTTGACTAGTTGCCCACCTCGGCCATGATCGGCAACGATAGCGACCTTGTCGAAGCATCGTTGGCCCGAGCCTCGCCTAGCCACTGACAAGGATCTAACAAGCCTCAACGTGGTCAGGCGAGCTCGACCTCGCTAGTCAACGCAGGGATGGGCCTTGTACGCCAAGGCAAGGCCAACCTCACGCCGCTTGGGTGAGGTTGAGCCTCATTAGTGGCCACACAAGGCTAGCTAGGATAGGCGAGGCTCGTGGTGGCCAAGTGAGTGCTGAACATTACCCAGCCACTTGTTGGCCATAAAAAAGGAAGAAGAAGAGGAGAAAAGGAAAAAGAAAAGAGAGAAAAGTATAATAAAAGTTTAAAAAATTAAAGGAAAAAAAAATATAAGAGTCATATTAAATGAATTTCTAATTCAAGAATAAAAAATTTGACCAGTTATCAAGTCTCTTTAGAAATTCAAAAATTGTTCTCGAAAATAAAATAGTTATTTAACACACCCTAAATATTTCGGAATTTGAAAAATGCTAGAGATGCTTACCATTACAATCCATTAATACATATGTTAATGGATTGTACACCAAGGCAAGGCCAACCTCACGCCGCTTGGGTGAGGTTGAGCCTCATTAGTGGCCACGCAAGGCTCGCTAGGATAGGCGAGGCTCGTGGTGGCCAAGTGAGTGCTGAACATTACCCAGCCACTTGTTGGCCATAAAAAGGAAGAAGAAGAGGAGAAAAGGAAAAAGAAAAGAGAAAAGTATAATAAAATTTTAAAAAATTAAAGGAAAAAAAATATAAGAGTCATAAAATGAATTTCTAATTCAAGAATAAAAAATTTGACCAGTTATCAAGTCTCTTTAGAAATTCAAAAATTGTTCTCGAAAATAAAATAGTTATTTAACACACCCTAAATATTTCGGAATTTGAAAAATGCTAGAGATGCTTACCATTACAATCCATTAATACATATGTTAAACGGGTTGGGTGGATTGATTTGGATGGAATGAAAATGGATCCAATCCAAATTCATTTAGAGACAGTAGTTTTAATGTAGGTAGGTCTTAAAACTAAAACCTACCATGTGAGAAAATATTACAAGAAACTCTAATTCCAGCTTGGCATTGTCAGAGTTCACTCACCAGGTGACACGTGTCGCCCGGTGGCCACTCTGGAGCTAGAGCTCGTTTATTTTCTCTTCAAAAAGGCATGCTACAAAAAATTGTCTCACTCCTCCCGCAAGCGAAGCCATCTTGAATTGTCCCACTTCTCAATCAATTTAAATTGATCGAATCCAGTGGACATCCTTCCAACATGGAAGGGGGAGGTGAGGGGTTTAAATCCCCACCTTCTCAGGGGGGATGGGGGTAGGGACGCGTAAGTTTCGAGAGTGGGTTGCGACTCCCACGCCCTGCAAGAGGCATGGCACAAGTCTGCGAGTGAGTGTAGAGTAGGAATAGAGTAGGACTGACAAAAAAAAAAAAATTGATCGAACCCCTCCGCAAGGAAATATTTGGTGGGGCCCACCAAATCCTTCGCACAATTTCTTCTCTCCTTCCACAACAAAATTGAATGGCAAAAGGAACCTCTCTCTCCCTTTATCCATTTCTTTTCATTCCAATGTCGCTTGGTTGCTACTCTGCTCTTTGCTCTTCCTCCGACAAATGACGAAGGCCGCCATCTAACAAACCACGCCACCTTGAATCTTCGGCTTTTGTACTCAACTAATGCGGGTGGTAAGCGTGGTCTCGGCCATTTCGAGCTCGATGGGCGAGCTTGTTGAGATTCTCGATAGAGAGGGTGTACGAAGTGGCGCTAAAGCAGATGGCTTTGGTGGCCGAAGGCTCGCATGTGAAGAAGCCGGAGGAAGCGAAAGGGTTGACTGGCAGCGGCCTGTTGAACAAGGCCTACGAGAGGTGCGGCTTCGACTTCTGTATCGAGGAGGGTGCAGATGGTGAGCGTGCGTGAACAAAACTGCAACAAAAGCTTCATTTGTTGATGTGTTGTGTAGCCTTCGAATTGCTTTAGTATCGCAAGTCACTGTATTTGTTATTTTTACACATCCTAGTGGCATGGTTATGGTTAGCTCTTTTGATATCTTTAGCTTCTTAGCTGTGAATTGGTATCTTTAAATTGTTTTGATATTTTTTCAGAGATTTTTGGCCACTTTTTCCAAATAGAGGGAGCTGCATTTGGAATCCATTTGTCCTCAAGTTTCCTTTCATTGTCATATTTACTTTGTGCTTTGATATAGTTTTAGCCTTGTGATTGCCTTGGGATAGTTATTTTGTCATATTCGTTATTGTGCACGTGCATTGCCTCATTCTGATGCCGTGCATTCTTATTTCAAATTGACGAGAATGTTCAGAGGAAAATCATTAATCACAGAGGCACCCAAATATTGTTAGGTTCGAGGAGGTATGGGACTAGTTTCATGTCTTTCACCATATGATGAACAGATTAATTGAAGATTTTGTGGTTATTGAAATGTAAAAGCATGTTGAAGGATTTATTAGTCATTGGGCTTAAGGCCCGTCCAGCTAAGTTGGGCCCAGGAAGCCCGGCCCACGGGAATAAGGCCCGTGGAAAGAAGGGGGTATAAAAGGGAGGAGAGAGAGAGAAAAAAAACCGTTTTGCTAAAATAGAAAACGACGTACGTTCTTTCTCTCAACGCACTCTCTCTCTCCCTGTTTTTTTCTTCAAAGCACGAACGGTGAATCGATCGAAGGATTTTTGCTTCCTCGGATCGAATTGCTCGATTTCTCTTCCTCCATCAACATCGGTGTTTAATCCGTGGCAAAAGGTACGCTCGAATCGTGGTGTGCTTTAGGATCGGTGATGCATGTTCGATTTCCGGGCCTCGCTTCCGCATAGTTTTAGGGGTTCGATTCGGTGTCGAATCCGGTTTTCGGGATCCGTTATTCCTACATTGGTATCGAGCCTGCTTTCATGTTTTCCCGATCCTTTTCGTGCTGTTTTTGATTGATTTTTCGATAAAAACTCTCGGCCGTACGGATCGGGCGTACAATCCCGACACCCGAGCGCTTTACGGCCTTCTTTCCGAGTTTGCGTAACTTGAAATCAAAATCTAATGGCATAGGAAGAAAGGCGACGTCGAGACGAGTCTGGCGACATCTCGAGCGCCGCCGGAGACGCCGCAAGCGCCCACATGCACGGCCGGAAGGCGCTGCGCGTGGGCGCGCGACGCGCCGGAGCGCTCGATCGCGGGCGCGTGGCGCACACGCGCGGTCGGCGAACCGGCGCGTGCGCGCCGCCCGGCGGGGCGAACCCGGCACTCGCCGGTCCGCGGACCGACGCGTGCCGACGTCACCCAACGGTAAATAAGCTGGCAGGGTGACGTCATCGCTGACGTCAGCAGTGACGTCATCGCCCGACATCAGCGTGACGCGTCGGTTGGCCGTGCGGTCACCGGCCGGCGACCCGTCCGGCGATGCGACGCGACCCGACCAGCGGACGCCGCACGCGCGCGGCACGTGCCGGGCCGACGTCGCGTGACGTCGGCCGCGCACGCACACCGCACGTGCCGACGACCCGAACCGAACCAACCCGGCCCGCCGACGATCGCACGCGTGCGCACGTGCCGCCGACATCCGCGTGACGTCATCAGAGGCACGCACGCGGCACGTGCGTCGGTTCGACCGAGGCGATTTGACTGGGCGACCGATTCGACCGGTCTGACCGGTCCGACGACCGGCGACCGTTGACCGACAACCGTTGACCGTTGACCAACGACCGTTGACCGTTGACAAAAAAAAAAAAAAGGAGAAAGAATGTGTTTCTTTTTCAATTAAGTCTATGTGGGTTATAAGTAATCCCTTATTTTTGTTCTCGCATTTGTTGCGGGAACAATGCCTCCCCGAGGTTGCGCACACCTATTCGCGCAGTTACCGATGAACAAAAGGATAGGCTGTATAAGCTGATAGCTGACCTGACTGATCATCGATGGGAGAGAGGTGACTTAATTGATCACGTCCTTGAAGTCAACGGGAAAATTCAACAGGTCATATGGAATGGTCGTCCTATGTCACGATCGAGAGATGGTGCGAATTGCTCGGTTTCTCTTCCTCCATCAACATCGGTGTTTAATCTGTGGCTAAAAGGTACGCTCGAATCTGTGGTGTGCTTTAGGATCGGTGATGCATGTTCGATTTCTCGGGCCTCGCTTCCGCATAGTTTTAGGGGTTCGATTCAGTGACGAATCCGGTTTTCGGGGATCCGTTATTCCTACACATGTCAAGCTAGTCTCCACTGAATCTGTAGTCTATAAATCTATTTCAGTTATCTATTTCAAATAGTTGAATGGGAGAAATTTTGGCAATCACAATATCATGCCTGTTATGGGTCCTGCATTAGCTTTATTGAAGTCTCTAAATACTAATTGTCTTTGCTTGTCTCGCATACTAAGCAATCAACTCAACTTTAATATATACCTACGCTATAGTTTTAGTGGAACTTGAATAGCACATTAGATGGAAACTGCAATGCGTATTGTAAAACCTTAGTCCCATAATATTTGTGATGTCCGAAAGTAAAATACCCCACATGTTTTACTTTATCTGTCTAAGATGCCAGATGTGAGTTCTGATGAATTTAGTGAATGAGTAGATAGGTGAACTCAAGTTAGACATTGGGTATGTCTGAACTATCATCTGTACGGTATTGAAAAATGTAGACATACGCTCCATGGGAAAGGAGTTAATACCGTAATACGAATTTCATACTATGTATGCATTAGACGACCAATAAGAGTGGCAAAAAGTTTGATCTCAACTTTTATGACGTGTGAGACTCTTGAGGAAAAGAGTTCCTCAATTATTTGTTCCCTCATGACTCTTACTTATTCTCAAGACTTCTATTTAGTGTTTGCTATCTTAGGATGTTGCCAATGGTCATGTGTTTGATTCGATCTAATGGGACATTTCTAGAAAAGCAAGCTGGGCGAAATTGAGAGTTTGAAGGAAAGAGGAAGATCGATTTTGGAGAATCACATTGTAGTTTTTTGCGTTCACTGGTCGACCAATTATGATTGTCTTTGTGATAATTGTAATTGTGAATACAATGTATATATCATGTTTATAAGAGATCAAGAGAGATATAAATGTGATCGATCGATCTAGGTTGCATACTAAATCTACTCGGAGTGTGACGCCCAATTATGAGCTGCTATATATTCCTAATGGATGTATAGCAACGAGCTCTCAAAGTATCTTGGTCGCACGGATTATTCACCGATATGAATGTTGAAGAGAGGTAAAGAGAATTCTATTCGGCCCACCATGTTAAGAGAGAGTCTATGATGGATTATTCTCGATGGGGCCGAGTAGGCCTACCGTCCGCCCATGTTGGTTTTGGACCACCATGTGCGAGTGGGAGATGAAGGATTTATTAGTCATTGGGCTTAAGGCCCGTCCGGCAAGTTGGGCCCAGGAAGCCCGGCCCACGGGAATAAGGCCCGTGGAAAGAAGGGGGTATAAAAGGGAGGAGAGATAGAGAAAACAAACCGTTTTGCTAAAATAGAAAACGACGTACGTTCTTTCTCTCAACGCACTCTCTCTCTCTCCCGTTCTTTCTTCAAAGCACGAACAGTGAATCGATCGAAGGATTTTTGCTTCCTCGGATCGAATTGCTCGGTTTCTCTTCCTCCATCAACATCGGTGTTTAATCTGTGGCTAAAAGGTACGCTCGAATCTGTGGTGTGCTTTAGGATCGGTGATGCATGTTCGATTTCCCGGGCCTCGCTTCCGCATAGTTTTAGGGGTTCGATTCAGTGTCGAATCCGGTTTTCGGGGATCTGTTATTCCTACACATGTCAAGCTAGTCTCCACTGAATCTGTAGTCTGTAAATCTATTTCAATTATCTATTTCAAATAGTTGAATAGGAGAAATTTTGGCAATCGTATATGATGCCTGTTATGGGTCCTGCATTAGCTTTATTGAAGTCTCTAAATACTAATCGTCTTTGCTCGTCTTGCATACTAAGCAATCAACTCAACTTTAACATAAACCTACGCTATAGTTTTAGTGGAACTTGAATAGCACATTAGATGGAAACTGCAATGTGTATTGTAAAACCTTAGTCCCATAGAATCCCAATTTAAGGTGTTATGAGGTCTTTGGAATTGTAAAACTCATTGCATTGTGTGTCGGTAAAAAATTACCACCTTCCATAGGATAAGAAATTTAATGTGACATGCTGAATTTTGTGCTACACCCTTACGAGGTGATGCTAAAGTAGGCGGGTTTGATAAGGAAGTAGAGGCGGGAGGAGGCTCTTGATGTGAAGAAGCCAGAGGAAGTGGAGGGGTTGACCGGTGGTGACCTGTTGAATGAGGCCCATGAGAGGTGTGGCGAGGTTTGTATCGAGCTCGCCAAGACGTTTTACTTGGGTATACTTTTCTCTCTCCATGTGCATGTGTTTCCTACTTTTTCCTACTAAGATTAGGATAATGTGTTTATCTTTTGATCATTAATTCTAAAAGATTGGTGTTAGTTAGGCATAAAGAGGAAGAAAATATTATCATCATACTTGATTGATTAAAAACTAAAAATGGATCCGATGAAATTGCACTTTTTTTGGTTGACTTTATCTCCTACATTGTCTCCAACTTCCCGGGCTTCCTCAAGCCATTGCCTGCAACAAGAATTTTGCTAAGTTTACTTTTATTTCAACTTGTATTGAATTTTTTAGCTGCGATTTTTGCATTTGAAAATTATGTTTGAGGTCAATTTGGTGGTTCACTGCCCATCTCCATTTGCTTAATTTGGCATACAAGAATTTGACAATCTTAGATACTTTTTCATCGTCAATCTATGAGAAATTTACTTGTCAACATCCTACATTGATTTCTACACAAAAATATGTGAAGTGAATTATCTAATGCGTTGTTTAAGTCATTTTGGGATAAAGTAGCTAATTGGGCTGTTTTCCTCATAAATTTTAGGTATGATGATCCTACTTTTCCAATTGCAGATTTGATCCTATGTTTTCTATTTTAGATGGGTTAATCATTTAATCATGATTTCTAAAAGATTGATGTTAGTTAAGCATAAAGAGGAAGAAGAATATCATTATCTTGCTTGATTGATTTTTTTTTAAAGGGTATGATGAAACTGCACCTTTTGTGGCTGACCTTATCTCTTGCATTGCCTATTAAGCTATTCCAATATTTAGTCACATGAATTGATCTTTGCGGTTTGAGTGACTTATAGTGTTGTTTGAGGCTCACATAGATTAAGCGCAATTTGAATGATTTCATATTAACAATTAGACAATAAATAAAATGGTTATATTATGGCTACATCATGTCGTCATCGAGTGTGAATAAGGGTAAGGGTACTTTGAGCAGATTCACCTTTCAAAATAAAATGTGTGATTGTGGCAAGCGTGCTGCCATGATAATTTCTGAAAAGACAAGCTCTACTACAACTGTAAGTATAAACAAATGTGACTTCTTTGCTTGGTGTCACCATACAAACAATGTGCCTTCTGTCACAAAGGCTTCGCCTGCAAAACTTGAAGGTGACATGAAAGACATTAAGCATTTGCTGGAGAAGCTAAAATGCTTTTCTGCATTTTCTTTGTGTATTATTTGTTATTTTATTAGCGCTACTTATCCAAAGAAAGTAGATGGTTGAAATTGTAATTTTGCTAGTTAAAGTAATTTTATTTGCCTTTAGACATATGAATGCACGCCTGTTTTGTAGCCCAATTGATTTGGGCTAGGAACTTTTTGTGTAGTTTTCTGGTGGCTCTCTAATTTCGTTCCTTTTGAAGAATGAAAATGACTGTGTCTAGAAGGGGGAGAGGGCATAGCAACTTGTACCGTGCTTTAATGACTTTATTGTGTATAACTACTATTAGGTAAAATCGATTTGTGATTATATCCAGTTTGTACTTTTCTTGTTATTAATTCTACCAAAGGCTAAATTCTGCCAAAGGCTAACTAGATATTACTAGTGAGTTGCATTGCTGCAACAGTAATTTTGATGTCGATGAAGCCATAAATATTCCATGGCAACTGTGGCAATCCAAGAACTTTCTTGTGGTGTCTTATAGAATGGATGGACTTTCTCTTTCGTAGGAAGTTCTATAAATCCCCGTGAAAGAACCTACTCAAAAGAGATGATACAAATAGGAATTTCCACCATTGATGTAATGAATTCCATAGCTCGTGCACAGAAGATCCCACTTTTCTCTGCTACTAGTCTTCCTCATAACGAAAAAGCTATTGAGATTTGCTGCCAGGCTAGTCTTGTGAAGCGATTGGAGAAGGCTAACAATACCGCCAAGGTATATGTAGCATTTTTGTGTATACCAATGTTATAATACCTTGCTCTACGAGTTTTATTGCCTTGATAATTTAATGATCTACCATTAGTTTCATAGAATTTTCTTACGGTTTAGAAGTGAAGGTTCAAAATTCACCTAAAATGTGATTTATCCTTTGATTGAATAGCTCCAGTATTATCTGCTAGACTTCTCAATTGCTAAATGCATTATTTGTGAAGATTTCTGATGTTATTGTATTTGTTGCATTTCTTCGAGAATCGATGCTCTAAGTCATCTTGCTCTAATATTCCTAACACTCTCTTTCAATATTATTTATGAATATGTGTTGACACCTAATTTTGGAAAAATAAAATTGCATTTTGAACAAATAAAAAGAAAAAAAAATGAAAATTGGAGAAATTGATTTGATTGAATTATGCAAGGAAATATGGAATTCTGATGGATGTTCGGATTTTGTTAAATACAACAATAATTTTGAAATCAAGTGAAAAATGGGCAAGAATTGAGCTGATTGCCAAATCATATAGATTTGATTTAATATGATAAGAAATGGTAACTCGGGAAATATCATATAAAAAGACTGTTTCGAATCATTATAAAAGAGAGGCTCATTTTTCATGAAAGTGGGGGCGATTTTTGAAAAAATTCAGAGAGAAAAATTCGTGCAATAGAAGAATTCATGAGAAAGGGGTGGTATTTCGTCTTTTGTGAATTTTCCTTTTCCTTCTATTCATTCTTAAAAGTCAGCAAAAAGGAGTCTGGCTTTTCCCTTTGGAAATTCCGAGAAAAACAGCAGAGAGAGGGACGTGTGAGGAGACAGGGCAACCGAAGTGAGAGAAAAAGAAAAAAAAAGAAAAAAAAGAATAGTTGTTCTTCTTCTTCGCAGGCCTCTCCCGTCGGTGACCCCTGCTGCCAGAGTCGACGCCCATTGCCGTGCCTCTGCACCTGCGACTTGCTGCTGTCCAACCCGACGCCAGAGCTCTGAAGCCCGCTGCTACTGCTCGTTCCCATCGCGCCAGCCACCACCATGCTGAAGCCGCCCCTCGTGCTGGTCACGGCGTCCCACCAGCCGTCGGAGATCCCTCTCACCTACGAGCTCGCTGCCCACGCCGACGCCTGCGCCACCTCCGCTCCGTTCGAACGCCGTTGCCCTGCAACAACTAGCGCCCGACACCCACGGTAGCCCATCGTCATGCAAATCGAGGCCACAAGCAACACCCGTTACATCTACTCGCCGTGCCACCGCCGCTCCGCCGCTACTGCCGATCAACCCCGTGCCGGTCACCGTTGCTCGAGCTCCCCCGCGTCATCCCTGCACTTGGACTTCTGCTTGCTCTTGCTGTTGCTGATCCGCTCATCACCCCCGACGCCCGAGTCAGCAGCCCGTTCTGTCTCCACGCCGCTCACCACTGCGCGTCCGCTCCTCACCCTTGCTTACACTGGCTCCGCGTCGCCGCAATCCCGCGCCCTCGCCGTTCAGCAAGCCGCCCTTCCGCTCGAGAGCCCGCGTCACAGTTCGAGCGCCCACGTCATAGCCGCTCCACAAGCAGCAAGAAGCGTTGACTCCTTAGGTGGTTTATTTTTATTTTATTTTATTTTATTTTATCTAATTTTAGTTTATCTATTTAAGTTGTCAATAAATTTTGTAGGCATTATCCGCAGGGGTTTTCCAAAATTATTGTAATTACTAATTTGATCTGTAAGATGTCGGATAATTTTTTAATTATATTAATTTTAGGGGTTTGTTGATAGTATTGTTAAATCAATATAATTATTAATTTAATGTAAGACTTCGGATTAGATTTTTAATTATTTTGAACTCTTTGTCGTGATAATTAGGGTTAAAATAATCGTTAATTTGACTGTGAGACAAATGACGGGTTATTTTTTCAATTATTTTAATCATTTATTTTTCGATAGCTTAGATTTAATATTTATTTAATAATTACTTATCTTTAAAAAACTAAAAAAATTAGAAAATCAAAAATCAAAATTCTGCATGAGCATATAGGTTAGTAAATCAGACATGTAGGTTTAATAAATTAGAATTTTCTTAGGATTAAATTTTTAGGGTTGCTTTTTTAGAAATAAGTTAGGATTGGACCTAAATTAATTTTTTTAGATAATGTTTGCACATTTTAATTCTCTCATTTTTCAAAAAATAGTTTTCTAAGATAAGATAGGGTTTAAGTCAAATTAATCTCTAGAGTAAATTAGAAAATTATCCCCTTTTAGATAGTTTAATTAGGGTTTTTATTAATTCCAAATTTCAATAAAAAAAAATACAAAAATACTAGGTGCATGTTAACTAGTTTGCATAATAGGATCATTTAATCAGAATTTGTCCATTAGTGAAGTTAGGTCATGAGGTGCATAATAACTAGTTTGCATAATAGGCACATTTAATTAGAATTTGCATATTAATAAGATTAAGTCATGTAGTTAAAATGCATGCTTTATTAAAAAATTCCAATTTTAAGAAAACCCAAAAGATGTTTGCTTGCTTTGTGTGATGCAATTTATTTTATTTGAATGTTTGAGCATCGTATGATTACCCCATTGCATGATAGTAATTTAGATTAAAATAAATCAGCTGCCTGCAAAAAAAACATTTTTGAAAATTAAAAAAGAGTATTAGAACAATCTAGTATAACCAAGTTCTCATACCCTTAGTCTCTGGTTCGTAGGAGTAAAATAATTCTCTCGTTATTTTACTTAGGTGTCTAATCAACTTACCATAAACCGATTAGTGGCGACTCATAGTTATTAATTATTTGCATGTTAGATAATTGAACCTTAAGTCGCGATTTGGTATGGGTTTGGGAGAGCCCGAGATAAATTAAAAAACTTAGTAGTCCATTAACCTAGTTTTAGGTGGTGCACCCGAAAATTAGGTTGCTAAAGATGTGCTATGAATTTAAGTAGGATGACCAAGAGGACAATTTTGCCATCATATTTGCAGCCATGGGAGTGAACATGGAAATTGCACAATTGTTCAGATGTGACTTTGAGGAAGGTCAATAGAGAGAGTGACCCTTTTCCTTAATCTAGTAATTTCTAATTAGTTGATATTTAATTGTCTTGTAGAATTTGACAATGAAGACAAAATATGGAATTTAGGCCTAGTTTAGTATGTTGATGTGTATACTCTGCTTTAAACATAATAAATGGAGTTCATTAACTTCAAGTTTCCCTGATAACTTTGTTTGTGTTGTCCTTATCTTGGATGTAGTACTCTTGATTATATCACCCTAGATAATCAAAATCTAGTGAATGGCTTGGATCATAATGAGGTAAGGTAGATGTGATGTTATTCTCTCATTTGTCTGACTTTGATGTAATATTTTTGGCATAAATTGCACAATCTTGTTCATGTAGGATAACTTTTCTTGCCCTAAATCACTATAAAAACTTAATTCAACTAAAACCAAAAGGATTCAACAAGCTATGTTTTAGTTATGATGTAGATGCTTTTGAAAATTTTCTCTTTCGTGTGAATATCTCAAATAGATTTTTATTGAGTTGGTTTAATCATCCAACAATGTCACTCCTTTGTTGACACTTAAATTTTACCATTTTATTTAATCGTGTAAAAAATTAGGAATTAATTTTTAAATCCTAACCAAAAATTAATTTCCATTGAATTGCATGGCATATATACATTAGGAGCGTTTGCATTGGTAGTAATAGAGCCATTTCATTAAAAGAAAAAAAGAGAGAGAAAATTAGAAAATTAATTGAAAGAACTATTATTTAAAAAAGAAAAGAAAAAACAAAAAACAAAAACAAACAAAACCAACGGGACTGGGCTTGGGCCAACCCTTCTTTCCTTTTCCCTTTCTTTTTTCTTCTCTTCCCCCAACTCTTTGCTGGGCCATCTTCCTTTCTACGCCCAAGCCAGGTAGGGACTCTCGTGATGAAACGCTCATCCCCGTTGTTGAATCCTCTGCTTTGCCATGTTCCAAGTAAGACATGTAGACTCGTTGTCTTCGGTTCATGATCGTGTCAAGGTCTGAATAAGTTGGTTGCGTTGATTCTGAACACTGCTTGCCGATTTCCTTCGGATCTGGACATGCTAACTACGTGTTCGATGAAATGCGTAAGCCAAATCCATAATCATCAGCATGCATCATCCATCGTTAGCAAAAGCAAACCCATCATATTAGATTCTTTGTCTGGAACGCTGAACACTTGGCGCATTTGTTTTCTTCCACTCGTCATCGACTTGATTTTAACCATATCCAAGCATTTAACCAAACATCCTTTTTTGCCATTGTGGGCATTCTAGACTGTGATTCTCCACGAGAATTACGCTTTTAAAATCACTGATACGAATGAGGATTTTAGGTAAAGAAAAACTCACGCTAGCCACATCTCAACTTTCTTATTCTTATCTTATGCGTATTTGTTCTACATGTTTTTTGTTTGAAAAAAAAAAAAATGTTTGATGGCTCATGGCGGTGCTCGGAATAGATGGTTAATGGAATTGTTGCCTTCAAGGGGTTGGTGGAGTGGTAAGGGCGTGGGCTCGTGGATGATTGATCCCAAGTTCGAGTCCCTCTACCCTCCATCTTACAATATTCTTGTCTTACATGGAGGCTAGTCTGTGGAGCCGGGTTAGTTCTCCTCCAGTTGGTGTCTGACCGGTTGGACCCTTATAGCGCAACGGTGTGGGAGTCCGGGTCATCCAAAAAAATGGCATTGTCCATGGATGGTGGTGCATGGTGGTTGGATATAGCATGTGGTTGTGCCCGGGTTACTTTTAACTTGAAGCTTGAATGTGTAAGTTCCAATAGCAAAGAGGAGGCTAGAAGTCTGCAAAATTGCATCTAATGCAGTAACAGCTACATCCCACAGAAATGGTCATGGATCTCAGCATCTCGCGATGAGGGCATAAAATTTTGGAAAACTCACCTGTAGGTACAAACATCCTCGAACTAGACTTCAACTTTTCGGTGGCAATTTCGACTCCCAAGTAGCAAGGTGGGCGTTCGTTCGTCAAAGCTGCCGCATGATGGAGCAAGGGAAGCCATGACCAGCCAGCCTCGACTTGAGGATTCTAAACCCTCAAAGCCATCGAAGACAAGGCGTGACGTGCTTTTGGTTCCTATGGTCTTCATCTCCGGCTCGATTTTGGATCCAGCTACCCTCCCTTGTACCCATGTTATTTGTTCTTTGCTAATATGCTGAGACATGAAAGGGCGTTCCTGTGGTCCACTCTTCATGTCAATGGGGAATCAACAACTAAGGGCGCCACAACCCCGTGAAGGGGACAACTCGAAGGACTCAGAATTATTGAATATTGCCAAAGTTGGACGATGCTATTTGTTCAGAATTTGCAAAGTACTTAGTTGAGATCTGACCAACATCGCACGACATGGATGGCGTCGGTGGCCCTCCCGAAAAGTCGCACAAACTCGGCACCGATGTGACTTTAGCTGAGGCTCGAGGTTGCGCAACCTCAAGGTAGTGTTACAAAGATCACTAAAATCAGGTAAGTTGGGCACACTATTTGACTCTTGCTCATGTTGATGTCATGAAGTTAGAACAAAAGTACCAGGTGTTCCGACAATTGATTGAGAACCCAATTTAATTACTACTTCGGCTAAAATTTCTTAGCAACTTGGATTTTTAATCCGGTTCTCAATTGCTTGTTAGAAAGTTGGCTTTGCCTTGTTGCTGCTGCTCAAAAATATATATCAACCTATAAAAAAAAATCATTTTTAAAAAAAAAATTAAAAATTAAAAAATACGAGAATTTGGTTGAGAATTACCATGTCTTGTTTCTTAGTATAATTAGGCCTTTGTTTGTTTGCACATTAATAGTAACATAAATATAAAAATAACACAAAGATTAAAAATGATTTCATATTAAACACCTGATTAGTAAATGGTGAAAATCTATTTATAATCATTAGCGGCATGACGAATGATAATTGCATCTATGTATAATAAATGACTCAATTAGCATAATGTTACTAGATTATTGTAATGATTGAAATTTCTTCAAATGATGAGTTTTCTATAGTTATATAAATGCACAATCAATTATAACTAAATTAATACACCAAATTCTTAAGAACCTGATTAGAAAATGAAAAAAATCCATTCATAATCTTCGGTGGCATAATGTATGGTGGCTGCTGTATCTATATAAAAATTGACCAAATTAGTAATATGTAATTGCAAACAAAAGACTAAAAACAATATACATACTTATGAAAATTTAGATTTATCATTAGACCACCAATATTGCTAGGATAAAAAACATGTAGAAACTGATTTGAATTATTTGGAAAATGATTCTCATCGGGTGTTGTTTGGACAACCAACTCTATATTACAAAATAATAAATATGTTAATTGACATCATGTAACATAAAAAAAAATTTCATAATCATATTCATTAGAATAATATGTCATTCATCTTGACATTCTATTTGAGTTAGGAGTATTCCTTTCTTCTTCTCACTTGAACTTTTAAGCCTTCCATTATTCCCTTTCATTTTAGAGTGTCATCAATCATTACTAGTGTCATCGATCACAATCATACTTTACCGGTATGATAATAGTTCAATCTTTGCATTTTCTATGTTCTTTGACACTATTCTCATAGTGTTTAAATTTTCGGCTCTTAAACTTATCAATTTAAAATATTATTATATTAACGTGAAAATCGATTAAATTTAGATAAACTCAGTGATATTTGATGAGATTCATCACTTACAATCCCTTGTTTGATTCCTTTAGTCTATTTTTAAAAAAAAATTAGCAAATGTAATGCTTATAATTGACATATTTTCAATTAGCACTTTCAAAATATGACGACACAACCATCTTTTTTATTCAAATAATTTGCATTCACAAGAGATTGAAAAGTCTATAAGGTCAAATCTAACAATATTTTTACGTCGATTTCCCATACACTTGAGAGTATATAAATAAATCAGTCAATCAAATATAATACTTGAAATAATCTAAAAGAGAATTTCCAAAAATTCTGTATTCAACTTGTTAGAAATGGTGCGTGTATACACTAAAGCGGCATGATCTAAGATCTCATTATTTGAAACTTGCAATTTAGGCTTCTCACGAGAAGTGCAATAATCTTGACTTTCAATTTCTCTTATGTGCTTCAATTGTTTTTCATAGTAGTAGACAAATTCTACAAGACCTATAATGCATTCTTCGACATACATTGAAAAACATTGTTAATGCTCTTACTCATTTACCTTGATGTTATACTACAAGTAAATGTATCACGATCAAAAGTTAAACTCTATTTAAGTCTAATGTCATATAATCTCTAAAGCCAATTGTTATTCTCAATATATCACTCATATTCCATTTTCTTCTAATTAGATTCATATTCTAATATGCATTTATATATAAGTTTTAAGAAATATTTATCCTTAAAACTCGGTTTGTTATAAAGATGTAAGATGTTTTAATTGGTATTTTTCTTAATGTGCCAAGTGCGTTAACGATATTGTATATTTGAAAATATTGTTCTAATAACTTTTGCCATGGTTGCATTTTGATTAATAAACATTATTTTTTTAGCATTATTTCCCATAATCTTTAAAAATGTCTTAAATAACAAAATACATGATTCTACAGTCTCATTTTATAAAAAAAATGCACACTCGAATAGAGTATACTTCAAATGGTGATTAATCCTAACAAACATGTGCACATATCATTTTATATTTGTTGGTGCGATATGTAGTGTCAAATACCAGCACATCATCGAAACAATCGTAATCAAATTTGAATAAGTTATGTCTCCAAAACAAATTTATCAATTTACTATATTGATATACATGTACATCATATAAAAACATTGGATTTTGCATTTGCATACAATGAAAATAATTTAGAAGATTTTGACGATCTTCCCCACTTACATTATTGGATCTTTTTGTCTGCAAATAATTTTGACAATCACGCAAATTAAAACCCAAGTTTTGGCTTCCTCTAGTTTCATTTGCTGAAAACTTATATGATATAATATTTCGATACTAGCTTTAGTCATATCAACTAAAATACTTTTGCAAGTATGAGATATTAATCTTCAACATCTAATTAAATGTTTTTGATCTTTTTTAATAATAGATGATTATACTTAAAAATATATTATATGACTTAATTATCATCATTGTCAATCTTAAATTTGATATGAGCAAGACAGTCACATCTAAATTCTTATTTCTGATTTTTTTTCTTTATCATATGAGCTATTAGAATGCCCCTCACAATTATATACAAAAGTTCATTGGATTAGTTTTCATTTACTATTTCTAAACATATTACCCTTCTTCAATCAAATCTTTTATCGATTACCTAGGTCACATATTTATGATATGCTTCAAGTTCATTTAAAAACATCATTCTTATTGTAATACGTGATATGGAAAAAGATTTTGAATTTGTAGTAGGAATAATGTTTTCATTCCTATGAATTTTGATATAGTGGGAATGAAATCATTTGAAAACATCATTCAAAATCTTTTTCCATATCACGTATTATGGTAAAAATGGTATTTTCAAATGAACTTGAAGCATATCATAAATATGTGGCCTAGGTAATCAATAAAAGATTTGAAGTAAGGAATGGTAATATATTTAGAAATAGTAAATGAAAACTAACCCAGCGAATTTTTGTATGTAATTGTGAGGGCATTCTCACAGCTCATATGGTAAAGAAAAAAAATATCACAGGTATGAAGTTAGATGTGACTATCTTACTCATATCAAATTTAAGATTGACAATGATGACGACTAAGTCATAAGAGTATATTTCAAAGTATAATCATCTTTTATTAAAAAAGATCAAAAGTATTTGATTATATGTTGAAAATTGATCTCATACTTACAAAAGTATTTTAGTTGATATGACTAAAACTAATATCAAAAGATTACATCATATAAGTTTTTAGCAAATAAAGCTGGAGGAAGCCAAAACTTGGGTTTTAATTTGCGTGATTGTCGAAATTATTTGCATACAAAAAGATCCAATGGTGTATGTGGGGGAGATCATCAAAATCTTCTAAATTATTTTCATTGTATGCAAATGCAAAATCCAATGTTTTTATATGATGTACAGGTATATCAATATAGTAGATTGACAAATTTGTTTCGGAGACATAACTTATTCAAATTTGATTACAATTGTTTTGATAATGTGCTGGTATTTGACAATACATATCGCACCAACAGATATAAAATGATATGTGCACATATTTGTTAGAATTAATCATCATTTGAAATATACTATGTTTGGGTGTGCATTTTTTTATAAAATGAGACTACAGAATCATGTATTTTGTTATTTAAGACATTTTTAAAGTTTATGGAAAATAAGGCTAAAAAAACAATGTTTATTGATCAGAATGCAGCCATGGCAAAAGTCATTATAACAATATTTTCAAATATACAATATCATTAACGCACTTGGCACATCAAGAAAAATGCCAATTAAAATATCCCACATCTTTATAACAAACTGAATTTTAAGGATAAATATTTCTTAAAACTTATATATAGATGCATATTAGAATGTGAATATGAATCTAATTAGAAGGAAATGGAAGATGAGTGATATATTGAAAATAACAATTGACTTTAAAGATTATATGACATTAGACATAAATAGAGTTTAGCTTTTGATCGTGATACATTTACTTGTAGTATAATATCAAAGGAAAGAAGTGAGAGCACTAACAATGTTTTTTAATGTATGTCGAAGAAAGCATTATAGATCTTGTAGAATTTGTTTACTATTATGAAAAATAACTGAAACACATAAAAGAAATTGAAAGTCAAGATTATTGCATTTCTCGTGAGAAGCCTAAATCGCAAGTTTCAAATAATGAGATTTTGATCATACCGCTTAGTGTATACACGCACAATTTCTAACAAGTTTAATGCAGAATTTTTGAAAATTCTCTCCTAGAATATTTCAAGTATTACATTTAATGAACTGATTTATTTATATACTCTCAAGTGTATGGGAAATCAACGTAAAAACATTGTTAAATTTGACCATGCAGACTTTTCAATCTCTTGTGAATATAAATTATTTGAATCAAAATGATGGTTGTGTCGTCATTAATTGAGAATATATCGATTATGAATATTACATTTGCTAATTTTTTTTTAAAAATAGACTAAAGGAACCAAACAGGGATTGTAAGTGATTAATCTCATCAAATATCACTAAGTTCATTTAAATTTAATCGATTTTCCACGTTAATATAATAATATTTTAAATTGATAAGTTTAAGAGCCGAAAATTTAAACACTTTGAGAATAGTGTCAAAGAACATGGAAAATGCAAAAAGGCTGAACTATTATCATACTAGTTTAGTGTGATTGTGATTGATGACACTAGTAATGATCATAATGAGGCATCTTTGTGTGATATTTTGGTATTGAACCCCCTTCGAAGAAAATGAAAGGGAATAACTTATGGAAGGCTTAAAAGTTCAAATGAGAAGAAAGAAAAAATCTAAGAAATGAATACTCCTAACGCAAATAAAAAGTCAAGATGAATGGCATATTCTTATAATAAATATGATTAGATTATTTTTTTTTTTTATGTTACATGATGTCGATTAACATATTTATTATTTTGTAATATAGAGTTGGTTGTCCAAGCAACACCCGGTGAGAATCATTTTCCAAATTATTTGAATAATTCAAATTAGTTTTTATATATTTTTTATCCTAGCAACATTGGTGGTCCAACGATAAATGTAAATTTTCATATGTATGTATATTGCTCTTGGTCTTTTGTTTGCAATTAAATATTACTAATTTGGTCAATTTTTACATAGATACAACAGCCACCATATATTATGCCACTGGAGATTATCAGTGGATTTTTTTCATTCTCTAATCAGGTTCTTAAGAATTTGGGGTATTAATTTAGTTATAATTGATTGTGTCTTTATATAACTAATAGAAAACTCATCCTTTAAAGAAGTTACAATCATTACGATAATCTAGTAATATTATGCTAATTGAGTCATTTATTATATATAAATGCAATCACCATGCATCATGCCACTAGAGATTATAAATAAATTTTCACAATTTACTAATCAAGTGCTTAATATGAAATCATTTTTAATCTTAGTGTTATTTCATCTTTATGTTACTATTATAATATTATCAATGGTTTCTTCGAATAGAAGTTGGAGTACCATAATATATCTCATTGAATTATTTTGAGTTAGGTATAACTTGCCTTACGTTTTGTCTCATAAAATTACTTGAGACATTTATTTTAGCAACTTATTTAGTAAAATGTAAATACATTGGTTATTCATTTATACATGGCTCATCAAACTCTTTTCAACATCTTTTCAACTCTTATCAACATTACTTAAGAAAGCAAAATATATTTCACATAGTATGAGTGGAGAATTACTCGTGATTTTGCCATTCGATGAATTTGTACATGCAAATTTGCACCCAAATTATACCTACCAAGATAATATTGCCATATGAGTTGCATTATATTCGTAGCATTCAAGAGAACATGTGTAGTGTATCCAAGTCTTATTTTATTTGCCTCCAAACTTTCTTAATCCAATAAAAAAACATAGACAGGTAGAAGTAGGTGAATGCAACCTATCTATGAGTTTTTGCCTAACAAAAAAAGAACATCATTTACCAGAAGAATGTCTAATAGTCATTCATATTACGCTCCATCTATGTCAGTCTCACATGACACTATAAGTCACTTAAATTGTAAAGATCACTTCATGTGACTAAACACTAGAATATGTTAATAGGCAATACAGGAGATAAGATCAGCTAGAAAATGTATAGTTTTATCGGACCCTTTTTTTTAAGTCAATCAAGCATGATGATGATATTTTTTTTTCTTTCTTTATGCTCAATTAACACCAATCTTTTAGAATTCATGATCAAAAGATAAACGCATTATCCAAATCTTAATAGGAAAAATTAGGAAACACACGTACGAGGAGAGTAAAGTATACACAAGTAAAATGTCTTGGTGTGCTCAACACAAACCTTGCTGCACCTCTCATTGGCCTAGTTCAACAGGTCGCCGCTGGTCAATCCCTTCGCTTCTTTTAACTTCGTCACATTGAGAGCATCCTCCCACCTCTGCTTCCTTATCAAAGCCGCCTACTTTAGCACCACCTCCTAAGGGGGTAGCACAAAATTCAACATGTCACATTGAATTTCTTATCCTATGGAAGGTGGTAATGTTTTACCTACACATAATGCGATGAGTTTTGCAATTCTAAAGACCTCATAACACCTTAAATTGAGATCCTACGAAACTAAGGTTTTACAATGCGCAATGTAGTTTCCATCTAACGTGCTATTTAAGTTCCACTAAAACTATAGTGTAGGTTTATGTTAAAATTGAGTTGATTGCTCAGTATACAAGACAAGCAAAGACAATTAGTATTTAGAGACTTCGATAAAGTTAATGCAAGACCCCATAACAAGCATGATATACGATTGCCTAAATTTCTCCCATTCAACTGTTTGAAATAGATAACTACAATAGATTTACAAACTATAGATTTAGTGGAGACTAGCTTAACATGCTTTTACATTTCAAGTTCCACAAAATCTTTATTTAATCTATCCATCATATGGTGAAAGACATGAAACTAGTCCCATACCTCCTTGAATCTAACAATATTGAGGTGCCTCAACGATTTGTGGTTAATGATTTCCCTTTGAGCATTCTCGTCAATCTGAAACAAGAAAGTATAGCATCAAAATGAGGCAATACACATGCACAATAATGAGTATGACAAAGTAACTATCCCTAGACAATTACAAGGCTAAAACTATATCAAAGCATAAAGCTAATATGACAATGAAAGGAAACTTGAGGACGAATGGATTCCAAATGCAATTCCCTCTGTGGAAAAAGTGGCCAAATTTTTTTGAAAAAATATCAAAACAATTTAAAGATACCCATTCACAGCTCAAAAGTTTAAGATATCAAAAGAACTAACCATAACCACACCACTAGGATGTGTAAAAACAACAGATACAGTGACTTGCGATATTGAAGCAATTCGGAGACTACACAACACATCAACAAATAAAGCTTTTGTTGTGGTTTTAATCACAACCATCGAAAATCCATTGATGTTTTGCCATCTTCTCCAAAAATCATACTAATGCTACTTGCTTCAACACCAACTCATACGCCCTCACCACCGAGGATCTTGATAGGCTTGCCACGAGCTCGAAATGGTTGAGATCACGCATGCTCACCACCCGCACCCGTTGGTACAAAAACCGGAGCCACACCTCTCGTAGGCCTCGTTCAACAGGTCATTGTCGGTTGTCACGACCTACCCTCGAGAAAGGGTATTATCTAAAAGATAGACCTCAAGCCCATGATTAAGCGCGAGCTCTTCCAAACCCATATCTCGCGTGACATTGGGGTATTTTAAAAAAATTACAAAAATAAGTCACCACTAATCTAGTTTAGAAACCAAATAAACATTTCTTTGATTATTGATTATTATCGGGGATTTGATTACATTAATTGACTAATTAGTGCCATTTCGATATCTAATCTTGTTCATGTTAAAAAAAAAAATTTGTTAAAATCAATTCAATTTTATCTAACAATTTTTTTCTTTTAACATAATAATCAAAATCAAAGAAAGTATTAAATGGCATTATGGGATTGAAAAATTTAACATTAAGGAAGATGTAAATATCAATCTTAACTAGACTAAAGAGAAGCCAAAATCAAACATATCAATATTATGTATTCAAAGGCATTTGTCCTTAAGGACAATTGAAACCTAAAGTAAAGCCCTAAAGGCTTAATCAAACTTAAACATAATTCCAAATTGAAAGGTTTCCTATTTTTATAAGAAAATTACTCCAAATATTAAGTTCAACCTTTTGACGAATTTTTTTATTTTTCTACTTTTTTAAAAAAGGAATTTTCGAATTTTCCAAAAAAACTGGACTTTTGCAATTTTTTTATTCTTTTATTAGAAAAAAGGTCAATTTTTTAATGTTTTCTGAGTTTTTGAATTTTCGGATATTTTTTTGAATTTTTATTATTTTTCGAAATTTTTGATTTTTTACTATATTTTTAATATTTAATATTATTATATTCAGAAAAAGGGTTCGGACCGGGTAGGACCGATCCGACCCTGATTTCCGACCCACGTCGGATAAAAAAAATTCTTTTAGTTTTTTTTTAAATTCTCTTTTTGTCTTATCTCTGTTTTGTCTTTTTCTGCTGCTCCATCTTCTGCTTTACGACTTCTTCACGGAAGGTTTCAATCCACTGTCCTTTCTTTCTTTCTGTCTTTTCATTTCCTTTCATCACCTCTTTTTTTACTTTTCTGCATTATTTTTTCTTTGCTTTTGCTTTTTCTTTTATTCTTCCTCCCTTGACTTCTTCCTTCTTCCTCGACGCATTCTCCACAGTCCACAGGCCCGAACCAGCGCCACGCTGCAACGAGCCCCTCACCGGCCTTTGAGGCGCCGGAGCCACTGTCCGGCGTCGTTCGGTCGTTCGGTCCGACCGACACTGGTCGCCGCTGACCACTAACTGGCTAGCGGTTTCCAGTATTTGCCGAAACAAGAACACGAAGCAAAAATGTGCACCGGAGACCTCGGCGCACTTCGATACAAAGGCTATGGAAACAAAATATAAAAAGCGACGAGGGCCGGAGCACGTGTGAGCCGAACGGCCACGAGCCCCGGCCCAGCAAAGCCCGAAACAAACGCGAGGAGAGGGAGAGCCGAGCTTACTTGTTCAGCTTGAGGACGTCGCTGGGAAGGTCGTCGAATGGGTCCCCGCGTGGCTGAGGCGTTGGCTGAGGCTCCCACTCTCTCTGTCTCTCAGTCGCTTGGATCTGTCGCTCCCCGCTTCCCCGGTCTCTAGCTCCAGGAACTCCTCCACCTGCGCCACGAAGAACTCCTGGTCGTAGCCCTCCAGCTTCTTCTCGTCGCTCCCGAACGGCCGCGTCCCTGGGCAGCTCCCCCCGTCAGTCCAGTCCCCGTGCTCGAAGTGTGTTGGCGAGAACGTCCTCAGGAACACGGTGCCGCCGCCGTTGCTGCCGGCAAGGGAGCAGCGGCGCTCGGAACCTCGCCAGAGCCAGAGCGAGGCTGGGGCTGTGGATGTGGTCGGCGTAGTGTGGTGGGAGTGTGGCTGAGTCACTAGATAAAGGCTCTCTTGTTCTCGGCCCTCTGAACTCTCTCTACTTCCCGATCTCTCCTCCTGCTAGCTCTCCATCCTCGGTCTCTCTCTGGATTCTCTCTCTCGACCAAGGCAAAAACCGAGCCTCCCTCACTCCCTCGAGCTCGCTTTCCTCTTAGGCCCGCTCCTTCTCTGGCTTTGCTAGACTCTCCCTACTTTTCTCTCTATCTCTCTTGCTTTTATGCTCGGCCCAAGCGAGCATGGCTCCTGCCACCGCCCAGCTACCTTGCCGGCTTGAATCCGACCCTGGGATCACGCCGCGCGATCCGCTGCCTCCTCTGCTCCCTCGCCATCCCCGTCTCCTCTAGCTCGTACTTTGCTTAGAGAGCGTGAGGGGAAGAGAGAAGAAGAAGAAGAAAAAAAGGTTGAAGGTTGGGCCGGTAAAGGAAAGGAAAAAAAAAGGAGGCTGCGCCAGGCCCAAGCCAATGGAAATGAATAAAGAGAAAAAGAAAGAAGGCCGGGCCGACCTGGCCTCGCTTTTTTTTTTTTTTTTTTTCGTCTTCTTTTCTTTTTCTTTTTCTTTTTAATTTTCGATTTAAAAAAATATTTAATAATTAGTGATAGTTATGTAAATACTCTTAATGTCAACACGTAACAGATTTTAATGAAAACATATCCTATGCATTTTAATGAAAGTGTTTCTCTTTTTGTTCTTTTTTTTTATCGATTAATTTTAATTTTGTACACGATTAAATTCTAAATAAAATTGTAAAATTTAAGTGTAACATCGGTTAACCTCTACTTCCTTCAACTTCTTCATATCTAGAGCTTCCGACTGCTAAAGCAACTTTGCTTCAACACCATTTCGTACACCCTCTCCATCGAGGATCTCGACAAGCTCGCCACTAAGCTCGAAATGGCTGAGACCATGCTTACCATTGCACTCGCCAAGTACAAAACCCATAGATTCAAGGCGGCATGGTTTGTCGGATGGCAGCCTCCGTCATTCGTTAGAGGAAGAGCAAAGAGTAGAAGGACAATACTAGTGTAAGAGTGATGTGGACTAAATTAATTGATATTGTAATTTCTTGTTTTTTACGGCTACCGTAAAAACGGGGTTGGTCTAAGGTGAGATAGAATGTTTCTTAATTAGTCTAATATGAGCTGGTTAGTGTGGGCCGAGTTGGCGTAATGAGGGATTGGCTGGAAACTCTACATAAATAGTCTTCCAAGTCTCCTCTAATCCTAATTCTCACATGTATCCTCACCTAAGGGGCGTTTACCTAACGTTGCACGTGAGGGGGCCGCCTCGTGAGCCGGTGATACGGAGGGCGATAGAGGAGAAGGACGATGCGTGGATCCCCTTGATATATGTGGGTAATCCTTATTCGCTAGTTTTATGTTCGATGGATCCCAAAACAAAAGTGCCAATTCTTTCTACTCATGCATGTTCCTGTTCTAAATATGGAGATCTTGGGGTTTACGCGATTTGCGTCTAACATGTGGTATCAGAGCCTCCATAATCCTAGAACACGAACGCAATTGATTTTGCCCTAATCTGTACGGATTAGCCCTAATTGGTATTGATCTTGCCCTAATTTGTGATTTTCGAGACTTTTTGTTCAATGAAAATTAAATTAAATCACAAATTTGGATTGGGGGAGACGAGACGAGCAAGAGGGTCGGCGGCGTGTCGCCGGGGGATGCCGCATGCGCCCCCACACGCGGCCACGCGCCGCCTGGGCGTCGAATGCGCGCCGCGCGTGATCCCCACGTGCCACGCACTCAGGCGGCGTGTGCAGGCGCGTGGGAGATTATTTTGGCACGTGGTTGGCGGCGTTGGACTCGTATAGTGATTTCCTATCTTGTGGTATATTTATTTTATATGTTTGATGATTTTATTGATGTGAAATTACATATGAAACCCTAAATACGTGTATTTTTAGTGTATTTTTGCTATTTTTCTTATATTTTCTGTGATTTTGGAAATATAAGTGTTGGGTTAAAGGTGTATTATCACATAATCATTATAAAGGTGTGATTCATCAATAAAAATCAAACTTTATTGTGAACTGAAGCGGCTTAATGAGATTCAATCATTATGAGATAGTAATTGAATATATATCTTGAGATAATGAGAAACAATAAAAGTCATGAAATTTTTATTGCTCATGAATACTCCTTTACACACTGGTAATCTTTGAATGATGGACAACTTAAGGACTCGTGACCAAATTGATTGTACCGATTAACACATCTACTGAATGTGGGTAATGCATGTCAATTAAGTTACTGCATATTGTACATGAACTCATCTGATCACTTATTAATGTCTATCGAGTTAAATAGTTTATTTATTTATTTATATATGGAGTTACGCCAAATAGATACAAAATCTATATTGTGCAATTGGAGAATTTTGCAACAAATGTTTCAAGTAAACTTGTGTGAATTGAAAGGTTTTATTTATAGTCTTGTTTCCAGACAATATTGTTAAAGTTTCATAGTGTTGTTATTTTGTTCAATTGGGAACAAAGTAATTCAATATACTGTAAGGTCAGTGGGAGGAAATTTATTTTTTCTCATACTCTATGTACATAATATTTCGCTTACAAGTTGTGACATTGAGACATCTTATATCTTTTGTACTGAGGTCTGTAAGGATTGTTTTTGCGATATTATATTAGATTTTCTCGGAGGACATTTGCTGATTGTATATTGGAAATATTTAATATACATCATTGCAAGCTAGGAATTGCTCCTGTTGTTAAGGGTGATGGACTAAATCTATCACATTGTCCTTATTTAGATATTGAGAAAATCTAATTAAATGGAGTATCTTGTGTCAGTGCACTTAAAAGTATAATGTATGCTTTGATTTTGCACTAGATTAAATATCGCTTTTGCGATGGGACTTTTAGGCAGATATAAGTTGAATCCAAGACGCAATTTGAGTTGCTGCCAAAAGGTTTTAAGGTACTTAAAAGGACAAAAGAATATATGTTAATTTACAGACAAGTTTAATTTTTGCAATGAGTAAGGTATTCATACGTTAACTTTATTGGCTGTTAGGATGATATAATATCGAAAACAATAACCAAATTTATGTTAGCAAGAAGTGCAGTAAATAAAGTTCTATGTTATCTTCTACTATGTATGCAGTGTTAGTAACATTCTTTTAGGTTGTTACTTGGGCTATTATGCTCCAGAACCTCATGACGGAGTTGATCGTTTTAACTTGATGGATAGACCCATACAGTTGAATTGAGATAACAGATTTGTAGTATTATTTATTTACTACAGAGGTTTCAATGGATCTAAATATATGATGGTCAAATATTTTTTACCATAAAAAAACGGTACAGAAAGGTGATTTATAATATAACATATTTTCACAGATGATGTGGTTGCAGATCCACTAACTAAAGGCCTACGCCCATGTGTATTTGAGTGACATGTCATTAGTATGAGGCTAGGAGTATCTTTGGATACTTTTGTTGTTTAGTGGGAGCTATTTTGGCTTTACTACGATAAAGTTCACATCGTGGTTTGTTACACTTTGTAACGGTTTGATATGTATCAACTTTTGCATTCAATAAAATATTTTGAATGTGTTGTTATTATGTTGAATACATATTGATAAAGTCTCAAGGGATTGTATAAACCTTTAGTGAAGGCTAGGGGCATTCGGACATCCGGTTATTAGCCTTGTGCATATGTCTTGTGATACATAAAGAAAGGTTAACCATAAGGACAAGACATATGTGGGTTCATTAGAACTATAAAGCATTCTCTAGTGGCACAAGTTTTTGTGACGCCTAAAGTTAAGAGAATGGTGACTGACAAATGGGATCTCTCCATGAGAGATGTTATCCATTTGACACACTACCATATTGAATCCATATCAATAAAGTTGAGAACATTCGTGACCATGGAAGGCGTGTGTATACATGCGATTCTGCCATGTGATTCGGTGTTTAAGACTTTATGGGATATGATTGACTATTAAGAATTATTTCTGGACCAAATGTGCGCACATACTGATACGATTTCAATTAATATAGTCCAAGTGGGAGAATGTAAGAGTTTTTCCCGATGTGGACTAAATTAATTGATATTGTAATTTACTGTTTTACGGCTACCGTAAAACATGGTTGATCTAAGGTGAGATAGAATGTTTCTTAATTAGTTTAATGGGGCGTTTAGCTAGTGTGGGCCGAGTTGAGCCGGCCCGTAATGAGGGACGGCTGGGAAACTACATAAATAGTCTTCCAAGTCTGCTCGCCTCCCTCTAACCCTAATTCTCACATGTATCATCACCTAAGGGCGTTTACCTAACGCCGCACGTGAGGGGGCGCCTCGGTGAGCCGGTGATACGGAGCGATAGAGGAGAAGGACTTGATGCATGGATCCCCTTGATATATGTGGGTAATCCTTATTCTGCTTCCGCTTCCACCCCTTGATATATGTGGGTAATCCTTATTCTGCTTCTGTTTTATGTTCGATGGATCCCAAAATAGGTGCGTCAATTCTTTCTACTCATGCATGTTCATGTTCTAAATATGGAGATCTTGGGGTTTACGCGATTTGCGTCTAACAACTAGAACGAAAGAAATGGAGAGAGGGAGAGAGAGTTTCCTTTTGCCGTTCAAATTTGTCGTTGGAGGAGAGAAGAAATTGTGTGAAGGATTTGGTGGGCCTCATATTTCCTTGCAGACGGAGTTAATTTAATTTAAATTGATCAAGAAATGGGATAAGACAAGATGGCTTCGCTTGCAAGAGAGAGAGAGAAAATTTTTCAGCATGCCTTCTTGAAGAGAAAATAAATGAGCTTTAGTTCTAGCGTGGCCACTGGGCGACATGTATCGCCCAATGAATGGACTTTGATGATACCATGTTGGAATCAAAGCTTCACCTAATTTTTTCTCCCTATCATGTAGGGATTGGTTTTCAATTTTTAGAACTTTGAACCTACCACATACCTTGATTATGATTGCAAGGTCTATATGAAATTAGCCAATTCTTTTTGTTTTTTTTTTTTTTTGCATTCCTTGATAGTGTGTTGTTCAAGACTTCGAATTTTCAATTACACAAGAAAATGCCTTTTGAAAATTTTTGTATTTATTGGAATTGGAGAAATAGGGCTCAAGTGTCTTTGATTCTTCTTGTATAGCCAAGCCATTGATCTATAGGAGGCTTGTGATCTTCGAATGGTTGATTCACGTTGAGGAAATACAAATTAGTGGGCGAAGCAAGGTAAAGAGAGAGATAAACTAGAAGTAGAGGCTGCAACAACAAGAATTAAGATAAAATGTAAAAATAATAAAAAAACAAAAGGAAAGAATAAGAGTTTCTTGATCCACTCTTTTAGGGTCTATCTTGAATCAATATTTATCCTAGATCTGTTTAACCCGTGTTGTAACTCAAATTTAAATTCAATATCCGATCCGATTCAAACCTGATCCAATCCAAATCTAATCCAATCAAACTTAAATTTTTTTCTTAATCATTAAGTGAGGCATTTTGAGTGATTCTAGAATAAACTTGCCAACCTCCATCTGTGGGTAAGAGGAACTTAGTCGGAGCCAATTCGAAGTATTTTATCCTTCATTAAAAACTACATTCAAAACGACAGAGGCATGATGTGCTCGTGCAAATTTGAGAAGCAAACAAAATGATTTCATAATTCTCGACACGGAACATCCCTCCTGGGACATGGACATGGAGGCCCGGCGCGACCCGAGACCTCGCCGTGCGATATCTCTCTACGAACGACAGATTGTATGGATGCGCACGACCATCTCGAATCGGCAACGCGACACCATCGCACGGGGGACCAGCAATACGGGTCGCGCGTAAAACGCCCTCTAGTTTTTCCTTCTTACTTATAAATTAACTGAACAGTCAACTCGGTACAGAAGCGCACCAGAATCTTCTCTCTCTGTCTCTGTCCCTGTCTCTGTTTCTCTCTCTGTGTGTGGAGCTGAAGTGTGGAGTCGTACTGGGTCAGATCTAGATCCTGCCCACCTCCGCGATCCCCCACCAGGTAATGGGTTTTCTTCAGCGGTGGCGAATTCACAGTCTTTGATGCGGTCTGAACAGCTGCAGTCACCCGTCTCTTTTTTGGCCGGTCAAGTGCGGTTCTTTTTGCCTCGGGTCGAGGCCGATGGGGGTGTTTCGTTCTGGGAATGCTTTCTGGCATTTTGAGGAGTGGTGGTGTTGGATTTGGGAGGACCCAGTTTGGGTTTGAGTTGGGATTTGTTTGTTCTTGGCTTTGTCGAGTTATGCTAGCCTTGGTCGTTAGTAGATTAACTTAAAGAAGAGTAACTTAGGTTGCGAGATCGCTATTGGGACTCCGGTTTCGTCCTCTGTTTTTTGTGGAGGATATGCAAGATTGGCGTTGTCTGTGGAAAACGAAACCCGGGACGGTTCGTGATAGTTCTCTTAGGTTGCGTGAGGCGGGAGTGCGTGCTGAGAATGAGAAAAGTTGGGAGGCAGGGAGTGATCCCGAATGAAGACATTTGTGCTTAGTCATGTGTGCTGATTTTCTTCTTCTTTTTTCCCTTTATTTTTTTCAGATTGAAAATTTAATATCAACATGTCAAGGAGGGCTGCAAATGCGGCAAGGCGCTTTGCAGATGGTGGAAGCATCCCGTTTGTCGGTGCGGTGCAATCCAAAGCACGGTCGTCACCTTTACTACCTATCGGACTTTTAGTCGTGGTATGTTGCAGTCCTGCCGTTGCTCTCTGCTGTTCACTTTCCTGGTCTTATCTTATCTTGTATAAGCTTTTCCTTGTAAATATTAACGACCTCATATTCTGCTTTCTTTAAAAGGATTTGCAATTTTCCTTTACATTTTCTTGCTTCTATTGATGAACTAATGCTGATATGAATTTCAGTGATTTGTTTTGACCTCTTTGATTGCTTGTACACTTTCAGGGTGCAATCCTTCTGATCGGTTACTCTTTTAGTGGATCAGGTGTGTACTTGATGTTTTCATTTGGTTATCGTTTGCTGAAGAAATTCCTTCAAGCGTATCCCCTAGATCTACCTCCTCTCACTTTTTTTTGTGTTGTAGATTATGTAGCAATAGCTCCCTCCATAGAGTTTGCACTAGCTCAAACATGTCTCAGAATTTGTTCATTTACCAGCACCGCCCAATAGATTTAGTAGCATAAAGGACTGGGGCATTAGTGTTTCAAAGAATGGTGGCTGCCAAATGGATAGGATGTTAACCGCAAAATTCTGGTTTTCATTCTTTGCTCAGGTTTTTAGTAAAATCAACAGTATTACTTGTATTTATTGACTGAATCAATCTTCTGGATTTGTGTGACAGGAAAATCAAGCGGTGAGGGAGATGCTGTCAATAGAATTGAAGGTGAAGTTCGACAATTTTTCTCTTTCCTCTCATTACATAAATTCCTGTATGCTACTGGTATGGGGTAGTCGATACTTTTCTCTTTTTCATAAGCCATTGTTCGTGTCCAGTTCTATCTTGTCCTTTTCAGCAAAATAGACCTCCACTTTTGCTTTTGACTTGCATCTGATAGAATCTGTTGGTGTTGTACCAAATTCCTGCTAGGCAATACCAAGAAGTGACACGTTAGTAAGCCCAAGTCAGCTCATGGATGATAATTGATTTGTGATTATAAGCTGACATATGGATGAAGTATATATCTCTTACCTCATATGTTCTTGGGCAATAATGTCCCAACCTCACCAGCTTTTGTTCTTTACATCAACGACTGGATTATGGTCCTATTTCTTTCTTTCTTTCTTTCTTTTTTTACTTTTTCATTCTTTCCTCATCGTCTGATCATACTTGTAAATTGCTGGGTCCTGTCAAAAAAATCTCTGCATATTCTGTGGAGTATACTTGCAGCAATCCTGCCCCACTTGAGGTTATACAATAATGCAACTGTGTCAAGGTGGAAACTGTAGTCTAATTAATGTCTTCTTGAGGACATCAATCTCCATTTTAGTGCCATGTATAGAACTGTTTATAAAAGGACATAAATCCAAACTTGAAGCGAGATCCTTTTGCAGGTGGTGTACCATGCAGTCTGGAAGTGCTGAGAGCATTACCTGTTCTGAAGAAAGCATATGGTGACAGCATGCACAAAGTGTTGCATGTAGGTCCCGAAAGTTGTTCAGTGGTGTCTCAATTGTTAAAGGAAGAAGATACTGAAGCTTGGGGTGTTGAACCATATGATATAGATGAAGCTGGGGCCAACTGCAAAAGGCTTGTTCGCAAAGCAATTGTACGAGTAGCTGATATCAAGTTTCCTCTTCCTTACCGGGCAAAATCTTTTTCTCTTGTAATAGTTTCGGATGCGTTGGACTACCTGTCTCCAAGATACGTTAACAAAACCCTTCCAGAATTGGCAAGGGTATCCGCTGATGGTGTTGTCATTTTCACAGGTAATGTTTTATATCTAAGTTATTTTCTGCAATATGGATTTGTTATTTTGATGATAAAGTTGATTAGAACCTCTTTCAACCTGGTCTAGTTGTAGTTTTTTGATGGTAGGCTTCTAATGCATATTAGACAATGTGGATCCAGTTGTCAATATGATCTCATATTCTTCAAATTGCCAGTAGAAGGTTCCTGCTCTAGTCAGATGCAGTCTGAGATGATATCTTAACAGGAGAGTTGTATTCTAGTGCATGTCATAGTATAGAGTGTATGTATGTCATGAGAAAACTGATTTATACAGAAGCATGTTAGAAAACCACCCAAATGGCTTTGTCACTCTTTGAGATTGCAAATCCTGAAATAAGTACTGGACTGAAGGATGCACAGGAAAATGTGTGCAAGTGTTTATATGAGTGCATGTGTGCATCATATGCTGAGAAGGGAAGGAAAAGGGGAAGATTTAATAAAGCACGAGAGAAATCTTATGGTCCTTCTTTGTCATAATTGATGGGAAGTGCAGGCCCCTATGTTTCCTTTAAACATGTATGTGATCTAGTTTAGGGTTAAAATCATAAAAATTTCCAAAACCTGGATCCCATGACACATTTTTCCCTTCAATTTTCAACCTCACAAGAAATCCTAAGTTGGTTCTCCATGAAACATCTTCTCCAAACTAATTTTTGTCCCACGAAAGATCTGAAACCGATTCCCTTGGCCCAAACTAGAAGTCCTGCAATGCTCTTCATGGCCACCAATTTTCTGATCAAATGCAAGCCACACTTTGTGTTCCGAAACACTCTCAGAAATCGTTGACCCAGAGAAAGATATAAAAGGAGAAACAATAAAAGAAAGAAGAAGTGACAAGAAGTTGACTGCTGGTTGGGAACAGAAAAATCTATCTCCCTTGTGCTGATTTTACCTCTCAAAATCTTTCCATATTTTGGAAGACCCCACCAAATTTTGCCGATGCCATGCTTGCATGCCAGAATGTCACACCAAACTGCCTCCATCGTTTCATTGTTGAGCACCAAGATTTTGTTGCATTCGGCCCCCTTCGAATTTTGTACGTTTTGAAGAATGGCGGCGTGCCCGATCAAGTTCTCCTGTGATCTTGAAGCCACATTCCTTGTTGCTCAGGAGAAATCCCTCAAGAATGCAGTGGTTGGATAGCTTGCGCCCGAGGTCCGGGGTGGACTGGGCATGCTCGCTAAGAATCATACTCTGCCTATTTCTCTACTTACAGTACTTGAGCATATCCTGCAAGGCCTCATTAGGATCTTTGGGGGGTCTTTGGGTGTGGCTCACCCTCTCCGTTTAGTGTAGCTGCCTTTGCCATTCATACTCTGGCTCCGTATTTCCTAAAATTACAGTAGTCCTCCCTTCACACCAGTCATTGCTTATGATTTCTTGCTTTTTGGTGACAAACATGGGAAGTGAAGTTTGATGATGAGCTCTTATTGTCAACGGACATGAAGACAGAGTGGCAAAGTGCACATGGACATCTGATGGGGAAGGGGAGTGAAAATGGTCTGTGAGAGGGAAAGCATTAAAAATGGCCATGACTAGGAGAGGAGTAAGAGGAAAAAAGAGAGAGGATGAAGAAGGGAAAACACGGAGATGAAGGCAGAAACAGAGGGAAAACCCAGAGACATACTGACTGAGATTGAGATGATGATGTGAGAAGGTGGCGCTTGCAGAGCAATACGTAATACATTTTTTCTCGATAAATTGCGATATATATGCTATAAATACAGGGAGGAAGAGAGGCATGCTACTCTCCTATCCTCTAACATGTCTGGATCTCTGTCCTCTCGACAATATGCTGGCATGTGTACATTGAGATCTGGAATTAAATATTGCCCAAATTAAAACACTGCCGATTCCCCTTAAAATATTGCTGAGTAAAAGATTTGGGCCTCCTTTCTCTCCTTTTTCCTTTTTGTGGTTGCAATATGGCACTGTCCTTCTCTATCTTGTTTGTTATTTTATTGTTTCTTACTTTGAGAAGATTCCCCAGTAAATGGAGTTATATGATTTAATTCTACTGAGCTATTGTTTTGCTGTTCATTAAGTCCTTCATGCACATTGTAGGCACTTTATGGTTCTTTGTTAATCAGCTACATTTAACTGGGAAAAGAGAGTCAATTACTAGTTCTGTAGATATTTCTCTGGGCTCTGGAGCATTAAAATTACACTTCTCATGGTGACCAATTTTAATTCTTTTTGCTGTTGCTTTTGCAGGCTATCCAGGTCAGCAGAGACCTAAAGTTGCTGAGTTATCAAGATTTGGCCGTCCAGTGAGTTGTCATCACTTTCTGATATTGATGGTTCTTACACTTACTATTTACCAGAATAATTTTAGGCTTGAAAGATGATTTAATTATGTTGTGTCACTGGTGTTATCTTTACTATTCCATGACTGAACTGGAAGCATTTGATGAAACGATGTTTTTAACACAAACAAAGTTGCAGAGAGAGTATGAATGCAAGAGAAGTATGAGTAACATATTTGAGATCGCAAAATATAGATTTTCTTTTGGTCATGGATGGCAAATTATAGTTTACAAGCAGAAAAATGTTAATGAAAATTTAGTGATGACAAGTTGTGATCCAGTGCTACGAGTGTTTAACGTTTGCTTACTAGAGAATGTGCCAGTCCCCAGCAAAGGTTTACAGTTTATATACCTGTGCATTTTAAAGATTTACTAATTTTCATCACTTATGGTATGTAAACGATCCTTTCTTGAAGGCCAAATTGCGGAGCTCATCTTGGTGGATAAAGTACTTTCTCCAGAGCAAACTAGAAGAAACGAATCTGCCACAAAGAAGTTCGAGCAAGCTTCAGTTAAGCGGTCATATAAACCGACCTGCCAGGTTTTCCATCTGAAATCATTGCCCTGAAATCCCACAGCGAAGTCTTGTTCTCTGAGCTTCCTGAAGAAACAGCGGGGCAGCGAGATCCTTCAAACTTCACACCCAAAGGGTTGTGTTGACAGTCGGATGGCCCGATCAGTTTTACTAGTGATATCATAAATTGTTTAATTTCTTAGTATAAATTCAGGGGAGGATGCACCAAGTTAGCTTCCACCCTTACAGAATTCTGAGAATAGGTTTTTATTTTTTCAGAAGCAGCTACTTGGTAGTTTCCTTTTGTGATGTCTATTGAAAAATGATAGCTCATGAATTTTGATTATGATGGTCTTGTCTTTGGTTAATACTATATGGATGGCCTATCAGATTTACTGTGATGTGCTGGATTCCTGCTGAAATAGAAGTGGAGGGAAGTTAATGTTGGACAGCTTACAGTAGAGGAAGACAGCATGCCTGGACAGCATGGTTTCTTTTTCCAGTCTTGGAATGCCTGAGTAAAGGGTTATAATGAATTTGATTGTGTGGAGCGACGTCGGTTTGGTTGGGCGACCGTATCGATGCTCGTCACCACGTAATGTGTGTGGATTGTCTGTGTTTATGCAGGGGAATTGTCGATGTTTTGTACCGTGTTGTCGCCACTCTAAGCAACGGGTCACATTGCGGCGACTGGGGAACAAGTGGTTGCAGCCACTACTGAAATGAGCTACTTTTTAACTAGTTTTGCCATTTGAAGCTTTTAGATTCTACTCTTAAAACGAGGGTTTGCCCTGTTCTAATCTCTGCCTTCCTAGTTTCCGACCAGGTTCGCCCTTTTACGTACCGGAAGATCTAGGGTGATGATGTTGGAATACACTTGGTGACCGTACTTCAGATGCCTAAGATAGGATTCCACTATATACTTGGAAACTCGGAATTTCCGAGCTCTACTCTAGATTGGGGTGTGTATAGGTCCCAACTAAATCAGGAATTGGGACCTACTGAGCCGAACTGACTGGTTTTGGATTGTTCGGGAGGGTTTTGGTCCGGCTTCTGGTTCCACGTAAGGAATTAGATTGATCAAATCATCACTGATTGATGGATTGACCAAAATCCTTTAATTTTTATTATCATTTATTCTGAATTAAATCCTTAACAGTAGATTACTAGGGATAGAAGATGGCAATCAGTTGATAGACTTGAGCGAAGCTCTATTTTATCTTGCGGTAGTTTTTGACATCATCCCATCTCACCCAATGCGTGAAGAGTTACCGAACTATCCTACCCAGTAGTAGCTAGTATCAAAGCACTAAATGTGGAGTCTATCTTTCCACCCAAATTTTCTTTCTAAGTGAGTGGGAATACGGAATGTGACATTATAAGGTCTCTTATCTTAGGATGGATATCTTGCCTATTTTTTCTTGGAAAAATGAATAATAAAACCCACCAATTTAGTTTATATGAAATGAGTTAATAAAACCTAAGTATAGCATAAATAAGATTTATAAAATAAAAAAAAACAAGTGGTAAAGTAAGTGCCCAGTATGTGGCTTGCCAAAGTAAGATCTTATTATTTTTGTTAGAAAAATGTAAGATCTTATTATGTGTGGTCTCTTTTTGAATAACTAATACAAAGTGAAAACTTTTTAAGGATGTACTTGTGTCCAACTTATAAGGTATATAATAAAACAAAAAAAAGAAGAAAATGTCATTCATTTTAGGATTTGACCCTAAAATCAAATCAAGTGGGTTGATACTTGATTTTACAAATTGGGAATCAACCCTATATGATTAGGTTCCAAGTTGAGAAATGACCTGGCCTAGAACCGATACCTCTTAATTCTAGCTGAATTTTTTTTTTTTTTTGGACAAGTTAATTCTAGCTGATTGAGCGTGGTCATTTTGAACATATGTCGATGCTCCTTTGTGTGAAAATGACTACAAGATTTTGATGTCGAGAAGCAATCAACTTGCCGGCGAATTGCATCGGAGGTGCCGACACCATCAATTCGACTCAACGCCAACCCGGCACCGCCTCCGCCCCGGCGGCACCGAACCCAACTTTTAACGGGTCTGACCCGACCCGGAAAATCACGATCCATTTTCGGGTCCTACACACTTAAAAAAGTTCCAGCGCAGTTCGCCGTCGGCGGCGGCGGCGGCGGCTCGGAACCTACGACGGCCATGGCCACCGCGAGAGACCTCCGTTCGAGGCCCAACTCCCTCCTCCCCCTCCTCTCCCTCCTCTGCTTCGTCTCCCTCTTACTCGCCCTCTCCCTCTTCCGCCGCGCCGCCTCCCCGACCCCGCCGCCTCCCACCAGACCCTCGAGGTGAAGCGGCACCCCGGCGGGGCCGCGGCGGCGGCGGCGGGGGGCGGCGGTCCTGCGATTACTCCGTCGGGTCCTGGATCTACGACCCGAGCTTCGAATCGCCGGCCCGGTACGACGGCTCCTGCAAGGAGATATTCAAGGGGTGGAACTGCATCGCCGGCGGCAAGCCCGGCGCCGGCCACTTGGGCAGGTGGCGGTGGAAGCCCGCGGCCTGCGATTTGCCGGCATTCGATCCCGTCGGTTTCCTGGAGATGAACAGGAATACCAACATTGGTACTCTCTTTCTCTCTCTCTCTGTGCTGTTCTTGCTATGAAGTGATGTGTGTGCGTGCGTATCAGCTGAGAATGCGTTGGGGGAAGAAGGAAAGCGATCTTAGCAATGGGTAATTCATGGACTCTGCAGTTGGGCGCATGATAGGATGAATCGGCGGTGAAATTATTGATTTTGTGTGACGTTTGCACGTGAATCCTGAATTCAAATGCTGAGGAAGTTGTCAGTTGTTGCTTGGTGCTTGATTCGGAGTTGATCGAAATTTAGTTAATTATAGGTTAATGCTGTCCCCTGGGAGCTGATACACTCGATGGTGCAGGGTTTGTCGGCGATTCCTTGAACAGGAATATGTTTGTCTCTCTTTTCTGCTCTTTGAAGAAGGTATCGGGTGAGGTTAAGAAGTGGCGGCCTGCTGGTGCTGATCGGGGGTTCACGTTTCTTCGCTACAACCTTACCATTGCTTATCACAGGACGAATCTCTTGGCTCATTATGGTAGGTAAGCTGTGCTTACATGATGATGGCTATGTTGCTCACATGTTCTTTCTTTCCTTTCTGACTGTGGTCATTTATCTACATTCTTTTTCTAGGTTAATTTTAGAGAAACTGGTTGATCACGTTGAGCTGAATTATGCTCTGTCTGATTGTTCAGTCATTTGGCTTTTTCCAGCCTTTGTGCCTTCAAATAAAAATTTGAAGAATAATGAATGCTGCATAATTATTGTATTGATGGTAATAGTGCCTCTGTAGATCCAATCTAAGGCTAGCTAAAAGAACCATTGCCTGGAACCTTCTCTTTGAATTTGAAGTGGGAGTTGGCTCTATCTTTTACTTCTAATATTCTCATCAGCCCAAGCCATCAAAATTTGATTGTTGTACTGTTGAACAAACTAAGCAGCTTGGAGCATATAAAAAGGCTTGAAGTGGCAACTAGACTTCCATTAGCTTAAAAAGCAGAGAGTTAAATGGGTAAGTTCTGTAAACTGAAACATGTGTGTGGACTTATATTCTTTAGCTAAGTGATATATGTATGGAGGTGATTGTCCGTAAGAGGATGAAGGTGCTGTCAACGACGTGCTTTGTTTATGTATTGTCTGTGAGGTCCTTCTATTCTTCATTTATCTGTAGTAGCATGTTATCTATGTTCTTTGTTCAATTATTGTGCATATCTATTTTGCATTTATTTGTAGGTGCTTATTGATCTATTTTAAAATATGAATTTGGTTGCTGGCATTGGAGAACTTGTTTGCAGTTTTAATTACAAGGCATTTAGGCTTTAGGCGGTCAGTGATATGGCTGCATGTAAAGAAGCAGAGGAATTCTTTCTGCCTCTTTGAGAAAGATGCAGTTAATCTGTCAAGTTCTTTTATTGCTTGGGCTTGCTTTCTGTAAAAGATTTCTTGCATTGTCCTTTCTTGGGTACTTCATTCCAAATGGCTTTTTCCATTTTTGTAAATGCAAGCTTCATTTTGTTGTTATTGTATCTTAAGAGTATTGTTTTAAGCATAGGTTAATTTGATGTTTTGTGCTAATATGTAAATACTTTGCACCGCACTCTAATAGCTTAAGCGTTTGGAGTAAATGGTTGCGCATATTACCATAAGCTGGTATTAGAGCCAGGCTTCCGCATCCTTCATGCCCCAAGTTATTTTGTGTATTTGTGCTACCCATTCCATGTACCATCCTTATGGTGTCTACCTGGCTTGCACGTGAGAAGGGGTAATAAAATATTATCCAACATCGCTTGACTATACTTGGTTTGACTGGATCTTAATGTGGTCTCTCCCCACTTTGTTTTTGGGTTGCAATTTCTAAGATTTTGAAACATTTATAATGTTCCAAAGTTGATTCGGTTTAACCATTAAATTTGATAAGCATTGGTATTACGCTTGTTGACCCTGGCTGCTCGGCTTTGGGTTGAATGCAGGTGGTCAGCTAATGCCGATGATGGGGAACTGGTGTCCCTTGGATATAAGGAAGGTTATAGAGTTGATGTAGATCTTCCAGAAGGGACATGGGCTGCGGCTCCTCAGTTTCATGATATTCTAATATTCAATACTGGGCACTGGTAAAAATGTTTTTCCCCTATCTGCATGGCCAACCTGGAAAAGGGCCTCATAATCGTTGATAGTTGACATGGCAGAATTGTGTATGGTAGCTGCTGTCCTAATTTCACTCATGGATACTAAATCGATAGTAATTTAGTCAATTAAAAGTCTGAATCAGGAGTAAACAGTGGGTTTTTGCTTTTAATAATGATTCTGAGAAAAGCCTTTGGCATAGTTTCTCTGCATCCTTTATGTTTATTCATCCCAACATCTGAAGTTTCTTTGATTCAGTCCCATTAAATTTTACATACTGCCACACAATTTGCAGGCCTTGCCTGACCACTGAGATTGTCTATTATCTTTTGATGGTTGTTTTAATTGGGCTGTTCAGTGCAATGGATATTGTGAATGATGTTGCCAGTGTAGCATGTGCTGATTGGAGTTTCTTTTTCCTTGATAAATAATTTGTTTGGTGGATTGACTGGTAAGGTGATGGTTGAGCAGCAAGACTGAGAAGAAATGTTCTACCTTTTTTCTTGGGGAAGGAAAAGAAAAAAAGGGTTCCCGTGTGAGCGCGCGCGGGGTGTGGGGGGGGGGGTGTTTGGTGATGGTTGTCAAATTAATACATGAGGACTAGATGCACAAATATTCCCGAATTCCAAGTTTTAGCAGCAACCCTTTATTTGCATGTTGATGTTATTTGCCCTGACAAGCTGCACATTTTGGTGCATCTTGAACTAAAAGAGAACACTAAGAAATGTTTCCATGTTCCTCCTTTCCCCAGAATTTAAGAAAGTGGGTTAGGAAGCCTCCTTGTCTTTATGTGAAATCAAAAGTTAGAATGCAAGACTATACATTCATTCACCCTTTATTTCCCATTCTCTAATTGCTTATCCTGGTAAAAACCATAGCACTGAGACTTGCAAATTTGAGCATTTCTTGACATAAACTATGGTGTGTCATCTTTTGCTTATAGGTGGTGGGCTCCTTCAAAATTTGACCCAATGAAGTCACCCATGCTTTTCTTCAGAAAGGGTCAGCCGCTGATCCCTCCGGTGAAACCTGATGTTGGCTTGGATTTGGTTCTTGAAAACATGGTATGCCTTTTTATATTTTTATTCATTATGTCAGTTATGCTTGATTAGATTAGTATGCCAATAGGTTTCAGCGATCAACTTTGCATGATGCTTGTGATCTTCCTCTTCTGCTTAAAATCTAGGATATTAGCACAATAATTAACAATGGCCAATAGCATTGAAAGCTGAACAGAACACTAGAACTTTTGCTTCTTAGTCAGTAATGTCTTTTGGGCAGTTGGAATTTTCTAGAGAATGAACCGCTTGGTATTTTCTCCAAAAGAGGAGAGAGATTGTATACTATGGATTCTGAAGATATAGCCAAAAGTCAAAGGTAGAAGGGTGATAAAATCCTCCCCTATTGGCATATAGTCCAGCAGGGGTCTGGCCATGCATTTCATTGGGATTTTAATTGTACTAACTAAAAGTCTGTATTTATTATTATTATTTTCACTTTTCAACTGTCATTTGGAAATTTAAGGTCTAATTAGCGCTTGATTAGAATCATTTAAGTTATACAGCTACTCTATAGATTGAGAACTTGAGAAAATTATTCGTGACTGACCAAGAGATTGTTCTGCTGATTCGGGTGGTCCATTAGATGAAGTATGTGAGCAAGGAAGCAAAGTCTGGCACCATCAAATTCTTTCGTACTCAATCACCTAGACATTTTGAGGGGGGAGACTGGGACCAAGGTGGTTCTTGCCCACGTTCTAAACCTTTATTACCAGAACAGGTGAGGTTCTCTTTTTCTCTTGAAATGCTTCTTTCTTTTTTATCAATAAAGATTATATAAGCACTCTTGACATGCTTCTTTAGTTTAAGCATAACCTGCATTTGCTATCTTGATTCAACTATTCGGTTGCTTGTCACTTACTGTGTGTGACTTATTCATGGCTATTGATAATTTCTTGTCTTCATTCTTCTTCAGGTCGAAGAGCTCTTTGGACTTGAGAATAACGGAACTAATGTGGAGGCACGCCTTGTTAACCAGCACCTCTACAAGGCGCTTAAAGGTTCAGATTTCCACGTGCTGGATATTACTCACTTGAGCGAGTTCAGAGCTGATGCTCACCCATCCGCATTTGGTGGGAAGAAACACGATGATTGCATGCATTGGTGCCTACCGGGAATCACGGACACTTGGAACGATATTTTTGTTATGCTTTTGACGCAAATTAGACAATGAAGATGAAATTTTCCGAATGCTTTTACCAGATTTCTTTCATTGTTGAGGTCAATACTTCTCTTTTTACCACACGTTCTTGGATGAAACAACTACCAAAATCCTCGCGTACTACGACGCGTCTCTATGTAAAGACGATGAAAGGAGAGGAAAAGGAATGATACTTCTCTCTTTCCAATGTCGATGTAAAGAAAGAGTAGAGAAGATGTTTTTGGTGCCAAATTGAAGGTTGGATCATAAGGCAGAAGTTAGAACTAGAAGGGTGCAAAGCGCTGAAAGAATTGGATTGGGTGAGAGATTTGTTCCAAGCGTAACTTGTCTTGGATGAAACAGCTATCAAAATCCTCTCGTACTGCATCTCTATGTAAAGACGAGAAAAGTAGAGAAGAAGGAACTATCGTTTCTCTTTCCGATGTCAATGTAAGCAAACAGAGGGGGATATTTCTCTGTGGTGCCTCTGAAATATAAGTTACTTTCTAGTGCATATCAGCTAGCTTGTTTCTACATTTTCATAGGCAATAGAGGATAGATATTAAGCTTGGTTAAGTGTCAAAGTCCACCCAAGGTTGTCTTCGGCAGTACCAGTTTGAATCGCTGCCAGCCTTGCGCGAAGCCTTTCAGTCACTGTGCCGGCTCCTGTTTTGTACTCGCACCTGCAGTGATGCAACTGTTGGTACTGGACGACCAACCTAAGAAGAAGGAGAAGGGTATATGTGGTTTGCTTTTGATAGGCAAACCTTGATAAACCAATTCTTGTTACCTTTTGCCCTGGTAGGTCACACTACCAACCGGGGTGACACCCACAGCTGTTCCAGTACAGAATACCTCATCAGCGTCCATCACATCCTCCACCATGAGTTGACATTCTTCCACCTGATCAAACAACATTTTTAATGCACAGATTCTTGAGGTTGCAATTTAGACGACTATGAACAGATTTGAAAAACAGGACTTCTTTTGAGAGCTTCCTACTGCGCGAGTGTTTGGTGAGTCAAAAAAGAGATTCCTTTACCCTTTCCCAATGACCATTGATTCATGTTGTTCGTCCTGCGCTTAATGTTTTGTGTAGGAGTATCAATTATTTCTGTATCCTAAAACGAGAAAAGTCTATTCGCTGGAGAAGAATCTCTAGTCCTAACTTGCTAAGGGTAGTCGGAACTGACTCTGGTCTTGGTGACAAGTTTTATCATTTATGTACGCAGGAAACAAGGAGTTGGTTAGCTCAAAGTGAATGAGCAAAACACGGGGGATAGTGCTAGACCATGCACACATAAGAAGACTGCTCATGTTTTGGCAATTATTGTTTGACTAAAGTTTGCTATAAAAAAGCAATCTGCGTGGACGACATTGTGAAAGTAATAGAGATCTGTCTGGTGTTCAAACACTTGAGATTAATGAATTTCTTTCCCTAAGTTGTCATGTAGCCAAAGTAATCAGATTTCTTTTCTTTATGAGTCCCACACACCTGGTATTTGAAGCTGACAGCAATATCAATTATGCTCTTTCTTGTGATTCCGGGCAAGATGGTATCTTGTAATGCCGGCGTAGAGATGACGTTACCCTGTGATAAATCGCAAATTTGGAGTTGTCATTTTCAGCGGGAAGCAAAAGTTTGTTACCACTTATACTATATAGCCAATAAAATACCTTGACTGTAAATACATTGCACGAAGAAGCCTCTTCGATGAATTTTCCTGTTGCTGCATCCAGGAACAGGATATCGGAGAACCCTGTGGACTTTGCTTCTCTTATGGGCTTGAAAATCTGTTGAAGAAACTTATAGTCACCCACATAGAAATGCATTAAGAGTAGATCTCCGTATGGAACTAGTGTATTGGCATGAGCAGAAGCAAAGCACAAGTCATTAACATTATATGATGAGTAGAAATTTTCCTGTTCGATGGCTTACTGGGGAGTAGTTTGTGATGGATTTGATTCCCCCAGTTCCTCCAGGAGTAGCTCTATGGGATTTATCCTGGATGACCAATTTCATGGACATCTGTGGATACAAATAAATCAATGCAATATCGAAATCTTCTCCAACTCAGAAAGAGAGAAAAAAAGTTCTGTAGATTCTTATTATTCACAAGAAACTGATTGTCAGTCGCCCACCTTATGGAGATTACCAACAGGTGAAGCATATACCAGAAATGTATATTCTGGCGCTGGCCCCATAAGCAAAACTGGTCCACTTCCGATGAGCAAAGGTCTAATGTACAACGATCCTTTTCCTGGAGGAGGAACCTGCAGAATGCATATAAATCAAACATAACAGTATCAAGTGTAAATGAGAAATACTTGAGGTCTAGAATGCTTTGGGTTTTGTTCTTGTTGAGCTGAAGATGCTCATGAAGATAGTGCTGATACCCAATGCTGGTTGGCTAGGACAGTCTGCTTCACGGCATCAATGAATTGCTCTAAGGATGGTGATGGCATGCAGAGCCTGTCGGCCCCCATCTTCATGCGCAGGCCGTTCTCTTCTGGCCGAAAGAGCAGGATCCGACCATCTTTTGTTCGTTGTGCCTTTAGGCTTTCCAGCAATCCCTACAGACAAGACATCATCATTTGATGGTTCGAGCTGCAGCAATGTCAATTAACATCATGGTATTAGCAACATATGAAGAACTTAGACTATGACCGTTATCGAGAATGTTACATTAACAAACCCTGCGTCCAGAAAGACCGATTTTTTGTTTCCATACAGCTACCCCCTATTTTATTTTCCGCAAATTCTCTTAATGCAAATTAAATCCAATTAGTCAGGAAACACAAATGGAGAGATAAGCACTAATTTTGACGCTATGGATATTTATGTAACTCAATCAAAGCCCAGGAATTGTGCCTTCAATTATGCCCAGTATTTTTCTATCTCATAGAAGAGATTAACTGAATGCTGCTAATCCCTGACCTGCCCATAGTTGAGGATCCCAGCAGAAGGATCAATTTCGAGCTTGGAATAGCGAGTGAGAACTCCTCGAGAGAAGTTTTCGCCATCATTGCACTTTATTATGTACATATAATCAGCCGGGATCAGATTGAATCCCAATTTGTCCCAATCAACATTGGCATATGTATGTTCACAACCGCTGTCATAAAAAAACAGGCAGTTATTTATTATCAGGATGAGCAATATAACTGTCTGAATCGACAAAAGAGATTTTATAGGATCACCTCTCTACAATCGCCCCTGTATAGGACTGCATGATTTGAGACGTGGTTGGAACTTGGAATGGTGGATAGATGGATAGGTACTCGCTGCAGAAGGAGAGACATTACAAAAAAGAACACAAAAGACTGAATTCCGTGTACTGTGATTACTCAGCAGAAATGAGGTCAAATGGTAATGAAAGGCATGACAATTGTGTTTTGTATAGTCCAGTGGACGCATTCAAAAAGAGATCAATGCCAATCTATATATGCACTCACGACAATAACAATAGTGATACATTGCCTTCACAAACGCTCTGAGCTGACAGCTTTGACACTGTGAACTGTTTTAAGGATCATGGCATGACTCTGCATATAATTAGGCATATTTGAGATTGGACCTAATCTATATGACGACTAATTCCAGGCATGTAGAGACTGATTATGAAGTGATGTGACGAATCTTAGGTGGGCATGCATCCAGATAAGCGAACAAACACAGCTTCGCCCCAGAGAGATGAGAGAGAGAGAGAGAGAGAGAGAGAGAGAGAGAGAGAGAGAGTACATCAAAATGCAGATAATGAATCTTCACAAAGATGAGCTTCCAAGGATGCAACAAGATATAAGTAAATACTCGGAGCTGCCTCAGGCCATTGACATTGCTTCTGTAGCATTATATAAGTCAAAGCCATCATCGGTAGCAGGTTCAACAACTACTCATGAAGGTTTTGGTAGAGACGAAATCCTTCACGTCAGTATTTAATTATGCCAGAGGAAATCAGGGTTTTGACCAGAACAGCGTGCACTCGAAGGTCATCATATCGTCACATCTTTGATTCGATTACTTACCCTCTTACGCTTGGTCAAAGGCTCGAAGTGATCTCGACCTTGTTTTCCCAGAGATTGTTCATCCTTCTCTTCATTGTACAGCATTCCTTGGACAGATTTTTTACTGTGTTACCTTTCTTTCCAATGTGGTGACATATCTCCTCTCTAGCATCATCACAAGCTGCCACTGAAGTATGCTGGACAATGCTTGAAGCTCTTCACATATTTCGAATGCAAGCATAAGTAAAAGGAGCCATAAAAGTATTGAATGTATTTGAACTTTATGAGGATGAACAAGAAAATTTTAGTTTTGAAGAGGATCTCCATACAACTACCAAAGTATTCAAAGGGTACACATGATAAATCTCCATCTTCATGGGTTTTAGCTCAGCGTGAATGTTGACTCCGTGAAGTCAAAATAAATAAAAATAAATTAATTATGGGTGAAATAATTAAGATCAACGCGAGTAAAGTATAATTACATTACATTTCGATATAAGAAGTTAAAAACTATCTGGATTACTTCAAGGATTGTCAGATAAACTACAGTGGCAGCTTGATTTAATGCTTGAGAGGACTTGTGTTTAATTTTGGGATGAAATGATGGTGGAATAAAAAACTAAATTTCCCTTACTTGATCTTGCCCCATCCATCTCTATTTCCTTTTTCATAAACTTTATTATAATGCAGATTACACGCTTACTTGATGACATGCCCATAGTGCGTCATTTCATTAAGTAAGAAATTCTAGTAAAGTCTTAGTATGTATAGTGCTATTAATATTGCAACGTCTTGCTTGTTCTCAATTTTACGATAAAAACAAGAAAGAGAAATGTCAAATACTAAGTCTGTTTTATAATTTGGTGCTATACGTCACGTGGCATATTGTTATTAATTATTGAATATGACTTACTCCACTTATAGTCTGCCAGGTATATTAATATTAATAGATAACATAGCATTGCCCGACAAGAAACACCTTATAAAAGTAAAGAAGAGAGAAAGCAATATTTAAGGTAATAACAAAGAGGGGGAGGAGAGGTAGTCGAGATGTATATATACAATGACTCAAACAAAAAGCATATTGTAAGTTCATAGCATGCACCGTCGACTCTGAATTTGAGAGAACAAAAAACTTAACTTTATCAAGAAAATATCAAACTCATTTCGCTTTTTTTTTTTCATAGAAAAAAATTAGCACAGAAATCCACTGCCCTAGCCGCCCGCTTGAATTGTATTGCGCAGGGAGGAACTGGAATGATTATCATTGATTTTTGGGCCGAAAGTATGAGAAACGCCCTATCACTTGTTGAATCCTAGGTGGGTTATTAAGAAAATCATTTTATTGGGAAATGATCAAATTTCCGTATATGGTTGGACTTTATAAAAATGAGTTGACAATCATTATCGAATATTTGTTATCGGTTTGCTCTGAAAACCTTTTTGGACGACCTAACTCGGATTCAAGCGGAGAAGTCTAGCGTCACAAAAAAGTTTAATCTAGAATCATTTCTCTATATATAATGATGGACTTGTTTCGTCAATTAATACCCCATGGCACTTTAGGTGTGGAAGAAAAGGAATAAACATTGGGTGCATTTGTTCATGAAAAATGAGTGGTTTAAAAAATATTTTATGAAAAACGATCATCTATATCATCTAGAAAAATAAATGAATGGATTTTTTTTTTTTTTTTTGCTCACGAAAATAGTTAGGCCAAGATTGTTATCGATGATAAATTTTTTTCCACTAACTAATTTTTCTAAACAACATAAGTAATCATTTTTCAAAAAATATTTTTCAAATCACTTTTTTACGCAAAATGGTTTTCCTCCATCATATCCTATTATTCTATTGAACAAGCAATGGATTCACAAGTGCATGGTCAAATGCTCTTGATTTTACATTAAAAAGAGACAAGGCTCCTGGATGCTCTTCATATACATATGGCTCATGATTAATTTATGCATCAGATCCGCTGCTAAAGAGATATATCAGATTCTATACGAGTCCATTTGGTCGAAAGATAGAGTTGATTGAAAGAAGTGAAGTATCCTGTTTGTGTTTCTTTAATTAGACCGAAGAGGACCAGGCAAATTGATCTGATTTAAAAAAAAAAAAAGATAAAAAAATTGAAGTCTCATAAGTCAAATGTCGATTGATCGAGTTTATGGATTTTTATGCAAGACATCGACATCTTCTTTATAATTTGTAACTTGGATATAATGTTCTATATGTATAATGAATCAGTTATGTTAATTTGCACCCGTCATATGTGGTATCGAATATTCATATGCTCTGAACACAAATTGATATTTGTGAATTAGTTATAACTAAGTAGGAGTGAGCAGGGTCGGACGGGTTGGCCACAATACTTTTTCATTTGCCCGGCCTGAACATGATGGGTGTGGAACTTCTAAGTCCAGTTAGCAGGCCCAGCTCAAAATAAATAAATACCATACCGAGCTAGACTAGGCAACCGACCAAAAGAAAACTAGACTGGGCTGGTTCAGGCGTAGCCCAACTTTTTTTGTTGGTTTTAAATGAAAAAGAGCTGTATATTTTGGGCCTCAAAAATCGCTTCTTTGATATGTTTAGAAAATACTTAGTTATGAGTTTATTACATTGTTTTGAGTATAAATGATGCGTCTTCCATTTGGGAAAAGTATCAAAAAAATCATAAATCTATTGCATTTGTGTCAATTTACTCTTAAATATTTTAATAATGCCAATTTAATTCTAAACATTTTGATCTAGTGGCAATATTGTCCTTATTTTTTCAATTAATTTTGGCAGAATATTGCTGACGTGGACTTTGGTCAATCTATGTGGCATGGTTGACACTAACGTTGATAACTTTTGATAATATTTTAATACTTTTTTGAATTTTTTTAATTCTTTTCTTTGTCTTTTCTTTCCATCCCTTCTTCCTTAAGCCGATCACTAGGCTGGCGACTAGCTAGAGGTGAGGGTTGACGAGGATTGACCCTTGCCAAACACCATAAGGTCACAACCTTCAACCTTGCAGCCTCTGGCAAGAGACCATTGCTGGATTTGCCAAGACTAGCTTTTGCCCACTATGGGTGATTGGTTTGCAGTTCGATCCAATTCTAAGGTGGAACTGGGGACTAGACCGGTTGATCCTTGAATCGAGAACTGGACTGCACCATCAGTTCGATTTGATCGAATGGAACTAGTCACTTATATTTTCCCAGTACCTTTTTCTTGTTACTTTTTTTCCTACTACTTGAAACCCGACCTACATAGTGTTTAGTTCACATGTTACAATTTTTTTTTTCAAGAAATAATAAATAAAAAAAGTATATTTAATTGGTTTGGTTTGGTTCTCACTTGGAACCAGGAACCACTTGGAATCGAGAAATGGACTGCTCGAATATCAGTTCCACTTTTAGGAATTGGGAATCGGACCAACACTCCCACGAGTTAGAGTAAATTGGTTAGTTTAGTCCAGTCTAGGTGATTCTCAATTTGGGCAATCCGTTTTGTACACCCTTATCGCCTATGGTCGGCAAGCTCAACTCTCGTTAGATCTAATAGGGTTGAGCCTTGACAGAGGTTGGATGACGTATGACCTCGCTGGATTTGGCAAGGTTGGCCAGATGCTGGCAAGGTCCTTCACCTCTAGTCGGTGATTAGTTGGCAGAAGAAGAAAAAAAAAAGAAAAAAGAAAAAAATATTACTAAAAGTGGTCAACATCAGCATCGATCGTGCTACGTATGCTGACTAATGTCCACATCAACAATATTCGACAATAATTTGTTGGAAGGACTGACTTGACATCAAGTTAAAAGATTTAGGATTGGATTGACGTTAATAATATTTATGATTAAATTGACACTACCGCTATAGATTTAAGACTTTTTTGACACATTTCCATTGGAATAAGGTTGTAGGAGATAGTGGAGTGTGATGTCATCTAGGTCATGGTGGGCCACCTTGGTTGGTCTTTCATTATTAATATCATATACTTTATTAATACTTTTTTTTTTCATTTTTTATTTTTAGAAGGTAGTTTGGGCCAAATTGGACCATTTGGAGGTTGAGAAATGGCCGAGAAAAGGCCTGGCTCTGCCTGAAAAAAAGGGGAGCTTGGAATCTAGACTAGGCCTAATGGGCTTGAAAATTTAGGTCAATTTGGTTTGGGCCTATTTGGGCTTTCACTCTTTTTTGCTCCCCTCTCAGAACTAAGTGCCACGTGGGACAAAGTGCTACATTGTGAAAACCACCTCTTGAATCCTGTAAGAGCAAAGTGGTACATGATGGAAATCACTCCTTGAACCCACGGTAGCTACCTCTAGATTCCTTCACTTGTGACCAGTTGGGGTATGTCTGCGGGACTGACTATATGGAATGCATCATCGATTATCATCTGTGTAATCTACAATTATTAGCCTTTCTAATCCTTAGAAAACGTGGTCAATTACTTGCTCAATCAGTGATATGCTTACCCAACATTGAGGCCGACTTACAAAGAGCGTTGCGTGCTAGAACCGTACCATCCTAAAAATTTGACACCTAGTCAAATGTCATTGTCTATTTGAGACACTACAAGATTGTAATAATAGTAATAAGATGGATTGATTTTGCAGTTGCACCATCTAGATTTGATATTTGATGAACATTTAAAAAGTAGCTCATATTTACGTAATTTTACGTAAATGCCCAACAAATTGTTCCAACTTCATGAAAACGTAAGTATGATACAAAGCATACCTACCACATTAAGTGATAAAATGACAATCGAGCGTTACTTAATCATAGACATACCATTTCATTTCCTTTTTCTCTATCCATTTAAAATTAAACTTAAACGAAAAAAGTACTGAAAAAAATAAATTTATAAAGAAATCCATAAGTTGTAGCTATTTTATTTATGGCTTCTCATCTTTCCTGGTGGTTTAACATTACATATTATTTTATATATATGATCTTGGTAATGACTATAAAAAAAGGCAGTCTAGAGTTTTAACTTGGTCATCATAAACGTTGAACTAAATTTTATCTAAAGAATATGCTGAATATCCGTATTCTAAGATAAAGATAAACTTAAATTTGCCACAATGCTAGTAGTTTTCAAATTCTCTATCCTATTTTTTCCCTCATACATCCGTTTTAACTAAATTTTAATTTTCTTACATGCTGCCTTTTTAAAGTTTAACTTTGAGCAAGTTCCTTATTTTTGTATGTTAAAATTCATGAACAAATTTCTTTTAAAGTGCGTGTGGATAGGTCCAACACATTCATAAAAATACCATAAGTGAAAAAATTCTCGATATCATAAGTGAATACAATTATATGCCGATTTTGATAAACATAACATGTGAAAATACCGATATATGCTGATAAAAAAAATGTATCCAAGTATGCATGCAGGTTTTGTAACTAGTTACAAAAGAAATGGAAAAAGTTAAGGGTGAACGGTGTCGATTTTGTCCAGGTTCAATTCTAGGAACCAACCCATTGGAATAGGTTTTCTAATTTTGGAACTTGGAACCTAATGTAGCTAGCAAGTATCACATAGAGGGGGAGGGGCCGTGAATAGTTGGTTTAATATAATCTTGACAAATTAAAGCGAAATAGAAAAAAAGTCAAGGTCTAAGTTTGAACTTTGAGCGCAAAGTCCATATTCGAATAAAGTTCAGAAACAGCTTTGCAATAAAATGAACTTCTGAAGTAGCTCGCAAGTGTGCAATAAACTATAACAATAAGCAATAAAGGTTTAAGGATAAGAGAATTTGCACTCAAGGCTTATAGTAGTTTGGCCGAGATTAAGCCCATGTATACTTTCTAACGTCTATAGCTTATTAGTTGGATTCTATTTGATGATCAATAAGAGATTACAATATTGAGTGATCACAATTAGTGTATGATAGGTCACATTATCTTGTTCAATTACTCTTTTCTGTACTTCTCTTATGATCATAAAATTGAAGCTCACAAAAGACAAGTGTATACTCTAAGTACGCTCAGACTATGAAATTTTAGATTCTAGGCTTTGTCTCTTAGATGCTCTTTGGCATCTTTGTCTCTTTATATACTCATTCACTTCCTAATTAGCCATTGGATAGTCACTAGACTTCTAATCTATCTGCTGGACATATATGTATTAAGAAGATTGAATCTCCACTTGATTCTAACCGCCCATATAACTAGTCTTAGTTTCTATAAATAGAGCTTCTTCGTTTAGAAAAAAATTGTCTCAAGATTTATTTTCCAATTGAATAAGATTGAGTTAATAAAATCTTTCTAGATTTGAAATCCAAGCTAGATCATTAGTTGTTATATTACTTTTTGGACTAGTGTATGTTATGAAGTTATGTCTCATTCTGAATTTGTGTTTCGTTCTAAACTTGTGTTGGGATGGGAACATAAGTGATTCTCTCAGTTTGAAGATCTTTATATCTTCAATATAAAGTTTGCACCTATTCGATCTAAAGTAGATTTCACAATCTGAACTTGAATTTGAAGAAGATTAAGATTGCTACTAACTTTTCCTTCTAAAGTAATTCCCTAAATCAAAATACTTCAAAACCTATAGCCGACTTACTAGAATTTCATGAACAATTTTCTCAACTTTAAAATTTATTAAAAAATTTTCTCAACAAAACCCATCCTACATACCTATGAACCTAGAACTTACCATGTCACATATTCTAGGGTCAGTTCCAAGATCTACTCAAATTACACATGTTTTCTTAATTAAACGATTGTAATGAATTATCACCTCTAATGACCATTATTTGCTGCAATCCATTAATTACAACTCATATTTATATGCATGAAGATTAACAAATATAAACAAAATACAAGTCTTTGCCATGGACATAGCTGGAATTGGAAGCTCATATTAATGATTTCATATTATAAACTCATCATTAGACACCATGCAATGTTGCAAAATCACATGGAGACATAGAACAAAAGAAATACAAAGACTTGTTTTAGGTTCTAGGTTTCTAATTTTTGAAATTTGGAATTTACTCTACATATTCTAGAACCTAGAATTTAGAACCTGAAACCAGATTGGTTTTAATAGGTTTTAAGTTCTACCCTAGAACCCTTGGAACCATACTCACCCCCACTAAAAGCCATTAAAAACTTTAAACTATGCTCACTGTTACTCATTTCATCTAAACTTTTTTTTGTCCATGACACTAAAAATCCCAAACTTGTACCTGTGTGATATATTGACCTTTCATTAAAGTTGTGTCAGTGAAAATCATTAAAAATCTATCTAAATGGATGCCAGAAAGCAAACTGTGTTATTATGACACCCACGTGTCCTAAGTGAAATAAAAATGAAGTTGTTTTGTTTAAAAATCATTTAATGGAATTTTGATGGAGGGTGAATGTGTCACATAAGTACAAGTTTGGGCTTTTTTTTTTTTTTTTTTTAATGTCACAATTTTTTAAAAGGTAAATGTACAACACGAGGCATAGGGTTTTTAATATCACAAAAAAAAGAAGAAGAATAAATGTATCATAATGGACATAATTTAGATTTTTTTATGATTTTTTTTTCAAAAAAAGAAATCAAAGCATCTAGTCTCAGTGAGTGATTTCCACTCAACTAAAACATTGTTCAAACAATCACAATTGCCTCTTGCTAAAGGTTGATGAACTTGGCTCCCCCATGACTAGAGCTAGGCTGTGACGGCTCCAGTTCGGTAAAAAAACGATCAAATAAAAGAATATATCTATTGAGATTTTTTATTTCCTTTACTGGATAAAAGAAAAGAAAAACAATCTTGCAAATTGTTTTCCACTTCACTCCACATCCTTGATATGGGACTTTTTTCGTCTAACACAACATTGACCATATTTGCAATAATATTTTATTGATTTTTTCTAAATTACTCTAGTGACTTTAGCTTAAGTGAATTCAACTAAATATGCTAATAAATTTGGATTTGAGTTATCTCTCGATAATATCCCAAGGTGAAGGACTTGGGGTTTATTATGCATCCCCACCAAGTGATATCGGTGTCAATAGTTTATTTACCCCACTCATGATATGTATCAATGCTATGATGATTATCTCATGAAAGAATTTTGATTCTCTAATCAAGGGGACATATAATCTAAGTAGCACCGACATTGACACGCAGCACGCGACACGACACGACACGACACAACACGCTGACACGTTGTTTCTAAAAAAAATAAAGAATTCCGACACGTTCAGACACGTTGTAGATAAATAAATAATTAAAAAAGCCTAGAATGAATATACACTAAAAACATTAATCCGCTATTTATTAATATCATTCATTGTTTCAATTTGATAAATTCAACTTTATTTTAATAATTCATAAAACTTGGAGAAAAAACAAGAGATCCATATTCTAGACTTTCATGTTAGATATGTTGGAAGAGGAGAATAAAAATATAAGGAGTGAATTGTGTATCTCGTGAAGTGGGAGTTAGAAGAGAAGAGAAGACTAAGGTTTTTTTCTTTCTCCATTTATTATTTTTATTATTGTGTTTTATTTTTTCACACACACACATATATATATATATATATATATATATTTTAAACTCTCATTTGTTGAATTTTTAAAATTGATCTCGATATCGGAATCACGTGTCGGAAACTTGTATATTGGAATTCCGACTCAAGTGTCCGAGAGTGTCGAGAAAGTTGACAAGGTATCGGATTTTCTGATACGTGTTGACCGAGTGTTGGAAAGTGTCGAACACGTGTCAAAATGTTCGACACGACACGAAGGCTTTTGGAGAGTGTCAGTGCTTTATAGTAGATAATGTCCATTGGCTTCTTGCTAAACTTTATTGGGCTAAGACGATTGAGGTAAAGTCCAAAGGCATATGGTGTGACTCAGCTCCAACATTTGCGAAACTTGGTTGACTTAAGGTGGCGATTTGAGTTAAAATAACATTGGTGAGAAAGGAATACCTAAATTAAAGGGGACACTGGGCCTTGCATAGGAGGCTCGAAGGAGATTTAATGAATTGCATGCGTGAGGATGTTAGGCACAAATAGTCACACATTAGGGATGTCTTTAAGGTGAATCATATTAACATATCCAAGTGGAGATTTGTGTACAAGTTCGAACTTAAGCTATTCCTTGGCAATCTTCCCAAAAGCAGGTATTAAGTTTGTGCTGCATGTTCCCGACAGTCAATTTTTGCTTTAGATTAATCATTTCATCCATCTAGTCATATACAACAACGCCGTATCAATTCCCGCAACTGACTCCGCATGCGTTGAACTCGTGAATCGGAATTCATTAACCGCAAATTGTGGCGTGTTCGTCTGCCTAAATTTGTTTGAACAACGTGATTTGGGACAAAATGAAAATATCTTTGAGATGATTATTCAAGGATATATATCCTAGTGGGAAGAATATTCTAGCTATATAAGTCCATGACCTTTCAAAGTATTACGCTGCTATATAAAAAAGAACTGAAATGGAATACGAAGTTAGGCGATTTTGACTTGTGCTTATTGACACCAGATTCATTTTTTTCCCGAAGTTTATTGACACCTAGTTGATTTATCAGAGGTAATATTACTTTCTTGGTCAACTAAAGGTCTTCGATTTCAACCAAAAACAAAAAAACTAAAGATCTTTGACAAGAAAAAAAAAAAAAACTAAAGGAGTTCAATTCATCAATACATAATAACTGTCGACGAATATACCACCAAGTCCAAGTTAATAAATAATAGAGAAAATACCACAAAAAACCCTAAACTTTGTCTAAAGTGACAAATTTACCCCAAATTTTTTTTATGACATAAAAAACCGCGAACTTTGTAAACAATGACACATTTACCTCACCAAGGGTATTTTCATCTTATTTTTCTGTTTTTCCTTTTTCTTTTTTTCTTCTTCTTCTCTCTTCCCTCTGCTAGCCATGGCGGAGCTGGCGGTGAGGGCAGCCCTGCTTGACTCCGGCTTCCCTCTGTCGGCTCTGTCATGGCCGGTGGAGGGAAGAGAGAAGAAGAAGAAAAAAAGAAAAAAATTTTAAAAAATAAAGTATTAAAATGCCCTATATTTAGGATAAATGTGTTACAAGGATAAAAGTTCAGGGTTTTTTATGTCATGAAAAAAAGTTTAGGGCAAATGTGTCATAGTTGGCAAAGTTTTGGATTTTTCATGTCACAAAAAAAAAAAAAGTTGGGGGTAAATTTGTCACTTTGGGCAAAGTTTGAGATTTTTTGTGATCTTTTCCCTAAATAATATTGGTCCTGCATTTTAATTATTTGTAGATGTACTTGTCAATTCTATCATGTATAAATCTTACAAGCTTATCGAATGGAACGTATTGTGATATAGTCGAGACGGCCATTCCATGTACTTGAAGAAAGAGCTGATGGAATGAACTTGAGAGTGAAATTCATCATGTTCTCTTTCACAATGCGAAGAGGCTTCAGAAGACTAATTAGCACTGACATGTGACATGGATACGACATGACACGACACAACACGACACGTCGACACGTCATTTCTAAAAAATAGAGAATTCCGACACGTTGAGACACGTTATATGTTGAATGAATATCTTTATTTTTAATTAATTTGATTTAAATTCAAAAATAATTAATTAATTAAAAAGCCTACAATGAATTTACACTAATAATATTAATAAATCAATTCATTGGAAATTCAAAAGACATTCATAATTAATGCGTATTCATGTTTGGAAACATGTTTTTAACTTTAATAAAAGTTATTGATGAAACTAATGATTAATAAGAAATTAGAATCATTTTATTTAAATAAATCCATGATCTTCTACAATGAGCAAAATTTATCATTATTCAAAATTCAGTATTTTATTTCTCAAAATTATTTTTTAATCCAATTTATTTATTTTTCCGTTAAAAAAAAAAGTCCCCATTGGGGTCCACCCCACTCCCTTCTTTCCCTTGTCCATTTCCCCTCACCCCCAAATTTATTTCACTTTTATTTCCCTTCCCGTCCCCCAAAATAAAAAGTCACGCCATTACCCATTGGATCCCCCCTTTTTTTTTTTAAATTATTTTTTAGTTTCCTTATCAAAACCCTAGCCAGTGCCCTCCTTTTCCACCTCCTCCTCGCCGCTCGCCACACAACCCCCTTCCCTCTCCGCTTCCTCTCGATCCTTCTCCTCCTCCTCCTCGCCGCACGACCCCCTTCCTCTCTTCTTCCTCTTGATCCTTCTCCTCCTCCTCTCTGCACGATTGCCTTCCTCTTCTCTTCCTCTCGATCTTTGCTTGCTCTTGGTCCTCATCACAACCACCTCGCCTTCGGCCATTTCTCCCTTGCAGCTGCAGCCTCGTCGCTGATCCATCGCAGCATCAAAGTGGCAGCCCTCACCTCAGTCTATGCTCTTTCTCTAGCCGTCTCTCGCTGTCATGGGCTCGCTATCACTTGCGGCCTCATCTCTACTCCCTCGCTCTTGCCTCCACTCTCCATCTTCCAGACACGCGTGTCAAAACGTGTTTGACCACGTATCGGAAAATCCGACACACGTTGACTGTGTGTCCGATCGTGTCCGATACGACACGGAAGCACGAGCAACATGGTCGTGCTTCATAGTAAGAAAATCGGGATTTCTTCACTTGAAAAATAGAGAGAGAGAGAGAGAGAGAGAGAGAGAGAGAGAGAGAGAGAGATAATCATTGAAAGGGATGAACTTTTTAGTCGGCAAAGAGATTTACCTTCAAAATTCACATGACTTTATTTAATATCAGTCCATCTAAAGTTCTTTCCTTGCCCTAATGGTGCATTACTTTGACGCACTTGTTCATCATCCGACATACAACTTTTTGTGATTCAATAAGGCCTCTGGCCTACATAGTTCCCGGGAGGATCATAGTTACAGGTGACCAAAGTACCACCAGTTGCGCATTGGGCCTTCGCGCATCCAAACCGAGCTGAGTTGCGCCACACCACCTGAGTGTAATGCCCGCAGGACTTCCCAGGTGCGCACGAGTTGGAATTGTAGTAGTAGTCAGGCTTTTCCCCGACCCACATGTTCACCGCGCTCGTGCTGGTGAGATCAGGGGAAGCCCAAGCGAGGTTCTCTCCATAGGGTCCGCCTGAATGGACCAGCTGCGTGCAATCCCTGGCGTGCTTTTGGGCGTAATCCCTGGCATAGCTAGCCACTCGCTCGTTCCAAGTGATCGGGCCTACACCGACCTGAGAGCGGGCTGCATTGTGGGCGACGACGTAGTTCCGGGGCAAGTCTTGGGCGACAGACAGAGAGATCAGCGCCAGGGTTAGCGCAACGAGGAAAATGACATGGAGAGGAACACTCATTCGGGAACTCATATCTTGAGAGACCATAAAAGTTGGCAAAGGAAAGATCTTTGTTGGTTGTTGTACGGGATGGGCAATAGCTAGGGAGTATTTAGATGGCGATCATGTGGAAAAATCTGTCCATTCCGTGTGGAAAAATCTGTCCATGGAAAAGTCGAATATTCGAAACAGGCCACGATGACTAGAAGAGTGCCCGTCAAATTTTGATCGACCACCAATGTGATATTTTTCATACTCTGTGCAACCTTAATTATTGTACCCCCGATAATGACCTCGTCGTCTTCTTCTTATTATTTTTTCTTTTTTGTTTCAATTTTAGCCATAGAAATATTGATGACAAATAGCGACTTTGTACCAAGCCAACAAGTCTGTTGACAGGGGCGATTTGAGTTAAAATAATATTGGTGAGAAAGGAATACCTAAATTAAAGGGGACAACGGGCCTCACACAGGAGGCTCACATGTGTGAAGGAGATTTAATGAAATGCACGTGTGAGGGTGTTTGGCACAAATAGTCCCACATTAGAGATGTCTTTAGGGTGAATCATATTAATATATCCAAGTTGAGATTTGTTTACAAGTTCGAACTTACGCTCTTTTTTGATGATTTTCTCAAAAGTAGGTATCAAGTTTGTGCTGCATGTTCTCAACGATCAATATTTCTAGAGCTTTAGATTAATCATTTCATCCACCTAGTCATATACAACAACGCTGTATCAATTCCCACATTTGACTCCACGAGCATTAAACTCGTAAATCGGAATTCATTAACTGCAAATTGTAGCGTGTTCATCTGCCTAAATTTGTTTGAACAACGTGATTTGAGACAAAATGAAAATGTTGTTGAGGTGGCTATTCAAGCATATAGATCCTAGTGGGAAAGAATATTCTAGCTAAAAGTCCATGACCTTTCAAAGTACTAGGCTGCTATATAAAAAAGAATTGAAATGGAATACGAAGTTAGGCAATTTTGATTTGTGCTTATTGAGAGAGAGAGAGAGAGAGAGAGATCTAATTGTTGAAAGAGATTAACTTTTCAATCGGCAAAGAGATTTACCTTCAAAACTCATACGACTTTATTTAATTTCGGTCCATTTAAAGCTCTTACCTCACCCTAATGGTGCATTATTTTATCACGATAGTTCATGTCCGACATACATTATTTTGACATGATAGTTCATGTCCGACATACAACCTTTTGTAATTCAATAAGGCTTCTGGCCTATATAGTTCCCAGGAGGATCATAGTTACAAGTGACCAAAGTACCGCCAGTCGCGCATTGGGCCTTCGCGCATCCAACCCGAACTGAGTTGCGCCACACCACCTGGGTGTAATGCCCGCAGACCTTCCCGGGCGCGCACGAGTTGGAATTGTAGCTGTAGTCAGGCTTTTCCCCGACCCACATGTTCACCGCTCTCGTGCCGGTGAGATCAGGGGAAGCCCACGCGAGGTTCTCTCCATAGGGTCCGCCCGAATGGACCAGCCGCGTGCAATCCCTGGCGTGCTTCTGGGCGTAATCCCTGGCATAGCTAGCCACTCGCTCGTCCCAAGTGATCGGGCCTACACCGACCTGAGAGCGGGCTGCATTGTGGGCGGCGACGTAGTCCCGGGGCAAGTCCTGGGCGACAGACAGAGAGATCAGCGCCAGGGTTAGCGCGGCGAGGAAAATGACATGGAGAGGAACACTCATACGGGAACTCATTTTGCAAGAGACCATAAAAGTAGGCAGAGGAAAGATCTTAGTTGGTTGATGTAAGGGATGGGCAATAGCTAGGGAGTATTTATATGGCGATCATGTGGAAAAATCTGTCCATGGAAAAATCGAATATTCGAAATAGGCCATGATGACTAGAAGAGTGCCCGTTAAATTGATCGATCACCACTGTGATATTTTTCATACTGTGCAACTTTAATTATTGTACCCCTGATAATGACCTCGTCTTCTTCTTCTTCTTCTTATTATTTGTTCTTTTTTGTTTCAATTTTAGCCATAGAAATGTTGATGCAAGTAGCGACTTTGTACCAAGCCAACAAGTCTGTTGAAGACACTATGCGATGCATAGGTCGACTTGGCAAGAAGCAATCTTTTGATAGGGATTTCAGCGGTAATTTGGCTAGCGCCAGTGCCCAATCTGAAGAACGTTTTATTTTAATGTGCTAGCGCTTGCACGCCTTATCCTCTCCTCAATTCCTGGTCTGAATTATTTTTTCTTCTTTGTTGGGTCGAGAATACGGGGTGAGAATAGGGAATCCCACACGTCGAAGGTCCTTCCCCCTTATTTCTTTCTCTTGAGCCTTTACATGATTATTGGACGCCTTTAAAGGTGACTTATCTTAAAACTCTTTTTCTCTCTTTCCACAAAAATTGTCGTCTCTTGGGTAAAAGTTGTCTCCCCTACTTTTCACTGTTTCTTTTGGCGTTTTCTGCTAAATTGGTTTCGCGTCTTAAGTCAATTATAATTTATGAGTAAAGCACCAAAAGCTGAAAGATCGAGCTCAAGTAGTCAAGATTGATGCATTCACACTTTTATTTATTTATTTATTTTGTTTTTTATTTCCTAACTTGTGTTTCACGAAAGCTGAATTTTAAAATGTGAAACACATGAGTAAGATTTTTATCTTGGATTGTAATTAGAAATTCAATAGTTACTCCCAAAAACATTATATGATTTGACAAAGCAATTGTCGATAATTGGAATTATGATGCTGTCGAGGCAAAAAAAAAAAAAAAAATGTAAAATATACTAAGAGCATGCATTAAATCCCCCCATCCATTCTTTGAGCGGTAGTGGCAATATTGCACGTTAGTTCATTGATATGACCAATATAGAGAAAAAAAAACAATTGAATATAACGCGATAAGGTACCCGTAAGTTTATTAGCCTTGCTCAAACCCATAGTGATGGGTTTTGGCTGATGTCAGTGTGCCAGGTCACCCAATGAAAATTATTGGCCCAACCACACGGGCTATGTCTACTTTTTTTTTTTTTAATAATAAAATAAAAAAAGTGAGCTAAATAATAAATAAAATGGAAACATAAATAGAAAATAAATGAGTACTTTATTATAGATGAGTTAAAAATAATTTTCTTTTTCTATTTTCAGCCTCCTTTCCTCTTCTAATGTTTACGAATTTTTCTAATTTATAGTAAACAAAACAAGTACGCTCAATTTGAAAAATATGTGAATTTCAATAAAATTATATTTTATTTATAACACATCATTAAGTTTATTATTTTTAATTATGAGGAAATCAAATGGAATAAGAAATTCTTGTTACTTTAATAATACCAAAAAAGTGATATTTATCTCAAATTCGCACTATTTTTAAAGTAAAAGTAAGATTAAATTGTAAAAAATATAGAACATCTGAATTCTTTTTTATTTTATTTTCTACTTTCAGAATAGACTTAATTTAATATAGTTTCCATTATTGTAAGTACAATATTGAAGCATGAAGATTTATCTACCATACCTAGCTAAATTTTTTAATAAGACCTAGCCTTGCACCTTGGTGTGTGGCTATATAAATTATAAACAAAATGATGGATGAAGTATGAGATGTTTAAGCATAAAAATGACTGAAAATTCTAAAAATTGTGCATCAGTTTTTTGAATAATCATATCATATGTACAAACTCACGAATCTGACATCATAAGCTATTATATTCTTTTTATTCTTTCTAATGTCCTAGTCTTGGATAATTCCATTGATGTAGAGTGCTTGACTTGAGTATCCATTTTTAAAGAAGATTCGGCAAATTTTCAATTTGGACTAGCCTAACTATTTTGATCTTTTTTCTCCTCTTATGAACGTATTCTTTGACATTTAGTATGAACCTCTGGCTTCTCTTTCTCTATCCTCGGGAAGAGGAACAGTAGAGACAGGTGAATAACTGAATACTCACTGCCAAATGAAAATAAAAATAAAAATACATGCATGTTAATCTCTAAATAAAACTTTGTATTTCAGAAAGTAACTAACCGAGCGCAAAATATGAAACTGGCACCGGTCGATGAATCAATTAGAGAAGCATTGAAAGGGATTTTTTTCTTGAAGAATAAATTATTGGATGAATCAGATGCATGCATCTTGAATTTATTTGGACTGTTGAATATGATGGATCCTATATATAAAGAAGGTGGGCCTTATTATGTTAGGCAATCTAGAAATATTTGGGTTCACACAATTGATGCATGTAATAACCTTTCTTCTCTAGAAGAGAGAATCGCTGTCGCTTAAAATAAACCCTCTCAATAAGTAAGACAACTTTTGCATGTTTAATTGTTCCTCATATCGTTCGACCAACTATTGCATCCTCACCATGTCCCCAAGTTTTGGTGGATAGTGGGCATGTGCTTGTCCCCAAACTCTCAATATGTATGTATTATCAAAAGTGGATGAAGTTCTAAGTAAATAAGAAAGCGAAATTTTAGGAGTGGCAAGTAAAAGTTAAGAACAATATGCACATTACTTCCAGAAATTAGAGGGTTCATGTCATTTTCCCTAAATTGAAAGTGGAGATAAATGATATAAAGTGTGGAATAAGAGATAATTGTTGGGAGATAAATTAATAGACAACCGTAATGCATGTACTAGATTGAACTATCTTATTTAAAAATAATGGGGCTTATGTATATAGGTCCCACTTAGGACTCACTAAATTCAATAAAAAAATACCATAAAAAATTTGAAATCGGTACACATTACAAATTTACTTCAAACTATTTTTTTTTTTTTTTTTTTTTTTAAAAATTTCGGGGATCACACAACCTTCCCGGAAGTTGCTATTTAGCCTAGTAAACCACCCTTGGGACCCCACTTAAGTCGCAAAAGCATTTGGAGATTCGAACTTGTTCCCTCGGCGATGAGATAGTAAAGCCCATCCATCACGGCTACCTACGGGTGGGTTACTTCGAACTAATTTTTTAACTATCGAAAACCTCAAATTGATACATTTGTAATAAATTCACATTCCGTTAGTTTTTGCTAATTAGATTAACATCACGAAAAATCACAAACTAATACACTTGTGATAAATGAAAGGTAAAACTCAAAACTAGTATACTTATCAACTATCACATGTTATTTAACTCCGTAATTTGACAATAAAATTTAATAGAGGGTAAATTTATCATAAATATACCAATTTATATTTCTAGTGGTCAAAAAATTAATTTGTGGTAAATTTGTCACATGTATGCAAATTTGAGGTTTTTTGTTGTATTAGCTCTAAATTCAATTTAGTACATAATTTACTGAATAATTTACTGAATAGTTTTCGGTGGGAGATATCATTGTCACTATCGCTATGATCATCACATGGACTATTTTCCACATTCAAGGAGGCCAAATCAAAGACGGAAAAGAACAGAAGAGAAAAAGATAACAAATCAAACCGCGGAAATTCGTCCGGTGATGCCGCCCTTCCCATCATGGCTTTCTTTCTATTTCTCCAAGCTCTCGTCGAAAATGTTGACTTTTCTTTATTCCCACGAAACCCTAGCAGCCCTAGTTTCTCGTTCTGACCGTTTCTTGTCTTTAACAATTATTTATTTTTCCGGAACCTTTTGAACTCCCGAATCTGATTGGCTCGAACCAAGAATTTTCACTTTTATATTTTAATAAGACCGTTATGTCGTTGGAATTTCATAACAGATTTGAAATGTTAAATTGCTTGTGATCTCCGGCAATCTAGCAAACAGACAAGTTTGAGGTCCCATACATAGAATCTGCGTCTCCTACGCCTCCAGTATTTCATCTTTTAGGTTCTATTGCGTATGCTTTTTCTTTCCCTTTTTTTCCCCTAAATATAGCGAGAAAACCACAAATTACGACTCCATGAAATATCATACTAATCTCAACAATCAAGTAAGATACAGATCAAAACACCCAATGAGTAACGCAAACATGAGATTATATAATGTCTTGCTTTTAATCCACGTGCTCATGCCTATCCTTTACCACTAAGCTACGACAAGAATTGCATGTAATCTTCTATCAATTTAAAATAGGGGGTCTTCGTTGGTTGTGCCCATAAAGCAAGTGGAATACATGTTGAGCAAATTTCGGGGACGCTAAAAAAGTCTTTCTTGCTCTTTTGTTGTTGTTGCAGTGGCATAAAGCTATCCATAATAAGTTTTGAAAAATTGTCTAAAAAGGTCCTTAATCTATCATACGATGGCAAATTTAAGCCATAACTTTTTAATTTCGTCAATTCAATCCTCAACTTTTTTTCGTTTATTTTCCAGCCAAGGGTTAATTTATAATAATCACTGTAAGAGAAATAGAAAAACTTTTTGCGAGTGGCTTCAATCAAGGCGTGAAGACCAATTTGTAAGTTAGGTTATTATCTATATGAAGACTTGTACGATAAACAAGGCCGCTTATAAATTAATTTTTTTTCTTTAATAGTGGTTAGTACTTCATCATATATTGAATTTTATTTTTCTTTTATCGTGAAGGACTGGCTTATGGCTTCTTTCATGCATGACACCGTATTCCAGGAAAGCGAAGCCCCTCACATGTTAATTCACCGTCACAAGCGCTGATTGCCAGCCGAAACTTATGACCTTATGATAATATATACCATGCTAGGCACCCTGGAATTAATCAATTGACATTAGCATTGCTCTACTTTCCACTCTGAAACCGAACCAGCCGAAACTTATGCTACGCACCCTGGGATTAATCAATTGACATTAGCATTGCTATGCTTTCGACTCTGAAACCGATGCTTGTGGGTATGATTTCTATCTCAGAGAACTTGGATTTAAGTTGGAGTCCATAAAGGTGGATTGAGTTCCTTAAGCCGGATAATTACGGTCATGCCTCTGTATTATTTTAAAAGAAAAAAAAAAGTGACGCCCGTCTATGTCTTTATTTTACTCGATAGATACACATCTATCTATATCTATATACATAAGTCAAAACACCCTTTGTCTCACTTTTAGAATCCCTAAATTACCTTTCCTTCTTTGTTTCATACCCACTCATTTCATAAATAACAATCTGATTTCTTTTGTCTCGTCATAATTTTAGACTTCTTTATTACCTTTGTTTTCTTTTTCTTATACTCACCTACTTTATATATAACCACTTTTTCTTTCTATGCATAATTCCTATGACCCTAGTATATAATGGTGCTCTGAGACTAGCTGTTTCCATTCAAGGGAAGTGATTGCCATTTATAGTAATTTAAAGATATTTAAAGTAAAACAGCGAAGTGACTTGCTGTTCCTATGCCCAAAGTTACGCCGGCATGCGCACAGCCAGTGGCTGCGCCCTGGAGCACTCGATGGGCCGGTTCGGCGAGAAGCTGGCGGAGGGCTATGGCGAACTGAGCGGTGAAGATGCTGTCAAGATGTGGGTGAGCGAGAGGGCCAACATCGACCATCGCTCCAATGCTTGCGTTGGCGGGGAGTGCGTGCATTACACACAGGTCATGTGGAGGAGCTCGATTCATCTAGGGGGTGCTAGGGTTAAGTGTAGCAACAGGTGGTAATTCGTGACTTGTAATTATGATCCTCCGGGGAATTTCGAAGGTTAACATCTCTACTGATTTACTAATAAGTGTACTTTTCATGTGCATTGGTGACATATGGTCAATGTGTACTGGAGACGCTATCTAGGAGTTTTCAAGTTGAAATAGAATATTAATGGATTATTATATGTAGTTTACTTTACTTACGTATGGAGGATTCATGTGGATTTATCGTTGCCTTCTTTCTAAAGGTGTAATGCCGTCTATATCTAGGCCTCTGCGCGCTCTTCCCTTTGATTATAAAAGCGTTATGATCGAATAAATGATTGGGGAAAATGATTATAAAAACATCACTACCGTCAAAAAGCCATGATAGTGTACCTTGGCATCCTGCTAAACTTGATTGGGTCAAGACGATTGGGGTGAAGTCTGAAGGCATATGGTGTAATTCAGCTCCAACATCTGCCAAAATTGGTGGGTTCAAACGTTGGTGAGGAAGGAAAACTTGGATTAAAAGAGACAATGGATCTCGCATAGGAGGTTCACACGTGTGAATGAGATTTAATGAAGTGCACGCATGGGGGTGTTAGGCACAAAAAGTCTCACATTAAGAATATGCTATGCAGTGAATCATATTAATATATCCAAGTTGAGATTTATTCATAAGCTTGGATTTGACTTCTTTCTTGGTAATTTCTCCAAATGTAGATATCAAGTTTGTGTTGCGCGGTCCTAACATTCGAGATTTCTAGAGCTTTACATTAGTCATTTCATCCTCTTAGTCATGTATAACAACGTTGTCTCGATTCCCACGATTGACTCTGCGAGCAATAAACTCATAAATTGGAATTCATTAAACTCAAACTGCGGTGTGATCGTGTGTCTAATTTTTTTTGGAACAACGTGATTTGAGACAAAATAAAAATATCTTTCTGGTCGTTATCCAAGCATCCAGATCCTTGCGGGAAAGAATATTCTAGCTATGAGTCTATGACCTTTCAAAGTACTATAATGGGCTGCCATGGATAAAAGGGACTGATATCGAACGCAAAGTTAGTCAAGTTTGACTAGCGCTATTGAGACCCAGTTGATTAATTAGGGATAATATTACTTACTCGGTCAACTAAAGGAGTTCAATTAATCAATTTATAGTAAATATCGACGAATATACCACCAATTCCAACATTATTCGCATTTTAATCTTTTTGCCGTGGATGTATCATCGATTCTATCAAATATAAATCTTATAAGCTTATCAAATGGAATGTATCCTTATATGGTTGAGACGGCCATTGCTATGTACCAAAATTAATTGAAACAGCTAATGAAATGAACTCGAGAGCGAAATGCGCCATAGAGATAATACGCAGCTTCTCTTTCGCAGTGTTAAGGGCTTCAAAGGATCGTGATGTGCTTGAGAGATGGGAGCTGAGGAGATTTGATCAAGGATCGAAATTCCTTCACTTGAAAAATAGAAAATTGAGAGAGAGAGAGAGAGATAATTATTGAAAGAGATTAACTATTTAATCCGCAAATAGATTTACCTCCATCATTCACATGACTATATTGAATTTTGATGCATAGAAAGCTCTTGCCTCATCCTAATGGGGCATTATTTTGACACGATAATTCATCTCTCAACATACTACTTTTTGTCATTCAATAAGGCTTCTGGCCTATATAGTTTCCGGGAGGATCATAGTTACAAGTGACCAAAGTACCACCGGTCGCACATTGGGCCTTTGCGCATCCAAGCCGAACCGAGTTGCGCCACACCACTTGAGTGTAATGCCCGCATGCCTTCCCTGGCGCGCACGAGTTGGAATTGTAGTTGTAGTCCGGCTTTTCCCCAACCCACATGTTCACCGCTCTCGTGCCGGTGAGATCAGGGAAGCCCACGCGAGATTCTCCCCATAGGGTCCGCCTGAGTGAACCAGCCGTGTGCAATCACTGGCGTGCCTTTGGGCGTAATCCCTGGCATAGCCAGCAACGCGCTTGTCCCAAGTGATTTGCCCGACGCCAACCTGAGAGCGGGCCGCGTTGTGGGCGGCGACGTAGTCTTGGGGAGAGTCTTGGGCGATGGACGGAGGGATCAGCGCCAGGGCTAGTGCGACGAGGAAAATGATATGGAGAGGAACCCTCATTTGGGAACTCATATTGAGGGAGACCTTAAAAGTTGGCAAAGGAAGGTCTTAGTTGATTGATCAAGAGATAGGCAGTAGCTAAGGGGGTATTTATAGGGTGATTATGTGGAAAAATCTGTCCATATGGAAAAGTCGAATGTTAAAAATGGGCGACCATGAATAAAAGAGTGCATGTCAAATTGATTGATGATAATGTGATAATTTTCATAAATAATAATATTTTCTAGAAATATTGATGACGACTAAATATTGTTCTTTGAGCCGGTAGTGGTAATATTGCACATAAGTTCATTCATATGACAAATATAGAGAAAAAAACACTCTTGAGTATAATGTAATAAGGTACACTTAATTTGATATGATCATTGGATAAGCTCGGTGAGAGGATTTGATTCAGCCTTCTTGATGAGGATGCTTGTTCATGAGCCCAATGGGATGCTTCTTCTTCTGCCCAGTTTGTGTTTTCGCTGGTCGTCTTGGCAGGAATGCTTGGCTGAGGCCAATTGGATGGGTCTGCATAAAAGGATGTGTCCATATTCTGGAATGAGGATGAGGGTTCCTGTTCGTAGGGATCCTGGGACAGAGGACCTCCAAAGCGTGCATAGGGGTCTTGGGTAGACTGGACAATGTCATCTTGAGTAGACTGGACAATGTCATCTTCACTTGTCATTTCATGCTCTTGAGACGATTCAGCTTGTCTGTATTGCCTGAGTGCTTCCTTAGCATCTGGTGCTAAGTCATAATGATCCCACGTAGTGGGTACATTATTCCAAACATCTTCAGGAATGGTTTTGTTTTCCTGGCATAGGATTCTCTGGAGTTCTTGGTACTCGTTTTCACAAGATCTCACAGATCTTGGATAGGATTTGTGAATCCGAGCTTCTCGATTGTTCAAATGAGGTTTATAGGATGTGGTTCCTATTTCCAGTGGTGCATCGAGAATACTACCATTATTTCTGCAAAATTCCATGGACGTCGGAAAACAGGATGGTGTGGACCTCAGGATTTGGTGTCATGGTTCTCAGTTCTTTTCCAAGTCTTGTTTCAACATGTAGGATGATAGAACCAATTAAGAAAGTCTAAGAGATTCTTATCGCTTTCTTTTTCCACATTTCTTCCGAGTAGGAATATCCTGGTGAGATTGGCAATGAATCTTCTGGTAGGAATTTCGATTGCTATTAAGTACTTATTGGTTAAGTACCATAACAGCGTCTTGAGCTGGTCAGGGAAATCGTCTTCCTTCCAGATAAGAGGATGAATGAAAGGATAATTTAAATTTAGCCCGAAAGGATAAAGAATCGAACCTCCATTGAATCTGAATAGGTCTGTGTGGCACTGCCACATGAGGTTCTCCAGGTTCTCAGTAAGACTGTTGTTCTGAATTTGCTGAATGACCAGGCATCCTGTATCCATGTTCCTAGACAGATCCCGAAGGATACGTTGGCCAAACTTATCCAGAAACTTGGATTACCAACTATGAAAAGGTACACCAGCACAACAAGCCTTTTCAGTCTACGGACTCAGAATTCGTTCGGAAAAAAGATGGAACTGTTTCCATCAAATTTGGCAAGGAAAAGGAAGAAAGTCCTTCTATCTTCCAGACTCTCTTCATGATTGAACCATGTGTTCCCCAATCTATCTTCGAGCCAGATCCAAAAAAGCATGTTCGACATTTTGATAATAATGGACATCCTGTCCATTATTACAAGGACAACTATGGTCATTGTTTTTGGGATCGCTTTTGCCAATGTTCCTATTGTACAAACACCCCTGACGAGGTAGATCCCCTCGCAAGACCTCCACCTCGACGAAAAAGGCCAAAGGATAAGGTATATCAAAGGTACTTAGACGGAGATTCCTCCGTCGATACTCTTGGTGAGTGTGACAAATACCAGTTCATGGTTTCTTATGCACCACCTCCATCACCAGAGTTCAGTACTACACCCCAAGTCCCACCAGATCCACCAAAATCACCTCCACCATCTCCTCCTCAGAAAAAACAAGCTCTCTCCCCGTTTTATAAGCCAATCCTCAAATGGGCTAAGAAGCATTCTTACCCCCTTGAAGTCCCAGAAGAAGTACCACCCACTTCTTCCATTGCTATGTTTCAAGATGCCGATTTTCCTCCTCTTGTCAAAGAAGGATCAAAACTACCATTTCCTGCCCCAGAGGAATTCATTGATCCTCAAAACATATATCGTCATATCCCAAAGATAGCAACCCCCACTGATGTGGATGAACAGGGCAGACAGAAAAAAACTTATGCTGCTGAAGCTGTCCTAAATTGGCAATCAGAGACTCTGTTAGCAAAAAATAATGCCTTCAGGGCAATTGATTCCAAAATCGGAAATGTGCAACAAGATCTCCGAAGATATGATGAAAGTACCAAAAAGATACTTGCTGAGTTCCAGAAAAGGCTTCACGCCTTGGAATCAGGACAACACCTTGGGTACCATCATCTTGAAAGTCCAAAGCCAGAAATAGAAAAGCTCAAGAGACAAATCCAACTTCTTGAAGAAGGAAGGTTCAGACCTTTCGATCCACTAGCACCTCCGGTTAGAACTGGGTACTTACCTCCACAACCACAGACGTCTATCTTTGCCACTATTCCAGAAGATCCCTACAGAAGGGAACCAGATATGGCAGAGATACGAAATCGCCTCAAGGCCATACAGAAGGAAAAAGGGAAGGAAAAAACACCACTGGCAAAATCAAGTTCGATTGTCATAAGAGAAAGGCCAGATCAGATGATGTTATCAAATCCATTAGAATCTTTTCTAAATGATTTGGGTACTCAGGAGCCTGACCCTGATATCCAACAGCCTGATCCTACCATCCCGGAAAAACAGATTCTGTTTCCAGCTGAACAAACTTCTCCTGATAAAAAATCAGATTCAGCATCTCTTTCTTCTGATTCTTCGTCCTTCTCAATTCCTACAGATGATTCCCTCCCTATTGCACCAATAACTTCATCCATATTCATGGCTGATTCTCCAGATGATGAAATGGAATCAAACTATTCTGATCCAGAATATGGTCAGACAAGCAATCCTGCTAGGAGCAATCCTGCTAGACATGTGTCCATGACATCAAAACAGTTCTTCACTCTCGATGATATTCCTTATCCCAAATGGCCAGAAAGACTTGAAGAATTTCATACTTGGTTGAATACTCAGTCCATTACAAACCATGATATGAATGATGTCCTTTATAATTTTGTTACAAGGTTTACAGGAAGCCTTAAACTCTGGTGGCAATCAATTTCAGAACAAGATCAGATTTTGTTTCTGATGTCGGTCAATTTTAGCCATGCCATTACTCTCTTATATCATGTGTTTGTGGGAAAACCCGGGGATCTCATAGAGATAAAAAGGAGAGAATTTTTTGAGAGAAGATGCTGCTCTCTCCAGGAAAAACATCTTGATAAGCATTATCGAGTAATGCTTCAGCTCTTTTATCAAGTCGGCGCAGATCCAAACTTGAAGCATGTCTTCCTCACATCTATCCCTAAAGAGCTATCCCAGATGGTTGAAAGATCTTTCTTCTCAAAACAAAGAAGAGTACAGGATATTCCCTTGGGGGAAATACAGCAAGAAATCCATCTATGCCTTGAAGAATTATGCTTAAAGCGCCAGATGGTCCGTACCTATATCACAGAAGACAAGCGCCTTGAATCAGCTTGCTCTCGCCAGAAGTTAAAAATAAAATGCTCCAAACAAGACTGTGATGGTACTTGTGGCAAGTATTCCCGAAAGAAAAAGCACTACAAGAAGTATTGGATGAAAAAATCCAAACATGGCTCCAAGCATTTTGTCACGCCCCGAACCCCAGGCGCGCGCACATCCCACTGCGGTCGATCAAATGCGACGTTCCTAGGTTACGTCGCCGACCCATTCATTTATTTACGCATGCGGAAGCGAAACAAATCCCTGACAACATTTAACTTGGGATAGAAAAGCAGGAAGCAAAACCGCAACATATCACTTTCATAATTCAATTTAATTACAAACAGAGGTCTACGCCAAAAGTCTACTAAAGACCGGCTCTTAAAAAGGAATTATCCTACGACCTATAAGTCGGACATGTTCTCCAATCTTATGACTTCACCTCTGCAACTTCTCAAGGCCAACCAAAGTTATCTAACTTCTCAAGGCCAACCAAAGTTATCTGGCCGCTCCGTCCACCAGGGACCTGAAATTTTAATCCCTAAACCGGGATGAGACAATGTCTCAGCAAGTTCAACCCCTAAACCCCTATTAGAAAGAAAATACGCCGGGTGGCCTAGCCACATCACACAGAAGACTTACCTTGCATTAGCCTTCATCTGCAGGTTAACACAATTTATATAATTCAACCACGTGCAATTTTAGTAACTCAACAACGAAGGCACAATCACATCATCATCACAATTCAACCACTTGGATCGTCTCAACGATCAATCGGCGTGGGCCGATTACATGTCATTCTAACAATTCAATTATGCTACCCATCTCGACCGATAGGAAGATTTAATAACCAGTGGCAATCACGGCCCCACTCGGCACGACCTGTAATCAGGTGGTAATTCACGGCCTCATCAGGCACGACCTCTAATAGGTGGTATTCACGGCCTCATCAAGCACGACCTCTAATAGGTGGTATTCACGGCCTCATCAGGCACGACCTTTAATAGGTGGTATTCACGGCCTCATCAGGCACGACCTCTAATAGGTGGTTCATCACGGCCTCACTGGGCACGACCTCTAATAGGTGGTTAATCACGGCCAATCTCCCATCAATTTCGACACTTGGGACTTTATAAAAAGAATCCCCATTCATCACAATCACACTCAATTTGCCACAATCAATCATCAAATTCAAATTCTAAACACACAAAGCAGCCGATCGGCACGAAATTCCGAGAGTATAAGGTCCCGACGAAATTTTCGAATTTTAATAAATAATTAAATTTATTCCGAAAATCAATTAAATAATAATATTCATATTTTTCGCAATCCACATTCAATTTATAATATCCGACCATCAATTTCAAAATCCGAATACACAAAGCGGCGATCGGGCACGAAATTCCCGAGAATTTAGGATTAAGACAAAATTTTCGGAATTTAATAGATAATTAAATTTATTCCGAAAATAATTAAATAATAATATTTTACTAATTTCGAATAATAATATATTATTAAATTATTAAATAATTTCGAGATATTTAAATAAATTAAAAGTAAATTCATTTATGTCACATCAAGGCTTATATTAATATAAACCTTCATTTAGCCTTAAATTAAACTCACTTTAAGATAATCAAGCACATTAATCTAATCTACATTTAAATAAATTAAACTAACTACCTAATAACACTTAACATAAACTAAACACACCTAAAGCATCATTAACCCTCTAAGCGAGGTTTAGGGAGTTAAACTCACCGGATTAACGAACCGAGCGAACCAAAACGACGGGGACGACGCGAGGATCGACTTTCCTCAAGGCGGGCCGAGCATCCGGGCTCCGGAAGGCGGCCAAAACGGGCCAAAACCGAGCTGGAATACCCATTTTTCCAGCTTCTGGTCATGGGCGGAGGAGGGCCAAACGGCGGCTGGTTCGGGTCGGAAAAGGCGGAGGAACGGCGGAGGAGCTGAACAGGACTTAGGCGAGGCTTCACGGTGGTCGGAGGAGGGGTGGACGGCTCCGGCGGAGCTCCACCAGATCTGAAACAGAGGGCTGAGCGAGGGAGAGATGGTGATGCACGGAGTAGCGGCGAGGCGGCGGAGCGAGCGGCATTGCGCGGGCGGCAGTGCACGACGCTCCGGTGCGGCGGCGTCAAGCAGCCTGGTCGCGGCTCCTTCCGGCGACGCGGACGCTACTTCTGCCTGCTATTCGGTTCTGTTCGAACCAGGAGGAGGGAGAGGGGGCGGAGATGCGCGGACGACCGTGGAGCGGCGGCGGCGGCTCCGGCCGGTGGGCAACGACGGCGGCGAAGCGGCTACGACGGCTCGGTCTTCTGTGGTCTTCGGCTTGCTGGTTCCTCGCACAGCAAGAAGAAATGAGGAAGACGAAGCACCGACGGAAGAGAGAGAGAGGAAGAAGAGAAAACCAATTTCTCTCTCTCTTTGGTCTTCGAACGGGGCCCACCAAAAGGCTGTCATCCACCCACCTTTTCAAGCCCCAAAATACCCCTTCTAGAAGACTTTAGGTAATTTAAAGTATTGGGTCTATGGGCATACGAATTTGCTAGGTTCTCTTTCCAATTGGGCCTTAATTCCTCTTGAATTAAATCAAATTGATCCGCATTAATTTATTCAACACCTCATCATTCTAATTGGTATTTTTCCTTACTAATGTAGCCCACATGCATCCCAATTTCACAATCCATGGCTTCAATTGAACGAAAACGGCACTATTTATCCAGTCGAAATTAGAACCCGAAAATCTGGATGTCACACATTTTCGGAAGAAGAAGAAATGGCGATACCTACGAAAAAGGAAGGATCGCACAGGCCATAAGAAATCAAACCGTTGCTACATCTGCAACAAAACATGACATTTCGCCAAAAACTGTCCTCAAGTGAGAAAAGGTCAGAATCATCACATTGAGATTGAGACAGGTATTTCTCTTGAAAATGATGATATTGAATCCCTATTCTCTGCTGATGAAGAACCATCTGAATAAACTCTTTGTGTCATTCCCTTTTACCAAACTTCCGGTGGCGAGTCGACTCGAGTCCGAAGATATTTTCACATATCTCCCGCATCTCCGTAACCGAGCCTTGATATATTTTCAAGCCAAACTCACTTTGTCCCCATTTCCCAGTAAAAATCCTTACTTCAAAGTTTGCCAAGCCAATCAATGTCATTGCTCTCATTGACACAGGAGCAAGTTGCTCCATTCTTGATACCAAAATTCTGCCTGAAGAATATTGGACTCCCTATATCCGATATTTCAACTCAGCCTCTGGAGATACTTTCTCCACAAATGTCAGGACCACCCCCATAATGGTCCAGTTCTTTCCACAGTGTTCCATAACTGCAAAAATCTTTGGATCAAACCTCCCCAATAAAGATCTAATAATTGGGTGGGACATCATGACTCAAATCTCTCAGCTTCGTATTATTCCTGGAAAAGGTCTTCGGTATTAAGATCAATTCTCTGAGTTTGTTAATATCCAGAGACTCTTTGCCATTCAGATGAGTCTGCTAGATCCAATTATGCAAAAGTTACTAGAATCTTGTTCAGAATCCCATTCAGAATTCGCTCAAAAATGTTCTCATCCTTTATGGAAAAATCCAGAATTCTTTGTTCGCCTCCCTTTCAAGAAAAATGAAGACATCAACCCAACAAAGGCGAGCCATGTGGGAATGAAGCCAGAACATCTGGCTTTAGCTCAAAGGGAATGCTCAGAACTATTGCAACAAGGCCTTATTGAAATCTCCAATTCTCAATGGGCCTGCGAAGCCTTTTATGTCCATAAGCGCGCCGAGCAAAACCGGGGAAAAATGAGACTGGTAATCAACTATCAACCCCTCAATCTTTTTCTCCAAGATGATAAATTCCCTATACCATCCAGAGATTCTCTCTTTAGTGGTTTAACCAAGGCCCATATCTATTCCAAATTCGACCTCAAAGCCGGATTTTGGCAATTGGGCATCCATCCTGATGACAGATCCAAAACAGGATTCTGTATCCCAAACCAACACTTCCAGTGGAAAGTTCTTCCTTTTGGTCTAAAGGTGGCACCATCCCTTTTCCAAAAGGCCATGTGTCGTATATTTCAACCAATCCTGTCCACTGCAGCCGTATACATCGACAATATTCTCGCTCTACTGATCCCGACGAGCGATCCCACTGCATCAACTTCTTGAGCAATTTGCGAAATCGTGAAAAGCGAGGGGGGTATTATGCTTTCTCAGAGGAAATGAATATTGCCCAGGACAGAAATTGAATTTCTTGGTATGCACCTTAACAAAGGAACATACTATCCAGGGCCACATATTGCTCAAGAATTATTAAAGTTTCCCAAAGACAACTTCACCACAAAACAAGTTCAGCAATTTCTTGGGATAATCAACTATCTCAGGGTTTTTGTCCCAAATATTGCAAAGCTTCTGATTCCTTTGCAATCCATGCTGAAGAAGAATTCCCCACCTTGGGAAAAACCAGACTAAAGCGATCGGCCGAGTGAAGGACATTATGCGAGAATCTCCCACCATTGCAAATACCATCAACAGGAAAAAGAATTCTTCAAACCGACGGTGATGAATACTGGGCAGCTATCCTCTTTGAAGAAATTGATGGTAAGAAACACCTTTGTGCCCACAAAAGTGGAAAGTTTTCTCAAGCTGAAATGCACTACCATTCCACCTTCAAAGAAATCCTAGCAGTAAAAAATGGAATAAAAAAATTTGAGTTTCATCTCATTGGCCATCACTTCCTGGTAGAATTAGACATGGCATCTTTCCCCCAGATGACCAAGTTTAAACAGAAACAGATTCCAAATTCTCAACTGCTTCGATGGGCTGAATGGTTTTCCAAATACTCCTTTGAAACCAAACACATTCCTGGGAAAAAGAATGTACTTGCTGACTTCCTGTCAAGACCCAAAGCACCGGCCGAAATCAACATGTACATCAAGAGGCCTGCTTTTCATATGCTCAATCATGGTGTGAAATACAAGATTGAGAAGATCAAAGATTTACAAAGCTGGAAATACCCCTAGGAGATCATTCAGCAAATTCAGAACGATAGTCTTACTGAGAACCTGGAGAACCTCATGTGGCAGTGCCACACAGACCTATTCAGATTCAATGGAGGTTCGATTCTTTATCCTTTCGGGCTAAATTTAAATTATCCTTTCATTCATCCTCTTATCCGGAAGGAAGACGATTTCCCTGACCAGCTCAAGACATTTGTTATGGTACTTAACCAATAAGTACTTAATAGCAATCGAAATTCCTACCAGAAAATTCATTGCCAATCTCACCAGGATATTCCTACTCGGAAGAAATGTGGAAAAAGAAAGCGATAAGAATCTCTTAGACTTTCTTAATTGGTTCTATCATCCTACATGTTGGAAACAAGACTTGGAAAAAGAACTGAGAACCATGACACCAAATCCTGAGGTCCACACCATCCTGTTTTTCCGACGTCCATGGAATTTTTGCAGAAATAATGGTAGTATTCTCGATGCACCACTGGAAATAGGAATCACATCCTATAAACCTCATTTGAACAATCGAGAAGCTCGGATTCACAAATCCTATCCAAGATCCGTGAGATCTTGTTAAAACGCAGTACCAAGAACTCAAGAGAATCCTATGCCGGGGAAAACAAAACCATTCCCGAAGATGTTTGGAATAATGTACCCACTACGTGGGATCATTATGACTTAGCACCAGATGCTAAGGAAGCACTCGAGCAATACGAGACAAGCTGAATCGTCTCAAGAGCATGAAATGACAAGTGAAGATGACATTGTCCAGTCTACTCAAGATGACATTGTCCAGTCTACCCAAGACCCCTATGCACGCTTTGGAGGTCCTCTATCCCGGGATCCCTACGAACAGAACCCTCATCCTCATTCCAGAATATGGACACATCCTTTTATGCGAGACCCATCCAATTGGCCTCGGCCAAGCATTCCGCCAAGACTACCAGCGAAAACACAAACTGGGCAGAAGAAGAAGCATCCCATTGGGCTCATGAACAGGCATCCTCATCAAGAAGGCTGAATCAAATCCTCTCACCTGAAGATCTTGAAGCCCTCCAGCAAAAGTACGAGGCACATCTCCTAGAAGATAGCTCGGATGACTCAGTATGCAGCTACAATGCTCGTGACGGACGAGACCGCTGAAATGCCACTGTCCGTACAGTTTCACTGTAGCAAATCACTGTTCACTTTTACTGTAGCACTAGGCTAGGGAAAGTACTGTTCACAGTACAGTTACTGTTCATAGTGCGCTAAATAATTCCCTCCCGAAAGTTTTCGGTGCCTCTGTTTGTATTCGGACCTAGGTGCTTGGTCCTTGTTTGTTGGTTTTGTGACCTCTTATTGTCTATATAAGGCAAGGAGGGTGTATTGTGTTGGGCAGAGTCCCTTGAAGTAAAGTGAGTGTTTATGCAATGCTGAAGAGCAAGTCTGGTACATAAAATATGTCGCCTTGATTGGAGTCAAAATGAGGTATGTGATTTGTTTATAATAAAACCGAACATGATAGTCCCACAATCATATATGCTTGTAAGATGCCGGATGCGAGTATTTAATTGGGCGCTATAGAAAGCGAGCTGATATAGCACTCGGGCTAAACATGAGTACGTGAGAAGCACGTGACTATGTTTAGGCTAAGATCCATATAGTGGATATATTTGATAAATGATATACGCTCTTATAGAAAGAGTAATCCACTAAAGTATGTAATTCATACTACATGTGCATTGTTCGACCGATAAGGGAATGTGAGTAAAATTATTCCTATTTACTCGTCGTGTGAACCCTTGAGGTAATTTATAATTTACCTCATTTTGTGCCCTATATTACTTAGGACTATGTTCTCGAAGTGAAAGATCAATGTTGCTACTTTAGTATGTTACCGGCGGTCGTGAATATATATGGCCTTATGGGACGTGTCTAGGAAATCAATTGTTCTGAAATGGAGAGAGACATGAGTGCGAAGGAAGACTATTGTTATTTTACATATATCACATGTATTTACTGGTCGACCAATTATATCGCCTTATGTGGTTGCGGATATAATTGTAAATACATAGTGTTTTTGAGAATAGTCAAGTATAGCCTTTAAAGGATATGTATGCTTGGACTGATGTAACAAAATATGTCTGGGGCACTGCGAGACATCGATTGTTTATTTCTTTTCGGGGTGATAGCCATTATGTCATCCCTAACAGGTGCATAATTTGAGCTCCCAAGTGCAAATGTACTTACTAGTTGCATGGCTTACTTGCCAGTATGAATTGCTTTGTAAAGTTGATGAATGTTGAACGCCTTATATCCTTGATAGAGCGCTATCAAGCCCATCATGTTTGAGTGAGAGATGTTATACTATACTTTAGATAGTACGTCCATGATGGGGTGCGATTGGACAACATCGTTTGGACTTGATATGCTACGATGGAAAGATACCCTTTTGAAAGGGTATGAAGGGTGTCGTATATAAGTCCTTTTGTAGACAACCGTTGGTGGTTGTTGTTGGCAGAACATACGCACCAAATTTCTCTCCAAGAAGAAGGCATTCCATTTTAGTTTTATAAGAACAATCGGCATTTATGCTGTGGAAATCGGATGCTTTCCTTGTGATTGCATTTAGACCAACGTGAGATAGTTTTGTTCGTGATTCGTCCGCAATTCAACGTTTGTTCCGAGGTTAATTGTTGTTTGCGTATCGGAATCAGGTAAGTCATCTTTCGCCGACTTGAAATCCAACAGCTGCAAATGCCGCTTCTCCCGCTCGCCGAAACCGTCGCTGGTCCTCCTGTGAATGCGCTTGCCGCGCGTTGTGTTGAGTTCCCCCTTAGGTAGTTTATTTTTATTTTTCATCTATTTATTTTAAGTTTAGTTATTTAAATTTGAACATTGGGTCGATATTCATTTTACGAATATTGTAGACATTATCCGCAGGGTTTTTATTAATTTAATCCGTAAGACGTCGAGTCATTTTTTAATTATATTAATTTTTTGGACATTTTGATAGTATTTTGGTTATTAAATCATTATAATTATTAATTTGACCCGTAAGATTTCAAATCAAATTTTTAATTATTTTGAACTTTCTCATATATTGTGATGTTTATGGTTAAAATAATTGTTAATTTAATCTGTGAGACCACGGATTATTTTTTCGGTTATTTTAATCCTTCATTTAGTGAATATCTTGATTAATTTAGATATAATGTTTATCTGATAATTGCTTATCTTGAAAAACACTAAAAAAATAAAAATAAAAACTCAAAAATCAAATCTTGCATCGGAGTGTGTTGGTTTAGTAAATTAGGATTGCACTCTTAGATAATTTTTGGAATAGATTAGGATTGATTTTTTTTTTTTTTTAGATAGGCCCTTAAATAATGCTTGCACATTTTAATAATCTCATTTTTCTAAAAAAAAATAGTTTTCTAAGATAAGATAGGGTTTAAGTCAAATTAATCCCTAAAATAAATTAGAAAATTATTCATTTTAGATGGTTTAATTAGGTCTCCTTTTTATTACGAATTTTGATTGAAAAATACAAAAATATTAGGTGTCAAATAGTTTGCATAATAGGTTCATTTAATTAGAATTTGTTTGCTAGTCAAATTAGGTCATGTAGTTAAAGTGCATGTTTTAATTTCAAGATAAAAGAAAACCCAAAAAAATTGTTTGCTTCGTGCATTTAATTCTTTTGATGCAATTCGTTTGATTCATTCAGTGTTTAATAATGATTGCGTGCCAGCGCAATCCCCCTGCTACGTTTGCTTTGTAAATTGTATTCCCCTAGATTGATGGTTATTAAAAATTCGAGGAATAAAAAAAGGAAAAAAAACAAAATATTATTAATAAATTGTTCTCCTTCTGCAAAGACGGAACATTTTCCATGCAAAATGGCTAGTGTATATTAAAATTCTTCGGTGCGCACACTCAAGTATAAATATTAGTAAATTTTAATTATTTTATCATCTTCAAAACATTATAAGAGATTTTCTGAAAAAGTACAAGATATGATTTTTTTTACATGGGCTGTATTCACCTAATAAGCGTTTAAATTAGTGATTAGTCATCTTTCAATTTCTATCATTTAGATTTTATTGCTTACTAATTTTATACATGAAAAGCGAATAAATTTGAGAAAGTATTTAATGAGCTTTAGTTTTTGTAATACAACAACCAATCTAATAAATTAGATAAACATATAATTCCTTTGAAAAAATATACATAGTGAATTTAAGTAAATCCACTTAGAATTTCAAGTACATCGTACTTTATTACGTAATGAATTCTACTAATTTAAAGAAAAAGAAAACTTCTTTAGTTTAAATAGCAATGTTCAGAATTTGTAGTTATAGTATAGAGTTCCCTTAATTTTAACTTATTTAAATAAAAGTAAAATAGAAAGTATAGCTTATACTATGAATCGAATAAGTTCCACTCTACTGATATTTGTTATTGAAAACAAATTTCTGTTGATTAAAGCATCACTGATTCTATCTGAATAATTTGATTTAGCATATTAAAAATTTTAGAGTCAACGAAATAAATCCACTCAGTTTTTAAAAATGTATGAATTTTTATAAAATTATATATTATTTATAACACATCCTTAAGTTTATTATTTTTAATTTTGAGGAAATTTAAATGGAATAAGAAATTCCTTCTACTTTAATAAGACCAATAAAATTGATATTTATCTTGAATTTGAAGTATTTTTTAAGTAAAAAAAGATTAAATTGGAACTTATTTTAAATATAGAACATCTGAATTCCATTTGATTCAACTTTCTGCTTTCGGAATAGACTTATTTTAATATAGTTTCCATTATTGTAAGTACAATACAAAAGCATGAAGATTCATCTACCAGACCTAGCTAAAATTTTTAGCAAGACCTAGCCACCTTCACTTTGGTGCGTGGCTATATAAATTATAAATCAAAATGAAGAATATGAGCTATGTGAATTTTAAGCATAAAAATAACTCAAAATTCTAAAAATTATGCATCATTATTTTGAATAATCATATCATACGTATAAACTCACGAATTTGATTTTATTTCCCAGGTTTTTGAGTATTTGCAAGAAGGATATTAGCTTCTGATATCATATTCGTGAGTAATTCCCTAAATCAAAATACTTCAAAACATATATATAACTTACAAGAATTTCATGGATAGTTTTGTCATCTTTAGAATTTATTAGAAAGTTTTCTCAACAGAACCTACCCTTGCATACTTAAGAACCTAGAACCTACTATGTCACAGGTTCTAGGGTCAGTTTCAAGGTTTACAAAGATTATATATATTTTTAATTGAACGATTGCAATGAATTATCACCTTTAATTACCACTATTTGCTACAATCCATTAATTATAACTCATATTTATATACATGAAGATTAAGAAATATAAACAAAGCACACATCTTAGTTATCGATATAGTTGGAATTGGAAGCTCAGACTAGTGGTTTCATATTGTAAACTCATCATTAGACGCCATAGAATGCTATAAAATCACGCGGAGACATTGGACAGGAGAAATACAAAGACTTGTTTTAGGTTCCAGATTCTCTAATTTTTGGAACTTTTAACCTACCTCGTATATTTTAGAATCTAGAACTTAGAACCTAGAACCAGACCGGTTATATAAGGTTTTCAGTTCTACCCTAGAACTCTCGGAACCATGCTCTCCCTTGGTAAAAGCCACTAAAAACTCTAAACTATACCCACCGTAACACATTTCATCTAAACATTTTTTCTATGGCATTAAAAATCTCAAACTTGTACCTGTGCAATACATTAACCTTCCATTACATTAACAATACATCTATGTTGATGTTAGAAAGCAAACAATATTAATATGACACCCACATGTCCTAAGTGAAATAAAAATGATGTTGTTTTGTTTGAAAAATCATTTAACGGAATTTTGACAAAGGGTGACTATGTCACATAAGTACAAGTTTGGATTTTTTTTTTTTTTGGTCACAAAAAAGCTTAAGGTAAATGTATAACATTATGCATATGGTTTTTAATATCACAAAAAAAGTATAGAATAAATGTATCATAGTGGGCATAGTTTATATTTATTTGCGGCTTTTTTTTTTCGAAAAAAAGAAATCAAAGCATCTAGTCTCAGTGAGTGATTTCCACACAACTAGAAACATTGTTCAAACCATCAAAATTGCCCGTTGCTAAAGGTTAATGAACTTGGCTCCCCCATGACTAGAGCTGGGCTGTCATGGCTCAACTTCGGTAAAAAAATAATCAAATAAAAGAATATATCTATTGATATTTTTTTATTTCCTTTACCAGATAAAAAAAATACAATCTTGTAAATTGTTTTCCACCTCACTCCACATCCTCGATGGGACTTTTTTGTCTAACACAACATTGACCATATTTGCGTTAATATTTTATTGGAAATTTTTTTCTAAGTCACATGCCTTTAGCCTTTGAATGAAAGTGAATCCAACTAAGTATGTTAATAAATTTGGATTTGGGTTCTCTCTTGATAATCTCTCAAGGTGATGGTTGTGATTTGTTATGCATCCCCAACAAGTGATATCGGTGTCGATAGTTGATTTGTACTCCACTCACGATATGTAACAATGGTGTGGTGATTATCTCAAAAAAGAATTTTGATCCTCTAATCAAGGTGACAGATAATGTCCACTGGCTTCTTCCTAAACTTGATTGGGCCAAGACAATTGAGTTAAAGTCCAAAGGCATACGGTGTGACTCAGCCCCAACATTTGGGAAACTCGGTTGACTTAAGGTGGTGATTTGAGTTAAAATAACATTGGCGAGAAAGGAATACCTAAATTAAAGGGGACAACGGGCCTCCCACAGGAGGCTCACATGTGTGAAGGAAATGTAATGAAATGCACGTGGAAGAGTGTTAGGCACAAATAGTCCCACATTAGAGATGTCTTTAGGGTGAATCATATTAACATATCCGAGTTGAGATATGTTTACAAGTTTGAACTCAAGCTCTTTTTCGGCGATTTTCCCAAAAGCAGGTATCAAGTTTGTGTTGCACGTTCCCAGCAATCAATATTTCTAGAGCTTTAGATTAATCATTTCATCCACCTAGCCATATACAACAACGCTGTATCAATTCCCACAATTGACTCCGCGAGCATTAACTCGTAAATCGGAATTCATTAATTGCAAATTGTAGCGTGTTTGTCTGCCTAAATTTGTTTGAACAACGTGATTTGAGACAAAATGAAAATTCTAGCTAAAAGTCCATGACCTTTCAAAGTACTAGGCTGCTATATAAAAAAGAATCGAAATGGAATACGAAGTTAGGCAATTTTGACTTGTGCTTATTGACACCAAATTTATTTTTTTTCCCGAAGTTTATTGACACCTAGTTGATTAATTGGAGGTAATATCAGTTTCTTGGTCAACTAAAGATCTTCGATTTCAACCAAAAAGAGAAAAAGAAAAGAAATTTGACCGAAAAAAAAAAAAAAACTAATGGAGTTCAATTCATCAATACATAATAACTATCGACGAATTTACCGCCAAGTCCAAGTTATTAGGTAAATATTGGTCCCACATTTCAATCTTTTTTTTTTTTTCTGCAGATGTACTTCTCGATTCTAATATATATATAAGCTTATCGAACGGAACATATTGTGATATGGTCGAGATGGCCATTGCTATGTACTTGAAGAAAGGGCTAATGGAATGAACTCGAGAGTGAAATTTGCAGTAGAGATCATACCTAGCTTCTCTTTCACAGTGTGAAGAGACTTAAGAGGATCGAAGTTCCTTCGCTTGAAAAATAGGAATAGAGAGAGAGAGAGAGAGAAACTTTTTAATTAGCAAAGAGATTTACCTTCAAAACTCATACGACTTTATTTAATGTCGGTCCATTTAAAGCTCTTGCCTCATCCTAATGGTGCATTATTTTGACACGATAGTTCATGTCCGACATACAACCTTTTGTAATTCAATAAGGCTTCTGGCCTATATAGTTCCCGGGAGGATCATAGTTACAAGTGACCAAAGTACCGCCGGTCGCGCATTGGGCCTTCGCGCATCCAATCCGAACCGAGTTGCGCCACACCACCTGAGTGTAGTGCCCGCAGACCTTCCCGGGCGCGCACGAGTTGGAATTGTAGTTGTAGTCAGGCTTTTCCCCGACCCACAGGTTCACCGCTCTCGTGCCGGTGAGATCAGGGGAAGCCCACGCGAGGTTCTCTCCATAGGGTCCGCCCGAATGGACCAGCCGCGTGCAATCCCTGGCGTGCTTTTGGGCGTAATCCCGGGCATAGCTAGTCACTCGCTCGTCCCAAGTGATCGGGCCTACACCGACCTGAGAGCGGGCTGCATTGTGGGCGGCGACGAAGTCCCGGGGCAAGTCCTGGGCGACAGACAGAGAGATCAGCGCCAGGGTTAGCGCGGCCAGGAAAATGACATGGAGAGGAACACTCATACGGAAACTCATATTGTAAGAGACCATAAAAGTTGGCAGAGGAAAGATCTTAGTGGGTTGATGTAAGGGATGGGCAATAGCTAGGGAGTATTTATGTGGCGATCATGTGGAAAAATCTGTCCATCCCTTGTGGAAAAATCTGTCCATCGGAAAAGTCGAATATTCGAAATAGGTCACGATGACTAGAAGAGTGCCCGTCAAATTGATCCATCGCCAATGTGATATTTTTCATACTCTGTACAACGTTAATTATTGTACCCCTGATAATGACCTCGTCGTCTTCTTGTTATTATTTTTTCTTTTTTGTTTCAATTTTAGCCATAGAAATATTGATGACAAATAGCGACTTTGTACCAAGCCAACAAGTCTGTTGAAGACACTATGCGAAGCATAGGTCGACTTGGTAAGAAGCAAGATTTTGACAGGGATTTCAGCTGTAATTTGGCCAGCGCCATCACCTAGCTTGAAGAACACTTTATTTTAATGTGCCAGCGCTTGCACGCCTTATCCCCCTCCTCAATTCCCGGTATGAGTTATTTTTTCTTCCTTGTTGGGCCGAGAATACGGGGTGAGATTAAGGAATCCCACCCCTCGATGGTCCTTCCCCTCATTTCTTTCCCTTGAGCCTTTACATGATCATTGGACACCTTTAAAGGCGGCTTATCTTAAAAATCTTTTTCTCTCGTGTCGCCTCTTGGGTAAAACTTTTCTCCCCTACTTTTCACTGTTTCTTTTGGCGTTTTCTGCTAAATTGGTTTCGCGTCTTAAGTCAATTATAATTTACGAGTAAAGCACCAAGAGCTAAAAGATCGAGCCCGAGTAGTCAAGATTGATGCATTCGCACTTTTTTTCCCCTAGCTTGTGCTTCACGAAAGCTGAATTTGAAAATGTGAAACACATGAGTACGATTCTTATTTCGGATTATAATTAATAATTCAATAATTACTCTCAAAAACATTATATGATTTGACAAAGCAGCAGTCGGTAATCGGAATTGTGATGCCCAGTTATTGAGGCTAGAGATATGTAAAATATATTAAGAGCATGCATTAAATCCTCCCATCCATTCTTTGAGCCGGTAGTGGCAATACTGCATGTAAGTTTGTTCATATAACAAATATAGAGAAAAAAACAACTGAGTATAACGCAATAAGGTACACGCAAGTTAATTAGCGTTGCTCAAACCCATATTGATAGGTTTTGGCAAGTGCCACGGTCGCCCTATGAAAGATATGAACAAAAGAAGTACGCTCAATTTGAAAAATATATGAATTTCAATAAAATAATATTTTATTTATAACACATCACTAAATTTATTATTTTTAATTATGAGGAAATCAAATGGAATAAGAAATTCTTGTCACTTTAATTATACAAAAAAAGTGATATTTATCTCAAATTCCCAATATTTTTAAAGTAAAAGTAAGATTCAATCGTAAAAAATATAGACATTTGAATTCTTTTTATTTTATTTCCTACTTCCGGAATAGACTTAATTTAATATAGTTTCCATTATTGTAAGTACAATATTGAAGCACGAAGATTCATCTCCTAGACCTAGCTAAAATTTTTAACAAGATCTAGCCCTGCACCTTGGTGTGTCGCTATATAAATTATACATCAAAACGAAGAATGAAGTATGAGATGTTTAAGCATAAAGATGACTGAAAATTCTAAAAAATATGCATCAGTTTTTTGAATAATCATATCATATGTACAAACTCACAAATCAGATATCATAAGCTATTATATTCTTTTTATTCTGTATAATGTCCTAGTCTTGGATAATTCCATTGATATAGAGTGCCTGACTTGAGAATCCATTTTTAAAGAAGGTTCGGCAAATGATCAATTTGGACTAACCTAACTATTTTGATCTTCTTTCTCCTCTTATGAACGTATTCTTTGACATTTAGTATGAACCTCTGGCTTCTCTTTCTCTATCCTTGGGAAGAGGAACAGTAGAGACAGGTGAATAATTGAATACTCACTGCCAAATGAAAAAAAAAAAAATTACATGCAGGTTAATCTCTAAATAAAACTTTGTATTTCAGAAAGTAACTAACCGAGCACAAAATATGAAATTGGTACCGGTAAATGAATCAATTAGAGAAGCATTGAAAGGGATTTTTTTTTCTTGAAGAAGAAATTATTGGATGAATCAGATGCATGCATCTTGAATTTATTTGGACTGTTGAATATGATGGATCCTCTATATAAAGAAGGTGGGCCTTATTACGTTAGATAATCTAGAAATATTTGGGTTCACACAATTGATGCATGTAATAACCTTTCTTCTCTAGAAGAGAGAATTGATGTCGCTTAAAATAAACCCTCTCAATAAGTAAGACAACTTTTATATGTCTAATTGTTCCTAGTATTGTTCGACCAACTATTGCATCCTCACCGTGTCCCCAAATTTTGGTGGATAGAGGGCATGTGCTTGTCCCTAAACTATCAATGTATGTATTATCGAAAGTGGATGAAGTTCTAAGGAAATAAGAAAGTGAGATTTTAGGAGTAGCAAGTAAAAGTTAAGAACAATATGCCCATTACTTCCAGAATTTAGAGGGTTCATGTAATTTTCCCTAAATTGAAAGTGGAGGTAAATGATAAAGTGTGGAATAAGAGATAATAGTTGGGAGATAAATTAATAGACAACCGTAATGCATGTACTAAATTGAACGGTCTTAATTAAAAATAATGGGGCTTATGTATATAGGTCCCACTTAGGACTCACTAAATTTAATGGTTAATACCATAAAAAATTTCAAACCGAAATACATATGTGACAAATTTACTCCGAACTAATTTTTTAACTATCAAAAACCTCAAATTGATACATTTGTGATAAATTCACTATCCGTTAGTTTTTGCTAATTAGATTAATACCAACAAGTATACTTGTGATAAATTGGGGGTAAAACTCCAAACTTAACTATCACGTGTTATTCAACTCCGTAATTTAACAATAAAATTTAATAGAGAGTAAATTTGTCATAAATATACCGGTTTGGGTTTTTAGTAGTCAAAAAATTAATTTGTGGTAAATTTTTCTCATGTGTATCAATTTAAGATTTTTTGTTGTATTAGCTCTAAATTCAATTTAGTACATAATTTACTGAATAGTTTTCGGTGGGAGATATCATTGTCACTATCGCTATGATCATCACGGACTATTTTTCACATTCAAGGAGGCCAAATCAAAGACGGAAAAGAACAAGAGAAAAAGATAACAAATCAAACCGCGGAAATTCGTCCGGTGATGCCGCTCTTCCCATCATGGCTTTCTTTCTATTTCTCCAAGCTCTCGTCGAAAATGTTGACTTTTCTTTATTCCCACGAAACCCTAGCAGCCCTAGTTTCTCGTTCTGACCGTTTCTTGTCTTTAACAATTATTTATTTTTCCGGGACCTTTTGAACACCCGAATCTGATTGGCTCGAACCAAGAATTTTCACTTTTATATTTTAATAAGACCGTTATGTCGTTGGAATTTCATAACAGATTTGAAATGTTAAATTGCTTGTGATCTCCGGCAATCTAGCACACAGACAAATTGAGGTCCCATACATAGAATCTGCGTCTCCTACGCCTCCAGTATTTCATCTTTTAGGTTCTATTGCGTATGCTTTTTCTTTCCTTTTTTTGCCCTAAATATAGCAAGAAAACCACAAATTACGACTCCATGAAATATCATATTAATCTCAACAATCAAGTAAGATACATATCAAAACACCCAATGAGTAACGCAAATATGAGATTATATAATGTCTTGCTTTTAATCCACGTGCTCATGCCTATCCTTTACCACTAAGCTACGACAAGAATTGCATGTAATCTTCTATACAATAAATTGTAATATTATTCCTGAAATAGTGGGTCTTCGTCGGTCGTGCCCATAAAGCAAGTGGAATACATGTTGAGCAAATTTCGGGGACACTAAAAAAGTCTTTCTTGTTCTTTTGTTGTTGTTGTTGCAGTGGCATAAAGTTGTCCATAATAAGTTTTGAAAAATTGTCTAAAAAGGTCCTAAGTCTATCATACGATGGCAAATTTAAGCTATAACTTTTTAATTTCGTCAATTTAATCCTCAACTTTTTTTCGTTTATTTTCCAGCCAAGGGTTAAAATTTAGGGTTTTTGTCTATATATAATAATCACTGTAAGAGAAACAGAAAAACTTTTTGCGAGTGGCGTCAATTAAGGGGTGAAGACCAGTTTGTAAGTTAGGTTATTATCTATATGAAGACTCGTACGATAAACAAGGCCGCTTATAAATTAATTTTTTTCTTTAATAGTCGTTAGTACTTCATCATATAATGAATTTTATTTTTCTTTTATCGTGAAGGACTGCCTTATGGCTTCTTTCATGCATGGCACCGTATTCCACGAAAGCGAAACCCCTCACATGTTAATTCACCGTCACAAGCGCTGATTGCCAGCCGAAACTTATGACCTTATGATAATATATACCATGCTACGCACCCTGGAATTAATCAATTGACATTAGCATTGCTCTACTTTCCACTCTGAAACCGAACCAGCCGAAACTTATGCTACGCACCCTGGGATTAATCAATTGACATTAGCATTGCTATGCTTTCGACTCTGAAACCGATGCTTATGAGTATGATTCCTATCTCAGATAACTTGGATTTAAGTTGGAGTCCATAAAGGTGGATTGAGTTCCTTAAGCCGGCTAACTACGGTCATGCCTCTGTATTATTTTAAAAGAAGAAAAAAGTGACGCCCGTCTATGTCTTTATTTTACTCAATAGATACACATCTATCTATATCTATATACAAAAGTCAAAACACCATTTGTCACACTTTTAGAATCCCTAAATTACTCATTTTCCTAACCACTTTTGTCTCGTTTTTTAGACTTCTTTATTACCTTTGTTTTCTTTTCTTATACTCACCAACTTGGAAGGGGAACCACTTTTTGGGGGTTGCAAATTCTTATGACCCTAGTATATAATGGTGATCTGAATGACTTGGGTGAGGATAATTTCATTTTTAATTTAAAGATGTTTAAAGTGGGTTTGACTCCCACGCTGTTGCAGAAGGAGGTAGGGTAAACTCGATGGGAAAGTGAGTGTTAGAGTAGGATTAGAGTAGGACCGACCAAAAAAAAAAAAAAATACCTTTCCTTCTTTATCTCATACCCTCTCGTTTCATAAATAACAATTTGATTTCTTTTGTCTCGTCATAATTTTAGACTTCTTTATTACCTTTGTTTTCTTTTTCTTATACTCACCTACTTTATATATAACCATTTTTTCTTTCTATGCATAATTCCTATGACCCTAGTATATAATGGTGATCTGAATGACTTGCTGTTTCCATTCAAGCGAAGTAATTGTCATTTATAGTAATTTAAAGATATTTAAAGTAAAAGCGTTATGATGGAATAAATGTTTGGGGAAAGTGATTATAAAAACATCACTACCGTCAAAAAGCCATGATAGTGTACCTTGGCTTCCTGCTAAACTTGATTGGGTCAAGACGATTGGGGTGAAGTCTGAAGGCATATGGTGTAATTCAGCTCCAACATCTGCCAAAATTGGTGGGTTCAATGTGGAGATTTGAGTTGAGATAACGTTGGTGAGGAAGGAAAACCTGGATGAAAAGAGACAATGGATCTCACATAGGAGGTTCACATGTGTGAAGGAGACTTAATGAAGTGCATTCATGGGGTGTAAGGCATAAAAAGTCTCACATTAAGAATATGCTATGCAGTAAATCTTATTAATATATCCAAGTTGAGATTCATTCATAAGCTTGGATTTGAGCTCTTTCTTGGTGATTTCCCCAAATGTAGATATCAAGTTTGTGTCGCGTGGTCCTAACATTCAAGATTTCTAGAGCTTTGCATTAGTCATTTCATCCTCCTAGTCATGTATAACAATGTCGTCTCGATTCCCACGATTGATCTGCGAGCAGTAAACTCATAAATTGGAATTCATTAAACTAAATTGCGGTGTGATCGCGTGTCTATTTTTTTTTTTTGAATAACCTAATTTGAGACGAAATGAATATATCTTTCAAGTCGTTATCCAAGCATCAAGATCCTTGCGGGAAAGAATATTCTAGCTATGAGTCTATGACCTTTCAAAGTACTATAATGGGCTGCCATGGATAAAAGGAACTGATATCGAACGCAAAGTTAGTCAAGTTTGACTAGCGCTATTGAGACCTAGTTGATTAATTAGGGATAATATCACTTACTCGGTCAACTAAAGGAGTCCAATTCATCAATTTATAGTAAATATCGACGAATATACCACCAATTCCAACATTATTCGCATTTTAATCTTTTTTCCATGGATGTATCATCAATTCTATCAAATATAAATCTTATAAGCTTAGCGAATGGAATGTATCCTTATATGGTCGAGACGGCCATTGCTATGTACCAAAATTAATTGAAAGAGCTAATGAAATGAACTTGAGAGCGAAATGCGCCATAGAGATAATACGCAGCTTCTCTTTCGCAGTGTTAAGGGCTTCAAAGGATTGTGATGTGCTTGAGAGAAGGGAGCTGAGGAGATTTGATCAAGGATCGAAATTCCTTCACTTAAAAAATAGAAAATTGAGAGAGAGATAATTATTGAAAGAGATTAACTTAATCGGCAAATAGATTTGCCTTCATCATTCACATGACTTTATTGAATTTTGATGCGTATAAAGCTCTTGCCTCATCCTAATGGGGCATTATTTTGACATGCTTGTTCATCATCCAACATACAAGTTCTTTTTCAATAAGGCTTCTGGCCTACATAGTTGCCGGGAGGATCATAGTTACAAGTGACCAAAGTACCGCCCGTTGCACACTTGGCCTTCGCGCATCCAAGCCGAACCGAGTTGCGCCACACCACTTGAGTGTAATGCCCGCAGACCTTCCCTGGCGCGCACGAGTTGGAATTGTAGTTGTAGTACGGCTTCTCCCCAACCCACATGTTCACCGCTCTCGTGCCGGTGAGATCAGGGGAAGCCCACGCGAGATTCTCCCCGTAAGGTCCGCCTGAGTGAACCAGCCGCGTGCAATCCCTGGCGTGCTTTTTAGCATAATCCCTGGCGTAGCCAGCAACGCGCTCGTCCCAAGTGATTCGGCCGACGCCGACCTGAGAGCGGGCCGCGTTGTGGGCGGCGACGTAGTCTTGGGGAGAGTCCTGGGCGATGGACAGAGGGATCAGCCCCAGGGCAAGGGCTAGTGCGACGAGGAAAATGTTATGGAGAGGAACACTCATACGGGAACTCATATTGAGAGAGACCTTAAAGGTTGGCAAAGGAAGGTCTTAGTTGATTGATGAAGAGATAGGCAGTTGCTAAGGGGGTATTTATATGGTGATCATGTGGAATAATCTGTTCATGTGGAAAAGTCAAATGTTCAAAATGGGTGACCATGACTAAAAGAGTGCCCGTCAAATTGATTGATGATAATGTGATAATTTTCATATTTTTATTCTCTCTTTAAAATAATAATATTTTCTAGAAATATTGAGACAGATATTGGACAACGTTAATTATTGTACCATTGATGATGACTTCGTCTTCTTCTTCTTATTGTTTTTCTTTCCTTTTAATTTCAATTTTAGCGATAGAAATATTGAGGACAAATAGCGACTCCGTCGATTCTTTACATAATCAGTGGACGCCTTAAAAGGTGACTTATCTTGAAACTCTTCTCTCTTTCCACAAAAATTGTCATCTCTTGGGTAGTGGTTTTCTCCCCTACTTTTGACTGTTTCTTTTGGCATTTTATACTAAATTGGTTTCGCGACTAAGTCACTTATAATTAACCAATAGCTGAAAGATCAATCTCAAGTAGTCAAGCTTGATGCATTCTCTATTTTTTTTTCTTAACCTGCGTTTGAACGAAAGATGAATTTGAAAAATTTTAAACACATGAATAAGATTTTCATTTCAGGTTATAATTAGAAATTCAATAATAAATCTCAAAAACATTATTTAATTTGACAAAGTAACAATTGGTAATTTAGACCCGTTAAACGGGTGGGTCGGGTCGGGTTTGGGTCAGGTCATAAATGGTCCGACCCAAATCGACCCATTTAACCCGTTTATGACCTATTTATTGCAATGCATAAATTTTGACCCATACCCGACCCGACCCATACTCGACCCATTTAACTAAACTTAATTTATTATATATATTTGAAAAAATGGTATTGCTAAAATAATTTTGTACAACACAAATTTAATGGAAAATTTTTATAATATTTAAAATAGTTATTTTAAAAATCGAATTTTAATTATCTTTTATTTTTTTAAAATAAATTTTTAATTATTTTTTTAATTTTTAAAATAAATTTTTAATTATTTTTATTTTTATTTTTAAATATAATTTTTTTTCTTTTTCTTTTTCTTTTTTTCTTCTTCTTCTTCTTTAGTCGGCCATCGCCGTCGTCGGTGAGCCTCGAGCTCGCCGGCTTGCCGACACCGGCAAGCTCGAGGCTCGCCAGATCCGGCAAGCTCGAGCTCGCCGACGCCGGCGAGCTCGAGCTCGCTCGACGCCGGCGAGCTCGAGCCTCGCCGGACGTCGGCAAGGCCTCCACCTCACCGGATCTCCGGCGAGCTTGAGGCCTCCGCCTCGCCAAATCGGCAAGCTCGAGGCTTGCGGCGTCGTGTGAGACCTCCGCCTCGCCAGATTTGGCGAGCTCGAGGCTCACCGATGTCAGGCGAGGCTCGAGCCTCGTCGACGTGGCGAGCCTCGAGCTCGTCGGCGTCAGGTGATCTCAAGCTCGCCGGATCTGGCGAGCCTCGAGGTCACCGAGCGTCGGCGGCATCACCAGATCCAGCAAGCTCAAGCTTGCTGAGCGTCGGCGGCATCGCAGATTCAGCGAGCTCAAGGCTTGCTGGCTGGTCACCAGCGATTGGAGGAAGAAGAAAGAAAAAAAAAAAATTTATAATTTCGATTTAAAAAAAAATTGTAAAGTTAAAGAGAGAAGAGACAGATTGTGAGGTTTTGGCTTTGGCTTTGGGTGAAAATAAATGGGTTGATAAATGGGCGCAAAGCTGACCCATTTAAGATCCATATATCTCACTCTCTTTAATTTTAAAACCCATTATGGGTGCTTTAGAAAATAAGGCTTAATCCATTAACAAGCTTGCCGAGCGTTGGCGGCATCGCCAGATCCAGCGAGCTCAAGGCTTGCTTGGCCGGTCACCAGCGACTGGAGGAAGAAGAAAGAAAAAATAATAAAAAAAAAATTATAATTTCGATTTTTAAAAAAAAATTATAAAGTTAAAGAGAGAAGAGACAGATTGTGAGGTTTTGGCTTTGGCTTTGGGTGAAAATAAATGGGTTGATAAATGGGTGCACTGACCCATTTAAGATCCATATATCTCACTCTCTTTAATTTTAAAACCCATTATGGGTGCTTTAGAAAATAAGGCTTAATCCATTAACAACCCATTTAAATATAAATGGGTCCATAAATGGGTCAATGACCCATTTAACACCTCTAATTGGAATTATGGTGCCGGGTTATTGAGGCTAGAGAAATATAAATTACACTAAGAGCATGCATCAAATCCTGCCATCCATTCTTTGAGCCAATAGTGCCATGTAAGTTCGTTCGTATGACAAATATAGAGAAAAATATTCTGAGTATAAGTGCAATGAGGTACGCATAATTAGATATGATCATTTGATAGGTTCGGTTCGAATTTATAGGAGCCTTGCTCAAACCCAAACTAACAGTTTATTATTGGCCCAACCACATGGGCTATGCTTACTTTTTTCCATAAAGTAATTGAGCTAAATAATAAACAAAATAGAAACATAAATAGAAAATAATTTCTTGTGGTACTTTACTTTAGATGACTCATAAGTACTTCTCTTTTCTTTTTAAGCCACATTTTCTCTTCTAATGCAAACCAATAAGAATGAAAACGCGAGTGTGCCAGCCCAATCCTCATGTGGTCAAAACTATCATGGAAGGAAAGGCGTGCCGCGGTGCCACTTTACCACTCCGCAAAGTGGAATTCTTCTCCTAATAATTCTTGCTTCGTAACATGTATTCCCCTAGATCGAAGGTAATTAAAAATTCTAGGAAAAAAAAAGGAAGAAAAGGAAATATTTATTAAAGACTTGTTCTCCTTCTGCAGAGCCGTAACTTTTCCATGTTTTACATGTCCCGTTGTTCACACCGTCTGCAAATGGCTAATGTATATAGAAATTGTTCGTTCTGCACACTCATACAAATATCAGTAAACTTAGATTATTTTCATCATCTCAAACATCGTGGGAGATTTTATAAGAAAATACACAACATGGTTGTGTTAGATGGGCCATATTCGACTAACAAGCGTTTAGATGAGTGATTTATCATCTTCCAATTTCTATCCTTCAGATTTGTACCTCTTATTAAGTTTAAACTTGAGAAACGGATGAATTAGAGGAAGTTTGATATAGAAGTTCATGAGCTTTATTTTTTGTAATATAACAACCAATCTAATAAATAGATAAAGATATAGTATTTTTAACAAAAATATAAAACAGTGAGTTTACGTAAATCCTATTGGGATTTCAAGTACATCCTACTTCATTACATAATAAATCTGACAAATATAAAGAAAAAGAAAACTCATTTAGTTAAAACATCACTGTTCAGAATTTGTAGTATTATCTTATTACCTGGATATATTTCACTTACTTTAAATGTATTTAAATAAAAGTCAATTAAAAAGAATAGCTTATACCATTAATTGAATAAGTTCCACTCTACTGATGTTTGTTATTGATAAACATATTTTGTTCGTTAAAGTAGAACTATTCTATTTGAGTAATTTGACTTAGCATATAAAAATAATTAGAGTGAACAAAATAAATCCACTCGGTTTAAAAATACATGAATTTTACTAAAATTATATTTCAATTATACACAGCATTCAGTTTATTATTTTTAATTATTGTGAAATTTAAATCGAGTAAGAAATTCCTTTTACTTTAATAATACATATAAAATTAATATTTATCTTGAATTCGCAATATTTCAACGTAAAAAAAGATTACATTGCAACTCATTTTAAATTTAGAACATCTGAATTCCATTTGATTTTATTTTCTACTGTCGGAATAGACTTATTTCAATATAGCTTCCATTATTGCAAGAAAATATATATATATAGAAGCACGAAGATTCATAGACCAGACCTAGCTAAAATTTTTAAAAGACCTAGCCCTGCACCTTGGTGTGTGGCTATATAAATTATAAATCAAAATGAAGAATATGAAGTATGAGATGTTTAAGCATAAAAATAACTCAAAATTCTAAAAATTATGCGTCATATTTTGAATATGATATCATAAGCTACTATGTTCTTTGTATTCTTTATAATGTCCTATGTATAGATAATTTCACTGATATATACAGTGCTTGACTTGAGAATCCATTTTGATAGTGGGTTCGGCATATGGTCAATTTGGACAAACCGAACCATGTTGATCTTCTTTTTCTTCTTGGGAACGTATTGTTTGACATTTAGCATGAACTCTTCCTTCTGTTTCTCTACTTTTGTGGAGGGGAAAAATAACACAGGTGAATAACTCTATACTTACTGCTAAGTGAAAAAGAAAAAATTACATGCAAGGCAATTTCTAAGTGAGATTTTGTATTTCAGAAAATAACCAACTGAGCGCAAAATATGAAACTAGCATCGGTAATTAACTAGAGAAGCATTAGAAGTGATCTTTTTTTTTTTTTTCCTTGAAGAAGAATTATTGGGTGAATCAGATGCATGCACCCTAAATTCATATGAACCATTGAATTTGGTGGATCATATATAAAGAGAAGGTGGGCCTTACTACAATATTTGGGTTCACACGCTTGATGCAGTAATAACTTGTCTTCTTTAGAAAAGAAAATTGATTGCGCTTAAAATAAACCCTCTCCATTAGTACGATAACTTGTACACAACTAATTGTCCCACGTATTGTTCGACCAACTACCATGTCCCCAAATTGTGGTGGATAGAGGGCATGTCTTGTCCCCAAACTTTCAATATGTATGTATTATCAAAAGCGGATGAAGTTCTGAGGAAGTAACAAAGTGTAATTTTAGGAGTGGCGAGTAAAAGTTCAGAGCAAAATACATATTACTTGCAGAATTTAGAGGGTTCATATAATCTTCCCTAAATTGAAAGTGGAGATAAATGATATAAAGTGTAGAATTAGAGAAAATTGTTGGTAGATAAATTAATAGATGATCGTGGTGTATGTACTAAATGAAACCGTCTTATTTTAAAATAATGGGGCTTATGTACATAGGTCCCACCTAAGACTTGTTAAATTCAAGGGTTAATACCATAAAAAACCCAAAAAATAATACATTAGTGATACATTTGCATTCCATTATATATATATATATATATATATATATATATATATATATATATATATATATATATATTAATATTTGTAACGAGGAATAAAAACCCGGGGTGACAAAAAATCACGCTTAAGATCCCGTGCGGTTAACGGGATTCGAATACATTTGCATTCCATTAATTTATATTAAATTAGATTAATACCACAAAAAATCACAAACTAGTACACTTGTGATAAATGGATGGTAAAACTCAAAACTAATATACTTATCAACTGTTACGTATCATCCAACTCAGTAATAAAATTTAATGAAAATTAACGGAGAGTAATTTTGCCATAGGTGTAGCGGTTTAAGGTTTAGTTTGGGATAAATTTATCACATATGTACCAGTTTGAGATTTTTTATAGTATAAGTCCTAAATTCAATTTAGTACATAATTTACTTAATATTTTTCAGTGGGAGATAACATTGTCACTATCGCTATGATCATCACATGCGCTATTTTCCACAATCAAGCAGACCAAATCAAAGAAGGAAAAGCACAGAAGAGAAAAAGATAAATCAAACCGCGGAAATTCGTCCGGTGATGCCGCTCTCCCCATCTTGGCTTTCTTTCCAATTCTCCAAACTCGTCGAAAATGTAGACTTTTCTTTATTCCCTCGAAACCCTAGAAACCCCTAGTTTCTTGTTCTGACCGTTTCTTGTCTTTAACAATTATTTATTTTTCTGGACCCTTTTGAACTACTGAATCTGATTGGCTCAAGCCAAGAATTTTCCCGTATTATTATTTAACAAGACGGTTATGTCGTTGGGATATTATAGCACATTTGAAATGTTAAGTTGCTTCTAATCTCCGGCAATCTTGCAAATAAGACAAATTGAGGTCCCATGCAAAGATTCTACGTATCCTACGCCTCCAATATTTCATCTTTTTTGTTCTATTGCATATACTTTTTCTTTCCTTTTTTTCCTAAATAAAGTGAGAAAACCATAAGTTCCGATTCTATGAATCAAACTCCAAATGAATAATTTAAACATAAAATTATTTGCACTCGTGACATGTGGAGCCAAACTAAGGTCTTGCTTTTAATACACGCAAACAAGTCTATTCTTTGGCCACTAAGCGTTCACGAGAATTGCCCGTACTCTTCTCTGCAATGAATTGTAATATTTTTCCTGAAATAGTGGGTCTTCGTTGGTCGTGCCCAATGAAGCAAGTGGAATACTTGTTGAGCAGGTTTCGGCTCCTACTTTAGGACACCAAAAGCCAATTCCATTTTTTGTTTTCAATAACATAAAGTTACTTCATTACAAGTTCTGAAAAATTGTCTAAAACCCTAAGTTTATTCCACGATGGTCAATTTAGTTTTTAACTCTTCAATTTGCTGAATTTAATCCTCTAATATTTTTCGTTTTTTTTTAGCTAAGGATAAAAATTTAGGGTTCTTTTATATATAATAAATACTGTCAGTAAAATGGAAAAACCTTTTGCTAGCGGCTTTAATGAAGGGGTGAATATTAGCTTTTAAGTTATGGTGTTATCTATATGAAAACTCGTACGATAACCAAGGCCGATTATAAATTATTATTTTTTTTAATAGTGTTAGTGTTTCATTATATAATGGGTTTTATGTCTTTTCCGTGAAGGTGCCTCATGGTTTCGTCCATGAATGGCACCATATTCCTTGAAAGCGAAAGCCCTCACATTTTAATTCACTGTTAGAAGCGCTGATTATCAGCCGAAACTTATGACCATATGATAATATAAACTATGTTACCCACCCTGGGATTAATCAATTGACAATAGCGTCACTATGCTTTCGGTTCTGGAACCGCTTATTCAAGGTTTGATTCCTATCTCAGAGAACTTGGATCTAAATGGAGGCCATAACGATGGGTTGAGTTTTTTGCAGCCGGGTAATTAGGGTCGTGCCTCTCAATCATATATATATATATATAAAGCCATATACATCTATGTCTTCTTCTTTTATCCGACACATACACACCTATCTATATCTATATACCCGCGTCAAAACACCCTTAGCCTCACTTTTAGATCCTCTAAATTACCTTTTTGACTCATACCCACCAATTTCATATACAACCATCCGGTTTCTTTGTCTCCTCATAGTTTTAGACTTCTTTATTACCTTTGTTTTCTTTATCTTTTACTCACCCCTATTTCATATATAAACTTACTCATTTTCTTTCAATGCATAATTATCTAAAACCAGTATATAATAACAATGCGGATGAATTGCTATTTGCATTCAAGCCAAGCGATTGCATTGTTAGTAATTTCCAGATATTTTCAGATGGACTATATACTTTCTTTGGGAAAATAGACGATTGTTCTCGAAGGTAGTGATATTACTTTGCCTCTTTCCACAAAAGAGATGCATCCTCAGTCAAGGCCTGATTCACCGGAGAGATGATTAAGGAGATCGACGTTTTCAACTATCATAAGGTAAGCTACAAGTCCATATAGTGATGTCACCCATCTTTAAATTCTCTTTCCAAGATGAAAGCAATCTGATAGTCAATATGATAGGTCCTACAATAGCTTTTACATTTTTTCGAATCTCTCAACAGTTGCATACAGTTGATTATATCTTTTCATATTTCAATTTTCTTTTCTATACAAGCAAAAGTTGTTAAGTGAAACCCACCCATTTTTTGCCTATAAATACTTCACCCTGTTAGTGCTCGTCGTCATCATCACATACACTCTCAAACCTTTCATACTGGCTCGTTATGGCTTCTTTTAGTAAGTCCTCACTAGCAATTACATGCCTCGCCTTCCTCTTAGCCATTGCTGAAACCTCATTAGCCCAAAGCACCCACCAGGACTTTGTTGATGCGCACAACGCAGCCCGCTCCCAGGTCGGGGTGGCCCCGCTAGCATGGAACGACACCGTTGCTGCCTATGCCCAGACATATGCCAGCAAGCGCGCTGCCACTGGCTGCGCCCTGGAGCACTCGATGGGCCCGTACGGCGAGAACCTGGCGGAGGGCTATGGTGAGCTGAGCGGTGAAGATGCTGTCAAGATGTGGGTGAGCGAGAGGGCCAACTACGACCATCACTCCAATGCTTGCGTTGGCGGTGAGTGCTTGCATTACACGCAGGTCGTGTGGAGGAGCTCGATTCATCTCGGGTGCGCTAGAATTAAGTGTAGCAATGGGTGGTGGTTTGTGACTTGTAACTATGATCCTCCAGGGAATTACGAAGGTGAAAGTCCCTATTGATTAACTGATAATGAGCGTACTTTTCATTTGCATTGGTGACATAAAGTCAATGTACACTAGAGACACTGACTCGCTATAGCTAGCTAGGAATTCCCCAAGTTGAAATTGAATATATGTAGTTTGCTTTCCTTACACATGAAGGATTCATGTGGATTAATAGTTGCCTTCTTTCTAATGGTGTAATGACATGTATAGTTAGATCTCTGCGCTCTTACCTCCGATTATAAAAACAGAAATATGGAATAAAAAGATTATGTTAACAAGTGATGGTGCGGTAGCGGTGCCATAGGGCCTTCTCGAGGAAGAGAAGAAGGAAAAGGAAATGAAAAATGAAAGAAAAGAAAGAAATAGGAAAAAAAGGGGAAAGAAAAAAAAAAATGATGAGGGCACATCTAAGTGATTGAATGTTCAAAGTGCTTATATATATTCTCATCTGAAGGGAGAGTAAATTGAAAACGTAAACTCATCCCCATAAGCGGAGAAGCACCCAGAAAATATACTAGCATCAAATAATAATTAACTTGACCAAAGCAGGTGCTAAACAAAAAAATTATCCTAGGGAGCAAATTTATATGTACTGGAAAGTCCTACTACAACATTTCTTCTTTTTTTTTTTTTTTTACTCTGACATGGTAATTTCCTAACAGTTATTGAAAGACAATATGATGAGTCAATGCATGAGTCTCGCTCATTTCATACCCAATTGTAAATAGTCATATAAATTAGTAAATATGTTCTAGCAAAAGTTCTCATTAGATTTTCTATAGGAACACTGTACTCTTATTATCTAATGAAATTTGTATTTTCTTTTTCCCGTGAAACAATGACTTTTGGCTTCTTTCATGCATGGCACCGTATTCCATGATAGTGACGCCACTCACATGTTGATTCACTGTTAGAAACGCCGATTATCAGCCGAAATTTATGATGATAAACACCCACTTATGGTTTATCCATTAAAATTGGCGTTTCCATATTTTCGATTTAAGAAGCGATGGTTGTGGATTTGATTCTTATCCCAGGAAATTCAGATTTACTTTGGGGTTCCATAATGGTAGGTTGTCGTGCTAGATTCCCTTTGTCCGCTTATTACGGTCTGTGTTTGGATATAGAAAAGACACCCACATGTATCTTTATTTATTTATTTTTCATATCCAATACAAACACATCAATTTATATCTATATAAATAAGATAAAACACCCTTTGTCTCCCCTCTTACATTTCCTAAATTACCTTTCCTTTCTTTCGTCTTATACCCACCCATTTCATAAATAACCATCCAGTTTCTTTATGTCTTCATCAGGGATAATTGTGTAAAAAGTTTTAAACCTGTTATATGGCAGCCAATTCAGTCCTAGAATTATTAATTATGCTAATTTAGTTTTGAACCATTTGACGATTTGCCAAGTCTAGGCCTAAACTTTTTGACAATTTATCAATGAAGTTATTCGGGCCAATTTTGGCATGAAATTATTGGCATGGTAGTCGTCCCACATAGGATGATCGGCGTCCACTTCAATAATTTATGGTCAAAATTGACCAAAATGATTATGTTGGCAAATATTCTACATTTTAAGACCAAATAGGTAAAATAAAAAAGTTTAGGACTAAATTGGCTGTTGTACAATAGGTCTAAGATTTTTGAACAATTCTTCCTTCTTCATAGTATTAGGCTTCTTAATTACGGTTGTTTTTTTAATCTCATTACTTATGATGATAATACGGATGAATCGATATTTGCGTTCGGGCGAAGTGATTGCATTTATTTTTAATTCTAAGTTATTTTCAAATGGACAAGATACTTTCTCTTGTAAAATACAACGGTGGTGATGTTGCTTTACCTCCTTCCTTATGCACAAAAGACATGCTTCCTCATTCAACGCCTGATTCGCCGGAGAGATGATTAAGGAGATCGAGGTTTTCAACTATCATAAAGTAAACTACAACTCTAGCAGACGGTATAATATATCCATTATAAGTTAAGTCACTCACATGGCGGTGAACATGGGCGCTATTCACACCTAATTTTGGTAACATATTTAGTCATTTGCTGCATAAATAAAAAATTAAGGATTGACCCCGACTCTAAAATAAAAACATTAATTGAATTGCATATAGACATTAGCATTATTGGGTCAAATGCGAAACAAATTCAATCAAGGAGCTCGCGGACATGATTGAAATAGCAAGAGTCATGGATGGCCAGGAGGAGTCATCGGATATCAGAATATGTGCGGAGCAGAAAAAGTTAAAGGAATATACTCTGGGGATATACTTGCTAAGGCATGTGAATCTCGGAAGAGAGCACATATCCACGGTTGATTACAGAGTATATTTGGTCAAATATTTGCTTGAATCTGGACAAAAGCTGAATTTTCGAGAGGGAACCAACCAATCTAGCATATTTCAGTTAGTCTAGAGGAGAAAATCGTGGGGGTATCTTCTCATTTTAAGGCACAGCAATTGAGGAGGGTAAAATAAAGGAAGAAAGTAAAATGAAAGGAAGGCAAGAGACAAATGGGCAATGCTTTGCCGAAAATCATTCAGCTGAATGAAATATGAAAGGAAAACAAGAGGGGATCAATTTGATTGATTATGCGGGGAAGGTGGGAATTCTGGCCTGCCATTCTTGCTTTGACAGATATTCAAATCTCTGTGGGGAGGAGCCAAATTTTTGGTCAATCTTGAACGTTAAAAGATCAAGAGCCAGGAAATCCATGAATAAGAAGGAAGGAATCAAAGCGTTCGAGGCTGACTAGAATACCAGAGAGGAAATGATTAAGCCAGCCATGAAATCGTGGGCAAATTTGCCAGACCTTGAATTAAGGCAATGAGAAAAGGGAACTAAGCAAATTGCCCATAGAAAGAGATGCTTGGAGCCATTATAAAAGGAGGGGACAGGAGCAGTAGGATCGTGAGTTTTCTCACATCATTTCTCAATATACTAACTTTTCAGTGATCTCACGATGCTGTGGTCCCTTGCACATACCACAACGCAGTCCAACGAAAATCTATTGTGGTCATGTTGTCGACACCCGCAGCCACTAGAGATATAGAGTTAACATACACATAAATGGGACAAGATAAAAAAAGGTAACATCGACGCATATTTTGTTGTACTCCTCGGGGTGCTGGTCACACTGTCTAGTAATATTTGTCAGGTCTTCTCAGTCAACCAACACTCTCTCTTTCTTCACCATTAGCCACCATCTCCAGCTGTTGTGGCCACTTGTCATCACTAACGCCTTCTTCACGTCTTGATTATTTTGAAGATAATTTTCATTAGAAAAAATCATCTTCTAATTCATAATCTTTCTTTTGAATTTAAATTACAAAACTTCGGTTACCCCATTGCCAGAGCCGGTTTACGCAAGGGTTGGCCATGGCCTCGACATCCCACCCGTGCCACTTTGTTAACCCGAGCTCTTTAAGCCATAGGCGGGGACCGCGAAGTCATCATGTTCGGCTTTCCAACTGAATAATCGACGCATTTGGTCATCGTTCTATAGCTTCTTGAGATACATTATTGTCAAAGATCCTACTCCTCTGAATCTTCATTTGCGAGATGGTTGTCTCCAAACATTGTGTTCCCATGATCTTTCCACTCCGATACCAATCGACGTATCGGAAGAACTCGCAATTTGCTACACGAGCAAGTAACTCGCAAAGGCACAGGTGAAGCATATACACGTGACACATATAGAGAGAAATTTATCATTTTTTTTTTTTTTGGTATTAAGTTAAATTACAAGAGAAACATAATCCATACTCGTAATAGAAAACCTAATGAATTTCTAAGTATAAGACATAATATAGATATACTAATAAGAAAATCTATACTACTACTGAATATTAAATATCTAAATTAGTAAATAGTAAAAGTTGAAACAAATCACCCAATATTGCAACGTAATTTCTAAAATAAAAAGATAAGAAAATATGTGTCTTGTCTCATTATTATTGTCATTGTCTCATCACAAATTGTTTTCCACGGTTTAAGAAGGGCAAGACAAAATAACCAAGGCTATTGGGCTAACAAGTCGGTTGAAAGACACTATGCAAAGCATATGTCAACCCATCAAGAACCTTTTTGAGTTCCACCTTATCACTATAGGTACGAGAGGCTATTATATCTGCCTACCCGGCAATAGCTATTTTTGAAGATATGATGGGGCATTTACCTACACCTCCCAAGGCCCCCCAAGTTTCTAGATGAAATCCTTTTCTTCCCCACCTAGGAGGGAATACTTTCGAGATTTTACATTATAGAGTTTAGACGAAACAATTTAAGGACATATCTTAGGAAAAGACTGTTGACCAAGAAAAAAAGGGAGAAAAATGTGACAAATCAAACCATGGGAATTCCTCTGGGGATGTCGCGCTTCCCATTGTGGCTTTCCACCATACCGGGCAATAGCTATTTTTGAAGAAATGACAGGGCATCTACCTACACTTCCCAAGGCCCCCAAGTTTCTACATGAAATCTTTTTCTTCCCCACTTAGAAGGGAAGACTCTCAAGATTTTACATTACATAGTTCAAACGAAACAGTTTAAGGACATATCTTAGGAAAAGACTGTTGACTGAAAAAAAGAAAAAAAAAAGAGGGAGAAAAACGTGACAAATCAAACCGCGGAAATTCCTCCGGAGATGTCGCTCTTCACCATATCTCCAACCTTGTGGAAAACGTTGACTTTTCTGTATTCCCAGGAGGACCAACTTTCTTATTTAGACCGTTTCTTCTCTTAATGATTATTTATATTTCTGAAACCTTTTGAACCTCTAAATTTAATTGGCTTGAGCCACAAATTTACCCTATCTGTTTAATAAGATAGTTATGTCGTTTTGGGATTTGATAACAGATTTGATGTAAAATGTTGCTTTTGATCCCCGACAATCTTGCAAATAGACAAAGTAAAGGTCTCCTGCCTCCAATATTTCATCTTTTGCGTTCTGTTGAATACATTGAGCAATTGAACCAATTCAGTTTGAATCAAACTGAATTGGCCTTACTCGATCGGTTCCGCATCTAATCACTTGGGGATTGGGTAATTTTTGTTTCCAAACAATCCCTAGTTCCAAAACACCGGAACTATAAACCGAACATAATAAGATCTAGATTTTTTTTTATCTAAATCTATCTATCCTGAAGCTAATCTAAATTCTAGCATAAGACCTTTATGTTTTTTCTTTCCTTTTTTTCCATGTAGAGAGGAACCATCTTTAATAAGTAAGTTCGGAATCCATAAAATACTAACCTCAACAATTGGATAAGACATGGGCCAAAACATCTGGAGATGGAATTATTTACATTGGTAACTTACAATGTCGGACTAACATCTGGCTTTGTTGGTAGACAAAAACGAAGAACTAATGCCTTGTTCTTAATCTACACACTCATGTCTATTCTATAGTAGCTAAGCCAAGATGAGGAATTGCATCTAATCTTTTGTGCAATGAATTGTAATATTATTCCCGAAATTGCGGGTCTTCGTTGGCTGTGCGCCCAAAAAGCAAGCGGTGGAATATATGTTGAGCGAATTTTGGGGGGCAGAACCGACAAAGACCCACATTTTCAGGAATAGTTATTTCGTACATAGCAAACACTTGGAATAGAAAAACTTTTCACAAGTGGCTTGAATCACCGTGCGAGCATCAGCTCCGTAGTCAGCTTATTACCTATATGCGCACTCGCACTATAATCAAGGCCGCTTTGATAAACGCCAATTACCATCCGAAATTTATGACATGATGACCTTTAATGGGTGGTTGTTCCGCTAGTTCACTTTAGCTGGCTAAATACGATCAAGCCTCTAAGTCATACAAAAAATATGTATACCTATCCTTTTCTTTTTTGATCGGACCCTTACACATTTATCTATATCTATATAAATAAAACCAAAACACCATTTGTCTCAATTTTAGATTTCCTAGATTGTCATTCAATTTCTTTCTCTCAGACCCTTCTGTTTCAGAAATAACCATCCATTTTTTGTATCTCTTCACAATATTAGATTTCTTAGATACCCTTGTTTCCGTTATTGTATATTTACCCATTTCATATATGACTACTCAATCTATTTCCATGCATAATTATCTCATTATTTGCTCACGCGTGATGTATGCCTAACATGACAATAGCGATGATAACATGGATGAATGACTATATCCGTTTCAGCATTTATTGTAATTTGAAGATATTTTCAAATGGACAATATACATTCTCATGGCGAAATAGATGATAGTGTTTCAACAGTGGTGATACATTCTTATGCACAAAACACATGCATCCTCAATCAGTGCCTAAATCATAGGCGAGATGATCAAGTAGATTGAGCTTTTCAACCATCATAAAGTAAACTACGAGTCTATATCAGCTATGTCACCAATATTTATATTCTTTTTTCAAGTTTATATAAAGTGTAGGTCTAATCATGGATTTGGCTAAATCATAGGCGAGATGATCAAGTAGATTGAGCTTTTCAACCATCATAAAGTAAACTACGAGTCTATATCAGCTATGTCACCAATATTTATATTCTTTTTTCAAGTTTATATAAAGTGTAGGTCTAATCATGGATTTGGCGACCTGCATGTGCATCAACAAAACCTACTCGTTTGGGTTTGGGGAAGGCCCCTAGAAGTTCAAACCAAGCCTACTCAACAATTAGGTCTAATTGTAAGATTTTTTTCTAATGTGCGCTAATATGAATTAATATTGTAATTTATCATTTTACGGAATTGGTCTAATAACGTAAGATATAAGATTTCTTAATTAGTTTAGTATGAGACAGGTTAGTGTGGGCTGAGTAAGGCTCGACTTATGATGAGATGGTTTGTGGCTTAAAACTTTATAAATAGTGTTTAAGTCTTTCTTCTAACCTTGAAGCATTAATATCCTCACATAAGGAGCGTTTACAAAACATTAAAGATGATAGACAGTCTCATTGATCCAGTGATATAGAAGGCAATAGAGGAGAAGAACGGTGAATTTCAAATTAGGTACGCAAATTTCTTTACTTGATTATATGTGTTTTTTATTTTACTTATGGAGATCTTGGGGTGCCGTCTTCGCATCTAATACTAAATAAATGTAATACTTACATTTAAACCCCTCTCTCTATATATTATTATATAGAGTTCATGTGAATGAGCGATTTGCAGTATTGCCATATCTAAGAGAGGATGGGACCCTAATTGACATGGGGATTGGGAGTAGACCCCCTTTATCCCCTCCATCCTAGGACAAGGAGTTAGCTCAACTAGACAGTAATGTTAGGACTGTTACAATTGCATGAACATTTTCTTAATTAAATGATGCGATAACACATTTTGAGATAAATCAATGGAAAATTAAAGCGGGAGGACCCAAAACAAGGTTATATGCTTAGTTCAATCCGCCAATGGAAACTGTATGAATCAGTTGATAAAGTGGATTTAATGCATATTTTTAGTACACTTAGCATTTCTCTAGCCTCAATAACTATGCACCACAATTTCAATTACCGACTATTGCTTTGTCAAAGCATATAATATCTTCGGAAGTTAGCAAAATTTCTAATGATAACCTAAAATAATCATCACCCTCACATATTCAATATTTTCCAAACTCGCTCAGATGCAGACATGAGTTAGAAAAGTCGAGAATGCATCAGCTTGACTAGTTGAGCCTGATGTTTGGGCTTTTATTGCGTGACTCAAGAGACAACATATGTAAAAAAATTTGTGTGGAGAGAGAGAAAAAAAATCACATGAAAGCAACACTCGTTCATGAATCAATTTGACCGGCAACTCTAGTCATCGCAGCCTATTTTTTAACATTCGACTTTTCCATTGACAGATTACTCCACATGATCACCCTATAAATACCCCTTTGGCTTTTGCTTTTCTCTTCATCAATCAACTGAGATCCTTCCTTCGCCAATTTTCTTTTGGTCTCTCACAATATGAGTTCCCGTATGACAATCCCTCTGCATCTTATTTTTCTCGTCGCGTTAACCCTAGCATTGATCCCTCTGTCGATCGCCCAAGACTCGCCCCAAGACTATGTCGCCGCCCACAATGCGGCTCGCTCTCAGGTTGGTGTGGGCCCGATGGCGTGGGACGAAACCGTCGCTGGCTATGCCAGGGATTACGCCAACAAGCATGCCAGCGACTGCACGCAACTCGTTCATTCAGGCGGACCCTATGGGGAGAACCTTGCGTGGGCTTCCCCCGATCTTACTGGCACCGGAGCGGTGAACATGTGGGTCGGAGAAAAGCCTGACTACGACTACAATTCCAATTCATGCGCACCGGGAAAGGTCTGTGGGCATTACACTCAGGTGGTGTGGCGCAACTCTGTTCGGCTTGGATGCGCAAAGGCCCAATGCGCGACGGGCGGTACTTTGGTCACATGTAACTATGATCCTCCTGGGAATGTTGTTGGCCAGAAGCCTTATTGAATTACAAAAAGTTGTATGTCGGATGATGAACTATAATGTCAAAATAACGCCTCATTATGATGAGGCTAGTGCTTTTGATGCACCAAAATTAAATAACATCATATGAATGATGCATGTCAATCTCATTACTGAAGGAAAAGTTAACCTCTTTCAGTATTTATTTTTTTATTTTTTTTTATTTTGCAATTTATTTTTTTCAAGTGAGAGAAATTTCGATCATTTGTCTAACCTCCTCAGCTCCATGCTCTCAAGCACATCACTATCCCTGAGGGTTTTGTGTGCTTGGATATAACATTAAGATATGGACCAATATTATTTAATAATATGGACTTGGTGGTATATTCGTCGATAAATTTTATGTATTGATGGATTGAACTCCTTCAGTTGACCAAGTAAGTAAATGATCTCTAATTAATCAACTTGGTGTCGATAAGTACCAGTCAAAATTGCCTAAATTTGTATTCTATTTCAATCCATATAGCAGCCTAGTACTCTAGAAAGGTCGCTGACTCGTCACAGTTGGAAAATTCTTCCCTGAGGGTTTCGTGTGCTTGGATATAACATTAAGATATGGACCAATATTATTTAATAATATGGACTTGGTGGTATATTCGTCGATAAATTTTATGTATTGATGAATTGAACTCCTTCATTGACCAAGTAAGTAAATGATCTCTAATTAATCAACTTGGTGTCGATAAGTACCAGTCAAAATTGCCTAACTTTGTATTCTATTTCAATCCAATTAGCAGCCTAGTACTCTAGAAAGGTCGTTAACTCGTCACAGTTGGAAAATTCTTCCCTGAGGGTTTCGTGTGCTTGGATATAACCACCTAAATGAATTTTCATGTCATCTCAAATTACGATGTTTTAAAAATTAAGACGGAAGAACACACCAAAATTTGCGGTCAATGAAATCTGATTTACAAGTTTTACGTCGTGGAGTCAATCATCGGAATCGATACGAAGTTGTTGTATATGACTAAGTGGATGAAATGATTAACCTATAATTTGGGAAAGTATTGCGAAAGCTCTAGAAAACTTGCTTGTTGGGACAGTGTAATAAAAGCCCGATTCTTTCATCTGGAGAATAGAAAAACAAAAAAGGAGTTCAAGTCCAAGCCTGCTAATAATTCCCGATGGATGATGACTAATTTTATTCATTTCATTGGCAAATATTGGTTCTAACATTCATCACTAGAACTGCGCATGTTAAAAAAGCAACAATCACTCACTTCGTCCTTCCTATATTAACATTATATTCAATCTGTTTTAACGTTATTGCTTAATGGAAAATAATTGACAACATTGTATTTTTTTGTCCAAGATATACGTAGATAAGAAAATCTTGATCAATTTATTTTCTTATTTTCTTATTTATTTAGGGTCAAAGTTGGGACGGCATGACCTAACATTAGTCACCAGCGAGCCACTTCATCCGCATACAGGCCAATTGTGATTATTTGACCGACGAAGCTCGTCGAGGTGGAAGTAAATTTTACTTCCTATTTCGAAGAGAAAATTATTCTCTCTGCACTAGAAGTTTTGATTAATTTTCTCTTTACACTGGAAGTTTTGATTTCTTCTGTAACAAGTTACAAAGTCCTAGCTTTGCATAGGCATACCTGTTGTAAATATTTTATCTGCATATGTTGGTATTTTCACATGTTGTTTTTATCCATGTTAAGTATATAAATTTCGTCGCTTAAAATTTCGAAAATACTGGCACTCATGTTATTTCTATGAATGTCTTGGACCTATATCAATGCATAAATACTTAAAAAGCACTTACCGTCGTTTTAACTTAGCTTATGATGGACGAATTTGGGTGCATTCGGTTCAGTATTTTGAATGCCCATTGGGAAAATGCAAAACAGTTTAGCCTAAAGGACTTTAGGTAAATGCAAAGACCGTTTGGTAAACTATGCTTTGCGAAGTAACTTTGAGAGAAATGCCATTTGGTTATTTTTTAAAAAACTTATTTGTTTAAAATTGAAAAAAAATGATGTATGCAACTTTTTAAATATAAATTTTCACAATAATGTTAAAAAAATCAAATGCATATATATAATTTTTTTTTAAAAAAAAAAGACCAAATCCTTCGTTGAAATTTTTTAATTTTTATTTGTTTAAATTTGAAAAAATAATGTATGCAACTTTTTAAATATAAATTTGAAAATAATGCTAAATAATCAAATACATATATAATTTTTTTTTTAATAGACCAAACCCTTCATCAGAATTTTTAAATTTTTAATTGTTTAGAATTAAAGAAAATAACGTATGCAACTTTTTAAATATAAATTTTGACAATAATACTAAAAAAATCAAATACATATATATTTAAAAAAAAAAAGACAAAATCCTTTGTTGAAATTTTTTAATTTTAATTTTTTAATATTTGAAAAAAATAATGTATGCGACTTTTTAAATATAAATTTGAAAATAATGCTAAGAAATCAAATACACACATATATAATTTTTCAAAAAAACCAAACCCTTTGTCGGAATTTTTTAACTTTTATTTGTTTAAAATGGAAAAAAAAAATAATGTATGCAACTTTTTAAATATAAGTTTTGACAATAAATTTTTTAAAAAATTAAATATATATGCTAAAAGAATCAAATATATAAATAATTAAAAAACCAAAATATATTTAATTTTTTAAGCATTTATATATATTTGATTTTTTTAGCATTATTTTGGCATTTTAAAAAAAATAATAATGAGGGCAAATCAGAAATTTGAAGAATTAGTGAGAATAGTCTTGGAAGAAAAAAAAAGTTTCAGCATTTAGCCAAATGTTGACTTTTAATTGAAAGCTACTTTAAAATGGTTGCCAAACAGTCCAGCATTTCCTCAAGAGGCTTTGGAGGCTGAAGCCCCTTGGAAATGCTGAACCAAATGCACCCTTTGAGTTTAGTCCTTCACGATACAACTCAGCAACCCCCGCCCATATCAAGCGATTTTGACAAGCAATTCACCATGAAAACGAGCTTGAGTCATGCTCGAATTGCCGTTCTTCCCTCAATTGATGTACTAACTCTACATACCCCTTTATTCTTCAATTTCTTCATACCAGAAGTATTAACTTGCTGCATAGACGTGTCAAAATTTAGCTTCATTACCATGGAGACCCCAAACTCTAACTTCATTACCATGTGTGAGGTTCCCCCACTTAGGATCTAAATTTTTCTTTTTCTTTTTTGTTGGGTAGGATCTTGAATCTTGGACATAGGCCTTTCGCTCTAAGGCACGATCTAGGCCCACCCAGCCTACATATGATGGGTTGGACTGGGCCATAATGTTGGCCCAATTGGCAGGCCCGGTTGGCTCTTGCTCGCCCATCATGTTTCTTCCAGTACAATTTGAGCTGTCGGCAAGTTTAAGCATAGCTCACCCAACATATCGAGCCTAATTAAGATTAGCATATTCCAACCGAAGCTGATTAACTTTAAAAAGAGAAATCATTTGTACTGTCGAAAATATAACAAAAGAATTATCCATCAATCATACACTAGGAATTGTTAATTCATATAACATCAAACTTAAAAGATCACGTATATGTCAAAAACCTTAGGGTCGACAACTACATGCTATATGCTCCACCAAACCAGTTTCATAAATATGTCGGCGGCACGAATTGAATCAATGAGGAAGGAAGGAAGAAAATGAGGTGAAAGAATTGGAGATGATTTGTTGTGGATAAGTTAGTTTAGTATTTGGGAAGAGGGCACTCCTTGGGCAGGTTGTTTTGGAACCTTGCATTGTCCTGGCAATGGTCATATGACATGTGATATCTCCTGACCCATTTGAAACACCTCCTCGTTTTTCCATCAGATTGTGGGGGCAAAACCTCGGAATGCCCTTCCAGACGCTGGCGTTGATCTTGTAGTCCCCGAACGAGACCACGAAGGGCCCATCGACCAATCAACCATGTCACGCTAACCCCATGTCCCCCAGATGTCGCCATCCCATAGGGTGGCTTTGACACCAATCTCTTGCCACCTAGGGAACGCCACCACTTTGTCTGCGTGGTTTCGGCCCGTCTAATTCGGGATCAAATCCATAAAGAAACTGCAAAGAGGTTTCCATCCATTATTTTACGCATGATTTGATTTTTCACTAATTCATCAACCCGAAGGTAAATCCGCTCTTCGTGGCTGTCGAACTACTCAGCAAATACGTTGGTTTGGAGAATGTAAGGCTGCCCGGACACGTCACTGATGAACTCAAAATCTATCCCGTCCCGTTCAGCTAATCGGACGTCAACTGAAGTTTGATCCCAATTCAAATCAACCATTGAGGCACAGGCCAATCCAAGGTATTTTTATCTTTATCTTTATTTATATTATTTGTCAAATATAAAGATTACTTTAGATATACTATCTTTTGTTTTTCGTTTTAAATTTGAATTCAATTGGGGTTTGTACAGGGTTCTTTGTCAAGAAGTAGGTGTTTTGTGACACCCACTGAGGGCTGCCTCACCTTCTCAACAAATATACTGTTGGTGGATCAACAAAACTGCATTCCTTATTTCAATGTGTTGATACCCGCATGACCTAACCCCCCAATTTGGTGTGGCATGTTTATCAAACCTCATACCTAACTCTACCCTCTATGTTTTTTTTTACATCCAGGGATACTAAGATCTACATGATGATATTGCTAGTGCTAGTACCTAGAGGGGGGTGAATAGGTATATAAACGATTTTTCTTGATAGACGTACAATATATAGACAGTTAAGAAATTGCAACAAATAACAATCAATCGTAAGACTCAGTGAATGAAAGAGAGAATTAAACACGCGGTTTATAGTGGTTCGGCTTGATTCAAGCCTACGTCCACTCTTCTGCACTGACAGCCAATCGGCTGGATTCCACTATGAACAAAAAGATGTTACAGCGTTGATCTTCCTTGATTTTTGGGTGTAGATGAACTACCACACTCACTCAAGGTATCACCAAGTATAGACACTCTCTGTGTATACAATTTCGCTCGATTTCGTATCGACTAATAATCAAGGTGCTTCGGACTGGAATTTCTCTATCGATCACACTACTAAAACAACTAGAACGTCTTCCTTTTATACTTCTTTATGCCATCATACCCGTTGGCACTTACCAAAGGAATTCCTCCAATCTACCCGTTGGACGGAATCAATCAAGAAGATCATTCGAGCTATTAAAGGAATCGACGATAGCCCATCAATCATGTTCGCCCATACAATCGGGATCTAGGTTTCCATGAATAGAACCTTCCAAGAATACTTCGTCGATCATCGGATCTTCAATTGATCTAGATACGAATCAAAGAATTCGTTATATTTATCCAGCCAAAAGATCTTCTCCAGAGAATAAGATGAAATCCTTAATCATTTTCTTCGGATTTGGATTTCCTCTGACACTGGATCAGATAGACTGTCAATGAGAATAATTTTGAGTCTTAAGTCTTGAGTCTTGAGTTCTGAGTCTGGTGATCAGAAAGTCTTCAGACAAACTGCAAATATCCAGACTAGACTGATAGAAAGTTTTGTCAGCTTCAAAATCTTCTAGAACGATTTCTCCAACAATCTCCCCCTTTTTGATGATGACAAAACTTTCCTGTAGATTTGAACAACCTTGACCTGCAAAAACATTTCTCAAGCAATATGGCTATCTCATAAAGATTAATAAAACAACTAGACTCTGCATCCACAGAAAATTGGTTAGACTTTCATGAGTAATACCATATAACAACACTCGATATAAATGCCAACGGTCAAGCATCACAATCCACAGCCAAATTCAGTCCATACTCAAGTTCACACAAGTCATACTTAAAAACTTAAAAACTCACAACCACAAAAACAAATTTAAAATCAAGGTTTAAAAAAGTTGGTTGGTTCAAATTTCTTCTCCCCCTTTTTGTCATCAGTAAAAAAGGTGAGAAAAGAGTCAGGTCTGCTTGGGAATGCGCACGATCTGGAAATCTCCCATGGACTGTACTATTCCTTCAAGCCTCTTCAAGTCTTCCCTTAATTGAGCTACCTCCTCTCCTTTGGCATTGGCTTGAAGTCAGAGCGAGGTCTTTCATTCCGTCCTCCGGGTGATGAAGATGCTTGTCCAAAGCATTCTTGATCGCTTGAATCTCATAGTCCGAGCATAGATTTGGCCCCGCATTTCCAGAAGAATATCAAGAATACGATGAAAATCTGCTGAATTGTCTGTCTCGCATACTAGCATTTACTTTCTCGATGGAGTGAATGCGGACGATGGCGCTTCGTATAACCTTGCAGATTTGATGATGTATCATGTTCTTCTTCAGGCAATTGAGAAGCCCGAACCTCTTTCTCGGAGCAAAGCATGAGGTGAGGATTTTTCTTGCTCCCCAACTCCCCCGTCTCTAAGATATCAAAATCTTGCTCGCCAACTCCCCGTCTCTAGGACATCACGATGGGAGGAGTGATGATCATGCTCTTCAGTTTCCTTCTCTCCAGATTCAGCAGCAGACTTTTCTTTTTCTTCTTCTCCTTCTTCTTCAGCTTCTTTTTCTTTCTCTCTCTGCTCTTCTTCTTCTCTTTGCTTCGACTGAAGTTCCGTTGATCGAGATACAGAACGTCTAGTCCTTACCGGTGAAGAACAAGAAGATCTTCCTCTTCTTCTTCATCCTCCAAGATGAGAGATCTTCTCTTTTTGGATGGAGCACCAATGGGCTCCTTCCCTTTTCTCTTTGATGCAGAAGAGAGTGGAGTTTTCACTTTGAACTTTGCCATTTCCTTGCTCAATTCTTTCAGACGCATCTTCGTCAACATATTCAAACCTACCACCATTTTATCGCACGGTCGAACACAAAGAGTGTGTGGCGGTTCAATATTCATGTGTCTGAAGATCTTGGTCACAAGATTTGGGTAAGGCAATTGTCCCTTGTTCTTCGACATTGCTCTGTACATATGGAAGAGAATAGTATGAGGGAGAGAGAACTTCTTCCCTGAGTTGATTGCATACATCAATTTTGCTTCCGAATTAGATACATCAGTCTTTGATGTAGGCTTTGGCCTGATGCAATTGATCACAATTTTGTGCAGCACAATATTGATGGCACTCATCTTCGAGTAGGTAATTTTCCCTTTTGTATCTCTGTTTTTGACAAGCTCCAGAGTAGCACGAGCAATCGAGACTTTGATTGGTTGATAACGTCCTCGTTCAACACCAATTATGTTCGCTAGCATGTCCACATCTATCACATAGACCGATCTCGAACTTTGAATGATATTCTATTCGCATCTAGAAAACCGAGATTCGAATAGAAATATGCGATCAAGTGTGCATAACCATCCGTGGTATCGGTGCAAAACTACTCAAGTTGAAGCAGTTTGAACTTTTCTCTTAAGTTCACATTAACAGCATCCAGGAAATCAAAATCAACACTCCTGGGGTTTATCACCCCTCATTTTAATACCAAGAACAGTTCTCCTGTTCCTTCGATTTAAACAATTCCATCTTCTTTCCCTTCTCCTTTGCAGCAATGCCCATTTTCGGTTGAAAATCACTAAACATTTTATCATCATCGTTCTCCTCAATGGGATTCAATCCTCCAACACGAGGGTCACTTGGAATGTTCGCAAGTGCCTCTTCAGCCTTTCCTTTGGGAGCAATTCCCAATTCCTCCATTCGCTTCAAAAATTTGTACTAATTCCCATAATTCTTATCTTTAAGGAAACCATCTATATAATTGAGAGGAGAACCGAAGCTTTCAACGCACGATAGAGCTTGTAAATAAAAGAGGGTTTTTGAGCTCTCACGGGTTCAACATCCTCTAGTATGACTTCCTCCTGATGATGACCCGCATCTTGTGGGGTAGATGGTGAGTGATGAGGTGGAGAAGGAAGAGGACTCTGTTGCTGTCCCGACAAATCATCTTCCTCGGTGAGATCGAAGTGCGTAGGTCCCTCCTTCATTCTCTGTGGACCCCGCTTGCGATCCTTGACGACTTTCTCGAAGAAGACATCTTTTCTTGTCAATGAAAGATTCCTTCACTCGCTTTCCCAAGAAAAATGACAACTTTCTCGAGTATGAATACGAAGTAGAAAACAAGATTGAGAGAAGAATGCCTTTTAGGGTTTTGAGAATCAAGTAAAAAGAGAAAACTGTGTATATATAACTCAGTTTTGAAAAGGAAAGATCAATCGATATGAAGGAAAGTGAACAGTCGTCTTTCTTTTAAAAATAATAACTGCCATTTTAAAAGAAATTATCCCTTTTTGAAAAGGCATGTTTCCAATTTTTTTTTTTTTTTTTTGTATTTTACGGAAATTAAAGATGGTATCAATCAATTATAATCGAATGAATGATCATACCTTTTCGAGATAAAAATAACTTACGTCTATACAATGAAGGTCCGAGTCTCGAGAATTCAAAGTCCGAAGGTTAGAGTCCGATTGATAAGAAATGTAGATTCTTCGACTTTAACCTCTTCAAGCTTCAAAATGTTGAGTCGGAACGGATAAAATCGAATTGATTTTTCTCCAAAGGTTTTGTGAATATATCCGCTAGTTGACTTTTCGAATCAACAAATTGAATTGAGATTTCTCCATTTTGAATATGATCTCTAATGAAATGATGTCGAATCTCTATATGCTTTGCTCTTGAATGAAGGATTGGATTTTTGGTGAGATTGATTGCGCTGGTGTTGTCACATCTCGATTTCTCGTGCATGAGTCTTCAATCCCAAAGTCTTGTAGTTGTTGTTTTATCCATAGAATTTGCGAACAGCAGCTTCCAAGAGCTACATACTCGCTTCGTTGTAGAGAGAGCTACAAGGTGCTCGTTTTCTTGAAAACCAAGACACATCCTGCTTCCAAGCAACCGGCGGGTTCGAAGTACTCTTTTTCTATCGACTCCGCAACCGCCAGATCGGCGTCCGAATATTTCGGAAGATTGAAGTCTCCCTCCTTAGGATACCATAGACCGATGCTTGAAGACGAGGCAACGTATTTAATAACACGTTTTGCAGCCTTGAGATGAGATTCTCTAGGATCGATTGAAACCTAGCACGAGATGCAAACACTCAACAAAATGTCAGGTCTAGAGGCAAAGTAAGATAAAGAAGTGAACCGATGATGCTTCATGCAGCTTTTGATCAACTTTCTTCCCTTCTTCATCTTTGTCTATTTTCAACGAACTTGACATTGGTATATCAGTCTTTTTGCAATTTTCCAATCCAAACCTTTTGACAAGATCATTAGCATATTTTTCTTGACAGATGAAAGTTCCTTCCTTCAATTGCTTTACTTGAAGACCAAGAAAGAATGTTAATTCTCCCATCATACTCATTTCAAATTCATCCCGCATAGACTTTGAAAATTTCTTGCACTGAGACTTTCATTAGGGGATCCAAATATGATATCATCCACATATATTTGAACAAGTAAAAAAATTTGTTTTCCTTTTTAATAAATAAAGTAGTATCAACTTTACCTTTGGCAAAACCATTCTTTAATAAGAACTTACTTAGTCCGTCGTACCAAGCTCGAGGTGCCTCGCTTTAAACCATACGAGCCTTTTTCGACCAAGACCGAGTCCGGCTTTTTGGGTCTTCAAACCTGGAGGTTGTTCCACGTAAACTTCCTCATGGATAAATCCATTTAGGAAAGCGCTTTTGACGTCCATTTGGAATAACCTGAAATTTTTATAACAAGCAAACGCAAGTAATAAACGAATAGCTTCTAACCTTGCCACAGGAGCGTAAGTCTCATCATAGTCTATTCCTTCTTCTTGCGTATATCCTTTTGCCACGAGTCTTGCTTTGTTTCATTTACGACTTTTCCTTTTTCATTCATCTTGTTTCGAACACCCATTTGGTTCCAATAACAGTTTTACCTTTTGGTTTAGATGACAGATCCCGATGTCATTAATGTTGAACTGCCTCGAGCTCTTCTTGCATGGCTTCAATCCAGCTTTCATCAGATAGAGCTTCTTCTATGCTTTTTGGTTCAATTTCAGAAATAAGAGCTACAGCACTAGACTCTTCACGCCTTTTGGATCTGGTGCGAATTCCTTCATTAATTTCTCCGATAATGAGATCTTTAGGATGACTGGATTTATGCTTCAAGCGATTCTTGGTTGATTTAACCGGTTGAAGATCTCTTTCTTTATCCGAGTCTTCTTGAGTAGCTTGATGCTGATCTTCCAGTCCGAGAAGCTTCTTGAGTTGTAATCTTTTGAGGGTCGGAGCGGGTTCGACTCTTCATGCCGAGTCGGGATCGGACTCATCTTGCGTAGAGTCTTGGAATTTGACATTCATTGACTCCTCCACGATCGGCTCTTCTTATTATAGATTCTGTAGGCTTTGCTTGATGTAGAATATCCAAGGAAGATGCCTTCATCTGATCTTTCTTCAAACTTACCAATTTGATCTTTTGCATTTTTCAATATAAAACATTTGCATCAGAATACATGAAAGTATGAAACAATAGGCTTCTTTCCTTTGAATAATTCATAAGGGGTTTTCTCCGAATAGGTCTTAGAAAGACTCTATTGATTATATAGCATGCTGTTGAAACAGCTTCAGCCCAAAATCGTGAAGAAATTTTACTTTCAATTAACGAGTTCTAGCCATTTCTTGAAGAGATCGATTCTTCCTTTCCACAACTCCATTTTGCTGAGGAGTATATGGAGAGGAGAATACATGTTTAAATCCAGAATCATCACAAAATTTTGTAAAATTTTGATTTTCAAATTCACCTCCATGATCTGTTCTTATACTTGATATAACACATCCAATTTCATTTTGAATCTTTTTAGCAAATTTTTCAAAATACGAGAATGTTTCGACTTACTTGCAAGAAAATATACCCAAGTAAAACGGGAGTAATCATCTACAATTACTAGGCAATATTTCTTACATCCAATACTCTGGGTTCTTGTTGGTCCGAAGAGATCCATATGCAACAGCTGCAGTACATGATTAGTAGAGACATGATTTATTGGTTTGAATGAATTTCTTACCTGTTTTCCCGGAATGTATGGAGTGCATGGATTGGTCTTTTGATATGATAATTTTGGTAGTCCTCGAACAAGCTGTTTTGATGAGATTTTGGCCAATTGCTTCATGTTGACATGGCCGAGCTTTCTATGCCATAAGCTTGCTTCGTCTTGAATTGAGATAAAGCAATGCGATTCATTCGGTTTTACGTCTAGGAGGTAGATATTTCCATGTCTTCGACCTTTGAAAGATCGAGTAGAGTCTTTACCGATTCCGTAACATGTTCCTTCTTGGAAGAAAATCTTGAATCCAGTATCACATAGTTGACTAATGCTGAGAAGATTGTAATTGAGTCCTTCTACTAGAGAAACATTGTTTATTGTGAGATTTCCAATTTTGACAGTTCCAAATCCCACAATATTTCCTTTGTTGTTTCCTCCAAATGAAACTTTTCCTCCATTCACTTGAATAAGCTTTATGAAGCAATTTGAGTCTCCTGTCATGTGTCTTGAACATCCGCTGTCAAGATACCATTTTACCTTTTTCTTGACGGAGACCGCATTCAAAAGAGAGTCTCAAACTTTCTTTGGTACCCAAATTTTCTTGGGTCCTTTGGTGTTAGTAGAATAAACATTATAAGGCCATGCTTTCTTAACAGGCTTCCAAATCATAGGACACTCTTTTTCAAAGTGATCTTTACTTGTTACACTTTGAACATCTTAGAGCATTTCGACCTACTGATTTTACAAAAACTTTCTTGAAATGATTTTTGTAAGCCTCTTTCGATGGTCTTTTCTTAATTCTTTCTTTTACTTTAGGAAAATCAATCAAGGGAATTGTTTCTGCTGTCATACCTAGACCAGAGACCTATTGAAGTATGGTCTTTGAACTAAAAGAACTTTTTCAAGTTTTTCAGATCCTATAGAAAATTTCCTTGAAATATTTGACAAGTCAGTTTTTAGAAAAGTATTTTCTTTTAAGAGATTATCTTCTTTTTCTTTAAGAGTCGAAACATTCAAGTCTCAACTTTTGATTCTTTCTTCTAAAATGTTTTCTTTTTGTTTTAAAGCTAAGTTTTCCTTTTTAAGTTCGGAAACTCTTTTGAGAGAAGTCTTAAGATTAAAACACAGTTCATCAATATATTTAGAGACTTTGACAGAATTTTAAAATCACTTACCTCCAATTCACTATCTCGAGTCCGATCCATAATCCGAGTCCGAGTCCGATTGTGCCATCAAACACAGACATTGGCATATTCATCATCACTTTCTTCACACTCAAGTATCACTCCAAGTTTCGGCTTTGAGTGCTTTTCGAAACTTTTCAGCTTTTCCTTTCTTCTTCTTTGAAGAGGACGGTTGGGTCTTATGTGCCCCTTTTTCTTACATTCGAAACAAACTACATCTTTGTTCGGTTCCTCATCATCAATGACTTGGACTGCTGTCTTTGAAAACTTTGTTTCTTGGAGTTGAACCTTCTTCCTTTCCTATTCAGTTTTCTGAATCTTCTTATCATAAGAGCAAGCTCCTCATCGTCCGATCATCTTCAGAATCTGCATCATCGAATCATCATTTGATTTTAATGCAATGGATTTCTTACCTCTTGGATCTTCGTCTTCATTAATTCGTTCCACTTCATAAGATCGAAGAGTTCCAATCAGCTCATCGAGATAGTGGCATAATTCTTTGCGTCTCTCTTATTGAAGTCTTTATATGATTCCAATCCTTAGAGAGTCCACGCAGTAGCTTGTTCACTTTCATGGGATCGTGATTTTTTGTCCTTGGTTCTCAAGACCATTGACAATATCGTAAAACGACTAAACATGTCGGTTATAGGTTCTCCTGGTTTCATTTTGAAGGATTCATATTGACCAAGGAGAATGTTGATTCTGGTCTCCTTCACTCGATCTGTTCCTTCATAGGTGATTTGTAATCATCCCATATTTCTTTGCTGTAACACAAGAAGATATTCTGTTATATTCGGTTTGTGACAAAGCACAATATAAAGAGTAAATTGCTTTTGCATCGAGTGCTTGTCTCTTATTTATTTCTTCCCGAGTCATTCCACTTTGGTCTCAATTGTTCTTTTCCTCTTTCAGAGACTGATGCAGCAGTAGGAGTGATCCCTTTCTCCACAACGTCCCATTCCAGAGGATCATTTGATCGTAGAAAGGTTTTCATCTTGTTCTTCCAGATGTTGTAATCCTTTCCATCAAAGTAGGGAGGTCTGGTATTGCTTTGCCCTTCCATCAGCCCTGGTGCCAGCATACTAGCCATGGATCTTAGGGGTGTGCAACCGGACCGGGTTTACCCTGTTCCCGGTCCGGCCCACCCGGAAAACAGGGTCGGGAACCGGTTCCGGTTGAAACCGGTCCGGGAACCGGTTCCCAAACCTCAGACCCTGTTTGAACCGGTCCGGGAACCGGTTCCGAGGGATTACCCACCCGGGAACCGGATCGACCGGACCGGTTTGGGAACCGGTTGGAGGACCGGTTTTGGAACCGGTTGAAGGACCAAAAGACCAAAACACAAAAGCCAAACCCTAATTTCTATCTTTACCGGCTTCCTCCCAGGCTCCCATGACACCCGCAGACGGCACGACCTCCGCCCATCCGGCGTTTGCCGATCCCGGTTCCGCGCCCACCGTCGCCCCCGAAATCGCGACCTCCGCCCGTCCGGTGTCCGCCGATCCCGGTTCCCCGGCTGCTCGCTAGCCTTGCTCCGAGCTCCCCTACAGAAATCGCGAAGCCAACGCCGCCCGCCGCTCTCGCCGCACCCCTCGCGCTCGCACCACCGCTGCCGTTCCGCCGTCATCTGAAGCTCCGCCCCACTGGTTCTGCCCGCGAAGCCGTTGACCTCCGCCGAGCTCGCACCCGAGCATCGACGCTGCCTCCGTTCGATCTCGCCATTCCACCTATTGTTGTTGCCTCGCCGACACCCCTAACCTGCAAATCTCGTGTCCGCAAGCCCACCTTGTTGCATCTTCGAGCAAACCACAATAGCCCTCTGCTGATCTTGTTCTCACCACGTACTGTTTCCCGAGCTCCCTGCTGCCAATCTACCGCCGCCCGAACGACGCCCCCGCCCGCTCGCGATCTAGCCTAACCCCCCGCCGACACCCGTTGAAGCCACGTTGATCCTTGTTGCCCTCACCACCGCGATACCAACAGCCCGTCGAAGCCGCCGCCGTGCCGATCCCCGTCGCACCCGGGCGCCTCGGCTACGCTACCCTCCCCGCGAAGCCGCCGCCGCCCGCCGCTTTGGGTCCTCCTCGCTCGACGCCGAAAAATGTGCACCGACGCCCAATAAATATACTCCGAGCCTACTCCCAAGCGACGCCCCTGCCGCCGACAGCCCAGCTCCGCCGCTGTCCCTGTCCTCACCGCACAACGACCTTGACGCTACCTCTAGTCCGCTCATCGCTGGTCAGTGATGTTTGGTAATTAGAAATTATTAGTTTCATTGATTAGTTATACGGATGAGCGATGGTTGCTTTGCCTTTCACGTTTCACTGATTGATTTTGTATTGATTATGAATCTGTTATGATTTGCAAATCATTTATCTTTCGAGTTTCGTCGATAGAAGATGAGAGTTATTGGACGCTTGTGCAGGTGGGTGTGTGTGTGAGAGAGACAAGAGAGCACATCCTATCCGTGTTTTAAATCGTCCGCTCTTTTTGAATGCTTCGTTTTCTTTTGTCGTAGTTAAGTCACCACATCTAGAAGATGAGAGTTATGGACCTTCATTCGGTGTGGCAGAGAAGAGCGAACCACATGCTTTTTTTGCCGCTCAAATAGTGATGGATGCCATGAGATTGTGGGAAACATGTGTTGCCAAGGAGCGATAAACTTGTTTTTGGCATCTAGACGGCAGCCATATTGTAATTCTCACTTCATAATGTTTATGTGATCCTTTTTTTGATCCGTGGACGAACCACATGAATTTTTGTGCTTTGTTTATATATGTGGATGGTTTTGGTTAGATGAAAGGACAAAACAGAAAAATAAACAATACCTTTCTTATGTTGTTGTTCGAACCAAATTAAGTTTTAATCTTTAGCCTTTTCGAATGGTTGAGTTCAGAAGGTGAGTGGTTCCGATATTATTGATTACGGTCCCGCACTTTCGGTTAGCAACGATAATTATATATACTATCTATGCCAGAAAAATTTGACAAAACAGGTTCTAATATAAACAGGGTTAACCCTGTTCCCGGACCGGAAAAACAGGGTGGGTCGGGAACAGGGTCCAATGCAAATAGGGTAGGGAACAGGGTCCAAAAAAAGAGAACCGGTTATAACAGGGTCGGGAACAGGGTCCAGGTCTAGACCCTACCCACCCTGGACCCGATCACCCCTAATGGATCTTTTACTCTGAAGTAAAACACTTCAAATAAAGTAAAAACACAAGCTCTGATACCAATTGATATTGCTAGTGCTAGTACCTAGAGGGGGGTGAATAGGTATATAAACGATTTTTCTTGATAGACGTACAATATCTAGACAGTTAAGAAATTGCAACAAATAACAATCAATCGTAAGACTCAAAGTGAATGAAAGAGAGAATTAAACACGCGGTTTATAGTGGTTCGGCTTGATTCAAGCCTACGTCCACTCTTTCGCATTGACAGCCAATCGGCTGGATTCCACTATGAACAAAGAGATGTTACGGCGTTGATCTTCCTTGATTTCGGGTGTAGATGAACTACCACACTCACTCAAGGTATCACCAAGTATAGACACTCTCTGTGTATACAATTTCGCTCAGACTGTATTGACTAATAATCAAGGTGCTTCAGACTCTGGAATTTCTCTATCGATCACACTACTAAAACAACTAGAACGTCTTCCTTTTATACTCCTTTATGCCATCATACCCGTTGGCACTTACCAAAGGAATTCCTCCAATCTACCCGTTGGACGGAATCAATCAAGAAGATCATTCGAGCTATTAAAGGAATCGACGATAGCCCATCAATCCCGTTCGCCCATACAATCGGGATCTAGGTTTCCATGAATAGAACCTTCCAAGAATACTTCGTCGATCATCGGATCTTCGTTGATCTAGATACGAATCAAAGAATCCGTTATATTTATCCAGCCAAAAGATCTTCTCCGAGAGAATAAGATGAAATCCTTAATCATTTTCTTCGGATTTGGATTTCCTCTGACACTGGATCAGATAGACTGTCAATGAGAATAATTTTGAGTCTTAAGTCTTGAGTCTTGATTCTTGAGTCTTGAGTTCTGAGTCTAGTGATCAGAAAGTCTTCAGACAAACTGCAAATATCCAGACTAGACTGATAGAAAGTTTTGTCAGCTTCAAAATCTTCTAGAACGATTTCTCCAACACATGAAACCCAGATGGAGCAATTTAAGGAACTACTCAAGTCTGAACTCAACATGTATAATCTTAGGCAAATAATCAATAACCTTCCCATAGCAATTTAAGGCTAATAAACAATGTATTTAATCAATCATAATATTGAGCTAAGCTATAAATCTTACAATTAGGGTTCATCCATTCCCCCTTTCTAAATTCTAAACTAAAGTTAAGATTCAATAACATCGAAATCATGTTAGGATTCAACCATTTCATTTTATTTAGAACACGCTAGCTTTATATCTATTACTTCAAGAACATATTTAATATCACAATCTCTATGTCCGTTATACTAATTTAGGCATTCAAGCTATTGTTTTGTTGAGAAAACATATGAGAATAACCCCATTACTTATTCGTAAACTTATCAAGGATCAATCCTAATTAAAATCAAGAAAATTCACTTACAAGTTGTCCAATTTCTAATGTGGAAAATCTAGACTGCAGTTATGTGACATCCTAATTTTCTGATTCTGTTTTCGATTGAATGGGTTAGGCTTTTCATCAATGAGCCTATAGTCTTTTTTTTTTTTTAAGCTGATCACTCACTAGATAACTAATTGATCAGGTGAAGCCGTTAAGGAATCTAAACGTAATAGACTTGAGAATTCGACCAGAAATCGACTGCTCGACCGTGCTAATTTGTAAGTGTCAATACGGCACTGTCAAAATTGACCAAAGATCGAAGATATGTTGATTCGACTAAGTTATGTGATTAAAGTGTGGGTGATTCCACCTAATTGTAAAATTCTCGTCGAATGACACTAAACTAATTTTTCTATCATTTATGTTTCCTGTGCCCGTATTTGAAACCTCGAGATTTTCACGACTACTGAGAGTCACCAATGAGTCGAAGATGCACAATGTGGCTCGAAAATAATCGACCACGGGTCAAATGCGCTAAAAATTCCAAAAAGCTACCTGGTACGGTCACACTAAAATCGTGTTCGGTTGAAATTAATCGCAAAATTGAACCCGATTTCTGTCATGTCATAATTTATTTTAGGAACGTCGAATTATCCTTCGAAGATTTTTCTACAAACCCGAGTTTTTGGCGAAAATTCAAGATTGGACGTTTTTGGACCGGGAAATTTAGAAGTCCAATTTTGGGTGGATTTTTTGGCGTTCAAATTGGATTCATTGGTGAGGAAAATCATGGATTTAATGTGGTTGCCTTAGTTGGAATTTATGGGCACCAAATTGGGTTGATTTGAGTTGGAATTGAATGAAATTGGAGGGGAAATGTTACAAAATTCGTAGGTCCATGGGGCTGCAATATTTTGGATCACTTGGAAGGCTTGTGGAGGAAGCTTGGTGTGGGAAATTGGCTGAGGATGAGGTAGCAGCTGGTGGGGGCCAAGTGATGAGTGAATGGGATATTTTGTGAAGACTTTGGAGACCATTGGTGGTCCCCCTTCAAGCTGCAGCCCTCTTCTTCTTCCTTGGCCTTGCTTTCCCCATTGTTGTTGTAGTTGAGAGCTCAAAGAACTAGAGAAAGCCAGCCAAGAACCAATTAGTTCGTCGATCGCCCCCTGCCGCCCATTGAGCGCCGTCGCTACCACCCGCCAGCCTCTCGCCGTCGCGCTTGCCCCTACTCGCATCCTAGTCGCCATCTGAAAGTCCCAAGCCGTTGAGCCCTCCGTCCAACAGCCATTGACTGTCATCTAGTCGTTGTTTACCGCCCCTAAGCCCCTTGGACCCACCGTCGCCACCTAGCCGCCCGCCATGCCCCTTTTCACAGTCTTAGCCCCTTCGGCCGCCCGTTCCAGCCAACAAGTAGAAGCTGAGTCTTAGCCCAAGCTGAGACTTCGTGAGCCTTTTTCGGGCCTGTCTGGATCTCCCTTGGTGTCATCATAGGCTTGTGTTCCACTCGCCTCCGCGTTGCCGTCACCGTGGACTCACCAGTTCGCTAATCCGGTAAGTTTACTTGCTAAACCTTGTTTAGGAGGTTAATGATGTTGAAGAGTTAATTTTATTAGCTTAAGTATGGTTTATGTGGTTAGTTTAGATTAATTAGTGATTTAGTTGCTTAATTAGGATTGTTAGTTGGATAGATTAGATTAGTTAAGGGCTAAATAGATTGTACTATTTATATAGATAGGTGCATTATTTTTCTAGGCCTGTTTAGGTGGTTAAATTAGTGTTTTAGGCCTAAGTATGCACTTATCTAATTAAATTGCATTTATTTAATTATTTTTGCAATTTATTTAATTACTTGATATTTTTCGGAAATTATACCGAGATAGTCCGTAGCCAGAATTTTGTACTGATTGTAGTGGTGTGCTTACTTTATGCAATTGATGGTTAAATTGTGCAATTGAGTAATGATTGTTAATTTTGAGTATTTATTTCAAAATTGTGAAATTTTGGTATTTAATTAGAAAATACCAGGTGTTGTGTTTTGAGACCGAAAAAATATTTTTAAGTACTATATTAAATAGTGGGATTTTAAAAGAAATGATAGTAATTTTTCTGGTTCAATCTTATTGTGTACCCACATACGATTATTTTACCATATGTTTTTAATATGAAGAAAATGGGCAAAGTACATTATTTTAATTGGGACATTTGAGTGCAAGGCATGATGTCTTGGCCGAGATTGGATGAGTGCATGAATGATATGAGAACCTGTCACGAGCCTTTGGGGCCGGACGATGCTCCTTCGAGAATGCCCCAAGTCAACAGATGCCGGGCGTAGTGGAGGCTAAGCCGATGCTCCTATATGGAATGCCATCTAGATGTAGACGTTGTCGTGCTAGATGATGCGAGACGACGCCTGGCTACACTGGAAGACCGCTGACTGTTGAGTCGGTCATGGCCGTTGAGTCGTAATCAATTGGGACGCATGATTAATTGAAATTGACGCGCCTAATTATGGGAAAAAATTGTATGGCACGGAATGTGACGTGTCATAACGATTTGGCCTTATAATTGGGACCCCTGTAATTGTTTGTGATATAAGTTGAGACGTCCCGATTGATGAGTGCTTTTAATGTAATTATATGTGATATGAACTATACTGACGTGCAAGAAGAAACTGAGACGAGGTAAGTCTTCTGTGATGTGTGGTTAGACTACCTCTAGGTGTATTTCATTCCTAATCGGGGTTTAGGGTGTAGACTTTTGAGATGTTATCTCACCCCGTCGTGGACTTATCTTTTCAAGTCCGTAGATGGAGGTGCAACATGTCCGTTTTGAGTGGCCACGAGAGGCTGAGGAAGAGCGCACTATACTCCCTATCCACGGGAATCCCGACTGGACCCATGAGCTTATGGTCACTACTATTTGGGTCAATGAGGGCCTACCTCAATTGGTCCCTCATAGATTTAAGGCGTGGTTTCGCCACAGGCCCAATGGTGTTCGGGAGGGCCCCCTGGATGGCTTTGACGAGTTTGTTGTCGATGGTGAGTATGTTGAGGATCTCAATGCCCCTAGTGATGACGTGATAGACCAAGATCCCAAGTAGATAGGGTCTGGGGTAGAGTAGACTCTTTTTGGTTTAAACTTTTGTTTATAAATTCAGTGTGTTTATAAAAGTGGCTTTTGTGATTTTGTTGTCCTGCTTTTCTATCCCATGTTGAGTATTGTCTGAGGATTATTGGGATAAGTACACTAATGGTGCCATAAGTTGTGTACGGCGCTCACTTTGGTGCCAAAAGTTTCCGTCGGATCACTTAAGTGCCAAAAAATTTGAAAAGCGCTCACTTTGGTGCCAACGCCGATCTGAACTGTCGGAAATCCGACGTGGCCTTTTTTTATATTAATTTCTTATACTGATGTGGCTTGCCGGAGAGTCCAGTTAGCGTGTAAACCACCAAACGACGTCGTTTGGCATCTTAAACCCCAAGTCGAAACCCTAAATCCCCAAATCGAGAGAGAGAGAGAGAGAGAGAGAGAGGCCATGGTGGTGGCGTTGTCTTCTTCCCCGAGGAACAACACCAGCAAAGAGAGAGAGAAGCCATGGCGTCATCGTCTTTTTCTTCGAAGAACAACACCAGCAAAGAGAGAGAGAAGCCATGGTGATGTCGTCTTCTTCCCTGAAGAACAACACCAACAGAGAGAGAGAGAGAGAGAAGCCATGGTGCGACGTCTTCTTCCCTGAAGAACAACATCAGCACCAGCCACTCTTTGAACAGAGCCCACTCCACCATCTCCATCTGTGCCCTCCTTGTTTCCCTCGCACTCCTCGTCTTCTCTCTCTCTCTGCACCTTCAATCCCCCTTCTTCCTCCTCCTCCTCTGCCCTCGCCTCCTATTTTCCCATCACTTCTTGGCTGAGCGATGGTGATCGAGCACGGTGGCCGAGCGACGATGGCCGAGCACAGTGGCCGAGCAACGATGGTCGAGCATGGTGGCCGAGTGACGGTGGCTAAGCACGGTGGCCAAGGGACGGTGGTCGAGCATGGTGGCCGAGTGACGGTGGCTGAGCACGGTGGCCAAGGGATGGTGGCCGAGCAAGCTAGGTCGGCGAGGATGAACAAAAAAAAAAAAACCCTAATTTCAATCACAAATGAGCTATACGACGTCATTTTTCCTAAGCCATCCACATAGGACGGCAAAACGACGTCGTTTTCTTAAGTAGGATAGAAAAAGACGTCGTTTGAAGGGTTTATCGATTTTTTTAAAAAAAAATATAAAGCCACGTAATTATTTTGGCCGGAATTTCTTGCCGGCGGCACCAAAGTGATCGTTTTTTCTCCAATTTGGCACTTAAGTGATCCGGCGGAAACTTTTGGCATCAAAGTGAGTGCCGTACACAACTTATGACACCATTAGTGTACTTAGCCCAAGGATTGTTATATGTTTCCACATGTGCTTTATCGATTGGGTTGGCGACGCGTCCTAGACATCGCAAATTTCATCGACCACCAAGGGATGTGCGCGTGCTCGAGGTTCGAGGCGTGACGGGCTACATCTCATGAAAAGCCACTTAGACACTCTGAAATTAATTATACTTCCCTCAAAACTTCATCCACACATAGTGTCCACTCTCTAGGAATCAAAGATATGATGGACTAATATATTTTCATACATGGCTCTTGGTCAGCCAATTTTTGGGAATCAAATAAACCATATAAAATTGTTGTACATCATTTAATTTATCATGAACTTTTATTTCTTCGGCAATTATGTAATTTATGTAAATATGAGATACTTTCCAAATGTTCACTAAATATCATATGTACATGGTGCAACCCCGAAAATAATCCTTCTCATGCCAAATCCCAATAGATATATTCCTTTTATCACAATTGAATAATATCTTTAATGGACATTGACATATCACCGGGTGTCAAAATATTAGGATATTATAGTTCCAGGCAGCAAATTTGTTAGTGAGTTGGCCTCAATATTACATAAGTAAATCACAAACCAAGTAATTGATCATCTCTTCTAGGGATTAAAAGTGCTATAATAGTACATCAAACATACATAGAGTCAATCCCACCGATATACCCAGGTGGTTGCACATAAAAGATTCTAGAGCTAACCCTCATAGGTTCAAGATGTGGTTTACACCATGTAGCACTTTACCCTTGCAAGGTTCAAGAAGTGGCACCCATAGAGTAACACTTTGTTACACATGGCACTTAGTTTTATGGGTGAGCTCCAAAAACTGAAAGCTTGAGTTCACCTGCACTAGGCTACCCTAAATTTGCGGGCTCGAATAGGTCCATGCCGTGCCGTGATTTCAATGTCCATCTCAAGCCTTAACATCTCTTGCCCGGATTGGCCCGAACAATTATGTTAAAATTTAAAATATATATTAACTAAAAATATAAAAAGAAATAGTAGAAAGTACATTGTTTGTACCTAAGGCACTTCAATGAAATCAATATATAAAACAAAGTAATTTTTTAGGCCCAAAATCAGGCTAGGCCTAAACTGGCTTAGAGCCAAAAAGGCATTGAAGCTAGCCCTCTCGCTCCGTGCTTACTCCTACCTAGTTCATACTTGCTATTCCATTTCACACATGATGAATGCATATTAACACATGCGATCCGATTTATGTATAGAATATGATATAAAATTTACAAATACTTAACACATTAAAATCCACAAACTCAATCAATCAACATTTCTATCTAATCCAAGAAACACAAACTGAATGCTGCACTAGTCTCTTTAGCAGTGGATCGGAGCATTGACTAGTCAAGAGCCACATGTAAATTAAAAGCATCCCATGGGTCCACCAATTACAAAAACTATTCCTGGCTAAGCCTATATGTAATTGGCGTCCAAAACCTCATGATTGTGAGTCCAAACTAAAATTGGGGACATGAGTATGGACTACGAAATACTATTCAATAGCCATAAAATAGCGTGCGACTGGGCAAAATTGGACAGTGTATATATATTGGTTATGCATTTGACAGAATGTTGGTGGACATGAGTATGAGCCTCTTAATCCGCATTATCTGTTGGGCGACTTATCTTGAACCAAAATCGGGGAGATGAATGTGAAATACTATTTAATAGAGAATAGCTATTAGAATAGCGTGGCGGCTGGGCATATGGAGAGTGTATATATTGATTAGTCATTTGACAGAATGGTGAGTCTTTTGTCTCCATGGACTTGTTAATCCTCACGTAATTGACGAGGTATTAATAGACTAAACAAATCCATCACTGTTTAATGAAATTAATTAGGATATGATGGAGGAAAAGCACTTTGTTTAATTGACGAAACAAGTCCCATCATTATATGGAACCTTTAAAAGTGTTTTCTATTAGACAGTGTTATGTTATTTATTGATATTTATATGTTAAAGCCACGCGCAGACTATAAGTGGACGATAAGTCATATTCAACTGTTAAGAACAATATACCACATGACTTGCTATACCGAATTATAAAATGATCTTAGTGTGTTTGACATTTCTTTTCCTTGTTTTTCTCGTAAAGATGAAAGTGAAAAAGCAGTTGAAATAGGAATAACACTACTAAAATAGCGTGGCGACTTTGGGCATGATTTGAGAGTGGATGTATCAATTGCGCATTTGATGGAATCTTCAGTAGCAATGAGCGTGAACCATTTAATCCGCGCCATCGGGTGGGCGTCATGTCATCAATCAAGCGTTGGAATTAGCGTTAGAGTAAAATTTGTCATGGGAACGATAACGGGAGCAAGATCAATTAATGGGAATTTAGTTTTCTATTGCGCCACCATTTCTTCTCAAATTAAATAAAATCCTCTCAAACAAAGGGTGTGTAAAAGAGACCACTCAAATCGGAAACTACACGAACCAAACCGAACCAACCGGTTTGGGTTTGGTTCCCAAGAGTGTTAATCTAATTCTCGATTCCTAAAAGTGGAACTGGTATTTGAGCGGTCCGATTCTATTGAGAAAACTCCTACCAAGTTTTAAAGTTGACAAAATTTTATAGTTCTTACTCTTATTTTGAAGAACCGAATGTATTTAAAGTTGCTCCTAAGGTTATATCGAAGACTTTTGCCAAAGTCTATTCGTTCCCAGAAGTATTCCCCACTCTGACAAAATCTAGACTGAGATCGTGTCCAGAACGGGGAAGAAATCAGATTCAGATTTATCGATTTTGCGACAAGAATTCAGAATAAATTTATTAGGAATTTATTCTACAACATCTAGTTCTCTGGTGAAGAATTTCACTTACCTTTTATAAATTCATTGATGGAATCAATCACAAATTGATGGACTTTTTGGAAAGTATTTACTTATGGAAACCAAAATTCTGATTATATAAGCGACTAGAATTAGTGGATTTTCCATCTCTACTTTCAAATGGTTACAAGATCACTTTAATTGATTATGTCCAATGGATTGATTGGAAGAAATTCATCCGGAAAATGTCAACGGCTAGTGTGGCATGAAGGAATATTTAAGGAGGTCATTCAGTCTGTTTGAATAGTGGGATGTGAAAATTAGAATTCCAAAGTCTGTTTTCTTTGGTGCACTTTACAAATCCCATTCAAGAGAAAAAATCACAAAAAGAGTGACTTAGTGAGTTAGAGGGATCTTCCACTTAGTGTTTGCACTCATAAATTGTATTTGTCTATTGACTTTATAGTGAATTCCAGTCAAAAGGCTGTTAGCGTGGGAAAGTGGATATAGGCTTAAACTACAGCTGAACCACTATAAATTTCGTGTGGAATCTTCTCTTCTCTTAACTCCTTTACTTAAGTGTGTTGCATTATTATAGGTTATCATGAAAGTCTGAATATCTACCAAAAATTTGGTGTTTCTTGAAATTGATTATGTTTCTTATCCAGACTTTACTTGCTACTTACTTTATTCCGAAATCGGTTGTTAAAATTTCTTTTAAACACCTATTCACTCTCCTCTAAGTATTCTTACTGGCTTTATCAATTGGTATTAGAGTCTTGTGCTTGTCTTTTGAAATGTATTTACTTCTGAGCTAAAGATCTTCTATAGTTAGTATCTTAGCACCAGAACTCGTGCAAGGGCAAAGCAATATCAGGCCACCTTAATTTGATGAAAAATAATACAATGTATGGAAAAAAAAATGAAGGTATTTCTAAGATCTAGAGATCTTCTGGAGTGAGATGTTATGGAAAACGGAATTAATACAAAGGTTGCTTCTGCATCCAACAAGGGAAAGAAAGCCTTAGACAAGGATGCCGAAGAAATCGATCAAGCAAAAATCACCAAGAAACAAGCTCTTGACGCAAAGGCCATCTATTCCTTATATTGTGCTTTATCCCTTGTTGAATATAATAGAATTTCTTCATATGAAATAGTAGAAGAAATTTGGGATAAACTTCATTTCACTTATAAAGGAACACATTGTATAAAGGAGACAAAAGTAAATATTGTGCTTGGCTAATATGAATTCTTCGAGATGAAACCTGGAGAATCTATTGGAGATATGTTCAGTCATTTTACAGAAATTGTAAATGGTTTGACATATCCAAGTTAGTCAATTTTTGGCCTAATGAATGTCAACAAACTTCTATGAGGACTATCAAATGACTGGAATCATGTCAAGACCTCAATATGAGAGACGTAGAGAATTATGTCACTTTCTATTGATGAATTTATTGGCACTCTTCAATCCTATAAAGTGGAACATATCAATTACAAAGAGGATCTAAAAGGTAATAAGTCAATTATACTTAAGTCTAATGTTGATTTTGATGATCCAGACTCAAACGATGACATGGACGATGAGGAACTTGCTCCGTTGATCAAGAAATTCGGGAAATTGAATAAGAAGGGAAGAAGATTCAACTGGAAAAAGTGGAACAAGAAAAACTTCCAAAAAAAATCAATGGAGGATGATAACCTAGTAAGGATGTGATCTGTTTTGAGTGTAAGAAGAAAGGACACATCAAGAGAAACTATCCTTTGCTGAAAAAGAAGAAAGGTAAGTATGAAAAGTACAAGAAAGCATTAAAACAAAAACCTAGAGCGACACAGAGTGTGAGGAAAGTGACGAGAAATTTGCAAATATCTATATGATGGCTCATCAAACTCATATTCAGAATCATAATTTGATTCAAACATAGACTCTAAGTCCAATAAGGAAATCGAGGTAAGCCATTTTGAAATCCCTATTAAAGTGTCTAAATGCATAGACAAGCTTTGTTTAAACCTCAAATCTTCTCTTTAAAGGATCTCTGAATTAAAGAAGGAAAATTCTAAACTCGAGACAACATGATACTTTTTGGAAAGAAAAGTTTGGGAGTTTGAAAAATAACTTTGATGACTTAAAAGAAAGATGTGATTCTTTTTCCATAGAAAATGAAATTTCGAAAAAGGAAATTTCAAACATTACTACAAAATTCTTAAAAGGCTCAAAAACTTTAGAACAAATTCTCTTTGCTCAAATTCCTTATTATAACAAATCTAGTTTGGGTATAGATGGAGTAAGTGATCTTTTGATTGATTTTCCTAAGGTTAAGGAGAAACTTAGACAAAGATCTCCTATACTTGCTTACAAAAACCATTTTCAAAGAGTTTTTCATAAAACCTGTTGATCAAAGTGATCAAAGTAATTATAGGCGATTACTCAAGATTTACGTGGGTTTTCTTGTTGGCAAATAAAGCAAAATCTTTCTCATATTTTTCAAAGTTTGCCAAAAAGGTTCAAAATGAGAAATGCTATGCTATTTCGAGCATCAAAACTTGTAAAGTTTTGGTGATTAAAATGGTTTTCGACATGTTTTCTCCTTTCTTTACACTCCAAAACAAAATGGAGTTATAGAAAGGAAAATCTGATCTTTACAAGAGATGGCCAAAACTTTGTTAATTGAAAGTAGAGTCTCTTCTCGCTTTTGGGTAGAAGCAATCTCCACTGCTTGTTATATAATTATCAGAGTATTTCTAAGACTCATTCTACATAAAACCCCCTATGAAATTTGCAAAGGGAGAAAGTCAAATATTTCTTATTTTCATGTTTTCGGTTGCATGTATTTTATTTTGAAAAATGCAAATGATTGTCTGGATAAATTTGATGAAAAGTCGAATGAATGGACATTTCTTAAATATTCCACTATAGACTATAGAAGAATTAATGAATGTCAGGTTTCAAGAAATTGACTAGAACCAACAAGACTATACTCAACTTGAATAGTCTGAGTTAGTTTCAAACTTAATGAAGTTTGAGTCTCTTAAACATACTCAACCATTTGCTAAACAAAGTCAACCTAAAGAGAAAATAGAAGATTCAAAGGAAACATAGACTCAACAAATCCTCAAAGATAATGACAGATTCAACAACAATTGAAAGTAGAAATCAAGTCATCCAAAAAATGGTAAACAAAGTCAACCTAAAGAGAAAATAGAAGATTCAAAGGAAACATAGACTCAACAAATCCTTAAAGATAATGATAGATTCAACAACAGTTGAAAGTACAAATCAAGTCATCAAAAAAATCTCATCATTGGCAATATAGAAGAAAAAATTCATACCAGATCCAAAGTCAGAGGAGACTCAAGTGCTCTAGTTCTCATTTCTAAAATAGAACCAAAGGGAGTAGAAGAAACCTTAACCGATGAAAGCTAGATAGAGGCGATAAAAGAAGAGCTTAGGCAATTCAAGATTAATGATATTTGGGAGTTGGTTCCAAAACCAAAAGGAAAATGTGTAATTGGAACAAAGTGAGTGTTTGGGAACAAGATGAATGAAAATGGTAAAGTGATCAAATACAAGGTAAGACTTGTAGCAAAAAGATATACGCAAGAGGAAGGAATAAACTATGATGAGACATATGCACCAGTAGCCAAGTTGGAAGCTATAAGGCTATTACTTGCATATACATGTTTTCAAAATTTCATATTATTCCAAATGGATGTCAAAAGTGAAAGGGCTAGTAGAACACCTTGAGGGGGGTGAATAGGTGTGAAAACATATTTTTGCGAAATGCAGTAAAAATACTTTACTTTTAAACTAAGTCTAATTGATTATAGACTTTGCAGAAGGATTTAGACTTTAACAACTATCTCAAAGCACATAAGTAAATCGCAACAAATAAAGTAAAAGAGTTTAGGGAAGAGAAAAATAGACATAAGGTTTATAGTGATTCGGTTTAGATTAAGCTTACGTCCACTCTCCACGCTGACAGCCTTTTGGTTAGTTTCCACTATGAATTGAAAGAGAATATTATAGCCCAGTGATCTCAACTTCTCAGTGAGGAGTATATATTGTTCTCACAAGATCACTCTATAGAGTCTCTCACTTTTGAATACAAGTTTAAGCACTAAATGATGAAGGACGAGATTTGAAAGCTACAAACTTTGGAATTTATCTTTCATGCTCTCTTCAAATGACTTGAAAAATCCATTTAAATACTCCTCCATTCCTTGTCGACCGTTGGTACTTTTCAGAGAAATTATTCCAATCAACCCGTTGGACAGAATCAATCAAGGAGATCTCGAGCTATTTGAAGATTGAGATGAAAGCCCGTCATTCCTGTTTGCCCATACAATTAGAATCTTGGTTTTCATAAGTAAATTCTTTCCAAATAAGCTTGCCTTCCAATATGATTCACTTCTTCAAAATTGATTCAAATTAAGGTAACCAATATGGTAAGTGATATTTTCAACCAGAAAGCCTGATGTATCCTGTACGTACTGAAACCTTGAAGAAAATAATCCTTAGTTTGATTAAGTCTTCATTCTTGCGTTCGGTCTGGAACTTATAGAAGTAGGCAGACTTCTGATGTAAGATAGATTTTGACACAGAAGTCTGACATTCTTCATAATAGAACATAGATAAATTTTGTCAGCTTCAAAACAACATATGAGTTTTCTCCAACAAAAAGTACATTCTTAAATGATTTCATCTAAGAATAAGTTTTTGTAGAACAACCACCATGATTCGAAGACCCTAAAAACATAGTTTTTGTCTACAGACTGAAGAAAGTTTTGTACGATTTGAAGTAGACTTCTTGTGTCACGCCCCGATCCACGAGCATGTGCCCACCCTTGGTGGTTGATAAAATTGCGATGTCCTAGGACGTGTCGCCAATTCATTCATTTTATTACACATGCGGAAGCGAATTAAAAACCCCTGACAATAAATAGTATGGGATAAAAAAGCGGGGAAACAGGTTCACAACCAAAACACGCTCTTATATACATACTATGTCATATACAAAAGTCTACCAAAAGGCCTATATGCAAAAGTCTAGATAAAAAAGGGACTATGGGGACTATAAATTCCAGGCTCTCCAGTCCTCAGCTCCAGGTCCTCCACGGCACCATCAGGGGTGTCAATATCCAAAGGGTGCCCTATCTCCCATTCCCCTGTCCCGACGGGAGGCCCGTCAAAACCACCTATAGGACCCTCCTGACTCCCATCGAATTTGTGAAGATACCACGCCTTGAAACGATGAGGTACCAGGTGGGGTAAACCCTCATCGACCCAGACAGTGGACTCCACAAGCTCACGGGTCAGGTCGATCCTCGAAATTGGGAAATAGGAACGCTGAAAGTCTACCTCCCTCGGAACCCCATAGCGTACATGACGCTGCTCCATCTAAGGACGTGAAAAGAAATGAGCCAACGACGGGGTGAAACAATGTCTTAGGAAGTTCACTCCCTAAACTTCGACTAGGAAGTAAATACACCTAGAGGCATCATAACCACACAACCACACGATCACAGAGACTTACCTCGTCTCAGATTCTTCTTGCATGTCAGTATAGTTCATATCACAGACATAAACAGTATTCGTACTCAGACAATTGAAACACCACAATCCATCTCTTAAACAGTCACAAGGGTCCCGATTATAAGGCCAAATCGTAATGACACATCACATTCCATGCCATATAATTTTGTCCCATAATCTAGCACGTCAATTTCACGCAGCATGCGTTCCAATTGTTAATCACGATCACACACGGGCACATCCTACTCGAAGTTCAGCGGTCTTCTGGCATAGCTAGGCATCGTCTCGCCCCATCGAGTATGGCAACGTCATTACGTTGACGGCATTCCATAAAGAAGCATTGGCCCAGCCTCTACTGCGGCCGACATCCTTTGGTAGGGCATCCCATATAAGGGCACGTCCAGCTCAACGGCTCGGGACGGATTCTCATAACCATTCATGCACCCTTCTAATTCTCGGCCAATACATCGTGTTTTGCACTCAAATGTCTCAATTAAAATAACATACTTAGCCAATTTTTTTCGTATTAAAAACACACCGTAAAAATAGTCGTGTGTAGGTATACGGTCAGATTACACCAGAAAAATTGATACCCTTCATTTTAAAATCCCACTATTAATATAGTATATAAAAAGCATTTTCGGTGTCAAAACCCAACACCTGGTAAAATTACCAAAATTTCCAAATTTCCAAATTTTGAATTAAATGCTCAAAATTACAATTTCCACTCAATTTGCACAATTTAACACTCAATTGCATAAACCAGGCACACCATTGCAATCAACACGAAATTCCGGTCACAGCCTATCCCGGTATAATATTAGATAATTAAATAAATACCAAAATTAATTAAATAAACACAATTAAATGCCAAAAATACAAATTTAGGCTAGAAATGCTTAATTAACCGCCCAAACGGGCCTCGAAAATTTCCGAACCTATCTAGATAAATAGTACGTCTATTTTAGTCCCTAATCTATCCGTTATAACCACCTAACATGCACAACCGGATAATTAAATCACTTATTCATTCTAACTAACCACCTAAACCCTAATTAGCCTAAACTAATTATTCACTAAGCATCATTAACTCTTTAAGTAAAGTTTAGCAAGTAAACTCACCAGTTTTGCAATCCGTTGGGTCCACGATGACGGCAACACAGAGACGGGCAACAATCAAGTCTTCAAAGGCTCAGCCTGGAATTGAAGCTTCGATTTTGCTCTTGGGCCAAGGGAGCTGGAACCAACGACATCGGCATTTGGAAACAACGAGGAAGTGGATCGGCAGCTACATCGGGCGAGCAAGGGCGACAACAACTGCTCTGGCAGCCAGGGGACTTCGATGGTGGCGTGGGCAGCTCGGGAAACAGCGAGGAGGCGCGGGATAGGTGGGACGAGCAGCTGGGCTAGCGCACAGCGCAACGGCAAGCGATGAGCGCGGTAAGGGGCTCCGGTGGCCTTGGCGGGCGTGAGACGGGCTAGGGGGAGGGCTGCCAGTTTCTCTACAATTTTCTTAGCTTTCTAGAGCTTCAACAATGGATAAAGGTGACCAAAATAAGAAGAAGCTACTGAAGATAGTGGGGGTCCCATTTGCCTCATTCGTCAACCAACATATCCTTTTGTGCTCAAGTTCATGCCCCCACCACTTGGGCTGTCATCCATGGCCAATTTTCACACCCAAGGCTTCCTCTAGAAGCCATTGAAGAGGTCCAAAAGTTGCTGCCCCTTGGTCCTATGAATTTTGGACCAATTTCCCCCAAATTGCACCAATTCCCCTCTAATTGAGTTCAAGTTGATGTCCAAAAAATCAACCAAGGTGTCCACACTTGAATTCACATTTTTCTTCACCAATTTGTCCAATTGGAATCCCAAAAATGCATTAAAAAAGTGTCCTCTGATTTTTCCAGTAAAAAACGGCCCTACTTTGAAATTTCGCCAAAAATCCCGATTTGCAGAAAAATCTTCGAAAGGTGAGTCGACGATCCTAAAATGAATCGTGACATGACAAAACTCTGAAATCAAGTTTAAATTCGCTAGTAATTTCAATCTGGCGTGATTTTAGCATGATCTAATCTACCGAGCAGCTTTTAGGAATTTTTAGTGGAATTGACTTGTGGTCGATTATTTTTTAGCCACATTGTTTATCTTCGACGCATTGGGGACTTTCAATTGTCGTGAAAATTTCAAGATTTCAAATACGGGTGCAGGATATAGAAATGATAGAAAAATCGGTCTAGTGCCGTTTGATAAGAATTTTTGCAATTAGGTAGAATCACCCACACACTAATCACATACCTCTATCAAATTGTCCTATCTCCAGTCTCTGATCGATTTTGATAGTGCCCTATTGACTCTTGTAGATTAGCACGGTCGAGTAGTCGATTCCTAGTCAAATTCTCAAGTCTATTGCGTTAAAATCTCTTAACGACTTCACCTGATAGTCTAGTTATCTAGTGAGTGGCCAACTTAGAGAAAAGAACTATGGGCGCATCGATGAAAAACCTAACTTATTCAATTGAAAACAGAACCTGAAAATCAGGATGTCATAACTCTCCCCCTCTTATAAAAAATTCATCCTCGAAATTTAAACCAATACAAATCTTTAAACAAAAAGGTGAGGATATTGTCGTCTCATCGAATCTTCACTTTCCCAGGTTACTCATTTTGTGCCGTGGTGTTGCTAGACCACTTTAACCAATAGAATGGTCTTGGTACGCAAAATCTGTTCTTTTCAATCTACAATTTGAACCGGTCTTTCCACGTACAATACTCTGTCGTCAACGTCTAATTCCTCAAAATTCAGCAAGTGGGTTGGATCGGGTTCATACTTTCTCAACATCGACATGTGAAAGATGTCATGCACTTGCGCCAACCTCGGCGACAATGCAAGACGATATGCTAGAGTCCATATTCTTTCCAGAATCACGAAGGGACTTATGTACCTTGGACTCAATTTTCTCTTCTTGCCGAAACACGAATACCCCTCATCGGTGACACTTTCAAAAAGACGTGCTCGCCAACTGGAATTCCAATGGTCTTCAACGCTTATCTACATAACTTTTCTAGCGGCTCTGAGCGGTTTTTAATCTGTCTCTAATAACAGCAACTGCATCCACTGACTGTTGGACTAACTCTGGGTTTGTGATCTTCCGTTCTCCAACCTCATCCCAACAAACTAGCATTCTGCACGCTCCGCCGTACAACACTTCGAAAGGAGCCATCTAAATGCTTTGCTGATAGCTGCTATTGTAGGCAAACTCGACAAGATGAAGTTGTTTCTCCCAACTTTCCTTGAAATCCAACACACACACTCTCAATATGTCCTCGAAAGTCTGAATCGTTCTCTCAGACTGGCCATCCGTCTGGGGATAATAAGCCGTACTGTACTGTAGCTTCGTTTCTAAGACGGTTTGCAAATTTTTCCAAAAGGCAGCCGTAAGTCTCGGGTCTCTATCAGATGTAATCGTCATCGACACTCCATACAAATGAACAATCTGACGCACATACAACTCTATATGCCTGTCCAAATCAAGGTCCTTTCGTACGGCGATGAAGTGAGCCAACTTCGTCAGTTTGTCGACCATTACCAAAATGGAATCATTACCCTTTGACTCCTAGGTAAACCTGTCACAAAATCCATTGTGATGTGTTCCCATTTCCACTCAGGAATTTCGAGAGGTTGTAGAAGTCATCCCGGCTTACAATGCTATGCCTTCACTTGCTGACACGTTAGACACTTAGTGACATGCTTGGCGCTATCGCCTTCATCTGGGACCACCAATAGTGTTGATGCAGATTTGGATACATTTTCGTACTACCGGGATGAATGTTGTAATTGTTACGATAAGCTTCTAACAAGATCTCCTCCTTAAGCTTTGCATTGTCAAGTACACACAATTGTCCTCGGAACTTTAGTGTTTCGTCTTCAGAAATCTGAAAGTCAGCTTTTCTCTTCTCGGTATCCTCTTGCAGGATTTTCTGAACATTTGGGTCTATTGGTTGAAGCGTGTTAATTTTGATCCGTACTTCTAGTTCGATTCTGAGGGTGGCTATAAGATTCAAAATGTGGCCTACCTCAAATTTGAAAACTGAATCTCGAGCTCTCTCAAGTAAAATCCATTCATTGACCATTATCTGTGTAACTGAAGACTTCCGACTCAGCGCATCTGTGACTTTATTAGCCTTTCTAGGGTGATACAGAATATCACAATCATAGTCTTTTAGAACTTTCATCGAGTGACACTGTCTCATATTCAACTCATTTTGAGAGAATAAATACTTGAGACTTTGATGGTTTGTGAAGATCCGGAATCTTTCTCCGTACAAATAATATCTCCAAATCTTCAGAGCGAAGATGATTGTTGCGAGTTCTAAGTCATGCGTTGGATAATTCAGCTCGTGAGGTCTTAACTGATGGGATGTGTATGCAACAACCTTATCATGCTGCATCAACACGCAACCCAATCCTTTAAACGACGCATCACTATAGATCTCGTATCCTCCAGGACCAAATAGTATTGTCAACATGGGTGCGGTAGTCAGCTTCTACTTAAACTCTTGGAAACTACGCTCGCACTTATCTGTCCACACGAACTTCTCTTCCTTCTTCAATAGTCAAGTTAACGGCGACGATAACGTTGAAAATCCTTCCACGAACTTTTAGTAATAACCTGCCAACCCCAGAAAGCTTTTGATCTCAGTCACGGTAGTTGGTCTTGGCCAAATAATAATTGCTTCGATCTTGGATGGGTACACGGAGATTCCTTCGCCTAAAATCACGTGACCTAGGAAAGTAACACGAGTTAATCAAAACTCGCACTTACTAAACTTGGCGTATAACTCATGATTCCTCAGTGTCTGAAGTACAATCCTCAAATGTGTCTCGTGCTTCTCAGGACTTCTCGAGTACCCTAAGATATCGTCGATGAACACGATCGCAAACTGATCTAGGTATTTTTTGAAAACTCGGTTCATCAAATTCATGAAAGCAGCTGGGGCATTTGTCAAACCAAATGGCATTACTGTAAACTCATAATGGCCGTACCGAGTATGAAATGTTGACTTCGATATGTCCTCCTTCTTGATCCTTAGCTAATGATATCCCGTCCTCAGGACGATCTTAAAGAATATTGACGCTCCTTGCAACTGATCAAACAAGTCGTCAATCCTCGGCAGTAGATACTTGCTCTTGATCGTCACCTGATTGAGTTGACTATAGTCGATGCATATGCGCAATGAACCATCTTTCTTTTTCACGAACAAAACTAGTGCTCCCTAAAGTGATGTACTGGGATGTATGAATCCCTTATTCAACAACTCATGCCTTTGTACCTTTAGTTTCTTCAACTCAGAAAACACCATCCGATAAGGAGCCTTAGAGATTGGCTCTGTCCCGGGTGCTTACTCGATCACGAATTCTATCTCTCTCTCTGGCGATAGACCTGGTAATTCTTTTAGAAACACATTTGGAAATTCTCGTACCACTACGATATCTTCAATTTTTAGCTCCTCAACTATCATATCCACAACAGTCGCTAAGTAACCTTGGCAACCCCCGTCTAATAAATGGGTTGCCTCAAGTGATGAGATTAAGGAAATCGAGGGTCTTCCTCAACTCCCAATAAACTCGAAACTCTCACTCGCTAACGGGTTAAACTGAATTGCTTTACGATAACGGTCCATCTTAGCTTGTTGCTTGGTGAGCCAGCCCATGCCAATTATTACGTTAAAATCATACATGGCTAGGACTATTAAATCTATCCTACCCTCTCACTCACCAATCACTAACTTGCAACCAGGACAACCCACTGTAGCTAACACCTTATCCTTTAACGGTGTAGATATGCTAACCACTAACTCTAACACCTTAGGAATCAATTCTACCAGCTTAACAAATTGCTCAGCTAAAAATGAATGAGTTGCACCAGGGTCAAATAAAGCATAAGCAGCGTGGTTGTTCAACGAAACAGTGCCTGTAATCACATTAGGCTAGTCCTCAGCCCGTCCTCTAGTGATAGCATACATCCTTCCTTGAGTTAGAGGTCTGTTTAGTCCACCCTGCTGTGCAATGTGCAACGCAAATCCTCGATTCTGACCCATCGGTCTTCTGGGACAATTTCTAGCTATATGACCATATTGGCCACACTCATAACATGCACCCGGCTTAAAATGGCACATTGCCGACCCATGTTGTCTTTCGCAGAAACGACACATGCCATTCTGTCTTGGTGCTGACTTTCCTATCCCACCCTTCTTGTTAGGTGGAATATGCTACCTTCCTCCAATCATAGGCTTCTTCCTAAACCTATTTCCATCCCTATTCGAACCAAACCGCGACCCAAATGCAGCGGCTTGTTCGTTCTTGTCTCTCTCTATCAGTTGGGCCCGTTCATACAGTCGTTATAGTCTTTCAAATTGAATGGCACCAGCCCCAATCCACGAGCGCATACCATTCCTCAATGGTTGATAAAATTGCAACGTCCTAGGATGCATCACCAATCCATTCAATTTATTGTATATGTGGAAGTGAATTAAAAACCCCTGATAATAAAATACATAGGATAGATAAGTAGGGAAACTGGTTCACAACCAAAACACGCTTTTATATACACACTAAGTCATATACAAAAGTCTACCAAAAGACTTATATACAGAAGTCTAGATCAAAAAGGGACTATGGGGACTCTAAACCCTAGGCTCTCTAGTCCTCGGCTCCGGGTCCTCCACGGCACCATCAGGGGTGTCGATATCTAGAGGGTGCCCTATCTCCCATTCCCATGTCCCGACGAGAGGCCCATCAAACCACCCATAGGACCCTCCTAACTCCCATCGGACTTGTGAAGATATCACGCTTTGCAACGATGAGGTACCAAGTGGGGTAGATCCTCATCGACCTAGACAGTGGACTCCACAAACTCACAGGTCAGGTTGGTCTTGGAAACTAGGAAATAGGAATGGTGGAAGTCTACCTCCCTTGGAACCATATAGCGTACATGACACTGCTCCATCTAAGGATGTGAAAAGAAATGAGCCCACGACGGGGTGAGACAATGTTTCATAAAGTTCACTCCCTAAACTCTGACTATGAAGGAAATACACCTAGAGGTGGCCTAAGCACACGATCACAGAGACTTATCTTGTCTCAGATCCTTCATGTATGTCAGTATAGTTCAAATCACAAACATAAATAGTATTTGTACTCAGACAATTGAAATGCCACAATTAATCTCTCAAACAGTCATAGGAGTCCCAATTATAGGGCCAAATCGTTATGACACATCCCATTCCGTGCCACACAATTTTGTCTCATAATCCGGTGTGTCAATTTCACTCAGTATGTGTTCCAATTGTTAATCACGGCCACACACGAGCACGGCCTACTCGAAGTTCGGTGGTCTTCTGGCGTAACCAGGCATCGTCTCGCCCCATCAAGCACGACAACATCATTATGTCGACGGCATTCTATAAAGGAGCATCGGCCCAGCCTCTACTGCGGCCGACATCCATTGGTACAGCATCCCATATAAGGGCATGTCCAACTTAATTGCTCAAGACGGGTTCTCATAACCATTCATGCACCCATCCAATTATCGGCCAAGACATCGTGCTTTGCACTCAAATGTTCCAATTAAAATAACGTACTTGGCCCATTTTCTTCGTATTAAAAACACACCTTAAAAATAGTTATGTGTGGGGTATACGGTCAATTTACACCAGAAAAATTGATACAATTCCTTTTAAAATCCCACTATTTAATATAGTACCTAAAAACCATTTTCGGTATCAAAATCCAACACCTAGTAATTTTTAAATAATTACCAAAATTAATTAAATAAACACAATTAAATGCCAAAAATACATACTTAGGCCGGAAATGCTTAATTAACCGCCTAAACGGGCCTAGAAAATTTCCAAACCTATATAGATAAATAATACAACTATTTTAGTCTTTAATCTATCCGTTCTAACCACCTAACATTCATAATTAGATAATTAAATCACTAATCCATTCTAACTAACCACCTAAATCCTAATTAGCCCAAACTAATTATCTACTAAGCATCATTAACTCCATAAGCAGAGTTTAGCAAGTAAACTCACCGATTTTGCAATCCAGTGAGTCCACGACAATGACAACACGGAGACGGGCAACAATCAAGCCCACGGCGACACCAAGCAGGGACCGGACAGGCCCGGAAAAGCCCCCTGAAGGCTCAACCTGAAGTTGAAGCTTCGGTTATGCTCTTGGGCGAAGGGAGCTGGAACCAATGCCTGACTGGGCTAGAAATGGCGAGGAAGTGGACCAATGGCTGCAGCGGGCAAGCAGGGGCAACGATGAATGCTCCGGCGGCCTGGATGGCGACCAAGGGACTTTGACAGTGGCCTGGGCAGCTAGGGAAACAACGAGGAGGTGCGGGACAGGTGGGACGAGTGGCACGATAGTGAGCGACAGGCGCGGCAAGGGGCTCCAGCAGCCTTGGCGGGCATGCGACGGGCTAGGGGGAGGGCTGCTAGTTTCTCTACAATTTTCTAAGCTTCCTAGACCTTCAACAATGGATAAAGGTGACCAAAAAAGAAGAAGAAGCTCGCTAAAGATAGAGGGGGTCCCATTTGCCTCATTCGTCAACCAAAATATCCTTTTGTGCTCAAGTTCATGCCCCCACCACTTGGGCTGTCATCCATGGCCAATTTGCACACCCAAGGCTTCCTTTAGAAGCCATTGAAGAGGTCCAAAAGTTGCTGCCCCTTGGTCCCACGAATTTTGGACCAATTTCCCCCAAATTGAACCAATTTCCCTCTAATTGAGTTCAAGTTGATGTCCATAAAATCAACCAAGGTGCCCACACTTGAATTCACATTTTTCTTCACCAATTTGTCCAACCGGAATCCCAAAAATGCGATAAAAAATGGTCCTCTGATTTTTCGATAAAAAACGGCCCTACTTTGAAATTTCGCCAAAAATCCCAGTTTGCAGAAAAATCTTCAAAAGGTGAGTCGACAATCCTAAAATGAATTGTGGCATGACAAAACTTTCAATTTCTGAAATCAGGTTTAAATTCGCGGTTAATTTTAATCTGGCGCGATTTTAGCGTGACCTAACCTATTTGGTAGCTTTTAGGAATTTTTAGTACAATTGACCCTTGGTCGATTATTTTCTAGCTACATTGTAAATCTTCGACACATTGGCGACTCTCAGTTGTCGTGAAAATATCGAGATTTCAAATATGGGCACAAAGTATAGAAATGACAGAAAAATCGGTTTAGTGCCGTTCGACATAAATTTTTGCAATTAGGTGAAATCACTCACACACTAATGACATACCTCTATCGAATCGACCTATCTCCGGTCTCTGATCGATTTTGATAATGATGTAATGACCCTTGCAGATTAGCATGGTCGAGCAGTTGATTCCTAGTCGAATTCTCAAGTTTATTGCGTTAAAATCCCTTAACAACTTCACCTAATAGTTTAGTTATCTCATGAGTGGCCAACTCAGAGAAAAGAACTATGGGCGTGTCAATGAAAAGCCCAACTTATTCAATTGAAAACAGAACCTGAAAATCAAGATGTCACACCTTGAGCTTGTATAAGAGACTGATTAAGTTTTTGGTTAGTGATGATTTCAAGAAAGGTATGGTCGACACCACCTTGTTTATCAAAAAGGAAGGAAAAGACTTTTTATTTGTTCAAATATATATAGACAATATCATCTTTCATTCTTATAATGAACTTTTGTGCAAGAAATTTTCAAAATCTATCTAGGAAGAATTTGAGATGAGTATAATGTGTGAATTAACATTCTTTTTGGGTTTACAAGTCAGATAATCGAAGGAAGAAACCTTCATCTATCAAGAGAAACATACGAAAGATGTCATCAAGAAGTTTCCAATGGAAAACTATAAGAAGACTGAAACTCCTATGTCAAATTCCTTCAAACTCGACAAGGATGAAGATTGATAGAAAGTAGACCAAAAAACATACAGAAGCATGATCGGTTCTCTTCTTTATCTTATTGCTTCACGGCTTGATATTTTATTTAGTGTGTGTATGTGTGCTAGATTCCAAGTTGATCCTAGAGAATCACATCTCAATGCTATTAAATATATTATCAAGTATATTGCAAAAAATCCAAAATTAGGTTTGTGGTATCCAAAAGGAGGAGACTTTACTCTACTTGAATACTGAGATATTGATCTAGTCGGTTGTAAAGTTGATAGGAAAAGTACATTTGAGACATGCCAACTCTTGGGACAAATGTTAGTATCCTAATTCTCTAAGAAGTAGAACATTGTGGCACTCTCAATGGCAGAAGTACAATATGTTGCTCTTGGTAGTTCCTATTCTCAAATTCTTTAGATTAGATAACAACTAAAAGATTTTAAAATAGAAGAATCATGCACTGAAATCAAATACAACAACACAAGCGTGATCAATCTCACCAAAAATCCCAAATTTCATTCAAGAGTAAAGCATATTGAAATCCGTCATTACTTCATAAGAGACTATGTACAAAGTGGTGAAATCAATGTTCAATTAATTGATTTAAAGAATTAACTGGCAGATATTTTCACCAAACCACTGGAGAAAGATCCATTTGAATTCATTCGTGAAGAATTAAATATTACCCATACATTTTGTTAGAGTTTATGCAAAGTAGACTCTCGATCAATCTTCTGAAAAATGCATCCTTCCGAAAGCTCTTACAGACTTAGGTAGTTATATTTCAAATTTTGGCACGTAAGTTTCTTTCTTTCTCGAACAAGTATGAATATTTTATTTCAATTTTTACTTGCCATTTATATTTTTGGAAATTATTATCTTTTATTGCTAATTTTTCGGAGTCAATATTTCAAAATTATTGACAGTTATTCTTTTGTAAATTTTCAAAATGGAAGTTTTTTTTTTTTCTTGTGTCCATTTTATTGCCTTGGTTCAATTATTTTAAATAGGCCTACAAATTTTTTCTTCCGATTACTACAGCATTCACAAACCTTAATCTCGCAAATCCCCATTTCTCTTGATCTCAATTTACTCTCTCTTTCTCTGCAAATCTCAGTATCATTCACTCACAATCATGTCCTCAAAATCCTCAAAGTTTGTCTCAATGTCTTCATAGGAAAAATCCTCTCGCATCGCTAGTCATGGACCACGTTTTGTGCCTACTTCTTAGATGCATTTCAATCTCACTAGAGATGAATCACCAAGGAGCATAAATCGACCATTTGTGGAAGAGGAGGTCACTCAAGATGCAACTCCTCTCTCGGTAAGGAAACCCAAAGTTCTTCTTAAACAATATGAGTTTTTGAAAAATGAAGGAAGTCCTATGGATTTTATAACCACTTTCTTGAAAGAAAATAGCTACGAGAACGAAACCTTGTTTTTAAAAGCCATGTAAAAACTAGGCCTATTAAAATCTAGGAGAGCAGAGGAGGAATTTATGATGTTTCCGGTTGATCCTCGTGTCAGAGCCAAAAGTCTGTCTGAAGGGAAGAAAGAAAATGATGATGAGAGAATATTTAAGAATTTCCAACCCAAATTAGGTATTGCTACTCAAATTACTAGGTCTGAAGGGAAGCTGTTTCAATCAAAAGAACACAAGAAAGTTTATGTGTAGATACTAAACAGAGAAGTCATCAACCCTCAAACGATAGACTTTAATTTTTTGGATTCAATCAAAATACATTTGAGGGAGAAATTTGCCAAACTTCAAATGGAAAAGTTTTGCGTAGAGTCATGTGATGCCTATCTTGAATTGACTACCTATTTTCACTCCAACTTATCTGTTTTGGATCCTACACACATTCAATTTACTGTATATAAGAAAGTCTTTGATGTTGATGTTGATCTATTGGCTGATATTTTGGGAATGGAACGAAGTTGATTTATGTCCATAAATGTCTCGAATGATGAGGTTATTAAGTTTCTAGTGAAGGACAAAATTCCTATGGGAAGTATTACCTATTCCAAGCTATCTACTTCTAACATTTCTCTCCACAAGATTGCTATCAGTTGCATCAGACCCAAGCTGCCTTTAAGATTGATGTTTCGAAATTTGAAGCCAAAATGATGTGGGCTATTTGTAATGAAGTTGCCTTCTCCCATCTTCACACCATTCTATTGTCTATGTATAGAATAGTAATGAAGGAGAAAGGTCAGTTTCCTTATGTAGCTTTGGTCATTAAGCTCTTTCAACACTTTCAGATTCAACCTCCTTCTAACTTTTGCTCCAGATCCATCCTTCCTATGTAAATTAGACTTAAAATGATCTCCAAGATGAGACTAAATGATCTCTTTGGTGTTCTGAAGCTTATAAAAAAGGAATCTGCTAGTACGACTAAAACATGATCTATGGCTAAGAAAAAGAGGAAAGGAAAAAGTGTTATCTTGCGTACTCCCAAGAGGAAAAGACCTATCCTTCTGATATGAGATGAGGACGAGGAAGATGATGAAGATGGGAATATCTTTAACATTATGGCAAATATTGCTATGAGAGACCTATTGTAGGAATAGCTTATTTTAAAGAATAGGTAGAAGAAAGCGAGAAAGATTTAGAAGATGAAAGTAAAGGAGAAGACACTGGAGAAAATGAAGGTGAGGAAGATGACCCAGACGAAGGAGAGGAAGATGCAGATCATAATAAGGAACGAGAACATTCTGATAAGAAAGGAGATGATGCAAGGGAACATGATGAAGGTGATGCTGGAGATAAGAATGAGGGAAATGATCAACAAATCAGTGCTGAAGGTACTGGAAAAGGAAGAATTCTAGAAGGTAGACATATTCGTCCTCAGATTAAAGTCATTGAGATGGGGAAAGTATATGAGAAAACTCCTCTTTAGGACCTGACTGCAAAACCAACCATAAGTGATGATGTCATATGTTCTCCATCGGATGCAGAGGACATTTATGCATCTCATTTCCTTAAGAAATCTCCTGACGCTAAGGACCAACAAGATGATGTTTAGGGGGAGCAAGATACCTCCAATGTTCTGACCGATCTTCCTTTCAATTAGAATACCCCTTCAGTTCAACTTGTAGAAGCTACTGCTCAGACTGAACCAGACTCAAACTATCCTCGGATAGTTGAGCTCCTTTTGGAGATTAAGGCACAATAGTATATGATGGAGGTTCAAATCCAAAAGTTACATGCTGCTCTTGATACTACCTCAAAATCTCTTAGTGGCAAGGTACAGTCTCCTGATGACAAAGTTTAGACTATCAATCAGCAAGCCATTCAGAACTTGGCTAAGGTTGAGGCTATCTTTGATTAGTGCCTGACAAAACTTGAGAAGACCGTCTAGAATTTGGAGGATTTCCATCTTGTTTGTGTTCCAAGAAACCCTTGATCTTTTCGAAAAACTACATCTTTGTTTTTTGTGCCAAGTTTGTTTTTTCTCCTCTTTTTTTGTTGACAAAAAAGGGAAAGACTTTGCAGATTTGTTTTACAGATTGTGTTGCTTTGTAGATTATGTTGGCATGCTTTGTGTGCTTTGTTGGTGTTCTTTTTGTGCAAACTTTCGCAGACTTTTTGAGTTGTGATTGCTTTGAAATAGTATTATACTTATCTAATGTTTGCTTATTCATAAACTTTCTATCTTGTGCTGCTAAAGTGTTGTTTTGGATAATAACATAGATATTATACTTAAATTTGTATGAAAGTTTTGTCACCTTAAAAAAGAAGGAGATTGTTGAGAAAACTCCTATCAAATTTTGAAGTTGGCAAAACTTTCTGGTTCTTACTTTTATTTTAAAGAACAAAATGCATTTAAAGTTGCTTATGAGGTTATATCAAAGACTTTTGCCAAAGTTTATTTGTTCCCGGAAGTATTCCCACTCTAACAAAATCCAAATTGAGATCGTGTCCAAAATGAGGAAGAAATCAAATTCAAACTCATCTATTTTGCGACAAGGATTCAAAATGAACTTATTAGGAATTTATTCTATAACGTCGAGTTCTTTGATGAAGAATTTCACTAACCTTTTATAAATGTTCGTAAAATTCTAAACGCAAGTGCACGTATCGAACAAGTAATATAATGATGAGATAAAGTATCGTCCCACGGAGATCGATGATTAATAAACCAATTAAATAGTAAAATAGAGTAATTATAAAATTTATCTAACAGATCAAAATATAATTAAGAATAAATTAAAAATGAAATTTGTAGACTAAATGCAGTAAATCAATCAAATAAATACGTTAGAGCATCCGATTTCACCATAGCCACTAGATATGAATTTCAGATAGTTGTGAATACAAAAACGATATCAAACATGTGATAGCGGAATTTCCTAATCTATTTACTATCATATCTCTAGGTATAGTAAATCTACTCAACTTATTAATCCACTATATCTCTATGTGAATTAAAATAAACATGAGTGCATTAAAAACTATGAATATTCCCGGTTTACAATGAGTCTTTTGGATTACCTTATCACCGAAAGCTACACAAATAACACGGTATATCTCTATCCACGTTTAATTCATGGTTATACATTATAATGAGCATTTGCATACTACCACTTCTTAGTCTCAAACATGCACATCAGATTATTCAAGTGATGGCCAGTCACTCAAAAGTATTAGCACAATAATATAAAACTCACATGAATGAAATCAATTGTAAAACATAAAAATCATGAAATTCATATCATCATGGTTAGGCTACATCATAGCCCTAACAAAAGAAAATTATAACATAGTAGAATAAGAAATAAAAATATAAATCAAACCTAGCATCTTGAATCAAAGAACAAAAATTCTGTCACAAATTTTGTCTTCTCTTCAAAATACTTGAAAAACTCTCAGAATAATGAAAAAACGATCTAACCCCCCCTCCCCAAAAAAACCTAGCTGCTCTCTTTCTTTCCTATTTATAGGAGATCTAAAATATCTATCTCCCAACGCTTGCAGATAACATTAGGGAACAAAATCAAGAATTTCCTGATTTGATATCCATCTTCCATTGCTGCTTTTATTTGAATTCCTGATAGTTGCCATTCTTTTCCTTATCTTCTCCATATCTTATTATTCTGTAAATAAGGAAAATTCAAATAATCAAAATGAAATCCAAATATTTTCTCATAGATAATGCATTAATTGTTGCCTAAAATAGGTAAAATAACTCTATTTTTATAGAGTTATCAAACCCCTAAACTTAACATTTTGCTAGTCCTCGAGCAAAATTAAGACATAACCTATACTCAACCTAACAACCTTCTCCATGACATCTTTCCATAATTGCTCAAATTCACAATTCAAAGAAAAATACAAATTTCATCCAAACATTGAAATCGATTTATAAGTTAAGACCAATTCTAACTATATGATCCAAGTATGTGTGTGTGAAAATCTTCATCTTTTTCAAATTATATGCAATCCAGATAAATTCATATTAACATGTAACCTCTCAAAAATTCTCAATAATTATGACCAAATCTCATAAGTTTGCTTTTCATTCCTCTCTCCACTAATGTAAACTAATCATCCAACTAAAAATCAATAGGACTTTTCTCAGGTTGTAATATAAGGCTGGGCTAAAGATGAGATAACGGGAATTTTAAGCTCAAATAACTCATCAACTCGTTGATTTCTAGGATCTAATTAGAGCTAATGTCACTGTCCAATTTCACTCCTTCAAGATAATTTTTCTGTCACCAAATATCATCATTCTTTTTTTCTTTCACTCTCTCTCTCTCTCTCTCTCTCTCTCTCTCTTTATTTATTTATTTTGAATTGCTTTATGGTGGAGTTTCTCTCAAAGTCCATCCTAATAAATCATGAAAATTTCCAACCCATTGAGTATCCAAAAAGCTCACTCAATTCAAAGTTGGATAGGGAACCATAAAATCAATTTTTTTTTTTTTTGCAATACACCCCAAACAACAATTGCAATCATTTTTATTTTTTTTTTTTTGACTTTTTTTAAATACTCCATCATTCCTCCCAAATTTCTATCAAGCTCAAATAATTTTTTATCCCAAAAGAAAATCAACGTGTTCATAGGGCATGGGACAATGATATAATTTGATAATGGCTAGGCTAAACATATATGGGCGCCAATGAAAAATTGGGTAATAATTAAGGCTCAAAGGGGTGACTAGGGATCAATAAACAGGGTTGACTTGAAAGGCTCAATCGATCCAAAAATTGCCTAAATCATTTTCTCAGTTAGATTTAGCTTAGGATTTCGCCTCAAGAGAAAATCAAACAAATTCTAAGATTTGGGTGAAATCTAAGAAAATCACATACTTCACATGAATGTTATTTAGATTACACATAATTAAAAAATTAAGGACTTTTAGTGCTCAATAAGTGGATCAACATAATCAGAATTAAGATTAACTCACACATCAATTACAAGTTTAAATAAAATTTAAATTTTCCTAAGAATCGCAAAAATTCACAATCAAGAATGCAATCATGATAAAAAAAAAAAATTTAGCAAAAAATTTGTCTTCCCCCCAAACTTGAATGAAGCAGTGTCCTCAATGCAAAAAATAGAATAGGAAGAAGAAAACTTCCCTGGTTGTAGGATAAGTCCACAGATGATCTTGATGATTAAACTCTCGAAAGGTGCTCCCTAAAATTTAACCTTCAAAGTAAGGCTTCAAACACCTCTGAGGTTAGATAGTTGGCTTATATTGTTCTTCCATCAAAATTTTGTGCATGCAAATTAAAGGACTAATTCCGTTTATATCAGCTATTTTCCATTCAATTGCACCATTATGCTCTCTTAATACTCTGAGCAATTTCTGCTCCGTCAAATCTATCAAAGAAGAAGATATAATTACCGGTAAAGAAGAAACTCCATCTAAATAAGCATATTTCAAATGAGAAGGTGAGGGTTTGAGTTCAAGAATTAGAGGCTCTTTAGTTGATGGTTTAGGCTTTGTTATGTGTTGTCCCAACTCCTCAAATTTAATTGCCTTTTGCCTTGAATATGGTGGAATTGCCTCCATGAAATTTGTGTGCTCTTTTATTTCCTCATTCTGAATATCTTTGTCCATTGGTTGAATCAGACATGCTTCAAGTGGATCTTCAAAAATGTTTTCCTGAAAAACCTTATTCACCAACTTGTCAACTGTCTCAACTCTAAAACAAGAATTATCATCAGATAGATATTTCATCGCTTTAAAAACATTAAATGAAACAAGATCATCTTGAACTCTAAGAATCAACTTCCCTTGTTGTACATCAATAAGAGCTCTTCTTGTTGCTAGAAAAGGTCGACTTAAGATAAGTGGTACCTCAAAATCTTCCTCCATGTCAAGAATTATGAAATCTGCAGGAAATATAAATTTGTCAACTTTTATCAAAACATCTTCCACAATACCTCTTGGATATTTAATTGATTGATTAGCCAGTTAAAGTGACACTATGGTTGCTTTTACCTCACCCGATCCTAATTTCTTGAAAACTAAATAAGGCATCAGATTAATACTTGCACCTAAATCAAATAATGCTTTTTCAAAGTAAGAATCCCCAATAGTGCAAGGAATAGTAAAACTCCCTGGATCTTTTAATTTCGGAGGCAATTTGTTTTGTAGAATGGCTGAACACTCCTTATTTAACTTCACAGTTTCATAATCGTCCAGCTTCCTTTTGTTTGCCAAAATCTCCTTCAAAATTTTTGCATAACTAGGCATTTGTGCTAAAGCATCTGCAAAAGGAATGTTAATGTGCAATTTTTTTTTATACATCAAGAAATTTAGAAAATTGCTTATCTATTTTGTACTTACTGAGTCACTGAGAGAATGGAATTGGCGGTACATATGGCTTGAGATTATCTGGAAAAAGTTTACTCTTGCTTGTCTCATTCGATTGTTTATTGACCACCTCTTCCTTTTCTCTAAAAATCTCTTATTCTCCCACTTGTTTACCACTTCTCAGGGTAATAGCCTTTATGTTTTCAATTGGATTTTTCTCTGTATTGCTCAGCAAAGAACCCTGTTGTCTCACTGACATCATGCTTGCTAACTGACCCACTTGCATCTCCAAATTTCTGATTGAAGCCTCTTGGTTTTGAAATCTCACATCCATGCTTTTGATGAAGTCATGAGTCGTATTAGCAAGTTTGGTGACTATATCTTCCAAATTTGACTTTGTCTCTTTTGATTGTTTGAATCCAGATAGTCTCGTCACATTCTGATTATTTCATGAAAAATTTGAATGATTGCGCCACCCCGGATTGTATGTGTTGGAGTAGGGATTATTTTAAGACTTGTAAAAATTCCCAACAAAGTTAGAATTTTCACTAGGTTGTTTGAAAATATTACCTACCTGACACTCTGTACTAACATGTCCTCCACCACAAAAATCATATGTCAAATTGTGAATTTTCATGGCTAAAACACTCATATTATCAAGCTTTTTGTTGAGTGTTTCAAATTGTGAGCAATTGCAGCAAAAGCATCCACTTCATGAACTCTGCTAACTTTTCGCATTAGTAATCTCTCAGTAGGCCATTGATAACTATTGGATGCTATCTCCTCTAATAGAGTGTAGGCTTTTTATAGTGTTTTATTATTTAGAGTTCCTCCTACAGCTGCATCAATCATAGAACAAAGATTTATACTAGAGCCATTATAAAAAGTTTGTACCTGCATCCATACAGATAGTCCGTGATGTGGGCATCTCCTAAGAAATTCTTTGAATCTTTCCCATGCTTCATATAATGATTCATTATCCATCTGCATAAAATTAGTAATATCGTTACGCATCTTCGCAGACTTTGCAGGTGGAAAGAACTTACCAAGAAATTTCTGAGCCATATCATTCCATGTAGTAATTGATCCTGCAAGAAGAGAAAAAAGCCAACTCTTAGCTTTGTCTCTAAGAGAGAATGGAAATAATCTTAATCTAATAGCATCATTTGTAACTCCATTATATTTAATGGTGTCACATATTTCAAGAAAAGCATCGATGTGAGTGTTTGGATCATTGCTTGGTAGCCCACTGAATTGCACTGATTGTTGAAGCATCTGAATGAGTGATGGCTTGATCTCAAAGTTGTTTGCTTGAATTGCAGGTCTTCTAATACTTGATGTGGTGCCTTGGACTGTTGGCGCAGCATACTCTCTTAAGAGTCTACGTGGATTTTCATTCTCATTGTCTGCCATCTTCTTAATGTGATTTCTCTATTCTCTTAGTCGCCTTTTGAATGTACGCTTGATTTCTGGATCAAGCTCAACAAGTTCCCCTTGTTGGCTACGTGTCATAAACCGATGTACACCCTAAAAAATAAAACAAAACGAAAGCTAGATTAAACTTAGAATTATCTAGTATCAATATTAATTAGTATTAAACAAACGATCCCCGCCAACAGTGCCAAAAACTTGTTCGTAAAATTCTAAACGCAAGTGCACGTATCGAACAAGTAATATAATGATGAGATAAAGTATCGTCCCACGGAGATCGATGATTAATAAATCAATTAAATACTAAAATAGAGTAATTCTAAAATTTATCTAACAGATCAAAATATAATTAAGAATAAATTAAAAACGAAATTTGTAGACTAAATGCAGTAAATCAATCAGATAAATACGTTAGAGCATCCGATTTCACTATAACCACTAGATATTAATTTTATATTGTTGCGAATATAAGAACGATATCAAACATGTGATAGCGGAATTTCCTAATCTATTTACTGTCCTATCTCTAGGTATAGTAAACCTACTCAGCTTATTAATCCACTATATCTCTATGTGAATTAAAATAAACATGAGTGCATTAAAAACTATGAATATTTCCGATTTTACAATGAGTCTTTTGGATTACCTTATCATCGAAAGCTACACAAATAACGTGGTATATCTCTATCCACGTTTAATGCATGGTTATACATTATAATGAGCAATTGCATATTATCACTTCTCAGTCTCAAACATGCACATCAAATCATTCAAGTGGTGGCCAGTCACTCAAAAGTATTAAACGCAATAATATATAACTCACATGAATGAAATCAATTGTAAAACATAAAAATCATGAAATTTATATCATCATGGTTAGGCTACATCGTAGTCCTAACAAAAGAAAATTAGAACATAGTAGAATAAGAAATAAAAATATAAATCAAACCCAGCATCTTGAATCAAAAAACAAAAATTATGTTACCAATTTTGTCTTCTTTTCAAAATACTTGAAAAACCCTTATAAGAATGAAAAAATGATCTACCCTCCCAAAACCTAGCTACTCTCTCTTTCCTATTTATGGGAGATCTAAAATATCTATCTCCCAACGCTTGCAAATAACATTAGGGAACAAAATCAAGAATTTCCTGATTTCATATCCATCTTCCACTGCTGCTTTTATTTGAATTCCTAATAGTTATCATTATTTTCCTTATCTTCTCCATATCTCATTATTCTGCATAAATAAGGAAAATTCAAATAATCAGAAGGAAATCCAAATATTTTTTCATAGATAATACATTAATCGTTGCCTAAAATAGGTAAAATAACTCTATTTTTATAGAGTTATCAATAAATTCGTTGATGGAATCAATTACAAATTAGTGAAATCAATCTTAAAGACAAGTTCCTTTTTGGGAAATATCTACCTATAGAAACCAAGATTTTAATTGTATGGGCGACCATAATTAGTGGATTTTCCATCCTACCTTCAAAATGTTACAAGATCACTTTAATCTATTATGTCTAATGGATTGATTGGAGGAAATTCCTCCGGAAAATCTCAATGGCTAGTGTGGTGTGGAGATTAAGAAGGTCATTCAGTCTATTTGAATAGTGGAACATGAAAAATAGAATTCCAAAGTCTGAAGCTTCTCTTGATTACTTGTTTTCTTCGGTGCACTTTACAAATTGTGTTTAAGAGATAAAAATCACAAAAAAGTGACTTAGTTAGTTAGAGGGATATTCCTCTAAGTGTTTGTACTCATAAATTATATTTTTCTGTTGACTCTATAGTGAATTCCAGCCAAAAAGCTATCAATGTGGGAGAGTGGTCATATGCTTAAACTAAAACTGAACCACTATAAATTTCATGTGTAATCTTATCTTCCCTTAACTCCTTTACTTAAGTTTGTTGCATTATTATAGGTTATCTTAAAAGTCTGAATATCTTGTTTCTCAAAACTGATTCTGTTTTTTATCTAGACTTTACTTGCTGCTTACTTTATTCTGAAATCGGTTATTAAAATTTCTTCTAGACACCTATTCATGCCCCCTTTAGGTATTCTTACTAGCTTTATCAGATTGCTAGTTCTAACGGGGAATTGGACCGGACCGACTACATATATATTTTATTATTATTTCTTAAAAAAATAAAAGGAACATGCTTTTTTTAATTGATTAATAACATATTGCATCAAGTCAAGGAAATAAAAATGACTGGTCCCAATCCTAAGACCAACTGGTCTGGTCTCCAGTTCCCCATTCTACCTTGAAATTGGATCGGATCGGGAACCAATCACTCCTAATTCATTCCACCAATAGAAACTTCACATTGAATCATTCAATAAACAGGATTTAATGCATAACACTTAGTACGTCTAGCACTAATCCAGACGCAATAAATAGGCACCGTAATTTCAATTACCGTCTGCTGCTTTGTCAAAGCATATAACATTTTCAGAGGTAATTATTATCATGGAAACATAAGTTGGAAAAATGGAGAATGCATCGAGCTTGACTGCTTGAGCCTGATCTTTCAGCTTTTAGTGCTTGACTCATAATTGACTTGGACGCGCTACCGATTTCGTGAGAGAGAGAGAGGGGAAAGAGTTTGAGGATAACTTACCTTTTATTGTGTCTAATCATACGAAAGCTTCATTCAATAGCTAAAATTTTGAAGAAGAAAAAGTAAATAAAAGAAGACGAGATCATCATCGATGGTTCAACCTTAACTAACGCTGTACAGATTATGAAAAAAATATAAACGTGACATTCGTTCAACAATCAATTGGACGGGCTCTCTAGGAAATTTTGTTATTTTGATCCCACTAGCCATTGTCGCCTAGTGTGAACGTTCAACTTTTTCAGGCACAGATTTTTCCATATGATTATCATATAAATACCCCCTTAAGCTTTTTTCCATCTCTTCATCAATCAACTAAGATCTTCCCTTTGCCAATTTTTATGGTCTCTTGTAGTATGAGTTCTTGTGTGAACATTCCTTTGTCTCTCATTTTCCTTATTGCGCTTTGATCCCTTTGTCTGTTGCTCAAGACTGACATTAGGACTACGTCGCGGCCCACAGTGCGGCCGGCTCTTAGGTTTGTTGTGGGCCTGATTGCTTGTAACTATGATCCTCCCAGAAACTATGTAGGTCATAAACCTTATTGAATTACAAAAAGTTGTATGTCGAATGATGAACTATCATGTGAAAATAATGCCCCATTATGATGAGGTAAGAGCTTTTGATGCACCAAAATTACTGCACCAAATTAAAATAATCTCATATGATTTATGTCACAAACCTCTCAAAGTAAATCTTGATAGAGCTAACAGATTGTTAGGTAGGAGCAAATAATCCTCTTGTGATGTGACAGCTATGCTTGGTATGGACTTTTCCGAACACTATCCGTTTCAACTTAATTTCTCTCATTCATTCAAGATTATTCTAGAACCGCCACTATCCTATTTACTACTTGGTAAAACAAGGTAGATCGTTTTATCTCTGCGAACTAGAGAATTGAGTTTAGAGACATCGTTACATCAGATTAAACTATCCGCCCATGGATTGCTACCTTTTTCTCTTTTATGGAGACCTTTTGATATAATCTTGAATGATTTTTATTACCTAACATGCAAATTCATGTTCACGCATTTATCATAATAAATCGTGTAATTAGTTTGGTAATTGGTCAGATTAAGAAAAACATATAAAAATTTACCAAATACAAACAATGAATATGGAGCAGTGAATAAATTAAATAGTATGAAAGGTTAAAAATAATAACCCAAGCTATCCCGAGCAACAATTAAATAAGGCTTTGTTATGACGCCGTAGGATAGGACCCAATAAGCAGTAATATATGCAAGTTTTCTAAAATAGACTATGTAAATATGTAATTTCCCCAAAATGCAAATGAAATTATGTAATTTTCTATGAAGATGAATATTAATACTACTAATATGCAAGAGTGTTTTTTTTATTATATATATTTTCTATTTTACTAACTTGGGAAAAAAATGCGGCTAAACCAAAATGCATTCAAGATGATACAGATGTCCAGTAAAACATTAATTCATGAAAATTTCAGAAATGGCTAAGTGCAACAACCGAGAGAAGAGAGAAAACAATAAGGAGAAATTAAAAAAATTTCGTGAAGGACACGGAGTATGTGCTGCTGTAGTGGAAAACAGGTATGCAAACGCAATAACTTCGGTCAAACAGAAAATAAAAGAGTGAAGGTAATGCCAGACGGATCTATGGTGTTTCAGCCTTCCACTTTGGCCTATTCTACTATCCTAGCTCTAATAGTCATGGCACCGCTGGAATCCACTAAGTTGTCCTAAAGTGAACCTAAGCATGTCCTTAAAACTGTTTCTGTTCTCGGAGTCAACCCCAACAGTAAAAAGGGGTAATGATAATCGCGGGAGTCCAGACCACCCTTAATTCGGGTCCCCCGGCCTTGATTCCCGTGAAGCCCTTCTCCTAACATACTAGGCTGGGTTCAGGAAAATGATAGGCAACTGGTCCGGTCCGGCATGGCACGGCTGGAATCCACTAAGTTGTCCTAGAGATTTTACAGATTGTAGAGAGTCCTCCTACATGAAAATTCAGTAGATGCTTCTGCAAAATCAAGCAACTCTTACAGCATTATAACTCACTCTCTTCCCAAATTACAAGAACTCAACCCTAAAAGATTTCCAAAAAGGAGATATTCAGTCTAGCACGAGTGAGAAATAGAGAAATTGATGCGATAGAGAGAATGAGAGTACTTGTTTCCCGCTACTCTTCACAGACGCCTTTGATTTGTTTAAATAGGTCTCCGATCTTCAGAAGTGTACGTTGGAAGCTATCTAAGGACAAAGCATGATATCTCCGTAAAAGGAGCTGTTGACTTGCCTCTTCGTTTCTTATTTTTGGTAGAGTTATCACCGTCCGCTAATGGCGCACTTGATAGAATATTCAGTTTTCGCCTCCGTTGACTTCCCAGTCCTCACGTATTGGATAGGGAATATGAGGTACCAATTTGTCGGGGAAAAATTACCGTTAAAATCCTAAACCTATTGCACTTTGGCATAAACCTTTTAATTTTATTAATTTAATCATAAATTTTTTTATTTATTGTCAATTGAGTCAATTCGACTAATTTTGATTGAAAATTGCTGAACTAGCTAGTTAGCGCCGATGTGTCACTTTTTAATAATATTTTAATTTCTTTTGCATTTAAAATGTTTTCTTTTCTTTTTACTTTTTTTTTTTGGGCGGGGGGAGGGGGCCGGCTTGGGGTTAGGGCCGATGAGGGTTATTAGTTGATCCTCACCGGCCACGGTTGAAGGCCGGTGGCCCTTGCTAGCAATAGGCGAGGGCTAGCGAGGGTTGGCCAACCCTATCAGCCTTGGGCAAGGGCCGTGACACCCTTGCTAGTGAAAGCAAGGGCTTGTGAGCCCTCGCATAGAATTAGCAAGGGCTTGTGAGCCCTCATCTAGAATTAGCAAGGGCCACGACGCCTTTGTTGGATTTGGCCACCAACCCCAGGTGACAAGGGCTCGATCCCGAGGGCCCTCGCCCCGGGGCCAATGAGGGAGAGCCAACCCTCACTTGCGGGTGGTGAGGGCCGTTGGCCCTTGACTGTGGCCGACGAGGGTCAATCGGCAACCTGGTCAACCCTAATCCCAAACCCCCCCCAAAGAAAAAAAAATTCTAAAAATTCAAAATTAAAAAGAAAAAATTATTAAAAAGCACCACGTCGCACCGCTGGCCGGTCACGTCAACAATTTCTAACAAAAATTGGTTAGATTGACTTAATTGACAAGAATGAATAGGTTTATGACTGAATTAACAAAATTGAAAGGTTCATGACTAAATTGACAAAAGTGTAATAGATTTGGGATTTTTTGGATAATTTTTCCTTGAACAAATTCTTGCCTCATATTCCCTACGCATTATGTGGTACGTCGTATTTAGGGGTGAGCATGGTCCGAGTTAGGCTAGTCCACCCCTTAACCCTAGGACCAACCCGCACAGTGCTGGTCCTCAATTTTTGGGACCAAGGATTGACCCTATTGAGCTTGAGACCGAGGACCGAACCAACCCAATAGGTTCAGTCCGGTTCCAGGGTCAATTCGAGACCAATCGATAATTTTTTATTTCATTTTTTGTACTTCTTAAAAGAACGATTGAGAGCCGGACTAACCCAATGGATTCGGTCCAGTTTCAAGGTCAACTTAGGACCAACCAATAATTTTTTATTTCATTTTTTATACCCCTTGAAAGGGCAATCGGAGATCGTACCAATCCAATGGGTTCGATGATGAGCGTGGTCAGCTAAGAAAGGCAAGCAATGAGGGTCAAGTGGGGTGAACGTCGAACAGAATGAGCATCGAATGGCAAGCGGGGAGCAACAAGCCAAGCGAGCATTGAGCGGCGAGCGGCACGAGTGACCCAAAGCGAGCGAGACGAGTGTCGAGTGGCGAGTGGAGAAATTGTTTCTTTCAATTTTGGAAAATTGAAGATTAAGAGAAAAAATAAGACAGAAGAGAATGAATACTAGAAGAGAATGCCATAAGGTGCATTTTTTTGATGCCGTGAGGACTCCTCACAAAAACATTTTCCTATTTTGTAAATTATGACTATTGACGCCGTAAAAGACATTAAAAACTTAAGTTATTAAAGAACAATGTAAAATTACTTGAACTCATCACTAAAGAGCTGTTTAATATTGTTGACGCCGTTTATTTTAAGGTTTTCTCTATATAAAAAATAATATATTAACTATATAGTCAAAGTTGGTATGGGTTGGACCGACTCGGAACTCTCAAGACCGAGGACCGACCGTACAAATCTGCTGGTCCAGGAATTCCAGGACCAATGACCGACCTTGTCTCCCTAGGAACCGGACTAGGACCGGCAGGGTTGGGCTGGTCCCGGATTGACCCCGGACCGATGCTCACCCGTAGTCGTATTCCCTACCCATTGCGTGAGGACTGGGAAGTCAACGGAGACGAAGACTGAATATTCCATCAAGTGCGCCATTTAAGTCTTGAGTCTTCGTCTGCATTGACTCCGTGGAATATGAGGCACTAATTTGTCCTTCATATGGACCTTTCGGTTTTGTAAGATATTTTTCTTAACACACTAAATCATATGGCAGAAAATAAGTGGACAATGAGCCATATGCAATAATTAATAACCGGACGCCACATTGTTTATTATACAATATTTATAAATTAGTCTTAGTGTGTTTGAAATATTAATATTGATATTCATTTATGACATGAATTAAACTCATGACCTCGTAAGGGCGGCTGACCTATGTATCACTAGATCAACCACCTTGACGGTAAAGACGAGAAACTCTGCGAGATATAATTTGTATTGTTTCTTGGACTCCAAGGTGCGTAGTGTACGCTCTTCGAAACCTTGAATACACACGTATATCCTCAATACAAAGGGCGCAAAATAAAGGATTAGAGAAAGTCCAGATGAGTTTCCAGAACTCCCCATAGTGGAGTTAGTCAATAATTGAATTGTGCACAGGACAGAGTTGTTAAAGGCACCTAGAACTGAAAGCGGGTCACTGGAGAAGATGGGGAAGCTATCGTTTCTCATGCTCAACTCTGCCCTCTTCTGGTGCTGGATCTCAATCACAAGCCCCGGTGCTTGCTCGCAAAACCAAACGGATCGGCTCGCATTAGTCTCCTTCAAAAACGCCATACATGAAGACCCATATGAAGTCTTGACCTCTTGGAATGAGTCTACCCATCATTGTGAGTGGCAAGGTGTTTTGTGCAGCAAAAGACATCCTGGGAGGGTCACATCCTTGGTCCTGACATCACAAGGCTTGGAAGGCTTCCTATCTCCTCACATAGGTAACCTCTCTTTCCTAAGGGTCATGATTTTACAGAACAACAGCATCCATGGTGAAATCCCACCACAGATTGGCAACTTGTTACGGCTTCGTAATCTTGTTCTTAGTAACAACTCATTTGGTGGGCCAACACCCTCTAATCTTTCTCGATGCTCGAACCTTGAGATCCTAAATCTCATAGATAACCAACTTGTTGGGGGAATTCGTGCCAGTCTTGGTTCTTTACTAAGACTTCAATTATTGGGCTTGAGTGAGAATAGTCTTGTAGGTCCTATCCCTCCTTCGATTGGAAACCTCTCATTGCTACAACAGCTCTCCCTGTCAGGAAATACGTTGAGCGGAGAAATACCTGAGGAATTATCCAAACTCAAGAGGTTAGAATTGTTCCAACTATCAATGAATGAACTAACCGGCGAGATTCCACTGGGGATTTTTAACATCTCTAGCCTTACCGATTTCTATGTTGTTGAGAACCAGTTGCGCGGAAGCTTTCCCTCCGACATAGGCACCACTCTTCCTTCTCTCTGTTTCCTTACCGCCTCCAATAACTTGTTCACTGGGACAATTCCTTCATCATTAAAAAATGCCACCAGCCTTCAGGGAGTTTTCCTTTCCTACAATAGTTTCAGTGGGCCAATACCGAAAAATCTGGGAAGGCTGAAGAGCCTCAACATGATTGTGTTGAGTTATAACCAGTTGCAGGATGACTTGAGTTTTATTTCTTCTTTAGTTAATTGTTCCAACTTGGAAATTCTCTCGGTGGACGAGAACTTGATTCACGGACCGTTGCCAAGATCCATCTCCAATCTCTCGACCAGCATTAAGCGAATTTATATGTCAAGCAATAGGATTAAAGGAACTATTCCTTCAGACCTTGGAAATCTCTTCAACTTGTCTACCTTGAGTTTATCGAATAATTTGCTAAACGATCGCATTCCCGATTCCATTGGAGCACTTTACCGCTTGCAGGAACTTTTTGAGAGAAAACATGTTTACTGGAGAGATACCATCTTCAATTGGTAACCTGACGTTGTTAAGCAGCCTTGACCTTGAATCCAATAATTTCCAAGGTTACATACCGCAAAGTCTTGGCAACTGTAAGCAACTTATCGAGCTCTATCTTACAAACAACAATCTAAGTGGCTCTCTTCCGATCGAAATCATGGGTCTTTCTTCCTTGTCGATCATCTTCAGTTTAGCGTATAATAAATTAACTGGATCTCTTCCACAACAAGTTGGGTCTTTAAAGAATCTTGCCGAATTAGATCTGTCTTACAATAGATTGACTGGCTTGATTCCGGCGTCCATCAGCGAGTGCTTGAGATTGGAAAGGTTTTACTTAGAAGATAATTATTTTCATGGTCAAATCCCCCAAGCTTTACGTCCATTACGGGGTCTAGAAGAGCTGGATCTTTCCAATAATAATTTTTCTGGGCCAATCCCGAGCTTTCTTGCAGAGCTCTCACTGCTCAAGTACTTAAATATGTCCTTCAATGAACTAGAAGGGCAAGTTCCGGAGGGTGGAGTTTTTCTTAATGCAAGTGCTGTATCAGTTTCTGGAAATAAGGAACTGTGTGGAGGTTCTCCAAGTCTGAATCTTCCACTTTGCAAATCACCAAGCTCTAGCAAGTCTTCTTCAACGAAGACCATAGTGATATCTGTGGTGGCTGGCAGTTTGTTATGTTTAGCTTTGTTGTTCTTGTGTATCTTCTGTTATCACAAAAAGAAGCAGATGCCAACCAATGCCTCCACTTCATTATCCTTCGAGAACCAATTCTTAAGAATTTCCTATGAAGAACTCCTGAGAGCTACTAACAGATTTTCCGAGACCAATTCAATTGGTAAAGGGAGATACAGCATGGTTTATAAGGGGATTCTCGATGGATATGCCACGGTGGCGGTGAAGGTGCTTAATTTAACACAAAGAGGTGCTTTGAAGAGCTTTGTCTCCGAATGTCAAACTCTTGGAATCATTAGACACCGAAACCTCGTGAAGATACTAAGTGTCTGTTCGGGCATTGATTTTCGTGGCAATGACTTCAAAGCTCTTATATACGAGTTCATGGCTAATGAGAGCTTGGAGGAGTGGCTGCATCTTAAGACTCTAGGACAAGATGATGAGCGTGGTGAATCAAGAAATCTAAGACTAGTGCAGAGGTTAAACATTGCCATTGACATAGCTACTGCAATCGAATATCTCCACAAGGGTTGTTATCCAGCAATTGTCCATGGAGATCTGAAGCCAAGTAATGTGCTTCTGGACAATGACATGGTGGCTCGAGTTGGAGATTTCAGGCTTGCTAAGATCATTTCAATGCTATCTGCTGAAGCCACAAGAGTTCAGGACCAAGACAATTCAACTTCAACCGCAGTCAAAGGATCTATTGGCTATGTGCCTCCGGGTATGAATCCGTTATATTTTATTGATTAGTTCTTGGTTGATTGTGATAGTAAATGAGAGACTGTTAAAAGTTTGAATAAAAAATGCTCCTTGATGTTATGTTATGCATCGTATGCACGAAAAGATTAACAGTAGCATGTCCTAATCATGTTTGAAATTAAGATGAGAATAAATCAATGTAAATTGATCAATGAGTGGAAACATTTTTTCTCAAAACGTGTGAATCCGTGTGAATAAACGGATTAAGCATATTGTGTCATCTCATACTCATATTTTCTTTCTATAATTCATAATTATAGTATGAGAGTTTGATGAGAACTTGTGATTCTCTTTTGGTATTTAGATAACATGGCATTTAAAGAAACTGCTGGAGGTCTCGATAATATCACACAACATACATTAATTGACAACACGATGGGCTCCATCCAACTTTCACTCTCCCTAAACTTCTTGTCTGGAGAACATTAAGACGAATTCACGCATTTTACAAGTATAAATCCATCACCGTTACAAATCACTCCAAGTCTCTTCTTTTTCCCCTATTGTGCTCTGTTTTTCGCCTGTTCTTCTAGGCTTTTTCTTCTCTTCTGTCTTGCAGAAAAGAAATAATGTGGTACAGGAATCAAACTGAATTGAGATCATGAAAATGATGAGCCTCATGTGGATTCCATGTGTATCCAGTCAAAACAGGCATTTCAAATTTAGTTAATACATGTACTAAATGCACTAAATAGTTTCCGCTGAGGCCTTCACCAAATATATTTTCTTCTTTCTGTTTTCCCTATACCCTGCCAGAGGAAAAAGTCACTATTGATTTTTAGGCAATTTATTTAGCAAACACGTGCCAAATTTGGGTGCACTTAGTATTTTTGGAGAAAGAAGAGTTCACATGTTGTTAATTGATCTTCAGTGCACTTTATAAATCCCAAAATATCATTTCTGTCTGGTTGATGCATTCCAACTTTTGTGACGATTTTTACCACTTCAGCATACGATAGGCGATAAACATTCGCCATAGCCAATAAACTATATGAAAGTCCAACAAAGAGATATGAAAGAAACAACCAGTAAGGGATTTTGGGACCTTCTACTTGCTTCGGCGGAGGATCCCTTGTCCTCTGCCATGCATGGTAAGCCTAACCATGAAGTGAGTGCGGGCTTGTGAGCCATCACTTCATGTTGGACGCGACAGGCGCGAGCCCTCACAACTGTCTTCGGCAAGTTCTTGCAAATGGACATCAAGCAAGCAAGATCCTATGTGACTTTGAAACTTTTTCTAAAGAATTAACTTCAAGAAAAAGTGTATGTTCATTTAACTTCAAGAAAAAATGTATGTTCATTCCTATTTAATGTCTTGATGAAATTTTCAGAATATGGCATGGGACACAAGGTTTCCACACTTGGGGATGCATACAGTTACGGCATTCTATTATTGGAGATGTTCACCGGAAAGAGACCTACTGAAGAGGCCTTTGGGCAACATCTTGACCTCCACAACTTTGTCCGAATGGCTCTTCCAGATCGAGCAATGGACATCATAGACTTAAGGCTTTGGAGTGAAGTTGATGATCAACAAAAAGAGATCAAGATAAGGGATTGCATTATCTCCGTATTCAAAGTTGGAGTTGCATGTTCGATGGAATCGCCGCCGGATCGAATGGACATGACCGAGGCACTCAAGAAATTACACTTGATCAAGGTCGATTCGAAACCAAAGAGAGGAGGGTAGTTATGTAGCTAAATCAGTTTTCTCTTTTCATCTTAGAACTCTCTCAATAGTAGAAAAAATCATCGGGCAAAGGCAATGCTAGCAAATTGACATGAATGTCTCCCTAACTAGTCTACCTACCCATAGCTACTATGTCTGTTTTTAATGATGACACCAATATCTATATTTAAAAGTTGTAGAAAATGGATATATGGAGTGACCATGTGACCATGTAAAATTTGATGAATTTGCTTATTTGCAAGGTTCTCTTCATTTCTTATGCATTATATACCATACGATCGTTGCATTACTTAATTACCATGCCTAGGCCATTACCCTCGCCCCCTCTCTCTCGATCTTCTTTGTGCTCATGTGCTAGAATGTGATACCTCACCATGAGATCACTAGCTCAAGGCCAACTCTTAATGTCGCGCTTAAGCCTGCGATCAATTGGAGACCAAGCTTGATCAAATAGCTACATGACTATTTCTATCAAATCCAAAGATCACGAAGAGGGTGGCAACCTCATCGCGAGATCATGAGCTCAAGCCCAACTCTCGATGTCATGGTTGAGCGAGAGCTCACTATCAATTCGAAGCCATGCTTGATTGAATTTGGGCGACGTTGCCAATGAAATTCCGTTGTGGTCATGTTGCCGACATCAGCAGCCACCAAAGATACAGAGCTAACAAACACATAAATGAGACAAGATCAAAAAGGAAACTTGGATGCATATTTTGTTGCAGTCCTCAGTGTGTTGATTGCACTGTCTAATAATATTTGTCAAATCTTCTCACTTAAACCTCTCTCTCTCTCTCTCTCTCTCTCTCTCTCTCTCTCTCTCTCTTCACCATTAACCACCCTCTCCGACCCTTGTGGCCACTATCATCACCATCTTCTCCTCCACATCTTGCCACTCATGTCATCCATGACCATCTTTACTTTCTCTATTTGTTGACTCAAAACACTCTCTCCCTCTTTTTGTCTTTTTCCTTGCTGCCAATTCTTTGTGAGGTCTTGAGACCACCATTGATGATTTGATCTAGCCATGGCCTTCAAGATCTCATTGAAATCTCAATCACTGAAATCTCAATGGGCAAGCAGATGTCACACCCCAAAATCATCAAGAATGGGGATGACATGGCCGTCTTTCTGCCCAAAGGATGCAATCTTAAACCACCAAAAATCCATTTCCCCAAAAGTTCCCTCTTTGCTATCGCTTTCATACTACTCATTACTAGCTGAAGAACTTAAAAAGATTCGAAAAAATAGATGGGCGAGTAACCACAGCTCAGTGAGTAGTGCGTATCTCTTCAAGTAGATCAAGTATCCACTATACACTTATAAAACCAAAGCACAACTCATTTAACCTAAATCCAGAATATAATATACATACTAGATAAAAATAGGTTATATTGCTTCAACATAATCATATACATATTAGAAAACACTTGTTAAATTAATAATATCATAACAAATATCAATGGTTCAATCAATTGATCAATCTCATCAATTCCCACGCCAATGGTCCATTCCATTGGTTAATGTCATGCCACACATTAATGGTTTATTCCATTGATCCATCTTATATAAAACCACACGTCGATGGTCCATCCGTCAACAAATTCTTTGCTCAAATCAAACCATGGTCATGACACAATACCTGATAATAAGGTGACTAAGATTCTGTCACGCCCCAAACCTCGAGCGTGCGCACGCATCCCTCGATGGTCAACTAAATTGCGACGTTCCCAAGACAAGTCACCGACCCAAATGATACATGCACATGCGGAAGTGAAATAACAATACGAAGACAACAAACAACATGTGGTAGAAAAGTAGGACAATCAAATTTCACAAACACCCTTTTATAAACAAACTGAGTTTATATACAAAAGTCTAAACCAAAAAGGGGCTACCAAGCTAACCCTACCCTAGACCCTACCTACTTGGGTTCCGAGTCTATCACAACACCGTTAGGGATGTCAAGGTCTAGAGGATCGGCTACCTCTACTGTGGACTCCTCAACTTCGGGTCCTTGGTTCGCCTCGATATCATCTATGACATCGGTGTCATGCACGGGGTCAAGCTCAAAATGCTCATCAACGACAGCAGGTTCGTCGAAACCATCCAGGGGACCCTCCCGAACACCATTGGGCCCGCGGCGAAACCACGCTTTGAATTTATGAGGGACCAACTGGGGTAGGCCCTCATTGACCCAAATAGTAGTAACCACGAGCTCACAGGTCCAGTTGGGGTTCCCGTGGATGGGGAAGACGGTACGCTCTTCCTCAGCCTCTCACGGCCACCCAAAATGAATGGGTCGCACCTCCATCTAAGGACCTGTAAAAATTAAATCCACGACGGGGTGAGACAATGTCTCAGCAAGCCTACGCCCTAAACCCCAATCAAGAAGATAATACACCTAGAGGCAGCCTAAACACATATCATATAAAAGACTTACCTCGCCTCAGTACCTCCTTACACATCAATACAATTCATATAACATTTGTATGCAGTAAAGGCACTCAGTAATTGGAACACTTCACTTTCAACTGGCAATTAATCACAGGAGTCCCGATTATAAGGCCAAATCGTTATGACATGTCCCATTCCGTGCCACACAATTTTGTCCCATAATCAGGCGTAGTCAAATCACTCAATCAAGCGTTTCAATTAGTTATGACCCAACCGCCACGGCCGACTCAACAGTCAGCGGTCATTCAGCATAGCTGGGCGTCATCTCGCCTCATCGAGCACGACAACGTCTACCACTAGACGGCATTCCCGAAGGAGCGTCGACCCAACCTCCACTGCGATTGGCATCCGTTGATGTGGGGCATTCCTGAAGGAGCATCGTCCGACATAAAAGCTCGTGACAGGTTCCGATAACAATTCCATGCATATCCAATCCCGACCAAGGACATCGTACTTTGCACTCAAATGCCTCAATTTTAACTAATGTGTTTGGCCTATTTTCTTCATATTAAAAACACCCGATAAAATAGGTATGTATGGACACATGGTCAAATCGAACCATAAAGCGTGATACCCTCTCTTTTAAAAATCCCATGATTTTATATAGTACTTAAAAACATTTTTTTACGTCAAAAACCAACACCAGGTATTTTTATAATCAAATACCAAAATTTCATATTTTTGAAATAATAATTCAAAAATTAACACTCAGCATCAAATTGCACAAATTAACAATTAATTGCACAAACTAACTGCACCACGAAAATCAGCATGAAATTCTAACGAACGGCTATCCCGGTATAATTTTCGAAAATAAATAAATAATTAAATAAATTACAAAATAATTAAATAAATGTAAATTAATTAAATAAATCACTAATTAAGCTATATATACTAATCTAACCACCTAATTTGACTTAATTAAATAGTCTACTATGCTAACTAAATCACCTAATCTAATTAACCTCTAACTAAACTAATCTAACCACATAATTAATCTAATTAACTAACTAAATCACTAATTACACTAACTAATCCTCCTAATCCAAACTTAGTCTAAACCAATCCTCCTCTAAGCATAATTCACCTCCTAATTAAGGTTTAGAGAGTAAACTCACCGGATTAGCAAACTAGTGAGTTCATGGTGACGGCGACGCGGAGGCGAGTGAGACTCGAGCCTACAGCGACGCCAAGGGAGGACCGGAAGGGCTCGAAAACAGCCCACGAAGCCTCAACTCTAAGTTGGAACTTCGATTATGTGCTAGGTCGAAGTAGCTGGTCAAGGGAGCTAGGACGGCGTGGGAACGGGCCAAGCTGGACGGCGACGCTAGCAGGGGCAGATGACGGCTACTTAGACGGCTGGAACGACGGCGAGCAGCCAAGGACGCGGATGGGGACGGCTTAGAGATGGCAGGAACATGCTCGGGAGACGGTCGAGCAGGCTGAAGTCGTGCAGGCTGGCTTGGGCTTGCTAGCAGGTGGATGGTGACACCGGCGAGCTGGCAAGCAAGCAGCTAGCTTGGGCGACTGGCTTGGCTAGTTTTCTTGCTTTGGAAATGGAGGTTTTCAGCAACAATAAAGAAGGAAGAAGCAAGGAAGAAGAAGAAGAAGGCAGCTGCTACTGGAAGGGGGACAAAAGGCCACAAAAGTCTTGGAAAATATCTCAACTCATCATCACTTAGCCTCCAAAGTCCCCAACTCTTATCAGCTGCCATTTCCCCTCCAAATCTTCTCCAACAAGCCAAGGAGGGAGTCCAAATGTTGCAGCCCCCCCATGGCCGACGAATTTCTAGCATTTCCCTCTTAATTTCACACCAAATCTCTCCAATTCAATCCAATTTGGTGCCCAAAAATACCAGCGAAGGCACCCACATCAGTTCCATGATTTTCCTCACCAATTGATCCCATTTGAAGGCCAAAAGTGCACTCAATTTAACCCATCCGAATTCTTGGATCAATTTCACCAAATTTTGATTTTTCGCCAAAATCCTGGGCTTGCCAAAAATTCTTCAAATAATGAGTCGACGTCCCTAAAATAAATCGTGACACGCCACAACTTTCGATTTCTGAAACCGAGTTCAATTTCGTGGTTAATTTCAACCGGACGCGATTTTAGCATGACCTAACTTACCAGGTAACTTTTAGAAATTTTAGCGCATTTGACTCAGGGCTGATTATTTTTTATCCACATTGTGCATCTTCAACACATTGACGACTCTTAATTATCGTGAAAATCTCAAAGTTTCAAACACGGGCACATGGTACAAAATCGACAAAATAATCAGTCTAGTGGTGTTCGATGCGAATTTTGCAATCAGGTGGAATCACCCACCATTTAATTACATGCCTCTGTCGAATCAACCTATCTCCGGTCTCTAATCAATTTTAACGGTGCCGTAATGACCCTTGCAGATTAGCACAATCGAGCAGTTGATTTCTAGTTGAATTCTCAAGTCGGTTGCGTTTAGATTCCTTAATGGCTTCACCCGATAGATTAGTTATCTCGTGAGTGATTAGCTCAGAGAAAAAAACTATAGACGCGCTAATGAAAAGCTCATTTCATTCAATCGGTAAAAGGTCGGAAATCAGGATGTCACGCTACAAGGCTTGGCCAAGGGCTGGAAGTTCGGTTCTGTGGCTGAGGCAAATGGAGGTGCTGCTCGGTACTGGCGATGCGGTTGGGATGGCGGTGCGGTGCTGGCCACGGGGCTAGCTGGATGGACTGTTAGGGGGAGCTGGGTTGGTCTCGGACAGTGGTGCTGGTTGGGGAGTTGTTGACGCTGGTGAAGTGGGTGGTTGTTAGCGTCGAGGAAGGATGGTGTGTGGTGATGGATGATGGTGGAGTTGCTGTAGGATGGGATGATGGATGGTGGGGCTGCTTGGGTTGGCATGGGTGAATGGGAGGATGAAGATGACGTGATGCTAAAGATGGATGGTGGTCTGGATTGGTGGAAACGCGCGGCTGTGACATGAAGAAGAAAAAGAAATGCTGAAGATGAAGATGGGTAGAAGACAACGGAAGAGGGGAGTCGGCTGGGGGGTTCATGCGCATGGGGCGATAAAGGGAATTGGAGAGAGAGAGAGAGAGAGAGAGAAAAGCCATGAAGGTCAAGGCTGCAGCCACTGAGAATTCAAGAGAAATATCTAAATACTCAAGTGCTAAGCCCCAAAAGTCTTTAGCCCAAATTGTCAAGGGATCACCCAATGAGAAATTAGCTTTAATTTCTCATATATAATCCATTTTGGCAGCCAAATAAACCCCTTGATCAGCCCATCCCAATTTCACTTATTTTCCGTTTTGTCTGAAATTGATTTTTCCACAAAATTCTGGACTCAACAAAAATTCCTCAAAAGATGAGACGATTCCTAAAAATACATCTTAACACTCTCGAAAGTCCAATTCCGGAAACTGAATTCAATTTCATGATTAAAACCGACCGAACGTGATTTTAGTACGATCTAACCTATCGGGTAGTTTTTAGGGATTTATCGCTTTTGACCTGTGGTCGATAATTTTCAATCCACATTTGTACATCTCCAACTCGTAGATGACTCTCGTTTGTCATAAAAATCACAAGGTTTCAATTACGTGTCCCGAGTATAATTTTGATAGAAAATCGGGTTAATGCCGTTCGACGCGAATTTCGCAATCATGTGGAATCACCCGCAATTTAATTATGTGTTTCCATTGAATCGACCTATATCCAACCACTAATCGATTATAACGGTGTCATATTGACCCTAGCCGATTATTATGGTCGAGCAGTCGATTTCTGATTGAATTCTCTATTTTGTCACGTTTATATCCCTTAACGGTTTCACCTAATAGATTAGTGAACTCGTGAGGAGTCAGCTCAGAGTAAAATGACGTGCGTCGACGAAATAACCATTTCATATAATCGAAACGGGGTCGAAATTTATGATGTCACACGTTCGGTCAAGTTCCTCTATAATTCATGTTTTCCCTTTCAATTCTAAGAAAAAATGAGGTGGAGGACATTTGCTACAATATGCACATTGTATCTTATTGTTATTTAGAGTGTGAATCTTGTCATGCGGATTGGCACAAGTAAAAAGATCTAGTCATGCAGACAGTATCAGTGTCATTGCAATACCTTTTGAGATTGTACCGAGCTGCTCTAACAGTAACTAAAGTTTTGGGAAAGTTGCTTTTGTACGTGAAACTAACTCCCAGACAGTCAGGACACTGTTGTTTTTGCCTTTCAACAGCTTTACTTTTAAGGCAGTATTAGCGCGGCGCTTTTCTTTGTGGTTACATCGTAAGCAGGTCTTAACAACAAAGGAGTTAAGATTCTAAGGCACAGTAAAATGGTGGAATACCCACTTGATTGAAAAAAAAGGTGGTACAAATCTCAGCAGTTTGGGCAAGGTAACCAAGGTTTTTCAAACTTCAAATCACGATTTTACTTAGTGATGGCTTGGTTTGGGGTGTCTGAAGGACTATATTGCAGTTGAATCTGGATTAGTAAGTTCTTTGAAACTTCTAAAGTACTTATCATTTGAAAGTAAATAGTTAGAGGTCTGCTGAGCTTAAATTTCCAAAGATTATATCTGCAGATTTAATGATATTGACAAGTTCTTATAGTACAATCATCTGATTTTGTTACGTTGGATGCAATCCCATTAATATGCTAAAATGATAAGATCTGGATATTGGTCCTTAAGTTTTAGATTGAACAGTAGTTGGATCCTATATTAGATTTGAGATTTTGCTAGCCATCACTATGGGGCAAAGCCATGCATCCTTTCTATATGATAGGTGTGTAAAGGCCATTTAATGTTGGGTTCATGAATCATTTATTTCTTTCTCTTAAACTACTCTTTGGTGGTTTGAACAAAAAAGAATTTGCTGTTTAAGAAAATTAAGTTTTGGTCTTGGCTGGTACTTGCTTACGATGCACACCCATATTGTGCACAGTTATTGGGTTGAGTTACAACAATGTTAAATCTCCTGCAGATTTATACTACAATTGTATCGTGATGCAATGTAAATCCATCGTTAATGATTGTTTTTAAACTTTCAAGCACAGCAAGACTCAGAAGTTCGCACGCACCAGAAAGGAGCTGCTGAAATAGTTTTGGCTTTTTGTACAAAGTAAAAGGATGCAAATGGTCAAGTGGTAGCAATGGATAAAGATCAGGTTTGGGAAATAATTGGCTATTATAGCAATTCAATAGCTGCTAGCTTTTTCCTTGCCGAAATCTTTCACAGTGCTATTATAGTTTGAAATAATTTTGACAAATCTACATTTCATTAATGCCATGTTTTTTCTGTGACAGCAGAGCACATATTCTGGTATTGCACTTATGTTCTTCATGGGATTATGCCTTGACATTTTCCTGATCTAATTTTGCCCATTTAGTTTTGGAAGTTTTGTGCATTACACATTACATTCCATGGGAGGCAGATCTTGAATCCTCTGTACTACTCTTTCCTACGCAACCATTCTTGAATACCTTGTATTATGTATGTATTTCACATTTGTTGCTTTTATATTCATGGTTACACTTTTATCCATGATTAGGCTTTTTGCATTGTCTCAGAGTCAGGGTGGTAAATTGTTTTCTTCATGTTTTCTTGCCTTGTTACAAGTCATTAATGATATTGATGGAAGATCATTAAGTGAGTTTCCTCTTGTTTTGCAGAAGATGTATTTCAGAAAGGCTATTGAAGATATGGCTACTGATAGTCTGCCCTGCGTTGCCATTGCATATAGATCATATGACACAAAAGACATTCCTCTAGATAAAGAACAGTAAACCAAGTGGGCATTACCAGAGGATGAGCTTATCTTACTGGCTATTGTGGGCATAAAGGTAATTCTTGTCTAGCAGTGAACAAGATATTAAGTGAAAAGGACATCATTGATTTCTGTTTGTTCTCATTTCTGGTTATGAAAGGTTCCCTGCAAGATGATATGACTCTAGAAATGCTTAAATTGTTGGAGGTTTTCTAACATTCAGAGAAAACTTCTGCTTTGGAAAATTCAGTTCTTTTCCATGACTTTGAAGAGTTCTTGTTGGGGACCTAATGAAATTTAATGTTTTTGTTATTTCATTGACACCAGCTGGTTGATCCAACTTTTTAAATAACTTTTGCTGGAATCCATAGAACTCCGTCTCGGTAAAAGTGGCTGGCAAGTGAAGAAAGAAAATATTTTCGTACATTTGGCCGGATGCGCTGTTAATCATTTGCTGTACTTACTCTTAATATGTATGCAGTTTAATTGTAAGAATGATGAATTCTCTTGCACGCTCATACCATGCAGGATCCTTGTCGTCCTGAAGTAAAAGATGCCATGAAACTATGCCAAAAATGCTAGAGTTAAGGTATGTTAATATTTTTTTATCATTTTTTTCAGTTGGTTTATTTGGGGATATGATCCTTCATCCTTCTGCTGCTTCTTTTTTAATTACTTCAGGAACTCAAAATTTGAGTTTCTCATCATTTGCATCCTTTTAGGTGGTCATATTGGATATTTATGTTGGTTTGATGCTTTTCTTTGGAAAATGGATTGACCATAATTCATTTTTGTATAATGAAGTTGATATGAAGGGTAAGACATAGAGGTTCTGTTTACGATCGCGATTGAGAAGTACATTGTCATTTAGTCATTAGAGTAAAGGGTGCTTTCAAGATATTTTCTTAGGATGCTAATCATTGATGCTGGATTCCAAATAGTAATTTGCGGCAGCATTACAGATTGAGGATAGGTACTTATCTAGATGTGACCTCAGTATGTGATTAATCTTATTTGGTGATAGGTACGAATGGTTACTGGTGACCATCTCCGAATTGCCAAAGCAATTGCTTTAAAATGCGGATGCTAGATCCAGAAGCAGATGCTATTGCGCCAAACCTTATTAAAGGAAAAACTTTCCGTTCTTTAAGTGCTGAGGAAAGAGAAGAAGTTGCTGAGAAAATATCAGTATGGCATTGCTTCTCTTTCGTGTAATTAATCATGTCTTCTATTTGAAAGTGTGTTTATAATCTTTATGTGATTTGCAACGGGTTATGGGACGATCATCTCCTAATGACAAGCTTCGGTTGTTCAAGCATTGGGAAAGTGAGGACACGTTGTAGCTGTAATCGGGGATGGCACTAATGATGCTCCTGCTCCTCAAGGTTGACACCATTTTTCTGAGGGTTCCTTTAATAATGTCCTAATAATGTTATCACCTTTTCTATTAATTCATGACTTCCGTCATTCTAGCGCCTCAAATATTCAGCAGATATAGCAGACAGATGCCTTGAAATCCTTCTATAGAACTGGTTCATAGTTTGAAGTCCCTAGATGCCTCATGGTATATTTCGTGCTAAGATGCATTGCAATATGTTGGTAAATTTGGTTGTAGTCTTCGAGTCGCTTCATGTCTGGAAGTTGTCTTGTTCTTTTTTTTTTTTTTACTACAAGGTAAATAGATTGCAAGGTGTTAAAAAAATGCGGGATCTTAGTTTGCCATGTTTTTAGAAAAAATTTCATCGTCATGAATGGCTCTCGAGTGTTCATTTCTTTGGTCTGCTTATACCCGTGCACTTATGTTGTGCCTTGACTTTGAACTCTTTTCAACCAATAATTTTGTTGCTTGGATATCTCTTTTATCTTGGAGTTCAGGCAGATATTGGCCTTGCAATGGTATTCAAGGGATGGAAGTTGCAAAAGAGTTTTCAGACATTATAATGGGTAGTCTGCTTGAATTTCTAAAGCGGAATTCCATCCTCATGACAGAGTTTATTATTTGATTGAACTTTTCTGGAAAGAGGTGTCAACTAATCGCAATGAGTTATAGTGGAGCTTCAGTACATTAGTTACTTGGAGAGTTCTCTCTCTGGAAAGTTGTCTACTTATTTTACTATATGGTACTGTGCATATTTACTTCACTCAGATACGTAGTCCAGATTCCTCAAACGAGTACTCCACAATACTAAAACTTCACCTGCAAAATTGGAAAATATTCAGATTTGGAAAACAGCAATAGAATTGGGTGGTGGCAAATCTTTTTTGGGTTACTGATTAGTTGATTCCACATTGTCAACTTAATTGTGGGTTATGATTTTGGATCTGAGTGCTTTTGGTTGATTAATCCTTAGAAAGTGTAGTGATGGTTGACAGACCTCCATTTATCTAGTGGGGAAGATCTGTATATTCAAATATTCATAAACTTATCCAGTGTCAGCTTATAGTGAATGTTGCAACTCTTATCTTTAACGTTGTTGCTGCTTTTTCCTCAGGTGATGTTCCATTGAATGCAGTGCAAGTACTCTCTCTCTCTCTCTCTCTCTCTCTCTCTCTCTCTCTCTCGCGTGGGTGTGCATGCGCGCACATGTGGGCGCCCCTACCCATTATTGCTTCTCTTTGCTCACTCTAGTTCTCAACTTTTCTCTTTGCTTGCAGATTCTATGGGTTAATCTTATCATTTCGGACACCCTTGGTGCAGTAGCACTGGCTACCGAGCCTCCAACTGATCACCTTAAGCATAGGCCTAGGAGGTAAGAGTTCCCGGATGTTATTATTGGGTGCAACATATGTGAAGAATTTTGGTCACAAGCTTGGAGATCCTCTTTTTTCCTTGTCAACTCAAATCCTCGATTTCTTTAGATGTGTATTGGGATTTCTTCACTTGCCGGAAACCGTCATTTATCCTTACTCTTCAAGTACGCACTGGCTGGGTGATTTTCTCAATTGAAGAGAACCTCTCATCACAAGTATCATGTGGAGGAATTTATTGATACAGATATAGCCACCAACACTTTATTAGAAAAGGGTTTTTGCTGGCTTCTTGCTCCTAACAGTGGAATTTGGGTCTTTAGGCTGCCTATTAAGTGAGTGTCCTGCTCGTTCTTGATTTCCGTGGTATAAGCTTTTACTGAAATTGGAGTATGGTAGGAACGGTCATGTTCACAAAGTGAAGGATACCCTCATCTGTGTCTTTTGCCAAGTAAGTTTGGTTCCTTAGTCAAAGAAGACCAAAAGACTAGTGGTTCTGGGCTGCTATTGTTGAGATTACTTATGCGTTTGCTGACGGAATTGAATAGGTCGGATCTCTAGTAAGAACATTTGGCAATGGAATCGTTTCACCGGCTGAGAAGACTGAATGAAACGCGAACCGTATTCAACGTCGAATCTTTTACTAGGGCACGGAAACAAATTGACACTTGTCCTCCAAAGAGAACGCCTCCTTAGGCAGTGTGCCATCTAGCACACTCGTCCGTCGACCCACGGCCGCGTCTGCTTTCAAGCGCCGAAGCTCCGGTAGGCCCCGGCCCTGTTCTTGTGCCCTGTTTTGGCCGCGCCGCGCCGGAGCTTCCCGGTCGTCCAGCCCACGCGAGCTCCGGCCCCGACCTTCCTTTGTTTGCTGGGCGCGTCCTGGATTGTTTGTCGAGGGTTGCGGCTCGGGTTTGAGCCTCGGTTGAGCGGAGGATCTCTCTGCTCCATGGCGCATTCCACCCGCTCGACGAAACGCCTGAACTAGAGATCTAGCTTTCGCGTCTTTGTTTCGGGCCGGCGTTGATTTGTCCAGGCGTCGTCTCGTCCGGTCGAGGCGTCCCGGCGAAGCAGGGCTTCTGGGCGTCAGCCCGTCTGGTTGGTTCGACGCGTGCGCTCCGTCCCCTCCGCCATCGTCGAACAGAGCAAAGGAGGAGGGGGCCGCTTCGGTTATCCGACGAGATCCCGCCACGGCCGCACCCTCGGCCGCCGTCTCGATGTGCCGGGACGTATCTTGGCCGGCCGCCCAGACCTCGGAGCCGCGGCACGGCCTCGGCTGAGTCGAGACGAGCGGCGACGCGCGGCGCCGTCGTGTTTGTCGCGGCGAAGCGGACGCGGCCAAGGAGGGCCCAGTCGGGTCGGCACGCGGATCCGGTTGACCCGGTTGGCCCGGGCGTGTTCTGGGCTAGGGTATGTTTGGTCCCGGGCTGGGCTATATTTTATTATTTGCGTTTCTTTGCAGGTGCGCATGTTGGGCCTCTTCACCGAAGCCCAGTTCGGCCGAAGACCTGGGCTGCGCGCTCAGGCTGGCCTCGACCGGGTCGGACGCGGGGGTCCGATCCGGATCCGTTTGACATAATATAATATAATGTTATATTATTATTTTAATATTAAAAAATATTTCAATAATAATAAAAATGATTTACATTTTCCGAAAAATCAGAAAAAGCCTAAAATATGGTTTTTATTCTCCATAAATCATGGAAAATCCTTTAAAATCCAAAAATATTAGGGTTTAAACAAGATTAGGTATCAAAAGAGTATTAGCTGATTAACCGGTATAATCAAGTCTTCAATCCTAATTTCTCTGATTGTGTAGAGATAAAATATTTCTTATAATATTTTACTTGGGTTTCAAATTGACCAATCACAAATTGATTAATGGCGATTCTTATTTGAAATTGATTTACAAGTTAAAAATTCAAATCATAAGTCATGAATTGGTGAACTTATGAGAATCCGCGCTAAGCCCAATACTTAGCGAGCTATTAGCCTCTACATGCGCCCATGCATAAGAGACGTTGAAAGGGAGGTCACGACAATTTAAATAGTTGATACCTTGACTGCATCTACAGTGCCCTTATTTAAAATGGTTAGTGCAAGTGTTTACACTAATTTTGATTCATATAGTCTAGGCATCAGCTTGAGGAGCATATTGAAAATGTATTTTCATCGTAATCTAGGCTTGCCTTTTTCATCTTGCCGTTGCTAAGTAGAGTCAGAGTTCTTTCATTTTCTTATTTTAACCCATGATTTGACAAGCTTGTGGGTGTTCAATCTTCAGATTTTCAATGAATTTAATGCCTTAGAACCAAATGAGTTTTAATGTGTTCAAGGGAATCACGAAGAAGCATCTCTTCATGGCGAGGATAGGTCTGGCTCTAATACTTCAGGTGAGAATCGTCCAGCTTTTTTTCTTGATTGAGTTAGATAATAATGTAAAAATTTATCATGATCCTCTATGTTTCCTTCTCCTCAGGTCACTATCATAGAATTTCTCAGGAAGTTTACTTCAATAGTGATACTTAATTGGAAGCAGGGGATCATATCCATTATTATTGCTTTTATCAGGTATGTAGCTTGTATATCTCTCGTGATATTCGTGGTGACTCCTAGAGAGTTTTTTACAACGTTCTAATTCTTATTTCCGTTTTATTTTATTTGAAATTCTGCTGATACATTGGATGATGAAACATTATGGAAAGAGCATTAACACCAGTAACCACTTGCTTTTTATTAAATTGGGCGTCAGCTCTTCACCAACGGTCTTTCCTTCACGGTTTGAAAACAGTTGGCCTCTGGCTCTTGTTGGAAATCTAATACCCGTCACATGAACTCCGTTTGCAAGAATATTCTGTCAACGACGAAGACCACAAAGACGCCCAAGTCGCCGAAGTAAGAGTTCTTTGCTGCTTTTCTGTGCGCGCCTAGTTTTCAAGATTTTCAGTTGCCTTGCCGCTAATTTTCCTTTTCCTCCTGTAGGGTTTCTGAGTAAATCTTGAATAAGCTGGGACAGTGTGTGTCTAGTTTACAGGACGACGTGATAGGTTGACAGCACACTCCTGACGTAGATGGTTTATCACGTAGTTCTGACACGATGGCTCACTACCCTTTTGAGATTTTTCCGATGCATTTGCATGGCTTCCACTGAAAGTTTCTATTCACACTTTGTGAGAATTGGACATGACTTAGGGGAAACTTTTTCATACAGAATTTGTTTCTCCTCTGTTCCAGTGAAGTTGAATGTGGTGAAATGAAGGTCGTCACGTGCTTGCAGTTTGACAAAGGCTTTTTGACTAAAAGACTCGACTTATCGTGATTTTCATAGGAGAAGACGGGTTGTTCTCAAATAATCTCAAATAAGTCTGATTTCAGCCAAGCCATAGTCGCATTTGGCTTTCTCATGAACTTTACACGACAACTTTAAGGTTCTTCAATTTCAAAAGGCATTTCACTGTTTTCATCTCTGAGGCCCCCCACCTTTGGGTTTCTTCCATTTTGGGACCAGATGAGACCGCTGGCTAAAGCATCTTTTTATCCCCTAAGCAAAGCTAAACCGATTTATAGACACATTAGAATTACATTTGTTGCAACATAAAGGAATATAGTTAGGCCATGCTTTTGAGAGTTACTTCTGCTAAAGCCTGGAGGGTTTTGTTAACCAAACATGATAGATTCAATAAGCTCGGAGGAGGTTAATATCTCATATTCTGGAAATGAAAAGTTAAAAAAGCAAGGACTAGGTTTTTCAGCCCCGCTGTACAAGATATCCGTGACACACCCTTTGAGATTGCGATAGAGCAGACCATGGAAATGGTACATGGCATTTCCGACCGTCAACGCATAGTTTCCCCTGCAACAAGCTGGAGATTTGAGGCCTTTTTCAACGCCTTCACACAAAACAATATCTTCCATCTGCAATTCCCCGAATACGTGAGGATCGTAATGCCCAAGTGTTGGTTCTACGGAATGGATATATGTTTTACTTTCTTATACCTGGACTCTTTCACTATCTTGCAGAGTGTTCTCTACGAAAATCTAGTCATCCTGTAATCGACGGAAGCAGATTAGATGAATTACTGAAAATAATGGAAAATTTGAAGGAGAAAAGAGCTTGAACCTGAATAGCTATGGACATCTAACTTGACCATGTTGAGAAAACTTGCATAATTAATTCCCCATGAACTGGAACACCATCATAAGATTCAGCGTCATGAGAAAGCGTTAAATGTGTGGAATGATGAATTTAAGATGATCCCACGGGACAAATGGATTAATGGATGTGAGTAGTGTCAAAACTGACAAGGAATGAACTAGAATATGAAAACAGAGTTTCTGGAGGACAGTGAAAACTGGTTGTTTTACAGGATATGATAGTAGAATAAATGAGAACATGCACAGATCCGTGTCTTTAGCTACTTAGTTCTACTTTCTAAAGGCATGCTGCACTATGACGTACTCTATTGCCGCTAACCTTTCCTGGGGTAATAACTATCAGCCAAAGGGCTGAAGTATTCATCACCATGTACCACTTTATCCTTACGAGGTTCAAAAGGTGGTTCTCATGCATAACACTTTGTTGCGCATGGCACTTAGTTTTACGGATGAGTTACAAAGACTAAACTTGATTCCGCCTGGATTGGACAACTCAATTTTTAGGCCCAAATAGGTGTGAGCCGTGATTTCGAGGTCCCAGTATTTTTATTGGGCTAGTCTGGCCCATTTCAGACCTTAACTTCTTCGGCCTAGACTGACTCGAACAATTACTAAAAAAATATAAAAATATGTAATAAATAAAAATATAAAAATAAATAGTAGAAAGAACATTATTTATACTTAAAGCGCTTCAATAAAGTCCATATAAAAACAGAGTAATTTTTAGGCCTGAAATATAACAACTAATCTACTAAAAAGAAAAATCAGGCTTGGCCTGAGTCGGCTTGGGGCCGAAGACATTGAAAACTGGCCCTTTCAACCCATCTTCACCCTTATTGAGTTCTTACAGTTCATAAATATTGATCCATAGTCAGTGTATATACTTTACATTCGATATCACGCTTGACAAATGCATATTAACACAAGCAATCCGATTTACATATAGAATATGATATATGATTTACAAATACTAAAGACATTAGAATCCATAAACTCGATCAATCAACGTTTCACTTGTCAGACATCAATTTTTTTCACTTTAATCGGATCAATGTCTTCTAGTTCTCTTTTCTCTAACTCAAGAAACACAGATTGAATACCCCACTAGTCTCATTCTATACATCAAGATCTCTCTTTCGACCAAATGGACTTGTATATAATCTAATATATCTCTTTAGCAGTGGATTGATGCATGGATTAGTCACGAGTGTCACGAGTCATGTATCAACTAATTACAAAAAATATTCCTAACTAAGCTAATATGTAAGTGGCATCCAAAATCTCATGATTGTGAACGACTTATCTTTAAACTAAAATTGGGGACAAGAGCATGAACTATGAAATACTATTACATAGCCACTGAAATAGCGTGGCGACTGGGCATAGTTTGAGTGGATTCATTGATTACGCTTTTGACGGAATGACGAGTCTTTGTCTCCGTGGACTTCTTAATCCTCACTTAATTGACGGGGCATTAATAGACTAAGCAAGTCCACCAACGCGTATTGAAGTCAATAGGACATGATGGAGTACAGCCACTTTGTTTAATTGACAGAATAAGTTCCACCATTAATAATTATGAACTGGAAAATATTATATTATATATTTAATATTTATATACCGAACTACACGACAGACTTTGATTGGACAATATGTCATATGCAGCAATTAATAAAAATAATTAGTGTGTTTGATATTTCTCTTTCTAGTTTTTTCTCGAAGACGTGGAAATAGGAATGACACTACAAGCATGACTATAATTCCTTAATGGACGAAATGGCGCACTATCTGGCAGGGGCGTAGTCATCAATTAAGTGTTGGAATTAGCGTTTGAATAAAATTTGTCAGTGGGAAAATGATGATGGGGAATGGAAATTCAGTTTTCTACTGCAACATCCTTTATTCTCAAATGACGTAAAAGTCCCTTTAAGCATTATTGACGTTTGTCTGACAATTGTTGAAGCTTATTTCAAATTGTTTTTAAATTGCTATACCAAAACGTATCGTAAACCTTATGTAATTTGTGCCAGTTCAATCTATTTGATCAATTTTGACCAGCCAACATTGATGTGACATTTTTTAAATAATATTTTGATAATTTTTTAATTTATATATATATATATATATTTCTTTTATTTTTTCCCCTTCCCTTAGAGGCGGGATGCCCTTGTCAGCGCTAGGCAAGGGTATCACGGCTCTTGTTACCTCACTCGCCCAGATCAAGCAAGGGCGTCACGGCCCACCCTAGATCTAGGCGAAGGGCCATGCTCCCACCCTCTTGTCGGTGAGGGTTGGACATCCTCACTAGCCTTGAGGGAAGGGGGAAAAAAATTAAAGAAAAGAAAACAAAAAATTATAAAATAAATTCAAAAAATTATTAAAATATTATTTAAAAAACGCTACATCAGTATCAATGGGTCAAAGTTGACCAGATGGGCTGAACTAACATAAATGTACTGAACTGCAAAAAAAAAAAAACAAATTAAAGCTTAATTGACACAATTACAAAAGGTTTAGGACTTCTTTAGTAATTTTCCCCAACCTCCATGTTTGTTATACTAATTTTAACATTCAAACTTAGTGTTTTCTTGAGCAAACTTGTGAAAACAACCGTATTACACATATGTACATGTATTGGGGATCAATCCTAAGTAGAATTAAGAAAATTCACTTACTAGTGGTACAATTTCAAATCCGGACGGCACCTCTATCTCATGGATGACCACCAAAACACCGTGAAATAAATTAGAGTTCCCTCCAGACTTCATCCACACATAGTAGAGTCTTGGTTGGCCATTCTATAGGAATCAAACATATGATGGACTGATACATTTTCACGCATGGCTCTTGTTCCGCCACTTCCTAATAGTCAAATAAACCATATAAAATAGTTACTCATTATTCAGTTTATGAATACAATTTTATTTTTTCGGCATTTACATAATTTATTTAGTACTTTCCAAATGTTCGTTTAAACATTATATTTACACAGTGCAACCACGAAATCAATCCTTCGTATGCCAAATCACACAGATAAATTCCTTTTATCACAATTGCATAATATCTTGATTGATGTTGACATATCACTAGATGTCAAAATTTCACAATATTTTAATTCCAGCAAGCAATCATCTCAATGTTGCATACGCAAATCACCAATCGAGTAAGTGATTGACCATCTCTTCCAGGGATAGAAAATGCTATGATAGTACATCACATGGATGAAATTCTATGATGCATACTGCACGGTCGATCCCGCTGATATACTCAAGTGATCGCACATGAAAGATTTCGGAGATGGCTCTCATAAGTTCAAGATGTGATTCCCAACATATAGCACTTTACCCTTACGAGGTTCAAAAGGTGGCTCTCATGCATAATACTTTGTTGCTCATGGCACCTAGTTTTATGGGTGAGTTACAAAGATTAATCTTGATTTTGCCTAGATTGGCCAATGTCAATTTTCAAGCCCAAATAGGTCTGAGCCGTGATTTCAAGGTCACCAATATTTTTATTGGACCGGTCTGGACCATTTCAGGCCTTTAACTTCTTCGTCATAGACTAAGTCAAACAATTACTTAAAAATATAAAAATATATAATAAATAAAAATATAAAAATAAATAGTAGAAAGTACATTATTTATACTTAGAGTGCTTCAATAAAGTCGATATAAAAAAATAGAGTAATTTTTTAAGCCCAAAATATAATAACTAATCCATTAAAAAGAAAAATCAGACTAGGCTTGAATCGGCTTGCCAAAAAACATTGAAAACTAGCCCTCTTAATCCATGCTCACCCTTATTGAGTTCTTATAGTTCACAAATATCGATCCATAGTCGGTACATATACTTGATATTCGATATCAAACGTGACAAATGCATATTAACAGAAGCGATTTGATTTACATATAGAATAGGATATACAATATACAAATACTAAAGACATTAAAATCCATAAACTCGATTAATCAAAATTTCACTCGTAAGACATCAATTTTTATTTTTTTTTCACTTTAATGAGATCAATATCTCCTAGGTCTCTTTTCTCTAACTCAAGAAACACAGACTAAATACCCCACTAGTCTCATTCTATACATCATAATCTCTCTTTCGATCAAATGGACTTGCATATAATCTGATATATCTCTTTAGCAGTGGATCGATGCATTGATTAGTCATGAGTCGTGTATCCACTAATTACAAAAACTATTCCTGACTAAGCTATTATGTAAGTGGCGTCTAAAATCTCATGATTGTGAACGATTTATCTTTAAACTGAAACTGGGGACATGAGCATGAACTATGAAATAGTATTACATAGCCACTAAAATAGCGTGGCGACTGGGTATAATTTGAGAGTGAATTCATTAATTACGCATTTGACAGAATGACGAGTCTTCGTCTCCGTGGACTTCTTAATCTTCACGTAATTGACGGGGCATTAATAGACTAAGCAAGTCCACCACTGCGTATTGAAGTCCATAGGACATGATGGAGTAAAACCACTTTGTTTAATTGACGGAATAAGTTCCATCATTAATAATTAAGAACTGGGCAATGCTATATTATATATTTAATAGTTATATACCGAACCACATGGCAGACTTTGATTGGACAATAAGGGTCCGTTCGTTTTGTGGAAAATAGGTCGTATCCATAAAATGTTTTCCCAAAAGTCATTTTCCAGGAAAATGACAATATTTTCTAGTGTTTAGCTAAAACCTGAAAATGTTTCGGAAAATATTTTCCGATATTCGGTAAGGAAAATATTTTCTAAGACTTCACCATTTAGGCATGCATTACTTATCGACCTATAAATCCATCAAATATAAACTTGCCTTTAAATCTTGGCAAACTAGCTTCATATCTTTGTTCTCTCATTGTCGCCAAACATCATCTACTTTAAAAAATGTTTGTATGGATTTTAAAAAGAAGCAAAAGAGAATAAACAAAGCATGTACAACCCTAATGAGAATCTTTCCAGTTGAGTGGCCTATTATCCTCCTGCGTTTTTTGTGTTCTAATAAACAAAAGAAAAAAGAAGTAAAGCATGTAAATCACTTTACTTGAGCAATGTACAATTGCAAGGTAGAGTAAATAAAGAAAAGGATAAGCAAGAGTGCAGAAAGTGAGCTTGAGATTGACGAGCTCGAGGTTCGCCTAGCAACGGCCGGCGACTAGCCAAGAAAGAGGAAGATGGGAAACAAAGAAAAGAAAAAGGAAAAAAAGAAAAAAAGAAATAGAAAAGAAAAAGAAATTAAAAATAATTCGAATTAAAAAATAAAAAGAAAACTAAAAATAATTTGAATAAAAAAGGAAAAGAAGAAGAAGAAGAAGAAGGAGAGGAGGAGATGAAGATTTGTAGAGGTGTGAGATAAGAGAGATCAAGTGAGAAAAATGTTTTCCACTTTTCAAAAGTGGAAAATATTTTTCCCTAATTTAGAAGACTTTTTTCTTTTCATAGAAAACATTTTCTCTAAGGAATTCAATTTCTGTGAAACGAACGCCGGAAAATTCGGAAAATGTTTCCTGAAAATTATTTTCCACGAAACAAACGAGGCCTAAGTCATATGCAACAATTAATAAAAATAATTAGTGTGTTTGATATTTCTCTTTCTAGTTTTTTTCTCGAAGACGTGGAAATAGGAATAACACTACAAGCATTACAATAATTCCTTAATGGACGAAATGGCGCACTATCTGGCAGGGGCCGAGTCATCAATTAGGTGTTGGAATTAGTGTTTGAATAAAATTGGTCAGTGGGAAACTGATAATGGGGGCAAGGTCAATTAATGGAAATTTAGTTTTCTACTGCAACATCATTTCTTCTCAAATTACATAAAGTCCCCTCAAGCATTATTGACGTTTGTCTGACAATTGTTGAAGCTTATTCAAGTTGTTTTTAAATTGCTATAAAGAAACGTATTATATATTATATTTTTCCCACGTTGGTCTTAATTATTTTACCTATAGTTATTTAATTTTCATCAATTTCAATTTCATCGGAGTTAACTTCCGTACTGAATTAAAACTCATGAATACGGAGATTTGTCATGTAACCTCGAGAGATTGATTCCATTTAACTTTTGTATGCTTAATAGATTGTTGGGTTCCATCTATCGGTTGTAGGAGCGAACATATGTAGATAAAAATGAACCCCTCGAATCATTTAGGAGTTGTATGTAGATCGTCTTCAAAACCGAAATTCGTTTGATCATCCTTAAGAAGTTCTGCTCACTGGAATTTGACTCTACAACGAAACACCTTTTATTAAAAGTCTTTCTTTAGTTTTTATTAAAGGAGACAAGTTCTGTGGTGATTTTGGATAAAAGATATGACAGGCACACATGAAAACTAATAACTTCACTTCAAATGGAACTAAAAGTATACAAACTTTACCAAAATATTATTGACAATAGAGCATGAGGACATAAAGATGCAATGTCGGTATTTAATCGACAATAAGGTATCCATAAACTACAACAAAGATACACTTCATTCCACTTGGCACTTAGTCTAAGGGGTGAACAAAAAAGACTCAAAGCTTAAAAGGACGGACTGGCTCAAATCGGACATGACTGGATAGCCAGGATTTCTGACTCTCTTTTTTTCTCTTAGGCCGAAATTGGCTTGGACTGGCTCAAACTGTGCTTTTAGAAATATGTATAAATTATAAATATATACAAAAATGATTATTGAGGCAACAATATAACGACTAATCTATCTTAATTATAAAGAAAATCCGGGCAACGTCTGGACCGGCCCAGTTTAGTTCGGTCCAAGCCTTTTTATTTGACTTCGGACCGAGCTAGCTCGTGGATCGGGACCGGACATTCCACGGACGTGTCAATCCTTACGTAATTGATGGGTTATTACTCGACTTTTCTTTCTTTCGTTTTATTGCGGAATCGTCGTCGGCTTACATGACAGATTTGATGGAATGTCCAGTCTTCTCTTCGTCTCCAATCTGTTCAGTCTTCATTCTTCAGGAGAGAGAGAGAGCAATATTTAAGGTCATAAGCAATATTCTTATTCTGTTATTTATTTTGTATCCTCCTCCCTTTCTTCTTTGTTATTACCTTCCATATTGCTTTCTCCCTCCTCAACTTTTTAAGATGTTTCCTGTTGGACAATGCCATATTACATGACAATATTAATGTTCTAAACCACATGATGACTAATAACAATATGTAAAATCATCTATAAAATAGTTTTAGTCTGTTTGAAATATGAATAACACTACCTTCACACACAAAGAAAATAACACTAGAAGTGCAAAAAATAATGTATGGCACTCACTTTAGTGCTAAAAGTTTTTTTTTAGATCATTTATGTGCCAATTTTTTTTAAATAATAATAATCACTTAAATGCCAACTCTAATCTGGATCATTGAAAATCTGACGTGATCATATTTTATTAATTTCTCAGTCTTACGTGGCTCGTCAACATATCCAATCAACGTATAATCCCTAGACGACATCGTTTGAAAGTTATAAATAGTGATCGTTTGAGTGTCAAATTTTATTTAAAACGATTATTTCAATGCCGGTCGTTGTTAAAATGCAATCATTTCGATACTAAGCATGCCACGTGGAAATGCTTGTTGGATTGGATTTTTCAAATAATATGCCAAGTCATATAAAATTTTTAACTGTAAAAGTCACGCATTATTTTTGGCTGGAATTTCTCATCATTGGTAGTTAAGTGATATGACGAAAACTTTTAGCCCTAGAGTGCCGTACACAATTTATGACACATCTAGTGTTCTTGTGCTATAAAATTTCTTATTAGATGAAATAGCGTGCCATGTGGGATGCACCATATCATCAAAGAAGTGTGAAATCAGTATACAAATAAAGTTTGCCAAAAAGAGGAGATAAATGGGGTGAGATCAATTACAGGGACCTTATTTTTCTATTACACCATCAGTTCTTCTCAAATCAGGTAACATGAGTACGTCACAATCTGCATTTAATTAATTCCGATTTAAGAGTTTCGTGCTCGTGGAGCCAACCATGGGAATCAATACGATGTTATTGTATATGACTAGGGGGATGAAATTTTGAAACCAAGGTTCGGAAAAGATCTAGGTATCTTGTTTGATAGGATGAAGCAGTACAAGCATAATACCTTCATTTAGAAGATCACCAAAAAAGAGTTCACGCTCGAGTCCATTAATGAATAGCAATTAGGATATGTTAATACGGTTCACCATACGCCACATCCCTAACGTGGGATTTCTTGTGTCAAACACCCTCAAATCTATGTCCAGCACAAAATTGACAAGCAATTCTCTATGGAGACAAGCTTGAATGAAGCTAGAACTTTTTGATTCTTACCTCAATTGATGTAGTAACTCTTCATAACGCTTTATTCTTCAATTTCCTCATACCAAATGCATCTAACTTGCTCCATGAACATGACAAAATTTAGCGTCATAATCATGGAAACCCCAATATCTTCTTCTCAGTTTGTCTATCTTTCCTCTGTCCCATTCCTTCTATTCCCCCCCCCTCCCCCTTCTCTCCCTCCCTCTCCCCTGTCTTGCTTATCTCAGCCTCAACAAGGAGATCCAAAATAGATTAGCCACCTTAATGAGTCATTATATCCAATTAACAGTCCCAGTGTCCACTATAGACTTTAAAACCAAGATATAATGGACTAATACATTTCGTGCATGGCTCTTGGTTGGCCACTTTCTAGGAATCAAACAAACCATATGAAATTGTTATTTCATTATTTAATTTATGGATTTACTTTTATTTCTTAGGCATTTACATAATTCGTGCAATGTATGAGGTACTTTGCAAATGTTCATTGAACATTATATCTACATGGTGCAACCATGAACTTAATTGTCTTATCCCAAATCACATAAATATTCCTTATTATCAGAACCTCGTAATATCTCGTATGGATGTCAACATGTCACTAGGTGTCAAAATTTTAGTCTACAAACACTATTAGTGAGTTAACCTCAATATTGAGTAAGCAAATTATCGACTGAACAAATAATTGCCCACCTTTTCTTGGAATTGTAGACGCTAGTAATAGTAAATCACACGGATGATATTCGATGATGCAAATCATATAGCCAATCCACCAATATACCTAGTGGTCGCACTTGAAGAATATTAAAGGTGGCTCCCATCGGTTTAAGAGGTGATCCCCATTATGTAGCACTTTGTCTTTATAAGGTTTAAGAGATGGCTCTCATGATGTAGCACTTTGTCTCACGTGACACTCAATTTTAGATCTGTATAGGCCCGGGCCAAGATTTCGAGCTCCCTCTTATTTATACTAAAAGTACTTTGATAAAGCCATATATAAGTTTAAAAATAAACATATAAATGTGTGATATTTTGATGCGAAAATTCTAATAACTGATTTATTTTAACATAAAAAAATAAAATAAATAAATTGGGCAACCAGCCTGGACCTCTTTTTCGGCCTCTACTGAGCCTGAAGATTTCATGGATTTGTCAATGCTCACATGATTGATGGGGTACAAGATCTGTCTCTTCTTCTTTTTTCTTTTTGGAATGTTTAGTCTTTGTCTCCATGGACTTCCCAATCCTCGCGCTCTTGATAGGGAATATGAGGCACCAATTTGTTCACCAATTTGTTCAACCTTCGTCTCCATGGACTTCATGGAATATGAGTCCGCATCCATCATGTCATCTCCAACGACGAGTCCTGCTCCTGTGTTCTCTACGACAAGGTGTGCAACTCACTCTCAAACTTTTTCCACATGATTTTGGTCCTAGGCAACATATCCTCAACAATGTCTTTCATTTCCCCTAGTTCCATTTGACTGCCTGGGAATTGGGAACTAGTCATTTTAGTTCGGTTCTTGGTTCCTTGGTAGGACTAGATCAGATCCAAAATCGATCACCCCTGTCATGACCTAGCTCTTGTCACTGGCGAGCCACATTCATCTATAGACAATTGTAATTATTTGACTAACGTTATTTATCGAGGTAGAAGTAAATTCCAAATATTTACTTCCTATTTCTAAAAGGAAATTTTTATCTGCATATATTGATATTTTTACATGTTATTCTTATCTGGGTTAACATATAAACTTCATCACTTAAGATTTCGAAAATGTTGGCACTTATGTTATTTCCATAAATGTGTTGGACCTATATCAATGCACAAATACTTAAAAAGCACTTACCACCACTTCTAGTTCTTCAAGATACAACTCAGCAACCCCGCCTATATCAAGAGCAACATTGACAAGCAATTCTCCATGAAAACGAGCTTGAATCAAAGCTAGAACCGTTGATTCTTCCCTCAATTGATGTACTAACTCTTCATACCACTTTATTCTTCAATTTCCTCTTACCAGAAGCATTAACTTGCTGCATAAACATGACAAAATTTAGCTTTATCACCATGGAGACCCCAAAATCTTCTTCTCCGTTTGTCCCTCTTTCCTCCGTCCCCTTCTTAGTTCTTTCTATTTCTTTTCTCTTTTTCTTCTCTCTCCACTGTCTTGCTTGTCTCCACCATAGCAAGGAGACCCAGATAGATTAGCCACCTTAATGGGTCATGAAATCCACTTAACCATCCAAAGTGTCCACCGTGGACTTTAAAATCATAATATAATGGACTAACACATTTTCTTGCTCTTGGTCCGCCACTTTCTAGAAATCAAAGAGACCATATAAAATTGTTATTCATTATTCAATTTTATGAATTCACAATTATTTCTTGGGCATTTACATACTTTATGTAAATACGAGGTACTTTCCAAATGTTTGCTAAACATTATATCCATATGGTGCAATCGCGAAATCAATCTGTCTTATCACGAATCACATAAATTTCCTTATTATTAAAACCTAGCAATGTTTCATATCGACACTTAAATTTTGATTAAATATTTAAAATTAAATTACATAGAAAATTAAGGATCAATTGGGCCCTGACAAAAAAGGATTTGGAGTGTTGTGTGCCTGGCCTGAGTTTGATGTTCTTGAATCGGCAAGCAAACCTTCGGGTGTCCTGGGCGTGCTCAAAGGAAACAACGATGAGGGTGAGAGAAAAAGGAATAGAGAAGAGTAATAAGGAGAACAGGAAAAGAAGACGGTCGCGTTGGGGGTCGAAAAGAAATAAAATAGAAGAGGGAGGGGTGACAATATTATAAAATTAAAAAGTCTACCTTTTGTCTCTTGGTCAATAGTGTACGAAAGTGTGGCTCTCTTTTCTAGTCTGACCACACGCAGAGAATAGGACAAGATAAGAAAGAGAGAAGGCTAGAAAGAGAGAGAGAGAGTGAAGAAAGTGAAGAAAGGGAGAAAAACATCGTCCTCTTCCTTGGGTCTTCATCCCGACGCCGCTGCTCGCTCCAGGCGAGAACCCACCAAGCCGAGCAATACTGACGACGAGCCGTGAGCTTCCGGCGACGGTTCTTGATACGAGCCTTCAACGACGGACCGTCCCACGAACTGCTGCTGCTTCTCGCTCGGCGACGGTGCCGCCTTCCGGTTCGCTGCCCATCGTCGCCGCGTCCTCTTTGCCCACTGCTTTCTGTCCAGCGAGCCCAGTGGCGTCCGGCCGCTGCCCGAAAAGTGCCGCTGCGTTCAACCCACCTCGTCTTTCGGTTCCCCCGCTGACGGTTTGGCCCACGCGCCGCCGTGGGCGCCGGCGACACCGGCACCGATGGGAACGTTGAAACAGCAGCCTAAACGGCCGCCTAACCCCCAGCTCGGACCGGCCATAGCGTCGCCAGCAAGGGGGAGGTCGCCGGCCTGGACCGGCGGAGGACGGTTGTCCGTCACGGTCCTCCCCTCTCCTCAGATCGCGCCTCAAGCGATCTGAGGGAAAGAAGGGTGGAACCGGGTCGGGAAGCCTGGTCCACGGGTTTGACCGACCCGGTCTCCTCTCATTAATCTGAGATGCGGGTTGGGTCCGGAGGCTCGACCCGGATCCCCGCGCTTTCTTCTTTTTTTTTTCCTTTCGCCGATCCGGACCCGAGTCGGGTCGGATCCTGAGACTGGACCCGGATCCGCCGGTTGGCACTTATTTATTATTATTATTTAAAAAATACAAATCTAAAAAAAAAAAAATTTAAAAAATTCTGCAATTAGGACAAGGCTGAAAAATAGTTTTTGAGTAGTTTTCTCAAAAAAATTGCATGAAAAATCCTTTAAAAAAAAAAAAAAAACAAATCTTATCTTTAGTGAATATGGTGATCTTCTTCTCGGGCCATTTGGCTTGCATCCAAGATGTCCATTCATTCATCCTCTCATTAATTAATTAACTAGTGTAATCAATTTTCCAATTTTAATTTCTCTAATCACAATATTTTACTTGGATTTTTAATCAATTCACTATAAATCGAATAAGTGGCGACTTGCAAGTTAAAAAAAAAAAACGAACCGTAAGTCATGAACTAGTGGACTTGGGAGAGTTTGGAATAAGCCTAGGCTTAGAAAACCATTAGCCTCATGTGTCTACAGGACGCTTTGAAGAGGTAATGACAGATGTGTTGCTAGGTATCAAAATTTCAGCTTGCGAACACTATTAGTGAAGCAACCTCAATATTGAGTAAGCAAATATCAATTGAATAAGTAATTGGCCACCTCTTCTTGCGATTATAAATGCTAATAATAGTAAACCACACATATGATATTCAATGATGCATCAAATCCCACAGATATACTTGGTCGGTTGCCCTTGAAGGATATTAAAGGTAGCTCTCATTGTTTCGAGAGGTGGTTCTCACTATGTAACATTTTCCCTTTATAAGGTTCTCTTACGATATAACACTTTATCCCATGTGAAGCTTAGTTTTAGGGGTAAGTAAAAAAGATTAAAAGCTCAGATAAACCATCGGATGGCCCGAATTTTCAGGTCCGGCCTGGGTCAAGATTTCGAGCTCCTGCTTATTTATACTCAAAGTACTTTGATAAAGTCATTAATAAGTTAAAAAATAAACATATAAAGAAGTGATCTTTGAGGAGAAAAATCTAGTAACGATATCTAATTTTAACATTAATAAATAAATCGGGCTAGGGCCCAACCAGCTCTGTATCTCTATTTCGACCTCTACCGAGTCTGCAAATTCCATGAAGTTGTTAATGCTCGCGTAATTGACGGGGTACTAAAAGACTCCTCTCTTCTTCTTTGTATTTTTGGTTGGGTTATGGTTGTCTGCTTTCACGACGCACTTGATGGAATGTCGAGTCTTCGTCTCCATGGTCTTCCCAATCCTCACGTAATTGATAGTGAATATGAGGCACCAATTTGTTTAGTCTTCAGTCTTTGTCTACATGGACTTCATGGAATACGAGGCACCAATTTGTTTTATACGAAACCATGTAAATGATATTTGAGGTGAAAAACCTAACAATTGATCTACTTTTGATACTTTGTCAAAAAAAAAAAAAATATCTATGTTTTATACTAAAGCTAGGATTCAACCAGCCTGGACCTCTATTTCGGCCTCTACCGAGCCGGACATGGACTTGGCGATGCTCACGTAATTGATGGGGGTACTAAAAGACTTGTCTCTTCATTTTTATTTTATTTTTTTGGTTCGGTTATCGTCGGCTGCTTAAACGACGCACCTGATGGAATCTCAGTCTTCATCTCCGTTGACTTCCCAGTCCTCACGTAATGGATAGGGAATATGAGGCCCCAATTAGCTCGGTCTTCAGTCTTCGTCTGTATTTTGATTCCGTGGAATATGAGGCACCAATATGTCCTTCATATGGACCTTTCGCTTTTGTAATATATTTATTTTAACATGCGAAATCATATGGCATAAAATAAGTGAAGATAAGCCATACACAATAATTAATAATAGTATGCCACATCAGTTATGATACCAAATTTATAAAATAATCTTAGTGTGTTTACAATATTAATAACAATATTCATTTATACTACCACACTTTGAACCCTGTGTAGAGCGTATGTTCTTTGAAACCTCAGAGTACGTACATATTTTTTCAAGATAGATGAGGTAAAATTGAGGACCACAGAAAGTTCGGATAAGTCTACAATACTTCCCATTGTGGAATCAATTGATAATTGAATTTTGCGCAGGATCAAGGTGTTAAATGCAGCTAAGACTGAAAGTTGGGATCACAAGAGGAGATGGGGAAACAACTGTTTCTTATTCTTAACTCTGCTCTCTTGTGGTGGTGGAGCTCAATCACAATCTCAAGAGCCTACTCGCAAAACCAAACAGATCTGCTTGCATTAGCCTCCTTAAAAAATGCAATACACAAAGACCCATTTAGAGTTTTGAGCTCTTGGAATGATTCTACTCATCATTGTGAGTGGCAAGGTGTTTTGTGTAGCAAAAGACATCCTGGGAGGGTCACATCCTTGGACTTGAGATCACAAGGCTTGGAAGGCTTACTATCTTCTCACGTAGGTAACCTCTCTTTTCTGAGGATCCTATTTTTGCAGAACAACAGCTTTCATGGTGAAATCCCACCACAGATCGGCAACTTGCTTCGGCTTCATGTTCTTGTTCTTAGTAACAACTCATTTGGTGGGCCGATACCCTCTAATCTTTCCCGCTGCTCGAACCTCGAGACCCTGAAACTCATAAATAATCAACTTGTGGGGGGAATTCATTCTGATCTTAGTTCTTTAACAAGACTCAAATTCTTGAGCTTGGCTGCGAACAGTCTCGTAGGTCCTATACCTTGTTCAATTGGAAACCTCTCGCTACTACAAAAGCTCTCCCTTGGAGCAAATGTGTTAAGCGGAGAAATACCTGAGGAATTGTCCAGACTCAAGAGATTGATATTTTTCTCGCTATTTTCCAACAAACTAATCGGTGAGGTTCCAGCGGGGCTTTTAAACATCTCTGACATTGTTTTATTCGATGTTGGTATTAACCGGTTGCGGGGAAGCTTTCTCAATGATGTCAGCATCGCTCCTCCTTCTCTCTATTTCCTTGCCGCCGATGATAACTTGTTCACCGGGATGATTCCGTCAATGTTAACGAATTTCACAAGCCTTGAAAAGCTTATGCTTCCCCTGAACAACTTCCATGGGCCAATACCCAAAAATCTAGGAAGGCTAAAGGGCCTTTATGTGATTGAATTCAGCTGTAACAAATTGCAGGATGACTTGAGTTTTATCTCTTCTTTAGTTAATTGTTCCAACTTAACAACTCTCGGCATGGGGATGAACTTGTTTTACGGATTGTTTCCGAGATCCTTCTCCAATCTCTCCACCATTAAGTGGATTTCTATGCCAAACAATCAGATCCAAGGATCTCTTCCTTTAGCCCTTGGACATCTCTTCAACTTGTCTTACTGGGATATAAGTAATAATTTTCTAACTAATTGCATTCCTCATTCCATTGGAGCACTTTCCAACTTGCAGCAACTTTTTTTAGATGGTAACATGTTTACTGGAGAGATACCGTCTTCAATTGGTAACATTACGTCATTAAATGTCCTTAACCTTTCCTCCAACATTTTCCAAGGCCACATACCACAAAGTCTTGGCGACTGCAGGCAACTAATTAGTCTTGACCTTTCAAACAATAACCTAATAGGCTCAATTCCTATCGAAATCATGGGTCTTTCTTCCTTGTCGATCGTCCTTAGTTTAGCAAATAATAATTTAAGCGGATCTGTTCCATTGCAAGTTGGATCTTTAAAGAATCTTGGCATATTAGATCTGTCTCACAACAGATTGACCGGCTTAATTCCAACGTCCATTAGCAAGTGCTTGGTATTGGAACAACTTCACTTAGAAGCTAATTCTTTTCATGGTCAAATCCCAGAAGCTTTACGTCCATTACGGGGTCTACAAGAGCTGGACCTTTCCAATAATAATTTTTCTGGTCCAATCCCGAGCTTTGTCGCAGGGTTCTCACTACTCAAGTATTTGAATTTGTCCTTCAATCAACTAGAAGGACAAGTTCCAGAGGATGGAGTTTTTCTTAATGCAAGTTCTGTATCGATTTATGGAAATACGAAACTCTGTGGAGGTGTTCCCGGTCTGAAGCTTCCTCTTTGTAAATCATCAAGCTCTAAGAAATCTTCTTCAACCAAGGCCAAAGTTATATATGTGGTAGCTGGCAGTTTGTTATGTTTAGCTTTGTTGCTCCTATGTTTGTCTATCTCCTATTGCAAAAAGAAGCAGACGACAACCAATGCCTCCACTTCATTATCTTTCGGGAATCAATTCTTGAGGATTTCTTATGAAGAACTCTTGAGAGCGACTGACCGATTCTCCAAGACCAATTTGATTGGTAAAGGGAGATACGGCACGGTTTATAAGGGGATTCTTGATAGCGGTGCCACGGTGGCGACGAAGGTGCTCAATCTATCGCAAAGAGGTGCTTTGAGGAGCTTTATCTCCGAATGTCAAACTCTAGGAACCATTAGACACCGAAACCTCTTGAAGATACTAAGTGTCTGCTCGAGTGTGGACTTTCATGGAAATGACTTCAAAGCTCTAATATATGAGTTCATGGCTAATGAGAGCTTGGAGGAGTGGCTGCACCCTGGGACTATAGAACGAGATGATGAGCACGGTGAATCGAGAAATCTGAGACTAGTGCAGAGGTTACACATTGCCATTGACATAGCTACTGCGATCGAATATCTCCACAAGAGTTGTTATTCAACAATCGTCCACGGAGATTTGAAGCCAAGTAATGTGCTTCTAGACAACGACATGGTGGCTCGAGTTGGAGATTTCGGGCTTGCAAAGATCATTTCAATGGTGTCTGCTGAAGCCACAAGAGTACAGGACCAGGGTAGTTCAACTTCAACTGCAGTCAGAGGATCCATTGGTTATGTGCCTCCTGGTATGAATCTATCATATTTTCTCAATCAGTTTTTCATTGAACAAACAAGATCCTAGATATTATGTTATGCTTCGTATGCTCTAACAACTTTTTCTCAGAACATTATTTCCTTTTTTTTTTTTTTAAATTAATAGCTTCAACCGAAAAAGAAAATACATATGTTTGTGTATGAAAAGATTAATAGTAGCATTTTGTAATCGTATTGAAATTAAGCCGAGAATAAATCATTTTAAATTTGATCATTGAATGGAGATATATATATATATATATATATATATATATATTATCAAAACTTGTGAATTCGTACCAATAAATAGATTAAGCATATTGTGTCCTATCACATTTGCATTTTCTTTCTATAATTTGTAATCCATCGCATGCCATGTTGATGCCATGAAAATGGATTGTCTCTAATATTGTCATAAAGTCACAGTATGAGAAATTGATGAGAACTTGTGATTCACTTTTGGTAAGCCATGACTTAAGGTCTTGACAGTAAGTAATTGACCCCTCATGGTGGACCCTTTCCTTTTGACTTGACCTATAATTCCATATTTCCAAAATTTGTTTAGATGACATGACATTTAAGTCTGAATCCGCCCGAGGTCTTAAACCCATAAATGCACAATAATATCACACAACATACACTAATTCACAGCATGATGGACTCCATCCAACTTTCACTCCCCTAAACTTCTTGTTTTAGAGCATATTTAGACAAATTTACGCATTTAACAAGTATAAATCCGTTAGAAATAACAAATCACTCCAAGTCTTCTAGGCATTTCTTCTATTCTTTCTTGTAGAAAAGAAATAGTGTGGTATAGGCATTAAACTGAATTTGGATCATGAAAATGATGAGCCTCATGTGCATTCCATGTGTGTCCAGTCAAAACCAGCGGTTCAAATTTAGTTAATACATGTACTAAATGCACTAAATAGTTTCCGCCGAGGCCTTCATTGCATATATTTTCTTCTTTTTTCTATTTTACCCCCATACCCTACTAGAGGAAAAAGTCACTCTTGATGTATAGGCAATGTTTTTTATTGAACATGTGACAACTTTGGGTGCACTTATTAGTTTTGGAGAAAGAAGAGTTCATATGTTGTAAATTGGTATTTGGTGCACTTTTTACAGCCTAAAATCTCATTTCTCTATGGTCGATGCATTCCAACTTTTGTGACATTTTTTATCAGTTTAGCACCCAACAAGTGATAAACATCGGCCATAGCCAATAAACTAAACGAAAGTCAAACAAAAAGATACGAAAGAAAAAAACCAGTAGAGGGCTTTATGACCATCTACCTTGCTCCAATAGAGGATCACTTGGCCTCTGCCATGCGTAGCGAGTCGGACCATAAATTGAGTGAGGGCTTGCAAGCCATCACTCTATGTTGTGCGCGATTGGCGAGAGCCCTCACAACTGTCCTTGGCAAGCTCTTGCAAATGGACATCAAACCAAATCCCATGTGACTTAGAAACTTTTTCTAAACAATTAACTTCAATAAAAAGTGTATGTTTGTTTCTATTAATGTCTTAATGAAATTTTCAGAGTATGGCATGGGACACAAAGTTTCCATACTTGGGGATACATACAGTTACGGCATTCTATTATTGGAGATGTTCACTGGAAAGAGACCCAATGAAGAGGCCTTTGGGCATTATCTTAACCTCCACAACTTCGTCCTAATGGCTCTCCCGGATCGAGCAATGGACATCATAGACTTAAGACTTTGGAGTGAAGCTAGTGATCGACAACAAGAGATCAAGATCAAAGATTGCATTATCTCTGTATTTGAAGTTGGACTCACGTGTTCGATGGAATCACCATCAGATCGGATGGACATGACCGAGGCGATTAGGAAATTACACTTGATCAAGGTGAGTTACGAAACCAAAGAGAGGAGGATAGGTATGTAGCTAAGTTAGTTTTCTCATTTCATCTTGTAACTCTTTCACTAGTAGAAAAAATCGTCGTGCAAAGGCAATGCTAGCAAATTGACATGAATGTTTCCCTAACTAGTGTGCCTACCCATACCTATTATGTGTGTTTTTAATGATGACACCAATATCTAATTTTAAAATCATAGAAAATGGATGTATGGATTTATAGTTGTCGCAATCTACCTTTTTTTGCTGGAGAGGAAAACACATAAGTTTAGGTATAATGCTTAAAAGGCGGGCCTATAGCCCTTAATTAGGCATAGGCTCTCCCAAGCCCATGCCCTACGTGACATTGTTGTGTTTAATTTTAGTTTCAATTAAAGCTATAAGAATTTTCTAATGATGAGTCACCACTCGTCTGTTGGGGTCAGTTAAAAACCAAGTGAGACATGAGAGTTTATCTTACTTTCTATGCAATCAGAGAATTTAGGAGCGATGACTTAGTTACACTAATTAATCAACCAGTGTCTTTGCATGGTACATAATCTTGTTCATTTTGTCAGGCGGCTTGGATTGATTTTAAACTTATCCACTAATATATGAGATGGTCATGCAGGTGTACAATAATTAAAATAACAATAAGCAATCAAAGAAGTATAAAATAAATTACAAAGAAAAGTTAGAATCTAATGCTAAGTAGGCTATAGGGAAACCAACTTCAACATATTAGAAGTGCGCAACCAATTGGCAATTGAAATAGAATGCATAAATAATGACCTAGCATTCGTCTTATAGAACATTCAAATCTTAGGCTAAAGGTCTAAGAGGTTGTTCAATTTTGAGCACAATTTTTATCAAAGATTTTCACACATTTTAAAAAGAAACTACTCAAAAACGGATTTTTAAGCTTTTCCCAAAGATTTCTGATTTTTCTAAATTTTTATGAATTTTTTAAAAATATATAATGTAATATAATATAATATAATATAATATACTAATCCAACCGGGCTCGTCGGCCCGGGTTCACTGTTGGACTCGGCTCAGCTATTGAGCCCAGTCCGGTGAAACCCAAAACAAAATAAATATAAAAACTAAGCCCAACCCACAATGAAATAAACCTAAGTGGAAGCCTCATTAGACCCACTGAAACCATATCAATGCTCAAGCCCAGCCATTTGATCCGAATTTTTATTTCTTTTTTGATTTTTGATTTTTTAAGTTTCCTTATTTTATTCTTTTATTTCTTCCCTTCTTCTCCACGTCGTCTTATTCACGACGTCCCCTTCTCGAGCGATGTCCTTCACCCGAAGCTCCGAATTTCTTAGACAAGCCTCGGGCCAAAGCTCAAGGTGCCGCCGAGCCACCACCCTTCATCAGTCGTCTACTCCGACCGCCACTCGTCGGCCGACCTCCCCGCTGCCGGCCGAGGACCACACCACTTGGCCGGCACCAACACAACAGGAAAAACGACAGGGCCAAAGCGGACCAAGCCACGGGCGGCCCCCGAACAACGTCAAGCTCGAAATCGCAGCAAAACGATAAGATTAACAACACGCGGGAACGTCCATTCAGCCCCGAACCAAGAACGCGAAAGCGGATCTAACTTAAGCATTTCATCGAGCAGTTAGGACGCACCGTCTAAAACGACAGGAAAACGACAGGAAATACTTTTGAGATTTTCCATTACAGAGTTTAGACGAAACAGTTTAAGGACATATCTAAGGAAAAGACTATTGACCAAGAAAAAAAAGGGAGAAAAACGTGACAAATCAAACTGCGGAAATTCCTCCGGGGATGGCGCTCTTCCCATCGTGGCTTTCCACCATATCTCCAACCACATGGAAAACGTTGACTTTTCTATATTCCCAGGAGACCCAACTTTCTTGTTTAGACCGTTTCTTCTCTTAATGATTATTTATATTTCTGAAACCTTTTGAACTCCTAAATTTGATTGGCTTGATCCACGAATTTACCCTATCTGTTTAATAAGACAGTTAAGTCGTTGGGATTTGATAACATATTTGATGTAAAATGTTGCTTTTGATCCCCGACAATCTTGCAAATAGACAAACTAAAGGTCTCCTGCCTCTAATATTTCATTTTTTGCGTTTCGTTGGATGCATTGAGCAATTGAACCAATTCAATTTACGAACCAAACTGAACTTGCCTTACTCGATCGGTTCCGCATTTAATCACTTGGGGATTAGGTAGTTTTTGTTTCCAAACAATCCCTAGTTCCAAAACACCAAGAACCAAGAACTGAACATAATAAGATCCAGATTTTTTATCTGAATCTATCTATCCTAAAGCTAATCTAAATTCTAGCATAAGACCGTTATGTATTTTCTTTCCTTTTTTTTTTTTTTTTTCATAAAGAGAGGAAACTATCTTTAATAAGTAAGTTCAGAATCCATGAAATACTAACCTCAACAATCTATAAGACATGGGTCAAAATACTAGATGCGTGATCCAAAGATGGAATTATTTACGCTAGTAACTTACAATGGTGGACTAATATATGGCTTCGCTGGTAGACAAAAACAAAGAACTAATGTCTTGTTCTTAATCTACACGCTCATGCCTATTCTATAGTAGCTAAGCCAAGATGAGGAATTGCATCTAATCTTTTGTGCAATGAATTGTAATATTATTCGTGAAATTGCGGGTCTTCGTCGGTTGTGCGCCTATAAAGCAAGTGGTGGAATATATGTTGAGCGAATTTTGGAGGGCATAACGGACAAAGACCCACAATTTCAGGAATAGAGTTATTTTGTACATAGCAAACACTTGGAATAGAAAAGCTTTTCACAGGTGGCTTTAATCACCGTGCGAGCATCAGCTCCTTAGTCAGCTTATTACCTATATGTACACTAGCACGATAATCAAGGCCGCTTAGGTAAACGCCAATTACCAGCCGAAATTTATGACATTATGACCTTTAATGGGTGGTTGTTGCGCTAGTTCACTTTAGCCGGCTAAATATGATCAAGCCTCTGATTTATACAAAAAATATGTATACCTATCCTTTTCTTTTTTGATCTGACCCATACACACTTATCTATACCTATATACATAAACCAAAACGCCATTTGTCTCAATTATAGATTTCCTAAATTATCATTCAATTTCTTTTTCTCATCTCCTTCTGTTTCAGAAAAATCATCCAATTTATTTATCCCTTCACAATATTAGATTTATCAGTTACCCTTGTTTCCGTTATTTCATATTCACCCATTTCATATATAACTACTCCATCTCTTTCTATACATAATTACCTCATTATTCGCTCACGTGTGATGCATGCCTAACATAATAATAGCGATGATAACATGGATGAATGGTCATTTCCGTTCAAGCGAAGTGATTGCATTTATTGTAATTTGAAGATATCTTCAAATGGACAATATACATTCTCATGGTGAAATAGATGATGGTGTTTCCATGGTGGTGATACATTCTTATGCACAAAACACATACATCCTTAGTCAATGCCTAAATCACTGGTGAGATGATCAAGTAGATCAAGCTTTTCAACCATCATAAAGTAAATTACGAGTCTATATCAGCTATGCCACTGATATTTATATTCTCTTTTCAAGTTTATATAAAGTGTAGGTCTGATACCTGTTTGGCTTTGGGTAAGGCCCCTAGAAGTTCAAACTGTGCCTACTCAGCAATTAGGTCTAATTGTAAGAATTTTTCTGATGTGGGCTAATATTAATTAATATTATAATTTACTATTTTGAGGAATTGATCTAATAACATGAGATATAAGACTTATTAATTAATTCAATATGGGGCTGAATAATGTGAGCTGAGTAAAGCCTGACCTATAATGAGATGGCCTGTGGCTGTGGCTTAAAATTATATAAATAGTATTCAAGTTTATCCTCTAACCCTAAAGCATTAACATCCTCACGTAAGGAGCATTTACAAAATATTGAGGGTGATGAGCAGTCTCATTGAGCTACTGATACAGAGGGCAATAGAAGAGAAGAACGATGAATTCCAAATTAGGTGAACAAATCTCTTTACTTGATTATATGTGTTTTTTTATTTTACTTATGCAGATCTTGAAGTGTCGTTTTCGCGAATTACACTAATTATATGTAATACTCTCATTTAAACCTCTCTCTCTCTATATATTATTGTATAGAGTTCATGTGAATGAGTGGTTTGCAGTATTGCAACTGCCAACTCTAAGGAGGGATGGGACCATAATTGACTTGGGTATTGGGACTAGATCCCCTTTATCCCCTGCATCCTAGGACAAGGGGTTAGCTCAACTAGATAGTACTGTTAGGAGTGTTACAATTGCATAAAAATTTTCTTAATTAAATGATGCGATAACACACTTGGAGATAAATCAATGGGAAATTAAAGTGCGAGGACTCAAAACAAGGTTATAGGCTTCGTTCAATCGGCCAATGGAAACTTTATGAATCAGTTGATAAAGTGGATTTAATGCATACTTTTAGTACACTTAGCATTTCTCTAGCCTCGATAACTATGCACCACAATTTCAATTACTGACATATAATATCTTCGGAAGTTATCATGAAATTTCAAATAATAACCCAAAACAATCATCACACTCATGTATTCAATAATTTCCAATCGCCCACATGCAAACATGAGTAAGAAAAGTCAAGAATGCATCAGCTTGACTAGTTGAGCCTGATGTTACGGCCTTGATTGCGTGACTCGTGATAGCCTTGGACTCGAAACCAATTTCGTGAAAAAGGCCAAAAGAAAACAATTAAGAGTAGAGATTTACCCAAGAGACAACATATGTAAAAAAATTCATGTAGAAAGAGAGAAAATGATCACATGAAGGCGACACTCCTTCATCAATCAATTTGACCGGCAACTCTAAGCATGGCGGCCTAGTTTGAACATTCGACTTTTCCATGCACAAATTTTTCCACATAATCACCCTATAAATACTCTTTTAGCATTTGCTTTTCTCTTCATCAATCTTCCTTCCTTCGCCAAATTTCTTTTGGTCTCTCACAATATGAGTTCCCGTATGACAATCCCTCTGCATCTTATTTTTCTCGTCGCGTTAACCCTAGCATTGATCCCTCCGTCCATCGCCCAAGACTCGCCCCAAGACTATGTCGCGGCCCACAATGCGGCTCGCTCTCAGGTTAATGTGGGCCCGATGGCGTGGGACGAAAGCGTCGCTGGCTATGCCAGGGATTACGCCAACAAGCATGCCAGCGACTGCACGCAACTCGTTCATTCAGGCGGACCCTATGGGGAGAACCTTGCGTGGGCTTCCCCCGATCTTACTGGCACCGGAGCAGTGAACATGTGGGTCGGAGAAAAGCCTGACTACGACTACAATTCCAATTCATGTGCACCGGGAAAGGTCTGTGGACATTACACTCAGGTGGTGTGGCGCAACTCTGTTCGGCTTGGATGCACAAAGGTCCAATGCGCGACGGGCGGTACTTTGGTCACGTGTAACTATGATCCTCCTGGGAATGTTGGTGGCCAGAAGCCGTATTGAATTACAAAAAGTTGTATGTCGGATGATGAGCTATTATGTCAAAATAATGCCTCATTATGATGAGGCTATGCTTTTGATGCACCAAAATTAAATAACATCATTTGAATGATGCATGTAATCTCTTTACTGAAGAAAAAGTTAACCTCTTTCAGTATTTATTTTTTTATATTTTTATTTTGCAATTTCTTTTTTTCAAGTGAGAGAAATTTCGATCATTTGTCTAACCTCCTCAGCTCCATGCTCTCAAGCACATCACTATCCCTTTGAAGCCTCATCACAGATATGGAAAGAGAAGCTAAGCATGATCTCTATTGCGCATTTTACTCTTGAGTCAATTATCTTTGGTGTTTCTATTGATTGTATGTAGTACATAGCAATGGCCGTCTTTTCCACATAACAGAGTACATTCATCCGTTCAATAAGCTGATCATTCATGCCAAAAAACATTAAGATATGGACCAATATTATTTAATAATATGGACTTGGTGGTATATTCGTCGATAAATTTTATGTATTGATGAATTGAACTCCTTCATTGACCAAGTAAGTAAATGATCTCTAATTAATCAACTTGGTGTCGATAAGTACCAGTCAAAATTGCCTAACTTTGTATTCTATTTCAATCCATATAGCAGCCTAGTACTCTAGAAAGGGCGTTGACTCGTCACAGTTCGAAAATTCTTCCCTGAGGGTTTCATGTGCTTGGATATAACCACCTAAATGAATTTTCATGTCATCTCAAATTACGATGTTTTAAAAATTAAGACGGAAGAACACACCAAAATTTGCGGTCAATGAAATCTGATTTACAAGTTTTACGTCTGTGGAGTCAATCATCGGAATCGATACGAAGTTGTTGTATATGACTAAGTGGATGAAATGATTAACCTATAATTTGGGAAAGTATTGCGAAAGCTCTAGAAAACTTGCTTGTTGGGACAATGTAATACAAGCCCGATACTTTCATTGGGAGAATAGGAAAACAAAAAAAAGAGTTCAAGTCCAAGCCTGTTAATAATTCCCGATGGATAATGACAAATTTTATTCATTTCATTGGCAAATATTGGTTCTAACATTCATCACTAGAAATGCGCATGTTAAAAAAGCAACACTCACTCACTTCGTCCTTCCTATATTAACATTATATTCAATCTGTTTTAATGTTATTGCTTAATGGAAAATAATTGACAACATTGTATTTTTTTGTCTAGTATACGTAGATAAGAAAATCTCGATCAATTTATTTTCTTATTTTCTTATTTATTTAGGGTCAAAGTTGGGACGGCATGACCTAACATTAGTCACCAGCGAGCCACTTCATCCGCATACAGGCCAATTGTGATTATTTGACCGACGAAGCTCGTCGAGGTGGAAGTAAATTTTACTTCCTATTTCAAAGAGAAAATTATTCTCTCCGCACTAGAAGTTTTGATTAATTTTCTCTTTACACTGGAAGTTTTGATTTCTTCTGTAACAAGTTACAAAGTCCTAGCTTTGCATAGGCATACCTGTATGTAAATATTTTATCCGCATATGTTGGTATTTTCACATGTTGTTTTTATCCATGTTAAGTATATAAATTTCGTCGCTTAAGATTTCGAAAATACTGGCACTCATGTTACTTCTATGAATGTCTTGGACCTATATCAATGCATAAATACTTAAAAAGCACTTACCATCATTTTAAATTAGCTTATGAAGGAGGAATTTGGGTGTGTTCGATTCAGTATTTTGAATGCCCATTGGGAAAATGCAAAACAGTTTAGCCTAAAGGACTTTAGGTAAATGCAAAGACGGTTTGGTAAACTATGCTTTGAGAAGTAACTTTGAGAGAAATGCCATTTGGTTAGTTTTTTTAAAATTTTATTTGTTTAAAGTTGAAAAAAATAATGTATGCAACCTTTTAAATATAAATTTTGACAATAATACTAAAAAAATCAAATTTATATATTTTGAAAAAAGACTAAACCCTTTATTAAATTTTTTTTAATTTTTATTTTCTTAAAATTGAAAAAAATGATGTATGCAACTTTTTAAATATAATTTTTCACAATAATGCATATATATATATATATATATATATATAATTTTTTTTAAAAGACCAAATCCTTCGTTGAAATTTTTTAATTTTTATTTGTTTAAATTTGAAAAAATAATGTATGCAACTTTTTAAATATAAATTTGAAAATAATGCTAAATAATCAAATACATATATAATTTTTTTAAAGACCAAACCCTTCATCAGAATTTTAAAATTTTTAGTTGTTTAGAATTGAAGAAAATAATGTATTAAATATAAATTTTGACAATAATACTAAAAAAATCAAATACATATAAAAAATCAAATATATATATATTTTAAAAAAAAAGACAAAATCCTTTGTTGAAATTTTTTAATTTTAATTTTTGAAGATTTGAAAAAAATAATGTATGCGAATTTTTAAATATAAATTTGAAAATAATGCTAAGAAATCAAATACACATATATAATTTTTTTTTTTTAAAATGTCCAAACCCTTTGTCGGAATTTTTTAACTTTTATTTGTTTAAAATTGAAAAAAATATAATGTATGCAACTTTTTAAATATAAGTTTTGACAATAACATTTTTTAAAAAACTAAAATATATATGCTAAAAAAATCAAATATATAAATAATTAAAAAAACCAAAATATATTTAATTTTTTAGCATTTATATATATTTGATTTTTTTAGCATTATTTTGGCATTTTAAAAAAAATAATAACGAGGGAAAATAAGAAATTTGAAGAATTAGTGAGAATAGTCTTGGAAGAAAAAAATAAGTTTTAGCATTTAGTCAAATGTTGACTTTAATCCCTAATTGAAAATTTTCACGCCGACTTTTACTTGAAAGCTACTTCAAAATGGTTGCCAAAAAGCATTTCCCCAAGAGGCTTTGGAGGCCGAAGCCCCTGGAAATGTTGAACCAAATGCACCCTTTGAGTTTAGTTCTTCACGATACAACTCAGCAACCCATGCCCATATCAAGCGATTTTGACAAGCAATTCACCATGAAAACGAGCTTGAGTCATGCTCGAATTGCCGTTCTTCCCTCAATTGATGTACCAACTCTACATACCCCTTTATTCTTCAATTTCTTCGTACTAGAAGTATTAACTTGCTGCATAGACATGTCAAAATTTAGCTTCATTACCATGGAGACCCCAAAATCTAGCTTCATTACCATGTGTGATGTTCCCCTACTTAGGGTCTAAATTTTTCTTTTTCTTTTTGTTGGGTAGGATCTTGAATCCTGGACACAGGCCTTTTGCTCTAAGGCACGATCTAGGCCCACCCAGCCTACATATGATGGGCTGGATTGGGCCATAATGTTGGCCTAATTGGCAGGCCCAGTTAGCTCTTGCTCGCCCATCATGTTTCTTCCGGTACAATTTGAGTTGTCGGCAAGTTTAAGCATAGCTCACCCAACATATCGAGCCTAATTAAGATTAGCATATTCCAACCGAAGCTGATTAACTTTAAAAAGAGAAATCATTTGTACTGTCGAAAATATAACAAAAGAATTATCCATCAATCTACACTAGGAATTGCTGATTCATATAACATCAAACTTAAAAGATCACGTATATGTCAAAAACCTTAGGTCAACAACTACATGCTATATGCTCCACCAAACCAGTTTCATAAATATGTCGGTGGTACAAATTGAATCAATGAGGAAGGAAGGAAGAAAATGAGGTGAAAGAATTGGAGATGACTTGTTGTGGATAAGTTAGTTTAGTATTTGGGAAGAGGGCACTCCTTGGGCAGGTTGTTTTGGAACCTTGCATTGTCCTGGCAATGGTCATATGACATGTGATATCTCTTGACCCATTTGAAACACCTCCTCGTTTTTCCATCAGATTGTGGGGCAAAACCTCGGAATGCCCTTCCAGACGCTGGCGTCGATCTTGTAGTCCCCGAACAAGACCACGAAGGGCCCATCGACCAATCAACCATGTCACGCTAACCCCATGTCTCCCAGATGTCGCCATCCCATAGGGTGGTTTTGACACCAATCTCTTGCCAACTAGGGAACGCCACCACTTTGTCTGCGTGGTTTCGGCCCATCTGAATCGGGATCAAATCCATATAGAAACTGCAAAGAGGTTTCCATCCATTATTTTACGCATGATTTGATTTTTCACTAATTCATCAACCCGAAGGTAAATCCGCTCTTCGTGGCTGTCGAACTACTCAGCAAATACGTTGGTTTCGAGAATGTAAGGCTGCCCGGACACGTCACTGATGAACTCAAAATCTATCCCGTCCCGTTCAGCTAATCGGACGTCAACTGAAGTTTGATCCCAATTCAAATCAACCATTGAGGCACAGGCCAATCCAAGGTATTTTATCTTTATCCTTATTTATATTATTTGTCAAATATAAAGATTAATTTAGATATACTATCTTTTGTTTTTCGTTTTAAATTTGAATTCAACTGGGGTTTGTACAGGGTTCTTTGTCAAGAAGTAGGTGTTTTGTGACATCCAGTGAGGGCCGCCTCACCTTCTCAACAAATATACTATTGGTAGATCAACAAAACTGCATTCCTTATTTTAATGTGTTGATACCCACATGACCTAACCCCCCAATTTGGTGTGGCATGTTTATCAAACCTCATACCTAACTCTACCCTCTATGTTTTTTTACGTCCAGGGATACTAAGATCTACATGAAACCCAGATGGAGCAATTCAAGGAACTACTCAAGTCTGAACTCAACATGTATAATCTTAGGCAAATAATCAATAACCTTCCCATAGCAATTTAAGGCTAATAAACAATGTATTTAATCAATCATAATATCGAGTTAAGCTATAAATCTTACAATTAATGTACATCCATTCCCCTGCTTTATAGTAAGATAAGGTTCAATAACATCAAAATCATGTTAAGATTCAACCATTTTAATTCATTCAAAACACGCTAGCTTTATATCTATTACTTCAAGAACATATTTAATATCACAATCTCTATGTCCGTTATACTAATTTAGGCATTCAAACTACTGTATTTTTTTTTTAGAAAACATATGAGAATAACTCCATTACTTATTCGTAAACTTATCAAGGATCAATCCTAATTAAAATCAAGAAAATTCACTTACAATTTGTCCAATTTCTAATGTGGAAAATCTAGACTGCGGTTATGTGACATCCTGATTTTCTGATTTTGTTTTCGATTGAATGAGTTAGGCTTTTCATCGACGCGCCTATAGTTCTTTTTTTATTTATTTTTTTTTAAGCTGATCACTCACGAGATAACTAATTGATCGGGTGAAGCCGTTAAGGAATCTAAATGTAATAGACTTAAGAATTCGACCAGAAATCGATTGCTCGACCGTGCTCGACCGTGCTAATATGGCACTGTCAAAATCGACCAAAGATCGGAGATAGGTTGATTCGACTGAGTTATGTGATTAAAGTGTGGGTGATTCCACATAATTGTAAAATTCTCGTTGAATGACACTAAACTAATTTTTCCATCATTTATGTTTCATGTGCCCGTATTTAAAACCTCGAGATTTTCACGACTACTGAGAGTTGCCAATGAGTCGAAGATGCACAATGTGGCTCGAAAATAATCAACCACGGGTCAAATGCGCTAAAAATTCCAAAACTACCTGGTAGATTAGGTCACACTAAAATCGTGTTCGGTTGAAATTAATCGCAAAATTGAACCCGATTTCTATCCTGTCACAATTTATTTTAGGAACGTCGAATCATCCTTCGAAGATTTTCTTGCAAACCCGAGTTTTTGGCGAAAATTCAAGATTGGGCGTTTTTGGACCGGGAAATTTAGAAGACCATTTTTGGGTGGATTTTTTGGCATTCAAATTGGATTCATTGGTGAGGAAAATCATAGATTTAATGTGGGTGCCTTAGTTGGAATATATGGGCACCAAATTGGGTTGATTTGAGTTGGAATTAAATGAAATTGGAGGGGAAATGTTACAAAATTCGTAGGTCCATGGGGCTGCAATATTTTGGATCACTTGGAAGGCTTGTGGAGGAAGCTTGGTGTGGGAAATTGGCTGAGGATGAGGCAGCAGCTGGTGGGGGCCAAGTGATGAGTGAATGTGATATTTTGTGAAGACTTTGGAGACCATTGGTGGTCCCCCTTCAAGCTACAGCCCTCTTCTTCTTCCTTGGCCTTGCTTTCCCCATTGTTGTTGTAGTTGAGAGCTCAAAGAATTAGAGAAAGCCAGCCAAGAACCAGTTAGCCTATCGACCGCCCCCTTGCCACCCATCGAGCACGTTGCTACCACCCGCCAGCCTCTCGCCGTCGCGCTTGCCCCTACTCGCATCCTAGTCGCCATCCGGAAAGTCCCAAGCCATTGAGCGCTCCGTCCAGCAGCCGTTGACTATCATCTAGCCGTCGTTTGCCGCCCCCAAGCCACTTGGACCCGCCATCGCCACCTAGCCGCCTGCCATGCCCCTTTTCACAGTCTTAGCCCCTTCGGCCGCCCATTCTAGCTAGCAAGTAGAAGCTGAGTCTTAGCCCAAGCTGAGACTTCGTGAGCCTTTTTCGGGCCTGTCTGGACCTCCCTTGGTGTCGTCATAGGCTTGCGTTGCCGTCATCGTGGACTCACCGGTTCGCTAATCCGGTAAGTTTACTTGTTAAACCTTGTTTAGAGGTTAATGATACTTAAGAGTTAATTTCATTAGCTTAAGTATGGTTTATGTGGTTAGTTTAGATTAATTAGTGATTTAGTTGCTTAATTAGGATTGTTAGGTGGATAGATTAGATTAGTTAAGGGCTAAATAGATTGTACTATCTATGTAGATAGGTGCATTATTTTTCTAGGCCCGTTTAGGTGGCTAAATTAGTGTTTTAGGCCTAAGTATGCACTTATCTAATTAAATTGCAATTTATTTAATTATTTGATATTTTTCGAAAATTATACCGAGATAGTCCGTAGCCAGAATTTCGTGCTGATTGCAGTGGTGTGCTTAGTTTATGCAATTGATGGTTAAATTGTGCAATTGAGTAATGATTGTTAATTTTGAGTGTTTATTTCAAAATTGTGAAATTTTGGTATTTAATTAGAAAATACCAGGTGTTGGGTTTTGACACCGAAAAAAATATTTTTAAGTACTATATTAAATAGTGGAATTTTAAAAGAAATGATATCAATTTTTTGGTTTAATATGATTTTGTACCCACACACGATTATTTTACCATGTGTTTTTAATATGAAGAAAATGGGCCAAGTACATTATTTTAATTGGGACATTTGAGTGCAATGCATGATGTCTTGGCTGAGATTGGATGAGTGCATGAATGATATGAGAACCCGTCACGAGCCTTTGGTGCTGGACGATGCTCATTTGAGAATGCCCCAAATCAACAGATGCCGGTCGTAGTGGAGGCTAAGCCGATGCTCCTATATGAAATGCCATCTAGATGTAGATGTTGCCGTGCTAGATGGTGCGAGACGACGCCTAGCTACGCTAGAAGACCGTTGACTGTTGAGTCGGTCATGGCCGTTGAGTCGTAATCAATTGGGACGCATGATTAATTGAAATTGATGCGCCTGATTATGGGACAAAATTGTGTAGCATGGAATGTGACGTGTCATAACGATTTGGCCTTATAATTGGGACTCCTATAATTGTTTGTGATATAAGTTGAGACGTCCCGATTGATGAGTGCTTTTAATGCAATTATATGTGATATGAATTGTACTAACGTGCAAGAAGGAACTGAGGCGAGGTAAGTCTTCTGTGATGTGTGGTTAGACTACCTCTAGGCGTATTTCATTCCTAATTGGGGTTTAGGGTGTAGATTTGCTGAGATGTTATCTCACCCCATCGTGGACTTATCTTTTCAGATCCATAGATGGAGGTGTGACTCGTCCGTTTTGAGTGGCCACGAGAGGCCGAGGAAGAGCGCACTGTACTCCCTATCCACGGGAATCCTGACTGGACCCGTGAGCTTGTGGTCACTACTATTTGGGTCAATGAGGGCCTACCTTAGTTGGTCCCTCATAGATTCAAGGTGTGGTTTCGCCACAAGCCCAATGGTGTTCGGGAGGGCCCCCTGGATGGCTTTGACGAGTTTGTTGTCGATGGTGAGTATGTTGAGGATCTCAATGTCCCTAGTGATGACGTGATAGACCAAGATCCCAAGTAGATAGGGTCTGGGGTAGAGTAGCCTCTTTTTGGTTTAGACTTTTGTTTATAAATTCAGTGTGTTTATAAAAGTGGCTTTTGTGATTTTGTTGTCTTGCTTTTCTATCCCATGTTGAGTATTGTCTGAGGATTATTGGGATAAGTACACTAATGGTGTCATAAGTTGTGTACGACGCTCATTTTGGTGCCAAAAGTTTCCGTTGGATCACTTAATTGCCAAAAAATTTGAAAAATGCTCACTTTAGTGCTAACGCCGATTTGAACTACCGGAAATCCGACGTGGCATTTTTTAAAATTAATTTCTTATACTGATGTGGCTCGCCGGAGAGTCCAGTCAGCGTGTAAACCACCAAACGACGTCGTTTGGCATCTTAAACCTCAAGTCGAAACCCTAAATCCCCAAATCGAGAGAGAGAGAGAGAGAGAGAGAGAGAGAGAGGGGCCATGGCGGTGGCATTGTCTTCTTCCCCGAAGAACAACACCAGCAAAGAGAGAGAGAGAAGCCATGGCGTCATCGTCTTTTTCTTCGAAGAACAACACCAGTAGAGAGAGAGAGAGAGAAGCCATGGCAATGTTGTCTTCTTCCCTGAATAACAACGCCAACAGAGAGAGAGAGAAGCCATGGTGCGGCGTCTTCTTCCTTGAAGAACAACATCAGCACTAGCCACTCTTTGAACAGAGCCCAATCCACCATCTCCATCTGTGCCCTCCTTGTTTCCCTCGCACTCCTCATCTTCTCTCTCTCTCTCTGCACCTTCAATCCCCCTTCTTCCTCCTCCTCCTCCGCCCTCGTCTCCAATTTTCCCATCACTTCTTGGCCGAGCGATGGTGGCCGAGCACAGTGGCCGAGCATAGTGGCCGAGCAATGATGGCCGAGCATGGTGGCCGAGCGACGGTGGCTGAGCATGGTGGCCAAGGGACGGTGGCCGAGTAAGCTAGGTCGACAAGGATGAACAAAAAAAAAAAAAACCCTAATTTCAATCACAAATGAGCTATACGGCGTCGTTTTTCCTAAGCCATCCACATAGGATGGCAAAACGACGTCGTTTTCTTAATTAGGACAGAAAATGACATCGTTTAAAGGGTTTATCATTTTTTTTTTAAAATATAAAGCCACGTAATTATTTTGGCCGGAATTTTTCGCCGGCGGCACCAAAGTGATTGTTTTTTCTCCGATTTGACACTTAAGTGATTCCGGTGGAAACTTTTGGCATCAAAGTGAGCGCTATACATAACTTATGGCACCATTAGTGTACTTAGCCCAAGGATTATTATATGTTTCCGCATGTGCTTTATCGATTGGGTCGGCGACGCGTCCTAGACATCGCAAATTTCATCGACCACCGAGGGATGTGCGCGCACTCGAGGTTCGAGGCGTGACGGGCTACATCTCATGAAAAGCCACTTAGACACTCTGAAATTAATTATACTTCCCTCAAAACTTCATCCACACATAGTGTCCACTCTCTAGGAATCAAAGATATGATGGACTAATATATTTTCATACATGGCTCTTGGTCGGCCAATTTTTGGGAATCAAATAAACCATATAAAATTGTTGTACATCATTTAATTTATAAATGCACTTTTATTTCTTTGGCAATTATGTAATTTATGTAAATATGAGATACTTTCCAAATGTTCACTAAATATCATATGTACATGGTGCAACCCCGAAAATAATCCTTCTCATGCCAAATCCCAATAGATATATTCCTTTTATCACAATTAAATAATATCTTGAATGGACATTGACATATCACCGGGTGTCAAAATATTAGGATATTATAGTTCCAGGCAGCAAATTTGTTAGTGAGTTGGCCTCAATATTACATAAGCAAATCACAAACCAAGTAATTGATCATCTCTTCTAGGGATTAAAAGTGCTATAATAGTACATCAAACATACCATAGAGTCAGTCCCACTGATATACCCAGGTGGTTGCACATAAAAGATTCTAGAGCTAACCCTCATAGGTTCAAGATGTGGTTCCCACCATGTAGCACTTTACCTTGCAAGGTTCAAGAGGTGGCACCCATAGGGTAACACTTTGTTACACATGGCACTTAGTTTTGTGGGTGAGCTCCAAAAATTGAAAGCTTGAGTTCACTTGGACTAGGCTACCCTAAATTTGCGGGCTCGAATAGGTCCATGCCGTGCCATGATTTCAATGTCCATCTCAAGCCTTAACATCTCTTGCCCGGATTGGCCCGAACAATTATGTTAAAATTTAAAATACATATTAACTAAAAATATAAAAAGAAATAGTAGAAAGTACATTGTTTGTACTTAAAGCACTTCAATGAAATCAATATATAAAACAAAGTAATTTTTTAGGCCCAAAATCAGGCTAGGCCTAAACTGGCTTAGAGCCAAAAAGGCATTGAAGCTAGCCCTCTCGCTCCATGCTTACTCCTACCTAGTTCATACTTGCTATTCCATTTCACACATGATGAATGCATATTAACACATGCGATCCGATTTATGTATAGAATATGATATAAAATTTACAAATACTTAACACATTAAAATCCATAAACTCAATCAATCAACATTTCTATCTAATTCAAGAAACACAAACTGAATGCTGCACTAGTCTCTTTAGCAGTGGATCGGAGCATTGACTAGTCAAGAGTCACATGTAAATTAAAAGCATCCCATGGGTCCACCAATTACAAAAACTATTCCCGGCTAAGCCTATATGTAATTGGCATCCAAAACCTCGTGATTGTGAACCACTTATCTTTAAACTAAAATTGGGGACATGAGTATGGACTACGAAATACTATTCAATAGCCATAAAATAGCGTGCGACTGGGCAAAATTGGACAGTGTATATATATTGGTTATGCATTTGACAGAATGTTGGTGGACATGAGTATGAGCCTCTTAATCCGCATTATCTGTTGGGCGACTTATCTTGAACCAAAATCGGGGAGATGAATGTGAAATACTATTTAATAGAGAATAGCTATTAGAATAGCGTGGCGGCTGGGCATATGGAGAGTGTATATATTGATTAGTCATTTGACAGAATGGTGAGTCTTTTGTCTCCATGGACTTGTTAATCCTCACGTAATTGACGAGGTATTAATAGACTAAACAAATCCATCACTGTTTAATGAAATTAATTAGGATATGATGGAGGAAAAGCACTTTGTTTAATTGACGAAACAAGTCCCATCATTATATGGAACCTTTAAAAGTGTTTTCTATTAGACAGTGTTATGTTATTTATTGATATTTATATGTTAAAGCCACGTGCAGACTATAAGTGGACGATAAGTCATATTCAACTGTTAAGAACAATATACCACATGACTTGTTATACCGAATTATAAAATGATCTTAGTGTGTTTGACATTTATTTACCTTGTTTTTCTCGTAAAGATGAAAGTGAAAAAGAAGTTGAAATAGGAATAACACTACTAAAGTAGCGTGGCGACTTTGGGCATGATTTGAGAGTGGATGTATCGATTGCGCATTTGATGGAATCTTCAGTAGCAATGAGCGTGAACTTGTTAATCCGCGCCATCGGGTGGGCGTCATGTCATCAATCAAGCGTTGGAATTAGCGTTAGAGTAAAATTCGTCATGGGAACGATAACGGGAGCAAGATCAATTAATGGGAATTTAGTTTTCTATTACGCCACCATTTCTTCTCAAATTAAATAAAATCCTCTTAAACAAAGGGTGTGTAAAAGAGACCACTCAAATCGGAAACTACTCGAACCAAACCGAACCAACCGGTTGGGTTCGGTTCCCAAGAGTGTTAGTCTAATTCTCGATTCCTAAAAGTGGAACTGGTATCTGAGCGGTCCGATTCTATTGAGAAAACTCCTACCAAATTTTAAAGTTGACAAAATTTTATAGTTCTTACTCTTATTTTGAAGAACAAAATGTATTTAAAGTTGCTCCTAAGGTTATATCGAAGACTTTTGCCAAAGTCTATTTATTCCTAGAAGTATTCCCCACTTTGACAAAATCTAGACTGAGATCGTGTCTAGAACGGGGAAGAAATTAGATTCAGATTTATTGATTTTGTGACAAGAATTCAGAATAAACTTATTAGGAATTTATTCTACAACATCTAGTTCTCTGGTGAAGAATTTCACTTACCTTTTATAAATTCATTGATGGAATCAATCACAAATTGATGGACTTTTTGGGAAGTATTTACTTATGGAAACCAAGATTCTGATTATATAAGTGACTAGAATTAGTGGATTTTCCATCTCTACTTTCAAACGGTTACAAAATCACTTTAATTGATTATGTCCAACGGATTGATTGGAAGAAATTTCTCCGGAAAATGTCAACGGCTAGCGTGGCATGGAGGAATATTTAAGGAGGTCATTAATTCTATTTGAATAGTGGGATGTGAAAATTAGAATTCCAAAGTTTGAAACTTTTCTTGACTACTTGTTTTCTTTGGTGCACTTTACAAATCCCGTTCAAGAGAAAAAATCACAAAAAGAGTGACTTAGTGAGTTAGAGGGATCTTCCACTTAGTGTTTGCACTCATAAATTGTATTTGTCTATTGACTCTATAGTGAATTCCAGTCAAAAGGCTGTTAGCGTGGGAAAGTGGATATAGGCTTAAAATACAGTTGAACCACTATAAATTTCATGTGGAATCTTCTCTTCTCTTAACTCCTTTACTTAACTCCTTTACTTAAGTTTGTTGCACTATTATAGGTTATCATGAAAGTCTGAATATCTACCAGAGATCTGGTGTTTCTCGAAATTGATTATGTTTCTTATCCAGACTTTACTTGCTACTTACTTTATTATGAAATCGGTTGTTAAAATTTCTTTTAGACACCTATTCACCCTCCTCTAGGTATTCTTACTAGCTTTATCAATTAGTATTAGAGTATTGTGCTCATCTTTTGAAATGTATTTACTTTTGAGCTAAAGATCTTCTATGGTTAGTATATTAGCACCAGAACTTGTGCAAGGGTAGAGCAATATCAGGCCACCTTATTTTGATGGAAAAAGAATAAAATGTATGGAAAAACAAAAATGAAGGTATTTCTAAGATCTAGAGATCTTCTGGAGTGAGATGTTATGGAAAACGGAATTAATCCAAAGGTTGCTTCCGCATCCGACAAGGGAAAGAAAGCCTTAGACAAGGATGCCAAAGAAATCGATCAAGCAAAAATCACCAAGAAACAAGCTCTTGACGCAAAGGCGATCTTTTCCTTATATTGTGCTTTATCTTTGTTGAATATAATAGAATTTCTTCATATTAAACAGTTGAAGAAATTTAGGATAAACTTCATGTCACCTATAAAGGAACATATTGTATAAAGGAGACAAAAGTAAATATTGTGCTTGGCTAATATGAATTCTTCAAGATAAAACCTGAAGAATCTATTGGAGATATGTTCAGCCATTTTACAGAAATTGTAAATGGTTTGGCATATCCAAGTTAGTCAACTTTTCTCCTAATGAATGTCAACAAACTTCTATGAGGATTATCAAATGACCGGAATCATGTTAAGACCTCAATATGAGAGACGTAGAGAATTATGCCACTTTCTATTTATGAATTTATTGGCACTCTTCAATCCTATGAAGTGGAATATATCAATGACAAAGAGGATCCAAAATGTAATAAGTCAATTATACTTAATTCTAATGTTGATTTTGATGATACATACTCAAACGATGACATGGACGATGAGGAACTTGCTCCGTTGATCAAGAAATTCGGGAAATTTAATAGGAAGGGAAGAAAATTCAATTGGAAAAAGCGGAACAAGAAAAACTTCCAAAAAAATCAATGGAGGATGATAACCTAGTAAGGATGTGATATGTTTGGAGTGTAAGAAGAAAGGACACATCAAGAGAAACTGTCCTTTGTTGAAAAAGAAGAAAGGTAAGTATGAAAAGTACAAGAAAGCATTAAAACAAAAAACTGGAGCGACATGGAGTGTGAGGAAAGTGACGAGAAATTTGCAAATATCTATATGATGGCTCATCAAACTCATATTCAAAATCATATTTTGATTCAAACACAGATTCTTAGTCCGATAAGGAAATCAATGTAAGCCATTTTGAAATCCCTATTAAAGTGTCTAAATAAATAGACAAGCTTTGTTTAAACCTCAAATCTTCTCTTTAAAGGATCTCCGAATTAAAGAAGGAAAATTCTAAACTCAAACAACATGATACTTTTTGGAAAGAAAAGTTTGGGAGTTTGAAAAATAACTTTGATGACTTAAAGGAAAGATGTGATTCTTTTTCAATAGAAACTGAAATTTTGAAAAAGGAAATTTCAGACATTACTACAAAATTCTTAAAAGGCTCAAAAACTTTAGAACAAATTCTCTTTGCTCAAATTCCTCATTATAACAAATCTAGTTTGGTACAGCTAGAGTAAGTGATCTTTTGATTGATTTTCCTAAGGTCAAGGAGAAACTTAGACAAAGATCTCCTATATTTGCTTACAAAAACCATTTTCAAAGAGTTTTTCACAAAACCTGTTGATCAAAGTACTCTTGAATGTTTTAAGTGTGGAGACTTAGAACATTTTGAAAATAAATATCTTAAAGTTTGGAGACTTGTTATAAAGGATTGGGCAAAAACTATCTTTACAACTAACTCTTCAAAACCTAAGAAAATTTGGGTATTAAAGAAGGCTTGAGATTTCCTTTTGACTATAGGTTATTATTAAAATAAAAAGCAAATGGTACTTGGACAGTGGTTATTTCAGACATATAACATGAGATTCAAATAGTTTCATAAAATTAGAAAAAACAAAAAGGAGGAAATGTTTCTTTTGATGGAAACAACAAAGAACAAATTTTTGGACATGGAATAGTGAGGATTGGCAGCTTGATCATCAACGATGTTTTTCTAGTAAAATGTTTAAACTACAACATTCTGAGCATAAGCCAACTATGTGATGCAGGGTTTAGAATCAACTTCCAAGAAAATATTTGTTCTATAGTCAGTCAAGACTTCTCTCAAACCTTTTCCGGTTGAAGACATGGCAACATTACCCTCTAGACATAAATTCAGAGAGTTCTCAATATCTAATCTCAATTCAAGATGAAGCAAATCTTTGGCATCACAAGTTAGGACACATTAGTATGAAACAAATTGCCAAATTGTCTTCCAAGAAGCTGGTCACAGTCTTCCTAAAATGGTGTACCAGAAGTTTGAGCTATGTACTCCATGTAACTTAGGAAAATAGGTCGGAAGTTCATTTAGAACCATAAATCATGTTTTCACTAACCGCGTCTTCCAGCTTCTTCACATGGACCTTTTCGGACCGACTAGAACTCAAAGCATCGTTGGTAAGAAATAATGTTTAGTAATTATATGGGATTACTCAAGATTTACATGGGTTTTCTTGTTGGCAAATAAAGCGAAATCTTTCTCATATTTTTCAAAGTTTGCCAAAAAGGTTCAAAATGAGAAATGCTATGCTATTTCGAGCATCAAGACTGATCATTGGGGAGAATTTGAAAATCAAAACTTGTAAAGTTTTGGTGATTAAAATGGTTTTCGACATGTTTTCTCCTATCTTTACACTCCAAAACAAAATGGAGTTATAGAAAGGAAAATCTGGTCTTTACAAGAGATGGCCAAAACTTTGTTAATTGAAAGTAGAATTTCTTCTTGCTTTTGGGTAGAAGCAATCTCCATTGCTTGTTATATAATTATCAAAGTATTTCTAAGACCCGTTCTAGAGAAAACCCTCTATGAAATTTGCAAAGGGAGAAATTCAAATATTTCTTATTTCATGTTTTCGGTTGCAAGTATTTTATTTTGAAAAATGCAAATGATTGTCTGGATAAATTTGATGAAAAGTCGGATGAAGGGACATTTCTTAGATATTCCACCATAAGCAAAGCTTACAGGATCTTTAACAAGAACACATAGACTATCGAAGTATCAATGAATGTCAGGTTTCAAGAAATTGACTAGAACCAACAAGACTATGCTTAACTTGAATAGTCTGAGTTAGTTTCAAACTTAATGAAGTTTGAGTCTCATAAACATGCTCAACCATTTGGTTAACAAAGTCAACCTGAAGAGAAAATAGAAGATTCAAAGGAAACATAGACTCAACAAATCCTTAAAGATAATAACAGATTCAACAACAAATGAAAGTACAAATCAAGTCATCCAAAAAATCTCATCATTGGCAATATATAAGAAAAAATTCATACCAAATCCAAAGTCAGAGGAGACTCAAGTGCTCTAGTTCTCATTTTTAAAATAGAACCAAAGGGAGTAGAAGAAACCTTAACCGATGAAAGCTAGATAGAGGCAATAAAAGAGGAGCCTAGGCAATTCAAGATTAATGATATTTGGGAGTTGGTTCCAAAACCAAAAGGAAAATGTGTAATTGGAACAAAGTGGGTGTTTGGGAACAAGATGAATGAAAATGGTAAAGTGAAATAAGGTAAGACTAGGAAGGAATAACTATGATGAGACATATGCACCAGTAGCCAAGTTGGAAGCTATAAGGCTATTACTTGCATATGCATGTTTTCAAAATTTCATATTATTCCAAATGGATGTCAAAAGTGAAAGGGCTAGTTGAACACCTAGAGGGGGGTGAATAGGTGTGAAAACATATTTTTGCGAAATGTAGTAAAAATACTTTACTTTTAAACTGAGTCTGATTGATTACAGACTTTTCAGAAGGATTCAGACTTCAACAACTATCTCAAAGCACATAAGTAAATTGCAACAAATAAAGTAAATGAGTTTAGGAAGAGAAAAATAGACACAAGGTTTATAATGATTTGGCTTAGATTAAGCCTAAGTCCACTCTCCACGCAAACAGCCTTCTGGCTAGTTTCTACTATGAATTGAAAGAGAATATTATAGCCATGTGATCTCAACTTCTCAGTGAGGAGTATATACAGTTCTCACAAGATCACTCTCTAGACTCTCTCACTTTCAAATACAAGTTTAAGCACTAAATGATGAAGGACAAGAGATTTGGAAGCTTCAAACTTTGGAATTTCTCTTTCACACTCTCTCTAAATGACTTGAAAAATCCATTTAAATACTCCTCCATTCCTTGTCGACCGTTGACACTTTCCAGAGAAATTTTTAAATCAACCCATTGGACAGAATCAATCAAGGAGATCTCGAGCTGTTTGAAGATTGAGATGAAAGCCCGTCAATCCTGTTTGCCCATACAATCAGGATCTTGGTTTCCAGAAGTAAATTTTTTCCAAATAAGCTTGCATTCCAAAATGATTCACTTCTTCAAAATTGATTCTAATTAAGATAACCAATATGGTAAGTGATATTTTCAACCAAAAAGCCTAATGTATCCTGTACGTACTGAAACTTTGAAGAAAATAATCCTTAATTTGATTAAGTCTCCATTCTTGCGTTCAGTCTGGAACTTATCAGAGTAGGCAGACTTCTAATGTAAGATATATTTTGACACAGAAGTCTGACATTCTTCATAATAGAACATAGATAAATTTTGTCGGCTTCAAAACAACATATGAATTTTCTCCAACAAAAAGTACATTCCTAAATGATTTCATCTAATAAGAAGTTTATGTAGAACAACCACCATGATTCGAAGACCCTAAAAACATAGTTTTTGTCTATAGATTGAAGAAAGTTTTGTACGATTTGAAGCAGGCTTCTTGGGTCACGCCCTGATCCACGAGAGCGTGGTCGATAAAATTGCAACGTCCTAGGATGCGTCGCCGATTCATTCATTTTACTATATATGCGGAAGCGAATTAAAAACCCCTGACAATAAACAGCATGGGATATAAAAGCAGGGAAACAAGTTCACAACCAAAACACTCTCTTATATACATACTAAGTCATATACAAAAGTCTACCAAAAGGCATATATACAGAAGTCTAGATCAAAAAGGGACTATATGCACTATAAATTCTAGGCTCTCTAGTCCTCAGCTCCGGGTCCTCCACGGCACCATCAGAGGTGTCGATATCCAAATGGTGCCCTATCTCCCATTCCCCTGTCCCAACGGGAGGCCCGTCAAAACCACATATAGGACCCTCCCGACTCCCATTGGATTTGTGAAGATACCACGCCTTGAAACGATGAGGTATCATGTGGGGTAAATCCTCATCAACTCAAACAGTGGACTCCACAAGCTCATGGGTCAGGTCGATCCCGGAAACTGGGAAATAAGAAAGCTGAAAGTCTACCTCCCTTGGAACCCCATAGCGTACATGACGATGCTCCATCTAAGGATGTGAAAGGAAATAAGCCAACAACGGGGTGAAACAATGTCTTAGGAAGTTCACTCCCTAAACTTCGACTAGGAAGGAAATACACCTAGAAGCGTCCTAACCACAAAACCACACGTCTCAGATCCTTCCTGCATGTCAATACAATTCATATCACAGACATAAACAGTATTCATACTTAGACGATTGAAATGCCACAATCCATCTCTCAAATAGTCACAAGGGTCCCGATTATAGGACCAAATCATTATGATACGTCACATTTCGTGCCATACAATTTTGTCCCATAATCCAGCACACCAATTTCACTCAGCATGCGTTCCAATTGTTAATCACGATCACACGGGCACGGCCTACTCGAAGTTCAATGGTCTTCTGGCATAGCTAGGTGTTGTCTCGCCCCATCGAGCATGGCAACATCACTACGTCGACAACATTCCATAAAGAAGCATCAGCCCAGCCTTTACTATGGCCGACATCCATTGGTAGGGCATCCCATATAAGGGCATGTCCAGCTCAACAGCTCGGCATGGGTTCTCGTAACCATTCATGCACCCATCCAATTCTCGGCTAAGACATCGTGCTTTGCACTCAAATGTCCCAATTAAAATAATGTACTTGGCCCATTTTTTCGTTTTAAAAACATACCGTAAAAATAGTCGTGTGTAGGTACATGGTCAATTTACACCAGAAAAATTGATACCCTTCATTTTAAAATCCCACTATTTAATATAGTACATAAAAACCATTTTTGGTGTCAAAACCCAACACCTGGTAAAATTACCAAAATTTCCAAATTTTGAATTAAATACTCAAAATTACAATGACCACTCAATTTGCACAATTTAACACTCAATTGCATAAACTAGGCACACCATTGCAATCGGCACAAAATTCCGGTCATCGGCTATCCCGGTATAACTTTTGGAAAATATTAAATAATTAAATAAATACCAAAATTAATTAAATAAACACAATTAAATGCCAAAAATACAAACTTAGGCCGGAAATGCTTAATTAACCGCCCAAACGGACCTCAAAAATTTCCGAACCTATCTAGATAAATAGTACAACTATTTTAGTCCCTAATCTATCTGTTATAACCACCTAACATGCACAACCGGATAATTAAATCACTAATCAATTTTAACTAACCATCTAAACCCTAATTAGCCTAAATTAATTATCCACTAAGCATCATTAACTCCCTAAGCATAGTTTAGTAAGTAAACTCACCGGTTTTGGCAATCCGGTGAGTCCACGACGACGGTAACGCGGAGACGGGCAACAACCAAGTCCATGGTGAGACCAAGCGGGGACCGGACGGGCTTGGAGAAGCCTCTTGAAGGCTCAGCTTGAAATTGAAGCTTCGGTTTTGCTCTTGGGCCGAGGGAGCTGGAACCAACGGCTGGTTGGGTTGGAAACGACGAGGAAGTGGATCGGCAGCTACATTGAGCAAGCAGGGGCGACGGCAACTGCTCCGGCGGCCAGGGGACTTCGATGGTGGCCTGGGTAGCTCGGGAAATAGCGAGGAGGCACGGGATAGGCGGGACGAGCAGCTGGGCTGGCGCATAGCACAACGGCGAGCGACGAGCACGATAAGGGGCTCGGTGGCCTTGGCGGGCGTGAGATGAGCTAGGGGGAGGGCTGCCGGTTTCCTTGCAATTTTCTAAGCTTCTTAGAGCTTCAACAATGGATAAAGGTGACCAAAAGAAGAAGAAGAAGATGCTGAAGATAGTGGGGGTCCCATTTGCCTCATTCATCAACCAAAATATCCTTTTGTGCTCAAGTTCATGCCCCCACCACTTGGGCTGTCATCCATGGCTAATTTTCACACCCAAGGCTTCCTCTAGAAGCCATTGAAGAGGTCCAAAAGTTGTTGCCCCTTAGTCCTATGAATTTTGGACCAATATCTCCCAAATTGAACCAATTCCCCTCTAATTGAGTTCAAGTTGATGTCCATAAAATCAACCAAGGTGCCCACACTTGAATTCACATTTTTCTTCGCCAATTTGTTCAACTAGAATCCCAAAAATGAGATAAAAAACGGTCCTCTGATTTTTCCGGTAAAAAACGGCCCTACTTTGAAATTTCGCCAAAAATCCCGGTTTGTAGAAAAATCTTCGAAAGATGAGTCGACGGTCCTAAAATGAATCATGAGATGATAGAACTCTGAAATTTGGTTTAAATTCACTATTAATTTCAATATGGCGTGATTTTAGTGTGACCTAACCTACCGGGTGGCTTTTAGGAATTTTTAGTGAAATTGACTCGTGGTCGATTATTTTCGAGCCACACTGTACATCTTTGACACATTGGCAACTTTCAATTGTGGTGAAATTTCAAGATTTCAAATACGGGCACAAGATACAAAAATGACTGAAAAATCGGTCTAGTGCCGTTCGATAGAAATTTTTGCAATTAGGTAGAATCACCTGCACACTAATCACATAACTCTATCAAATTGACCTATCTCCAATCTCTGATCAATTTTGATGGTGTTGTAATGACTCTTGTAGATTAACACGGTCGAGTAGTCGATTCCTGGTCGAATTCTCAAGTCTATTGCATTAAAATCTCTTAACGACTTCACCTGATAGTCTAGTTATCTAGTGAGTGGCCAACTTAGAGAAAAGAACTATGGGCACATCGATGAAAAGCCCAACTTATTCAATTGAAAACAGAACCTGAAAATCATGATGTCATAACTCTTCCCCTCTTATAAAATTTCGTTCTCGAAATTTAAACCAATACAAATCTTTAAACAAAAAGGCGGGGGTATTGTCATCTCATCGAATCTTCACTTTCCCAGGTTGCTCATTCTGTGCCGTGGTGTTACTAGACCACTTTAACCAACAGAATCGTCTTGGTACGCAAAATCTGTTCTTTTCGATCTACAATCTAAATCGGTCTTTCCACGTATAACACTCTGTCGTCCATGTCTAATTCCTCAAAATTCAGCACATGGGTCAGATCAGGTTCATACTTCCTCAACATCGACATGTGAAAGACATCATGCAATTGCGCCAACCTCGGCGGCAATGCAAGACGATATGCTAAAGTCCCTATTCTTTCCAGAATCTCGAAGGGACCTATGTACCTCGGACTTAGTTTTCCCTTCTTGCCAAAACGTGAAATACCCCTCATCGGTGACACCTTTAAAAAGACGTGCTCACCAACTTGGAATTCCAATGGTCTTCGACGCTTATCTACGTAGCTTTTCTAGCGGCTTTGAGCAGTCTTTAATCTGTCTCTGATAATGGCAACTGCATCCATTGACTATTGGACTAACTCTGGGTTTGTGATCTTCTGTTCTCCGACCTCATCCCAACAAACTGGCATTTTGCACGCTCTGCCGTACAATGCTCTGAAAGGAGCCATCTGAATGCTTTGCTGATAGCTGTTATTATAGGCAAACTTGACAAGATGAAGCTGTTTCTCCTAACTTCCCTTGAAATCCAATACACACACTCTCAACATGTCCTCAAAAGTCTGAATCGTCCTCTCAGATTGGCCATCCGTTTGGAGATGATAAGCCGTATTGTACTGTAGCTTCGTTCCTAAGACGATTTGCAAATTTTTCCAAAAGGTAACCGTAAATCTCGAGTCTCTATCAGATGTAATCATCATCGACACTCCATGTATATGAACAATCTGACGCACATACAACTCTTGTCCAAATCAAGGTCCTTTCGTGCGACGATGAAGTGAGCCGACTTCGTTAGTTTATCGACCATTACCAAAATGGAATCATTACCCCTTTGACTCCTAGGTAAGCCCATCACAAAATCCATTGTGATGTGTTCCCATTTCCACTTGGGAATTTCGAGAGGTTGTAGAAGTCCTCCCGACTTACAATGCTGTATCTTCACTTGTTGACATGTCAGACACTTAGCGACATGCTTGGCAATATTGCTTTCATCTTGGACCACCAATAGTGTTGATGCAGATTTTGATATATTTTCGTACTACTAGGATGAATGCTGTAACTGCTACGATAAGCTTCTAACAAGATCTCCTCCTTAAGCTCTGCATTGTCAAGTACACACAATCGTCCTCGGAACTTTAGTGTTGCATCTTCAGAAATTTGAAAGTCAGCTTTTCTCTTCTCGATATCCTCTTGCAAGATTTTCTGAACATTCGAGTCTATCGGTGGAAGCGTGTTAATTCTGATATGTACTTCCAGTTCAATTCTGAGGGTGGCCATAAGATTCAAAATGTGACCTACCTCAAATTTGAAAACCGAATCTCGAGCTCTCTCAAGTAAAATCCATTCATTGACCATTATCTATGTAACTGAAGACTTCTGACTCAGCGCATCTGCGACTTTATTAGCCTTTCTAGGGTGATACAGAATATCACAATCATAGTCTTTCAAAACTTCCATCCAGTGATGCCGTCTCATATTCAACTCATTTTGAGAGAATAAATACTTGAGACTTTGATGGTCTGTGAAGATCTTGAATCTTTCTCTGCACAAATAATGTCTCCAAATCTTTAGAGCAAAGATGATTTGTGGCATCCCAAAATTCAAGACAACCTCTAGATGTATTAAAGTCTATGATTAGGTAATGAAATTACCTTTGGTTTATGCTTTAACCATTGGTTTTCTTTTAAGACCAAGTGTTATGTATATTGTGTCCTGAGTTATTAAAATTAGTATTATAGGATAAGTTAATAAGAAGAATTTATTCTTGGCTATGCACCTCATAGATTTAATCCCTATAGTTTAAAATGTTACAAGATTTATGGCCATATGAAATTGAGAATTTGAAATCTATAAAAGAGAGAATTAAAAATGAATTATTAAAAGTGAAATTGGGATTTATTAGGATTGAACTTTAGGCCCAAGGGTATTGGACCTAAAGTGGGCCAAATTGGCTTGGCCCATGAAGCCCGTCAAGAGGGCTGCCGTTGACCACAAGGGGGGAAGGAGCCGGCCCAACCGTCAAGCCCATCATGCATGGGAGTTGCCAAGTGGCAAAAAGGGGGCTTCAACTATTGGTCATCTTGGGTGGCTCCAAATGATGGCTAATGATTGTATTGAGGGGGGAATAAAAGGAATGAGTGACCGGTTTAGAGGGGGCTGTCAACCATAAGGAGAGAGAGAGAGAGGGTTGCTGAGAGAGAGGAGGAAGAAGCCATGTGTCCGTCCTCCCGCTCGTCCGTCGCCCGTCGCCATGCGTCCGTCATCCACCGTGTTGCTTGTGCTTGCTCGGTACAAAGGCAAGTTGGGATCCATATTCTGCTCTTGCATGTTGTATCTTGCATATGTGTTTGAATGGTGATGAATCTCGGACATTTAGGGTGTGAGAAACCGAAGCTTTGAGTGTGTTGTTTTTGAAATAGCATTCTGTTTTCGAGTATACCGCCTGACCCAGAATGTTGTAGAGGCTTGCATGTGGAGTTTGAGTCAGATTTTGGTTTCAACTTCTTCATGAACATTGTAGAAAACATCTCAAAGTATAATGTACTAAAATTTGAGATAAAATGGTTGATTTTTGAGGGGTAAAACCCTTTACGAAAACGCTAGATCTGAAACTGTTTTGTTGACCTCTTGGTAGTTTTGTGTGTTGCATGTCACTTTTTACTGAGAATTTCACTTCAACTTCTTCACAAAAGTTGTAGGAAACATCATGAAGAATAACATACTCAAAATTTGAGGAAAAACAAACAAGTGTGGCCTAGTGAAACGACTTTTCCTTTGAAGACGATAGATCTGGAAGTATTGTACTGGACTCCAGCGACTTCGTGGACTATAAAGTGACTGTCCTCTGAGAATCTCACCTAGATACCTTAATGAAAGTTGTATTGGACCTCTTGAGACAAAACATATCAAAAATTCAGAAGAAATGAAGGAAGTTAAGTAGGTGAAACCTTGATTTTTCGGAGACAGCTAAACTGGACTGTTCGGTACTAGGAACAGGGGCTTCGACCATCCATAGTTAATTATCTAGGATGAATCTGGCCTTGATTTCTTCATGAAAAATCTACCTTAGGGTCTCGACTATAACCTGGTAAAATTTCATAATTTTTGAAGGTCATTCGGGTATTTAAATTGAAATATTTCAAGAACCGCGCAATCTGATGTGTCCGAATTTTGCAAGCTGTAATGTGTGAGCTTTATCTTTTTGTGTGAAGTTCTTTTGGGCATGTGCTCTGCATGGAGTTGCTACCTTTGTGCCTTGACTATCACATGTTCAGATTTTATAATTTTTGAAGACCATATGGATATTTAATTTATATGTTTTCCGAAATTGTGCAAGCTGGAATTTGGTAAATTTCAAAAAAGTCATGATGTATGGATTATTCTAAGTTGTATGGACTCCATGGATTGTGTTGTCATGAGTGATTGGATCTTGCTGCATATATGATGATGATTGGAACTACATATAAGAATCAAATGCTTGCCATCATATTATATGCAATGTTAAAATTGAGCTATAATTGTGAATGTGAACTATGATAAATGAGAAGGCCGTCGGAGGTGTGAGCCGACGATGCCTCGGGAGTGTTGGAATGCCCGGCCAGGAAGTGTAAATACCGGATGCCCGGTGGCCTAATGGCGTAATTCCGGAGGGTCCTCGGGAGTTTCGAGATGCCCGGAGTGTGGGGGTGCAGGAAGCCCGGAGGTGTGAGACGGGGGATACCTCATGATGCCAATTGGGGTACGAGATGCCTGGAGTGTGTGTGCCGGATGCCTGAAGGTTTGTGCCAGAGGTTCCTCGCAATGCCAGGTTGAGTGCGAATGATAAATGTGGGATATAAACACTGGTTCCGGGAAAGAGAAATGTGGCGGCCCAAAATGAAAGAATAAAATTGGGAAATTGAAATTGAATTATGCATGATATGGTAACATGTATGCATGAATGCATGATGATAAGTGTATGGATGTATGTGCACCTATGGCATGATGGCACATCTATGACATGATGATGGTGAGTGCATGGATGTATGTGCACCTATGGCATGATGGCACATATTTGACATGATGATGGTGATGATTACATGAGGATGTATGTACATGTGGTATGATGACATATGCATGGCTTTAAGGTAAGTTATGTTTGGATGCATGAATGACATGTATTATGCTATGATTGTTATGATTGTATTGTGTGATGCATTGAGTGGTTTATTGGATATTTTACCTGCTGAGTGGCTGTACTCACCCCTTCGGGGACCAACATTTCAGATTAGAAAGATGCCGCTCCCTATTGTCACGCGGGGCGTCTTTTACGGCCTTCCTTCGGACATGGAGGTCGAGTGTGTGGAGATCAATTGTCCCACCATCCCTGGTTTGACGTTCATTCGAGTTCGTGCATTAGTGATGTATGACATAGGCCTGGCTGAGGGCCCGGTCATTCAGGAGTTCATATCTGTTCATGTTCGTCGAGACGGAGTGATGCGGGGGATGTTGCCGCCACCATCGCCTGACGCACCAGGATGGGTGTGACGGCCTACGCATGAGGAGTAGGAGCTGCTACTTTTTGGACAATAGCCAACACTAGTAGATGGAGAGGATTTTGCATGATCAACATAGAGGGTCGAGTTGTCTCTTTTTGGGGTTATGGCTGAGTGTAGTCAAAAGTCTTGGCCTTTCTTTTGTCGTACCAACTTGAGAAAATCCATCATGAAAATATGTAAATAAAAGTGTCTTGGCTTTATCTTTTCCTATGATGTTTAGTGGTGTGCATTGTATCATGGTTGTTGGTGGGAGAATTTGTAGGACTTGATTATGCTTCCGCAAATAAGATGCGTTGGGACCATTAAAAAAAAAAAAAGATGCCTAGGAACTAAGGTTCTTCTTTGGTATCTGTGGTGACCTTAGGCACTTCGGGGTGCCACATGATTGCTGCGAGTTCTAAGTCATGCGTCGGGTAATTCAGCTCGTGAGGTCTTAACTGACGGGATGCGTATGCAACAACCTTACCATGCTGCATCAACGCGCAACCCAATACTTTAAACAATGCATTCCTATAAATCTCGTATCTTCTAGGACCAAATGGTATCGTCAACACGGGTGCGGAAGTTAGCATCTACTTAAACTCTTGGAAACTACGCTCGCACTTGTTTGTCCACATGAACTTCTCTTCCTTCTTCAATAGTCAAGTCAACGGTGATGCTAATGTTGAAAATCCTTCCACGAATTTTCAATAATAACCTGCCAAACCCAGAAAGCTTTTGATCTCAGTCACGGTAGTTGGTCTTGGCCAACTAATAACTGCTTCGATCTTGGATGGGTACATGGAGATTCCTTCGCCTAAAATCACATGACTTAGGAAAGCAACATGAGTTAATCAAAACTCACATTTACTGAACTTGGCGTATAACTCATGATTCCTCAGTGTCTGAAGTACAATCCTCAAATGTGTCTCGTGCTCCTCAGGGCTTCTCGAGTACACTAAGATATCGTCGATGAACACGATCGCAAACTGATCTAGGTATTCTTTGAAAACTCGGTTCATCAAATCCATGAAAGGAGCTGGGGCGTTCGTCAAACCAAACGGCATTACCGTAAACTCATAATGGCCGTATCGAGTATGAAATGTTGACTTCGATATGTCCTCCTTCTTGATCCTTAGCTGATGATATCATGTCCTCAGGTCGATCTTAGAGAATATCGACGCTCTTTGCAATTGATCAAACAAGTCGTCGATCCTCGTTAGTGGATACTTGTTCTTGATCGTCACCTGATTGAGTTGACGATAGTTGATGCATATGCGCAACGAACGATCTTTCTTTTTCACGAACAAAACTGGTGCTCCCTAAGGTGATGTACTGGAACGTATGAATCCCTTATCTAACAATTCATGCATCTGCACCTTCAATTCCTTCAACTCAAACAACGCCATTCGGTAAGGAGCCTTAGAGATTGGCTTTGTCCCGGGTGCTAAATCGATCACGAATTCTATCTCTCTCTTTGGCGACAGACTTGGCAATTCTTTCGGAAACACATTTAGAAATTCTTGTACCACTGCGATATCTTCAATTTTTAGCTCCTCAACTATCATATCCACGACAGTCACTAAGTAACCTTGGCAACCCCCGTCTAATAAATGGGTTGCCTCAAGTGACGAGATTAAGGAAATCGAGGGTCCTCTTCAACTCCCAATAAACTCGAAACTTTCACCCGCTAACGGGTTAAATTGAATCATTTTACGATAACAGTCCATCTTAGCTCATTGCTTGATGAGCTAGTCCATGCCAATTATTATGTCAAAATCATACATGGCTAGGACTATTAAATCTATCATCCCCTCTCACTCACCAATCACTAACTTGCAATCAAGACAACCCATTGTAACTAACACCTTATCCTTTAACGGTGTAGATATGCTAACCACTAACTCTAACAACTCAGGAATCAATCCTACCAGCTTAACAAATTGCTCAACTAAAAACGAATGAGTTGCACCGGGGTCAAATAAAGCATAAGCAGCATGGTTGTTCAACAAAACAGTACCTGTAATCACATCAGGCTAGTCCTCAGCCTGTCCTCTAGTGACAGTGTACATCCTTCCTTGAGCTAGAGGTCTGTTTAGTCCACCCTGTTGTGCAATTTATGGCGCAAATCCTCGATTCTGACCCATCGGTCTTTTAGGACAATTCCTAGCTATGTGACCCTACTGGCCACACTCATAACATGCACCCAACTTAGAATGGCACAGGGCCGATCCATGTCGTCTTTTGCAGAAACGACACATGCCATTCTATCTTGGCGCTGACTTTCCTATCCCACCTTTCTTGTTAGGTGGAATATGGTACCTTTCTCCAGTCATAGGCTTCTTTCTAAACCTATTTCCATCCCTATTCGAACTAAACCGCGACCTAGATGCTGCGGCTTGTTCATTCTGGTCTCTCTCTATCAGCTGGACTCGTTCATACAATCGTTATAGTCCTTCAAATTGAATGGCACCAGCCCCGATCCAAGAGCGCGTGCCCATTCCTTGGTGGTTGATAAAATCGCGACGTCCTAGGATGCATTGCCGACCCATTCATTTTATTGTACATGCGGAAGCGAATTAAAAACCCCTGCTAATAAACAACATATGATAGATAAGCAGGGAAACTGGTTCACAACCAAAACACGCTTTTATATACACATTGAGTCATATACAAAAGTCTACCAAAAGACTTATATACAGAAGTCTAGATCAAAAAGGGACTACGGGGACTCTAAACCCTAGGCTCTCTAGTCTTCGGCTCCGAGTCCTCCATGGCACCATCAGGGGTGTCGATATCCAAAGAATGCCCTATCTCCCATTCCCCTGTCCTGACGGGAGGCCCGTCAAAACCACCTATAGGATGCTCTTGACTCCCATCGGACTTGTGAAGATACCACGCCTTGAAACAATGAGGTATCGAGTGGGGTAGATCCTCATCGACCTAGATAGTGGACTCCACAAACTCACGGGTCAGGTTGGTCCTGGAAACTGGGAAATAGGAACGGTGGAAGTCTACCTCCCTCGGAACCCTATAGCATACACGACACTGCTCCATCTAAGGACGTGAAAAGAAATGAGCCCACGACGAGGTGAGACAATGTCTCATGAAGTTCACTCCCTAAACTCTAACTATGAAGGAAATACACCTAGAGGCGTCCTAACCACATGATCACAGAGAGTTACCTTGTCTCAGATCCTTCCTGCATGTTAGTATAGTTCATATCATAGACATAAATAGTATTTGTACTCAGACATTTGAAACACCACAATTTATCTCTCAAACAGTCACAAGGGTCCCGATTATAGGACCAAATCATTATGACACGTCCCATTTCGTGCCACACAATTTTGTCTCATAATCCGGCGCGTCAATTTCACTCAGCATGCATTCCAATTGTTAATCATGGCCACACACGGGCATGGCGTCTGGCGTAACTAGGCATCATCTCGTCCCATCAAGCACGGCAACGTCACTATGTCAAAGGCATTCCATAAAGGAGCATTAGCCCAGCCTCTACTACGGCCAGCATCCATTGGTACGGCATCCCATATAAAGGCACGTCCAACTTAATAGCTCGGGGTGGGTTCTCATAACCATTCATGCACCCATCCAATTATCGGCCAAGACATCGTGCTTTGCACTCAAATATCCCAATTAAAATAACTTACTTGGCCTATTTTCTTCGTATTAAAAACACACCGTAAAAATAGTCATGTATGGGGTACATGGTCAATTTACACCAAAAAAATTGATATAGTTCCTTTTAAAATCCCACTATTTAATATAGTACCTAAAAACCATTTTCGGTATCAAAACCCAACACCCGGTAATTTTTAAATAATTACCAAAATTAATTAAATAAACACTATTAAATGCCAAAAATACAAACTTAGGCCAGAAATGCTTAATTAACAGCCTAAACGGGTTTAGAAAATTTCTGAACCTATCTAGATAAATAATACGACTATTTTAGTCCCTAATCTATCCGTTCTAACCACCTAATATGCACAACTGGATAATTAAATCACTAATCCATTCTAACCACCTAAATCCTAATTAGCCCAAAGTAATTATCCACTAAGCGTCATTAACTCCCTAAGCAGAGTTTAGCAAGTAAACTCACCGATTTTGCAATCCAGTGAGTCCACGATGACAACGACATAGAGATGAGCAACAACCAAGCCCACGGCGACACCAAGCGGGGACCGGATGGGCTCAAAAAAGCCTTTTGAAGGCTCAACCTGAAGTTGAAGCTTCGGTTATGCTCTTGGGCCGAGGGAGTTGGAACCAATGGCTAGCTGTGAGTCCAAACTAATTATCCATGGAGATAGGACAACAACCAAGCGTCATTAACTCCCTAAGTAGAGTTTAGCAAGTAAACTCACCCATTTTGTGCGATCCAGTGAGTCCATGACGACGATGACACGGAGACGGGTAACAACCAAGCCCACGGCGACACCAAGCGGGGACCGAACGGGCCTGGAAAAGCCTCTTGAAGGCTCAACCTGAAGTTGAAGCTTCGGTTATGTTCTTGGGTCGAGGGAGCTGGAACCAACGGCTGGCTGGGCTGGAAACGGCGAGGAAGTGGACCAGCGACTATAGCGGGCAAGCAGGGTCGATGGCGACTGCTCCAACGGCCTGGATGGCGACCGGGGGACTTTGACGGTGGCTTAGGTAGCTTGGGAAACAGCGAGGAGGCGCGGGACAGGTGGGACGAGTAGCACGACGATGAGCGACGGGCACGACAAGGGGCTCCAACGGCCTTAGTGGGCGTGCAACGGGCTAGGGGGAGGGCTGCCAATTTCTCTATAATTTTCTAAGCTTCCTAAAGCTTCAACAATGGATAAAAGTGACCAAAAGAAGAAGAAGAAGCTATTGAAGATAAAGGGGGTCCCATTTGCCTCATTCGTCCACCAAAATATCCTTTTGTGCTCAAGTTCAGGCCCCCACCACTTGGGCTGTCATCCATGGCCAATTTTCACACCCAAGGCTTCCTCTAGAAGCCATTGAAGAGGTCCAAAAGTTGCTGCCCCTTGGTCCTACGAATTTTGGACCAATTTCCCCCATATTGAACCAATTCCCCTCTAATTGAGTTCAAGTTGATGTCCATAAAATCAACCAAGGTGGCCACACTTGAATTCACATTTTTCTTCGCCAATTTGTCCAACTGGAATCCCAAAAATGCGATAAAAAATGGCCCTATGATTTTTCCGATAAAAAACAGCTATATTTTGAAATTTCGCCAAAAATCCCGGTTTGTAGAAAAATTTTCGAAAGGTGAGTCGACAGTCCTAAAATGAATTGTGACATAACAAAACTTTCAATTTCTGAAATCAGGTTTAAATTTGCGGTTAATTTCAATCTGGCGCAATTTTAGCGTGACCTAACCTATCAGGTAGTTTTTAGAAATTTTAGTACAATTGACCCTTGGTCGATTATTTTTTAGTCACATTGTACATCTTTGACACATTAGCAACTCTTGGTTGTCATGAAAATCTCGAGATTTCAAATATGGGCACAGGGTACATAAATGATAGAAAAATCGGTCTAGTGCCGTTCGACAAAATTTTTGCAATTAGGTGGAATCACCCATACACTAATCACATACCTCTATCGAATCGACCTATCTCCGGTCTCTGATCGATTTTGACAATGATGTAATGACCCTTGTAGATTAGCACGGTCGAGTAATCGATTCCTAGTTGAATTCTCGAGTCTATTGCGTTAAGATCCCTTAACGGTTTCACCTAATAGTTTAGTTATCTCGTGAGTGGCCAACTCAGAGAAAAGAACTATGGGCATGTCGATGAAATGCCCAACTTATTCAATTGAAAACATAACTTGAAAATCAAGATGTCACACCTTGAGCTTGGTACAAGAGACTGATTAACTTTATGGTTAGTGATGATTTCAAGAAAAGTATGGTTGACACTAGTTTATCAAAAGGAAGGAAAAGACTTTTTATTTGTTCAAATATATATAGATAATATCATATTTCGTTCTTCTAATGAACTTTTGTGCAAGAAATTTTCAAAATCTATGCCGGAAGAATTTGAGATGAGTATAATGTGTTAATTAACATTCTTTTTGGGTTTACAAGTCAGATAATCGAAGGAAGAAACCTTCAGCTATCAAGAGAAATATACCAAAGATTTCATCAAGAAGTTTGCAATGGAAAACTGTAAGAAGACTGAAACTCCTATGTCAAATTCCTCCAAACTTGACAAGGATGAAGATGGATAGAAAGTAGACCAAAAAACATATAGAAGCATGATCGGTTCTCTTCTTTATCTTATTGCTTCACGACTTGATATTTTATTTAGTGTGTGTATGTGTGCTAGATTCCAAGTTGATCCTAGAGAATCACATCTCAATGCTATTAAATATATTATCAAGTATATTGCAAAAAATCCAAAATTAGGTTTGTGGTATCCAAAATGAGGAGACTTTACTCTACCTGAATACTGAAATGTTGATCTAGTCGGTTGTAAAGTTGACAGGAAAAGTACATTTGAGACATGCCAACTCTTGGGACAAATGTTAGTATCCTAATTCTCTAAGAAGTAGAACACTGTGGTTCTCTCAATGGCAGAAGTAGAATATGTTGCTCTTGGTAGTTGCTATTCTCAAATTCTTTAGATTAGATAACAACTAAAAGATTTTGAAATAGAAGAATCCTGCACTGAAATAAGATACAACAACTCAAGCGCGATCAATCTCACCAAAAATTCCAATTTTCATTCAAGAGTAAAGCATATTGAAATCCATCATTACTTCAAAAGAGACTATGTACAAAATGGTGAAATCAATGTTCAATTAATTGATTTAAAGAATTAACTGGCAAATATTTTCACCAAACCACTGGAGAAAGATCCATTTGAATTCATTCGTGAAGAATTGAATATTACCCATATATTTTGTTAGAGTTTATGCAAAGTAGACTCGTCCGATCAATCTTCTGAAAAAGGCATCCTTCTGAAAGCCCTTACGGACTTAGGTAGTTATATTTCAAATTTTGGCGTGTAAGTTTCTTTCTTTCTCGAACAAGTATGAATATTTTATTCCAATTTTTACTTGCCATTTATATTTTTGGAAATTATTATCTTTTATTGCTAATTTTTCGGAGTCAATATTTCAAAATTATTGATAGTTATTCTTTTGTAAATTTTCAAAATGGAAGTTATTTTTTTCTTGTGTCCATTTTATTGCCTTGGTTCAATTATTTTAAATAGACCTACAATTTTTTTTTCCGATTACTACAGCATTCACAAATTTTAATCTCGCAAATCCCCATTTCTCTTTTTCTCGATTTACTCTCTCTTTCTCTGCAAATCTCAGTATCGTTCACTCGCAATAATGTCCTCAAAATCCTCAAAGTTTGTCTCAATGTCTTCATAGGAAAAATCCTCTCGCATCGCTAGTTGCGGGCCACGTTTCGTGCCTACTTCTTAGATGCATTTCAATCTCACTGGAGATGAATCACCAAGGAGCATAAATCGACCATTGGTGGAAGAGGAGGTCACTCAAGATGCAACTCCTCTCTCGGTAAGGAAACCCAAAGTTCTTCTTAAGCAATATGAGTTTTTGAAAAATGAAGGAAGTCCTATGGATTTTGTCACCACTTTCTTGAAAGAAAATAGCTACGAGAACGAAACCTTGTTTTTAAAAGCCATGTAAAAACTAGGCCTAGTAAAATCTGGGAGAGCAAAGGAGGAATTTACAATGTTTCCGGTTGATCCTCATGTCGGAGCCAAAAGTCTGTCTGAAGGGAAGAAAGAAGATGATGATGAGAGAATATTTAAGAATTTCCAACCCAAATTAGGTATTGCTGCTCAAATTACTAGGTCTGAAGGGAAGCTATTTCGATCAAAAGAACACAAGAAAGTTTATGTGCAGATACTAAACAGAGAAGTCATCACCCTCAAACGATAGACTATAATTTTCTGGATTCAATCAAAATACATTTGAGGGAGAAATTTGCCAAACTTCAAATGGAAAAGTTTTGCGTAGAGTCGTGTGATGCCTATCTTGATTTGACTACCTATTTTTACTCCAACTTATCTGTTTTGGATCCTATACACATTCAATTTACTGTATATAAGAAAGTCTTTGGTGTTGATGTTGATCTATTGGCTGATATTCTAGGAATGGAACGAAGTTGATTTATGTCCATAAATCTCTCAAATGATGAGGTTATTAAGTTTTTGGTGAAGGACAAAATTCCTATGGGAAGTATTATTACCTATTCCAAGCTATCTACTTCTAACATTTTGCTCCACAAGATTGCTCTCAACTGCATCAGACCCAAGTTGCCTCCAAGACTGATGTTTCGAAATTTGAAGCCAAAATGATGTGAGCTATCTGTAATGAAGTTGCCTTCTCCCATCTTCACATCATTCTATTGTATATGTACAGAATAGTAATGAAGGAGAGAGGTCAGTTTCCTTATGTAGCTTTGGTCATTAAGCTCTTTCAACACTTTCATATTCAACCTCCTTCTAACTTTTGCTCCAGATCCATCCTTCCTATGTAAATTGGACTTAAAATGATCTCCAATATGAGACTAAACAATCTCCCTGGTGTTCCGAAGCTTATAAAAAAGGAATCTGCTAGTACAGCTAAAACATGATCTATGGCTGAGAAAAAGAGGAAAGGAAAAAGTGTCATCTTGCGTACTCCCAAGAGGAAAAGACCTATCCTTTTGATATGAGATGAGGACGAGGAAGATGATGAAAATGAGAATATCTCTAACATTATGGCAAATATTGCTATGAGAGACCTGTTGTAGGAATAGCTTATTTTAAAGAATAGGTAGAAGAAAGCAAGAAAGATTTAGAAGATGAAAGTAAAAGAGAAGACACTGGAGAAAATGAAGGTGAGGAAGATGCAGATCATAATAAGGAACGAGAACATTCTGATAAGAAAGGAGATGATGCAAGGGAACATGATGAAGGTGATGCTAGAGATAAGAATGAGGGAAATGATCAACAAATCATTGCTGTATTGGAAAAGGAAGAATTCTAGAAGGTAGACATATTCTTCCTCAGATTGAAGTCACTGAGATAGGGAAAGTAGATGAGAAAACTCCTCTTCAAGACCTAACTGCAAAACCAGATGATGTCAGCTATTCTCCATTGGATGTAGAGGACATTTATGCATCTCATTTCCTTAAGAAATCTAAGGACCAACAAGATGATGTTTAGGGGGAGCAAGATACCTCCAATGTTTTGACCAATCTTCCTTTAAATTAGAATACCCCTTCAATTCAACTTGTAGAAGCTAGTGCTCAGACTGAACCAGACTCAAACTATCCTTGGATGGTTGAGCTCCTTATGGAGATTAAGGCACAATAGTATGTGATGGAGGTTGAAATCCGAAAGTTACATGCTGCTCTTGATACTACCTCAAAATCTCTTAGTGGCAAGGTACAGTCTCCTGATGACAAAGTTTAGACTATCAATCAGCAAGCCATTCAGAACTTGGCTAAGGTTGAGGCTGTCTTTGATCGGTGCCTGAAAAAACTTGAGGAAACCGTCTAGAATTTGGAGGATTTTCATCTTGTTTGTGTTCCAAGAAACCCTTGATCTTTTCGAAAAACTAAATCTTTTTTTTTTTGTGCCAAGTTTTTTTTTCTTTTTGTTGTTGACAAAAAGGGGAAGACTTTGCAGATTTGTTTTACAGATTGTGTTGCTTTGTAGATCATGTTGGCGTGCTTTGTTGACGAAGTGCTTTTTGTGCTTTGTTGGTGTGCTTTTTGTGCAAACTTTTGCAGACTTTTTGAGTTGTGATTGCTTTGAAATAGTATTATACTTATCTAATGTTTGCTTATTCATAAACTTTCTATCTTGTGCTGCTAAAGTGTTGTTTTGGATAATAACATAGATATTATACTTAAATGTATGAAAGTTTTGTCACCTTAAAAAAGAAGGAGATTGTTGAGAAAACTCCTATCAAATTTTGAAGTTGACAAAACTTTCTCGTTCTTACTTTTATTTAAAGAACAAAATACATTTAAAGTTGCTTATGAGGTTATAGCAAAGACTATTGCCAAAGTCTATTCGTTCCCGGAAGTATTTCCTACTCTAACAAAATCCAAATTGAGATCATGTCCAGAATGAGGAAGAAATCAGATTCAAACTTATCTATTTTGCGACAAGGATTCAAAATGAACTTATTAGGAATTTATTCTATAACGTTGAGTTCTCTAATGAAGAATTTCACTAACCTTCTATAAATTCGTTGATGGAATCAATTACAAATTAATGAAATCAATCTTAAAGACAAGTTCCTTTTTGGGAAATATCTACTTATAGAAACCAAGATTTTAATTGTATGGGCGACCATAACTAGTGGATTTTCCATCCTACCTTCAAAATGTTACAAGATCACTTTAATCTATTATGTCTAATGGATTGATTGGAAGAAATTCCTCCAGAAAATGTCAACGGCTAGTGTGGCGTGGAGGAGTATTTAAGAAGGTCATTTAGTTTATTTGAATAGTGGAACATGAAAAATAGAATTCCAAAGTCTGAAACTTCTCTTGATTACTTGTTTTCTTTGGTGCACTTTACAAATTGTGTTCAAGAGATAAAAATCACAAAAAAAGTAACTTAGTGAGTTAGAGGGATATTCCTCTAAGTGTTTGTACTCATAAATTATATTTTTCTGTTGGCTCTATAGTGAATTCTAGCCAAAAAGCTATTAGTGTGGGAGAGTGGACATAGGCTTAAACTAAAACTGAACCACTATAAATTTCATGTGTAATCTTATCTTCCCTAATCTCCTTTACTTAAGTTTGTTGCATTATTATGGGTTATCTTAAAAGTCTGAATATCTACCAGAAATCTGGTGTTTCTCAAAACTGATTCTGTTTTTTATCCAGACTTTACTTGCTACTTACTTTATTCTGAAATCAGTTGTTAAAATTTCTTCTAAACACCTATTCACGCCCCCTTTAGGTATTCTTACTAACTTTATCAGATTGCCAATTCTAATAGGGAACTAGACCGGACCGACTACATATACATTTTATTATTATTTCTTAAAAAAATAAAAGTAACATGCTTTTTTTAATTGATTAATAACATATAGCATCAAGTCATGGAAATAAAAATGACCGGTTCCCAGTCCTAAGACCAACCGGTCTGGTCTCCGGTTCCCCATTTTACCTTGAAATTGGATTGGATCGGGAACTGATCACTCCTAATTCATTCCACCAATAGAAACTTCACATTAAATCTTCAATAAACAGGATTTAATGCATAACACTTAGTACGTCTAGCACTTATCCAGACGCAATAAATAGGCACCGTAATTTCAATTACCGTCTGCTGCTTTGTCAAAGCATATAACATTTTCGGAGGTAATTATTATGATGGAAACAAAAGTTGGAAAAATGGAGAATGCATCGAGCTTGACTGCTTGAGCCTGATCTTTCAGCTTTTAGTGCTTGACTCATAATTGACTTGGACGCGCTACCGATTTCGTGGAGAGAGAGAGAGGGGAAAGAGTTTGAGGATAACTTACCTTTTATTGTGTCTAATCATATGAAAGCTTCATTCAATAGCTAAAATTTTGAAGAAGAAAAAGTAAATAAAAGAAGACGAGATCATCATCGATGGTTCAACCTTAACTAACGCTGTACAGATTATGAAAAAAATATAAACGTGACATTCGTTCAACAATCAATTGGACGGGCTCTCTAGGAAATTTTGTTATTTTGATCCCACTAGCCATTGTTGCCTAGTGTGAACGTTCAACTTTTTCAGGCACAGATTTTTCCATATGATTATCATATAAATACCCCCTTAAGCTTTTTTCCATCTCTTTATCAATCAACTAAGATCTTCCCTTTGCCAATTTTTATGGTCTCTTGTAGTATGAGTTCTTGTGTGAACATTCCTTTGTCTCTTATTTTCCTTATTGCGCTTTAATCCCTTTGTCTGTTGCCCAAGACTGACATTAGGACCACGTCGTGGCCCACAATGCGGCCAGCTCTTAGGTTTGTTGTGGGCCTGATTGCTTGTAACTATGATTCTCCCAGAAACTATGTAGGTCATAAGCCTTATTGAATTACAAAAAGTTGTATGTCGAATGATGAACTATCATGTGAAAATAATGCCCCATTATGATGAGGTAAGAGCTTTTGATGCACCAAAATTACTGCACCAAATTAAAATAATCTCATATGATTTATGTCACAAACCTCTCAAAGTAAATCTTGATAGAGCTAACAGATTGTTGGGTAGGAGCAAATAATCCTCTTGTGATGTGACAGCAATGCTCGGTATGGACTTTTCCGAACACTACCCGTTTCAACTTAATTTCTCTCATTCATATTCATGTTCTTTTGATATAACTTGAATGATTTTTATTACCTAACATGCAAATTCATCATGTTCACGCATTTATCATAATAAATCGTGTAATTAGTTTGGTAATTGGTCAGATTAAGAAAAAACATATAAAAATTTACCAAATACAAACAATGAATATGGAGCAGTGAATAAATTAAATAGTATGAAAGGTTAAAAATAATAACCCAAGCTGTCCCGAGCAACAATTAAATAAGGCTTTGTTATGACGCCGTAGGATAGGACCCAATAAAGAGTAATATATGCAAGTTTTCTAAAATAGACTATGTAAATATGTAATTTCCCCAAAATGCAAATGAAATTATGTAATTTTCTATGAAGATGAATATTAATACTACTAATATGCAAGAGTGTTTTTTTTTTATTTTTTATATTTTCTATTTTACTAACTTGGGAAAAAAATGCGGCTAAACCAAAATGCATTCAAGATGATACAGATGTCCAGTAAAACATTAATTCATGAAAATTTCAGAAATGGCTAAGTGCAACAACCGAGAGAAGAGAGAAAACAATAAGGAGAATTTAAAAAAAATTCGTGAAGGACACGGAGTATGTGCTGCTGTAGTGGAAAACAGGTATGCAAACGCAATAACTTCGGTCAAACAGAAAATAAAAGAGTGAAGGTGATGCCAGACGGATCTATGGTGTTTCAGCCTTCCACTTTGGCCTATTCTACTATCCTAGCTCTAATAGTCATGGCACGGCTGGAATCCACTAAGTTGTCCTAAAGTGAACCTAAGCATGTCCTTAAAACTGTTTCTGTTCTCGAGTCAACCCCAACAATAAAAGGGGTAATGATAATCGCGGGGGTCCGGACCACCCTTAATTCGGGTCCCCCGGCCTTGATTCCCGTGAAGCCCTTCTCCTAACATACTAGGCTGGGTTCAGGAAAATGATAGGCAACTGGTCCGGTCCGGCATGGCACAGCTGGAATCCACTAAGTTGTCCTAGAGATTTTACAGATTGTAGAGAGTCCTCCTACATGAAAATTCAGTAGATGCTTCTGCAAAATCAAGCAACTCTTACAGCATTATAACTCACTCTCTTCCCAAATTACAAGAACTCAACCCTAAAAGATTTCCAAAAAGAAGATATTCAGTCTTGCACGAGTGAGAGATAGAGAAATTGATGCGATAGAGAGAATGAGAGTACTTGTTTCCCGCTACTCTTCACAGACGCCTTTGATTTGTTTAAATAGGTCTCCGATCTTCAGAAGTGTACGTTGGAAGCTATCTAAGGAAAAAGCATGATATCTCCGTAAAAGGAGCTGTTGACTTGCCTCTTCGTTTCTTATTTTTGGTAGAGTTATCACCGTCCGCTAATGGCGCACTTGATAGAATATTCAGTTTTCGCCTCCGTTGACTTCCCAGTCCTCACGTATTGGATAGGGAATATGAGGTACCAATTTGTCGGGGAAAAATTACCCTTAAAATCCTAAACCTATTGCACTTTGGCATAAACCTTTTAATTTTATTAATTTAATCATAATTTTTTTATTTATTGTCAATTGAGTCAATTCGACTAATTTTGATTGAAAATTGCTGAACTAGCTAGTTAGCGCCGATGTGTCACTTTTTAATAATATTTTAATTTCTTTTGCATTTAAAATGTTTTCTTTTTTTTTTTTCTTTTTTTTTTTGGGCGGGGAGGGGGGGGGGCTTGGGGTTAGGGCCGATGAGGGTTATTAGTTGATCCTCACTAGCCACAGTTGAAGGCCGGTGGCCCTTGCTAGCAATAGGCGAGGGCTAGCGAGGGTTGGCCAACCCTATCAGCCTTGGGCAAGGGCTGTGACACCCTTGCTAGTGAAAGCAAGGGCTTGTGAGCCCTCGCCTAGAATTAGCAAGGGCTTGTGAGCCCTCATCTAGAATTAGCAAGAGCCACGACGCCTTTGTTGGATTTGGCCAGACAAGGGCTCGCCAGCCCTCGCCAACCCCAGGTGAGTGCCCCAAGTGAGGTTGTTGCCCTCGCCTAGCCAGATCCGGCGAGGGCTACTTGGGGCTGTCGAGGGCCGACGAGCCCTCTGGCTAGGTCTGGCAAGGGTGTCACGACCCTCGCCCAGGGCTGATGAGGGAGAGCCAACCCTCACTTGCGGGTGGTGAGGGCCGTTGGCCCTTGACTGTGGCCGACAAGGGTCAATCGGCAACCTGGTCAACCCTAATCCCCAACCCCCCCCAAAAAAAAAAAAAGAGAAAAAATTCTAAAAATTCAAAATTAAAAAAAAAAATTATTAAAAAGCACCACGTCGGCACTGGTCGGTCACATCAACAATTTCTAACAAAAATTGGTTAGATTGACTTAATTGACAAGAATGAATAGGTTTATGATTGAATTAACAAAATTGAAAGGTTCATGACTGAATTGACAAAAGTGTAATAGATTTGGGATTTTTTGGATAATTTTTCCTTGAACAAATTCGTGCCTCATATTCCCTACGCATTATGTGGTACGTCGTATTTAGGGGTGAGCATGGTCCGAGTTAGGCTAGTCCACCCCTTAACCCTAGGACCAACCCGCACAGTGCTGGTCCTCAATTTTTGGGACCAAGGATTGACCCTATTGAGCTTGAGACCGAGGACCAAACAACCCAATAGGTTCAGTCCGGTTCCAAGGTCAATTCGAGACCAATCGATAATTTTTTATTTCATTTTTTGTACTTCTTAAAAGAATGATTGAGAGCCGGACTAACCCAATGGATTCGGTCCAGTTTCAAGGTCAACTTAGGACCAACCAATAATTTTTTATTTCATTTTTTATACCCCTTGAAAGGGCAATCGGAGATCGTACCAATCCAATGGGTTCGATGATGAGCGTGGTCAGCTAAGAAAGGCAAGCAATGAGGGTCAAGTGGGGTGAACGTCGAACAGAATGAGCATCGAATGTCGAGCGGGGAGCAACAAGCCAAGCGAGCATCGAGCGGCGAGCGGCACGAGTGACCCAAAGCGAGCGAGACGAGTGTCGAGTGGCGAGTGGAGAAATTGTTTCTTTCAATTTTGGAAAATTGAAGATTAAGAGAAAAAATAAGACAGAAGAGAACGAATACTAGAAGAGAATGCCATAAGGTGCATTTTTTGATGCCGTGAGGACTCCTCACAAAAACATTTTCCTATTTCGTAAATTATGACTATTGACGCCGTAAAAGACATTAAAAACCTAAGTTATTAAAGAACAATGTAAAATTACTTGAACTCATCACTAAAGAGCTGTTTAATATTGTTGACGCCGTTTATTTTAAGGTTTTCTCTATATAAAAAATAATATATTAACTATATAGTCAAAGTTGGTGTGGGTTGGACCGACTCGGAACTCTCAAGACTAAGGACCGACCCGTACAATGCTGGTCCAGGAATTCCAGGACCAATGACCGACCTTGTCTCCCTAGGAACCGGACTAGGACCGGCAGGGTTGGGCTGGTCCTGGATTGACCCCGGACCGATGCTCACCCCTAGTCGTATTCCCTACCCATTGCGTGAGGACTGGGAAGTCAACGGAGATGAAGACTGAATATTCCATCAAGTGCGCCATTATCAAGTGCGCCATTTAAGTCTTGAGTCTTCGTCTGCATTGACTCCGTGGAATATGAGGCTCCAATTTGTCCTTCATATGGACCTTTCGGTTTTGTAAGATATTTTTCTTAACACACTAAATCATATGGCAGAAAATAAGTGGACAATGAGCCATATGCAATAAGTAATAACCGGACGCCACATTGTTTATTATACAATATTTATAAATTAGTCTTAGTGTGTTTGAAATATTAATATTGATATTCATTTATGACATGAATTAAACGCATGACCTCGTAAGGGCGGCTGACCTATGTATCACTAGATCAACCACCTTGACGGTAAAGATGAGACACTCTGCGAGCTATAATTTGTATTGTTTCTTGGACTCCAAGGTGCGTAGTGTACGCTCTTCGAAACCTTGAATACACACGTATATCCTCAATACAAAGGGCGCAAAATAAAGGATTAGAGAAAGTCCAGATGAGTTTCCAGAACTCCCCATAGTGGAGTTAGTCAATAATTGAATTGTGCACAGGACAGAGTTGTTAAAGGCACCTAGAACTGAAAGCGGGTCACTGGAGAAGATGGGGAAGCTATTGTTTCTCATGCTCAACTCTGCCCTCTTCTGGTGCTGGATCTCAATCACAAGCCCCGGTGCTTGCTCGCAAAACCAAACGGATCGGCTCGCATTAGTCTCCTTCAAAAATGCCATACATGAAGACCCATATGAAGTCTTGACCTCTTGGAATGAGTCTACCCATCATTGTGAGTGGCAAGGTGTTTTGTGCAGCAAAAGACATCCTGGGAGGGTCACATCCTTGGTCCTGACATCACAAGGCTTGGAAGGCTTCCTATCTCCTCACATAGGTAACCTCTCTTTCCTAAGGGTCATGATTTTACAGAACAACAGCATCCATGGCGAAATCCCACCACAGATTGGCAACTTGTTACGGCTTCGTAATCTTGTTCTTAGTAACAACTCATTTGGTGGGCCAACACCCTCCAATCTTTCTCACTGCTCGAACCTTGAAATCCTAAATCTCATAGATAACCAACTTGTTGGGGGAATTCGTGCCAGTCTTGGTTCTTTACTAAGACTTCAATTATTGGGCTTGAGTGAGAATAGTCTTGTAGGTCCTATCCCTCCTTCGATTGGAAACCGCTCATTGCTACAACAGCTCTCCCTGTCAGGAAATACGTTGAGCGGAGAAATACCTGAGGAATTATCCAAACTCAAGAGGTTAGAATTGTTCCAACTATCAATGAATGAACTAACCGGCGAGATTCCACTGGGGATTTTTAACATCTCTAGCCTTACCGATTTCTATGTTGTTGAGAACCAGTTGCGCGGAAGCTTTCCCTCCGACATAGGCACCACTCTTCCTTCTCTCTGTTTCCTTACCGCCTCCAATAACTTGTTCACTGGGACAATTCCTTCATCATTAAAAAATGCCACCAGCCTTCAGGGAGTTTTCCTTTCCTACAATAGTTTCAGTGGGCCAATACCGAAAAATCTGGGAAGGCTGAAGAGCCTCAACATGATTGTGTTGAGTTATAACCAGTTGCAGGATGACTTGAGTTTTATTTCTTCTTTAGTTAATTGTTCCAACTTGGAAATTCTCTCGGTGGACGAGAACTTGATTCACGGACCGTTGCCAAGATCCATCTCCAATCTCTCGACCAGCATTAAGCGAATTTATATGTCAAGCAATAGGATTAAAGGAACTATTCCTTCAGACCTTGGAAATCTCTTCAACTTGTCTACCTTGAGTTTATCGAATAATTTGCTAAACGATCGCATTCCCGATTCCATTGGAGCACTTTACCGCTTGCAGGAACTTTTTTTGAGAGAAAACATGTTTACTGGAGAGATACCATCTTCAATTGGTAACCTGACGTTGTTAAGCAGCCTTGACCTTGAATCCAATAATTTCCAAGGTTACATACCGCAAAGTCTTGGCAACTGTAAGCAACTTATCGAGCTCTATCTTACAAACAACAATCTAAGTGGCTCTCTTCCGATCGAAATCATGGGTCTTTCTTCCTTGTCGATCATCTTCAGTTTAGCGTATAATAAATTAACTGGATCTCTTCCACAACAAGTTGGGTCTTTAAAGAATCTTGCCGAATTAGATCTGTCTTACAATAGATTGACTGGCTTGATTCCGGCCTCCATCAGCGAGTGCTTGAGATTGGAAAGGTTTTACTTAGAAGATAATTATTTTCATGGTCAAATCCCCCAAGCTTTACGTCCATTACGGGGTCTAGAAGAGCTGGATCTTTCCAATAATAATTTTTCTGGGCCAATCCCGAGCTTTCTTGCAGAGCTCTCACTGCTCAAGTACTTAAATATGTCCTTCAATGAACTAGAAGGGCAAGTTCCGGAGGGTGGAGTTTTTCTTAATGCAAGTGCTGTATCAGTTTCTGGAAATAAGGAACTGTGTGGAGGTGCTCCAAGTCTGAATCTTCCACTTTGCAAATCACCAAGCTCTAGCAAGTCTTCTTCAACGAAGACCATAGTGATATCTGTGGTGGTTGGCAGTTTGTTATGTTTAGCTTTGTTGTTCTTGTGTATCTTCTGTTATCACAAAAAGAAGCAGATGCCAACCAATGCCTCCACTTCATTATCCTTCGAGAACCAATTCTTAAGAATTTCCTATGAAGAACTCCTCAGAGCTACTAACAGATTTTCCGAGACCAATTCAATTGGTAAAGGGAGATACAGCATGGTTTATAAGGGGATTCTCGATGGATATGCCACGGTGGCAGTGAAGGTGCTTAATTTAACACAAAGAGGTGCTTTGAAGAGCTTTGTCTCCGAATGTCAAACTCTTGGAATCATTAGACACCGAAACCTCGTGAAGATACTAAGTGTCTGTTCGGGCATTGATTTTCGTGGCAATGACTTCAAAGCTCTTATATACGAGTTCATGGCTAATGAGAGCTTGGAGGAGTGGCTGCATCCTAAGACTCTAGGACAAGATGATGAGCGTGGTGAATCAAGAAATCTAAGACTAGTGCAGAGGTTAAACATTGCCATTGACATAGCTACTGCAATCGAATATCTCCACAAGGGTTGTTATCCAGCAATTGTCCATGGAGATCTGAAGCCAAGTAATGTGCTTCTGGACAATGACATGGTGGCTCGAGTTGGAGATTTCGGGCTTGCTAAGATCATTTCAATGGTATCTGCTGAAGCCACAAGAGTTCAGGACCAAGACAATTCAACTTCAACCGCAGTCAAAGGATCTATTGGCTATGTGCCTCCGGGTATGAATCCGTCATATTTTATTGATTAGTTCTTGGTTGATTGTGATAGTAAATGAGAGACTGTTAAAAGTTTGAATAAAAAATGCTCCTTGATGTTATGTTATGCATCGTATGCACGAAAAGATTAACAGTAGCATGTCCTAATCATGTTTGAAATTAAGATGAGAATAAATCAATGTAAATTGATCAATGAGTGGAAACATTTTTTTCTCAAAACGTGTGAATCCGTGTGAATAAACGGATTAAGCATATTGTGTCATCTCATACTCATATTTTCTTTCTATAATTCATAATTATAGTATGAGAGTTTGATGAGAACTTGTGATTCTCTTTTGGTATTTAGATGACATGGCATTTAAAGAAACTGCTGGAAGTCTCGATAATATCACACAACATACATTAATTGACAACACGATGGGCTCCATCCAACTTTCACTCTCCCTAAACTTCTTGTCTGGAGAACATTAAGACGAATTCACGCATTTTACAAGTATAAATCCATCACCGTTACAAATCACTCCAAGTCTCTTCTTTTTCCCCTATTGTGCTCTGTTTTTCGCCTGTTCTTCTAGGCTTTTTCTTCTCTTCTGTCTTGCAGAAAAGAAATAATGTGGTACAGGAATCAAACTGAATTGAGATCATGAAAATGATGAGCCTCATGTGGATTCCATGTGTATCCAGTCAAAACAGGCATTTCAAATTTAGTTAATACATGTACTAAATGCACTAAATAGTTTCCGCTGAGGCCTTCACCAAATATATTTTCTTCTTTCTGTTTTCCCCTATACCCTGCCAGAGGAAAAAGTCACTATTGATTTTTAGGCAATTTATTTAGCAAACACGTGCCAAATTTGGGTGCACTTAGTATTTTTGGAGAAAGAAGAGTTCACATGTTGTTAATTGATCTTCAGTGCACTTTATAAATCCCAAAATATCATTTCTGTCTGGTTGATGCATTCCAACTTTTGTGACGATTTTTACCACTTCAGCATACGATAGGCGATAAACATTCGCCATAGCCAATAAACTATATGAAAGTCCAACAAAGAGATATGAAAGAAACAACCAGTTAGGGATTTTGGGACCTTCTACTTGCTTCGGCGGAGGATCCCTTGGCCTCTGCCATGCATGGTAAGCCTAACCATGAAGTGAGTGCGGGCTTGTGAGCCATCACTTCATGTTGGACGCGACAGGCGCGAGCCCTCACAACTGTCTTCGGCAAGTTCTTGCAAATGGACATCAAGCAAGCAAGATCCTATGTGACTTTGAAACTTTTTCTAAAGAATTAACTTCAAGAAAAAGTGTATGTTCATTTAACTTCAAGAAAAAATGTATGTTCATTCCTATTTAATGTCTTGATGAAATTTTCAGAATATGGCATGGGACACAAGGTTTCCACACTTGGGGATGCATACAGTTACGGCATTCTATTATTGGAGATGTTCACCGGAAAGAGACCTACTGAAGATGCCTTTGGGCAACATCTTGACCTCCACAACTTTGTCCGAATGGCTCTTCCAGATCGAGCAATGGACATCACAGACTTAAGGCTTTGGAGTGAAGTTGATGATCAACAAAAAGAGATCAAGATAAGAGATTGCATTATCTCCGTATTCAAAGTTGGAGTTGCATGTTCGATGGAATCGCCGCCGGATCGAATGGACATGACCGAGGCACTCAAGAAATTACACTTGATCAAGGTCATTACGAAACCAAAGAGAGGAGGGTAGTTATGTAGCTAAATCAGTTTTCTCATTTCATCTTAGAACTCTCTCAATAGTAGAAAAAATCATCGGGCAAAGGCAATGCTAGCAAATTGACATGAATGTCTCCCTAACTAGTCTACCTACCCATAGCTACTATGTCTGTTTTTAATGATGACACCAATATCTATATATAAAAGTTGTAGAAAATGGATATATGGAGTTATAGTCTATCTATTTCCACCATGTAACCATGTAAAATTTGATGAATTTGCTTATTTGCAAGGTTCTCTTCATTTCTTATGCATTATATACCATACGATCGTTGCATTACTTAATTACCATGCCTAGGCCATTACCCTCGCCCCCTCTCTCTCGATCTTCTTTGTGCTCATGTGCTAGAATGTGATACCTCACCATGAGATCACTAGCTCAAGGCCAACTCTTAATGTCGCGCTTGAGCCTACGATCAATTGGAGACCAAGCTTGATCAAATAGCTACATGACTATTTCTATCAAATCCAAAGATCACGAAGAGGGTGGCAACCTCATCGCGAGATCATGAGCTCAAGCCCAACTCTCGATGTCACGGTTGAGCGAGAGCTCACTATCAATTCGAAGCCATGCTTGATTGAATTTGGGCAACGTTGCCAATGAAATTCCGTTGTGGTCATGTTGCCGACATCAGCAGCCACCAAAGATACAGAGCTAACAAACACATAAATGAGACAAGATCAAAAAGGAAACTTGGATGCATATTTTGTTGCACTCCTCAGTGTGTTGATTGCACTGTCTAATAATATTTGTCAAATCTTCTCACTTAAACCCCTCTCTCTCTCTCTCTCTCTCTCTCTCTCTCTTCACCATTAACCACCCTCTCCGACCCTTGTGGCCACTATCATCACCATCTTCTCCTCCACATCTTGCCACTCATGTCATCCATGACCATCTTTACTTTCTCTATTTGTTGACTCAAAACACTCTCTCCCTCTTTCTGTCTTTTTCCTTGCTGCCAATTCTTTGTGAGGTCTCGAGACCACCATTGATGATTTGATCTAGCCATGGCCTTCAAGATCTCATTGAAATCTCAATCACTGAAATCTCAATGGGCAAGCAGATGTCACACCCCAAAATCATCAAGAATGGGGATGACATGGCCGTCTTTCTGCCCAAAGGATGCAATCTTAAACCACCAAAAATCCATTTCCCCAAAAGTTCCCTCTTTGCTATCGCTTTCATACTACTCATTACTAGCTGAAGAACTTAAAAAGATTCGAAAAAATAGATGGGCGAGTAACCACAGCTCGGTGAGTAGTGCGTATCTCTTCAAGTAGATCAAGTATCCACTATACACTTATAAAACCAAAGCACAACTCATTTAACCTAAATCCAGAATATAATATACATACTAGATAAAAATAGGTTATATTGCTTTAACATAATCATATACATATTAGAAAACACTTGTTAAATTAATAATATCATAACAAATATCAATGGTTCAATCAATTGATCAATCTCATCAATTCCCACGCCAATGGTCCATTCCATTGGTTAATGTCATGCCACACATTAATGGTTTATTCCATTGATCCATCTTATATAAAACCACACGTCGATGGTCCATCCGTCAACAAATTCTTTGCTCAAATCAAACCATGGTCATGACACAATGCCTGATAATAAGGTGACTAAGATTCTGTCACGCCCCAAACCTCGAGCGTGCGCACGCATCCCTCGATGGTCAACTAAATTGCGACGTTCCCAAGACATGTCACCGACCCAAATGATACATGCACATGCGGAAGTGAAATAACAATACCAAGACAACAAACAACATGTGGTAGAAAAGTAGGACAATCAAATTTCACAAACACCCTTTTATAAACAAACTGAGTTTATATACAAAAGTCTAAACCAAAAAGGGGTTACCAAGCTAACCCTACCCTGGACCCTACCTACTTGGGTTCCGAGTCTATCACAACACCGTTAGGGATGTCAAGGTCTAGAGGATCGGCTACCTCTACTGTGGACTCCTCAACTCGGGTCCTTGGTTCGGATATCATCTATGACATCGGTGTCATGCACGGGGTCAAGCTCAAAATGCTCATCAACGACAAAGCGGGTTCGTCAAAACCATCCGGGGGACCCTCCCGAACACCATTGGGCCCGCGGCAAAACCACGCTTTGAATTTATGAGGGACCAACTGGGGTAGGCCCTCATTGACCCAAATAGTAGTAACCACGAGCTCACAGGTCCAGTTGGGGTTCCCGTGGATGGGGAAGACGGTACGCTCTTCCTCAGCCTCTCACGGCCACCCAAAATGAATGGGTCGCACCTCCATCTAAGGACTGTAAAAATTAAATCCACGACGGGGTGAGACAATGTCTCAGCAAGTCTACGCCCTAAACCCCAATCAAGAAGATAATACACCTAGAGGCAGCCTAAACACATATCATATAAAAGACTTACCTCGCCTCAATACCTCCTTACACATCAGTACAATTCATATAACATTTGTATGTAGTAAAGGCACTCAGTAATTGGAACACTTCACTTTCAACTAGCAATTAATCACAGGAGTCCCGATTATAAGGCCAAATCGTTATGACATGTCCCATTACGTGCCACACAATTTTGTCCCATAATCAGGCGTAGTCAAATCACTCAATCAAGCGTTTCAATTAGTTATGACCCAATAGCCACGGCCGACTCAACAGTCAGCGGTCATTCGGCATAGCTGGGCGTCGTCTCGCCTCATCGAGCACGACAACGTCTACCACTAGACGGCATTCCCGAAGGAGCGTCGACCCAACCTCCACTGCAATTGGCATCCGTTGATGTGGGGCATTCTTGAAGGAGCATCGTCCGACATAAAAGCTCGTGACGGGTTCCGATAAGGATTCCATGCATATCCAATCCCGACCAAGGACATCGTACTTTGCACTCAAATGCCTCAATTTAACTAATGTGTTTGGCCTATTTTCTTCATATTAAAAACACCCGATAAAATAGGTATGTATGGACACATGGTCAAATCGAACCATAAAGCGTGATACCCTCTCTTTTAAAAATCCCATGATTTTATATAGTACTTAAAAACATTTTTTACGTCAAAAACCAACACCAGGTATTTTTATAATCAAATACCAAAATTTTATATTTTTGAAATAATAATTCAAAAATTAACACTCAGCATCAAATTGCACAAATTAACAATTAATTGCACAAACTAACTGCACAACGAAAATCAGCATGAAATTCTAACGAACGGCTATCCCGGTATAATTTTCGAAAATAAATAAATAATTAAATAAATTACAAAATAATTAAATAAATGTAAATTAATTAAATAAATCACTAATTAAGCTATATATACTAATCTAACCACCTAATTTGACTTAATTAAATAGTCTACTATGCTAACTAAATCACCTAATCTAATTAACCTCTAACTAAACTAATCTAACCACATAATTAATCTAATTAACTAACTAAATCACTAATTACACTAACTAATCCTCCTAATCCAAACTTAGTCTAAACCAATCCTCCTCTAAGCATAATTCACCTCCTAATTAAGGTTTAGAGAGTAAACTCACCGGATTAGCAAACTAGTGAGTTCATGGTGACGGCGACGCGGAGGCGAGTGAAACTCGAGCCTACAGCGACGCCAAGGGAGGACCGGAAGGGCTCGAAAACAGCCCACGAAGCCTCAACTCTAAGTTGGAACTTCGATTATGTGCTAGGTCGAAGTAGCTGGTCAAGGGAGCTAGGACGGTGTGGGAACGGGCCAAGCTGGACGGCGACGCTAGCAGGGGCAGATGACGGCTACTTAGACGGCTGGAACGACAGCGAGCAGCCAAGGATGCGGATGGGGACGGCTCAGAGACGGCAGGAACGTGCTTGGGAGACGGTCGAGCAGGCTGAAGTCGTGCAGGCTGGCCTGGGCTTGCTAGCAGGTGGATGGTGACACCAGCGAGCTGGCAAGCAAGCAGCTAGCTTGGGCGACTGGCTTGGCTAGTTTTCTTGCTTTGGAAATGGAGGTTTTCAGCAACAATAAAGAAGGAAGAAGCAAGGAAGAAGAAGAAGAAGGCGGCTCTCTTTGGAAGGGGGACAAAAGGCCACAAAAGTCTTGGAAAGTATCTCAACTCATCATCACTTAGCCTCCAAAGTCCCCAACTCTTATCAGCTGCCATTTCCCCTAAATCTTCTCCAACAAGCCAAGGAGGGAGTCCAAATGTTGCAGCCCCCCCATGGCCTACGAATTTCTAGCATTTCCCTCTTAATTTCACACCAAATCTCTCCAATTCAATCCAATTTGGTGCCCAAAAATACCAGCGAAGGCACCCACATCGGTTCCATGATTTTCCTCACCAATTGATCCCATTTGAAGGCCAAAAGTGCACTCAATTTAGCCCATCCGAATTCTTGGATCAATTTCACCAAATTTTATTTTTCGCCAAAATCCTGGGCTTGCCAAAAATTCTTCAAATAATGAGTCGACGTCCCTAAAATAAATCGTGACACGCCACAACTTTCGATTTACGAAACCGAGTTCAATTTCGTGGTTAATTTCAACCGGACGCGATTTTAGCATGACCTAACTTACCAGGTAACTTTTAGGAATTTTAGCGCATTTGACTCAGGACTGATTATTTTTTATCCACATTGTGCATCTTCGACACATTGACGACTCTTAGTTGTCGTGAAAATCTCAAAGTTTCAAACACGGGCACATGGTACAGAATCGACAAAATAATCAGTCTAGTGGTGTTCGATGCGAATTTTGCAATCAGGTGGAATCACCCACCATTTAATTACATGCCTCTGTCGAATCAACCTATCTCCGGTCTCTAATCAATTTTAACGGTGCCGTAATGACCCTTGCAGATTAGCACAATTGAGCAGTTGATTTCTAGTTGAATTCTCAAGTCGGTTGCGTTTAGATTCCTTAATGGCTTCACCCGATAGATTAGTTATCTCGTGAGTGATTAGCTCAGAGAAAAGAACTATAGACGCGCTGATGAAAAGCTCATTTCATTCAATCGGTAAAAGGTCGGAAATCAAAATGTCACACTACAAGGCTTGGCCAAGGGCTGGAAGTTCGGTTCTGTGGCTGAGGCAAATGGAGGTGCTGCTCGGTACTGGCGATGCGGTTGGGATGGCGGTGCGGTGTTGGCCACGGGGCTAGCTGGATGGACTGTTAGGGGGAGCTGGGTTGGTCTCGGACAGTGGTGCTGGTTGGGGAGTTGTTGACACTGGTGAAGTAGGTGGTTGTTAGCGTCGAGGAAGGATGGTGTGTGGTGATGGATGATGGTGGAGTTGCTGTAGGATGGGATGATGGATGGTGGGGCTGCTTGGGTTGGCATGGGTGAATGGGAGGATGAAGATGACGTGATGCTAAAGATGGATGGTGGTCTGGATTGGTGGAAACGCGCGGCTGTGACATGAAGAAGAAAAAGAAATGCTGAAGATGAAGATGGGTAGAAGACAACGAAAGAGGGGAGTCGGCTGGGGGGTTCATGCGCATGGGGCGATAAAGGGAATTGGAGAGAGAGAGAGAGAGAGAGAGAGAGAGAGAGAAAAGCCATGAAGGTCAAGGCTGCAGCCACTGAGAATTCAAGAGAAATATCTAAATACTCAAGTGCTAAGCCCCAAAAGTCTTTAGCCCAAATTGTCAAGGGATCACCCAATGAGAAATTAGCTTTAATTTCTCATATATAATCCATTTTTGCAGCCAAATAAACCCCTTGATCAGCCCATCCGAATTTCACTTATTTTCTGTTTTGTCTGAAATTGATTTTGCCACAAAATTCTGGACTCAACAAAAATTCCTCAAAAGATGAGACGACTCCTAAAAATACATCTTAACACTCTCGAACGTCCAATTCCGGAAACTGAATTCAATTTCATGATTAAAACCGACCGAACGTGATTTTAGTACGATCTAACCTATCGGGTAGTTTTTAGGGATTTTATCGCTTTTGACCTGTGGTCGATAATTTTCAATCCACATTTGTGCATCTCCAACTCGTAGATGACTCTTGGTTGTCATAAAAATCACAAGGTTTCAATTACGTGTCCCGAGTATAATTTTGATAGAAAATTGGGTTAATGCCGTTCAACGCGAATTTCGCAATCATGTGGAATCACCTGCAATTTAATTATGTGTTTCCATTGAATCGACCTATATCCAACCACTAATCGATTATAACGGTGTCATATTGACCCTAGCCGATTATTATGGTGAGTAGTCGATTTTGATTGAATTCTCTATTTTGTCACGTTTATATCCCTTAACGGTTTCACCTAATAGATTAGTTAACTCGTGAGGAGTCAGCTCAGAGTAAAATGACGTGCGTCGACGAAATAACCATTTCATATAATCGAAACGGGGTCGAAATTTATGATGTCACACGTTCGGTCAAGTTCCTCTATAATTCATGTTTTCCCTTTCAATTCTAAGAAAAAATGAGGTGGAGGACATTTGCTACAATATGCACATTGTATCTTATTGTTATTTAGAGTGTGAATCTTGTCATGCGGATTGGCACAAGTAAAAAGATCTAGTCATGCAGACAGTATCAGTGTCATTGCAATACCTTTTGAGATTGTACCGAGCTGCTCTAACAGTAACTAAAGTTTTGGGAAAGTTGCTTTTGTACGTGAAACTAACTCCCAGACAGTCAGGACACTGTTGTTTTTGCCTTTCAACAGCTTTACTTTTAAGGCAGTATTAGCCCGGCGCTTTTCTTTGTGGTTACATCGTAAGTAGGTCTTAACAACAAAGGAGTTAAGATTCTAAGGCACAGTAAAATGGTGGAATACCCACTTGATTGAAAAAAAAAGGTGGTACAAATCTCAGCAGTTTGGGCAAGGTAACCTAGGTTTTTCAAACTTCAAATCACGATTTTACTTAGTGATGGCTTGGTTTGGGGTGTTTGAAGAACTATATTGTAGTTGAATCTGGATTAGTAAGTTCTTTGAAACTTCTAAAGTACTTATCATTTGAAAGTAAATAGTTAGAGGTCTGCTGAGCTTAAATTTCCAAAGATTATATCTGCAGATTTAATGATATTGACAAGTTCTTATAGTACAATCATCTGATTTTGTTACGTTGGATGCAATCCCATTAATATGCTAAAATGATAAGATCTGGATATTGGTCCTTAAGTTTTAGATTGAACAGTAGTTGGATCCTATATTAGATTTGAGATTTTGCTAGCCATCACTATGGGGCAAAGCCATGCATCCTTTCTATATGATAGGTGTGTAAAGGCCATTTAATGTTCGGTTCATGAATCATTTATTTCTTTCTCTTAAACTACTCTTTGGTGGTTTGAACAAAAAAAGAATTTGCTGTTTAAGAAAATTAAGTTTTGGTCTTGGCTGGTACTTGCTTACGATGCACACCCATATTGTGCACAGTTATTGGGTTGAGTTACAACAATGTTAAATCTCCTGCAGATTTATACTACAATTGTATCGTGATGCAATGTAAATCCATCGTTAATGATTGTTTTTAAACTTTCAAGCACAGCAAGACTCAGAAGTTCGCACGCACCAGAAAGGAGCTGCTGAAATAGTTTTGGCTTTTTGTACAAAGTAAAAGGATGCAAATGGTCAAGTGGTAGCAATGGATAAAGATCAGGTTTGGGAAATAATTGGCTATTATAGCAATTCAATAGCTGCTAGCTTTTTCCTTGCCGAAATCTTTCACAGTGCTATTATAGTTTGAAATAATTTTGACAAATCTACATTTCATTAATGCCATGTTTTTTCTGTGACAGCAGAGCACATATTCTGGTATTGCACTTATGTTCTTCATGGGATTATGCCTTGACATTTTCCTGATCTAATTTTGCCCATTTAGTTTTGGAAGTTTTGTGCATTACACATTACATTCCATGGGAGGCAGATCTTGAATCCTCTGTACTACTCTTTCCTACGCAACCATTCTTGAATACCTTGTATTATGTATGTATTTCACATTTGTTGCTTTTATATTCATGGTTACACTTTTATCCATGATTAGGCTTTTTGCATTGTCTCAGAGTCAGGGTGGTAAATTGTTTTCTTCATGTTTTCTTGCCTTGTTACAAGTCATTAATGATATTGATGGAAGATCATTAAGTGAGTTTCCTCTTGTTTTGCAGAAGATGTATTTCAGAAAGGCTATTGAAGATATGGCTACTGATAGTCTGCCCTGCGTTGCCATTGCATATAGATCATATGACACAAAAGACATTCCTCTAGATAAAGAACAGTAAACCAAGTGGGCATTACCAGAGGATGAGCTTATCTTACTGGCTATTGTGGGCATAAAGGTAATTCTTGTCTAGCAGTGAACAAGATATTAAGTGAAAAGGACATCATTGATTTCTGTTTGTTCTCATTTCTGGTTATGAAAGGTTCCCTGCAAGATGATATGACTCTAGAAATGCTTAAATTGTTGGAGGTTTTCTAACATTCAGAGAAAACTTCTGCTTTGGAAAATTCAGTTCTTTTCCATGACTTTGAAGAGTTCTTGTTGGGGACCTAATGAAATTTAATGTTTTTGTTATTTCATTGACACCAGCTGGTTGATCCAACTTTTTAAATAACTTTTGCTGGAATCCATAGAACTCCGTCTCGGTAAAAGTGGCTGGCAAGTGAAAAAGAAAATATTTTCGTACATTTGGCCGGATGCGCTGTTAATCATTTGCTGTACTTACTCTTAATATGTATGCAATTTAATCGTAAGAATGATGAATTCTCTTGCACACTCATATTATGCAGGATCCTTGTCGTCCTGAAGTAAAAGATGCCATGAAACTATGCCAAAATGCTAGAGTTAAGGCATGTTAATATTTTTTATCATTCTTTTCAGTTGGTTTATTTGGGGATATGATCCTTCATCCTTCTGCTGCTTCTTTTTTATTACTTCAGGAACTCAAAATTTGAGTTTCTCATCATTTGCATCCTTTTAGGTGGTCATATTGGATATTTATGTTGGTTCAATGCTTTTCTTTGGAAAATGGATTGACCATAATTCATTTTTGTATAATGAAGTTGATATGAAGGGTAAGACATAGAGGTTCTGTTTACGATCGCAATTGAGAAGTACATTGTCATTTAGTCATTTCAGTAAAGGGTGCTTTCAAGATATTTTCTTAGGATGCTAATCATTGATGCTGGATTCCAAATAGTAATTTGCGGCAGCATTACAAATTGAGGATAGGTACTTATCTAGATGTGACCTCAGTATGTGATTAATCTTATTTGGTGATAGGTACGAATGGTTACTGGTGACCATCTCCAAATTGCCAAAGCAATTGCTTTAAAATGCGGATGCTAGATCCAGAAGCAGATGCTATTGCGCCAAACCTTATTAAAGGAAAAACTTTCCGTTCTTTAAGTGCTGAGGAAAGAGAAGAAGTTGCTGAGAAAATATCAGTATGGCATTGCTTCTCTTCCGTGTAATTAATCATGTCTTCTATTTGAAAGTGTGCTTATAATCTTTATGTGATTTGCAACAGGTTATGGGAAGATCATCTCCTAATGACAAGCTTCTGATTGTTCAAGCATTGGGAAAGAGAGGACACGTTGTAGCTGTAAGTGGGGATGGCACTAATGATGCTCCTGCTTCTGAGGGTTCCTTCAATAATGTCCTAATAATGTTATCACCTTTTCTATTAATTCATGACTTCTGTCATTCTAGCGTCTCAAATATTCAGCAGATACACCAGACAGATGCCTTGAAATCCTTCTATAGAACTGGTTCATAGTCTTGAAGTCCCTGGATGCCTCATGGTATCTTTCCGTGCTAAGATGCATTGCAATATGTTGGTAAATTTGGTTGTAGTCTTCAAGTCGCTTCATGTCTGGAAGTTGTCTTGTTCTTTTTTTTACTACAAGGTAAATAGATTGCAAGGTGTTAAAAAAATGCGGGATCTTAGTTTGCCATGTTTTTAGAAAAAAATTCATCGTCATGAATGGCTCTCGAGTGTTCATTTCTTTGGTCTGCTTATACCCGTGCACTTCTGTTGTGCCTTGACTTTGAACTCTTTTCAACCAATAATTTTGTTGCTTGGATATCTCTTTTATCTTGGAGTTCAGGCAGATATTGGCCTTGCAATGGTATTCAAGGGATGGAAGTTGCAAAAGAGTTTTCAGACATTATAATGGGTAGTCTGCTTGAATTTCTAAAGCGGAATTCAGCATCCTCATGACAGAGTTTATTGTTTGATTGAACTTTTCTGGAAAGAGGTGTCAACTAATCGCAATGAGTTATAGTGGAGCTTCAGTACATTAGTTACTTGGAGAGTTCTCTCTCTGGAAAGTTGTCTACTTATTTTACTATATGGTACTGTGCATATTTACTTCACTCAAATACGTAGTCCAGATTCCTCAAACGAGTACTCCACAATACTAAAACTTCACCTGCAAAATTGGAAAATATTCAGATTTGGAAAACAGCAATAGAATTGGGTGGTGGCAAATCTTTTTTGGGTTACTGATTAGTTGATTCCACATTGTCAACTTAATTGTGGGTTATGATTTTGGATCTGAGTGCTTTTGGTTGATTAATCCTTAGAAAGTGTAATGATGGTTGACAGACCTCCATTTATCTAGTGGGGAAGATCTGTATATTCAAATATTCATAAACTTATACAGTGTCAGCTTATAGTGAATGTTGCAACTCTTATCTTTAACGTTGTTGCTGCTTTTTCCTCAGGTGATGTTCCATTGAATGCAGTGCAAGTACTTTCTCTCTCTCTCTCTCTCTCTCTCTCTCTTGCGTGGGTGTGCATGCGCGCACATGTGGGCACCCCTACCCATTATTGCTTCTCTTTGCTCACTCTAGTTCTCAACTTTTCTCTTTGCTTGCAGATTCTATGGGTTAATCTTATCATTTCGGACACCCTTGGTGCAGTAGCACTGGCTACCGAGCCTCCAACTGATCACCTTAAGCATAGGCCTAGGAGGTAAGAGTTCCCGGATGTTATTATTGGGTGCAACATATGTGAAGAATTTTGGTCACAAGCTTGAGATCCTCTTTTTCCTTGTCAACTCAAATCCTCGATTTCTTTAGATGTGTATTGGGATTTCTTCACTTGCCGGAAACCGTCATTTATCCTTACTCTTCAAGTACGCACTGGCTGGGTGATTTTCTCAATTGTAGAGAACCTCTCATCACAAGTATCATGTGGAGGAATTTATTGATACAGGTATAGCCACCAACACTTTATTAGAAAAGGGTTTTTGCTGGCTTCTTGCTCCTAACAGTGGAATTTGGGTCTTTAGGCTGCCTATTAAGTGAGTGTCCTGCTCGTTCTTGATTTCCGTGGTATAAGCTTTTACTGAAATTGGAGTATGGTAGGAACGGTCATGTTCACAAAGTGAAGGATACCCTCATCTGTGTCTTTTGCCAAGTAAGTTTGGTTCCTTAGTCAAAGAAGACCAAAAGACTAGTGGTTCTGGGCTGCTATTGTTGAGATTACTTATGCGTTTGCTGACGGAATTGAATAGGTCGGATCTCTAGTAAGAACATTTGGCAATGGAATCGTTTCACCGGCTGAGAAGACTGAATGAAACGCGAACCGTATTCAACGTCGAATCTTTTTACTAGGGCACGGAAACAAATTGACACTTGTCCTCCAAAGAGAACGCCTCCTTAGGCAGTGTGCCATCTAGCACACTCGTCCGTCGACCCACGGCCGCGCCTGCTTTCAAGCGCCGAAGCTCCGGTAGGCCCCCGGCCCTGTTCTTGTGCCCTGTTTTGGCCGCGCCGGGCCAGAGCTCGCGGTCGTCCAGCTCACGCGAGCTCCGGCCCCGACCTTCCTTTGTTTGCTGGGCGCGTCCTGGATTGTTTGTCGAGGGTTCCGGCTCGGGTTTGAGCCTCGGTTGAGCGGAGGATCTCTCTGTTCCATGGTGCCTTCCACCCGCTCGACGAAACGCCTGAACTAGAGATCTAGCATTCGCGTCTTTGTTTCGGGCCGGCGTTGATTTGTCCGGGCACGTCTCGTCCAGTCGAGGCGTCTCGGCCACGTAGGGCTTCTGGGCGTTGGCCCGTCTGGTTGGTTCGACGCGTGCGCTCCGTCCCCTCCGCCATCGTCGAACAGAACAAAGGAGGAGGGGACCGTTTCGGTTATCCGACGAGATCCCGCCACGGCCGCACCCTCAGCCGCCGTCTCGATGTGCCGGGACGTATCTTGGCCGGCCGCCCAGACCTCGGAGCCGCGGCACGGCCTCGGCTGAGCCGAGACGAGCGGCGACGAGCGGCGCCGTCGTGTTTGTCGCGGCGTAGCGGACGCGGCCAAGGAGGGCCCAGTCGGGTCGGCACGTGGATCCGGTTGACCCGGTTGGCCCGGGCGTGTTCTGGGCTAGGGTATGTTTGGTCCCGGGCTGGGCTACATTTTGTTAATTGCGTTTCTTTGCAGGTGGGCATGTTGGGCCTCTTCGCGGAAGCCCAGTTCAGCCGAAGACCTGGGCTGCGGGCTCAGGCTGGCCTCGACCGGGTCGGACGCGGGGGTCCGATCCGCATCCGTTTTACATAATATAATATAATGTTATATTATTATTTTAATATTAAAAAATATTTTCAATAATAAAAATAAAAAATGATTTACATTTTCTGAAAAATCAGAAAAAGCCTAAAATATGGTCTTTATTCTCCATAAATCATGGAAAATCCTTTAAAATCCAAAAATATTAGGGTTTAAACAAGATTAGGTATCAAAAGAGTATTAGCTTATTAACCGGTATAATCAAGTCTTCAATCCTAATTTCTCTGATTGTGTAGAGATAAAATATTTCTTATAATATTTTACTTGGGTTTCAAATTGACCAATCACAAATTGATTAATGGCGATTCTTATTTGAAATTGATTTACAAGTTAAAAACTCAAATCATAAGTCATGAATTGGTGAACTTGTGAGAATCCGCGCTAAGCCCAATACTTAGCGAGCTATTAGCCTCTACATGCGCCCATGCATAAGAGATGTTGAAAGGGAGGTCACCACAATTTAAATAGTTGATACCTTGACTGCATCTACAGTGCCCTTATTTAAAATGGTTAATGCAAGTGTTTACACTAATTTTGATTCATATGGTCTAGGCATCAGCTTGAGGAGAACATTGAAATGCATTTTCATCGTAATCTAGGCTTGCCTTTTTCATCTTGCCATTGCTAAGTAGAGTCAGATTTCTTTCATTTTCTTCTTTTAACTCGTGATTTGACAAGCTTGTGGGTGTTCAATCTTCAGATTTTCAATGAACTTAATGCCTTAGAACCAAATGAGTTTAATGTGTTCAAGGGAATCACGAAGAAGCATCTCTTCATGGCGATGATAGGTCTGGCTCTAATACTTCAGGTGAGAATCGTCCAGCTTTTTTCTTGATTGAGTTAGGTAATAACGTAAAAATTTATCATGATCCTCTATTTTTCCTTCTCCTCAGGTCACTATCATAGAATTTCTCAGGAAGTTTACTTCAAAAGTGATACTTAATTGGAAGCTGTGGATCATATCCATTATTATTGCTTTTATCAGGTATGTAGCTTGTATGTCTCTCGTGATATTCGTGGTGACTTCTAGAGAGTTTCTTACAACGTTCTAATTCTTATTTTCGTTTTATTTTATTTGAAATTCTGCTGATACATTGGATGATGAAACATTATGGAAAGAGCATTAACACCAGTAACCACTTGCTTTTTATTAAATTGGGCGTCAGCTCTTCACTAACGGTCTTTCCTTCACGGTTTGAAAACAGTTGGCCTCTGGCTCTTGTTGGAAATCTAATACCCGTCACATGAACTCCGTTTGCAAGAATATTCTGTCAACGACGAAGACCACAAAGACGCCCAAGTCGCCGAAGTAAGAGTTCTTTGCTGCTTTTCTGTGCGCGCCAAGTTTTCAAGATTTTCAGTTGCCTTGCCAATAATTTTCCTTTTCCTCCTGCAGGGTTTCTGAGTAAATCTTGAATAAGCTGGGAGAGTGTGGCTGCGTTTGTATTTGTTCTTTTTTTCTGTTTCTAAACACTTATTTTGTTTTTTTGTTCCTGGGAACAAAAAAGGAACAGAAACGCGTTTATTTGCGTTTTTGTTCTAAAATTATTTTTTTGTTCCCAGAAACACATCTAGAACAGAAACAAGAAACCAAAAAAAAAAAAGTTATTTATTGTTTCTGGAACAAAATTCAGAAACACTTTTCATTTTCTCTTCTCTTCTTTCTTCTTCTTTTCTTCTTCTTTTTTCTTTCTTTTTCTTTCTTTTTTCTTTGGCCGGTCGCCGGCCTCGGCCATGGCCGGTGACCGGCCGTCGAGGGTCGGTGACACCGTCGAGGGCCGGCGACCTCGTCGGAGCGTCGCCGGCCCCTGGCGAGGCCAACCTCGCGCTGGGTTGGGCGAGCTCAATCTCGCCCAGATTCGGCGAGGCCGAGCTCGCCCAGCGGCCGGGGGGAGCGGCAAGGATGGCCGCGGGGTCGACGATCGAGTGGATCTCGAAGTCGTGGGTCACGGCGCGGTGAGATCTGATGCGGGTTGGCAAACGGAGGCTCGAGACCCGCAGATGGGTCGATCGGGCGTGAGGCGGAGGGGGCGGTCTTTAGGGCTCCGGTGTCGTTGGGTCGTCGGCGGAGGCTTCGGGTGCAGGTCTAGTGTCGCGAGGGGAGAACACGGAGCAACAGGTGATGGATCTAGGGACGCAGAGGTCGGCGACGCCGTTGGGCGCGGGTCCGGCGTCGCGGCGTGCAGGGGGCGCGGTGGCTGCTCCTACGAACGGCCGGTAGGTGGCGGCAAGGAGGCGTCAAGCGCGATCGCCGATGCGGTGGAGGGAGACGACGGTGTGGCTCTAGGTCATCGTCGGCTCCTGGCCGGCGCGGGCGCGCCGGGCACGTCGTGCGAGGAGACGCCGGGGAGGAAGAGCGACTGGCCAAAAGAAGAAAGAAGAAAAAATAAAAAATAAGAAAAACAATAAAGAAAATAGAAAAAAAAAATAAAAACATTAAAAAATTAAAAGAAATAAAAAAATTATACAAATTTACCAAACGTATTTCTGTTCATTTTTTATTTCTAAAACAAGTTTAGTAAATGCGTTTTTTTGTTCAAAAATTGTTCCTTTGGAACAAAAACACATTTTTCTATTTCTGTTTCTTATAAATAAAAATGTTACCAAACGCGCCTTGTGTGTCTAGCTTATAGGACCACAAGATAGGTTGACAGCACATTCCTGACGTAGATGGTTTATTACGTAGTAGTTCTGACACGATGGCTCACTACCCTTTTGAGATTTTTCTGATGCATTTGCATGGCTTCCGGTGAAAGTTTCCATTCACATTTCCTGAGAATTGGACATGACTTAGGGGGGAACTTTTTCATACAGAATTTGTTTCTCCTCTGTTCCAGTGAAGTTGAATGTGGAGAAATGACGGTCGTTACGTGCTTGCAGTTTGACAAAGGCCTGTTGACTAAAAGACTCGACTTATCGTGATTTTCATAGGAGAAGACGGGTTGTTCTCAAATAATCTCAAATAAGTCTGATTTCAGCCAAGCCATAGTCGCATTTGGCTTTCTCATGAACTTTACACGACAACTTTAAGGTTCTTTAATTTCAAAAGGCATTTCACTGTTTTCATCTCTGAGGCCCCCGCCTTTGGGTTTCTTCCATTTTGGGACCAGATGAGACCGCTGGCTAAAGCATCTTTTTATCCCCTAAGCAAAGCTAAACCGATTTATAGACACATTAGAATTACATTTGTTGCAACATAAAGGAAAATAGTTAGGCCATGCTTTTGAGAGTTACTTCTGCTAAAGCCTGGGGGGTTTTGTTAGCCAAACATGATAGATTCAATAAGCTCGGAGGAGGTTAATATCTCATATTCTGGAAATGAAAAGTTAAAAAAGCAAGGACTAGGTTTTTCACCCTCGCTGTACAAGATATCTGTGACACACCCTTTTAGCTTGCGATAGAGCAGACCATGGAAATGGTACATGGCATTTCCAACCGTCGGCGCATAGTTTCCCCTGCAACAAGCTGGAGATTTGAGGCCTTTTTGAACGCCTTCACACAGAACAATATCTTCCATCTGCAATTCCCCAAATACGTGAGGATCGTAATGCCCAAGTGTTGGTTCTACGGAATGGATATATGTTTTACTTTCTTATACCTGGACTCTTTCACTATCTTGCAGAGTGTTCTCTACGAAAATCTAGTCATCCTGTAATCGACGGAAGCAGATTAGATGAATTACTGAAAATAATGGGAAATTTGAAGGAGAAAAAAGCTTGAACCTGAATAGCTATGGACATCTAACTTGACCATGTTGAGAAAACTTGCATAATTAATTCCCCATGAACTGGAACACCATCATAAGATTCAGCGTCATGAGAAAGCGTTAAATGTGTGGAATGATGAATTTAAGATGATCCCACAGGACAAATGAATTAATGGATGTGAGTAGTGTCAAAACTGACAAGGAGTGAACTAGAATATGAAAACAGAGTTTCTGGAGGACAGTGAAAACTGATTGTTTCACAGGATATGACAGTAGAATAAATGAGAACATTTACAGATCCGTGTCTTTAGCTACTTACCTCTACTTTCTAAAGGCATGCTGCACTATGACGTACTCTATTGCCGCTAACCTTTCCTGGGGTAATAACTATCAGCCAAAGGGCTGAAGGCATGGCGTGAAGTATTCATCACCATGTACCACTTTATCCTTACGAGGTTCAAAAGGTGGTTCTCATGCATAACACTTTGTTGCGCATGGCACTTAGTTTTACGGATGAGTTACAAAGACTGAGCTTGATTCCGCCTGGATTGGACAACTCAATTTTTAGGCCCAAATAGGTGTGAGCCGTGATTTCGAGGTCCCCAATATTTTTATTGGGCTAGTCTGGCCCATTTCAGACCTTAACTTCTTCGGCCTAGACTGACTCGAACAATTACTAAAAAAATATAAAAATATGTAATAAATAAAAATATAAAAATAAATAGTAGAAAGAACATTATTTATACTTAAAGCGCTTCAATAAAGTCCATATAAAAAACAGAGTAATTTTTTAGGCCCAAAATATAACAACTAATCTACTAAAAAGAAAAATCAGGCTCGGCCTGAGTCGGCTTGGGGCCAAAGACATTGAAAACTGGCCCTTTTGACCCACGCTCACCCTTACTGAGTTCTTACGGTTCATAAATATCAATCCATAGTTAGTGCATGTACTTGACATTCGATATCACACTTGACAAATGCATATTAATACAAGCGATCCGATTTACATATAGAATATGGTATATGATTTACAAATACTAAAGACATTAAAATCCATAAACTCAATCAATCAACATTTCACTTGTCGGACATCAATTTTTTTCACTTTAATCAGATCAATATCTTCTAGTTCTCTTTTCTCTAACTCGAGAAACACAGACTGAATACCTCACTAGTCTCATTCTATACATCAAAATATCTCTTTCGACCAAATGGACTTGTATATAATCTGATATATCTCTTTAGCAGTGGATTGACGCATTGATTAGTCACGAGTCATGTATCAACTAATTACAAAAACTATTCCTGACTAAGCTAATATGTAAGTGGCATCCAAAATCTCATGATTGTGAACGACTTATCTTTAAACTAAAACTGGGGACAAGAGCATGAACTATGAAATACTGTTACATAGCCACTGAAATAGCGTGGCGACTGGGCATAATTTGAGAGTGGATTCATTGATTACGCATTTGACGGAATGACAAGTCTTCGTCCCCGTGGACTTCTTAATCCTCACTTAATTGACGGGGCATTAATAGACTAAGCAAGTCCACCACTGCATATTGAAGTCAATAAGACATGATGGAGTACAGCCACTTTGTTTAATTGACAGAATAAGTTCCATCATTAATAATTATGAACTGGACAATATTATATTATATATTTAATATTTATATACCGAACTACACGACAGACTTTGATTGGGCAATAAGTCATATGCAACAATTAATAAAAATAATTAGTGTGTTTGATATTCCTCTTTCTAGTTTTTTCTCGAAGACGTGGAAATAGGAATAACACTACAAGCATTTCTATAATTCCTTAATGGACGAAATGGCGCACTATCTGGCAGGGGCGTAGTCATCAATTAAGTGTTGGAATTAGCGTTTGAATAAAATTTGTCAGTGGGAAAATGATGATGGGGAATGGAAATTCAGTTTTCTACTGCAACATCCTTTATTCTCAAATTACGTAAAAGTCCCTTTAAGCATTATTGACGTTTGTCTGACAATTGATGAAGCTTATTTCAAATTGTTTTTAAATTGCTATACCAAAACGTATCATAAACCTTATATAATTTGTGCCAATTCAATCCATTTGATCAATTTTGACCGGTCAACATTGATGTGACATTTTTTTAAATAATATTTGAATAATTTTTTAATTTATATATATATTATTTTATTTTTTCCCCTTCCCTTAGGGGTAGGATGCCCTTGCCAGCGATGGGCAAGGGTATCGCAGCTCTTGTTACTTCACTCACCCAGATCAAGCAAGGGCATCACGGCCCATGCTAGATCTAGGTGAAGGGCCATGCTCCCACCCCCTTGTTGGCGAGGGTTGTACACCCTCGCTGGCGTTGAGGGAAGGAAAAAAAATATTAAAGAAAACAAAACAAAAAATAAAATAAATTCAAGAAATTATAAAAATGCTATTTAAAAAATGCTACATCAGTACCGATGGGTCAAAGTTGACTAGATTGACTGAACTAGCATACATGTACTGAATTGGCAAAAAAAAAAAAAGTTTAGAAGTAAATAGTTTTAGGACTTCATTGGTAATTTTCCCCAACCTCTATGTCTGTTATACTAATTTTAACATTCAAACTTAGTGTTTTCTTGAGCAAACGTGTGAAAACAACCGTATTACACATATGTACATGTATTGGGGATCAATCCTAAGTAGAATTAAGAAAATTCACTTACTAGTGGTCCGATTTCAAATCCGGACAGCACCTCTATCTCATGGATGACCACCTAAACACCGTGAAATAAATTAGACTTCCCTCCAGACTTCATCCACACATAGTAGAGTCTTGGTTGGCCATTCTATAGGAATCAAACAAACCATATAAAATAATTACTCATTATTCAGTTTATGAATACAATTTTATTTTTCAGCATTTACGTAATTTATGTAGTACTTACCAAAATGTTTGCTAAACATTATAATTACATGGTGCAACCACGAAATCAATCCTTCTTATGCCAAATCACACAGGTAAATTCCTTTTATCACAATTGCATAATATCTTGATTGATGTTAACATATCACTAGATGTCAAAATTTCATAATATTTTAATTCCAGAAAGCAATCATCTCAATGTTACATACGCAAATCACCAATTGAGTAAGTGATTGACCATCTCTTCTAGGGATAGAAAATGCTATGATAGTACACCACATGGATGAAATTCTATGATGCATATGGCACGGTCGATCCCACTGATATACCCAAGTGGTCGCACATGAAAGATTTCGGAGATGGCTCTCATAAGTTCAAGATGTGATTCCCAACATATGGCACTTTATCCTTATGAGGTTCAAAAGGTGGCTCTCATGCATAATACTTTGTTGCTCATGGCACCTAGTTTTATGGGTGAGTTACAAAGATTAATCTTGATTTTGCCTAGATTGGCCAATGTCAACTTTCAAGCCCAAATAGGTCCGAGCCGTGATTTCAAGGTCACCAATATTTTTATTGGACCGGTCTGGACCATTTCAGGCCTTAACTTCTTCGTCATAGACTGAGTCAAACGATTACTTAAAAAATATAAAAATATATAATAAATAAAAATATAAAAATAAATAGTAGAAAGTACATTAAGTATAAATAAAGTGCTTCAATAAAGTCGATATAAAAAAAAAATAGAGTAATTTTTTAGGCCCAAAATATAATAACTAATCCATTAAAAAGAAAAATTAGTTTAGGCCTGAATCGGCTTGCCAAAAAACATTGAAAACTAGCACTCTTAATCCATGCTCACCCTTATTGAGTTCTTATAGTTCACAAATATCGATCCATAGTCGGTGCATATACTTGATATTTGATATCAAACGTGACAAATGTATATTAACACAAGCGATTTGATTTACATATAGAATATGATATACGATTTACAAATACTAAAGACATTAAAATCCATAAACTCGATTAATCAACATTTCACTTGTAAAACATCAATCTTTTTTCACTTTAATCAGATCACTCAAGAAACACAGACTGAATACCCCACTAGTCTCATTCTATACATCAAAATCTCTCTTTCGATCAAACGGACTTGTATATAATCTGATATATCTCTTCAGAGGTGGATTGATGCATTGATTAGTCATGAGTCATGTATCCACTAATTACAAAAACTATTCCCGACTAAGCTATTATGTAAGTGGCATCCAAAATCTCATGATTGTGAACGATTTATCTTTAAACTGAAACTGGGGACATGAGCATGAACTATGAAATACTATTACATATCCACTAAAATAGCATGGTGACTAGGTATAATTTGAGAGTGGATTCATTGATTACGCATTTGATGGAATGACGAGTCTTCGTCTCCGTGGACTTCTTAATCTTCACGTAATTGACGGGGCATTAATAGACTAAGCAAGTCCACCACTGTGTATTGAAGTCAATAGGACATGATGTCAATAGGACATGATGGAGTAAAACCACTTTGTTTAATTGACGGAATAAGTTCCATCATTAATAATTAAGAACTGGACAATGCTATATTATATATTTAATAGTTATATACCGAACCACATGGCAAACATTAATTGGACAATAAGTCATATGCAACAATTAATAAAAATAATTAGTGTGTTTGATATTTCTCTTTCTAGTTTTTTCTCGAAAAAGTGAAAGCGGAGAAGACGTGGAAATAGGAATAACACTACAAGCATTACAATAATTCCTCAATGGACGAAATGGCGCACTATCTGGCCGGGGCCGAGTCATCAATTAAGTGTTGGAATTAGCATTTTAATAAATTTTTCAGTGGGAAAATGATAATGGGGAATGGAAATTTAGTTTGCTACTGAAACATTATTTCTTCTCAAATTACATAAAAGTCCCCTCAAGCATTATTGACGTTTGTCTGACAATTGTTGAAGCTTATTCAAGTTGTTTTTAAATTGCTATAAAGAAACGTATTATTATTATATTTTTCCCACGTTGGTCTTAATTATTTTACCTATAGTTATTTAATTTTCATTAATTTCAATTTCATCAGAGTTAACTTCCACGCTGAATTAAAACTCATGAATACGGAGATTTGTGATGTAACTTCAAGAGATTGATTCCATTTAACTTTTGTATGCTTAATAGATTGTTGGGTTCCATCAGTCGGTTGTAGGAGCGAACGTATGTAGATAAAAATGAACCCGTCGAATCATTTAGGAGTTGTATGTAGATCGTCTTCAAAACCAAAATTCGTTTGATCATCCTTAAGAAGTTCTGCTCGCTGGAATTTGACTCTGCCACGAAACACCTTTTATTAAAAGTCTTTATTTAGTTTTTATTAAAGGAGACAAGTTCTGTGGTGATTTTGGATAAAAGATATGACAAGCACACATGAAAACTAATAACTTCACTTCAAACGGGACTAAAAGTATACAAACTTTGCCAAAATATTATCGACAATAGAGCATGAGGACATAAAAATGCAATGTCGGTATTTAAGGTATCCATAAACTACAACAAAGATACACTTCATTCCACTTGGCACTTAGTCTAAGGGGTGAACAAAAAAGACTCAAAGCTTAAAAGGACGGACTGGCTCAAATCCGACATGACTAGATAGCCAGGATTTCTGACTCTCTTTTTCTCTTAGGCCCAAAATGTCTTGGACTGGCTCAAACTGTGTTTTTAGAAATATGTATAAATTATAAATATATACAAAAATGATTATTGAGGCAACAATATAACGACTAATATATCTTAATTATAAAGAAAATGCGGGCAACGTCTGGACCGGCCCAGTTTAGTTCGGTCCAAGCCTTTTTATTTGACTTCGGACCGAGCTAGCTCGTTGATCGGGACCGGAAATTCCACGGACTTGTCAATCCTTACGTAATTGATGGGTTATTACTCGACCTCTCTTTCTTTCGTTTTATTGCGGAATCGTCGTCGGCTTACATGACAGATTTGATGGAATGTCCAGTCTTCGTCTCCAATCTGTTCAGTCTTCATTCTTCAGGAGAGAGAGAGCAATATTTAAGGTAATAAGCAATATTCTTATTCTGTTATTTATTTTGTATCCTCCTCTTTTTCTTCTTTGCTATTACCTTCCATATTGCTTTCTCTCTCCTCAACTTTTTAAGATGTTTCCTGTTGGATAATGCCATATTAAATGATAATATTAATGTTCTAAACCACATGATGACTGTTAACAATATGTAAAATTATCTATAAAACAATTTCAGTATGTTTGAAATATGAATAACACTACCTTCACACACAGAGATTTTAGTAGCATTTCAAGAAAAGGACACTTGAAGTGCTTAAAATTATGTATGGCGCTCATTTTAGTGTTAAAAGTTTTTTTTTTATCATTTAAGTGCCACTTTAAAAAAAAATTATCATTTAAGTGCCAAATCCAATCTGCATCATCGAAAATCTGACGTGACCATATTTTATTAATTTCTAAGCCCTACGTGGCTCGTCGGTGTACCCAATCAACATAGAACCCCTAAATGATGTCGTCTAAAAGTTGTAAATAGTAATCATTTGAGTGCCAAATTTTGTTTAAAGTGAACAATTCAATACCAATCGTTGTTAAAATGCAATCACTTCAATACCAAGCATGCCATGTGAAAATGTCTTGTGGATTGGATTTTTCAAATAATATGCCAAGTCATATAAAAATTTTAATTATAAAAGTCACATATCATTTTTGGCTGGAATTTCTCATCTTTGGTACTTTAAGTGATTCCGTGAAAATTTTTGACACTAAAATGAGCGTCATACACAACTTTTGACACATTTATTGCACAATACTATGCTATATATAATATTAGTGTACAAAACCACATAGCAAACTACGAGTGGACAATAAATCATATTTAATGCATCTTCCGTCACTGCCTAATCTTTCTAATGGCGAGTGAATCTTGCGAATTGATGATAGTAAAAAGTATAGGACAATAATTTTGCTCGAAAAAGTCAAGGAAATAGATACATCTATGAACATAAGAGCGGAGGGTTTTCACCAACTGAACTTCACTACCACTCAACATTCAAAGAACATTAGCCATCAAATGTGAAATAAAGGAATTCGAGTTCAATATAATTGGTTATCATTTCTTTGTCTGAAAATAGAAGAAGAAAAAAGCCATCCTTTTCCATCCAAATGAAGTTTAAACCCAAAATAGTTTCTTATCCTCAACTTGTTTGATGGTTAGAATGGTTTTCAAAGTACTCTTCTGAAATCAAACACATTAAAGAATAAAAAACATCTTCATATATCTTCTTTCAAGAACCAAAGACTTATCATCCTTTTATAGGTTCGCTTTTGACCAATTACAAATTAGTACCGTGAGGGAAGGGTGAAAAGAATTCCATTGGAGAGATTAGCCCAATGTCCTTATTGAAAACCACAATACTTTCCTTGTCAGACAACATTTTCTACATGTAATAACAATAAATACTAAACATATTGTAAATGTGAATGCATTGAAAATTTGGGCCTCCTTCCTTCATTAGGACTTTGGCTCCTGCACAATAGTACCATTTTTGTAGATAGATTGTAACTAGAATTTTGCTAGTACATAACACCTTGTAAGGAGTAGTTCTATCTTAATTTTTCCCTAATAGATAGAATCTCATGAACTTGTCGCTTGAAGAGAATATTTGTACTTTGCAAGTATAGCCGGGCGTGTTTTCAATTGAATACATTGGATGTGATAATGAGCTAGGGCTAGCAACAAAAAGAACATGATAAAACTCATTTGATGGAACATGAGGCACCAATTCATGAGGAGTTAAGATATATGAAAGTTATGACACTTAAGTGGTCGAAAAAAAGTTTATGACACTAAAGTGATCGTCATACCGAAGTCTTAGTACTTCTGATGTTCTTTCCTAACAAAGTTTGTTAAAAAGGGAAAAGAGAGGAGCAACTTTAATAAAAGGGAAAAAGCCACGAAAAACCCCGAACTTTGCCTTGACACATTTACCCCAAAGTGAAAAACCCCAAACTTTGCCAACCGTGACACATTTACCCCAAACTTTTTTTGTGACACAAAAATCCTGAACTTTCGTTATGTGACACATTTACCCCAGAATTAGAGGGCATTTTGGTCTTTTCATATTTTAAAAATAATTTAAATTTTTTTTAAAAAATTTTTTAAATTTTTTTCTTCTTTCTTACCTCCGCTAGCTGGCCGGCGAAGGGAAACCGATGCTCCGGGCGAGGGTCACCCTCGCCGGCCTAGGGCGGGCTCGGGCGAGGGCGGCCCTCGCCGCAGTCGGGCGAGGGCGGCCCTCGCCCTGCGTCGGGCGAGGGCGGTGTCCGAGGGCCGCCCTCGCCCGCGTCGGGCGAGGGCCCGCCCCCGCCCGCGTCCGGCGAGGCTGCGTCGGGGAGGGCCGCCCCGCTGAGGTCGGGTGAGGGTGTCCCGCCTCGCCCGCATCGGGCGAGGGGCGCGCCTCCCTGCATCGGGCGAGGGTGTCCCTGCCTTCGCCCGACGCCGGCGAGGTCGCCGGACGCCGGCTTCCCTCCGCCGGCCCCGCCATGGCCGGCGGAGGGAAGAAGAAGAAAAAAAGAAAAAAAAAAAAAAGAAAAATGAAAAAACAGAATAAAAAGACAAAAATGCCCTTATGGGGTAAATGTGTCACGGTTTGGAAAGTTTGGGGTTTTTCACGTCACAAAAAAAAGTTTGGGGTAAATGTGTCACTCCAAGTAAAGTTAAGGGTTTTTCGTGGCTTTTTCCCTTAATAAAATGAGATATAGTTTTCTATTCCCTCGTCATTCCTTCTCAAGATTACGTGAAAGTCCTCTCAAGCATCATTACAAGCAGCCATTGAATTTTTGCTGGAGAATCGTCGAAGCTAATCAAATAGTTTTTAACTTGTCATAACAAAATGTATTGTAATTATACATTTCTCACATTGATCTTCATTAGTTCATCCACAGTTATTTTATTTTTATTAATTCGATTTCACTAGAGTCAAAATTCTCGCTGAAATAAAATCCATGAAGATGGAGATTTGTCAATGTAACCTCCAGAGATTAATTTCATTTGACTTTTGTATGCTTAATAGATTGTTGGACCCCTTCTATCATTTGGTAGCTGCATGTAGATCGTCTTCAAAACTAAAATTTGTTTGATTATCCTTATAAAGTTCGAATATGTTCAATTCCTTTATGGCCCCTTTACTTCTTGTGCTTGCATTCAAAGATTTTCAGAGCATACTTCAGTGTCAGATTGAGACGAACTCGAGAGGAGATCTATTACAACATTGGAAAGAAAGATAAACAGAATGAGAAGCTAATTTCTTATACTTGATCTTACCCCGTTTATTTCTTTTTTTCCTTTTTCACAATCTTTAGTTTCCTTTCTCACAATCTCTTCCACATCATCCTTATCTTAAATGGAGTCCAAAAATTAAGTTACATAATGGTGAAGCAAATTGACCTCAAATAAGATATTTAAGATCTAATTCATATTTATGTTTTTGAAAAGGTTTGATCATAATAAGTGCGACATTTTAAAACTGAGCTATATTGTCGCGAAAAGTGATTTTTTGCAGATTTTGTGAAGATTATTCTGAACAACTTATCTTGAACCAAAATAGAAGAAATGAACAAGTAACACTATTTAATAGTCACTAAAGTAGCATGGGCATAATTTGAGAGGGGACACATTGAATACGCATTTGATGGAATGTTCGGTGATCGTCTCCATGTGCTTGTCAGTCCTCACATAATTGATGGGTTACTAAGGGTGTGTTTGTTTGTGTTTCTCGGATGTGTTTATGAACACAATTTCTGTTTTTTTTTTTTTTTTTTGTTGGGGAATAAAAAAAGAACAGAAACGCGTTTGTTAGCGTTTTTGTTCCCGGGACTTGTTTCTTTCCAAGGAACACATTTGGAAAGAAATAAGAAACAAAAAAAAACTTGTTTTTTTTTTTTTGTTTCTGGAACACTTTCAAGAAACAATTTTCTCTCACTTATTTTTTTCTTCTCTTTCTTTTCTTTTCTTCTTCTTTTTTATTTGGCCGGTTGCCGGCCTTGGCCATGTCCAGCGACTGGCCGTCGAGTGCCGGCGATGCCATCGAGGGCCGGCGACCTCGCCGGAGCGTCGCGGTCCCCGGTGAGGCCGAGCATTGCCGTGGCTGGGTGAGGCTCGACCTCGCCTTGGCTACACGAGCTCGAGCTCGCCCAGATCCGGCAAGGCCACGCTCACCCAGCCACTAGCAAGGCTCAGGCTCGCCTAGATCCGGTGAGGCTGAGCTTGCCCAGCCACCGGCGAGGCTCGCCTCGCCGGATTTGTGTGAGCTCGAGCTCGCCCAGCCAAGGTGAGGCCGAGCCTCGCCGTGGCTGGGCGAGGCCGCCGGCCCTCGCCGGCCATGGCCGAGGCCGGCGATAGGCCAAAATGAAGAAAAAGAAAAAGGAAAAAGGAAAAATAAAATAAAAATATTAAAAAATTGAAAGAAACAAAAAAATTATACAAGTTTACCAAACGTGTTTCTGTTCTTTTTTTATTCTAGGAACAAGTTTACCAAACGTGTTTCTGTTCTTTATTTATTCTAGGAACAAGTTTACCAAATGCGTTTTTTTGTTAAAAAATTGTTCCCTGAAACAGAAATAGTTTCTATTTCTGTTCTGGGGAATAATTTTTGAACAAAAACGTTACCAAACGCACCCTAATTGATTAAACAAATTCATCACTGTTAAATAAAAAGTGGTAGGATATGATGGAGAAAAGCCACTTTTTCTGTAATTTTTTTGAAAAAATTCAAATGTTAATTAAAACTATGTACATATATATGTTAGGGCAACATTTCAAAATGCACTGAATTCATGTCAATCTAATGCATCATAGTTCTCAACTGGGGTTGTTAAATTCCATGTGATATTTACATAACCTAAACTTAGTTAGACTCATATGAGTTCAATAGACATACTACCTTAGTGGTCCTATTGGCCAAGAAGTCTGAGAGTTTCTTGATTAGAATATTTCTCATAGGTAAGTTCAACAATTTCTTAGGATTGTCAATTATCTTAGAGATTCCGTACCAAAAGCCTCTAAATTTATGCATGCATTGCAATAAGCTCTTGAAGAGGAATTCACTCCCATGGGAAAGAGAGCATACCAGTGCAATTGAGGTGTCAAAGGAGAAGTTGTTGTATCTTCCCCCATTGCAAGTTCCTTTTGATGGCAAGCGAATCTTGGGATCTGATGATAGTGAAAAGTATTGAATTGTAGTCCCACTTGAAGAAATTGACGAAAGAGATATATCTGTGAACATAAGAGGGGACGGTTTTCACCCGCCGAACTTCACTACCACTCTATATTGAAAGGAACCTTAGCCATTAATTATGAAATTAAGGAAATAAAATTCCATCTTATTGTTTAGCATTTCTTTGTCAAAATAAGAAGTCATCCTTTCCCCATATGATGAAGTTTAAAGCCAAAATAGTTTCTTATGCTCAATTTGTTCGATGCTTATTATGATTTTCAAAATACTCTTTGAAATCGAAAACATTAAAGTAGAGAAGAACATCCTTGTAGATCTTCTTTCAAGAAACAAAGACTTCTCATCCCTGCACATATTCACATTTGACTAATTGCGAATAAGTACCGTGAAGGAAGGGTGAAACGAACTCCATGAGGGTGATATGCCCAATGTCCTCCTTGAAAACCACCATACTTTCCTCATTTGACAACATTTTTCTACATGTAATAATAGTAGATGCTAAACATATTGTAAGTGTGAATGCATTGAAAATTTGGGCCTCCTTCCTTCTTTGGAACTTTGGCTTCTTCACAGTAGTAGCGTGTTTGTAGGTAGATTGTAGCTAGAATTTCAGTAGTACATAACACCTTGTAAGGAGCACTTTCTATATGAATTTTTCCCCTAATAAATAAAATCTCGTGAACTTGCCCCTTGAAGATAATATTTGTGATTTGTAAGTATAGTCGGGTGTGTTTTCAATTGAATGAGATCGATTGAAGACACTGGATGTAATAATGAGCTGGGGCCCAACGAGAAGAGCATAATAAAATGCATTTGATGGAATGTTCAGTCTTTGTCTCCTTAGACTTCTCAATCGTGCCGTAGTTGACGGGGAACATGAAGCACTAATTTGTCCTTTATTTGGTTTTGTCCTCCCTTTCTTCTTTGTTATTACTCTCGACTTTTTTATGGTGTTTCCCATTAGAAGGTGCTATGCTATATGTTAGTATTAGTATACTAAACCGCACAGCAGACTATGAGTGTACTATAAGTCGGATTCGATGACTAATAATAATATGTCATGTCAAATTCATAAAACAATCTTAGTATATGACATTTCTTTGTTTTTACTTTTATCGTAAAATTGAAAGCTAGCAAGACACTAAAATAAGAGTAGCACTACATGTACTGAGACTTTACTTGAGTTTCTCGGTAAATGAAATGGTGCACTATGTGCTGTACAGCATGTCGTCAATAAGAGTGGAATCGGCGTTAGTTTGTAGAAAGGGGAAAAGTGATAAATGGGGCAAGTTCAATTAAAGGAAATTTTCTGGTAAAAAATTAAAGGAAATTTTGCCAGCCCTCTAATATTCCGTGCAATCTGTAATATGCTTTGTTGGCTATACTTCTTGGCCATACTGATAATGAAAATGCCTGTATAACCCTTAACATTAGCTATATGAGGCGAGGTGACATTTGAATAAAAAGCAAAGTCGGAAGAAGGGAAATATTCCCAAACCTCCGCTCTGTTCTCCTTGATTTCTTAGAAATCTTTCTCTTCTAGGTCTAGTGACATTGGAAGGATAAAATTGCAATTTTGATCATATAAGATGAGTTGGTTCAACAAGTCTGCTCTCTATTTGTTATTCAAATCCTACGGATGAGAAAGCTTTTCCAAGCCCATGAAGCCTTTGGTTGAAGGCTAATGATATTTTGGAGACCATCAAGCAGTTTCATTTAAAGAATAAAAGAGGAAAGGGCATGCACGCTAGGATAACATACATGTCCCAAATTTCATTAGTCTTCCTCTTGTTTTATGGTTATATGCATTGTTAGCTTATTCCATTTCTCTTTTCTTTTCTTTTTTTCCTATGGGGTAATTGTCATCAATTATATTCCATTTCTGTTGAAATAAGTTACATGTCCCTATCCTATTCCTCTTCCCAATCGTTATTAAATTGATAGGAAATATGAGGCACCAGTTATTAAATTATGGCTTGAGTTTTAACTAGGGTACAAGATCCAACTCATTTAAAGGATTCTGATTTCAAAATATGGTGTTCCTTTTTAATCAGTATCATATTTTGATTTGTTGGGCGGTGCTACTTAACTATTAAATGTATTTAAGGCTTGGTTCTGTTGAAGATAAATATCCAAGTTTAATAGAGGGAGCAAACATTAGTCGGACTCCACTCAACGCGTCCAGTTTTAGGCCTTTTCTAGTATCCTGAAGAAGATGTACTGCTGAAGTCTCTATTTTATACCCCCGCACGAGAGGACTCTCTCTTTAGCGAAGAAAAAAAGGGGACGCACCAGTAACGCTTTCTTTGATCGCACGGAGTTCTACAATCGGTGGATTTTGTGATGCGAGTCGCATAATGAGTCATTCTATTAATAAACACTGTGAGTTTAGAGGTAATCAACACGTAGAAAACACTCGAACTTGCAAGTAATTGTAACTCTATTTTTCTCCAATTTTTAGTGGATTATAGCTGCTTACTCTCCCAGCTGCATAGATATCAATTTTCGGACTGAACCACAGAAATCTCAGGAGTTCTTCATTGTTTCTCGTTTATTTTCTCGGTGATTTCGCATTAATTAATTACAAAATTTGGTTAGTTTTCATATTATTTTTTTAATAATTTATTTAATCTTCAATCTTCAGTCTTCAGGAGAGAGAAAGTTTACGGAACTTCCCATGATGAAGTTAGTCAATAATTGATTTGTGCATAGAGAGAGGAGGTTTATAAATTCAGCTAAGACTGAAAGTGGATCGCTGGACGAGATGGGGAAGCACCTATTTCTTATTATCAACTCTATTCTCTTGTGGTGGTGGAGCTCAATCACAATCTCAAGAACATACTCACAAAACCAAACAGATCAGCTCGCGTTAGCCTCCTTCAAAAACACAATACACGAAGACCCATTTGGAGTCTTGAGCTCTTGGAATGATTCTACTCATCATTGTGAGTGGCAAGGTGTTTTGTGCAGCAAAAGACATCCTGGGAGGGTCACATCCCTGGACTTGAGATCACAAGGCTTGGAAGGCTTACTATCTTCTCACGTAGGTAACCTCTCTTTTATGAGGATCCTATTTTTGCAGAACAACAGCTTTCATGGTGAAATCCCACCACAGATCGGCAACTTGCTTCGGCTTCATGTTCTTGTTCTCAGTAACAACTCATTTGGTGGGCCAATACCCTCTAATCTTACCCATTGCTCAAACCTCGAGACCCTAAATCTCATAGATAATCAACTTGTGGGGGGAATTCATTCTGATCTTAGTTCTTTAACAAGACTCAAAGGCTTGGGCTTGGCTAAGAATAGTCTCATAGGTCCTATTCCTCGTTCAATTGGAAACCTCTCACTACTACAAAATCTCTCCCTGAGTGAAAATGTGTTAAGCGGAGAAATACCTGAGGAATTGTCCAGACTCAAGAGATTGATGCTTTTCCAACTATCTTTCAACAAACTAACCGGTGAGGTTCCAGCAGGGATTTTAAACATCTCTAACATTATGTTATTCGATGTTAGTGGGAACCAATTGCAGGGAAGCTTTCCCAATGATGTCGGCACCGCTTCTCCTTCTCTCTATTTGCTTGCCGCCTACAGTAACTTGTTCACCGGTATGATTCCGTCAACGTTAACAAATGCCACAGCTCTTAGAACGATTTACCTTTTCGACAACAATTTCCATGGGCCAATACCGAAAAATCTAGGAAGGCTAAAGGGCCTTAAAGCGATTGAATTCGGCGAAAACCAATTTCAGGATGACTTGAGTTTTATCTCTTCTTTAGTTAATTGTTCCGATTTAACATATCTCACCATGGAGATGAACTTGTTTTACGGATTGTTTCCGAGATCCTTCTCCAATCTCTCCACCAGCATTGAGTGGATTAATATGTCAAACAATCGGATCCGAGGATCTCTTCCTTTAGCCCTTGGACATCTCTTCAACTTGTCTTCCTGGGATTTGAATGATAATTTTCTAACTGATTGCATTCCTCTTTCCATCGGAGCACTTTCCAACTTGCAGCAACTTGATTTACGCGGGAACATGTTTACCGGAGAGGTACCGTCTTCTATTGGTAACATTACATTGTTAAATCTCCTTGACCTTTCCTCCAACATTTTCCAAGGCCACATACCACAAAGTCTCGGCAACTGCAGGCATCTAGTTTGGCTTAATCTTTCGAACAATAACCTAATTGGCTCAATTCCTATCGAAATCATGGACCTTTCTTCCTTATCGATCATCCTTAGTTTAGCAAATAATAATTTAAGTGGATATGTTCCATTGCAAGTTGGATCTTTAAAGAATCTTGGCATATTAGATCTGTCTCACAACAGATTGACCGGCTTAATTCCAACATCCATCAGCGAGTGCTTGGTATTGGAACGACTTCACTTAGAAGCTAATTCTTTTCATGGTCAAATCCCCGAAGCTTTACGTCCATTACGGGGTCTACAAGAGCTGGACCTTTCCAAAGAATAACTTTTCTGGTCCAATCTCGAGCTTTCTCGCAGGGCTTTCACTACTCAAGTACTTGAATTTGTCCTTTAATCAACTAGAAGGACAAGTTCCGGAGGGTGGAGTTTTCTTAATGCAAGTTCTATATCGATTTATGGAAATACGAAACTCTGTGGAGGCGTTCCTGGTCTGAAGCTTCCTCTTTGCAAATCATCAAGCTCTAAGAAGTCTTCTTCAACCAAGGCCAAAGTTATATATGTGGTAGCTGGCAGTTTGTTATGTTTAGTTTTGTTGCTCCTATGTTTGTCTATCTCCTACTGCAAAAAGAAGCAGATGACAACCAATGCCTCCACTTCATTATCTTTCGGGAACCAATTCTTGAGGATTTCTTATGAAGAACTCTTGAGAGCGACTGGTCGATTCTCCGAGACCAATTTGAATGGTAAAGGGAGATACGGCACAGTTTATAAGGGGATTCTTGATAGCGGTGCCACGGTGGCGACGAAGGTGCTCAATCTATCACAAAGAGGTGCTTCGAGGAGCTTTATCTCCGAATGTCGAACTCTAGGAACCATTAGACACCGAAACCTTGTGAAGATACTAAGTGTCTGCTCGAGTGTGGACTTTTGTGGCATTGACTTCAAAGCTCTAATATATGAGTTCATGGTTAATGAGAGCTTGGAGGAGTGGCTGCACCCTAGGACTATGGGACGAGATGATGAGCACGGCAAACCAAGAAATTTGAGACTAGTGCAGAGGTTACACATTGCCATTGACATAGCTACTGCGATTGAATATCTCCACAAGAGTTGTTATTCAACAATCGTCCATGGTGATTTGAAGCCGAGTAATGTGCTTTTGGACAACGACATGGTGGCTCGAGTTGGAGATTTCGGGCTTGCAAAAATCATTTCAACAGTGTTTGCTGAAGCCACAAGAGTTCAGGACCGGGGTAGTTCAACTTCAACCACAATCGAGGAACCATTGGTTATGTGCCTCCCTGGTATGAATCTATCATATTTTCTCGATTAGTTTTTGATTGAACAAACAAGATCCTTGATATTATGTTATGCTTCGTATGCTCTAACACCTCTCTCTCACAACATTATTTCCTTTTTTTTTTTTAATTAATAGCTTCAACCGAAAAAGAAAATGCATATGTTTGTGTACGAAAAGATTAATAGTAGCATTTTGTAATCGTATTTGAAATTAAGACAAGAATAAATCATCTTAAATTTGATCATTGAATGGAGATATATATATATATATATATATATATATATATATATATATATATATATATATCAAAACTTGTGAATTCATACCAATAAATAGATTAAGCATATTGTGCCCTATCATAGTTACATTTTCTTTTTATAATCTATAATCTATCTCATGTCATGTTGATGTTGTGAAAATGGATTGTGTCTAATATTGTCATAAAGTCACAATATGAGAAATTGATGAGAACTTGTGATTCACTTTTGGTAAGGCATGACTTAAGGTCTTGACAGTAAGTAGTTGACCCCTCATGGTGGACCCTTTCCTTTTGACTTGACTTATAATTCCATATTTTTAAAATTTGTTTAGATGACAGGACATTTAAGTCTGAATCCGCTTGAGGTCTTAAAACCCATAAAAGCACAACAATATCACACAACATACACTAATTCACAGCATGATGGACTCCATCCAACTTTCACACCCCTAAACTTCTTGTTTAGAGCATATTTAGACAAATTTACGCATTTAACAAGTATAAATCCATTAGAAATAACAAATCACTCCAAGTCTCTTCTTTTTCCCTAGTCTTCTAGGCATTTTCTTCTATTCTTTCTTGTACAAAAGAAATCGTGTGGTATAGGCATTAAACTGAATCCAGATCATGAAAATGAAGAGCCTCGCGTGCATTCCATGTGTGTCCAGTCAAAACAAGCGGTTCAAATTTAGTTAATACATGTACTAAGTGCACTAAATAGTTTCCGCCGAGGCCTTCATTGCATATATTTTCTTCTTTTTTCTATTTTCCCCCATACCCTACTAGAAGAAAAAGTCACTCTTGATGTTTGGGCAATTTTTTTTAGCGAACATGTGACAACTTTGGGTGCACTTAGTAGTTTTGGAGAAAGAAGACTACATCCTAAAATCTCATTTCTCTACGGTCGATGCATTCCAAATTTTGAGACAATTTTTACCACTTTAGCATCCAACAAGCAATAAACATCGGTCATAGCCAATAAACTAAACGAAAGTAAAGATATGAAAGAAAAAACCAGTAGAGGGTTTTATGATCATCTACCTTGCTTCAATAGAGGATCACTTGACCTTTGCCATGCATAGTGAGCCGGACTATGAAGTGAGTGAGGGCTTGCAAGCCATTGCTCTATGTTGTGCGCGACTAGCGAGAGCCCTCACAACTGTCCTTGGCAAGATCTTGCAAATGGACATCAAACAAAATCCCATGTGACTTAGAAACTTTTTCTAAACAATTAACTTCAATAAAAAGTGTATGTTTGTTTCTATTAATGTCTTAATGAAATTTTCAGAGTATGGCATGGGACACGAAGTTTCCATACTTGGGGATACATACAGTTATGGCATTATATTATTGGAGATGTTCACTGGAAAGAGACCCACTAAAGAGGCCTTTGGGCACTATCTTAACCTCCACAACTTCATCCTAACGGCTCTCCCGGATCGAGCAATGGACATTGTAGACTTAAGGCTTTGGAGTGAAGCTAGTGATCAACAACAAGAGATCAAGATCAGAGATTGCATTATCCCTGTATTTGAAGTTGGACTTGCATGTTCGATGGAATCACCATCGGATCGGATGGACATGACCGAAGCGATCGGGAAATTACACTTGATCAAGGTGACTTACGAAACGAAAGAGAGAAGGATAGGTATGTAGCTAAGTAGTTTTCTCATTTCATCTTGGAACTCTTTCACTAGTAGAGAAAATCGTTGTGTAAAGGCAATGCTAGCAAATTGACATGAATGTTTCCCTAAGTAGTGTGCCTACCCATACCTATTATGTGTGTTTTTAATGATGACAACAATATCTATATTTTAAAATCATAGAAAATGCATGTATGGATTTAGAGTTGTTGCGATCTACCTTTTTTTTTTTCCTGGAGAGGAAAACACATAAGTTTACATATAGTGCTTAAAAGGCGAGCCTATAGCCCTTAATTAGGCATAGGCTTTCCCAAGCCCATGCCTTGCACAACATTGGGGTGTTTAATTTAGTTTCAATTAAAGCTATAAGAATTTTCTAATGAAGAGTCACCACTCGCCTGTTGAGGTTAGTTAAAAACCAAGTGAGATATGGGAGTATATCTTACTTCCTATGCAATCAAAGAATTTAGGAGCGATGACTTAGTTACACTAATTAATCAACCAGTGTCCTTGCGCGGTACATAATCTTGCTCATTTTGTCAGGCAGCTTAGATTGATTTTAAACTTATCCACAAATATATGATTTGATCATGCAAGTGTACAATAATTAAAATAACAATCAGCAACCAAAGAAGTATAAAATAAATTGCAAAGAAAAGTTAGAATCTAAAGCTAAGTAGGCTATAGGGAAACCAACTTCAACATATTAGAAGTGCGCAACCGATTGTCAATTGAAATCATCTTATAGAACATTCAAATCTTGGGCTAAAGGTCTAAGAGGTTGTTCAATTTTGAGCACAATTTTTATCAAAGATTTTCACACATTTTAAAAAGAAACTACTCAGAAGCCGATTTTTAAGCTTTTCCCAAAGATTTCTGATTTTTCTGAATTTTTCTGAATTTTCTAAATATTTTATTAATTTTTTAAAAATATATAATATAATATAACATAATTTAAAATAAATATAAAAACTAAGTCGAAGCCTCATTAGACCTAATGAAACCATATCGACGCTCAAGCCCAGCCATTTGATCCGAATATTTGTTTCTTTTTCTTTGATTTTTGATTTTTTAAGTTTCCTTATTTTATTCTTTTATTTCTTCCCTTCTTCTCCACGTCGCCTTATTCACGACGTCCCCTTCTCGAGCGATGTCCTTCACCCCAAGCTCCGAATTTCTTAGACAAGCCTCGGGCCAAAGCTCAAGGTGCCGCCGGAGCCACCACCCTCCATCAGTCGTCTACTCCAACCGCCACTCGTCGGCCGACCTCCCCGCTGCCGGCCGAGGACCACACCACTCGGCCGGCACCAACACAACAGGAAAAACGACAGGGCCAAAGCGAACCAAGCCCCGGGCGGCCCCCGAACAACGTCAAGCTCGAAATCGCAGCAAAATGATAAGATTAACAACACGCGGGAACGTCGATTCAGCCCCGAACCAAGAACACGAAAGCAGATCTAACTTAAGCATTTCATCGAGCAGTTAGAGCGCACTGTCTAAAACGACAGAAAAACGAACCGACCGAGCTCAAGTCGCTCCAGGACTCATGAAAATCAACATACAGAAACACAGACACAAGACACAAGGACAAAGTGGGCCGGAGCTTGCGTGGGCCGGACGGCTGTGAGCTCCGGCCCAGCATGTCCAAAAACAGGGCAAAAATAGGGTCAGGCTTACTGGAGTTTTGGCGCGGGAAAGGAGGCACGGCGGCGGGTCGTCGGCCGCGATTCCGACGCGCTGGCCGGCGGTCTCTCCCTCCAAATCTGTTCCCTCGCTTGAACTCTGGCCGCTCTCTCTTTCTCGGATCTCTCTTCTCTCCCCCCAAAAATTTCCCTTCCCCTTCTCTCCCTCTTAAGCTCTCAGCCGGTGCCCATGGCGTCCTGCCATGCCAGCTGTCGCCAACGGTCTTCCCCCGACCACCAACTCCGGTACGACGCTTGCCCTCGTCTCCTCTGCCTCTGTCGCGTCCGCCGTCCTTTCCTCCGATCTTTGTTCTCTGCAGAGGCGTGAAGATGGGGGCGGGGCCAGGAAACGAGGAGCGGGCCGGCCCAGGTGGAGAGAAGTGAAAAAGGAAGGGAAAAAGAAAAAGGGGCCGGGCAGGGCCAGCCTTGGCCTGGCTTTGCTCTCCCATTTTTTTTTTTTTTTTTTTTTGCTTTTTGGATCAATAATTTTTTTTAATTTTTATATAAATTTTAGTAATGGTAATGCGAATATCTAAATACCTAAATGCTATGCAATTTAATAAAAAAATTATTTTTGCTAGGGGTTAAAAATTAATTCCTAATTTTTCAATGTAATTAATAAATAATTAAATTGATTGTCAAAATTTAAGTGTCAACAATAATCTATCTATTTCCACCAAGTAACCATGTAAAAATATGATGAATTTGCTCATTTGTAAGGTTCTCTTCATTTTTGCTGACACTATATACCATAAGACTGATGTGTTGTTTAGTTACCATGGCTAGGCCATTGCCCTTGCTTGCCCACCTAGCCCCCACCCAAAAAAAAAAAAAAAAAAAATCTTGATCTTCTCTATGTTTATGTGATTGTACACTACAATACAACCTCATTGTGAGGTCACCAACTCAAGGCCAACTCTTAATGTTGCACTTAACTATAAGCCCACGGTCAAATCCAGAGAGCACGAAGAGGGAGGCAACCTCATTGCAAGATCATGAACTCAAGCCCAACTCTCGATGTCACAGTTGAGCAAGAGCTCACTATCAATTGGAAGCCATGCTTGATCGAATTTGGGTGGCATTGCCAATGAAATTTTATTGTGGTCATGGTGCCGACACCGGCGATCGCTAGAGATACAGAGTTAACATACAGATAAATGGGACAAGATCAAAAAGGAAACATGGATGCATATTTTGTTGCACTCCTTGGTGTGCTGATCACATTGTCTAGTAATATTTGTCAAGTCTTCTCACCCAACCAACGCTCTCTCTTTCTTCACCATTAGCCATTGTCTCCGGCCGTTGTGGCCACTTGTCATCACCAATGCCTTCTTCACGTCTTGATTATTTTGAAGATAATTTTCATTAGAAAAAATCATCTTCTAATTCAGAATCTTTCTTTCGAATTTAAATTACAAAGCGGTTACCCCATTTAAGCAGTTTACGCAAGGGGGCCATGGTCTCGACATCCCACCCACGCCACTTTGTAACCCGAGCTATTTTCCAAGGCCGAATAATCGTCATGTTCGGCTTTCAACCGAATAATCTATGGCATTTGAGATACATTATTGTCAAAGATCCCTACACCTCTGAATCTTCATTTGCGAGATGGTTGTCTCCAAACATTGTATTCCCATGATCTTTCCACTCCGATACCAATCGACGCAGTGGAAAAACTAGCAATTTGCTACACGAGCAAGTAACTCGCAGGGGCACGGGTGAAGCATACATGCGTGACACATATAGTGAGAAATTTATCATTTTTTTTTCGTGTTAAGTTAAATTACAAGAGAAACACAATCTATACTCGTATTAGAAAACCTAATGAATTTCTAACTATAAGACATAATATAGATATACTAATAAGAAATTCTGTACTACTGAACATTAAATATCTAAATTAATAACTATTCAAAGTTGAAACAAATCACCCAATATCCCAATGTAGTTTCTAAAATAAAAAGATAAAAAAATAAATGTGTCTCATCTCATTATTAATGTCATCATCCCATCACAAACTGTTTTCCACGGTTTAAGAAGGGCAAGACAAAATAACTAGGGCTATTGGGCCGACAAGTCGGTTGAAAGACACTGTGCAAAGCATATGTCAACCTATCATGAACCTTTTCGAGTTCCACCTTGTCACCCCAAACACAAGAGGCTTATATTTGCCTACCCAGCAATAGCTATTTTCGAAGAAATGATGGGGGCATCTACCTACACCTCCCAAGACCTCCCAAGTTTCTAGATGAAATATTTTTCTTCCCCACCTACGAGGGAATACTCTCGAGATTTTACATTATAGAGTTTAGATGGAACAGTTTAAGGACATATCTAAGGAAAAGACTGTTGACCAAGAAAAAAAAGGAGAAAAACATGACAAATCAAACAGCGGAAATTCCTCTGGGGATGTCGCTCTTCCCATCGTGGCTTTCCACCATACCGGGCAATAGCTATTTTTGAAGAAATGACAGGGCATCTACCTACACTTCGCAAGGCCCCCAAAGTTTCTAGATGAAATCTTTTTCTTCCCCACTTAGGAGGAAAGACTCTCAAGATTTTACATTACATAGTTCAAACGAAACATTTTAAGAATATATCTTAGGAAAAGACTGTTGACTGAAAAAAAAAAAAGGGAGAAAAACGTGACAAATCAAACCACGGAAATTCCTCCGGGGATGTCACTTTTCACCATATCTCCAACCTTGTGGAAAACGTTGACTTTTCTGTATTCCCAGGAGACCCAACTTTCTTGTTTAGACCGTTTCTTCTCTTAATGATTATTTATATTTTTGAAACCTTTTGAACCCCTGAATTTAATTGGCTTGAGCCACGAATTTACCCTATCTGTTTGACAAGATAGTTATGTTGATGTGAAATGTTGCTTTTGATCCCCGACAATCTTGCAAGTAGACAAACTAAAGGTCTCCTGCCTCCAATATTTCATCTTTTGTGTTCTGTTGGATACATTGAGCAATTGAACCAATTCAATTTATGAACCAAACTGAATTGGCCTTACTCGATCGGTTCCGCATCTAATCACTTGGGGATGGGGTAGTTTTTGTTTCCAAACAATCCCTAGTTCCAAAACACCGGAACCAGAAACCGAACATAATAAGATCTAGATTTTTTTTTTTTTTTTTTTTTTATCTAAATCTATCTATCCTGGAGCTAATCTAAATTCTAGCATAAGGCCATTATGTTTTTTCTTTTTTTTTTTTTTTTTTTTCCATGTAGAGGGGAACCATCTTTAATAAGTAAGTTTGGAATCCGTGAAATACTAACCTCAACAATTGATAAGACATGGGTCAAAACACTAGATGCATGATCTAGAGATGGAATTATTTATGTTGGTAACTTACAATGTCGGACTAACATCTGGCTTTGTTGGTAGACAAAAACAAAGAACTAATGTCTTGTTCTTAATCTACACTCTCATGTCTATTCTATAGTAGCTAAGCCAAGATGAGGAATTGCATCTAATCTTTTGTGCAATGAATCGTAATATTATTCCCGAAATTGCGGGTCTTCGTTGGCTGTGCGCCCATAAAGCAAGCGGTGGAACATATGTTGAGAGAATTTTGGGGGGCAGAACCGACAAAGACCCACATTTTCAGGAATAGTTATTTCGTACACAGCAAACACTTGGAATAGGAAAACTTTTCACATGTGGCTTTAATCACCGTGCGAGCATCAGCTCCATAGTCAGCTTATTACCTATATGCGCACTCGCACGATAATCAAGGCCGCTTTGATAAACGCCAATTACTATCCGAAATTTATGACATCATGACCTTTAATGGATGGTTGTTCCGCTAGTTCGCTTTAGCTGGCTAAATACGATCAAGCCTCTAAGTCATACAAAAAATATGTATACCTATCCTTTTCTTTTTTGATCCGACCCTTACACATTTATCTATATCTATATAAATAAAACCAAAACACCATTTGTCTCAATTTTAGATTTCCTAGATTGTCATTCAATTTCTTTCTCTCATACCCTTCTGTTTCAGAAATAACCATCCATTTTTTGTATCTCTTCACAATATTAGATTTCTTAGTTACCCTTATTTCCGTTATTGTATATTTACCCATTTCATATATAACTACTCAATTTCTTTCCAGGCATATTATCTCATTATTTGCTCATGCGTGACGCATGCCTAACATGACAATAGCGATGATAACATGGATGAATGACTACATCCATTCAAGCGAAGTGATTGCATTTATTGTAATTTGAAGATATTTTCAAATGGACAATATACATTCTCACGGCGAAATAGATGATAGTGTTTCAACGGTGGTGATACATTCTTATGCACAAAACACATGCATCCTCAGTCAGTGCCTAAATCATAGGCGAGATGATCAAGTAGATCGAGCTTTTCAACCATCATAAAGTAAACTTCGAGTCTATATCAGCTATGTCACCAATATTTATATTCTCTTTTCAAGTTTATATAAAGTGTAGGTCTAATCATGGATTCGGCGACCTGCATGTGCATCAACAAAACCTACTCATTTGGGTTTGGGGAAGGCCCCTAGAAGTTCAAACCAAGCCTACTCAACAATTAGGTCTAATTGTAAGATTTTTTCTAATGTGTGCTAATATTAATTAATATTGTAATTTATCGTTTTATGGAATTGGTCTAATAACGTAAGATATAAGATTTCTTAATTAGTTTAATATGAGACAAGTTAGTGTGGGTTGAGTAAGGCTCAACTTATGATGAGATGGCATGTGGCTTAAAACTCTATAAATAGTGTTTAAGTCTCTTTTCTAACCTTGAAGCATTAATATCCTCATATAAGGAGCGTTTACAAAACATTAAGGGTGATAGACAGTCTCATTGACCCAGTGATATATAAGGTAATAGAGGAGAAGAACGGTGAATTTCAAATTAGGTATGCAAATCTCTTTACTTGATTATATGTGTTTTTTTATTTTACTTATGGAGATCTTGGGGTGCCATTTTCACATATTATACTAAATAAATGTAATACTTGCATTTAAACCCCTCTCTCTATATATGATTATATAGAGTTCATGTGAATGAGTGGTTTGCAGTATTACCATCTCTAAGAGAGAGGATGGGACCCTAATTGACATGGGGATTGGGAGTAGACCTCCTTTATCCCCTCCATCCTAGGACGAGGAGTTAGCTTAACTAGACAATAATGTTAGGACTGTTACAATTGCATGAACACTTTCTTAATTAAACGATGCAATAACACATTTGGAGATAAATCAATGGAAAATTAAAGCGGGAGGACCCAAAATAAGGTTATATGCTTCAATCAATCCGCCAATGGAAATTGTATGAATCATTTGATAAAGTGGATTTAATGCATATTTTTAGTACACTTAGCATTTCTCTAGCCTCAATAACTATGCACCACAATTTCAATTACCGACTATTGCTTTGTCAAAGCATATAATATCTTCGGAAGTTATCAAAATTTCTAATGATAACCCAAAATAATCATCACCCTCACATATTCAATATTTTCCAAACTCGCTCACATGCAAACATGAGTTGGAAAAGTCAAGAATGCATCAGCCTGACTAGTTGAGCCGGATGTTTCGGCTTTTATTGCGTGACTCATGATAGACTTGGACTTGAAACCAATTTCGTCGAAAAGGCCAAAATAGCAGAGATTTACCCAAGAGATGACATATAAAAAAAAAAAAAAAATTTTGTGGAAAGAGAGAAAATGATCACATGAAGGCGCACTCCTTCATCAATCTCCTTCATCAATCAATTTGACCGGCAACTCTAGTCATGGCGGCCTAGTTTGAACATTCGACTTTTCCATGCACAGATTTTTCCACATAATCACCCTATAAATACTCTTTTAGCTTTTGCTTTTCTCTTCATCAATCAACAGAGATCCTTCCTTCGCCAATTTTCTTTTGGTCTCTCACAATATGAGTTCCCGTATGACAATCCCTCTGCATCTTATTTTTCTCGTCGCGTTAACCCTAGCATTGATCCCTCTGTCCATCGCCCAAGACTCGCCCCAAGACTATGTCGCGGCCCACAATGCGGCTCGCTCTCAGGTTAATGTGGGCCCGATGGCGTGGGACGAAAGCGTCGCTGGCTATGCCAGGGATTACGCCAACAAGCATGCCAGCGACTGCACGCAACTCGTTCATTCAGGCGGACCCTATGGGGAGAACCTTGCGTGGGCTTCCCCCGATCTTACTGGCACCGGAGCGGTGAACATGTGGGTCGGAGAAAAGCCTGACTACGACTACAATTCCAATTCATGTGCACCGGGAAAGATGTGTGGGCATTACACTCAGGTGGTGTGGCGCAACTCTGTTCGGCTTGGATGCGCAAAGGCCCAATGCGCGACGGGCGGTACTTTGGTCACGTGTAACTATGATCCTCCTGGGAATGTTGGTGGCCAGAAGCCTTATTGAATTACAAAAAGTTGTATGTCGGATGATGAACTATTATGTCAAAATAATGCCTCATTATGATGAGGCTAGTGCTTTTGATGCACCAAAATTAAATAACACCATATGAATGATGCATGTCAATCTCTTTACTGAAGGAAAAGTTAACCTCTTTCATTATTTTTTTTTCTTTTTTTTTTATTTTGCAAATTTTCTTTTTTTCAAGTGAGAGAAATTTCGATCATTTGTCTAACCTCCTCAGCTCCATGCTATCAAGCACATCACTATCCCTTTGAAGCCTCATCACACTGTGAAAGAGAAGCTAAGCATGATCTCTATTACGCATTTTACTCTTGAGTTAATTATTTTTGGTGTTTCTATTGATTGTATGTAGTACATAGCAATGGCCGTCTTGGCCACATAACCATACGTTCCCGTCAATAAGCTGATCATTCATGGCAAAAAACATTAAGATATGGACCAATATTATTTAATAATATGGACTTGGTGGTATATTCGTCGATAAATTTTATGTATTGATGAATTGAACTCCTTCAGTTGACCAAGTAAGTAAATGATCTCTAATTAATCAACTTGGTGTCGATAAGTACCAGTCAAAATTGCCTAACTTTGTATTCTATTTCAATCCATATAGCAGCCTAGTACTCTAGAAAGGCCGTTGACTCGTCACAGTTGGAAAATTCTTCCCTGAGGGTTTCGTGTGCTTGGATATAACCACCTAAATGAATTTTCATGTCATCTCAAATTACGATGTTTTAAAAATTAAGACGGAAGAACACGCCAAAATTTGCGGTCAATGAAATTTGATTTACAAGTTTACGTCTGTGGAGTCAATCATCGGAATCGATACGAAGTTGTTGTATATGACTAAGTGGATGAAATGATTAACCTATAATTTGGGAAAGTATTGCGAAAGTTCTAGAAAACTTGCTTGTTGGGACAGTGTAAGTCCAAGCCTGTTAATAATTCCCGATGGATGATGACAAATTTTATTCATTTCATTGGCAAATATTGGTTCTAACATTCATAGTAGAACTGCGCATGTTAAAAAGCAATAATCACTCACTTCGTCCTTCCTATATTAACATTATATTCAATCTGTTTTAATGTTATTGCTTAACGGAAAATAATTGACAACATTGTATTTTTTTGTCTAGTATACGTAGATAAGAAAATCTCGATCAATTTCTTTTCTTATTTTCTTATTAATTTAGGGTCAAAGTTGGGACGACACGACGTAACATTAGCCACCAGCGAGCCCTTCATCCGCATACAGGCCAATTGTGATTATTTGACCGACGAAGCTCGTCGAGGTGGAAGTAATTTTTACTTCCTATTTCGAAGAGAAAATTATTCTCTCTGCACTAGAATTTTTGATTAATTTTCTCTTTACACTGGAAGTTTTGATTTCTTCTGTAACAAGTTACAAAGTCCTGCTTTGCATAGGCATACCTACGTGCAAATATTTTATCCGAATATATTGGTATTTTCACATGTTATTTTTATCCATGTTAAATATATAAATTTTGTCGCTTAAGATTTTGAAAATACTAGCACTCATGTTGTGATATCCCTGAATTTGGTCTTATTTCAAAATATATGAAATGGTTATTTTACCGACACGCTTATGGTTATTTTACTCGAAACTGATCACTCACGAGTTAACTAATTTATTAGGTGAGGCCATAAAGGGTTAAAACGCGAAAGACCAGAGAATTCGATCGGCAATCAACCGCTCGACCATAATAAATGGCAATGGTCAATACAACATTGTTATAGATTGATTAGCGAACGGATATAAACCGATTCGATGGGGGTACGTAGTCGAATTGCAGGTGGTTCCGCATGATTATGATATTCGCGTCGAACGGCAATAAACTGATTTTTATTGATATTATATTCAGGGTACGTGATTAAACCCTCGCAACTACATAACAACCGAGGGTCGTCTATAATTCGGAGATGCACAAACGTGGATTGAAAATTATCGACCACGGGTCAAATGCGCTGAAACCCCTAAAGGCTACTTGATAAATTAGGTCGTACTAAAGTCGCGTTCGATTGATTTTAATCATGAAATTTAATTCGATTTCGGGATTCGAACTTTTGAGCGTGTCGCAATTTAATTATTGGATGTGGTCTCATCTTTTGTCAAATTTTTGACCAGTCCGAAATTTTTCAGAAGAATGATTTTCGGACAAAAAGAAAAAGGAAATGAAATTCAGATGGGGAAGAAAATTGGAAAATTGCTACGCAAAAAGCTTTAATTTTGGGAAATTAAAGTTAAGAAAGTATTTGGGAGACTGTTTTCCTTCAGACGAGCACCATCATTTTCCTGTATCACGCCCCTGTGTTTCAAGGGGGAAGGCGTCGCGGGAATTAGGTGTGCTGGCTGTTCCCCGTAAAGGGGATTGTGGCCGGTCCAGCAGTGGGGAGAGCATCTTTATCGAGCCCTCTCCCAGACTCTAGCCAAGGGCTGAAAGGACTCTCACCCTAGGGAGGTTATCCCTCCGTTAACCTGGCCCCGTCTTTCCGAGCTGTCAAAGCCTTTTAAAGTCTTGCCCAGGACCAAAGGGAGGCTATAGATAAGAGTAGAAGACTTTTGAGGCATTGATGAATTGAGATATTTCTCAAGAGTTTTGATTGGTGGGCTCTTGTTCCTCTCTCTCTCTCTCTCTCACGCAAGTTCATCCCCTCCCCCCCGCTGCAACCGACTTTGCCCTTCTGCTCCCTTCTTCCCATCTTCTTCCCTCACGTATTGCCCATTTTCCCCACCAGCAGAACAGCCCCCTTCCTTGCCCCCCTCTCATTCTGCCAGCGTCCATCTCATCACCAGCCCCCCATCCATCATCACGCCATCTTCTCCATCTCACGCCCGCAACTCCCCAATCACCCGCCATCTCCACCGCTAACACCACTCCACCCCAACATCTTCATCAACCGCCAGCATCCTCCTCAGCTTCACCTCACGCCCTCACCACCAGCAACTTCACCTCACGTCCAACACTTCAACACCGCAACTCCATCCACCCGCCAGCTCCACAGTAGCTTCATCTCCACGTCCAGCCGTCCACCGCCGCTACCGACCACCAGCAGCCAAGCCTTTCCCCCTTGGCTGAGGGCTTGAAGGGCTGCCACCGCCGCCGTTGAGCCCTGTTCGAGCCGCGTGTGCCTTGCCCTCGACGCCGTCGCCGCGAGCCTGCTGCCCTCAAAAACCCGTGAGTTAACTTCCTAATCTTTGATTATGCCGTTAATTGCATTTAAGGGGTGATTAGATTAGTGCTAATGAGGATTAGATTAGTGTTAATGATATTTAGTCTTAGTTAAGCTTAGTTTAGTTTTAATTGCAATTAAGGATGGTTTAGGTTATATTTAACTACGTTTAGTGTAAATGATTTTGATTAGTCTAATTAAGTATGGTTAGCTTAGTTAATTAAGTTTAGTATTATTAATTGTGCATTAGTCGTATTTGCGTAATTAGCTATGGATTAGTAGTTAGGTAGAATTTTACACTCGTTTTCTTGGATGAAATTATGCGTGATTTGGATTGTTTACTTGTATGATATTATGTGATTGATTGTTCTATGATAACTATCTATGGTTATTACAAAAGATAGTTTCATGAGCTATTAAATTAAAAAAAAAAAAAAAAAAAATGAGGTGTTGGGTTTGGATGCTAATTTTTATGTGCTCAATAAAACAATGGGGTTTCAAAATAGAAGTGTGCAAAGTTTGACGGGTTGATTTCAAATATGTGACCCTGTACAAATTTTTTTCGGAGAGTTTCAAAGAAAGAAAAAGGTTGGCCAAATTTATTATTTGAAGGTGAAATATGGTGTTCTTGACTAATAACGGCAATGGTTTGATTGATGGCGTGCTAGTGTGGTCACGAAATTGAACCCGCCACCCAATGGGAGTTTGGGGGCGATACCCGATTTTATCGGATGCTCGGAGGGGGTTGGATGCCGAGTCACGGTTGAGGCCGGACCAAAGCTCCTTTATGGAATGCCATTTAGGCGGGAGTCCTGGACGATGCCGTGCCTGATGGGGCGGGACGATGCTCAGTTATGTTGGAAGATCGCCGATACTTATGTTGGTTGTGGTCGATGGGTCGTAATAATCGGAACATGTGTGAATGATTGTGATGCATTGCGCTTGATTATAGGGTAAAACTGTTAGGCATGGTATGAGACGTGCCAAAATGGGTTTTGTCTTATAATCGAGACCCATGTGAATGCTTGGAGAATGAGAATTATGTATTCTAATTGTTATTTATGCACGTTGTACTATTGTACAAGATGTACTAATATGCAAGGACATACTGAGGCAATGTGAGTTTATGTGTGGTGCGTGCTTAAGCTGCCTTCGAGGTGAATTCATGTCCTAATTGAGGCTTAGGGATTTTAACTTACTGAGATTTTATCTCACTCTGTTGTTGTCAAACATTTTTCAATGCCGTAACATGGAGATCTGCTAAGTGTGGATGTAGTGGGCGCGAGTGCAACACTTTTGGGTTGGCCCTGCCGTTAGTGAAGTTTAGGTTAACCCTAATCCTTGAAGGTTTTTGTGAGGGTTAATAGAAAGTAGCCATAGAAAGGCTTGTAATTATTAAACTCCTTGGGTTAACTAGTTGATAAATAAATCGTGATTTTTGGAAAATCACCGTTGTGTTTTACTATCCCTATTGTTTATTTATTGACCGGGGGGTTTATTTAATTCACTTCCGTATGCGTTTAATTGAAAGATAAAAAGAATGGGTAAGTGACGTGTCCTGGAATGTCATATTTTTAATCGACCGCAAAGGGATGTTCGCGCGCTCAGGGTTCGGAGTGTGACTTATGTTATTTCTATGAATGTCCTGGACCTCTATCAATGCATAAATACTTAAAACGCACTTACCATTGTTTTAACTTAGCTTCTGAAGGAGGAATTTGAGTTTAGTTCTTCACGATACAACTCAGCAACCCACGCCCATATCAAGCGATTTTGACAAGCAATTCACCAAGAAAACCGAGCTTGAGTCAAGCTTGAATTGCCGTTCTTCCCTCAATTGATGTAAAAACTCTACATACTCCTTTATTCTTCAATTTCTTCATACCAGAAGCATTAACTTGTTGCATAGACATGTCAAAATTTAGCTTCATAACCATGGAGACCCCAAAATCTTCTTCTCCGTTGGTCCCTCTTTCGTCCGTCCCCTTATTAGGCCCAAGCCGAGATTTCGGGCTCCTCCCTTTTTTTTTCCAAGCGCAATTTACACCTTAGGGCTTGAGAGAGGCCCCAAATGGCCCAAACCGGCTGAAGTATATATATATATTTCAATATTAAATATAAAGCATATATATAGAAAATACATTAATAATAATAAATATTTAATTAATTCGTAAATAAGTTGAAGTTAACATGTAAAAAAGAGTATTTTTGAGGCCCGAAATATAATAACGGATCTTTTTTTACTTTAAAAAGAAACAAGAGAAATTCGGGTGAGTTTCGAACTAGTTTGGAGTAAAGCACTTTTGGAAGTTCTATGGACTGGTCAATCATTAGGTAATGGTCGTTAGCTTACATACCACATTTGATGGAATGAATGTTTAGTCTTTGTCTCCATGGGCTGCTTGATCCTCTCATGATTGATAGTGAATGTAAGACACCAATTTGTTTAGTATCTAGTCTTTGGTTTTCACGTCCAAGGACTTCGTAGAATACGAGGCACCAATATTAATATTGATTTCTCTCCCTTCAACTTTTTAAAGGAGCGTCCTCTTGGACAATGCTATCTTATAGATTAGTATTAATATACCAAACCACATGGTAGACCATAAGTGAATAATAAGGCACCAATTTTGCATTCATCGATAGGCTCGAACAATACATTCTAGGGCCCGTCACTAAAAGGGCTAGGCCAATAGCTTTGAGGCTCATTCTAGTCTGCCCATTCATTTATGAAAGTTTCCTTGATAAATATTAGTTTTAGATTATCTACCTTGAAATACAAACTTTGTTAATATTGGAAGAGAAATTAAGGCTTAAAACAGAAAAAGAAAAGTATTTTATGAAAAATTTAAACTAAAATACAGCAAAAGTATAAAATTATTTTCTATTTATGTTTTCCATTTTATCTAACATTTAGCTCAGCCTTTTTTTTTTTTTTTCCCTTAAAAAAGAAGACATCGTCCCTGTTATTGGGCCAATAAATTCTAGGGGGCGAGCTAGACACTTGCCAAACTTGCCATTTTGGATTTGTTCATGGCCCCTAAAAGTTCGAATCAAACATGTTCAGTGATCCAATCTAGTAATTGTACCTGATCTCGCCATATTCAGATATGTTTTCCCCTACGTTTGATGATTTATCTCTTAGAGCATATGAAATGGATGGGACGAGACCTCTTGACTATTAATTAATGTGGGGATTGGGACAAGACGCCCTTATTCCCCGCATTCCACGGCAAAGGGTGAGCTGAGCTAGTAATTAACTGCATTAATTTTTTTTTTAAAGAAAATATGCGGTAATACACTAGGAGATCATTATAATGGAAAAGAAAAGTGTGAGGACTCAAACAAGCATGTGGGTTTCATTCAATTGACCAATGGAAACTTCACAAATCATTTAATAAAGAGGATTTAATGCTCATTCTTGGTACATTTAGCATTTCTCTAACCTCAATAAAGAAGGCGCCATATAATATTTTTGGAAGCTATCATCAAATTTTCAATCGTAACCCAAAATAAATATCTTACTCATGCATTTAATATTTTTGGAACTCGCTTTCATGCAAACATAATTTTAGAAAGTTGAGATTGCATCAAACTTGACTTTTAATTGACTTGGACTTTAAACCAATTTGTTTTGAAAAGCCAAAAGAAATAACCGAAAGTAGGGGAGAAAACTTTAACCCAAGACACGGCAGATGTAAAAGGAATTTTTTGTAAAGAGAGAAGAGTTTCACGATAACTTTACCTTTTTATGAGTCTCATTGTCATATAAAGAATCAACGGAGCCACTTTTTGTCAAGGATGTGAAAGTTTCATTCCTACTGGATCCTCTCGTGATTGATGGCGAATATAAGGCACCAATTTGTTCAATCTCCAGTCTTCGGTCTTTGTCGTCATGGACTTCATAGAATACAAGGCACCAATATTAATATTGCTTTCTCTCTCCTCAACTTTTTGAAGGAGTTTCCTATTGGACAATGCTATCTGATAGATTAGTATTAATATACCAAACCACATGGCAGATTGAAAGTGAATAATTAGCCATATATGTTAATTAATGATAATATGCCACGTCACTTATTACGCCAAATATATGAGACATTCTTAGTGTTTTTGACATTTCTCTGTATTGCTTTGGTTGTAAAAATGAAAACTATCAACATGTTGATATATGAATGACACCACTACATGTGCTAAGACTTTATTCAAATTTTCTAAGGGAAATGGTGTGCAGTATGGTATGCACCCATGTCATCAAATAAGTGTGGAATTAGGATTAGAATGGAGATTGTCAAAAGGGGAAAAGAGATAAATTGAGCAAGATCAATTAAAAGATATTTAGTTTTCTATTCCACCATAATTTCTTCTCAAAATTACACAGTGCTCTCGATCATCATTAGGAGTTGCCATTCAAGTTTGTATGACGACCGTTGAAGCAATTCGATGATGCCTTCCATAACAAATCTAGAGATGGCCCCATTGATTCACGACATGCTTTTAACCATATAGCACTTTTCCTCTTTACAAGGTTCAAGAAATAGCTCCCGAGGTGTAGGACTTTGTCCCACATAACATTTAGTTCTAGGGGTGGAAAAAAAAGAAGATCTAAAGAACAATTTGGCGGAGATCATACGGCCGACTTTTTCAGGTTTGAAGTGGCCCAGGCTGAAATTTAGGATCCCCTTATTCTTTTCGAGCCAATCCGCACCTTCAGCTTTAGCATCTTCGGGATCTCAGGACTAATGTGGATCGATCTGGTCAAATTATATATTAAAACTAAAAAATATAATCAAAAGATTAATAATTAATGTAGAAGATGTTTTAATTATACTCCGAACACTTGAATAAACTCATAAGTAAGTTAAAATATAAACATATAAAAAATGATATTTGAGGCCCAAAATATAATAACTAATCTATTTTTAATTCATAAAAATGAAACAAAAATCCACTAAAAATGTTAAACTATAATTTTTTCCCCAAAAAATAGGCTCTCTAGTCTCTCTTCCCCTCATTGGTACCATGGATAGTGTGTCGTATTAAACATGACAAAGAGGTCAGATTGCTTTTTTTCACAGAATGATCCAGAGCTTTAGCGAATCAATTAGAATATTTTAATGCAAAAATCACTTGTAATTTTCTTGAATCCAAGTGCACGGGACGCAATCTCTTTTCACAACATGACTCATGTACATTTCTTTTGAGGGGCCAAAGGAAGTTCCCAAGGGCGTTGATGACTTGAGCAGGAAAAGTATTGGACTAATTGCATGATGCACCGCACTCAAAAACTATTAAAATGATTTTTGTTTCAATAATGATAACGATCCCGACACTCGCGCATCACACCACGATTAAAGAAATTAAAAATAAAACTTTTGCTGTAATAAAAGTGAGTTTTGTTGGGTGACTTTTTCATTCAAAAGGACATGATGTGGAAAATCTTGACCTTTTGGAAAAAGGAGAAAAAAGAAAGTTATTATTCAAAAAGTTAGTTGATTTGTCATGTAATGATTTGATCTTTGTGTTCATATAGACCAAGTAAATATTATTAAACTGTGCTACATTGAAAACTATAAATGGACAATAAAACATATTTTGATAATAATATGCCACATTACTTACTATACCAAATTTATAAAACAGTCTTAGTGTTGGACCTTCTCTTTCTTGTTTCTGTGGTCAACGTGAAAACAAACCAAACCTTAAAATATGAATAACACTACAGGTACTAAGACTTTACTAAATTAAATGGCGTGCTATCCCCGTGTGATCAATTAAGTGTGGAATCAAAATAGGAATAATATTTGTAAAAAGGGGGAAAACATAAGTTTTAGAATATGTTTGCACTTTTTAAAAGTCTTAGGACTCAATTGCACTTTGTTGACAAGTTTTAGAACTCAATTGAACATTTTGAAAGCTTTATGACTTAATTGCACTTTCATGATAAATTTTATAACATCAAATGACTTATCCCTAATTGACCCTACCCCATTTATGTTTATTTTCCCTTTTAATATATTCGTCAGTTTGGTCGCCGACTTCACACCAATTTGATGGTATGTAGCAAGCCACACAGCCGCCTTGTCAGTTAGTAAGAACTTTCTAGTAAAGTACCTGTGACATTACTCTTGAAAAACTTGTATCACTATGCCCACTAAAACATTACATCTCTAGACACTTTATGTGTTGAGGAAATGCGGTGGGTTCATGTCAATTAGTTCTCAATTGGGGTGGTTAATTTCACATGGTACTTACATAATCTAAACTTAAATGGACTCACATGAGTCCAATGGACATACTACCTCGATGAACACATTGACCAAGAACTCTTGAGGTTTCCTAATCAGAATATCTCATAAACAGGTTCAACAGTTTGTTAGGATTGTCAATTATCTTAGAACTTTCGTCCCAAAAGTCTCTAACTTTTTGCACCCCTTGCAAAAGCTCTTGAAGAAGAATCCACTCCAATGGAAAAGAGAGCACAATAATGCAGTTGAGGTGTTAAAGGAGGAATTGCTGCATCTTCCCCATTGCAAGTTCCTTCTCACCACAAGCAAATTTAGCGAACTGATAATAATGAAAAGTATTGGACATCAGTTTTGCTCGAAGAAATTGATGGAAAGAGATACATCTATGAACATAAGAGAGGACGGTTTTCACCTATCAAACTTCACTACCACTCTTCACTCAAAGAAACCTTAGCTGTTAAATGAAATCAAGGAAATTGAATTCCATCTTATTGTTTATCATTTCTTTGTCCAAACAAAAATTCATCCTTTCCCTAGATGGTGAAATTTAAAGCCAAAATAGTTTCTCATCCTCAACTTGTTTGATGGGTACAATGGCTTCCATAATACTCTTTTGAAACCAAATTCATTAGAGGAGAACATCCTTGTAGATCTTCTTTCAAGACCTAAAGGCATCTCATCCTTTTACACATTTACTTTTGACCAATTGCGAATTAGTACCATGAGGGAAGGGTGAAAAGAACCCCAGGGAGATATGCCCAATGTCCTCACTAAAAACCACAATACTTTCCTTGTCAGACGACATCTTTCTCCTTGTAATAACACTAAATGCTAAGCATATTAGAAGTGGGAACACATTGAAAATTTGGGCCTCCTTCCTTCGTTAGAACTCTGGCTCTAGCACAGTAGTACCATGTTTGTAGATAGAATGTAGTTAGAATTTCAGTAGTACATAACACCTTGTAAGGATCACTTTCTATTTGAATTTTTCCCCTAATAAATAAAATCTCGTGAACTTGTCGCTTGAAGAGAATATTTGTGATTTGTAAGTATAGTCAGGCATGTTTTCAATTGAATGAGATCAATTGAATACAATGGATGTAATAATGAGCTGGGGTAGCAACAAGAAGAACATAATAAAATGCATTCCATGGAATTGTCAGTCTTCGTCTCCATGGACTTCTCAATCCGCCCATAGTTTGACGGGGAACATGAAACACTAATTTGTCCTTTATTTGGCTTTGTCCTCCCTTACTTTTTTGTTATTACTCTCAACTTTTTTATGGTGTTTCCTATTTGACGATGCTATGCTATATATTAATATTAGTACACTAAACCGCATAACATACTACGTGTGGACTATAAATCATATCTGATAACTAATAACAATAGGTCACATCATATTCATAAAACAATCTCAGTATATGACATTTCATTTTCTTATTTTTATCATAAATTTGAAAGCAAGCAAGACGTTAAAATAAGAGTAGCACTACATGTACTGAGACTTTACTAGAGTTTCTTGGTAAATGAAACGGTGCACTATGTGCTGTACAGCATGTCGTCAAATAAGAGTGAATCGGCGTTAGTTTGTAAAAAAGGGAAAAGTGATAAATGGTGCAAGTTCAATTAAAGTAAACTTTCCGGCAAACCCCGGTGGTTATAAATGGGACAAAAAAATTAAAGGAAATTTTGCCAGCCCTCTAATATTCCGTGCAATCTGTAATATGCTTTGTTGGCTATACTTCTTGGCTATACTGACAATGAAAATGCCTGTATAACCCTTAACATCAGCTATATGAGGCGAGGTGACGTTTTTATTAAAGGCAAAGTCGGAAGAAGGGAAATATTACCAAACCTCCGCTCTGTTCTCCTTGATTTCGTACAAAATTTTCTCTTCTAGGTCTAGTGACATTGGAAGGACAAAATTGCAATTTTGATCATATAAGATGAGTTGGTTCAACAAGTCTGCTCTCTATTTGTTATTCAAATCCTACGGATGAGAAAGCTTTTCCAAGGCCATGAAGCCTTTGGATGAAGGCTAATGATATCTTGGAGACCATCAAGCAGTTTCATTTAAGGACTAAAAGAGGAAAGGGCATGCGTGCTAGGATAACATACATGTCCCAAATTTCATTAGTCTTCCTCTTGTTTTATGGTTATATGCATTGTTAGCTTATTCCATTTCTCTTTTTTTATTTTTCCTATGGGGTAATTGCCGTCAATTACATGTCATTTCTGTTGAATTAAGTTACATGTCCCTATCCTATTCCTCTTCCCAATTGTTATTAAATTGATGGGAAATAAGGCACCGGTAATTAAATTATAGCTTGAGTTTGAACTAGGTACGAGACCCAACTCATTTAAAGTATTCTGATTTGTTCAAAATATGGTGTTCCTTTTTAATCAGTATCATATTTTGATTTGTTGGGCAGTGCTACTTAATTATTAAATGTATTGAAGGTTTGGTTCTGCTAAAGATAAATATCCAAGTTTAACCGAGGGAGCAAACATTAGTCGGACTCCCCTGAACGCGTACAGTTTTAGGCCTTTTCTAATATCCTGAAGAAGACGTACTAGTGAAGTCTCTATTTTATATCCACGCACGAGAGGACTCTCTCTTTAGCGACGAAAAGAAGAGGACGCACCAGTAACGCTTTCTTTGATCGCACGGAGTTCTACAATCGGTGGATTTTGTGACGCGAGTCGCATAATGAGTCGTTCTATTAATAAACACTGTGAGTTTAGATGTAATCAAGGCATGGAAAACATTCAAACTTGCAAGTAATTATAACTCTATTTTTCTCCAATTTTTAGTGGATTATAACTGCTTACTCTTCTAGTTGCATAGATATTGATTTTCGGACTGAACCACAGAAATCTCAGGAGTTCTTCATTGTTTCTCGTTTATTTTCTCGGTAATTTCGCATTAATTAATTACAAGATTTGGTTAGTTTCCACATTATTTTATAATAATTTATTCAATCTTTAGTCTTCAGTCTTTAGGAGAGAGAGTTTACGAAACTTCTAATGAAGGACTTAGTCAATAATTGATTTGTGCATAGAGAGAGGAGGTTTATAAATTCAGCTCAGACTGAAAGCGGATCACTGGACGAGATGGGGAAACAGCTATTTCTTATTCTCATCTCTTTTCTCTTGTGGTGGTGGAGCTCAATCACAATCTCCAAAGCATACTCACAAAACCAAACAGATCGGCTCGCATTAGCTTTCTTAAAAAACGCAATACACGAAGACCCATTTGGAGTTTTGAGCTCTTGGAATGATTCTACTCATCATTGTGAGTGGCAAGGTGTTTTGTGCAGCAAAAGATATCCTGGGAGGGTCACATCTCTGGTCCTAAGATCACAAGGCTTAAAAGGCTTCCTATCTCCTTGCGTAGGTAACCTCTCTTTTCTGAGGGTTATATTTCTGCAAAACAATAGCTTCCATGGTGAAATCCCACCACAGATTGGCAACTTGCTTAGACTACGTGTTCTTAGTCTCAGTAACAACTCATTTGGTGGGCTAATACCCTCCAATCTTTCCCTTTGCTCGAACCTTGAGACCCTAGATCTCATAGATAACCAACTTGTGGGGGAAATTCATTCCGATCTTGGTTCTTTAACAAGACTTAAACTCCTGGGCTTGTTTCGGAATAGTCTTGTAGGTCCTATTCCTCGTTCAATTGGAAACCTCTCGCTGCTACAACAACTCTCCCTGGGAGAAAATGCGTTAAGCGGAGAAATACCTGAGGAATTGTCTAGACTCAAGAGATTGATACTTTTCCAACTATCTACCAACAAACTAACCGGTGAGGTTCCAGCAGGGATTTTAAACATCTCTGACATTATACTATTCGATGTTAGTTATAACCAGTTGTCGGGAAACTTTCTCAATGATGTTGGCACCACTTCTCCTTCTCTCCATGTACTTGGCGCCGGCCATAACTTGTTCACCGGTATGATTCCGTCAATGTTAACTAATGCCACAGGTCTTGAGGCACTTAGCCTTTCCTACAATAATTTCCATGGGTCAATACCAAAAAATCTGGGAAGGCTAAAGGGCCTTTACTTGATTTTATTTTCTGATAACCACTTACAGGATGACTTGAGTTTTATTTCTTCTTTAGTTAATTGTTCCAACTTAAATATTCTCGAGATGTCGGGGAACTTGATTCACGGATCGTTGCCAAGATCCTTCTCCAATCTCTCCCGCAGCATTAAGTGGTTTTCTATGGCAGACAATCGGATCCAAGGATCTATTCCTTTAGCCCTCGGAAATCTCTTCAACTTGTCTCTCTTGGGTTTATATAATAATTTTCTAACTGATTGTATTCCTCATTCCATCGGAGTACTTTCCAAGTTGCAAGGACTTAGTTTAAGTGGGAACATGTTGACTGGAGAGATACCATCTTCGATTGGTAACATTACATCATTGGATATCCTTGACCTTTCCTCCAACATTTTCCAAGGCTACATACCGCAGAGTCTTGGCAACTGCAAGCAACTAATTAGGCTTGATCTTTCGAACAATAACCTAATTGGCTCAATTCCTGTCGAAATCATGGGTCTTTCTTCCTTGTCGATCGCCTTCAATTTAGCAAATAATAATTTAAGCGGATCTCTTCCATTGCAAGTTGGATCTTTAAAGAATCTTGGAATATTAGATCTGTCTTACAATAGATTGACCGGCTTAATTCCAACGTCCATTGGTGAGTGCTTGGTATTGGAACGACTTCACTTAGAAGCTAATTCTTTCCATGGTCAAATCCCCGAAGCTTTACATCCATTACGGGGTCTACAAGAGCTCGACCTTTCCAATAATAATTTTTCCGGTCCAATCCCGAGCTTTCTCGCAGGGCTCTTACTACTCAAGTACTTGAATTTGTCCTTCAATCAACTAGAAGGACAAGTTCCGAAGGCTGGAGTTTTTCTTAATGCCAGTTCTGTATCGATTTATGGAAATACGGAACTCTGTGGAGGTGTTCCCAGTCTGAAGCTTCCTCTTTGCAAATCATCGAGCTCTAAGAAGTCTTCTTCAACCAAGGCCAAAGTAATATATGTGGTAGCTGGCAGTTTGTTATGTTTAGCTTTGTTGCTCCTGTGTTTGTCTATCTCCTACTACAAAAAGAAGCAGATGACAACCAATGCCTCCACTTCATTATCTTTCGGGAACCAATTCTTGAGGATTTCTTACAAAGAACTCTTGAGAGCGACTGACCGATTCTCTAAGACCAATTTGATTGGTAAAGGGAGATATGGCACAGTTTATAAGGGCATTCTTGATAGTGGTGCCACGGTGGCGACAAAGGTGCTCAATCTATCGCAAAGAGGTGCTTCAAGGAGCTTTGTCTCCGAATGTCGAACTCTAGGAACCATTAGACACCGAAACCTTGTGAAGATACTAAGTGTATGCTCAAGTGTGGACTTTCGTGGCAATGACTTCAAAGCTCTAATATATGAGTTCATGGCTAATGAGAGCTTGGAGGAGTGGTTGCACCCTGGGACTATAGGACAAGATGATGGGCATGGCGAATCGAGAAATCTGAGACTAGTGCAGAGGTTACACATTGCCATTGACATAGCTACTGCGATCGAATATCTCCACAAGAGTTGTTATTCGGCAATCATCCACGGTGATTTGAAGCCGAGTAATGTGCTTCTGGACAACGATATGGTGGCTCGAGTTGGAGATTTCGGGCTTGCAAAAATCATTTCAATAGTGTCTGCTGAAGCCACAAGAGATCAGGACCAGGGTAGTTCAACTTCAACTGCAGTCAGAGGATCCATTGGTTATGTGCCTCTTGGTATGAATCTATCATATTTTCTTGATTAGTTTTTTGATTGAATAAACAAGATCCTTGATATTATGTTATGTTTCGTATGCTCTAACACCTCTCTCTCACAACATTATTTCCTTCTTCTTCTTCTTTTTTAAATTAATAGCTTCAACTGAAAAAGAAAATACATATGTTTGTGTACGAAAAGATTAATAGTAGCATTTTGTAATCGTATTTGAAATTAAGACAAGAATAAATCATCTTAAATTTAATCATTGAATCGAGATTTTTTTTTTTTATCAAAACTTGTGAATTCGTACCAATAAATAGATTAAGCATATTGTGTCCTATCATAGTTACATTTTCTTTCTATAATCTGTAATCTATCTCATGTCATGTTGATTCTGTGAAAATGGATTGTGTCTAATATTGTCATAAAGTCACGGTATGAGAAATTGATGAGAACTTGTGATTCACTTTTGGTAAGCCATGACTTAAGGTCTTGACAATAAGTAATTGACCCCTCATGGTGGACTCTTTCCTTTTGACTTGACTTATAATTCCATATTTCTAAAATTTGTTTAGATGACAGGACATTTAAGTCTGAATCTGCTCGAGGTCTTAAACCCATAAAAGCACAACAATATCACACAGCATACACTAATTCACAGCATGATGGTCTCCATCCAACTTTTCACTCCCCTAATCTTCTTGTATAGAGCATATTTAGACAAATTTACGCATTTAACAAGTAAAAATCCATTAGAAATAACAAATCACTCCAAGTATCTTCTTTTTCCCTAGTCTTCTAGGCATTTTCTTCTATTCTTTCTTGTAGAAAAGAAATAGTGTGGTATAGGCATTAAACTGAATCCGGATCATGAAAATGAAGAGCCTCGTGTGCATTCCATGTGTTTCTAGTCAAAACTAGCAGTTCAAATTTAGTTAATACATGTACTAAGTGCACTAAATAGTTTCCGCCGAGGCCTTCATTGCATATATTTTCTTCTTTTTTCTATTTCCCCCCTATACCCTACTAGAGGAAAAAGACACCAAGTTTGGGCAATTTTTTTTAGCGAACATGTGACAACTTTGGGTGCACTTAGTAGTTTTGGAGAAAGAAGAGTTCATATGTTGTTAACTAGTATTTGGTGCACTTTTTACATCCTAAAATCTCATTTTTCTACGGTCGATGCATTCCAACTTTTGTGACAATTTTTACCACTTTAGCATCCAATAGGCGATAAACATCGGCCATAGCCAATAAACTAAACGAAAGTCAAAGAAAAAGATACAAAAGAAAACACCAGTAGAGGGTTTTATGACCATCTACCTTGCTCCAACAGAGGATCACTTGGCCTCTGCCATGCATAGTGAGCCGGATTGTGAAGTGAGTGAGGGCTTGCAAGCCATCGCTCTGTGTTGTGCGCGATTGGGGAGAGCCTCACAACTGTCCTTGGCAAGCTCTTGCAAATAGACATCAAACAAAATCCCATGTGACTTAGAAACTTTTTCTAAACAATTGACTTCAATAAGAAGTGTATGTTTGTTTCTATTAATGTCTTAATGAAATTTTCAGAGTATGGCATGGGAAACGAGGTTTCCGTACTTGGGGATACATATAGTTATGGCATTCTATTATTGGAGATTTTCACTGGAAAGAGACCCACTGAAGAGGCCTTTGCGCACTATCTTAACCTCCACAACTTTGTCCTAATGGCTCTCCCGGATCGAGCAATGGACATCGTAGACTTAAGGCTTTGGAGTGAAGCTGGTGATCAACAACAAGAGATTAAGATCAAAGATTGCATTATCTCTGTATTTGAAGTTGGACTCGCATGTTCAATGGAATCACCATTGGATCGGATGGACATGACCGAGGCGATCAAGAAATTACACTTGATCAAGGCGACTTACGAAACCAAAGAGAGGAGGATAGATATGTAGCGAAGTCAGTTTTCTCATTTCATCTTGGAACTCTTTCACTAGTAGAGAAAATCGTTGTGCAAAGGCAATGCTAGCAAATTGACATGAATGTTTCCCTAACTAGTGTGCCTACCCATACCTTTAATGTGTGTTTTTAATGATGACACCAATATCTATATTTTAAAATCATAGAAAATGGATGTATGGATTTATATTTGTTGTGATCTACCTTTTTTTCCTGGAGAGGAAAACACATAAGTTTAGGTATAATGCTTAAAAGGCGGGCCTACAGCCCTTAATTAGGCATAGGCTCTCCCAAGCCCATGTCTTGCACAGCATTGTGGTGTTTAATTTTAGTTTCAATTAAAGCTAAAAGAATTTTCTAATGATAAGTCACCACTCGCCTGTTGGGGTCAGTTAAAAACTAAGTGAGACATGGGAATATATCTTACTTTCTATGCAATCAAAGAATTTATAAGCGATGACTTAATTACACAAATTAATCAACCAGTGTCCTTGCATGGTACGTAGTCTTGTTCATTTTGTTAGGCAGCTTGGATTGATTTTAAACCTATACACTAATATATGAGATGGTCATGCAAATGTACAATAATTAAAATAACAATCAGCAACCAAAGAAGTATAAAATAAATTGCAAAGAAAAGTTAGAAACTAACGCTAAGTAGGCTATAGGGAAACCAACTTCAACATATTAGAAGTGTAAATTGAAAATTGGCAAATTGAAATTGTCTTATAGAACATTCAAATCTTGGGCTAAAGGTCTAAGAGGTTATTCAATTTTGAGCACAATTTTTATCAAAGATTTTCACACATTTTAAAAAGAAACTACTCAAAAACCGATTTTTAAGCTTTTCCAAACGATTTCTGATTTTTGTGAATTTTCTAAATATTTTATGAATTTTTTTAAAATATATAATATAATATAACATAATATAAAATAAATATAAAAACTAACCCCAACCCACAATGAAATAAACATAAGTCGAAGCGTCATTAGACCCACTAAAACCATATCAATGCTCAAGCCCAGCCATTTGATCCGAATTTTTGTTTCTTTTTTGATTTTTTAAGTTTCCTTATTTTGTTCTTTTATTTCTTCCCTTCTTCTCCACGTCGTCTTATTCACAACGTCCCCTTCTCGAGCGATGTCCTTCACCCGAAGCTCCGAATTTCTTAGACAAGCCTCGGGCCAAAGCTCAAGGTACCGCCGAGCTACCACCCTTCATCAGTCGTCTACTCCGACCGCCACTCGTCGGCCCACCTCCCCGCTGCCGGCTGAGGACCACACCACACGGCTGGCACCAACACAACGGGAAAAACGACAGGGC